>CM058044.1:77200560-79685560 GCA_030169165.1 Centaurea solstitialis
TTTCCTACCTACTCTGAATTCCAAACTATTTATACTACAACTTATGATAGATCATGCATTCACCATATTTTTTTCATAATGATTATATTGTTTATAGTTTTTCTTTTGTGTATTTCGTCTCTATTACGTGACATGTAAATAATATCTTTTTTAAGAAGAGCTAAAATATTTACTTAAAGTTAAAACTTAGGAGAAATATAAAAGACAGAAATGCTATAAAATTCCAACAAAAGTCAAAAGATATGTATATCCGAATTAGCCTTCTCGAATAAACCTGAAAAGATAACCACTAAAAGAAATCATATTGAAGTTAGTTGAGACATTATTATGTATTGTAATACATACTTTTAAGCATCGATTATTGTACCGTTATTGAAATCAAAACTCTAAAACAACTGTCAAAAACAAACCACACCAAATATGTTACAAAAATATATAGATAACAAAATTAAAAAAAATTTAAAAACACAACAAAGGTCAATAAGGAATAATATCCGGATTAATATTCTCAAAATAAACCTAAAAAACAGTTTTGTTGAAAAATAAATTGTAATACGTACGTACTTTTATCATTCGATTATTTTTCCATTATGGATATCAAAACTTTAAAATAACTACCAAGAACAAACCACAACAAATAAGTTAGAAAAAATATATAGAAAACAAAATTAAAAAAAAAACTTAAAAAACCCAACAAAGGTCAATAAAGATTAATACCCGGATTAGTATCTGAAAAACAGTTTTGTTGAAGAATAATTTGTAATATATACTTTTAAGATTCGATTATTGTACCGTTATTGACATCAAAACTTTAAAATAACTGCCAAGAACAAACCACACTAAATACGTTAGAAAAAATATATAGAAAACAAAATTAAAAAAAAAAAGCTTAAAAATCCAACAAAGGTCAATAAGGATTAATACTCGGATTAGTATTCTCAAAATAAACCTGAAAAGCGGTTTTGTTGAAGAATAAACAACATGAACACATGAAAGGTTTGGAGGTTTTCCTTTAAGAATTGAGATGAAATGATTTAGGTGTTTATCTTGAAGAATGAAGTTGAAAAACGGTTTTGTTGAAGAATAAACTTATGTGGACAAATGATGATGCATGAACACATGAAAGGTTTGGAGGTTTTCCTTCAAGAATTGAGATGAAATGATTTAGATGTTTATCTTGAAGAATGAAGTTGAAGAATGAAGATGAAAATGTTAGGAGGTTAAATAGATGAATGGTTTGAAGGGTGAATGAAAAGTTAAACAATTATGTCTTAAATAATGGTCAAATAAATGAATCACATTACCATATTAAAGGTTTGGAGGTTATACTTCTATTTATAAAAATGACCAAAACAACCCTATCTTAATGAGCTTTATGTTTGAAGTATAAGGGTAAAATGGTTTTTAACATATTCAACATTAAAAAATTCAAAAATTTGAGAAAAAAGATAAATAGGCTTCTATCCCTTAGAGGATGCCACATCATACCTTGTGGGTTTTCCCTTTAGTATATATATATATATATATATATATATATATATATATTGATTTGATGATGGTTTCTCCTTTTTACTTTGTTTTCTTAAATTAAATACAAAAATATCGTACAATTAAATGGAACTGAAAAACAAAGTCCTATATTACAATTATTGTAAAAAAGTTGGTTAATATTAGAAGTTCTATTTCTATGAAACAATAAAATTTTAGAACAAAATTAGACAATTGATATAACTCGATAAATAATAATCTTATCAATTATTTTATATTTAAAAATTGAGTTATAAAACAAATAAAATCAGCTTCCATTATATTGACAATTTTGTAAATCAAATAAGATCTAAAAAACCAAGCTCAATTTTCTAAATCTTAACTTTAAGCAACTGAGGAAATTAGAGAAGATGAACAGAGAAGAGAAAAGAAATCGAAAAAAGAGATGAGGGGAGAAGATTAACATATCTAACAAGTAGAAGAAATCGAATTAGCAAAGTAAAGAAATCGAAAGACAGAGAAGAAATCATACCAACCGATTGAAGAAATCAAACAACAAAGCAGAACTCGAATCAACAATGGGAAAAATCAAACCAATAAAGTGAAGAATCAAACCAAAATAAATCGATTAAGAAGAGATGGAAGAAATCGAGCATAGCATTTCCATTTGTGCGTGTTGAAAGAAATCAAACCAGCTAGGGTTAAAAAGTTTTAGATTTTGGCATGCTTAATCCATTGGTAGACATGTCCTTTTTTGGGTGAATGTGGACAACATAGCATCTTCAACTTTGTGAATAAGTCATCAACTCTCTGAATACGTCTAAGTAAACACTTTCTTTTGGTTGTGCGAATAAGTTGTTCCACTTATTAAGCTCAATAAGTCCTAAGTAAACACTCCCTTAACTAGCTCTCAATAAGCTTGTTTTTATAACTGCACAAGCTTTCAATAAGCTCATTTGGTTTGGCCACCTAAGCTTGTGGGTTCCAATTCTGTTGGGAAAAACTCAAATAAAAATCTTTGCTCATAAGGACTTGTGTAAAAAGCGATACAAAAGGGTTCTACACATCCCCACACCAAGTTGTAGAAATTAAAAGATATCGAAATCGAAATCGAAACTGAAACCTTTCAACACAATAACACAGCTTATATATGAAAACCCAAGTAGGGTTTCAATACACTAATACATTACACATACACACATGTGTGTGCATTTATTTCGTTTACTATGTTTCCGACTTATTTAATTCATAATCAAATGGGTTCAAGGGCAAAACACCACCCGATAATTGGTCCCACCTGGACACGTAAACGTGCTAGTTTGGTCGTCCTTTGGGTAGCTATAAGCATCCGGACACCGATCTTTAAAAAATCCGGAGAAATTAGTCGGACCACAACTTCCCGAGTTACAACAATATTCATCAGTCTTGAACACGGTGCATGGGTTGTTGCACCCACCGGGTGCCTGTAACTCGGTAGGGCATTGGCCATTGATGTCCGCAGTACACCCAATGCCACGGCTACACTCATCAGAGTTGGGGCTAAATTCCATCGGCACGTTGAATCCATCGACAAGAGAAATGTCGAAGAAATCAAGATTATTATATTGATTAAGAGCGTACTCGGCCAATGTGTTGGGCGGTGCCCCATATGCTTGGCATTCGAGGAGACCGTTACAGTCGCCGGTCTCGCAACCGCCTGAACCGGACTCGTCAAAGTTGCAGTTCGTACGAGGCCATATGCGAGCTTGCGATGTGCCAGTGGCTACATCTAACGACCAGGTTTCACCGGGGTTAAGCTGGCGGCCACCGCCTGGGACCGCAGCGGCATAAACCGTGTACGGGCAATTATTTCGAATATCGAAATTGGCCCCATTGGAGAAGTGAAAAAGAAGAGCCAAGAGAACGAAACAGGAAACAGTGGAGGAACTCATTGTGGCTTTTTAGTGTATACAAAGTGGTTTTAAGCCTGATTTATATAGGGTGCAGAATGATAGAAATGTTGTGCTATGAGGCCACTTTCTTTGGTTCATTGCTTCTTGAAGTTTAGAAGACCTGTTATTTTCCTTCATCTTCCCATACGGAAAAGATGACATTTTAACAGATGGCTCTGTTGGACTAAGGGGTCGTTTACCAAACGCTTACCATGTAAGCTCTTACTGGCATACCCCTCATTTACCATATTAAGAAACATTCTCGACTATCAAAAGTAAGGGGCTGTTTGCCTGTTTGTTTTAAAAAAAAAAATACCTCTTAAAACCTCTTAAGTCTGAAAATTAAGAGGTTTACAGGCTTAAGACTTTTTGTTTTATTTTTAAGCAAAGATCTGAAAACCTCTTACTGTTCTCTGTAATTTTAAGAGGTGCACCATCCACCTCCTATTTTTTAGATGTGAAATCAGATTTCAGACTTTTTAAAAAACAAACGATAGTTCGGTAAACGGCCCTAACATAAACTGCCGCCAAACGTTTCAAATACGTTCTGGATTTCCATCATGTTAATACACTAAAACCATTTTATAAATCAGTAAAAATACCCACTAGTCCTATAACAACTATTCAGTTAGTGGGAATTAAGTTAGTGATGAAGGAACGTTTTTAAGAAAGTGGTCGTTCACCAAAAACCAAATGGTCAATCCTTCCAGTCTTCCACCTTCCACAACCCCAAAGCCATAGTGTATTATTTATGTTTCACAAAAATAAGGTTGGGTTCAGGTGTGAGAAGGGTGAGATCTCCACCCTTGGATCAATCTTAATTGAAGATGAATACACATGAGATGAACCAGATAAATTCCTATTAGAAGCGCAATTCATGGGTGGGGGTAAATTAAGAGCGATTAATGGCCCATATCCCTTCTCACACGATCGTTTGTCTACAAACATAACTATTATTTGTAGCGAAAAAGCTAAATGTAAATAACTCAAAAGCCGGTCATATAATTGTTTTCTATATAGGATTTCAGGACACATTTTCAACACCAAACTCGACGCTTGGTTCAAGCAAGTCATTCACGAAGGTGGTGTGGTTTGCACACAATTACATGAGACCGATGGTGGCACAAGTGGAAAGAATAGAAGATGTATCAAGGGGGCAAGGAGGGGAAAGCCGAGGAGGACGTGCGATGAGCAACAGAGAATCGTGATGACGTCCCTAGACAATTCCAAGTATATAAACACTGATAGGAGTTCTTGGAAAAGCATGAGTAGGAAAAGAATCGATTCAATACATTTCTTATGTACCTATGGGTGCTATGTTGGATTTGGATTTGAATTAAATTTCGGATCAATATATAAGGATAGCAGACTAGGGGGCCGTTTGGTTTTTAAGAAATACCTCGTAAACCTCTTAAGTTTGATGATTAAGAGGTTTGCAGGCTTAAGACTGTTTTTTTTTTATTTTTAAGAAAATGTCTGAAAACCTCTTACCGTCTGAAATATTAAAAGGTGCACCATCCTCACTGAAATAGGATATATTGGAGTCATTTCGTTTGGCTTTTTGAAACACTCGGAATCCTCCTATACTTGTCCTTAGATTGAACTATACATATGTGAGAGACCAGACAACAGATCTAGTAACTTTGTATGAGGTCTGTGTTATTACGGTACTTCATATAAGAAAACAACAAAAGCAAATATGGGCAAAACTTTAGTTTTATGTTCACAGTAGTAGCCAAAACCTTAACCATCATCTACTTTCCTACATACATGTTTGATATGATTCAAAATGCCAATCAATTCCAACTTTAATTTGTAGGAAGGTTATGTCTCAAGTCCAAGTCTTTTGGATGACCATTTTCAATGATAATTCACGAATAAAAAAAATCTAAAAATTTGACTAAGGCATAGCTTAACAAAATTATTCAATTTGATAAAACAAAATCATTTAGTGGATCAAATATTTAACCATGATTTAATCTCTCAGGTCTGTTGCCACTTATGACTCTACTCTATTTACAGGTTCTTATTGCCAAGGGTTTGCACCCTAAAACAAAGTTAAGAAGGTTGAAACAGAGAGGAATTTAAGGGTTTAGATTATGAGATAGGTTCAGGATTTCAACTCTTATTTATGTAAAGAAGACAGATTAAGATCATACACATTATAGAACAGACGCTATTACAAGTTTTTATATTTCAATTTACGACCAGTCAGAAGTAGAAGTCGTGGCATGCTGGCTGTATGGAGATTATAGCATGGTCATAAATCATAACTGGCTCAACATCGGCTGATTGATTGAACTGCTAATTGCTTCAAACCATAGTTTTAATTGGTTTGAATGTTATTTAAGCCAGTTCTTTGCGGTAAACTATCATCAAGGATAACTAATTATCTAATTATTACTAAGGAGCGATTCCAGTTGGGATGTGATATAGATTGGGCAACCTAAAATGAGGCCATCAACAAGTGTAGGTCATGCATACAACACAACAATTCATTTGTAGCTTACTAGCTTGTATAATTATCTCAATGAAAAGGAAAGATAACAAAAATCAGCACTTTTTAGCAGTTTTGCACCATGAAATCCTATCACTTACAGAGTTTCAGCTTCTTGAAGAATATTGAAACAACAGATTTGGGGTAGGGTTTGGAGGCAAGACATGTAGGAGTGTTTTCTGGTTGTTCAATCCATAGCTTATGAGCAATGTCATTGCTTGTAAGCTTCTCCGACAAGTTCTTTAACTGCACTTCTCCTTTCACCTCAAGAGTTACCTACACCATCCGAACCCAAATATTTGTTAGTAATACAATTACCATATCCTTAAAAATAGTAATATTTAGTCGACCTATATGGGTGTTGCGTTTAGCCTTTTACTATGATCAGTGTTTGTTTACACAGTACCACATAGATAACCAGTTTTGGAGCAGGGGAAAACAGATTCATGACTCCATGCTAATGAACTCGATCAAAGGCATCATATTACACAAAAATTCTGAATTTTGACCTACATTCAGCTAACAGTAAAGCATATAGCTTCGAAGAAAGAAGCTTTCAGCTTCATCTTGAAATCCAAACCTCTCAATCATGATAAAAGAAAAGGTAAATTCAATCAACTTTGAAGCTACAAAGAGCTGATAAACAAGAAGCACTTACACCTTTATAACCTATCACAGGTTCCTATATAAAACTAGATTGGGCATAAATCAAGCGTAACGTTGTTCATCATCATAACTCATAGGATGAGGATGCAATGGCCATAATGCACAAACTTCAATGATGTGCTTGCACACTTGTTTACTTTACTCAACTAAGACATAAAATCAAGGGTTAAGTACACGAAAGTGTATCGAACTTGTCACGTTTTATCATTGTATGTACTCAACTTTAAAACTTACCGATTAATGTACTAAACCTGCTAAAATTGTCTTTGTATGTATCCAACTTTATCAAAACCTACCATTTAATGTATCCAACTTGTCACGAAAGTGTATCCAACTTGTCATAAAATACATTAAATGGTAATTTTAGCAAGTTCGGTACATTAATCGATAAACTTTAAAGTTGAGGTACATACAATGATAAAACGTGACAAGTTTGACACACTCCCATGTACTTAACCCTAAAATCAATATATGTTCTTCACAGCAGTCTAAGCCGTGTTTTGGCAAAAATAAGCTGGCTTATAAGTTAGTCCATTCAAACATGTACCATAAGTTAGCTTAATGAAACGCTACATTAAGTAGTTTTTTGGGAGCTTTTTGTAGTTTTTTCCAATTATACCCTTAAAATACATTTTTTTTTGTCATTTTACATACTCGTAAGCTAGTTTTTGCCGAACATAATTTACAACCCTAACATACAAAATACTTAATCGAAAACCGGCGAAATCAAACAACATATCGCCCAAATTGATTAAGGAAAATCAGAGAAGTTGCATTTACCTTATGCATTGAATCGATATTGGTAGGGCTACAGTATTCAATAGTGTGAGGATCGTCCTTGTGAGACCAGATAGCCGCGACGGAGGCATGGCAGCCCTGCGTTACGACGCTACCTAGCGGCCACGTGTCGATCAGATCTCGCCGGAGGACCACGTACTGCACCAGCACGTCGGAGGCTGGTTCTGAGCTTCCGGTGGCCGGAGCCTCCGCCGCCGCCGCCGCGTCGGAAGAGGAGGAGGCCATTGGAGACGAGGAGTGGCGGCGAAGATGGAGGTGGAGGAGTGAAGGAGGGGGAAGTGGTGTGCTCCTGTACGACGTCGTTGAGTGTGTTTTGAAAGAAGTGAAGTGAGAAATGCAACGTGGTGAGTGCACAGCGGCCATGGCTTTGAACCACTGTGGTTCAGTCCACACTGGATTGCGGCCCGACAAAGGATAACGTAACTAAAGATAAAATAAAAGATAACAATCTATATCTATATATATATATAAAGCTCAAACATGGCATTGCCACGTGGCAATCTCTCCTTTTTTTTCTACATTTTTTTAATTTTCAGTTTTATTTTAATTTAATGTTAATCAATATTAGAATTCATTTACATTAAATTGAAAACTTTTCATCTTATGTAACATCATCTTCATTATTAGAGAAGAAATCACACCCTCTTTATTAGAATTCATTTACATTAAATTGAGAACTTCTCATCTTATGTAACGTCATCTTCATTATTAGAGGAGAAACCACACCCTCTATATAAAGTCACCTTCTTGCTTGGTGATTTCCAAAATCAGGTTTTCAATAATGTAACGTGAGTTGCAACAAAAAGATAGCATCAAGTCAAGCCTTGAGTGTAAAAATCAATTCAATTATATGTTGGCTTATGGTTTTTCAACTTTTATCTTCTACATTTCAGGTTTTTTTACGCTTCTATGTTCCTTTTCTAGAGCATGTCGGGATTGTAGTAGCCATCATCGAATAAACTACGCTTGAGAGGTAAAAATCTACAAAATTTACATTTTTTCTACAAAGCGATTGTTTGGCTGGTTTATTTAGTTTCTTTTCTTTCCAGTTTGATTTTTCATCTAATATGTTTTAATCGACTTTTACAGGTTGACCACAAACTCTTAAAGTGATAAACAATCAATGGTTGCTAGAATTTGAAGATATAGCCATATGTGTACATCGTTGCTTTTGAGGCATTATTTATCTCAATTCGCATTCCGAATAATTGTTAGTATAAAACGTTATTGTTATGTAGATTATGTGGATCTGTTTTTTGATGGTTTATATAGGTTTTAGTTAGTGTTTGTTTTATCTCGAGCATGAATACATAATATTACAAACTTCTAAAATACTTCTCAGTTCAATATGTTGCATTTTGAAATTTCTATTTTATATGTATGTGTGTTGTTACTATCTGAAAGTATAGAATTGGCTAGAAAACTCATTTTTACAAGGTTTCTATTTGATAATTCATAGATGTAACAAAATGTTAAAATGTTTTTTGTAAAAAAAACTCCATTGCTCTGGTTTATTTATAATTTTTTTAAGAATAGTAGTTTTTATTTGTAATTTTATTTAAAAAAAGACAATAGTCCATTTGTAAAGGGTGACAAAAATTATTAGTATTTCGTCAATATATTTGTAGCTTATTTTGTTATGTTAACCATCAATATACTTAAAAAACTTTTTGTTTTATTTACTATTAATTTTTACTTTCACACCTAATGATACAACAACATTAGTTTTTAGTTTTTAAGTGTATATATCACATTAATAGATGAAATGTATTTTATTATTATTTTAATTATTATAAATTATTATATACCTTATTAACTAATTTAATCTTTCATATTCTTATGTTAAATATTATTAATTGATATATACATATATGAAATACTTATGATAATTTAATGTATTTAAATATGTGTGATAAAAAATTAATGAGAAACTTAAATTGTTGATACTCTATTTTGAGAGAATTTAAAATAGTATTTACTATTTTCTTCGGAAATAATTTCCAAATAACATCTCATTTAGTGTATGTACCTTAATTTAACGCATTAATTACTAAATATATATTTTCTTTTTTATTTACCAAACAATCAATATGAATAAAATTATATTGTCTTTTCTTAGTTTCACATTTAATGTTTTTTACCATTATTTCTTATTAAAATAATCAGTATACTTAAAAATAATTATTTTTACCAACCGATACATTATTATCAATATATAGTATTGTAAAATGGATAAAAGAACGGGGGTTGATATTTTGCAAACGATTGAAATGTTGTTTTATTATTTATCCATTATTTAGTTTTTTATATTTTTCTAAACAAAATTTCATTATTTTTTGTAATTATTATAAATTAATATAATACCATTAATTAACGTAATCTTTCATATTCTTCTTTATTATTATCAATTAATATACATAAATGAAATTTTTGTGACAGTTTAATACATTTAAATGTACATGATAAAACATTAATCAGAATATTAATCATATTTATATATTTGTTTCTCTCACTTTGATTTATGTTCAATCTAAAGTCAAACACATTAATTTCTAATTATTGTTTTCTGTGTAAGGATTAATAACTGAAAGTTTTCATATTAAAGGTTTTGATTGACAACAATTGAATATATAGTGTTTCAAAACTTTAATATATAGTTATTTTTTTTGTGATAATTGGTCTTTTGGGCTAATGCATGAGGTATGTTTGAGAGTAGACTAAAAGTTTATAGCAAGAAGTGCGTTTGTTCTCGAAAAAATTTGTCGATAAAAAGCAATTTTAGGTCAATTGATAATATATAAGTCGCCTAATAAAAATTTATGATTTTACGTGTAGATGACTGGATTTAAAAAATAAAGTGGTGTATGTTTAGAGAATTATCCAGTCAAACTATGTTTTCGAAATACATGTATTTAATTTGAGGATGCTTATTTTTATTTTGTAATTCTCTTTTTTTGTTTGAATTAAAAGAATTATATCCTTTAAGATCTTTCATCGAAACACAAATTTGTTTAATAAAAGAAATAAAAGAATTTACCAAATTTTTAATAAGATTATAATGAATGATATAAAATTTTTGTACTTATTTATATATTCTTTCAACAAACAAAGTTCATATTATGATCAAGATTAAATCCATGAATAAGGATGTTAGTGGTTTAAACAAATAAAAAAACAATAAATTTTACATTTAAAATTTTAATCACTAAAATCACTTTATATAAAATTATTTTAGTACATTTATTCTTTTTTATGTTATATATATATTTCAACATATTTTTAATATAAAAATGTTGGAAATGTTGGCAATAAAAATGAGTATATAAAGGATAAGGTAGTAGCTTGAACGTTCATTCAAATTTTGATCCAATAATAGATTGAATAGTTATTGGTTATATGAAAAAAAATCATGTAATAGTTAAACCCTTTATTTTTGAACTAATGTTATTTGAAAAATCTTGAATTACACCAATCAATATATTAAAAGAAAAAACTAAGAAAGATGACACGACGCAATAAATTCAAGTATTGATCAAATGTTAATTTCTTGATTATCCCACATTAATGTGTAAAAGGAAAATGTTGAAATCGAAAATGAATATATAAAGAATAATGTAGTAGCTTGAATGTTCATCAAAACTTGGATACATTTTTGGTTGAATACTAAGTTTTATTTATTTGAAAAAAATATTTCATGCAGTTTCTAAACATTTTATTTTTTTCGTTTTATATAAACCAATATTATATGAAAACATCCTGATTTTGTAACAATGACTTAGGACAAATGTAACGAAATAACAATCTAAATATTATTACAAAGTTACTTGCACTACCGCGCAACGCGCGGTTCTGACACTAGTTTATGTTAAAAGGCTCAAACTCGGTTAAGATTTAGGCTGTGTTTGGCATAAATAAGCTAGCTTATAAGCTAGTTCATCCAAACATGTACCAGAAACTAGCTTATAAGCTAACTTTTTGAAACGTTACTTTGAGTAGCTTATGAGAAGCTTATTGTAGTTTTTCCCAATTATACCCTTTTTGAAACGCTATTTTGAGTAGCTTAGTTATGAGGAGCTTATTGTAGCTTTTTCAAATTATACCCTTATTAATATTAATTACTAAATTCAAATATACTTTTTTTGTCATTTTACATACTCATAAGCTAGTTTTTGCCAAACATAATTTGTTCATAAGCTAGCTTATCAGCTACTAGCAAGCTTATCAATCAACAGCTAACTTATCAGCTATCAGCTAGCTTATCAGCTACCAAGGTACGTGTGCCAAACATAGCCTTAAGACGCTATGAATTCTCCAATGTTAAACAATTCGTCATAGTACTGAAAAACAACTTGTCTAAATTATTTACAAAATAAAAAACAGTTACTTGTTTTAAGAACTTTTTGATAGAAAATGAGTCTTCCATATTTTTATCATTTGTCACTTTACCATTTTATACAAAAATGTTTCTCTTGTTAGTAAGATTTTTAATATGTTATTGTTATAATTAACTAGGATTAATAATTGATTAAGAGAATTAAGAACGTATAAAGAGAGAAAGTGAAATACTAATGAAAGTATATTGAAAGTGCAAGTTTTTACATTTACATAACATGGTATTTATACAAGTTAAACAACTATTCATCTACATGGATTTAGACATGTAATTAATGCACAAGTTGTACATGGATTAAACATGAGAGTTGAAATTTTCATCCAACTAGTTAATATCCATTCTTTGATGTTTAATATAATATTCATAATAGTTATAAGATTTTATATTTTTTAATTGATTACTTATTTTAAACGATCTACGCTAGGGGTGAGCAAAAAAACCGAAACCCGAAAACCCGACCCGATCCGACCCGAAAAAACCCCGAAAAACCCGACCCCGAATTCCCCGAAAACCGAAATCCCCGAGGGTTGACCGGGGTCGGGTCGGATGTGAAAATTTGTTCCCCGAAACCCGATTTTTATAATGTTTTTTAAATATATTTTGTGTATTTATAAAACAACCCTTAATGTTTCATTATTTTTTAAATATGACAGCAAATGTTTCTGTTTGGAATGCTTCTAAAGTTGTAATAGACTTAAATTAGAGTCCAAACCAATTCATCAAAATCAAATACGGCTTTTCTCTTTCTCTCTCTCTCATTGCTTCATCGGCGTTCTCACCACCATCAACCGACGCTGGCGACCGCCTCCACCACCAGCGCCGGCGACCTCTCCACCACCGATGTCAGCGATACCCTCCACCTCCAACTATTTGGTAATTTGGACTTTGGTTTAGTATTAGCATTTTGGACTTGGATATTATGTCTTTTTGGTATTTAGTTCAACTTTTAGATGTTGATTTTAACGTTGGTATTTGTTATTTTTTGTTTGTTGGTATCTTAGTTTGTTACTTTTAAATGTTTATTTTTACTTTGAAACTTGAAAGTGTAATAGGGAAAAAAAGTCAAAATAAAATCGGGTGGCCCGAAAACCCGCCCCGAAATCCCCGAAACCCGAAATCTCCGAAACCCGAGAACCCCGACCTCCGAAAAGTCGGGTATCGGGGCCTCCATTTTCCCCCGAAACCCGAAAACCCGAAACCCGAAATCCCCGAAACCCGAAAAACCCGTCCGATGCTCACCCCTAATCTACGCTTTCAAAATAGATAAAAGATAAACACTCTTTTTATATCTATGCAAAGTATGAGGGAACCATTAACAACTACACTAACTATAGATCTTCATAAAATAATTCTTTTGGAGAAATTACAAAATAACTTATTTTTATTCACTTAAATATCGATTATATTGTAAACTATTTGAACAATGTTTGAAAAACTAATTTTTTTTAAACCTTTTCATTTAAATGATTAAGTTCATGTATATTTTTTTCGATAAATAAATCATTTGAACTTTTCAATTCGTTATCTACATTTTTAATAATAATACATCATTTATAATCAACTAAAATAATTTTAAGTATAGAAGGAATTTTTAATCAAGTTTATAATTCATAACTCCTATGTCATTCAACCTTTCGAACCTAACTCCATCGTTGTCTTCGACATCCAATTATCATGCACTCTCTATCATCGCTTACTTCATGGCTTCCACCATCATCTCCTTCCTTTCTGATAGGTTTATTTGTTTTTGTCACCTATTTTATATGTCTATAACCACTACATTGAATTGGAGTCAATGATAAGGATAGACAATATGAGGAACAAATGACAATGGGGCAAGGAGAGTGATAGATTAAAGGGGGTTTGATTGCATAGGGTGTTGAAATGGTGAAACTAATCTAGATCTTATATTTTTATAACCCGAAAAATAACTAACCAAAGTATACAATAATGTTGGTCTCTTAATCATGTTTCTTCCACTTCTACGTAAATGTCACCATATTTGTAATACAACCTAAAAAAAACATAAGAAAAAAATCTAATTGAAAAAACGAAATTTATGAACTAAGATATAAAAAAAATATCTTTTAAGAAAAAACCAACCAACTTCTTACTTTTCTGTGGTTTTTTAATCATCATGGATGTAAATACATTTAGATAAAAATGAAGAGGAATTGGTTAGAATACCAATTTAATTAAATACCTACATTAGTTAGAACTAATCTCACCTTTTAACACATATTGAAGTCAAATTTTTATTTCTGATCATATAACACTTTAATTTTTTCGGATTTTTTGAACTTTCCCTTCCAATAGAATAAAAAATAAGATAAAATAACCAAACACCATGTTACGTGTCGACCTTATGCTACACGCAAAGCATAAAATAATACAAACATTTATGCATTATTGACACCCAATATCCATGGCCAAAAGAACGTATAACTACAACTGCATAACGTACAACACTTTCTCCATAGCACCTAGAATATTCTAGATTTTCAAAAAGAAAATTCTCCATTCCAACAATTTCCCCCTTGCAAGAAGAACATTCTCGATCTCTTCTCAATCAAACATCCCCATTTATAAATATCAAAATCACACCACCATCACCCATGGTTTTGTGAAGCTATTTCTCTTTCTAGATCTAGCAAAATTTCGAGATTGCTTTGCAGCTTGGAGTTGATAATTAGTTAGCCGTTAAAATCTTAGCAGAACTGACTTCGAGATTGCTTTGCAGCTAGTAGCCGTCAAAATCTCAGCAGAACTGACTTCGAGATTGCTTTGCAGCTTGAAGTTGATAATTAATTAGCCGTCAAAGTGCCAGGAGAACTGACTTCGAGATCGTTCTGCAGCTTGGAGTTGATTAGTTAGCCGTCAGAATCAGCAGAACTGACTTCGAGATTGCTCTGCAGCTTGGAGTTGATAATTACTTAGCCGTCAAGACCTCAGTAGAACTGAGTTCGAGATTGCTCTACAGCTTGGAGTTGATAATTACTTAGCCGTCAGAATCTCAGCAGAACTAACTTCGAGATTACTCTGCAGCTTGGAGTTAATAATTACTTAGCCGTCAAAACCTCAGCGAAACTGACTTCAAGATTGCTCTGCAGCTTGGAGTTGATAATTAGTTAGCCGTCAGAATCTCAGTAGAACTGACTTCGAGATTGCCAGCTTGGAGTTGATAATTACTTAGCCGTCAGAATCTTAGCAGCACCGACTTCGAGATTGCTTAGCAGCTTGGAGTTGATAATTACTTAGCCGCCAAAATCTCAGCAAAACTGACTTCGAGATTGCTCTGCAGCTTGGAGTTGAAGTTGATAATTACTTAGCCGTCAGAATCTCAGGATTACTGACTTCGAAATTGCTCTGCAGCTTGGAGTTGATAATTAGTTAGCCGTCAAAATCTCAAACAAACAAGATCGTTTGAAAGGAAATTAGAAAAAAGGATTAAGAAGAAATGTGTTTGGTGTTCGTGTGCGATGAAGACGAGAGGATCGTCGGCCAAAGCAAGGCGCCGGGGAACTGTCCATACTGCGGCGGAATGATTCAGGCGATGGACGTCGAAAGCCAGTGGAACTTCTGTTTCCTTCCGTTGTACTACAAGACCAAACGCAAGTTCTACTGTACTCTCTGTGCACGACGCCTCGTTGCGCAATACTAGGGTTTCGATTTCATCGTTTTTGATCGGTAAACGTTTGTTCTTTTAGAAGTGTTTGTTTTGATTTATGTATCTCGTTTACATGTGTATGAATGTGAATTATATGGATTTGTGATCTCTGATTGTGTTTTGCGTAGGAATCTCTGTTGAATTAATTTAGCTTTTGTTTTCCACGTACCCTGTTTGTCGTGGATATCATAGAACAAAATAAGCAGAGGAAACATATTACTTAGATTTTATTTATTTATTTTAAGGGTATTCTAGACCGTGCATTGCCTACACTAATCCGATAGACATGCAGCCCTTGGAAAATTCCACGATGCCCCAAGTTTGTTAACGTCTAGATTCGAACCCTAGATAGATAGGTTACTAGTCACATCCCACGTAAGCCTTAACGAGTATGGATAGCGATGAACCGAGCAATTAGTTTAGGCAATGATACCATTTAATTATACAAAACAAATTTCAAATATATCTAATAAATGGTTTTATTTTCTATTTTTATAATTAAATGATTTAAGAGTAATATAGTAATTTTATAAGTAACTGAATTTAGCTTTTTGGATACAGAAGAGAGTATAGAAATAGTTTGAAAGTTTAGAAGATTATAAAAGTAATAAAAAGTTTAGAAGAAAACTTAATATTATTTTTCTTTCTCTTTCTTAAAGGGTTTCAAGAATACAAATATCTTTTACTTTTATTCTCTTTCCTTCCATTTATTTTCTTTTCATTCGTAAAGAAAGTTATAAGAACACAGCGTTGAAGCCCAAACACTGAGGCCCGATGTGCTGTAAGTTAAATAAAAGTAAAAAAATGAATTTTTTTAAACAACTAAATGTAGCTTAACCTGGTTACGTACGAGAAAAGTTGCTCTTGCTTACTTTATCATGTAACATTTTTTGTCATCAAAATGTATTGTTGCCTTGTTGGTAATCATCTTAAACCTATTAAACGTTTACCAAAAATCATCTTAAACCTCTTGGTCCATGACATGTTTCTTGCTAAATAAGATTCATAGGGGCCGCTTACTAAACACCTACCAGTGTCAATTATCTTACAATTCTTGTCAATTGAGAATGGAAACCATCTGAGTCATAACAGGAATCGAGAATCTTACAAGATAAATAATAAAAATGACTCTTACCTAGTAAATATTTACCGGGCTGAAGACACTTATCAACGATCAATTTTGATGGCCTAGAATGCTATACAATAAGGCATGTAAAGGTTAGGTCGTTAACAAACAAGTAGGTGATATCAATAAACATTTACCCGATAAACATTCAGCAATGGTCCGTTAGTCCTAAAGCTTTTAGTTTGATTATGCTGCTATCAACTTTTGTGAACAAGGCCCAAACCCAAGGCCCAAATTGCAGTAAAGCAACTTAAATAAAAGTTAAAAAAAATATTTTTTCATTGAAACAAGGTAAATGTGGTTTAACCTAAGAGCATCTCCAACAGCATTGCTATAATTCTTCTAAAATAGAGGAAAAAAGCTCAAAATCTCTAAAATCATTTTTTTCCATCTCCAACAGCTTTTCTATTTTAGAGAATCTATCATCACTTATATTATTAAAATATACATTATATTTATTATCCCAATAAACTTTTTAAAAACTTTTAAATAACTAATTATACCATTGGTGGATTAGATTAAAATAATATTTCTCTCTCTTCATATAGAGATTTTAGAGAAATCTCTATATTTAGAGAAACCTTCAAGTTTTTCTATTTTAGCAATTGGTTTAGCAATGCTGTTGGAGCACTTTAGAAGAAAAAAACTCAAATTTTTCTATTATAGCAATGCTGTTGGAGATGCTCTAAAGAGTTTATTTAGTCAGCCGTCACAAGTTTCATCCTTCTCATAGGGTTTTCTTTTCTCCTCTTGATTTCAATCTTTTTGTTTCACAGTTTCTGCAAATCTCGTTTGGTAACTGTATATGTATTACATTTTCGCCGGCGATAAGTACCGGCAACGTTGTTCATTCTCCGGTCGTCATATTCTCGGAACTTTACATCGTCGCCGGCCATAAGGTTGTTGTTTGTCCGATGTTAATATGTACTTACTCTTATAAGCTTTTGAGTCGGTGTAACAACATACGATTTTATGTCGTTGAAGATGGTGGAGCTCTCTATATATGTGGAGATTTGTATAAACCTAGAAAAGATGAGATCTCATGGTGATGATTTTGCCCTAATTGTTGGAATTGGTGTTCTCGAAATTATTGTTTTGTTTCAACTACATCCTTGTTGTCTGACTTGCCTGCATAGGCTAAGACCAGAGACTCCATGTTAGCTCTGAACTCAACTTTGACAAACACTGTCAGATCTTATCTAGATCTGGCTGATTTATTAGCTCTGGACTTAACTCTGACAAACTCTGTCAGATCTTATCTAGATCTCCAGAACATTCTTTAACTTCCTCACCGAACGATTTGAAACCATTGGAAACCTAACATCGCATGTTCGGGAAATGTCTGAATGGGCCACAAAAAGAAATCGATCAGCCATGTTACGCTGTTCTGAAGTGGCTGATTCACTCGGTGTCTAAATAAATTTTTTTCGCTAAAAGGATGTCCTATTCTACATTGAATTCCCTATCTATCCTCACCAGTCACCACCACCCTTCAGCTGGAGTAAAACTTCTTCAACAATCATCTTTTCCCTATACTACCAACTTGACCATTTATTCTTCTTCAACTATCGATGAATTAAGCTTCGTCAACCACTGATAATTCTCCTCTGCTACCCAAGTCGACCATTTTTCCTTCTTCAACCATCGATCTAGACGTCGGGATCTTCTTCTCTACCACCGTAACCCCTCCCTAATTAATCGGATGAGTGACTTCTTTGGACTCGTTTAAACGAGGCATATGATTGTCATCATGCCAAAGCATGCATGATCAGACACCCTATGATGCGGCTAACACACCGCATCCTATCCAACACCATTTATGCTCGAACGGTGCTCGATATGAGCTCTATATGCTCTATTGCATGTCTCAACGTCGTCGGCCCAAATATGTCTTAGACAAGTTTTCTAAGGCCCAGGAGTTCTCACATCAGGGGATGTTTGTTTCGGTGGTCTTATTATATTACTCGTCATTTAACCCCTACATTCACTCCATATCCCTGATGATTGGACCCTTTCCAGTATCGGCTCTCTATTAGACACTGTGCATCTTCGCAGTTGCATACACATGATTGAACCCATCACTCAAGATATATCGACTTTTTACTGGCTGATCTTTACAACAATGCAAGCATCACTCAGTCACACTACCCTCTCGTCTAACTAACTGATCTCGTCTAACCAAAGTGACCGGGGGAATTCAGGATGATGATGACAAGCATGACGGATAATGATTGAAGATGGTGTTTGTATAAGTTTCCATATCCTTTTGCAGGAGAACACTAGATATTTTCTTTAGGTGTATGATCATTAATATCAAACCGTTACGAGTTTGCATTTTTTTTGCGGTGCATGTATTGTAGGCTTAGCTATCTTGTCTTTGTTTTATTATGTTTAGTGATATTTGTCAATGTACGAAATGTATTAGTTATGTGAATGAAAATTACGTTTTTTTAGCATGTCACCTTATATTACGATGTCTATTTAGATTATCAGATAGGAGTAAATATGGAGGGTATAATAGTGTTTAGAGAATCAAGGAGAATTAAACTCGGTGGGGAAGGTGCCAATGACATGGTATTGCACTGGAACTCGGTTGAGGCCGCGGTGGTGGTCATAATGCGAACTCGAGTGCCACCTAGCCTATATATGTGCTAGTATGTATAGCTTAATGGAGTGGTCGAGGACGTGGAACGGGACGAGGAGAGGAGACGGAAGCTCGATGATCGATTCATCCGATTAGGTGACATGGATCCTCCAGAATAGGGGTGACGATTCTCGACACGATATAAAACATGACACGCCAACACGTTTATCATTTTTATTTTTTATTTTAAAAGAAAAGCCACACACCAAACCCCTTTTATGACCCGCTAACCCATATATCTTTTGAATCGCAAAACGTTTAAGACCCGTCAACTCGCAAACCCTTTCAGTTAAATGGATTATGTAGGTCTTAGGATATCAAGGTGACATGATTAGTTATATGGGTCATGTCCGGTTTGAACTTTCCTGACCCGTCTGCCCACAACCCGCCAATTCGAACACGACACCACCTCGTCTGATTAAACATTTAATGATGACCAAAGGATGCCATACAACTTTGAGTCTTAAGCCAATGGAGAGAAGAAGGGTTGGAAGTTTACATCTTGCAACATGTGAATGAAATGTATTTTTTAAAGGTGCGACTTTATATAATCATACAAATGACCAAAATATCCTCGTATCAAAGATAAGTTACCTTACTTAAAAAAAAGATACATAGACGAAAACAAAACAACAATACCTTAATGGTTTTTATTTATTTATAATTTATATATGGGAAATTAACTTTTATAACATTTAAAAATAGTGTAACATTTTTTTATTTTCTTTTCAAACTCACCAAATTACCATGAACTTCTTAAAACAATTCCGTCCCGGGCTAATTTCCCCTCCTCCTACTAAAATCACCTTTCCCGGCCCATTTATAAAACTCAACAGAAGTGATTTCCACCTCTGGCGGATTTTCAAAAGAATTAAAAAAACATGAAGTGTATAAAACTCCTCAATTATCGGATTTTTTCCATAAGTATATAAACTTCAGTTTATTGCTCCTCCCTCAATCGGCGATTATACGACTAAAATGATTGATTTTTCCACGAAATGTATACATTTTCTTTTTGAGAAATATCCGTTAGGTAATATTCTTTTTAAGTTTTATAAATTAGCCGAAGAAAATGCATTTTCGGGTTGGAAAAGAGAAAGACGAATTTATTTTTAAGGAATTAACGGCTATTCGACGAGTTTTAACTTTTGAGGAAAAACTAATTACAAGGTGTTACATTAAAATGGTTATAAAAATTACATTATATATATATATATATAGATATGAATCTTCACACTACAATGATTCATATATGAATAATTGGAATGGTTCATATATAAATTATTCGAAGAATTACCAAAATATCCTTCCGTATTCCACAAAATAGAAGGCTATGATCACTTCTCCACTTCTCATTTATTTAGCACTTCTCATTTGAACCTAATATATATATATATATATAGAAGAAAGTTCAAATATGAACCACTTTTTGGTTGTGAACGTGAGGACAACCGAGAGCGCGACACGTGGCGACTTTGAGTGTGGTCCCCCTCTTTAATTCAATGCCCTCCCATGAATCGCGCCTAGTCATCCGCCGTGGATTTGACGTGGCGCCTAGTCATCCACCACGTGTCGCGCTCTCGGTTGTCCTCACGTTCACAACCAAAAAGTGGTTCACATTTGAACCCAACCTTATATATATATATATATAGAGAGAGAAAGGTTCAAACAAGAACCAAACAAATTTGCAAGAATGGAGGAACCAAGGAAATCACATGTGATTTCCTACTAAAGCTTGCCCACTCGCACGACCCACTCGCCTTGTCGGGAGCGTGTACTACACTCGCCAAAGGGGAATCAGATGTGATTTAGTACAAAATCACATGTGATTTCCTTGGTTCCTTCATTCTTGCAAATGTGTGTGTTCTTGTATGATCCTCCCCCTATATATATATTGTACGACAAATACCGGAAAACTTCTATACCATAGGGACTAAATTCGTAATTTTTGAAAAATATCCCATACATAAAAAGAGAAAATGGGAGTTTGTTGGTGAGGGCTCAAAGCCTCAAACACAAGGAGTAAGATTATTCTCATTTTTGCAACCAAAATCTGGACTGGAACTCTCTCTCTCTCTCTCTCTCTCTCTCTCTCTCTAGAACATTCAACAAAAATATCTGTGCTCAACTGCAACGCTCTCCTTTTCCGACTTCGAAATCGCCGGAATCAACAGCTATGCAACTCTCCGGCGGAGTATTGATGGACGTAACCGCCGTCTGCTATCCGTCTCCTACGCCTCCTTGCTGTGCTAGGTCGACGGAGCTCCGGCACGTCCATGCCTTTTCCGACTCTAAGTTCCTTCCGTCTATCGGATTTCTTAAAGTAAGAACTGTGTTCTTCGTTGTTGTTTTTTTTTCCTTTTACTGTTAGAAATTTGTGTAAAAGTGAAGAAGTGTGTATTAGGTATGCTGGTGAATTGTTTGGGAGGTAAGTGATTAGGAGCGTGAAATTCGGTTAACTTAATTGAAGCTCATTTGTTTCTATATTTGAATATTGTTTGAATTCTGATTCTAAGATTCAAATATTCTATAAATGAGTTGCAAATGGTCAAATGATTATGATATTGGATTGGAATTTGATGCAAGTTTGTTTTTAATTAAGGAGAGGTTTAGTTGGTATGAACAGTGTTCCTAGACTCCTAGTTACAGATTTCCTGGTTATTGAAATTAGAATTGCAGAATTGCTCCCAAAAGCTTGGTAAAAAGAAATATTGGGGTAAATTGGTAATTTAATCGGTCTTGTTCGGTCCTATTCAGTTTAGTTATGTCTTACCAAAAATCGAACAGTTGTTTTGTTTTGTCCTGTCCTATCTTGTCCTGATACGAAACGCACCCTAGAAGTTCAGGAAGGCGGTATCAATATATACCGCAGGAAGAATAGTAAGTGCTTGAGGGATGGCGGACTGTTTATTGAGCCTGCCAAAGTAGCAATTGGCACCATTTGAATGATGTTAATGACGAAGAAGCAGATCCCCCTGTTATCAAAGGGTCTGGAAAACAATCCAACTATCCATGAACTTATTGACAACCAGTTTGAGGAGGAAGGGTAAAAATGAGACAACGAGAGATGGTGGTGGCTTAGCTGAGATGGCTGTCGTGAGGGTAAGAATGATTAGGGAAGGATGATAGTAGATGGCCAGAAAAAGATTTAGTCATATCATATCAAAACAAATATATATGTAGTACCTATGGGAAAATGGCCAAAAATATGAAACTTCAGGAATAAACACTTAGACATTCAATATATATAATGCCATGATAATTTCTTGTGTGCAAATAGTAGTATCATTTGCAGATTGCTATATTTTATCTAGTTACTTAAAGTTGATGGTTTTCTTATGTTAATTTAGTACAGAGACTAGTTCGTCATAATCTAGATGATTGAAATTTCTTGTATCACGATGAATATATACATGGAACAAGAAATGGAGTTTTGTAGACCTAGCAAGAAGAGATCTTGATGAATGCAAATATTTTACTGTTGCAAAATTGATCTTGCTTATTAGCAGCTTAGTTGTATTAGTCATGAGTATTTTATATTGGATTAATTAGAAAATTATTGGTGATTGCTTATCTAAATTTTCATGGCTGGAACATTGTTTGTAGATTTCAAAGCAAGAGTATGCATATTAATGGTCTCACATACTTTGAAGTGACACTTTCCCGCGTTGTGATTGTGATTGTGATTAGCATGTGGCTATCCAATCAATAATTATACACGGTGTAGAATCTCGTAATAATATGGGTTTCTGCAGACAATGGTTCATCGTTTTGCGTAATGTCCAGTCTTAGATTAATGTGTGGTTAAGATTTAAAGTGAGTGCCCCTCTATTGTTATTTATTGCCAATGTCATCAAATGCACTCAATTGTCTTAATGACTCTTTTGCATTACAGAGCTCTCCGTTCCCCATGTCCAGAACTGGAGGGGAATCATACCGGGGAAGGAGTTGTATAGCAAAAGCTTCAGGTGGTTCAGGTGATGGTTTGGTTCCAGTAGCGCCACTTGAGCTCGAATCTCCAGTTGGCCAGCTCCTGGAACAAATTTTGCAAACCCATCCACATCTGCTCCCTGCAGCCATTGATCAACAACTTGAGAATCTTCAGAAGGAAAGAGATGCTCAAAAACAAGAATCTGCTCCACCATCTATGGATCTGAGCCTTTACAAGTAAGCAAAATTGTTGCAACCTTTCATACAGTCGTAGCGTGATTTGAACATATTGTTCTCTACTTTTCCCAAGGATATCAAATGTGGA
This sequence comes from Centaurea solstitialis, assembly GCA_030169165.1. Taxonomy (NCBI): domain Eukaryota; kingdom Viridiplantae; phylum Streptophyta; class Magnoliopsida; order Asterales; family Asteraceae; genus Centaurea; species Centaurea solstitialis. Next base: position 77,224,026 of record CM058044.1, read on the forward strand.
CCATTTAGGCTTTAGCCATAACATAGAATTCATATAACTTCTATTGTTTTATTTGATTTACCGCACTTCAAATTGTAAGAAAACCAGTAAAAGCTCAAATCAAAGGCCTTTTCTAACTAGTAAAATACTCAACAGGCCAAACTAGTAAACTGCTCTAAATTTACAGTGATTACATGAATCTATTTTGGCATCAACTCCTAAGGAATTAAGCATTAAAAGTCTAATAGCATGCTATTAACTCTATCATGCCCTACTTTTGTGATCCTATCCTTCTCCCTTCCATTCTATTAAAATAATTGAACTTTGAGTTGTCATAGGTTCTTTTTAGCAAAACTTATGGGAAAGAGTAGAGAGCCAAGAATGAGTTTTGTTTTTAGAAGGGATGCAACAAATCTGTTGAAAACTCAAACCGACAATCAACAAAAACACATGGCAAGCTAGTTGATAAACCATCCATTGACTAAAAAACTAACTGTTGATTATAAATTAGTTGCTAAAGCAGCCGCAGCTAAACTAGTCATGTTTGGTGAAGACTAGCTGATAAGCTAGAAGACAATGTAAAATGACCTAAAAGGACATCTTGAAGAATTATTGGAAACATATAACGGGCATAATTGAAAACAAAATGTGGCAAAAAGCCCCTATAGCTTATTGTAACGAAACACTACTTGAACGAGTTTTCTAAAAGCTAGCTAATGGCTAACCAAATAGGGTTTTTTCAATAAACTCAAACAATAAGCTAAACTTATAGTTTCCATAAATGACCTTAATATGAGCTGTATGTGATATAAAAGTAAAGTCTGGTCTTCTACAGCATTTTTGGCTTTCCGGTAGTCTCCTAACCCCTTCAGTTTTTCTCATATGAAATATAATATGTAGCAGTTATCAAATTTCAGGAGAATAGCTGAAGTAAGAGTAAAGGATAGGCAGAAGGTATTGGAAGAAATAATGTATTGCTGGATTGTTCAGAAATTTGTCGACAAAGAAATCTCGATGATCCCAAAAGTATCGGCAAGTACTGATCCTACCGGAAGAATCGATTTTTGGCCTAACCAAGAAATGAAGCTAGAATCTGTCCATTCAGCCGAAGCACTCGAGATGATCCAGAACCATGTATCCCTCGTCCTCGGGGACCGCCTTGTGGGTCCCTTAGAATCCACGGTCCAGATCAGCAAGATCAAACTCGGAAAACTGTATGCAGCTTCCATCATGTACGGATACTTCTTGAAAAGGGTCGATGAAAGATTTCAACTCGAGAGGTCCATGAACACGCTTCCCGAAGGTTATAAAGAACAGCAATCAAGCTATTCGGAACCGCCGGTCCCACAAAGCCCGTTTTGGGATCCAGATTCATTAATACGGATCCAACCAGATTACGACGATGAGGAGGAGGGATTCATGGGTTCTTCTGGCAATGATGACAGATCGTATAGATTAAGATCATACGTGATGTATTTGGACGGTGAGACACTTCAGAGATACGCAACGATAAGATCAAAGGAAGCGATCTCTTTGATCGAAAAGCAGACACAGGCTCTGTTTGGAAGGCCAGATATCAAGGTATCCGGCGATGGTTCGTTAGGTGCGGCCAATGACGAAATGGTTTCCGTTACGTTTTCTGGGTTAACAATGCTGGTACTTGAGGCAGTCGCTTTTGGATCGTTTTTGTGGGATGCGGAAAATTACACAGAATCTAGGTACCAATTTTTGAAAAGCTAAGAAATTCAAGAATTGAAAGCATGTAGAAACCTGCTATATGACGTCTTGATTGTGTCTTTCATTGTAACAATAACCTTCTGTATATTTGATCGTTGCCCTTGCACGAGTGCGGTTTTTAGGCTGAGCCTTGATGCCAACTCGAGCCATGGGTTTGAACATCGAGAGCCGGGGCTTATAGATTCGACTCGGTTCAATTGCTGACAACCCAAATCATCTATCATGAGTCTTAGGACTAAAAATGTTGCATTTGGTCATGAAAAATTTAGAGATCGACAAACCGTCAGATGTGGTATCTGTTCCGATTATTACAAGAAGTTGGGTGAAGATATATAGCTACTTATAACTTGTTAACGAAAGCAAGTAAATACCATACAAATTGTTTCGGGCCCTAAGGCCCGGTTATGAGTTACGTATAGTAGCAGGTTACAGAGGAGGTAGTTAGGTGATTGATTCGTTCCCAACCAGTTGCATGAACGGCTCAATCGACTTCCCCATGCCTAGTACGAATCAAGCTCAATGAGAACTGTATGGACCCGTGTCTGAAGATTACAACGTTGGATTCAAAAAACGTTCAATCAAAACGTCCAATTTTTTCCATGCCCCTTTATGGTTAAAGATAACAGCCTTATTCTCTGACTTATTTCCCCTATAAATTCAAATGTTCAAACCTTATGATGTATAGATCAAATGATCAATCAAGAATGGCCTCAAAATTTCCAAAATGACAACTTGATCCATTGAGGTTCTACTCGTATCTTGGTGAGGGTTTCGCTCATATTTCAATAAGACGATAATGTTAGGGTTGAAAGTAGCATGGCTTTCTGGCATCGCAACCTGCATTCTTACCAACTTTATTTGCCGGTGATATTGAATAAAAGTCCAACACTAACAATGTTCATTTCCTGGATATACATTGACATATTCATTTTGGACAACATTGAGATCAACCAAATCTTAGCAGTTGGTTTTAGATAACCTCCGTCTTTCCAAACGTGCAGTCATACAACGTTCTAGCAAAAGATGATTAGACTTTCGTCTGGAAAAACGCAAATATTAACAAACAACATAGAATTATCGATTTTATTGTAGAAAAAATCGCCCTGCAAACAAACACACGAAGAAACAGACTACGCAGGCAGGACCCCTCAAATCAGCCACCGCGTCTTATAGAAACAAACACAGATGCTCAAACTGGTCAGCATCTTGAATCAAGCTTTCATTTACCTCTATGTGCTTTCTTAACTTGAGGAGTTCAAACTGCAAGAACTATAATCACAATAAGAAGCACAATCCCCAGTATCACCAAAAGCAAGCAAGTCTGCACAAAACGGAATGTGATAAGGGAACAGAGGTAATGACATAATGTAATTTCTTATGCTGATTTTCCATTTAGTGCAAAATGCATCAAAATCTAACAAACCTTTCTTCCTATTAGAATTAAAAAAAGAAAATTATCAATCAATGTAACAAGCTTTCAAAATGTCCGATTTTTTACGCATTCTGATGAGTAACCTGCGATCTTGTAAACTTTCGATGAGGTAGATGTCAAGTTTTCCGTTCACCCTTTTGTAAACGTATCCACTGCTAGTAACCAGTCAAAATGGGGTGCAAAATAAAAAATCTTGAAACTTCTCTTTCTGAAAATTTGGAACTTTGCTACATCGAGAAAAAGATTCTTCGTGGCACTAAATAGGAACTAAACCGAACTTTGTTGCATTCCGATGCTTCAATTTTGTAAAATTTGAGGCAAATATGGGGGTGGTGGATACAGGGTGTGAAGTGAATATGGGGGAATGGTCCCCTACCTCATATTTGCCTCATTTCTAATCTAATCACTTCATTTCAAACTGAGTGATTTACATAATACATCATGCAGTCATACAAGATTTTAAGATATTGGTAGAGGTTGTAATCTAAATTTGTTAAACCATCTCATACCATTTCTGACCCAAAAAAAGGTGAGCACAGGACTTTACCATGGAAGAGTTTGATCTTTGGGTCTTTGATGCTTTTGCGAGGTGGGATTTTGCCTGTGCAGTCGCAGCATGAGAATTCTCAATGTTGGAGCCAATATCGTCTGAAAAAAGAAGTTGAGGAGGTGTAATGCACCATGAACGTAGCAAGAGATGAAAATAGGAGGTACAATGAGAACACCCTTACCGATCATAGTTCCTTGCTCGTGAACCAAAACAGCAAGATCTTTGAATATCTCGTTTACCTCGCCGATTTGGTTCTGGATTTCTTGTATTCCTTGATCTCTTTCCTCGATAATAGCTTCATTGAATGCAATCTCATTGTCCAACAGCAAAACCTCCTGCCTGTAGAAACATCTTGGGATTTTAACGCAAATGTGTATTATAGTTTTGGTTTACAAATAACAACACGGAAAGTAAAATCAATGTTATTCCTCTACAAACAAATCTTTGCCCCCTTCTGATTGCTGCCTATAAGATAACGAATTGCTGCGTAAACATTGAATGACTTCTGGTAAAATATTTCTAATACATTGCTTGACAATTATCAATTCTATTGACACAAATTTACTAGCTGTTCAGATATGCTCCTCGCTCTTTTCTCATCGCAGTTAAACTCCAGATTCCAGAGGGAAACAAGAGAGATGAATAAAATTGTCAGCCTTCAGTCTCAAGAGGGTAAGAAAGACGAATAGAGATCTGTCAAGCTCCAATAATAGGACTATAAAGCATAGGTCTGAATGGATATAAACTGAAATAGCCATGCCCATGTTCATCCACAAAAAGGGATCCAAGAATAATATATTAAAGGCAAACAGCACATCAAATGTGTTGTAACTTTTAAGGTAGCTTGCAGAGGCTTATGGAGATGATATCATAATGTCGCACCCGTTTGACCTTGAATTACCATTTTCCCAATAATGCTGACTTACTGGGAAGGTAGAAGAGTAAATGCATGTCAATTTAATAATGAGGGTGATAAGAGACATGGTGAATGCAAAGGAGCATGCCTAGAAAGGTACATCGTGAGCCTATGCAAAGTCCATGGCTTATGCAATCAGCCTATTGACTGCAGGATATCCTTAATGATTAGATGGAGGCAGAGCTAAATACCTAATCCAACCTCAGAAGCAGACATCGTTAAGGAGCACTTGTAAAATTATGAACACAAACAAAAGATTCTCTGCCATTCCTGGTTTCTATAAGCGCGTTAATGGCAGAAATATTAAAGAACAGCCAGGCGCAACTTACAGAATGATGTCCAATTCTGCAACTTTGCCTTAATATATGAGAAGCATAAAGTGAAGAACTTGCCTTTTATTGTCCACAAGAAGAGCACGCTGTTCTTGACTTTTACCTGAGCTTGCATCCATTTCATTGGCGGGATCACTGAACATAAAGTAAAATGAAAACTAGCTAAGCGTGGTTTGCAAATATGAATTTGAATTGTGCATTCACATTGAAACGAGCTTCCAAACCAGCTTTGAAATTAATAGTTTCCTTGTAACTTACCTTGATGGATAAGCAGCTTGAGGAACAAAAGGTGTGTAAGCTGTCTCTCTTTCAGCTGAAAGCCGCTGTGCCTTTTGAAACTCTTTTAGAACTGCTTGAAAGTCCTTTGCGAGTTTAGCATCTGTGATCTTTTTGCTGGCCTGCACGAAAGGGAATTTTAAACATTTTGTGTTTCTTCTCTTTGTACAATAAGCATGCAAATGCCTAATCCATCAATCAACCCACTGGGAGGAAAAAGAATGACGGCTTACATATAGATATAGGAACTGATCCCTATGTCCCTACCAAGCACTTAAGCTTTTAACCCTCTCAGTTATTTACGTAGGCCTTTATCAGTGTCACTCATATCTAGGGTGGAGAAGAACCATCTTCCATGTCAATATGTCATACTCGCCGCAACGAGCTACCCTTCAGATAAAATACTGTCAACCCTCTTTCAAACATACATAGCTAGCAGTATTGTTTATCACGTTCAATATCAATTTTATGACATGACTTTGAGCTACCTTAGTATCTGCAGCAACCTATCCCACGATGTTAAACTAAGTAACATCACATACAGCTGTGGAAATTTCCTGCTCTACAAGCCAATGAATAAAAATTGTAATCAAATCATGAAACATCTCTAGTAGATTTATTCACAGGAAACTACACCAACTTGTCTCTTTCAACAAAAAGCTAAGCCTTAGTTTAAAACAAAGCAACGAAAAGCAACAGGTATGTGCATCAAAGTGTCAACCCACACTGTTAACCATCTCACACACATGAGATAAAAGCTTCATGTTACCTATCAAATTCTACCAGATAAAGAACAAGGAGTTACATGAAGTAGAGCCATAACCCCTTAACACTTAAGGCAACATCTGCATCTCACACAGACCATGAGAAGAACTATAGTAATATTACAAATACATTAAGAACAATCAGGTTATGTGTGTGCACATGTAAGAGAGAGAGAGAGAGAGGTAACTTACACTAACATCCGCACGATGATCTGTTTCACTTGCTTGCTTGAGTTTCTCTGAAGTATCCTTCACCAATTGCCCAATATGTAGTCTAGTTTTGTGCCTGTCATTTGAATAACCTCCTTGTGAAAACCACCAAAAGACAATCGTGTAATAGTTGATAAGAAACTACCTCAAATTTTAGAATGAAATAGATTTCTGTGTAAATCCTAAAATTCAAGAGCTACAGCTGTACAATGCATGACGGAAATGCCATAAAGCATTTACATCATAGAAATGCCAATTTCTGGGCCATGGCATCAAGATTAGAGTTGACCACACATACAACTCTGACTGAGTGACGTATACGTTTCATAAGCTGAAACTCGATAACTACAGTATGGAAATAAGGACACCAAGATATCACAGGTCTTTTGGAGTGCAGATGAATCGAACCACTTATACACTCAGCCCTACTCAATTATCCGTACAACATTACCTTCCTACTTCTAGAAAAATCCTTGATAGCACCAATTAGTACCGATTTCTTCAGAAATCTTCTAAAATCTTACAATTTAGCTCCACCAAAAGCTTAACTATGAACTGAGGTTAGTTATCAATAGCACAGAACTTCAAACTTCACCATTCAATATCATTTGTTACTCATACTACTCAATGAGTGCATTGTTTATCTAAATTTACACTCACTACAAATTTCATTTCATTGTTAGCTACACAGACTATTCTCAAATACTCTTTCACTGTTAGCAATCACGTCTATAACAGGCAATCAATATCATAAGTTTCCATAATTTAACCTTTTTCGTTGCAATTTCTAACCCTAAATCTCATAATAAATAAACCAAAGGTAAAGTTCAAACATATATATATATATATATATATATGAATCAGAGGAGACGTACAGCTTATCTCGAAGCTCAGGTGTGTCCTTAGGAGTGCCAAGGGTATTGACTAGCCTCTGAAACGTGGAAACTGCAGTATTGATCTGGAAGATTCCAGAAGCAACCGCCTGAGTCGGATCCTGTTTCCTCATGCCATTATTCAATCCACCACCACCACGCCTCGAATTGAGTGGGCGACCAGCTTCGATATCTTGAAAACTCATTGTGTTTCTTATCTACAATCGATCTCTCTACGATAATCCTCAAATCAAACAACAAAAGAAGAAGAAAATTAAGAAAAAAAATCCTAAAAAGAAAGAAGGAATTCCGATGGAGATGAAACCCTACCGATGGGAAGCAGCAGGGTCTCTCGATCCAAAAAAGTGGAATTCCGGAGAGCCTTTATTTCAATTCTTCCTGCAAAAATAATACGGTGATCGGAGTTTGATTATGGCGAAAATTAGGGCGAGGAGTGAGGTGAGAGAAGAGAATTGAATTGAAAAAGGGGGTGATGATTGATTTACAGAGAGAAGAAGAATTCAAGGATGTGGAGAAGAGCAGGTATTGGTATTGCATTGCCGGCGATGCAAAGGCAAAAAAACGTCACACGTGGAGACCCGAGACGTGGCTCTCTCTACTTTTTTTCTTTCTTTTTTTTTTTTTTTTTTTTGCTGTGAACCGTGCGGACAGCCGAGAGCGCGATATGTGACGGATTACTAGGCGCCACGTCAGGTTCACAGGCACATGACTAGGCGCGATTCATGGGAGGGCAATGAATTAAAGGGGGGAGGGGATCACACTCAAAGCCGCCTTTGTTGACTAGTCTCCGTCACGTGTCGTGCTTTCGGCTGTCCTCACGTTCACAACAAAAAAGTGATTCACATTTGAACTTTTCTCTGGTGTGTATATATCATATATAGGGTATATATTATGAAGACAGAAAGTTCATATGGTAAAGACAATCGAGACTGGGTCACATGTCATGTTCAGTTTGAATAATATAAGATTACTTTGATTGAAAATTCAATTATTCAAATCGAATAATACTGAATGTTGTATTAATCAGTCTGAATAATGCATAATATTCAGTCTGAATAATCATGTATTACTTAAATCGAGTATAAGCCGAATAGGACACATGATGCGCTCTTAATTGTCCTCATTTTCGCAATTAAATTTGAGTTTTGTTTAAACCTGTATATTTTACATTGACTAGATAGGATTCGAATTATGCCATATTTCGAAATTTTCGATCCGAATATGTCATTCAAAACACAAAATACGCCCAAATACAAGGAGGCATTTCAAATAGAAAGTAGCCATTTTAGTCTTACATATTTATTTCTTACTCATTTCTTTCTCAAAATAATTAAAAAGTCACTATTTTTATATAAATAGCATATTCTCTACTTTTGAAAATATCAAGAATGTAAAATAATATATGAACATGATACGCAACTACAAAAACCAAATTTGTAGAATTATAAACATAGTCGGCAACTTGTCAATGTGTCTTTTGCGAACCTAGGTGAAAATTGAGAATTTTAAGAATGGGATTTGTAAATTTCTGCATGGTCTTTAACTTGCAGGGCATGTCACTTGCGGAGTTGGGTGAAAATTGATTATTTTTGTCTTCTATCTTTTACGCAATTCATGGAGGTGTCATTTGTGGGCATAGTGCCTTTTTGGTATTTCGTGGAGAGAAATAGTTAATAAATGAATTTGATCCCTAAAAATAGTTATTTCTGTTATTATCTCTTTTCAATATGACTCATGGCAAAATCGAAACATTTAAGAACCTTTTGTTTCAAGGGTTATGTTAAATGATATGCTAAGATTTAAAAAAAATAAGGTGGCTATTTCTAAAGCTTTATATGAAAAACCTAACAAAGCTTTGAATGAAAAACCTATTAGCTTTTTAAATATTTTCACTTTTCGTATATAACTATAGAAAGATTATAACATAATTGCTGGAAACCCTCTTAAGGGGGTGAGGCTAGCGGAAGAGTCTATGCTCATCTCCCAAAGCGTTTGAGTTTAAACATGTGCTTTGATGAGCACTAATTTTATACGATTTTAAGCCAAATTTCTCCTAAAATTATTTGTTGATTGAATGCTTAAAATACACATTTTAATTGGAGTTGCTATTTAATCTTGTTTTGAATAAAGAAAAAAAGGAAAATATTTTTCTAACTCGGTTTGATTTTTATGGCAGCAACCAATAGAAATGTGATTTTGTAAGATCACTTCACACTCACGTGGACTAAAAGTAAATGAAAAGAAGCCAATTGCAGCCCACACCATTTAGAAGAAAGCGCCCAAAAGTTGTCAACCAAAAATCAGCAGCGTTTTCATCTATCGTTTGCAAGTTCCAGCCAGTGTGGGTTGAACCCACGTCCTAAATGCCGTTAGGGGCTGTTTTCACCAAGTCAACACGTCCAAAAATCAAGTCACGATCTCTTTTTGGCGGTTTAGTCAGTTGAGGGTATAAAATTAAGGAGGAACCGTCGATTAAGGGGAATCAAGAGGGAATCGATCAGAACCAGACGAAGAGAAGACAATGAAGAGACGTAGGGAGTTTGTTTTGATTTCGTCAATTTAGTTTAGGTCATCTTAGATTAGGTTTACAATTTGTTCTTCTTAGTTGCTTCTTACTTTCAAGCAATGAGTTTGTAAATAGTTGATTAGGATTGTGTTGAGACTTGTTGAACCATTCAATCTCATTTGATTTCCATTTATGCAGACCTTGAATTACATGTTAATCATGGTTAGGTTTTCAATCAAAGTCGATACCCTTTAATTGTTTAATCTAATTGTGTATTGCTAGATGGAGCTGTGAATCCGTAATTGTTATCAACTCTAATTTAGTGGCAAGCAATATTTAAATTAATTGACCGTCTGATTAATTTTAGTGTTGTGGGTTTGTTTAATCTAGTCTAAATGACCGGTAGTCCGATCATTGGCTAGGAATGGTGTTTGTCTAAACGTAATGCAATTAGCAGTTAAGTCTGTGTTCGTAACTAGACTTAGTTAGCTAATTAGGAATTAGTTTTTGAGCGTCTCATGGCTAGTTTAATCTTACGGACAAACAAGGTGTAGGTGCGTATCGAAGCTCATAGCCATTCTGGAATAGAATGAGAAAAATCTCTTTATGAACAAGTCTATGATACACGATCCAGTCTTCGGTTGAAACTCGTTGCTAGTTAATACTTATTTGTTTCGTGCTTTGTTTTGCATGTTTAGTTTAGTTTTATCTCAATCCACCCCCCTTTTTGTTATTTATAAACGTAGAATTTTGACGACGGTCACATTCAATCCCTGTGAATTCGATCCTACTTGCCACTTTTACAGTTTAATTTGTGATTCGAGGTAAATAGGAAAACTTAATTTTAAAATTTGTCGTGCTCGACACCGTCATGCTTTTTAGTAAAGTTCTTATGCATCTTTGTAAATTGAGCTATATGTTTTGATGTTCGACTTCGAGAACACATAATACTTATTTTATGAAATTTTAATTATGAAAATAACTTTTTTTAAACAATAGATAATTCATACATACATCTCGATACAAAGAATTTCAAATTCATATCAAAAACTAAAAATACATTCTCAAAATGTTTACCTTACTACTAGCAAAAGATATGTAGCAAGTGAATTTATTTAACAACAAAATAGTTCCATATTACCAAAGGAGTGTTAGCCTAGTGGTGAGGCTTGGGCACTACTTAGTGGTGAACCCGAGTTCGAGCCTTGGGGGACGCATTCTGGAGGTATCCGGGCTTCGACTCCGGGCTGCATGCTTTAGCAGTCGGGCTTCGACCCAAAATTGCCGACGATTAGTCTGGGCCCAATGTGATCTGGGATACCTCTTCCAAAAAAAAAAAAAAAAAAATAGTTCCATATCTAACATTCCAATTTATTCAAATAATGCATAACATAGTCGATAGCAAAAGATTAACTAACTATTTAATTTACTTTTTGAAAGCAAACACATGAAAACATACAAGCATTCATTTCTTTTCTTTTTTTGAATAAAAGGAACAAAAAAGAAAAGAGCATATTCACTAAAAAGGAAATTTATAAACTTATCATGCTTATTTACAAAACTCTATATTTAATTTGTATAAAAACTACAACCAGTTTTGTTCGGAATCATAATTTCCTATTTAATTTTTTTTTAAAAGGCAACAAACTTTTATTAAAGGTAGAAAGGTACAATAGAAACAACCGAATGAACTGCAAAAGTGTGGTACTAACAAAAAGCACCAACAAAACTAAAGCAAAACTCAAGAAGAAACGAGAAAGAAAAGAAAAACAAGATAGAAAAACACGAGCTAAGGAAGCATACTAATGAAAAGTCCCGACAAAATGGCCGTCCCAAACGTATTATTGTGAAAGATTAGTAAGATGATCCAATTTTATATATATAACAAATTATGTTTTATTTTCTTCTATTAACAAATACTTTTTCAAAACTTATATGCATAAATATATTGTACCTTTGGCATATACAATTCAATGAAATTTTTTGAGATTTTGAGAATCTTTTAACTCTTCCAAATCTTCTTTTGTCCAAATAAGGAAAGAATTGGTCAAAAATTTAAATTTTGGTTAACAAGACAACATCATATTTTTACTAATAAAACCTTAATCTTAAATGTTTTAAAGAATAAGAATTTGCTAAAATTAGTGTAATTTTTGTTCATATATTTGAATTTTGATTATTCAATTCTTCATTTTTTAATATATTTAAAGAGGGAGATTTAAGAAAAAAATCTTCAAAAACGAAAAATCGAAGAACATCATTTATAATCCTTCACCTGGATCATACGTATTTGTGCATAAAAACCCAGAAAAAACTGAAATTACCCGTATGCATACGATCTAGATGGAGGGCTACCAAAATTTTCGTTTATTTTAGGTTTTTCCTTCAACCGGTCTCTATATTAAATTAAATTTAGGGAATACTTATTCAAAATGTATTAAACTATCCCCAATATACTATTGTGTGTATCAACCTATAAAAATTCCGTTTGTATGTATCAAACTTTATTTTTGAGCCTATTATGTGTATCCAACCATCCCCCAATATACTATTGTGTGTATCAAAAATACACATAATAGGCTCAAAAATAAAGTTTGATATATACAAAAGGAATTTTTATAGGTTGATACACACAATAATATATTAAAGATAGTTTGATACATTTTGAAGAAGTATTCCCTTAAATTTATTATAAATATTTTCTATTTATTAAATTAGATTTGTATGCTACAAAATCACACGTCGTATTGTTACAACACGTGAGAAGTTGCCTCCACGACTTTCTACGTACAAATACGTCAAAGCGTACCCATGCAACGTAACTTGTACCTTATCCATCAAAACTTGTACCTTTCCTTCGTATATATACCCTCAATTTCACAAAAAATTCAATCAAAAATCCAAACCCCCTCCGAATTCCACATATTTTCAAAACCCTCCCCTTTTCTCTCTCTCTCTTTCTACACTCCGATTTTTCCGGTGACCGCCCGTGCTTGTCGGCCGTTTCTCCGGCGAGTATTTTCCGGTACCGAGGATAAGTCACCGGATTCCTTCCGTCTGATCTCTGATCTGATATACAGCATTCACAATGTCGGTAAGTATCAATTTCGCAATCGAAATTTTGATTTCATTTGTTGTGCTTTGTTATTATCGTTGATAGATGTTTACTGGCTTATTCATGAGAGCTTAATTCGCTATTGTTCTTAAATCGGACTAGATCTGTTTAAACTGTTGTAGTGAAGTTGATTTGTGTTTAGCATTTGAAAGTTGAAATCATGTGGATTTAGTCAAATGTAAGTCAAGCTAGTTGAGAGCTGGAATTTAGAGTTTTTTGATTCGATTGATTGATATAATTATTGTGAAGCTAGAGGATAAGCGAAGCATCTATCGGTTTTCGTTGAATTATTTGTGGTTTAATCGTGTATTAGACGCTGTATGTAGACAACGGAGCGTTTCTTTCGTTGAAAGGAATAAGTATGGAAAAGTCTTCATTGATTTTGATGTGGAAATTACTCCAAATCATGATTGATATATTTAGTCACAAGGATCTAATTCAAGTTTTATCATTAGGATTTAGATATATATATATATATATATACATATATATATATATATATATATGATGTGATTGAGAAGTTCTATTGGAAATAGTGGCATGTCTGATCAAACACCTTTTAGATGACACTAGTTTGATACTCTGATCTAGAAGATTGAGGGCAGGGATGGAACTTTTGACATCTGATCTGAAAAAATAATAGATCGGAGTATCGGAATATTAGAATGCATAAATCAACGTAGTATACTGAATTTGTGCTTGGAAATGTTGGTTTGTTTGCCTTGTATGTGTGTCTAGATTGTAGAGATGTGATGTTTTTCTCTAATGTAAATGTTTTATCTGCTATTCATTCAGGTTAAAACTGTGAAAGTTAGCAATCTTTCGTTAGGGGCATCCGAGCGAGATGTAAGGGAGTTCTTTTCTTTTTCTGGAGATATTGTATATGTTGAGACACAGGGGTAAGGATGCTAGATGACTTTAACCGATTTGTTTTCTCTTGATTATAAATAATACTAACGTAATGCTGTGGTTGCAGTCATGATGAGCGTACTCAAGTTGCGTTTGTCACGTTCACAGATTCTCAAGGAGCCGAGACTGCTGTTCTTCTTTCGGTAATTTACTTTCGCTTTAGATATGATCAAAGGGTGGACGGTGGATCGACTGTTAGGCACAAGTGTCATGTGACACCATGTGTTTTTGGTGAATCTTATAAAATACAGAGGATGTATATATTCAAAAGTGAATCAAAAAAGTGCTTTTAGCTTAAGATTGTATCTAGGATTCATGTTTCAATGTCTTTAAGATGCTTTCTGACTTTACATTATTTGCTTTTTATAAGACACATCCGAAATAGAAGCTCGTTCTTTTTTACTTGCATATATCAACATAGAAATAAATCAATCACAGACTTGGATTTTTATAAGTATGTCAGTTACATCATTCAAGTTTAGTTTCTTCCAAATTGACAAATTAAAATGAAATTTGAGAGGTTTTAGTTAGTCGATAAATGGAAAGGTCATTTCTTTTGAACTAGAGCATCAACTACCAAACACTCCCACATCAATTGGACTTAAAGGATATAGTTGATATGATTGTGAGAAATGAAGTATGTGATTGATACATCTTCTTTTTTTTTTTTTTTGAGGTATGCAAGTGGAAAGCTATGAAAGCTCATTTATCAGTCTATCTATTTTGCCAGTACTTTTTCTTGAAATGTTTACTAATGCCATCATTGAAGATGGACATTTGTCAAATTTAAGATCTCTATTGAAGCAATTTTAATTCTTCAGATTCAGTGACAAAAGAACACCATTAACAATAAATGCTAGTTTCATTTTTTCAAGTTTCAGCCATCTCCAAGCTCAATATAATTTTAGCACAACTATCCTTAGATTGAAAAGGAAGGAAGTGTGTGTGTGTGTGTATGTTGTTGTTAGGAATATAAATATACCATGTTTGATTCTTTTTGTTGTCATTTAGAATCATTCAAGAAAGTCAATTCTAGTGTATGATTTGAGCTTATGATGCATGCTACATTAGCATCAAGTGAAACCACACTCCTAGAATCCTAGTTCTGCCCCTTTCTATCTTCTATGCTGAGCTAAAGTGTTTTGTAAGTTCTGCATTTGATGATTTACGAAATTTAACTCGAAAAAGTATTCTCTATTTGTTTTGTCATCTTCTTTATCAGATAGTGCAATAAATGCATATTACTTTTGAACTTTTGTTCTTAATTGAACATCACCTGATTTAGTTTCCTACATTTCTGTTATATATCAGGGTGCAACAATAGTCGATACGACTGTCACTGTAACCCTAGACCCGGAATACCAGCTTCCACCGGCCGCTACAGCTGCTTCTCCCGTAAGATCAGTTTCACAGACCTCTAATTTACCATCAAACAGTTTCTCCCCTTAAAATTAGGTAAATTTCTTTGCAGCCATATGGAAGCAGCGCTCCTCCTGCTGGAGGCGATTCCGCTCTGCGTAAGGCTGAGGATGTCGTGACCAGCATGTTTGCAAAGGGCTTTGTGTTGGGTAAAGATGCCGTGAGTAAAGCAAAAACTTTTGACGAAAAACATGGCTTAACTTCCACAGCTTCTGCTAAAGTTGCTTCTTTAGACAAGAAAATCGGATTCACCGAAAAAGTGAACGTGGGCACATCCATCGTGACCGACAAAGTCAAAGAAGTTGACCAGAAACTTCAGGTTTCCGAGAAAGCCAAATCCGCCTTCACTGCTGCCGAGAACACCGTAACCAGTGCGGGATCCGCCATCATGAAGAACAGGTACGTGTTCACCAGCGCTTCGTGGGTAACGGGTGCCTTTAATAAGGTGGCGAAAGCGGCTGGGGAAGTCGGGCAACAAACGAAGGAGAAGGTCGATAAGGCCGAAGATGAAAAAAGACGAAAGATGGTGGACGAATACGCTCAGGTTCATTTGTCCGAGTCTCCAACGGCTCCGGACTCGGCCGGCGAACAGCGACCGTCGAAACCAGCACCGGCCACAGGTTTGATTCTTTAGCACACCAACCAAATCTATCTATACATTATTTATTTATTTGGATTAAGTGGTGATTATACAACTCTTTTGTGTCATTAAGACATGATTTTTACCTTTAAATTGTCATGAATTTGGGTGATGTACAACTATTAATTATATATGCTTCCAATTCATCAAGTGGTGTTCATGATCTTTTGGAATTATAATTTATATGCTTTGACTTGTATCCGAAACCGAAAATGGGACTAGACAATGTTTTAGGGTTTACCACTATCCTACCACTACTATACCATTTCATCCTTACCCGTACCAGTGTACCACTCATACCATCTATTTTATTTTTTAAATACTAAAATAATTAACTATAAATTAGAATAATATAAATTAAAATTACATTAAAATATAAAATTTCATTCAAATTAAAACAATAAATAAAATTAAAAAAATACAATAAAACTAATTATGAGGCATAGAGTTCCACACGTGTTGAGATAAATCGGCACGAAGGTTGGCGTGCTTCTCTCGGTTCTTTACTAGGTTGATGTTTATTGCTCGGTCTTCTTCGGAGATATTTGTTTCAATATCGTCCGTTGGATCAAAAGGGTAATGTGAAAATCCTTCGTCTTCACGAATCATGTTGTGTAAAATTATACACGTGTACATGATTTCTTGTAATTTCCTTCGTGACCATACCCGTGCCGGTCTACCAACAACATGCTAATTCTTGACGTGGCGAATTCGTGACCATTTACTTTTAAGCGTGGCGAATGGCCGTTCGATGTCTTTTCTAGCCGATTCTTGACGTGTCTTGAACTCGATCCGTCTCTCGTCATCTCGATACCTAAATGCTTTGACGAAAGCCGACCATTTCAGGTATATCCCGTCGGCAAAATAATACCCGTGTGCATAGTGTGTGCCATTCACTACAAATGAACTATCGGGTGCTTTATTTTCGAATAAATCGTTGAAAATCGGTGATAGATTCACAACGATTATGTCGTTCGTGGCACCCGGAACCCCGAAGAATGCGTGTCAAATCCATTCATCTTGTAATGCGATGGCTTCTAGAATTACCATCGGTCCCTGATGATCACCTCTATGGTATTGATCCCTCAATGCGATGGGACAATTTTTTACAGTCCCAATGCATACAATCTATCGAACCAAGCATGCGGTTAAGCTGTGTTTTTCTTCATGCAACGCGTAGATAGCTTGAATATCGTTAGCAGTTGGTTTTCGTAAATATTGTCGCATATAGAGGTGAATAATACCTTGACAAAATTTCTCTAGGCATTCCTTGAGGTCGTTCGCCCATCCTTAGGTACTCGTCGTAGAATCTGAAGCAGACCCGTACACTAATTGTCGGATAGCGGACGTACACTTTTAAAGCGGAGAAAACCCCTTCACGCCTCTTGCATCTCACTGCTGTTGAAATAGTCAAACTCTCTTTCAAGATCGGTAACTATCCTTAGGAATAGTCGTCGAGTCATACGAAACTGCCGACTAAAGTCTTCGTCGCCGTACACCGGGTTATCAGAAGAGTAGTCGGCGACAAGTTTATCGTGTCCCTCTTCCGACCTCTATCTATATTCGGCCCTCTTGGTCTTTTGTTCAACGGTTCCCGGACCTGTTTTCGAGATATTGACAAATCAATTCCGTCGCTTGAATGGTGTTCGTAATCATCTGATGCACGACAAGATCGAATTCATCGTCGTTCAAATCCGCCATTTTGGAATAGGATGAGAATAAGAGAAGTTTAAGAAGAGAATAAGAGAAGTTTAGGATAATAGAGGTGAAGAATGAGATAAACTAGTTATTAAGAACCGGGTACGCGCCGGGTTATAAACTGTGATAGATTTTATCATAAGTAGTAAGATAAGTTATATGGATTTATATGACGAATTTCATAAATTGTGTTGTGAATTAAACTATTGCCTACAATCAAAAGAGATATATAGTGTAGCTAATGTATATTTTACGTGACTGTTAGCATGTAGATAATATGTGTGGTGCGTTGTGTGTTGGGGAGGGGTTATATCTTAATGGTTATTTAAAATAAATAAAAATATTTAATATTCAATAAATAAAAAATATTATTTTTAAGAGATTTTAACCTAAAGTTTTGAAAAAATATCATGTACTTATTAATAGACTTGATTATTTGTTTATTAAAATTATAATAGTTTATAATTAACCAATAAAACAAAATGTCGTAATAATAAATAAATAAAGTAAAAGTAACAAAATGTGAATTATGTAATTTGAGAATTAAAAAATAAAGATGGTATAATATAAAGACCAAATATGTAATTTAATCAAATATGTTTTGGATTAGTTAACCAACTTAATTTAACAAAGAATGAAAAAATAGTTTTTAAAAATCAATGACTAAAAACACTAAATATCAAACTATAGGGACCAAAGTCGTACTTTACGCCATATGGTTACTATTCATTTCATTTTATAGGGACCAAAGTTGTGCTTTACTTCATATGTTTATTATTTATTTCACAAATTTTATTATATAAGGACCAAAGTTGTATTTTACTTTATATGTTTACTATTTATTTCACAAATTTCATTTTATAGGGACCAAACTTGTACTTTGTTCCACATGTTTACTATTCATTTCATTTCAAGAATTGCAAATTTTATTTTATAAGGACCAAAGTTGTACTTTACTTTAGATGTTTACTATTTATTTCACAAATTTCATTTTATAGGGACCAAACTTGTACTTTGTTCCACACGTTTACTATTCATTTCATTTCAAGAATTGATATAAGGGGATAATAGGTTGAGAATAGATTTATATATAGATAAATAGAAAAAAAAAACTATCCGTTGAGCAACCGTTGGGGTTTCATGCGGGTCCCGTACCGGGTGGCCTCGGCGGTGTTACCGCCGGCACCATAGCGGTACCGCCCCCGGTACAGCGGGGCTGCGGACGGCCTAAAACTATATTTTTGTTCTGACTAACTTTGTGTAGTCCCAATCTTTTTTAATGTCGCATAAAACGTGAAACAACAGTTTTTTGTTGTCCAGTGTAAATTCAAATGATTTTATAGTCGGTGCTAAGTATATTCTTAATTAAAATTTGTAATCGATGATATATTACATGTTCCTTATAGAGACTTGTGAGAATACAAATTGCCCTCACAAGAAGTCGCACATGAGAAAAGAAATTGACTTGCAACTACATTTGTTTCAACGTTTTGATCAGAACATTTGTGATCCCTTTTCGATGATCCCATGTTTTTTAAGAAAAAAAACTTGTGAACCTTATCACGATAAGTTTGGTGGTAGGGTCTTTATTATATGTATAAACAAAATAAAATTCAACTTGTTTGGTTTTTAATGGATATTTGGTTATTTATTTATTTAAATTTTTATTTTTTAGTTTCCCTTTTAAATGATTCAATTTATTTTAGAAAAATTAATTAATTTAGTTATTTTTTATTATATGTTTGATATTTTAGCCACTTTCTCCTAAACTTGTCAATATAGTCATCAGGTCTGTTAAAGTACATATACAGTTCGGGATTTGGGTAGGAAATGCAAAAAAAATAAAAAATTGTGTACCTAGGTAGGAAATGTGAGTTCTTTATGCAAATATGGGTAATTGAAAACATCTTTTTAGCTTTGGTAAGGTTTGAGAGATCATGACTTATAGATAGATCAAATGCATCTTTAAAATTGGCTAAAATAATAAATTTCTTTTACTTTATAATTGATTCTTAATTAGTTTCTTTGACTGGTTATTTATGTTTTTAATATACCTGGGAGGCTGGGATTAAATAGGTTTTACTCTATAGAGCTGGTAAATTATGTTTTTAATTCGTTCCTGTACTTTTTAAATTATGTAGTTTATTTTTTTGGTTTATAATTTATTGTAATTTTCGTTTAAATGATCTATAACTTATTGACATTTTTGTCCTGGTTCACAATTCATTGTTATTTTTGTCTCTCATGTATAATTTAAAAAGTATAAACTACATAATTAAAAAGTATAAACTAAAAGAATACACTACATAATTTAAAAAGTATAGGAAGAAATTAAAAACATAATTTACCAGCTCTAAAGAGTAAAACCTATTTAAAGATAAAGTTAACCTTAAAAGATAAAGATGGAAAAAACACTGAATTATAAACTAAAATACTAAATAAATAAAAAGTCAAAAGTCCAATACCACGGGGACAAAATTTCCAACTTTTAACAAGGCTAATACTCTCCCTACGTTTAATGGAGATCGTTGGTTTATATCTTTTTTTACATTTGTTTCGATACAAAGAGTGAATCATATTTTTCGTCCACGAAATATGTTCATTTTTAAATGAATTCATTATTGCAATTTCTTATTACAAATTACTTTATGGTAATTGCAAAATTCTTGGTACTCTGTCTCTTCAACTAAACTCTTGTTAAGTTTTTGTTGCAACTCCTAAATGAGAAGCATTTAGTAATATAACCTCCATGAGAAAAAGAGTAAAGGTAAGAACCGACAAAGATCCTTTGAGAAAAAAAAGGTAAAACTGATAAAGAGAGATTTGAACCATTGATCATTTTTAATCTTAAATCTATTCCATAAACTGCGGTTGATAAAAAATTGATCTGGTATATTTCGGTGTATCTTATCCAAACATGCATCCAAAATATAAATCTCTTTTTACCATAACTCTAATTCTTACCGAAAGTCGGAACTCTAACTCTAGAAGATTATTGGCAAGAAAGACGAGTCAATTAATATAAAGTAGTTTAAAAAGTAAAATGTTTAAACAACCCCATTTTTATAGCAGTTGAATGTAACTAGAACCGCTCTAAATATCAAAATAGACAAGTCGTACTTTGCTTCATACGTTACTATTACTTCTTCGTAGTTTAGTATTACTAAAGCTTTGAAAAATATAGGGTACTTATAAGTTTAAGAATTATTGATTTTTTTTTATAAACTTATAATATTTATAACCAATAAAAATGCCGTAAAAAAAAATAAATAAAGTAAAGTAACAATATGAATATGTAATCGAATAAAAATAAGATGTATAACTATAGACCAATATTAGTTAATCACATTTTTTAGATGATTAACAACTAATTTACAGTGAGAAAGATGAATGGATAAAAACTCATAAGATAAAATACAAATTTAAAGATCAATGATAAAAACTTTCAATACAAACTATATGACCAAAGTGTATTATTTTATCTTTACTATTCTCTTGGAATTAAAAACTATAGGACCAAGTTGTATTTATTTATTATATTTCATTGGAAATGATAAGGTAATAACACTATAAAGTTGCATATTTTATGTGACGTCCAAGCGCGGGTTGCATTATTCTATTATTATTTGTTTTATAATAATGAGTAAATTACATATTTGGTCTTTGTAGTTTATAAGTTATAACATTTTGGATCTTTGTAATAAAATATATATGGATTTCGTCCTCATAATTTATGTTTTATAGCACATTAACCCCTAAATCTAGCTCTGTGTAAAATATCACGTTAAAGTGGTCATGTGCAATTGTGCACGAGACATGATGGGTAGTTTGATCATCTTATGCGTTTTCTTCATTTTCCATTAAAACCAAAACAATCACAATAACATATTGCCATGTGTCCTTTCCTCTCCATCTTCCCTTTTGTTGATTAAAAAGTGTTCCACCAACCCATTCTCACATTTCATATCCATAAGTTCATGTGAGAACTTTGAAACAAAAACCCAAATTCATCTCTAATCGAAAACTTAAATTCTGCTCAAAATCTTGTATACAAGACAAGGGTCAATTTTGGGGATTGTAGATATGGGGTTGTCGATCTGGAACTTGGGGATCATAGATTTGGAAGAGAAATTTGGGTTGCTGGGCTTGTAGAGCGAAGCTCGAAGGAGAGAGGTAGATGGATCTGTTTGAGGCTGGAGACAAAAAGACAATGGTTGATTTAGGGTGGTTTCTTCGGTTGCTATTATGGTTGCTTCACAAATACAGAAAGGGAACTAGAGGCTAGAGATGGAAGCAAGGATGAAGGTGAGGAGGACATTGGTGTAGAGGACGAAGATGAGGAGGCCTTAGATAGTTGCGGTGGTGAGAGCGGGAGTGGTCCCTGTGTTCGCTAGCGATGGCTGATGTGGTGGAGATGAACAAGGGTGATCCTTGTGTTCGACGGAGACGCCCGTGTTGCATCAATATAATAACATAACACACACACACCACACACACATATTATATTGTGTGTGTGTTCGATTATAGAGTAAACTTCATATTTGGTCCCTTTTGTCTTTGATTAGAAACAAAAAAGAAATTAAATGACTAAATACCCTTGTGCTTGACATATTTAACAAAAGTAGGACCCATCACATTATAAAATGCAAACCACGAGGATGCAATTCACAGGTATTTCTTTTCAGGGACCTAAAGCGTTAAACAAGTAAACCTCATGAACCAAATATGTAATTTGCTCTTTGTATTAAATAATTAGAAGATGTAAATGACAACTATTAAAGTATGCAATAAAATTTTAAATAATATGCAGGTAGTAATGTAGTGAGAATGGTTTAGAGTAGCAATGTTAAAAGTGACCCACAATACTAATTTTAATCAAAATATTATTATTAACTTAAATGTAATGAGGTATGATTGGAAATTTGGATTGCTAAAGACCCCTTCTTTAATAAATAAAATCCCAATTTAACATCATATACTTCAATCACCTCTCTTTAAAAACAAGCCTACTTAACCAAATATAATCGTGGTGTTTGTTTGAAGTCCCTAAACTAGCCTTAAAATTTCTATTGATTTTAAGAAGACTCACTAACTGTTGTATCCAAGGCCGACTTTATTTGTTTGTTGGTTGAACAACGCAACTATTTTTCTTTTGGTTAACCATCGCGTCTGCACCAACTTTTGTCCACCTGACTAACACCAAGTTGTGGGACTCAACGGGTCCCGTATGATGGAGCTCCAATGCCCAAGTTCTACTATGTTATACTTAGGGGTGTTTATTAAATGTTTACTTGGTAAATACTTATCGAGTCACTTTATCTTATCAAATAAACAAAGATTAAGATTTACCTGAGACGATATCAAGATCGAATTTCCATATGAAATACAACTCTTACTTGAAGTTGTAAGGCTTACCAGATAAGAGTAAACGGCCTTGACCCTACAGACGACTGATTTGTACTAAATCGATGGCAATATGGTCGCAATTCTGTTCTGCTTCGAATATTTTTGCAGATCTTATAGCAAAGTTTAAACAACTGAAATAACTACCGATTGAACCATTCTAATTTGAAATAAAAACATATGTAACATTGATAATAATCGAATTACCACTTACATATCCGTGTGAATCTATACACAATGAGAGAGATGAGATACAGATTTCGTGGATTGAACGAAACGTTAATTTCCAATCTCCGATTGAATGAAGTCGTTTATAGACTAATTGTTGCTGCAAGTTCCTTGTACTTCCTCCAATTAGCCGAGATATCGTTCTTCTCGATAACAAAACCACTCGAATCTACAAAAAGCAAATCGAACAATGAGAAAATGTTTCTGATTAATTAGTTGAATCGGTATGCAATTGCAATTTGTTAGAATCCTGATAATTATATATTTATACAATAACAACTTTCTCCATTGGAGAGTGACGACACTGAGAGCACCACTGGTACACAACTATCCGTTACGCTGGAAGCGATCACGGATTGACACGATTCATGGACGTGAGATTATAAAGGAGGACCCGCCAAAGCCGTATCCAAATGACCTGATATGTAGCAATTCGTCCCTCGTTACAACCAAATGAGTTTCACATACTTTCCTCTCCTCTACTATATATATATATGCATTTTCTGTATTGTACCTATGACATTCTTCTCCGATGAGAGCGTTGTAAATCCACCGAACTGAGCTAAATCTGAAGATGTAATTCAAATCACAACAAAATCATTAATCAATTAAAGTAGCGAATTAATTCAAAAAAATTCAATAATCAGAAATTAACATATAATTAACGAGTAGTAATAAGACCGACCTTTTCCGAAGGATCGTGAGAAGCGAGATAGAGGATGATGAAGCAAAACAGAGTGAGGAGTGGAATGAGGTGGATGAATCTGAAACTGAAAGAAGAGCTTATTAACATTGACTTTGGCTGATTATTATTATTAAGCTGATTTTCTTCATCTTCATCATCAGCTAATAATTTCTCCTTCCGGTGGTCCTCCGGTGAGAGCTTGTTGTTGATATTGTCGTCTTTGATTACTCCGGCACCGGCGACGATTCCGTGCTTTGACGCCGGTGAGCAGAGAGATTGTCGGTGCATGTTTGATTTTGGGGAGAGAGAATAAAGGCATGTTGGAGAAAAGCTGGGTTTTATATGTTATTTAAAAGAAAATTATAAAAATCGTCCCTGGATTTTGTATTTTTTTTTAATTTTTTGTCTCTAATCTTTGAAAAATACAAGAACAGTCATTCAAGTATGTATCTTTTTACAGTTTTTTATATCTAGCGACCGTGCTGGTTAGGTCCGTTGATTGTCTTAGCTCAAATTATGTTATGAATATTTGGTGGTTTTTCATTTTCTTTATAACCTTTGTAGTGTGCAAGTGTTTAAAACGTTAAATAAATGTATTAACATCTTAACCATTGATGATATCTTGCAACTAGGGGTTGGTCTATGAAAATCTGAGCGGGGCCTCATGCATTTGCTTAACCAGTTTTTATGGGTCGAACTTTTTTTTTATGTAAAAAGAAGTGTGTTTGTTAAACCATTTTTAGGTATAAAAAATAACTAAAAGACCATAGAAGCATTTCGAAATCAACAAGATGAAAACACATGGATTAAACCATAAGGGTTGTAGCGTACTGGTTAAAGCCCTGGAAGATGTGGTAGAATATTCTATCTGCCTAGAGTTTAAAACCAAACCCATGCAATAAGGCCATCCGCAATGGGTACCGGTAGGAGACCGGTACCTCTCATGTACACCCGGCAACACCATTGTGGGTAAGAGGTAGGGGCACCGGTACCAAGTTCATCGGCATGGTGGTGCCTGTTGCATTAAGCGACCCCCCCCCCCCACCCCCCCTCTCTCTCTATTTCTCTCTTCTTTCTCTCTCTACTTTTTTTTAATCAATTAATTTATTAGAGAGGGTATGAGGGGTACGGTTAAGGATGGTATGGTATGGTGTTGGTAAAGCTGATGTGACGCTGAGGTGCCAACAAGTATGAGGGGTATGAAGGGTACGGTTAAGGATGGCTTGGTCACTGGATTATCAAAGACTGATATTCGACGATCATAAATTATCCAAATTAATTTAAGCATAGTCTACTAATCTAGGATATACCCTTCCAAAAAGAAAACATGGATTATACTTACCGTTTTCATAAATCGGAAAGAATGAAAACTCATTTATCATTTTCTTTTCCAATGATTTTTATTTCCAAGCCTAAATCAATCAATGGTTCCTCAATTGTCAATTCATACTACACCGTTCAATTGTACAAGGGGAAAGGAATTGAATTCCATTCCCACCAATTCCATTAAAATTACAAAACTACCCCCGTAAAACCCACCCTCGAGTGCGAGTCTCCGCCATTGACGATTGCTCAAACTCAAACGCGATTTCTCAGAACTCTCGATCTCGATCTCGATCGACACTCACGATCTCTCTCAGGACTGTTAATCGATTTGGCTACCCAATCTGGTATGAATTCTGATTTCTTCAGGCTTACCTGCTTCCAAATCGATTTTGATTTTGAAATCGATCTCTCTGTTCGGTTTTCAAAATCGATTTTGCTTTTTGACGAACGACTTCGAGTTTTATGTTTGCTTATGAAATCGATTTTGCTTTTGAAATTCGATTCTGGCTGAGGTTTTCTGCTTGAGGGAGAGTTCTGTTGTGAGTATTGATTGCTTGAAAGTTGAAACCCTAGTTCACATGATTTCACTGTTGTGACTATTGATTCCTTGAACATTTTGTTTGTTTGAAGCTTATGCTATGATTTCACTCACTGTTTTAATATGTATAGATTTGAAAGCCACAATTTTGGTTTTAATATGTATGGGTGATGAGAACTATTTAAGTTTTTTTTTGTTTGTTTGAAAGGCAACAATTTTATTAAAACCAACCAGATACACAACCAAGCATCCCCAGGTTGCAAGATGCAACCTTGATCAGCTTCTTACAAAAGAAAAGAAACTCTTCAGAGTGCACTTTAAGTGTACCTCTTGTGTGAGGCAAATGACAAGGTTTTGTGTTGATAATAATACTACAAAACTCATCTGTTAAAGAAGAGGTTATAAACTATAAGTTCATCAATGGTAAGATTGACCGACCATCATAACGTAAAACTTAAGGACAATGTGGGCTTGAAAGCCTCCACAGTGTCAGGTTTAACCAAGAGCGTGAATTCAGCTCGAAAACACCTCTGTAGTTCATGACCGTCACTTAGCAACACTGCAACAGTATCCCAACATCTAATCAAAAGAATAGATAGACTTTCACAAATCCTAACAAGACATACATTTTCTTAAGTTTTGCTGATCACTCCATGAATGTTGATCAGAAGTAAAAAATTCACAAACCCGATCCTTACAAATATACCATAATCAAGAAATGCTGATTCAATGATGAAAAGCATAAATTAAGATGACTAAAGAATTCAATCATAACATCTTAATTTCTTATAACCCATTGTAGTGATCAAGCATGAAAATGATATAGACAAGAAGTGGAAATGGATAGGGATATTATCGTGAGATAATGGATGGAAACGTAAAAGGGCTTTAGTAACTTAACAAGAAGTGGAAATGCATCTATGTAGTGAGAAAAGAAAATTTTCAACAGCATCTTGATAGAAAATGCAAGTGTGCACTCTGCAACAAGGTGAATTAACTTGACATTTCATAAAAAATGCAACAAGGGGTTTTCTGATCACTGTATGCCTATTCAAAATGTGAATCACAGCATTCATTTACCTGTCAAATATCAACAAGGTGAATTAGCTTTATGCATTCGTAATTCATATTACCTACATAAGCATACATTTTTCTTGTTTACCTAATCAACAAGATAATACCTTATTTTCTTTTATGTATTTTCGTTAATGTCTAATGTGTAATGTATGGCTTCAATATATGATGAATTGAGAATGTTGATAACTTGTGGTTATGTGTGTATATCAATTTCCAGCTTGCTCGCTAAAATTGATAATAAGAAATTAGGGCGTTATGATTGAATTCATTAGTCATCTTAATATGCTTTTCATCATTGAATAAAAGTTTGTTGACCAGGATTTATTTGTAGGGATTAGGTTTGTAAATGTTTGGCTTATGATCAGCACTTATCAAGGGATCAACAAAATTTAAGGAGATGTATGTCTTGTTAGGATTTGTAAAACTCTATCTATATATGTGATTAGATGTTGGGATCATGTTGATAAGTGATGTTCATGTGATCATGTGCATAGAACTTGTATGGAGGTGAAGGGTTTCAAGCCCATGTCATCCTTTTAGGTACTGATGGTCAATCTTGCCATTGATGAGTTGTCTGTTTGCTTAGAACTTGTACTGCTCTTGTGGGATTCAACTTTCAAGCCAACAATCTTCTTTTAGGTTCTTAATGGCTATTGGTATATTCTTCTATGTCAGATTAGAAATTGTAACTGGGTGGTGTGTTCTCAACGCATGATCTTGCGTTTGATGAAGTTGCTTATATATATGCTTTGAAATTGTAATGACGTGGGGGGTTTTAGGCGAACTTTCTTCTTTTAGGTTCTTAATGGACAATCTTACCATTGTTAAAATAGCAGGTTACATAGAATGGAATTGGCAGACAGGGCTATTGGGTTCATTTTAGCAAGCATCAGCGTGACCATTTTCACCTATTATACCTTTTGGGTCATTATATTGGTTAGTTATGCTCATTCATTAATTTCAGTTTTGTCTCCAAATTAAATTTCTAGGGCTTTTGTTAACTTAAGTTTTTATGGGTCTTTCATTTCAGCCGTTCGTTGACAAGGACCACTTCGTACACAATTACTTCTTACCCCAAGAATATGCAATCTTGCTACCTGTTTATGCGGGTGTCTCTCTCATTTGCTTCTTGTCTGTGTTTATCGGGTATGTGATGCTCAAATCAAAGAAAAAGAAGAAAGTGTAATGCAACTTCTTGAGGTATCTTAGGCTGTCTTTCTTTTATATTTCTAATTTTTAACCACTATGTGTTTGGAAACTTAATGATAACGAATAGCGTTTTATATGCTATAAAGATATCTTATGAATTTTGAAAGAGTTGTTACGTAGATGACCTCTAATAGGAGTTCTTGGAGGCGGCTAATTTGGATAGTTGATTACTATTGTAGTGTTGTATGATAGATTGAGAATCTTTGGAGTGTCCCGTGTGCTTGTTTTTTAATTTTTGTTGGTCGTGGATGTTTGGATCAGCTTGCATGCACCTCGATTAATCCTTAGGGTCTGGAGAACAGCCAAGGAAACTCCTAGTGGCCTTGCACGACTTGAACATGTGACCTCTAAGAAGAATCTCTAAGGTTGAGACATAATTGTTGGTTGACGAAAGTTTTGAGATTAAATGGCGTTCCATGTGTATATATCAATATCACATACAATATAGACGTAAACTGAGAGATAATTGTTGGTCGAAAAATGGTTCGCTCGTTCACATAAATCAAGATTCAAGGTTCGCTATAACATGGTTCAACTACATGTAATCAAGTGACAAGACATTACAGGGGTCATTTTGGTTTTGAGGTTTGGTGGGATTTAGAATTGGGTTACATTCCAATCTATTAAAAGAAACTCTGGAATTGAAACCTACAATTACAAAGAGTGGATATAGAATTCTTATGAAGGCAATTGGTATTTCACAGGATGTCTTTAACGTTTTTTTAAAATATTGATTTAAAATATATTAAGAACATTTGTTTTGTAACAATGAGTTAATGAATACAAACCAAACCAAAGACTTCAAATCAATCTATGAAAGCCAAATGCTTCAAAAACATTTTTGTCAAATCAAACACTAACAAAAGACAATTGATGAAGGTACTTGAGTTGGATAAGAGATCTTACTCCGGATATGTTTTGAAAGGAAAAAGAAACCAACATCTAAGTAGGCATAAATTTATGCAACGTCCCAGGTTGGATCTTGTTTGGTTATGCCTTGTGTTTTGTCTCTACGTTTTCTTCGATCAATTGCTCAATTTCTGACCCTTCGAGAAACATTTCAACCATCGTTGTTCATATTTCCTCAGAGGCAGTTTTGGGCAAGAACTTTCGATAAACACTTCATATTTCCTCTTCAATTCTAGAACTTTATTTATCATCCAAACACGTAATTGAAAACACTAAGTCACTAACAACACTCAAATAGAGCCAGATCAAAACCATGCAATTTTCATACAGGAAACAGTATTTTATTAATTTGACTATCTTCAACAAGTTGATTGCCAGACAGATCTACTAAAGGAAAATAGCTTTATATTGGTTCGAATGCAATTCGTGAGATGGCCATCTTGGATTAAGACATTTAAACATCTACATCCTATAAAACATTAAATGTGTATATATATCATAAGAACAGTACAAACAAATGATCGGTTTTCCGCCAAAAACACGACCTTTGAAATAGGAGTTCAGTGTGTCAAAACATTTGGTTCCCAAAAGTGGCTATGATGCTTATTAGCAACAATGCAAGCAATGAAATTGAGCCAAACACAAATTATTTGAACCACATCCTCAACTTCGCCAAATCTATCATCATCCAAGTGGCTTACTAATAAAACAAACAACCTTTTTTGCAATGGTTTATGTATAAAAGTCGAGCGAGCCTTCAATCACAGATGGGAAGATTCGAGCCCGTTTCTCAACCACCTACAAGGATCATCTGAGAACCAAGAAAACCAGTCAGTATTGTTTGTTTACATATAAGAACAAACCCACTTCTCTAACTAATGACCTTTAGGAAAGGCAAACATCGGTTAAACAATCAATTGAAGGTAAAAACACAACTAATATGATCTACATATTAACCAATAAACTAGTCATGGCTCATGATCTAGACCATAAACTCTAGTAATTGTAACCAAACCAACTCAATATGTTCCACCCGAAATTGAGGTGGAAGGATTAGATGTACGCACACCATAATCAATGAAGACCCTAATAAGTAACTAATGCACACTAAGGTTCTATATGTCAGCAGCTAATGACTTTAATGAGACTCACAACTTATTTGATCGGCCATACATGATTCTTTGATAGTGACTTATTCAATAAGCTTTTAAGGGAGAGCTTTATGCAGATAGCCAAGTTTTTCCAAACTTGTCATTCTCAATTAAAAAACAAGCTTTTTCCATCTATAAAAAATCCCTATAAAACAAAATTTTCTCAATGTACAAATAGAATAGTCCACACAAACAACTTTTCCCATAAAGGACTTAATAGAAAAGCAACGATAATAACCCCTTAAGGGGCCTCTACAAAATGCTTATCGGTAGGTAGTTGTGTAAAAGCTTATTGCCTTAACTAGTGTGCACGACCCCTACCAAGAATCTTATATGGTAAGAGGTATAGCAAGGACTAAGAATACATGATATTACCCCGTAAGAACATCTCCAATAGCTTTTTCAAAATGGAGAAATAAGAATTTTGGATAAATCTTAGCTCTAACAGATTCTCCATAAAGAGGAAAGTTGGAAAGAAAGTGCAAAAATCTCCAAAATTGAAGAACTCTTACAAAATCTTACAATAAGAGAGAAATAGTTTTCTTTATTGTATTCCACCAATTAAGAATATTTGAAATGAAATGTTTGAGAGATAGAAATAATATTTTAATAATATATCGTAAAGGTGATATCTCCAAAATAGAGAAACTGTTAAACTTGAATGCATTTTTTTTAGAAATCCTGAACTTTGATTCTCCGTTTTAAAAAACTTTTAGAGAAACCGTTGGAGATGCTCTATTTACGGCTCAAAGTGTTATCCTAAGTTATCGTAAGGACCGATATCTTAAGCCGTAAGTGCTTATGGCCGAAAATGTTACGAAAATGTTACTCAATAAGGCAAGTGATACTTATGAATTCATCGGAACAAAATGAGTAAAAAGTCGATACCTGAAAACATAAAACAGAGAAAACCAATGGCCGGAAAAAATGGCGTTTTCAGGAAAACGAATTATCGAAAGCAGCCGAAGTAATCGCCCTCGAAAACTCCTGAAAGTTAATCCGTCCATCGCCATCCGTATCCGCCTCCTTGATCATCCCGGTCAACTCCTCGGCCGTCAACGCGTGCCCGAGCTTCGCCATCGAATGCGCCAGCTCAGCCGCAGTGATATATCCATTCCCATCCCTATCAAACATCTTAAACAGCTGCTTCATCTGATCATCGGTGTACGGAGACTTCGCCGGAAGAAGATCCGGCGCCACCAACGCCACAAACTCCGAGAACTCCACCAATCCATTACTATTCGTATCCGCCTTCTGTATCAACGACTCGAGCTGATCGGGGCTCGGCGTGAGCCCGAGCGATCGCAGCAACGAGCCTAATTCGAGCTGCGTCAGGCTGCCGTCCTTATTCCGGTCAAATGACCGGAATATCTCCCGGAGCTCCGTCAGCTGTTCGTCGTCGAGTTTTAAGGTCTGCTGATCGCCGCTCATCTCTTTCTTTCTTGTTGTCGGAAAATTTCGATTTCTTAGGGTTTTCTAAAAATTCATGAAATCAATCAATCAATCAATTTGGGGATTTTTGATGATTGAAAATGAAAATCTGTGAATTGATGATGATACAACAAACATTCCTGAAAGCAATTAATTAATTGATTTTGTGTGAGATCTGATCTGATCTGAATGGATAAGTTGTGTCTGAATGTGATCTGATTATGGAATTGGTTTGTTAACTTTTCTCCACATTTAATGGATCAATGGAAGTGTGGGGAGGACCGTTGACGGATTTTATTGAAATAATTTAATGTTTAATTTTTGTAATTAATTCGCTAACTATTTTTTGGTTGGTATACTAATGTAGTAATTATTATTTTTGTAAATAATGCTTGATATTCTCTATAAGGAGATTTTAGGTATTTTTGGGAGTTTTTTTAACCAATGGAGATTTTAGGCATTCTTGGCAATTTTTATGTTTAATGAATTGTTGCTCGCCTTTATCTAAAATAGCAAAAGTAAGAGAAAGAAAGAGTGAAATTCTCTAAATTTTTAGAATTGTTTAAAAGTAATTGCAAAAATATATTATTTTATTAGATTTTTATCGGTAATAAATTATTTAAGGTTTAAGCGAGAGAAATAATATCAAATGTATTAAAACATATCCAAATAGTAATGTGTAAAGCCTGGATCTTTCGAAATACAGATCTAAATCGAAAATAAAAAGCGTTTGTACAAACCATGAATGCTACGAACTTAAAAAATCTATGATCCAACTTTTGGTAGATGTTTGATGGTTTTTACTTATAAAGAGTTCTTATAAAGCAATAATTACAATTGAAGATTGTTTCTACCATTTTTTGTCAGAATCTTATCTTTATTAACAAATACAAATGTTGGGTATCATCCTCAAGACTTAGATATATCATAAGACGAATAAGTTGATTCGAGACCTCGCTCTCAATGTCTTGACCTAAGAAAAGTAATCTTTTTTTGCTATTGAAATCGAATGTAATTTTTTAGAGGATTTCAAATTTTAATTTGTCACTTTACTTGTTTTCAAGAATTTGTTGAAAACAATCCTATACTTATATTAATTCAATAACATTAGCTTTTCCCTAATTATTTTAAAATATATATATTAAATAAATTGATTTATAGTTTTTAAATATTTTAGGTGATTTGTTTTTTAGAAAAGGAAAATACTAAAGACAAAAAAAGAGGCGCCAATCGCGTGAGCTTCCCACGTCTTTTCGGCAACCGCTTTTTAAAAAAACTCAAAATTCCATAACTACCCCCTTTGGTTTGGTTTTGATCACCTGCATCGCCTTCCACCTCCCTTTCCCAATGTACCTTTGACTTTTTAAGTCAAAATGATTTATTGATATTTATAAAATAAATTTTAAATCTACTGAAATAATTTGTCTAAATCCAGTGAACAAATATATAAAGGAACGCCTGTCGTAATAAGGGCTTGGAATAAATTAAAAAGATGGAAGCTTTTGATGCTGGTTTTGGATTTAAAAATAATAAGTTTGACTTGAAAAAGTCATAGGGAGTATGGTAACATCTGTAGGGAACCATCGCATAATAATTTAACTCCGAGTCGTGTCAAAATGCAGTTTGCCGTCCTAGTTATAGAAAAGACTTTGAGGTCCACACGGTTTTCTGTAATTACCAAATTACCCCTTGAAAATCAGTATGACTGTCGGATGATCATGGACCTTTTGGTATATGTGTATCTATTTTATATATATATATAGAGTTCCCTTCTTTTGTGAACCAACTATTTTGTGTTAACTTTGTTAACCGATCTAAACCGTCCAATAATTAAATCTACAGTTGAGATGAAACTATTGTAACCGCCTATTTTGAAAAAAAAATAAGAAAAAAAAAATTAGGAAAAAACTACCTCCATGAATTAATCTTAACCGTTGATTGCATTTGATCAATGGTGTGCATTAGTTAACAAAGTTAACACAAAATAGTTGGTTCACAAAAGAAGGTAACTATATATATAGGGGTGGGTTCAATTGCAAACCACTTTTTCATTGTGAACGTGAGGACAAACGAGAGCGCGCCACGTGTCACTCTGAATTTCGGCGACTTAGTGTTATTCAGACTGAATAACGCTATATTCAGACTGAATATAGCGTTATTCAGTCTGAATAACACTAAGTCGCCGAAATTCAGAGTGACACGCGCGACTTGTAACCAAAAAGCCCGCGACCTAGTGTTATTCAGTCTGAATAACACTATTATTCAGTGTTATTCAGACTGAATAACACTAGGTCGCGGGAAAAGTCGCGCGTCTCATAAAATTTGTTGCCACGTGTCGCGCTCTGGGTTGTCCTCACGTTCACAATGAAAAAGTGGTTTGTATTTGAACTTTCACCTATATATATATATATACTTGTAACCTTTCAAGAAACAATCAGAGTCTCTTTTGCAACAAGATAACATTTTTTAGGCTTAAATGTATATGATTATTATAAAAACAGTTACCTTTGGATTTGAGTCATCTATTTTTCAGATTCAATTGTTAATGGAAGGATCTTTCGCTTATCTATTTTTCCAGATTCAAGTTTATATATTAACTTGTGATTGATATATGAATTACACAGGTTCATGTATTAATGTATAGTTAATATGTGAATTGCACTAGTTCACATATAAACATATAGTCCGTATGTGAATAACACAAGTTCATATATGAACTCATTTTCAGCCTATTTGTAAAAGTTACGAAACTACCCCTTTATTTTTTGCATAGCCGAGAATTTTGATTAGTAAAGGCCGTAGTTTTTTGCTAATCAAATTTGATTTTAGCATACAAAGGCTAGAGATCACACTACTCTAACTTCTATTTTTTTGCACTTTTCATTTAAACCCATGGCTATTGAAATATATACACAAATGGGGAAAAATCTAAGAATCACAAGAACTAATCTCAAATGTTCAATTAGTTCCATTTTATGCTAAGATTCAAGTAGGCATTACTATTAACAGTGTGTGTTATTCAAGTTTCATGTATAAAACAGTTGAGATGTTTTGTTTCACATGTAAAACAATTCATTTGTTTCATTTATAAATTACATTCATAGTTCTAAATATTTTTTGATTTCATAAAATTTACCATCTACACACATACATTGTATATGCACATCCATCCATACATACATATATCAAATACACACATGTATGTATATGCACATCCATCACAATGGCGCATAGCTCAATTGGTAATGCGTGGGGTCATAGTTTGTCCAAAATCGAATTGGTCCTGGGTTCGAGCTCAGGGCACCCCCATAGCCACAACCGCTGAGTGAATCAGGTATGCCCCCACATTATGGAATTGGCAGACGATTGTGGGCCGGTTGGGGTTGCTGGTATCAACCTTTTTGTCCAAAATGTATATGCACATCCAATATATACATATATGCAAATAAGCATACATGTACCAACACAAAAGTTTTCATATGGTAGAAGAGCTTGAGTTCATTATGAAGAGTAATATACAACAGAATTTACACATATAAGTTTTGAAATCTATTTGATCTTTCAATCTGCATACCCGCTTCCATCTCTATCCAACAAATATACAAATCTTTTGAGCTCGGAAACTCTCAAATTCATCGAACTCCAGATTCTAGATCGGTAAACTTTACATCTGCTCACAACAAAGAAAATTTGAGAGGACAAATTATTTGTGACAAGCCACAATAGGATAGTAAAACCGACAAAATAACCAGATTATAAAAGAACCATCGATGTCTTCAACTAAGGGGTCGTTTACCAAACATTTACCAACAAGGACATTACCCTCACTTACCTTATCGTATAACTTTCTCGGCCATCAAAATTGGTTGTTGGTAAGCATCTTAAACCTAGTAAACGCTTACTGGGTAAGAGTCATTTTCCTCGGATACGACTCTCGGTTCTTGATATGGCTCTTAGTAGGTAAGATTCTTGGTAGTTTGCATGCTCAATAGGCAGGGAGCATAAGGTAAGTGATACCGGTAATCGCTTACTCGGGCAACTATTAGGGGCAACTATTAGGTAAACGGCCCCTAAATCCATCAACATTTTCACATGGACTCAAGATAACTTTGACCTTGAAAGTCAAAAGTTACCTGTTCCGGGCGATAACTTTAATCATGTAAAAGGTTACAAAATGTACAATGGAAATCAGGTTCTCTCCCTTTAAAGTGCAATGCCCCAAAGCCCAAAGCAACAGGCTCGCCTAATAACTTCAAATCCAACTTAAAAGTTAAAACCATGGTGGAAGTTATTGGTAGCCCATAACTCGAGGCTTATAGGAGCTCAAAAATCCATTTGTCTATGCATTTGGGACAAGCTGTTACTTAAAGCAATCTATATGCAATACTTCACCAAAAAGTCATTGGATGAGGGGTTACTGGCAGAACGCAGCTTCCCAGGAGGTCAAGGGTTCAAAGTTTACCAAATGTATCAACTGTGCGTGAGTATTTGCTGTATATAAAATAAAATATATTTCATTATTTTCAATATATAATACCTGATTATTGATTCAAAAGAGGACTTCCTTCTTTAGCAAGAACAAAGAGGCCACCATCTCCTCTTGATATCCTCAAATCCTTATCGAGGAAGGTGATTAGAAGCCAAGACTTTGTCCGTTCTCCCGGAATGGGAACCTTAAGAGGAGGTTGACCCGAAATTGCACCTGCTAAATTTGCCACAGCCTCTTGCAAAGCATCGAGAGGCTGCTGGACAGGTGACAAACTGATATTTTGGCCGAAAATTTCCACATTCTGTGGAAGGCTTACGTTTGACTTTATATTTGGTGGCTCAAAACTCCCTTCCTTGAATTGTACCTGAAAAGCTCACGACATACCTCACAATCAGTCAAATAAAAGATTATAAGTTTATGAAAACAGTGAACCACGGTCTCACAAAAAACCCTACTTAGAGACTACTTACTAAACGCTTACCCATGCTTATTGGGTTCTTTCACCTTACTAAATGAACATAACAAGAACCAAGAATCTTAACCAGTAAGTGAGGGTGACGACTCTTACCCGGTTAGCGCTTAGTGGATAAGTTCTTACATACAATGCCGTTTTATTAGTTAGAATTTTCCCCGGCAAGGTAAGTGAGTGTTGACTTTTACAAGTAAGCGCATAACGGGTGAGCTTTTTGTGTAAACAGATCCTTACACTATATTTATACTACTAAGTACTAACTCACCTAAATTGGATTTCCCAAAAGTACCCCTCCAACAGCTAGTTTTTAAGGGTAAAATAGTAAAACAGCCAAAAAAAGAAAAAATGTCATGGAAGGACAAAAAACGGCTACCATAGCCTTAAATCTTCCAAAATACCTCTAGAATTTAGTAATTGCAAGAAAAAGGGGATACTTTTTTTTATAAAGAAAGTGGGCTTTTCCTGACCAGGGCCGGAGCCCGTCTTTTCGGGAGTCCAACAGCTACTTTGACCAAGGCCTGAGACCAAAAATTCAGCTTCGGGCTGAGGCCTTTTTTGTGCATCTCTACTTACAAGTGTTTGACTAGCAGAGTTACAATTTATAGAGATTCATAGGGATAGAAATTCATATTGTTGACACAAATTTTACAAGCATGCAGAAGAAAGAAAAGGGTACCTGTATCCTTGATGGACTTCGCACTTCAAAGTTTGCAGATGCAGTCGATGTGAAAGTAGCAAAAGGGGTAGAAAAGGTAATGGAATTATCTATTGTAAGGCTGCTGGTAAAGATTTCTTGAGAAATCTTGTCAACCTTTAACAATGGGGTTGAGCCCACGGCCAGAAGAGGTACTAGCTCAGAAAATGCAGTGTACCTGATAGATTCAGACAGCGAAATCATGGGTGAAAACGGTTACCACAATATGCAGCAAAAATGGGAAATTTAAGAAATATATAATAAAAATTGGAAATAATATTTAACAATTTAATAAACATTTGGCATATGGAAGAGGCGGAAGTGCAAAGGATCACACGCTGAGCTGAGCTTAAAACGATTTATGAGAAGAGTTTGATTGCTATGATCTAATGATCTAATGTATAAATTAAGAGCTTGTGAACGAGTTCCTATTACTTCTACTTCTAGAAATGTAATATTGCAATTGGTCTCATGAAAGATATCAAAAGCTGCATATATTTTGGAAAAATTAGCATCTATGGACAACAGCATAAAGACAAATGAAAGAAAGTACAGTCACGATGGCTCCAAATGCAGACCTAACGAACGAAATAAATATGAAAATAAAAACATGATGAAATCTAATGAATGATGATTTGAAGATTTAAAAGTGTTTGTGATTTTGTAAGAAAAAAACACCTACTTAAACCTCCCATTTATACATAGATTGGGTGTTCTAAAAGTCAAAATGAATGTCAAGGTGCTTGATCATAGTTTCCTCCTTGATCATATGCAATCATAGTATCATACAAATGGATTCGAAACTAAAATCTGTCAAATGCAAAGTGTCCCAATGTTCTATATTTATCACTGTCATTAACATGTATACCCTCTAACTTTGGCCAATCTTGAAAATTAGACCAATCGTAAGATAGATGACCTAGCCATGCTTTAGAATGATTCAAACAATACATTTCTCTAATCATTATGTCTATGAAAGCTGATTCGGAATTCCAATAGAAACAACAATTCCCCCTTTCGGTTATCAGTTATACCAATACAAGTGCAACATATCTACTTTTGGTCAAAATTCATTACAATATTTATCATTAATTTCCCTTTAGAACCAGAAGATACTTATAATTTCAACCCTAATTTACTCCACAAAATTTCCCTCTTTTGGTCTAAGCTCACACATTACAACTTCAATATAGGGGGTAAGTTTAAACTTTAAGTCAACCCTCTAAATTTGCCCAAAGGGATACAAGCCTCAATTGCACCTATTTTGAATCTGAATTTTGAATGTATAATGTGGAGCAATTAATTGATAAGTGATAGATCAAAACACATTCACAAAACCCAAATTGATGCGTTCTAATTTCGCAAAATGCTAGCATTTCACAGAGGCTTTTATGTAACATAACACAATTTCAAAGAGCTAGCTGATAACCTAGCTTATAAATTAGCACATGTTTGGATGGACCATAAGTTAGCTTGTAAACCAGCTTACTGAAACGCTAGTTGGAGTAGCATTTCAGGAGCTTTTTATAGCTTCATCCAATTATATCCTTACTAATATTAATTAGTAAACCTCAAAAATACCCTTTTTGGTCATTTTACATACTCTGAACCTACTTTTTGCCAAACATAATTCATTAATGACATAGCTTATTAGCTACCGGCTAGCTTATAAGCTAGTACATGTTTGGATGGACCATAATTTAGCTTGTAAACCAGCTTATTGAAACGCTAGTTGGAATAGCATTTCAGGAGCTTTTTGTAGCTTTATCCGATTATACCATTATTAATATTAATTATTATATGTTAACATATTGGTCATTTTAGACTTTACATATTGTTAAGCTAGTTTTTGACAAACGTAACTTTTTCACCGGCTAGTTTCACATTTATTTCTTTATCAAACACAACATACTATACTTACAGCAAAATCCAGTTGCCATCGAGGAGATCCACCGCATCCGTTGGCGCCGGAGTCGGATTAGCCGCCTCCAACCGCGCCACCAGCTCGATAACCTCCGCCCGTTCCTCCGACGAGGCACGGAATCCGAGACCGGTCCCGTAAACACTGTCCACCAAACACCTCTTCAGCTCTTCAATTTTACCACCATCCTCGATCCCGTTGGACTCAACGGCCGGACTTCCGTTACCGGAAAACCGATTCGATTGGTCCGGCGCACCTGCTCCCCACTCGTCTTCCTGAATTGGAGGATCGGAGGTCGCCAATTTCGTCAATGGTTCGGTTTCTCGCTCGGATTTCTCCCCCCATTCGTCTGTGAGCTTCGGAGGCTGCGATCCGTCGGATTCCGGGGGTTGTTTGATGATAAACGAATGGATGTGGATTTGGATCTTCTGGTACGGAGGGAGAACGGTGGAGATATGGCGGCAGAGTGGCGGATGGCGGTGGTGGAGAGAAGTGATGGGTGGTGGGAGGAGGAGAAGAGGAGAGCCATTTGTTGTGTTTTCTGGTTTTTTTGGTGGTGGGTTTTCTGTTTTTTTTTGTTGTTGTTTTTTTTTTTTTTTTTTTTGTATAGAGTGAATTGCAAATTTGGTACTTGTGGTTTGTTGGTTTTTTGGTTTATGGCTTTTACAAAAAAAGTTAGTGTATAAGAACCCTTGTAGTTAAGGTTGTAAATGAATCGAACGTTTAGTGAATCGTTTGGTAGAAGGTTTGTTTACGTTCGATTATTTTAATAAATGAATGAGTAGACTAGTATTTTTTGTTCGTTTAGTTAAATGAACGGACATGAACAGTTCTCTCGTTCGTTCATTTATGTTTGTTAGTGTTCTTTCGTTTATGTCTGTTTATGTTTGTTTACGTTTTTTTGAAAGGCATAGCGGCATCAAACCAACGAACGACTACTATGA
Organism: Centaurea solstitialis; assembly: GCA_030169165.1. Lineage (NCBI taxonomy): Eukaryota > Viridiplantae > Streptophyta > Magnoliopsida > Asterales > Asteraceae > Centaurea > Centaurea solstitialis. Next base: position 77,263,879 of record CM058044.1, read on the forward strand.
ACACACACACACACACCCCTCCCCGGCGGTATCGGGAATCCACGAGTAGTCCACTAATCCGTCGTTGTCCCGGCCAAGCTTACGTTGAACCTAGAGCTCAACCACAGTCTTTGTCTCTTTGACTAGACTGGGGTGCAGCCCAGTCTTTGATTGGACTAGCCCATAGACCAGTATTCCTCATTCCCTCAAATTGACTTCCTTTGGAATCGAACCCTAATAGATTGGGATCTCATCCCCCCCCCCTCCTTAAGGATGTTACCTCCCTTAGGAAGACAAACTGAGCTAGACATGATTTGTTTATACATATAAAATTATTTACATAATATGACATGAATACGTAAAATCATTAACTAAAATACTTTTTTAGAATTCGTTTTTTATACCTCCTAATCTAACCTAGTTTTTTTTTCTTTTGTTATGTTATCTTTATGAACGAAATAACGCACAATGGTTTTTTTGTTCATTTATGTTTGTCCGTTTATGTTTCTTTATGTTTGTTTGGCTCTTAATTAACGAACATGAACAAATGCAATTTCTTAATGAACGAATATGAACACAAAAAGTTTCGTTCGATTAGCGTTCATGTCCATTCTTTTGTTTGATTATGTTAAACGGACGAGCACGGATAAACTTCCTTTCGTGTAAGTTTGGTTCGTTTACAGCCCTATTTTTAGTATGTACGTAAAAACGTTTTGATTTTAGTTATACCACTAACGAAAGTTAATTTTTCCCGTTACGTGTCTTGCAAATGAGAATATATTAGTCCTTTTATCTCTAATGTATAAGAATAAATAAAAGAAAGTATTTTGTATATATTATTGTCATCTCATAATTCATAAATAGAATGATTATTTTACTCTCATATACAAGACAACGAAGGGTTAAAAAGGTAGAGTTTAACTTCTTTAAGTGGAATGAATCAAAATCAAGCACTTTTCTTTCATTTCAATAGAATTTTTTTTAAGAACCAAAAATTAAGCATTTTTTTTACACTTGCAAAATGCATATTTAAAGATCCAAAGAAGAAAAAAAACTATAGGTACCAAAATAGCAATTTACTCAATATTATATTATCTAAATAAATTACTACATTCGTCCACGTGGTTTTATGGAAATCATTTCTTTTCAGTGGTTTAGAAATTATAATATCTTATTCGTATTATTTTGGATTTGGTACCCAAGACTTGACTATTGTTTAAAAAATGTATTCCATATATTTTGATGTGAAAAAAAAAATACGTCAGTCAGTTCTACAAAGGAAAAAAAACTTCTAGCGAGTCATTTCCATGGGCAGACGTAGTTTATTAGTTGCGGTAGCACATGCCATCGTATCGTTACTTCATCATAAGGCCATCCGCTATGGTATCAATTGGTACCAATGGTACCAGCTGCCACCTCAGCGCCACATCAACTTACCAACACCTTACCAATACCTTACCAATCCATCCACATTCATACCAATTTCATACCAACCTAAATAATTAATTAAAAAAATTAAAAAAAAAACAAAAAAGGAAGAGAGAGATAGAGAGAAAAGAAGAAAACTTTCATCATTGAAATCGGCAGTGGGGTGCCGATTCCCCTGCCGAGTATCCTCTATGGTGTGCCAAGGGGGTAGCGCTCGGTACCGGATGCATACCAAGCCCCATAGAGGATGGCCTAATATGAAAAATGAAAAATTATAGGATGAGAGTGTTATTATATTAATTTGTTGTGTGTTACCATATATATTTTGAAACTGCAATAAATACATAAGTTTTTCTTGGTAAAGTTAGTTAGTTCTTTGATTTTCAAATGTGAGGTCCTGTGTTTAACTCCAGTTAGAGTATATATATTTTTTTAAATTCTTTTAATTTCAGATGTATTGTGTTTATAAGAATCTTACATTAACAAGACTCGAACTTGAAACCTTACATATAAAAAAACAATGAACAAACCACCTAACCACCATTGATTTTGTAAGAAATAACTCTCTATATATATTTCTTAAAGTCAAATGGTGTCACCATTTGAAAAAAAAAAATGGTTCACCCCTGGTCATCTCCAAGACATCCTCTTCCTCACTGATCATCTCCAAACTCTCATTGTAGACCTCCGCTTCCATTGTTGTCTTCTTGCATTGGAAACCCGCTTTTGGTTGGCGTTCTCCACGTCCCTCTCCCTTATCGCTCTTGTCAATGACCTTTTTATTGATCTATTTTGAAATATATCGTTTGCAATTTGTTGAATTGATTTGCGGTTTGTTCGTTGATTTACCGAAACCGATCATTTACTTAAAGTTCATATTTCATAATGATTATTGTGTATATTATACTTTTTATTTTATAAACCATGAACCAGTTCATGGTTGGGAGTAAAAAGTTTATAAAATGTGTAGGAAAGAGAAAACTGATATGGCAAAGAGAGAAAACTGACGTGGCAGGGTCATAAACCTCTGAAGGGGTTCATGATTGTAATGCTCTAATGGAGAAATGTTGACTTACCACCACTTTGAATATTATTAAATATTAATTTAGTTATTTTATTTGTCTTACAATTAGTATCTATTATCAGTTTGTTTTTTCTGTTGATGATATTAAATTTAATTAATTATTATTTTAATTTAACGTAGTTGTTATTCAAAACATCGCAAATAATAGCAAAATTAATTAATCATAGACTCTTAAAAAAATTAGTTATTATCATTGTTTTATTGTTTTATTATTATTTATTACAATATTAATTTAAGTTATTGTATTTTATTTTCATTATTGTAATATCACTATTAATATAATTTTTATTTTTGTTATAAACATCTATGTTATTTCTATTTTCGTTGTAATATTACTCGGATTACATTTTAGTTTTGCTATTCTATTTCGTACATGTTATTCCTATCATTCATTATAAAACGTTTAAATGTTTAAATTTAATGTAGCAAGATAATATTAAGAAACATTTCATTGTAATGTTTTTTTGTTGGTGAAAAATTAAAATATTAATTTTCTTTCTTAAATGGTGAGTTTAGAGCTATGTGTAAATTTAGAGATTTTCTATCTTTTTTTAGCATATAATATTAGCATAACTATTGGAGCGAGAAAAATCATCAAAATCTTTATTAAAATAGAGAAATCAAATGAATTTTAGGTTGTCGTTGGCAAAAATAAGTTAGCTTATAAGCTAGTACGTGTTTAAATGAACCATAAGCTAACTGACTGAAACACTTATTAATATTAACTATACCTCAAGATACACTTTTTGATCATTTTACATACCCATAAGCTACTTTTTATCAAATATAATTTGTTCATAAGCTAGTTTGTCAGCTACTAGCTAATTTAGCAGTCAACAGCTAACTTATCAGCTATCAGCTAGCTTATTAGCTAGTTTGTCAAACACAACATTGGTATTTTGTTGTTTCAACAACTATGTTATCTTTTATGCTAAAAAAATAAGAGATATATTGTAAAAATTTATAAGTTTAGAGAAATCTCTAGATAAATAGAGAAAAATGTTATTTTAATATTACAGCCAATAAGATGTATTGAAAATAAATGTTCAAAAGAGATAAATAATATTTTAATAAATATATTGAATATTTTAATAATATAATTTATTAAAATTATAGAATAGTTATTTGAGTTGAATGCAATTTTTTAAAGATTTCGGTCTCTAGAGCATCTCTAACAACTTCCATAAAACAGGAAAAACAATTTTGTTCTCTAAATTATTTCAGCAATTTTCTCTATGATTCATTAAAATAGAAAAATCTTCAAAGTTAGAGAATTCTTTAAAATTTAACGTATGGAGAAAAAAATATTTTTTTAATCATTTTCATCAATGATAGGTTGAATACATTTTTAATTTAATATAAATTATATTTTTTAAATGTATTAGAATGGTAAATTTATAAAATTATTTTTATATTATAATAGGAGTAAAATACATTTTTGGTCCCTGTGGTTTGACAAAAGTCTCACTTTTGGTCCCTACAGTTTAAAAAATACACACTAGCCCCTGCAATATGCTATTTTGTCCGATTTTGGTCCCTCTAACTAACAGCTGTTAAGTGAAACCGTTAGTTAGGGTAAATTTGATATTTTTTTTTCATTCTCTTCTTGTTTTTACTTTAATAATAACTACAAGGACCAATACTGTAATTTACTCTATTTAATATATATATATATATATAGATATATACACCTCCTTCTTATTCTTTACCCACCACCATCCACCTACCACCACCACCCACCACTACCGCCCACCTTCATCACCACCCACATCCACCTCCACCACCCACCTCCACCTGCCGCCCACCTCCACATGTCGCTGACCTCCACCATCCACCACGACCTTCTTCTTCTTCTTCACCCACATCTTCATTACGCACCACCCACCCACTAAAAGCTCGCTGACCACATCTCCGACCACCTCTCGTCGACCACCTCTCTCTAGCCACCTCCCGATAGGTAGATGACGTTTCTAGTGACTTCTCCACTGCTCCGGCGTCTTCCCCTTTCCCTTACCTGCGACTGAAACCTATTCCCCCTTTCCCCATACCCTAAACTGGCCTTCCCCCTTTTCCCAAAACCCTAAATCAAGGGGGTGCGACGGTATGTGTGCAGCTTCGACCTTCTCCATGTGTGTGGTGTGTGTGCGACGATCCTCTTCCCACAAATCGGCGATGGTGTGTGCGCTCAGGTGTGTGTGTAGGTGTGTGTGTGTGTGTGTGTGCAAGTGTTTGGTGATGGCTGAGGTGATGGTGGTTTAGTAGTGGGTGTGGTAGTGTTGTTTGGTGATGGGTGATGTGTGTAGCTGGAGGTCGGCGTAGGTAGAGGTAGGCGGCAAGTGGTGGTTGGCGGTAGGTGGAGGTGGATGTGGTGGTGATGGTGATGGATGGGTGGTGGTGGATGATGAAGATGTGGGTGAAGAAGAAGGTGGGTGGGTGGTGGTGGTGGTGGTGGATGATGATGAAGATGTGGGTGAAGAAGGAGGTGGTGGTGGTGGTGGTAGGTGGATGGTGGCGGGTAAAGAAGAAAAAGGAGGTGTATATATCTATATATATATATATATAATAGAGTAAATTACAGTATTAGTCCTTGTGGTTATTATTAAAGTAAAAACAGGAAGAAAATGAAAAAAATATCAAATTAACCTTAACTAACGGTTTCACTTAACAGCTGTTAGTCAGAGGGACCAAAATCGGACAAAATAGCATATTGCAGGAGCTAATGTGTATTTTATAAGCTGTAGGGACCAAAAGTGAGACTTTTGTCAAACCACAAGGACCAAAAATGTATTTTACTCTTATAATAGAGACTAAAATGTCTAAAATAAAAAATCTTTTGGAAGTAAATATAATCTTTTTTAGATATTTTGATTTTTAAGTCGGTATTTTAGAAAGAAAAATATAAAGAATTTATTTAATTGTTCTTGATATTCTATTTTAAAGAAAAAATATAATACAATTATGATGTTATAAAAATAAATATAAATAATTTTAAAGATTATAAATTTTCTATCCTCTATAAGAGAATAACACATCATAAGAGCATTTCCAAAAGCATTGCTAAAATAGAAAAAATAGTGTTTTTTCTTCTAAAATACTCCAACAACATTGCTAAATGGATAGCTAAAATAGAAAAAGTTTGAGTTTTCTCTAAATTTAGAGATTTCTCTAAAATCTCTATATGAGGAGAGAGAAACTATTTTTTAATCCATTCCACCAATAGTTTAAAAGTTGGTTAATTTTTTTATTGAAATACTAAATATATTAAATATTTTAATAATAAAAATAGTGATTGATTCTATAAAATAGCAAAACTGTTGGACATGATTGAAAATGTTTTTAGAGATTTTAGCTTGTTTTCTCTATTTTAGAAATTCTTTTAGCAATGCTGTTGGAGATGCTTTAAGAAATGCTCCAATAATCGGACTCTTTTAGTTGAAAGAAACTCGGATACTATAGCAAGTCAATTTTAGTCTTTGTGGGCCTATGTTTTTCCCATAGTCAACAATATTAATTATAGACTAATCTATATTTACTACAAGATATTAGACTATCTTTCAAAAGAATTTTTTCAAAGTGTAAAAACTTCTTCTATCGTGAATTTTTACTCAAACAAATTTTTTATATTGTTTTTTAAGGTAAACAAAATAAGAGAAAGAACTTTGTGATAAAAGAACTCTCCAAGTGCTTTTCAATTCATTTTTATCAACATGATTATTTTATATAATTTTTTTTAAAGTGCATTAAAATAATAGTTTAATATAATATTTGTTGAAGCTCAATATAACATAGTTTAAATTTTTTGACTTTTTATGTTTTATATTAGAAAAACATAGATATTTTTATTGGAGATTTTCTTATTACCCCTCATGTATATTTTTAGAAAAAAATTTAAGTGAAACAAATATACTTTAGTTAATAATTTAAGATATTAGTGTTGGATGTGAGAAAAAACATACGGAATAATACATGATGTATTAGTTCATAAAATTATCACGATTTCAAGTTAAAAGAAGTTCCTCTCTATATACATGTGTAACATGATTTTTATAAACAAAAATATACTATTAATCAAAGTAACAATGGATGATAATAATGGGTTTCAACAATCTCGATCATATTAGATATAGATTATAAATAATGTACAAACAATTTGTTTTGTTCCAAAAAAAATTATTGTAATTACCCAAAGAGTTTATGGATAAAATTTAAAATAATTAATCAATGTAAAAAGTACAAAATAAAAAAAAAAACAATATATTTAGAATATGGTGTTCAAATTCGTATAAGTATTAGTTTCAATAAAAGACTGTTTATATCATTTTTTTTTACTTTATTTGTGCGCTAGAACATAGTGTAAACAATTAGAAAAAGTCTTTGAGAATATTGGTTTGACCAAATGCGGCAAATTTGCTTTTTATATTTATGTTATTAAATATAAGAGTCAGTCGAAGGATTATTGATTTTATCAAGGTTTAGATAGCGTGAGGCTTTAGTAACAATAAGGTTTGAGGTCGTTTTTTTTTACCGATTAACAATTTTATTAAAAGGCAGTCTCTGAATTGTTAAAAGGTGAATCTTGTTTGGCAAAAAAATAAACTGTCTCTTAATGGTTCCAAAACCCTTTGAACGATTTAGTATCTTGTACGTCTCTTAAGCATTCAGAGTCCTAATTTCATACCCAACAATTACCAAACCACCATATTTCATTTTACACCATATCATAAGAACTTCTTAATCATTTTGACCACTTAATCATCTAGCACCAAACCATTCAGCAGCTGCCAGACAGCTTCTAAGCCTGATAAGCCATAAAAATTTTAATGGTTTGATTTAAAACGGCAAATTCTCATTTTATATATAATATTAATTATATATAAAATATATGCTTTATATAATTATTTAATGAGTCATTTTAAAATTTAAGTTAAATTATGTTATATATAAAAAACTAAAATAAATATTGCATCACAAAAACCGTACATTAGAATATGACGTGCCACGAGCTTAACGTATCACGAGACACAAGTCTTCTGCCACAACATGCCATGATGGTTGTTGCAATAAACCTTTTAAAAACAATGTTCTATACGTTGTATTTTGATTTACATTTATATAAAAAATGACATAAATAACTAGAATGGTTCTTCACAACATCATTTGATTCCTAGTTTGCGCACATCTACTTAATTGTTAATAACTTTACATAATCCACATCAAAAATACTCCGTTGACATTTTATACGATTCGATCCGGTTTTGAAACAAAAATAGATGTAAAAGTAAGCGCCGTTGGTTCCACACCATTGATTATATTATTAGAATATTATATACATTACGTATTTTATATATTTAATATTATAATATGTTTATTATTAGGCATCATTTTTTTTGTTTGAATTTTGAAGCTGACTTTGAAATGAGAAGAAGAAACGCATGTGTCCTCGAATGAAGAAGTGCCACGTGTATGAAACAGCCAAGAAGGTCAAAGAGGAGTCAATCGGTTTTTCATCCCATCTGTATTTAAAGGTCTCATTTACCACCAACCCAAAATTACACCCTCTCTCACTCTTTCTATCTTCACAACCCACCTTCATATCTTCACAAATTACACCGACACCGGTAACTTCATTGCTCTCTTCTTCTCTCTCACTCTCACAGTGTATATATATATATATATATGTATGTATGTATCTATATAAAAATGTTTGTTGCTGGGCTGGATGATGGCAGTGCCGAAGCTCCGGGCTGGTGTCGCCTTTGCTGTTCAAAAAAATTTAATATAAAAAATGTTTCAACATTAATGGTTGTTTTTTGGCTTAGAACAAGATCTTGACTGTTTTCTTCTTTAAATGGTTAAAAAAAAACTTAAAAATCTTGTGTTTGTTTTATGAGAATGTAGAGTCCAAAACCATATGGTTGTCTTTGTTTTTGTGTATTTTTTCATCATTTTTTGTGTATCAAAATGGGGTTTCTTTTTGCATGTAGCAAGATAATGATTCTTTTGACATTTTTATAAAGTGAATTAATCCATCTGGTCTGATTTTCTTGTTTCTTTTTGTAGGAAGATTTATAATAAAAGATGTTTGGAGATTGTCAAGTGATGTCAAGCATGGGTGGTGGAAATGGGATTTCATCTGAATCCATTTTTCCCAACTTCAACTTCATGCCTTTCACAGATTTCTCTTCCATCATCCCAGTAATAATCCCTCTCTCTTCCCTCTCTCTCTATACATATACATATATGTATATCTATATATGTTGAATAATGGTGGTTTTATATATAATATTTGCAGAAAGAGGAGATGGAGAGCATGGTGAGATCAGGGAAGGAAGAAATGGACAGCGGGGGTTCGGGAAGCGATCAAATCGAAGGAGGATTATCCGGAAACGATCAAGACGCTGATCAACAACAACAACAACCCCCTGCAAAGAAGAAGCGTTATCATAGACACACCGCTCACCAGATCCAAGAAATGGAAGCGTATGCGTCTATATATATCTTATTTAAAACAACTTATGCTTTTCTGCTCATATGCTTACCTTACCACCGCTTAATAAAAGTTAAAACATTATAACTTCTTAAAAACCCCCTTATTTTCTAGCATTTTATCCAAACACTCAAAATATTTATCTGCTGTTTCAACCAGCAATATGCAAATAAGCAGTTTTGATAAGTAATCCCAAACGCACCCCTAATTTCACTCTTTCCATCTTTCCTTATATATGTATATATATATCATATATTTTAATTAGCTTTTTGTGATGGTTTTGACTTATTGTTTATGTTGTTGTTGATTTGGATATAATATATTATAGGTTGTTTAAGGAATGCCCACATCCAGATGATAAGAGAAGGATGAGATTAAGCCAAGAACTTGGGCTTAAGCCACGCCAAGTCAAATTCTGGTTCCAAAACCGTCGTACCCAAATGAAGGTGCGCACGTTAGCATCACCCATTATTCATTTCTTGCTTGAGTTGGCTTTAACTTGGCTTGGTGTATATAATGATACATGTTCTCATTTTCATGGCTAAACCTAAAATTTAATGCCAACTGTGAAAACGTACACAAATCAGCACAGCTTTCAAGAAGACGTGTTTTCATCATTCATCTTGTATATATCTATATCTATATGTATATATGTATATATGTGTGTGTATGATGTGTTTGTACCGTACAAGTAAGGAATGCACATTATATAAAATGAAAATTGTTGTTGTTGTTGAAAAAAATGCATTTTCTATTTGACACATGTAAAAAAGGCGTTTTGATTTTTATTTGATGGCAAAACAACATAATACATTGTATCCGTTTTTGTTTGCAAGAAAATAATAAAAAACTTAAGTTTTTATTTGAAAATGTCAATGGAATTAATAAAGGTTTATTAAAGACATATTTAGTTATCCTCTTGTTTTTATTAAAAGAAAAAGAGTAGAATCAAGTTTCTAATTATAATAAATAGTTTTGGGAGGTGATATTTCCACATAATAAATTGATTCATCCACGGAAGATGAATGGTTCACTAACTTGTACATTAGCTTTAAGGGTGTTGTACATATGTGGAAGAATCAATTTATTAAGTGGAAGTATCAATTCCCATAGTTTTTGTGAATTAATTTTGGCTTTTTATTAAATTTTATTTCTTTTATTTTGGTAATATTGGTGTACAACAATTTGTGCCTATTGTAATAAAGCACATGACTACATGAGGTCCTGAAAAAAACAATCATAAATATATCTGAACTTTTTTATTATTTAAAATATATGAGAACTTGCAATTGACATATAAAAGTTGTATTTGGATGAATATTTGTTGCGTGTGTCTATATAAGGATTTTTCCTGTTGCATTTGGTCCAAATTCATTTAAGGCAAACATTTATTGTGTTTTTTTTCTGTATTTTAAAGCTTGATTTCATTAAAGATAAATAAATACATTTGTTTTACTTGATTTAAAAACTAGCAAAAATAAATTGGAACACTTTTATAAACCATAAAAATACCCAAATCAAGTTTTTTGTTTAATAAGCTGATTTTATGTTTTTAACCATAAATAGTTACCACCAAACTCGAATTTTCCAATTTTCTTTTAAATATAATATTACTATACAAATTTAAATCCAATAAATGTAATAGTAGCATTTCCATTTTCTTTAAAATACAAATCATCATACAAATTTATATCTAATAAATGTAACAGTAGCATATTTTGTTTTTGAGCACTTGAAATATATGTATATGGTGGAAGTTGATTTGGGTGAAAGGCGCACGTTAGCCACAACCATGCGCTTGGGAGATGCATTTACTGAAATTGGTTGAATTCCATTAATATGCGCTGGTGGGGTGCACGGTCAACCCATAGACCTCCTGCAACATGAGTCTCCCAAGGGGAGCATACTCTTTAAATGTATATATCTTTTTAGGGTTAGGGTTATTATCAGCTTCCTTTACTCACTACTTGTTACTATACTAATATTTGTGATTCATCACTTCATATATATGGGCTCCATTGATGTATGTGTGGTATATATTATTGATCACCTGCCCCACTGCATTTATTACTTGTACATTGTGCATTATTACTTCTACGACGAGTTGTCGATCGAATAGATACGGTCGGGCCAGCTTCAACCGGTTTTAATTCTTTTCGTATATCTGATGATCACTGTGAGGACATGTTTGTTAGTAGCTTAATGTTTGAGCTTAATAGAACTCAACAAAACTCTTAACTGAGTCGGTTGGTTATACATGACTATTTATATAGTAGTAGCTTAATGTTATAGAAAGCAGCTTAACGATTGAGCTTAATAGAACTCAACAAAACTCTTAAGTGAGTCGGTTGGTTATACATGACTATTTATATAGTAGTAGCTTAATGCTATAGAAAGCAGCTTAACGATTGAGCTTAATAGAACTCAACAAAACTCTTAAGTGAGTCGGTTGGTTATACATGACTATTTATATATATAATAGTAGCTTAATGCTATAGAAAGCAGCTTAACGATTGAGCTTAATAGAACTCAACAAAACTCTTAAGTGAGTCGGTTAGTTATACATGACTATTTATATAGTAGTAGCTTAATGCTATAGAAAGCGGCTTAAATGCATTTTCTAAATCTTAAACAAAAACCCTGAAAGCCCACAAAGACAACTTAATTCATATAGAAATAATTAATGGAAAACTAACAAATTAATTAAAGACCGCCGAATGTCTGATCCAGCTTGTATGCATCTTGACTAGTTCCATGGACCCTGAAGTTAACCGGTTAGTTAATTATTAATGGCCTTTTGAGAGCAAAAATGAGCACTAAATGTCTAATTATATATAACGGTTAAATTTTGTTATGTAGGCACAACAAGACCGTGCGGATAATGCTGTTCTTAGGAACGATAACGAGAATTTACGAATTGAGAACAGTCGGCTACAGAATGCGTTGCACGCGCTTGTTTGCTCCAACTGTGGAGGGTCTACGATGTCGTTTGATGAGCAACAACTTCGAATGGAAAACGCTCGGCTCAAAGAGGAGGTACCTAATTAATCATTTTCGTTGTTTTAACAATGCCCTTGAGTGTAATTTTCTCATTTTGTTTAATTTATTAGCAACTAATTGTTGATTAATTATGCATTAGTTTCAACAGATTAATCAAACTTAGTGTTGATTTTTTCGCAGTTGGATCGTGTGTGCCTTATTGCAAGTCAATTCTGTGGGGGTGATCCTTTGCAAACACAAGGACAAGGCCCTCTCCCTACATTGATGACCTCTAATCAGCTGGATTTGGATATGAATATGTATCCAAGAGTACCAAATGATCATCAAGATCAAGGGATGTCAAACTGCAGTGAAATGATGCAGATGAATCCTTTAATGGCACCTGAAGGTCCCAACTTTGCTGCTGCTAATGGCTTAATCATCATGGATGACGAAAAGCCTCTTGCAATCCAGTTCGCGCTATCGTTCATGGATGAAGTTGTTAAGATGTGTAGGTTTGGTGAGCCTCTTTGGACAAGGGTTAATGATGCTGGCAAAGAAGTGCTTAATCTTGAGGAACATGCCAAGATGTTTCCTTGTCTGATTAACCGGAAAAAGGATAATCTGAATGAGTTGAGATATGAAGCTTCGCGAAGTAGCTCCGTTGTGATCATCAACAGCATCACACTGGTTGATGCTTTTCTTGATGCAGTAAGTCACTTATATATTGACTTAATTGTATTATGCTAGATTATATATCATGCTTTTCTTGTTCATAAATTGAGATTGTTTTCATAATTTTTTTGGGTTTTTTTAGGAAAAATGGATGGAGTTGTTTCCCTCAATCATCTCGCGTGCGAAAACTCTTCAAGTTATCTCTTCGGGTGTTAATGGAAACGCTAATGGTTCGCTGCACCTGGTGAGTGTATATATGTGTGTTTAATTTGTATGATCATGATGGAAATCGATCAAGAAAGTGTTTCGTTCATGAGATGAGCGAATTATTGTATGATTTCTTGTTGAATCTTTTTCTCTTGTTATATATGAATAGATGTATGCTGAACTGCAAATGCTATCACCGCTTGTGCCCACGAGGGAAATTCATTTCCTTCGTTATTGTGCACAAAATGGCGAAGACGGAACTTGGGCTATCATTGATTTCCCGTTAGACAGCTTTCACGAGACTTACCAGCCCTCGCTTACTAGATACAGGCGTCGCCCCTCGGGCTGCATTATTCAAGACATGCCTAATGGCTACTCAAGGGTGAGAAATCTATTATCATTTTCAATCTTTGATAATCTTGTTAATTAAGTTGTATATACTTGTAAACTCCAAATTGGGATTTTCATGGAAACCTGCTATACTTTTGACATAGATGTCAGGTCTGTATACATTTTACACCTCCCAAACCCCACTTCTGGATGGGATATATTGGACTCGTTTGGTTTGGTAATGGTGAACTCTTTTTTTGGATTAGGTTACTTGGGTTGAACACGCGGAGGCTGAGGATGAAAAGGTTCATGGGATCTTTGCTGATTATGTCAGCAGCGGGGTGGCATTTGGAGCGCGACGATGGCTAGCTGTTTTACAGCGCCAATGTGAGAGGCTCGCAAGCCTTATGGCCCGAAATATATCTGATATTGGAGGTACTCTTTAGTTTACTAAACTTAGATATGAACATAAAAATTCATACATGCTATATTAAACTCATCATCTAATATTAATCTAAGGTTACATTTTTTATCTTGTTATAGCGATTCCATCACCAGAAGCAAGAAAGAATTTGATGAATTTGGCTCAGAGGATGGTAAGATTGTTTTGTGTTAACATCACGGGCTCGTGTGGGCAATCGTGGACTGCCCTTTCTGACTCGGTGGAGGACACGGTGCGAATAACGACTAGAAAAGTGACTGAAACGGGCCAGCCTCACGGCTTGATTCTGACCGCGGTATCCACAACCTGGCTTCCTCATCCTCACTATCAAGTCTTTGATCTTTTGAGAGATGAACGCCGCCGATCTCAGGTTCGTGATGAATACCTCAAGTTTTTCGGGTTGTATATATCTCCCATTTTGTTTTAATTAACCTGTTGGTTAAACTAACTGCAGCTTGATGTGCTCTCAAATGGGAATCCATTGCAAGAAGTGGCTCACATTGCAAATGGCTCTCATCCTGGAAACTGTATCTCTCTTCTTCGTGTCAATGTAAGTTAATATATCATTCATTTTCTATAACAAAATTGGATCTATAGGAGATCTAAAATAGCTAATTGTACTAATTGAGTGTTTTATAAAAGTTAAGCTTATAAATTCAAACGAAAGAGGTCATATCTAAGGACCAGTTTACTTGACGCTTACCCGGTAAGTACTTACCGGATCAATTTACCTTACGGGTGAACATGACAAGGACTAGAATCTTACCCGGTAAGAGTGATGACATGGACGAGAGTCTTACCGGTAAGTGAGATCGACAACTCTTATTTAGTAAGAGCGTAACGGTAAATTGTTGCGTACGATACCGTTTTGAGAGACAAAAATATTGTCCGGTATGGTAGGTGATAGTGTTCAATTTTTATCGGTAAGAACTTACGGGTAAGTGTTTGGTAAACGACCCTAAAAGTATTAAATAAGTTTATAAAACGTTTTTAGACGCTGAAACAAGTTTTTTATAACATTTTTCAAACAAAGTGTCACATTAACTATTTTGTAGAACACTATTTGAAAAAAGTATCCTACAAACGCAAGTGTCTTATAAAAAGACAGCCTTATAGGACATTTTTCAAAAGCTTAAATAGAGTCATATTTTACATCAAAATTTCTTATGATGTCTGTAAGCGTTCTATAAACTTATTATAACACTTTTATCATTAGTCCTTTTATTGTTTAATCAGTCCTATATACTTAGATCATATAAAACATTCTATTAGAACATTTAAATAAGCCGCTCTATAACTCGATTTTGTTGAGTGATTACTGATTACCCAAAACCATATCAAATGATTAATGGAATTATGAAAATTTGTTCAATCTTGGAACAGGTGGCTAGCAATTCATCCCAGAACGTTGAGCTGGTTCTTCAAGAGAGCTGCACCGATGATTCCGGTAGCCTCGTAGCTTACTCCATCGTCGATGTGGATGCCATCAAACTCACAATGAACGGCGAAGATCCATCCTGCATCCCTCTCCTCCCCTTAGGGTTTGTCATCGTTCCGGCCCCACAAAACCCTACCGCCGCCACCACCACCACCGCCGGAAACCTAACCGAATCCGGAGGAGCTGGCTGCCTTCTCACCGTCGGACTCCAAGTGCTCGCCAACACCTTACCCACCGCCAAACTCAACCTCTCGAACGCCAACACCGTCAACAACCACATTCAAAGTACAGTCCATCAGATCATCGCCGCCCTTGGTGGGGCCGCCGGTAGCAACAACAACACCGGCAGCACCAACAATGGCGGTGATGATGGCGATAACGGTGGTGGGTTTGACGAACAGTCAAACCCACCACCAACTACCAGGCCACCCAAGAAAGTTGATTCAACCTCAACTTCAAAGGTTAATTAATATATCAAATATTAATTAATTAACCAAAGATGGACTTATTATATATAGAGTATTATGGTTTTATTTATTATTTCTTTAGTTAAACAAAAACTCTTAAGAAAACCCTAAAAGAGTGTGGTATGTGTAATGAAGTGGTAGGGTAAGGTAAGGTTAGGTTAAAAGGGTAAAAATGTCAAGTTACATGACATGATGGTGTTTTTTCTCTGAAGAGAGTCAGAGAGTGTAATGAAGAGGGGTGGTTGGTAGGTAAGAAAAGAGGTCTGCAACATCAATCAATGGGAAGAAGGTGGTGGGGGATGAAGGTGCATGGTAACAGGGGTAGTCAAGAGCGCACCAGATAATTTCCTTGGATTGACATTTTTAGGGTTTGGGAACTAAAGAAGTCAGCAGCAAGGATAATGGTTCGGGAATTGACTTTCTTTGACTTTTGTGTTTCATAATCTCCCCCCTTTGACTTTTGGAGTTGTATTGGAACTTTCCATTGATTTGATTGTTTTGGTTGACTTTATGATATATAATATATAAAATATTTCATCTTTAGGCTTGGGTTAATTGTATTTTATATATTAGGATATAATGTTTTCTTTTTTAGAGTATATTTTGGGCATCATATTTGGTACATCCAAATAAATTGTTAAGAATGTGTTAATTGTTGAGTAATAGTGTTTGCCTTTTTATTATGTACAATATCCAGAATAATAGAAAAAAGTTGGTTAAACCATTTGAAAATATATTAGCTTTCCTTGAAATTACTTCACTTAAGAAAACTTTTAGAGTTTTCTTTAATGACCACAAATTAAAGGGAAGTGTTTCACTTTTTAGACAAGACCGAGTTTTTTTTTGAACGGCAGATAACACACACACGTTCTGGGAGTATCTGGATCTAAACAGGTACCAGCTATCCCTACGTCCATGAATGGCTCTATAGAGACCGACCTATATGAACTAGTTGATCGATGATGTTGATCTATATACCTTGTTTCAAGTTTCTATATCATCTTATCATTTGTTGTTGCATAGATTATATGATAAATAGCCGGTAATATATATATCAGGAACAAAATACCAACATCATATCGTCTTTATTCTTGATACCTAACAAGACATTTCGTTTGTTGGCACATATATGTAGATTTAAAACTTGGAACTTGAATAGTTGTTATTTGTCTCTGTTCACAATCTACTTAATAACGTTATAGTCGATTTAAGACTTTCCTATTATTAACATAACATTTTAATTAATTTAGAAATAACTTTATTATACCCTATCAGTGAAATTATTTACATAGAATAATTAAATATATATGTAAAAAAAGGTTCTTAAGGAGTATTTACTTATTAATGAGGTTAATGGGTTAAATAACTTATTCACTCATCTAACATGTGATGAGTGAATAAATGGAAACCGTTAGCTAACAAATGGAAACCGTTGCTATACCCCTTTTTACATAGAAAGAAATGTATTGGAAAGTAAGAGCATTTACAGTGGTGGAACCTCCAAAATTTTCACTTACTATATTTTTCTTTTCTGTCATGCCATTGTCATCTCAACAAACTAAAAACCTCCTTAAAACTCTACAATAGAGATTCTTACAAAAACCTCACTTTCATTTTCTAATTTATGATATAAGTTTTATTTGTGTAAGTTATTGTATAACAGAAAAGGAAACTATTACAAGAACCTGGATTTTTGTTCAAGCACCTTGAATCTGTGACTGGGGAAAAATCTTTGTTCCACAGTGGAGGTTCTTATAAAACCCTATGAAGAACTTCAGAAAGAACCTCCATTGTGGATGCTCTAAGAGATCTAAATCTCATCAAAGGTGAAAAATATGAAAGTTTATTCATTACGATTGTCGTATAAAAAGTGTTTTATTATACAACATATCATATTTGTACAACTATAGCAACCCAATTTTAGCCGTTTATTGAATATGTAGTTTCATAAATATCTGAATTGTTTATAATATAAAACGTTAATCATAATTAATAAGTTTTAATTATCTTTTATAAAATATTTAATTTATAATAATTAAAAACCATGATATACTAAAGAAAAATGTAATTGTAAAAGAAAAAAAGTTAATTAGTCTTCTGCCTTCTGGAACAAACCCAATCTGTTTTAAGATTGGCCCATAAATTTTAACCAACTGTAGAGCCCAAAACTCAAAAGCCCAAAATTGGTCCTAACTTAAAAAGACATTGGTGAAATGTGATTTTAAGCTAGTCATTGACTAGCTTATATATAAGCTAGTCAAATACTTATATTTTGTTTTAGAACTTGTAATATTTAATTTTACAACCATAAGGGCAACTAACGTATTGGTAAAAATAAACCTAGGAAAATTTGGTGAGATATCTTATCCATCTAGATTTGAGTTTAGGTGTAGCCAGACTTAATTTCAAACGACGGAAACTGAATTTCCAAATTGCCAAGAATCTAGTCTAATTTTGGCCTAAACGAACTTTACAGAAAAAATAAATTAATTTTTATAATATTTTAATTAAAGAAAAATAATGCTTCAAAAACTTGAAATGTGTTTTTTGATTTAAAAAAAAAAATTTATGAACTAACTATTTTAAGATAGTTTTTGCAATTTTATTTTTTATGTTTTATAAAAACACTAGATTATACCTGCGCGCAATGCGATATGAAGTTTCTCGAATCTGAGATTGAGATAGTTTTTGCAATTTTATTTTTTATGTTTTATAAAAACACTAGATTATACATGCGCACGATGCGATACGAAGTTTCTCGAATCTAAGATTGAGAACTTGAGAGAATAGTTTTGTTTCATTTTCAATTTTATTCCGCATCGCACGATGCTAATTTTATGAATTTATGTGCTTTTAAATTGTATATCAAATGCAAAAAATTCAAGGTAAAAAATAATTAATAATTAATTTATTTTGAAAGCATTGACAATAGAAATATATCGACATAATTTATAAAAAAATAATAGATATTTTTTTAGTTAATTCATGATTCTTTATTTTTGTTCCATATACTCTGTATTTTTAGTAATAATGTTTTAGAGCTAAATGCAAATTTGGTCCTTATGGTTTACAAAAATTAATGACTAAGGTCCATCTACATAATTTTTAACTAACAATGTCCTTATAGTTTTGGTTTTTATAACACACATGGTCTTTCTTATAAAAAAAATTAGAATTAAGAAAGGGTAATTTTGTTCATTCACTTTTCCTATTTGTTTAATTTTAATTTATAACATATTTATCCCTCTTTAATTAATATATAAAGTTATATTTATGTGGCCCCTTTTAAATATATTATATTATATTACTATTTTTATGCCAAAACATGTATATATTTCTTTATATTGAATACATAAATTTAATAGCACCTCTAATTATATCTATTTACTTTACAAATTATACAAATATATTTTATATTTTAATTTTAATTTTATCATACATTTGAAGCAAATTGCAATATACTTAGTAAAAAGCACATCACCATTCTAAATTTTAGTATGAAAATAACAAAAACGAGTAAAAAAAATACATAATAAGTGAAATTATGAAATTACAACATCATGTTTAAAATAACACTAGCAATCAAAAACATGCAAAGTTTGACACCAAATGATTATACGAGATAAAATCGTGTCAATAGATAATTTATGAGAAAGACGTAATAATTTTTATTTGATTACATATGTGATTTATATTTATTTTTTATCAGATGGATCCCTTTTCAATAATATAACTCGAAATTTATCATAAATTGCAGTTTGTTTCAAATGGATAATAAAACTAACATGAAAATATAATGTATAATTTGTAAAGTAATAAATATAATTAGAGGTGGTATTAATATTTATGTATTCAATATAAAATAATATATGTATGTTTTTTGGCATAAAAATAATATAGTATAATATATTTAAAATCAAGTAAATTTAATTTATTATATTAATCAAAGAGGGACCAAATATGTTATAAATTAAGATTAAAGAAACAGGAAAAGTGAACGGACAAAATTACCCTTTCTTAATTCTAACTTTTTTTTATAAGAAGGACCATATGTGTTATAAAACCAAAACTATAGGGACCTTGTTAGTTAAAAATTCTATTAAGGGACCTTAGTCATTAATTTTTGTAAACCACAAGGACCAAATTTGCATTTAACTCAATGTTTTATTTAGATGGAGGTTTGGTTTCGTGTTGGGTTTTACTATCAAGGGATGAAACGACAGCGTTTAACACTTATTAAGTCGCTTTTGGAATAAGCAAAATCTCTCTTTCCGTATTCAGACCAAAAAACGAAGAAGGCTTTGATTTCAACAGCAAGCAGCCATGGCGATGCAAGCTGGAATGGGGTTTTCTAAGATCATCATCTTAGTAGGAGCAGGTAGCTTTCTATTTCACTCCTATATGCATATATCAATTCAATTCTTTACATACTTTTAGATCTGTATTCATCAGATATTATTTAGAGATTTCAAACCCTAATTGTCTTTGATTTTAAGATAGATATATATATATATATACACACACACACACACAATTGATGTAACTAACTATGTGCTGTGTTTGTGTGTGTTGTTGTAGGGTACACTGGTACCTTGATGATGAAAAACGGTAAACTTTCTGATGTTTTGGGCGAACTTCAGGTAAAATGATACTATTATTACATTGAACCACATTCAATTGAATAATTTTGATAAGAATTGATGTTCCAAGTTTAGTTAGGGATTGGAAAAGAGTTTTGATTTTTGAAATTGAGCAGGCTTTGGTGAAAGGATATGAAGAAAAGCAGGGGGGTGGAGCTGAAACTGATCATTCCGATGCAATTGCGGCACAGGTATTAATTACTCTATGACTCTGGTAATAACTGAATAACTAATAAGTTGTTTGTGTTAAGAGTAGTAGGCTGGACTTGGACCTGTGTTCTTCCATATATGTTAACACATTTCTTCTCTTAGCTTTTTTATATGTTGTACGTACTTCACATGGTATCGGAGCCATTGTAATTGCTTACCTTTGTGACATCCGGGCCTACCTAGCCTCCTCCTTGGAATCTTAGAGGGTGTGTGTTAGAGTTCTACATTAATTAGACTTGGACCTATTCCTTCTATATGGTTTTCTTTTATCAAATAGAAGGTAACCTGATTTGAACAGCTAGGCAAAGACTTTATGGAAGGCCTAGCATGTACTATCACAAAATCAGAAAAATTATGGGATTCTTTGAAGAACAGGTGCAAATACCCACATAATCTCAGCAAGTTTTAAAATGAGGCTACATTGTTTTTGTGAATTTTGCACAACCAAACTTGGTTGGGAATCCTTAGCAAGGTTTTTGCCCAAAGTCTGACACTGGTGGGTTTAGCTGTTATTTGATCTGGTTACATGCTTGATCGTATGGGCTGGAGGTTAAGTTGAAATCTGGAAGTTCATGTCCCAATGTCTGTCTTTGTAACGTCCCGCTTTCCAAAACTAGGGGACTTTGCTTTTCTTAACTAGAACTTGCATGTGAACTAAAATGAACTTTATTTCTTTCACGTCTAACTATTACATTAGATTTGAAACATCAACGGAAACGTAATTTAATTTTGTTGTATAGAAGTTTCTATTAAATCACGTTTCCGTTGATGTTTCAACTCTGATGTAATAGTTAGACGTGAAAGAAATAAAGTTTATTTTAGTTCACATGCAAGTTCTAGCTAAAGAAAGTAAAGGCCCCTAGTTTTGGAAAGCGGGATGTTACAGTCTTCGTACGGAGAAATATTGAAACTTCAACACTGCCGAGGTATAGTAATTGTATTTATTCACAAATATATGTTTCTCATCTTACAAAAATTTGCAGGTTCGTCGATTAGCAATGGAAGTTCGACAGATGGCTTCGTCAAGGCAGATCACTGTTCTGAACGGTGGTTCTAGTGGTATGTCCCCTCAGTCAGTCAGTCACTGCACACCTTTTTAATGCATTTCAAGTCATTTGCTTTAGGGTTCATATTGCCATGAATTTCATATATTTTCTATTGAAGTTGATTATAATTATATACATGTCACATGCCTTGATGGACCACTATTGAGGCAACTATCAATTGCTTGCTGATAAAACTCAATGTTGATGCAGGTACTGCATCATCTTTAGTGGTACCAGTTGCTACCTTGGGAGCTGTGGGTTATGGATACATGTGGTGGAAGGTTGGATTATGTTTTTTTGTTCTCCAAATTTTGCATACCGGCTCAAATGGTTGATTTAATTGTTTTGGATTATCGTGCCAATTTAGTAATCTCCAATACACACATGCCAAAAGAAGTTCTATAGAAAATGAAGATAAAATGAATTGTTTTGTTCTTATATAAAAAAGAACAATTTTTTTTTTGTTAATTTTGTAATGTTGGGTTCTTGA
Source organism: Centaurea solstitialis (assembly GCA_030169165.1). Lineage (NCBI taxonomy): Eukaryota > Viridiplantae > Streptophyta > Magnoliopsida > Asterales > Asteraceae > Centaurea > Centaurea solstitialis. The sequence continues at coordinate 77,285,781 of CM058044.1, forward strand.
CTATATCTTTTTGTTAATGTATATTCAGGGTTATTCGTTCTCAGATCTCATGTATGTGACAAAGCAAAATATGGCAACTGCCGTCACAAACTTGACAAAGCATCTGGAACAAGTGTCAGATGCCCTTGCTGTAAGTTTCTATTAGAGAGATTAAGGGTATTTTTTTTATATTATCTGTATTTTTTATTATCATGCATGTAAAAGTTTCTAAATGAATTCGCTATGCTGTGGAGGATCATATTTCTCAGCACTCGTCTTTAATTCTTTATTCCTAAACCAAATAAGATAGTACAATGAATCACATGTGATTTTACACTACAAATCATGTGTAAAATCACATGTGATTCACGTAACTTGGGCCGTTATTTTAGGTCTTAGGGCAGGTCATTCGCTCATCCTTGCGCTGACCGTGTTCCATAATGGACTGTAAAATTACATGTGATTTTGCTGTTTTCTTGTTATCTTATTTTGACCATGTTCTCATGTGATCCTCTCCCCTCTTATTCTCCATGTTCTATGTGTGCATGCATACACAACCTGTATATATGCATATAGCTCAGAGAAACGTCGGGTGCAAACATACTCATATCCATATTGAAATATCATTGAACATGAACATGATTCAATCTGCAAATGCTATGGCATCTTCTTCCCTAAACTAGATTTCTTTCTTCGTTGTTTTTCCGTGGTACATCTAAATTAATGTTTTTCTTACATCTTTAAGTGCTTTCCTTTAATCAGGCAGCCAAGAAGCACTTGACACAGAGGATTGAGAACTTAGATGGAAAACTGGATCAGCAAGTGGAAATATCAAAGTTGATTAAAAGTGAGGTACATTTTTTCAGACCGTATCATTAGACCATTGTAAATAATTTTTCTCAGGATTGGCTTAAGCATTGTATAAGGTGGGTGTGGAGGAGAATGTGGTTGGTATTTGCATTGATTTGGAAGCCATGACAGTAGGTCAATGAGGAAAGTTTAGCTTTTGCTGTGTACTTGCTGTAGATGTATAATTGACTTGTTGAACTTGTGAAACAGGTGACTGATGTTCGTGATGATCTTTCCCAAATAGGCTACGACTTGGATTCACTAAATAGAATGGTTTCTGGTCTGGTGAGTGTTCTTTCATGCAACACCTGCAATTGAGAGTCGTTACAGAACAAGGCTTTTGTTTGCCTTGTTTTAGATGTTAGTCAAATAATTGGAAAGCAACAGTACAATTAAATGACAGAGAATGTGAACAAAAGGCCGTAGAAAGGGTCAAGAAATTATTTATTCGAGAGATGCAGTTTTTTGTTCAGTATATTTAACAATTTTATGAGAACAATACCAACCCATATACACCATTGATTCAAATGTACTTTTATATATTTAATCGGCTGTAGCTGTATGATTAGTACTTCTGTTTTGGTGGAACTGTTTAGTTTTTATGAATGTGCATATCAGTGGCACTTCATTGGCTGATGCTGCCTCTAATTTGAAATGTGTCCTCGAAGGATGTATTATTATGGCTTACCACTTACCGCTTACCTTCGATTTTTTAGAAAGTTACTTCAGTTGTTACCTGAAAACATTATACCTTTTCTGCCTAATATGAACTTATCTGCATATATGAGCTTTTATAATTTGGTAACTGGGTTTATTTCATTTCTTATAACACACCTTGTCTTTTCCCTGCAGAATGGCAAGATAATGACATTGGAAGAAAAGCAGGTAAAAAACTATCTAGAATTGCGTTACTTGAATGAGAACAATAATCATACTTTTTTCTATTTATTTTAAGAATGCTAAAGCGAAACTTGTTTTCGTAAAGGAAAAACATTTATAGCTTTTTTTGCTTCGACTCTTATCTAATTTATAGATGATTAGATGTGTTATGACTGGGCCCGATTCATTTGGCATTTAGCTTATATTTTCTGTTTCGAAAATTGTAAGCATCATGCCATAACCACACCTTGGATTTGACCATCAAACTTATTTAACTCCGGTTGGTTTGTCACTTACTGCCATTCAATATCTAGGACAGATATAGAGTTATGCATTTTTGTAAAGCAGAAGAATTATTTTTTTTGAACGGCTTTGTAAAGCAGAAGTATTATTGATACAATTTGATAGCACTACAAGGTCTTACAAACCTGTAAACAGTGAAAACAACTTTAAAATCCTTCATCGTCATCTTTCGATTGAACCCTTAGACCTTAGTAGGGTCCTGGGATTATTCTCAACATTCTTTATAGCTTTTAGTTATTAAACTTAAAAAGATCACAACTTATGCAAGGACTCTCAAATCTCTTTAGTTTCGACTATTTTAGGCTCTACTATCAACACCTCTCGCGTATTTTAATGTCTGAATTCTGGCCACAATTTTCTTGGCAAAGTCATTGGCATTGCTTTTCATGTCTTCTATTTATGTTAGTCTATATAAATTTTTCTTCCTGAGAGATAGACAGGTGCGTGTGTGTGTGCATATATATATATATATATATATATATAGAGAGAGAGAGAGAGAGAGAGAGAGAGAGATGTTTGTGCGCACCATATGCATGGTTCCATGACAGCTGAAAAGGTGGGTCATTCCTCTGGCCTGGTTTCAGTTATTGTTTAGTATTCATTACCTTGGGGGGTTTGTTAACATTCACCTAGTCACATATTTTAAGCGGTCAATTATTCATGATTTTATTGTTTTTTGTTGTCGGCATACTCACGTTTTTTTTGTTCTTCTGTAAATAGGATCTAACTAACCTTGGAGTGTGGTACCTCTGCAACAAAGCTGACGGAAATAAGATCTCTGGCAAGGCACAGGTGAGGCCACTGTTCTTTTCTGCTATTTTTAGTTAAGAAGGTGATGCAACTACAGAATTATGTTACTAAACAAGAACTATAAAAGGCAAAAGAAAAACTAATAGAGCACAAAAAAATCTAGCGGCCACTAGTGCTAGAAGTTGAAATTTTGGGCGGTTTTGGCTGTTTAATCATATCTCTTCACTATACCCTACTCACACCAGACCTTTTTATAATCATCAGAAAATGGCAACTCACCAGCCTGTTTGTTGCTACTTAGTGAGAGTGAAATCGATATACATACAACTAGATAGATCTCAAAAATTGTATCTCAAGGGTCGTGGTACATGCTAACAGGATGAAAATTGATACATGATTACTTGCATATGTATCATAAGAATATACAATGTGAATGTTATGCACCATAGAGTGGACTTCTAACCCACATAATCAATCAATATCATCATGGATGACGATTCATTTTCATTGTTTCTTCTCTTCTAGCACTATTTATCTGACCTGTTAAAAGCTCTTATTTTTTAAGTATACAAGTATTAAAGCACTATTTACAAATCTATAATGCAGACAAAATCTTCAACTTTTATAATATTCCTATTTTACCCTTTTTGTGAACAATAAGAATAGAAGCTTGAAGGGTTTCTGGAAACTCATATTATTCTCTCCATGTGCACGGATCAAGTTTTGGAAACCGAAAAATTATCTCAATATAAAAAAATATAAATCATCTTGGATGTAATTAATGATTTAATTAAACATTATATACGGTCACATTATTATCTTTCATTTAAAACCAATATTGATAATCTTTTTTCAATTTCTCTAACTTGGTTTCCAAAATTTCAATCACGAGTGTATATTCAATTGCAAGTATATTCATACAATGTTTTTACTATATTATACGACACTTATAACTTAATATGTATTTACAACTCATTAATACGTTTGAACTTTATAAAACTAACTCATAACTAACTGATAGACAGAAGACTCTATCTCTCTCCCAAAACTGCACAAATCCCTAAAATAAAACAGAAAGAGATCAAATAAAGATGTAATCCGCTGCATTGTGCGGGTAAATGTTTAGTTGTATTTTGATATCCAATCAAATTCTTTCTCGTAACTGCATCTTTTATCACTGAACTGTAACTGACTTATAGTTTTCTGTTAGTAACTGTGTTGGATCATACATATCTTAACAGAATATTTTTCCACCTCTTGAATATCTTCCGTATTCTGATTATAATTGCTTGTTTCTTTTCAATAACCGCAACAGGAACAATTCCGACTTGCTGGCAAATCCTTTGCTGGTTATCTCACGTCTGGGGGAACGCTCAATCTCGAGGTTAGTTGCTCTCTTATGCTATTTCATTTTATAAAGATGGAACGTTTAGTTCAATTAGCTGCCATATATGCTACCGATGAAATGCATAGTATGTTTTTGCATGCTGCAAGCAAATGCAGTGCCTTATATGATACTCCCTATATCAGAAATAAGTACAATAATTTTCCTTTCCCAGTTGTTCCAAAATAAATTCAACGTTTTCTTATTAAGTGAACAAACAATGAGTTTGGCCACAAACTCTCTATTTTGCCATCATTGAGTGATCTTTCATAAAATCCAAGTTTCTTAACCAAGTGGTGTACCCGATACTAAGATTTTGTGTATTTGCGGATTTGGGGTCCATCATGATTTGAGTCCTTCATATGACATCTATCTTTCCATGTAATATCATTCTTTTCCAGGGCGTGAAGGAAATTGCCGACACTCTAGATTCAGATGATAGTCCCTTGGGGTCGGACAAACAACCAAGAAGGCTGACCAGGTATTTACATCAACCGCATTAGTTCTTGTACCCGAATAAAGTCTTGTTTTCAGTAAAAAAAAATGTTTCATGTCATCCCTTAAGCTTTCTGAATCCGAAATCCAGTCACTAAGGCCATCCACTATGGTACAGCTCATACTTTCCTACAGACTGCCACATCAGCTTTCCATTATCTTTACCACTACCCTACCAACTCCATATCTTTCATTCACTATGGTACCCCCTCATACCCCTCATTTTATTTTTTAATTTATAAAATGTATTAGAATAACTAACATTAAAATTAAAATAACTAACATTAAAATTTAAAATAAAATTTAAATTACATTAAAATTAAAACTAAAAATAAATTTCATAATTAAAATTAAAATTACATTAAAATAAAAATTAATAATACTTTCTAAACCCCCATGTTTCGCGTAACCGCTCTTTCTCTTTCAACGTGACCTCCAACTCTAAACCCCCGAGCCCGGTGTGCGGTGTCATGTATATCTTGAAGTCTATACTTATTTGTCGTGCGGCAAGCGAATCGAGAAGCGTATGGTTCGAGGTCGCGATGAAACTTAATGAGGTCGCGATGTTCGACACGCTATCGGATGACGCAGGCGCCGTAGAGGAAGACGCCGCACGTCTTGCGGCGTTTCGACCCATCGGTCGTGTGCGCTTAGTTTGTGAGGGGGGTCGCTTTCGACGTTCACGTAATGAGTGCGAGCATCGGATTCGTTGGGGGATTCGGTTGGGGTTTCGGACGTTTTCGACCGTTTATTTTTCAGAGCGTATATATTTTTTGGGTCCATCATTAAGACCGGGTTGAACTTCGGAGAGTCTTTGACAACTCTCCAAGTGTGTTCGTGTGGAAAACTTTTGCCGTTCTCGGAATGGTATCGGTCTTTGGCTTTGTCAAGCATATTAACGTCATTTTCCCCGCTGCCTCGCGAGTTGAACGCATTATTGTAAATGTAAGCGAACTTCGAGACGCTAGATATGAGCCCTCTCACCGTGGTCGGAATGGCGTCGCCGGATGGCCGGAGCGGACTTTTCGGTCGTACTTCATGCATTTGTCGAACTCCGCTTTGATCGACTTCCAATAGTTTTCTACTACATAAATAAAAAGTTAAACAACGTTAGTGGAAAGTTTTATAAATTATTACGGTTTTTTATATATCTTTGTTTCGATAGTTACCTATGCTTGGATCCTCTGAGACTTCGACCTACGCTTTTGCTAATTCGACCTCCTCAATCAAAGTCCACGGTTTACACCGTGGTCGGGTTCGTACTCGTGTCCGTGTTCGTGGCCGCACTTTTACCCTTACGTGTTTTACGTTTGGGTTGTTGTGGTGGTGGTGGTGGCGGTGACGGCGACGACAAAGGATGGGTTTCGGGTACAAGGTCGTCGTCGTCGTTGTTCTCATCTCGTAGTGCTCACCTTACCGTCGGCGTTTGTTGCGTTGAATAGTGGTGCAAACCGGAAGGTTGGGGATATGATGTTGTGGTGGTGGTGGTAATTCACGATGAATATCATGAAAGATATTCACAATGAATGTCATGAATAATGAAAAATGCTTGATATTCAACGTGAATAACATGTCACCAATTCTAATCATCATACTTGTAAGAAAACCCATTGGGAATCATCTAAAATTGCATATTTTCGTATACTTTAGTGTTCTCTTTTAATGCATATAAGCATGTACCTTGTGAGAAAGTTGTACTTTATGGGTAAGGTCACAAAAATCTTGATGTGCTCGTGATGATCTTTGTTCTGTCATTGTTATGGAACAGGAAAAATACTGTCAAGTTCACTTCTTGAATGGAACAGAGAGGATAGTGAAGAATACAAAAGATACAACTCGTATAGACAACGTGCATAATACTTATATTCTTTATACCCAATAAGAGAAAACGTTGGAATGTAGCTTTAACCCTTTCTTGGGTGGTATATATGCCTTGAAAGATCCTATGATTTGTCGCTACATGTTTGTAGTGATGTTTTTATCGACGATGAATGTATTTATGTATTTGGAATTGATCGTTCCCATGAACACGTAGCGTAAATTGTTTCCCAATGCACAAAGTAGTTTTGCGTAAATCGTTTTCTTAAAGGTCTATAACCGTATGCAAAAGTAAGTGGATAACTTTTGTTGCTATCAATTGACAAAAAGATAAAAATTAATAGGTTGATCAGGTCATGGATAGCTCAACGCTTCAGCAGGCAATAAAATTTGGACCTTTGGGGCTTCTTTTCATAGGTTACCGATTCGGGTCTAGAAGGCTATTAAAGATAGCGAGTTGGTTAGGAGGAAAATAACGAGTAAAGAGAGTGAAATGAGTCATTAGCTCCGGCTAGGAAAGAAGGGGGAATGGTTGTTCTTTGAGGTGTTTACAAGCTGACTTATATATTTTACATTAAGAAGTCATGTTTTTGCCTTTTGGTGGTCACTGCTTCAAGTTTCTTTAGGGTCTCGTTAGAGGTTTGTATAGTTATTAACTTTAGGGTTTCATTGAAGGTTTGCATTGCTGTTAACTTCACGGTCTCATTTGAATAGATGATGAGTCAGACGTCTAAAATGGGCATCCACATCTATGAGAAAAAAGGGATAAAATTAAAGCAGGGTCTTATAAATGACTTGTAAGTCCCCTATTCAAAAATCGGGTGCTAAGTATAACAAGGATATCCTTAGAAGCATGATTTGACAAAGCTATATAACTTATTTCATCTTGATGAAGTTTTAAAAATTTTAGTGTTCAGATCGAATTTTTAGAAAGTGCTTATGACTTTTCGAGAGGGAGATAAATACTTTTCAAAAAGCATAAGTTGTTTTTTATAGGGTTTAGTTCCCCAAAATGTATCCAACTTGTCACCTTTTGCTATTGTATGTATCCAACTTTAAAAATTACCATTTAATACATTAAACTACCAAAAGTTACCATTTCATGCATCATGAAACTTGTTTAGCAGGTAGCCGGTCATTTCCTCCGGTCATCATCTCCGGTCATCTTCTCCGGCGAGATTCCGGCGACTGCACTATTTCCGATGACCCATTTTTCCGGCGACCTCAACCATTTTTCCCGACGATTGTTTTTTCCGGTGTCCCGGGGCCCGAATACATCCACCACCTCAAGAAGTTCATCTCGATCGTCGAGAAATCACTGTCTCACCGCCACAGCAGCTCCCGGAGGAGTACCGACCACCACTTCGATCCCCCACGGAGGAGCACTGATGTGTTCGAGACCTCGAGAAAGAGCACCGATCGGAGAGAAAAACCCCGGAAAACAACCACCATTATCGTCACTGGTCGGAGCACCAATGTCGCCATCACCGGCGACAACAATGGCGAAAACAACCACCATTGTCGTCACCGGTGGCCTTGCAATGACGACAGCAGCAAGCGCCACCGCCACTGCCGTAGCCGACGCCATTCAAAAATCGGAAAAAACAATCGTCGGGAAAAATGGTTGAGGTTGCCGGAAAAAATGGGTCGCCGAAAATAGTGCAGTCGCCGGAATCTCGCCGGAGAAGATGACCAGATGGCCGGAAAAGTCGCCGGAGAGGGGTGACCTGCTGGTTACCTTTGATAGCAGGTCACGATGCATGAAATGGTAACTTTTGGTAGTTTAATGTATTAAATGATAATTTTTAAAGTTGGATACATACAATAGCAAAATGTGACAAGTTGAATACATTTTGGTGAAGTAAACCCTTTTTTATAAGCACTTCCAAACACCACCCAAGTATAGCAAGTACTTAAAATGCAGGATATGACAAACTAGAAGCACAACAAAGGAAAATTCCAATATGGAAAGCTAAAAAAACACTTATGATTGAAATGTTGATATTTTTAGAGGTCAAAGAGTTGGAAAGAATGATGGCCATTGGAGCTTATTAATAACATTCCATAAAATTAAGTTTGAAAACTCTTATTTTTAATACAATGTATTACAGTATTGTTGATTCAACTGTTAAAATCTATAAATATATATTATTAGAATATCAAATGAGTAACAACATAAGAATATATTGTAAATTATAGAAAATACCGATCCAAATCAATAACATCGTGTTTCTTTTTTAAACTTGAATGCTTTATAGTTTTACTTTATATAACTTAGGAACTTATTTCATTTTCTAAGTGGGCTTGGCCTCAACTCCTCAAGTATCACAAAGCCCATTCTAACTTGGGATTCTATTTTTATAGTCTTAAATGAAGGTAATCTAAGATTTTAGAGTATGATAAGAAATAAATTTTAAAAGTCATTGATCTTTTAATAAGGAAATAGCTTAATGGTCTATTTTACTGTGTTTGAGGCTTTTTATCTTAATTGTGGTTGAATATCAGTTCAAATGATATCGAATCCAACTTCTACACATAAACGAAAATATATATGCTAACATTTATATGCTTGTAATATTTATTTGTGATAGTGATAGTGATAGTGATTATATATTAAAAAAAACTAAAATTTAAATTAAAGGTTTCTAAAAGGGGAAATGTTTCAAATATGAGAAGGCATTGGATGGATCATATCATCATAAGGCCTTTTAGTAAATTTTCAAGTAATAATGTAGTTTGAACACACATTAAGAATAGTGATGATTTTGCTTAATAAGGTTAATATTGAAGATTTTACCTTGCATTATTGAAATTTCATTAGCCAGAAAATATAATATATCATTGACAAAAACTAATCTGACCACAAGAAAAAATAATTTTTGAACCCTTTGAACCAACTAACTAACTTTACTTTGTACATTTAAAATTGTCATACTTTTTGTATTTCTTTAACAATATGTCATAGGTTTCCCAAAACAACCTTACCACATTTATTATAAAAAAACAGAAACCCATATATTATGCTTCATGTTTTAAAGTAGAATCAAAATCACATATCCATACATGTATTTCTTTTTGTTTTATAACTAAAATTTCTTTATTTATTATAAATAATTATTAAATAAAGAAATTAGACTTGTTCAAACTCCAAAAAGATGCTCTCTGTGTGATGAAGTCATGGTCCTCAACATCCTTTGAGAAACATCAACATCCATAATACTTTGTCAACTAATTAAAAGGGTCAAAGTTTATAGGCTTGTTTGAGCTCAACCAATTTAGAATTCAAGAAAGTATACACCAAAAAAGGGTACAAAATAAAAATATTAAAAGATAATATTGTTATTTAATTTTGTGAGGTGGGTTTGGTGGTATTTGTTTACATTGTTTTTCATAACATTAATGAATGTTTGCTCAAGATTCTTTTCAAGGAAATATGGATTCTTATGTTTATCCCTACATCAAAAAGAAGGTTTATTTATCTTTTTTTTTTTAATATTTTTTCTTTAAACAAATCAAGGTTGTTATAAAAGGAAATATTAAAAACTTTATTTTGAAAATAAGCAATTCAAGATAAAATGGTTAAATGGTGTTATAAAACATAATATTCTTTGTGGGTATTTGGTAAAGTGAAGTTAGTAATAACCTAATCTACATATATATGATGGATATTTAGGTTTGAGTCTAGATATTAGCATTTTATAATTAAGTTTCTGAGACAATCGTAATTTAATTACAAAATTGTCAATGATGTAGTCTAGGCAAAACCTAAATGAAACTTCAAAAGAAATATTTATATATAAATATATATATATATATATATATATATATAGAGAGAGAGAGAGAGAGAGAGAGAGGTTTAAACAGAAACGTTACATATTTTTAGAGAATAAAAAATAGTCGAAATCACATGCTATATTACACTACATCGCATACAAAATCACATGTTATTTTATGAATTTGTCTTGCTAGCTGAAGAAGCGGCCAAAGTCGCTCAAACACATTTTTACTCTTAATGTAAAATCAAATGTAACTTTGCACATGATTTGACGGTTTTCATATTTTCTTAAAAAGTTATTAATCTCTTTTATTTATATATGTGTGTATGTGTGTGGGTGTGTATTGAGGGAGGATTCATTGTATCCACTTTTAAAAACATGATCTTTCAAACAATTATTTTTTTTAACCAAAAACAATATTTACTACATGAACTAAAGACTCTCGAGATCCCCCCCCCCCCCCCCCCCCCCGAACATCTTCATGTAAAAAAGTTCAATATATTCCTAAGAATTAGTAAATTAGACAGGATTCCTTTACACAGAATAAAAAGTCGTAGCTCGATCTTCAAAATTTTCATTATAAATCTGAATACTTATACAAAAAATGCGGGAGAGAAAAAAAAGATGCAGACAATTTTGCAGCCACGAACTATCAAGGGTTGAAGCATTTTCTAGAGGAAAAATCTTGAAAGTGATCAAAGAAAATGATTGAATCAAAGTTTTGGGACCAGATAGGTCCAACCTTAACTTTCTTCGAAAAAGCTTGTCTCTTTATCCAAGCCTCAAAATTCGAATGTTTTTGAATTTTCATCCTTATGTTGTTTTACTTTGTCGCTTTAATTCAACATTAACTTAATTTCCAACAAAGGGCTTAAGTCAAGATAACATTTATTCTATTAAACCATTCAAGATAAATGACTTAATCTCTAAAATATATGGATAAAATACTGATATCCTTTTCAAAGACGTTTATAACGTGCTTTATTGCTTTTGCTACACAATAAGGCCATGAGTACCACACAAGGTTTTGATTTTATGGTTTGATTGTCAAATCAGCACCATGTCAGCTTTCCACTATCCCACCATCATCAACCTTTCATACCCTCTACATTTTTTAGTATTTTATATATAAACATAAGGAGAGAGAAAGAGAGATAAAGAGAGAAAAAAAAGAGTGAAGTGCGGCTTCACGAAACCGCTACCGAAACCAAACCACCATGAAACTGATTGCGTTGCATGGGCGTGGGCGAGTTGAGCCCATCGAGCCCACCACAAAACCAATTGGATGGTACGCTTGGCCTAATAAGGTTACATATTTTCTATATAATATTATTTGAGCCCATCGAGCCCACCACAAAACCAATTGGATGGTACGCTTGGCCTAGAGATGGCCAAAAAGGACCGGACCGGACCGGACCGGCCGGTTAACCGGGGACTTGACCGAGCCGTAACCGGTTAGGACCGGACCGATTAAGGACCGGTCCGTCAACCGGTCCACACCATCGGTTACGATTTTTGGCGTTTTTCACAGGACCGTTAGGACCGGACCGGGACCGGTTAAGGACCGAACCGGGACCGGTTAAGGACCGAACCGATGCATTCAAAAAATATTACCGTTAATATAGACGTTGGCTTCGATTTTCAGCATAGATGACCGTTTTTTTGGCTCCTTTTGACCCCATTTGCCATATAAATAAGTGGTGTGGGGTTTGGGATGAATACCAACTTACAAACTTACGAAAAACGCAAAAAACGCAAAGTTCTCGTTATAATTCGTATTCGTTTTTGCAAGTTCTACTCTCTCAACTCTCTCTCGTTAAACGATGTATTTTATTTTATATATAATTAATGTACTTAGTTTATTTTCGAAGAATAATAAAACGTATTTTTAAAGTAACGAACGTGACCTTTCTTTTGGAAGTTTATATAGTTGTAAAAAAAAAAAAAAAAAAAAAAAAAAAAAAAAAAAAAAAAAAAAAAAAAAAACCGGTCCTGATCCATAACCGGTCCCTTAACCGGTTCTAACCGGTTAAGGTTAACCGGTTATCTGAAGTAGCCTAACCAGTCCTCACCTTCGAATCATAGGACCGGACCGAACCGTAACTGGTTACTCCTTAACCGGTCCCGGTGTGTTACTGTTTAGGACCGGACCGATTAAGGACCGGTTAAGACCGGCCCGGGACCGTATTTGGCCATCTCTAGCTTGGCCTAATAAGGTTACATATTTTCTATATAATATTATTTTTTACTGGTCTTAATTAATTAATTTAATTAACACCCGTAAAAAGGAAAAAATCAAAACTAATAAAAGATTTTGATAAAAAGATATATAATTAAAAATTGTAAAACAAAAGGAGCATGTTTTTTGTGTAATTGAGACAGAATCCCTCTATATCTGGCACATACTATATCATGCAATTAAAGAGAAAAGTGGAAAAAAGGCAACAAATACACAAATGACAACAGGAATCATTTCCACCCCTCCATCCTCTTTAAATCATAAACAACCCATACTTTTCAAAAAGATTAAATGTGTACACTTTAAATCTACCAAGCAATTAATGTGTATAGATTCCATTCAAACCAGTTTAATTAATGAGTTAAGATTTCAGTAACAAATTGAGTTTAACATTAGAAACGTGAAAAATAATTATCAATCGTTGAATGTACATTAGAATAGGATGCACTAAAATAAAATACATCGAAATATACCGCATCAATCCCAATATAAAGTACAATTTATGACTAGGGCTATGTTTGGCAAGCGTAGCTTATAAGCTAGCTGGTAGCTGATAAGCTAGCGGATAGCTGAATAAGCTAGCTGTTATTGATAAGCTTGCTAGTAGCTGATAAGCTAGTTGTTGAACAAATTATGTTTGGCAAAAACTAGCTTATGAGTATGTAAAATGATCAAAAAGGGTATATTTGAATTTAATAATTAATATTAATAAGGGTATAATTGGAAAAAGCTACAATAAGCTCCTCATAAGCTACTCAAAATAGCGTTTCAAAAGCTAGCTTCCTGGTACATGTTTGGATGGACTAGCTTATAAGCTAGCTTATGCTTGTCAAACACAGCCTAGACCTGAGATTGAAATTTACCAAAATTTTAGATTCATTTTCGAAGCTTTTTTACTTCTTATATTAATTTTTAATTTTCACATAATGTTTCGCCATATATTAATATATCATATTCATATATCATGATGACATATGTATAAGCCACATACATTTAATATATACCTATTATCATTCTTAAAGATAAGATTAATACAATCTTCTCTCTCCACGTTTTATTATTTTAATTTAGTAAAGAAAGGTGCTAATACTTGACTGTAAAAGTCAAAATTAGAAAAACCTTTTTATTCTTATGTTTGAATGCTTATAAAGGTTACACATAACTAGAAACATTGACAAGTCAACGTTAGGAAATTGGGTCAAAGGTTAAATTAGTGGCTACTAAGTGTGAATATACATATACACATATATATGTTTTTATATTATTAGGGTTATGACAAAATTTCAATAAATTCCAAAAAAAGTAGGAGCCGACTTGATATTAACGGCTATGTGAACGAGTCGAAGTCATCCAATCCATCGGCTTATAAGTTATAAATTACTTGTTTAACATAAAATGCAAATATTTAGTTTTTGATTATTTTGAAAGTAATCTTATTTTACGAATTATGTTTTCAAAGATGAACAAATATGCTCATGAATCCTTTTAATATATTTAATTTAATCTTATCGAACATTCTTTAACCATGTTGTATTTTTTTTTCTAATGATGAGAGTCAAAATTTTCTTTCCCTTGCTTGTGAAGCTGGGGTTGCAAAAATAAATTTTGCAAGAATATAATCAACGACATATAGAGTAAGTAAGAGCATTTTAATACAAAGAAAAATGAAGATTTTATAAGTTTTAACTATATATATTTTTTCCAATTGTTTATCTAAAACCTTCTTCAAAATAGAAAAAAAAATGGAGTAGGTAATATAGGATTCTTTAAATTTGATGAATTTTTAAAAAATGATTTATGATAAGAATTTTTTTAAAATGATTTATGATAAGAATTTCTTTTTATAATACCTTTTATCAATAAGAAACATTAAAACTAAATATTTAAAAAAGATAATTAATATTTAGTTAAATATATATATATATATATATAATATTTTAATAAGTAATTAATATTATAATGTTCATAACCTCTAAACTATTAGAAATAAACTTAAGTTATATTTTGGAGATTTTAAATTTTAAGTTTTGGTCTTTTATTTTGATGAAAGATTTGGAGAAACAGAGATGCTCTAGTGGTATTTGGCATTTATAGAAAATTTTCACTTACAAGCCTTTTAGTTTTATATAAATATATGAAGGCTCTTTGACTTCATATCTTTTTAATACAAGTCTCTTTCTATAAGAGACTCATAAGAGATTTTAAGTTGGTAAAGTTTGGCAAACTTTGAGACTATTGCAAACATGAGCTCAGAGACTATGAGGGCTTTAGTTTGGCAACAAGCCTAATTGGGTTGAACATTTAGGATTTGAGCGAAAGGTTAGGGATGCTTGTTGTTTACCAAAATCAATTAAGTCTGTCAAACAGAATGGTCAATTTGACAATCTATCAAATTAATATATATGGCTCCATATACAGTTTGGCATGTTAAATCAAATCGTTTCAGGAAATTGAATTGTTTTTATGCATATTATATTTCCAATTTTTTCACTTATATATTTGTAACATTACTGATTTGAGATGAATGTCGTATTATGGAAGAAGTTCTGTTTGAAATTGTACATCCTTCATTTTCCAACTTTGTTTTATGTTATGTTTAGTTTTTTTTTTCTGTGCTTTTTACGTTCGCCTCTCTTCCAAAGCTGACCCCCCCCCCCTCCCCTACACAAAAATTATCATTACATCATGTTGTTTTCATGTAAAAAGAATCTTCCAAGATTGCCAAACTAGTAGCGTCAAGTTGATTTTGTTGGCATGGTGAGTTATGATGAGATTAATAAAACAGTAGATTTGGTTTACAAACATACCAGATTAAGATAATATAGTTTGGTTGAGATGTTATATGCTTTGAGCCACGCAAACAAAGCCATAAACACCCATAGCCAAGGTTATGGAGTCCAAGTTAATTTGTATGAAATTATAACACATACCAAAAAATTTCACTTTCTGTCTTTTATTCTAGATATTTTCATATAATCAAACGGGAAGCATCTAAAGGAGGATTATCATACAATGGAAGAACAAAGAAATATTTGTAAACAAGTGAATTTTCAAATGGCAACATTAGTTCATGACACACACGCTTTCCAAACAAAATCAACCAAAAGGTAAGGATAATTTAAATTGAGTAACTATATATCATCTAAGGCCCGACAATCCCTTAACTTTATTGTGATATAGCATTTCTTTTTTTATTTTTGTCTCCTAAGGATTGTTTGAAAGGAGGACATAAAGCGACTATGTTGGTGAATCTACCAACATCGTAATTTGTCTTTTTAACATTTTATATATATATATCTTACTTCTAATGTCTAAAAAGAAAATAAAACAAAAATACGCTAGAGAATCAAAGTATTATGTATGTGTACATATATATGATGTCCTGATATGTTCATATTACTATAATCAAGTGTGGGGTAGTATTTTGATTTTTGAATCAACTTTGTGAAGTTTGATGTATTTTCAAATGGATTATGTCGCTTCATACAAATATACAATTCTTCTTATTTGTTTTTCTATCTCTCAAAATCCGTTTTAGTATTTGTTTGTTTTTTAAGGCAATTCACAAAAATCTTATTACGATTAGAATTAACATTTATGAATACCAAATAATATTATTTGCTAATTCAAGCATTTTGATTTGTCGCACATTAAAGACATTTTAAAGTATACAATATTCGTAATTTCATACATAACAAATGAAACTCAATTTACTCCCTGTTATTGGTGAGGCTAGAAATTCTGATCACTAAAAAGGTCGTGTAAATCGTTAGTGATATGCCAAAAAACCCTCTACTTAGATGCATTTTAACGATAAGTTATGGTAGTAGGGCGACAAGCGTGTTTTCATTGTAATGTAAGCAAAGAAACGTCGAAGAAGACAGTATTTTTAACTTGAGATAATGAAATAAGAAAAGGTATAAAGTATTTCTCTCTTAAGCTACAAAACAAAATGAGTTAAAGAGTTTGTATCAATCAATGTGTACCATATTTTCATTAATTTTTATCAAGGAAGCAAAGTGATTGCATCATTGTAGTCATGTTTTTCTAAATAAACCCATGTCTTTGATGTGACAATACTTATTTATTCCCACAGAAAAAAAAAAATAATAAGACTCATAATAAAAATCAAATATTTCATTTAGGCGTGTTAAAAAATATAAGTTCAGCTTAATAACTAGTATTTTATATTTATCAAATTTAATAGTATAACACCCGTAAAATTTTTTTTTTTAAAATAAAGAACTTTCATAAACTAAGTACTGAAGAAATCATTCACACGGTTTTATAATTTAAATCATCCAGAATCCACACTAATTTAATAAAATTTTAACTAAGTAATAACGTCAAATCGGAATGCTATTCGCCAGGTACGTCAAGCCGGAGCTTTGCCTCGATCGTCAACCGTATTCGCACCTAAAAAGTTTAAACAATTGAGGGGGTAAGCACAACCGCTTAGTGAGCAAGTAATCACATACAATATATCGCAACAAATATACATATATACATCTCATCCACTTTAAAACATCACATCTTAACGGTTTCCCGCTCTTCGGACCATCCCGCAGCCCGACCTTAGTGGTTACCCACTCTTCGGATCATCCCACGACCCGGCCTTAGCGATTACTCGCTCTTCGGGTCATCCCGCAACCCGGCCCAACATATCTCATCAACATATATATATCAATTACCATATAAGCATGTAAAAACCCACTCACCTGATCCGCAAAACACTAAGCACAAAACGTAACTCGAATTCTTTACGGCAACTCTGAAATAACACATATATACGTACATATATATATCAACTCAACTATTCGACATAATAAGATAAACCAACGTTTCCTAAACAAAAAGATAAGCTAAGTAACAAAACCCGCGAACGACACTCCGATCAAACGGTTTACTATACTCATTCCGACAATGTGTTCCAACTACCGAACAGCCGTGCTTCTAAATTGTTTTCGCCGGATCGGCCTTACGGCGGCAGCAGCGGGAATAACCACCACCGCCATTGGCGGCGACGGTATAGACCACCCCTACCGCCACACCCTAATTACGCCATCAACAACAACCAACATCCTATTAATAACCTACTCATCTCACATATTGGTTCGTGGAATTAACGAGCTAAAACCAAATCACGGACCTTACAAACTACCAACCTACCGCTTAAACGATACCGGACAGCCGCGGTCACAACCGCCGCTGCCGGCAGCCAACACGGCGGCAGCAGCAGTGGCGTATGCCACCACCACCACCACCTGCCAAAACTAAACTAGACAGCAGCAGCCGTAGTGGTGTAAACCACCACCGCTGCTGATCGCCACAAAGAACCACGCGGCGGCAGCGTGAGCCTCTACCGCCGTTCGTCCTACTGTCAACAGCAGCAGCGGTAATCACTTACCACCGCCGCTGGACCACCGCAACAACGGCAACAGCCGCCGCTGGACGATAAATCGACAGCAGCAGCAGCAAGAAGTCTACCGCCACCGCCGATCCACCTAGCAACAGCAGCAGCTGCTGCCGATAACCCACAATAGCAGCAGCGATGGATAGACCCACCGCCGCCAACGACCGCCGCTAAACAGCAGCGGCAGTGGTGATAACCACCACCGCCGGTCACCAAAACAACAGCAACAGCAACCTGGAGCTGCTGCCGGTCCGAGAGGAAAACAACGGCGGCGTCGATAACCGCCACCACCCTCCCCCGTCGACCTAACACCACCTACGGTGGCCATGGTTTACACCACCACCACCGGCATCACAGTTGCAGCAGCGGTCAGGCCACCGTCGGCCAAGACCGACGACGACCCACCACTCCGAAATACGTCTATGAAGGTTTAACGGAACGAGGGCTTACCTTGAGTTGTTGGTGATACCAAAATCCGGCACCCCCTCCTTCTTCTCCGGTTGATATCTCTCTCTCTCTCTCTCGATCTGTTATATACCTCTCTCTCTCTCTCGTTTCTTTCTTTGTTATTTACCAAAAATAAATCTGATTCCCCCCCCCCCCTTTTATCCTATTAGATAGACTCATGGGCCAAGAGGAGTCCTAATTGGACTCAAAACCAAACACCTATATTTTTTATCTCTCACAATTATCTAAGGCTAATAGATAAATAGGATAAATTGAATAAATAAATAAGATATAAAAGAGATATCTATTATCTACACAATTAGACACAGTTAAAATTAACCGAAGGTAACCAGATAAAATTTAGAGGGTCCGCGATTTCGGGGCGTTACAAATAGTAGGTTACATTTAGTGTTTTAGACGTAACCTCGGCTGCAATTTTAAATTTTATTGCAAATGTGAGGATAATCGAGAGCACGTCACGTGACATATTGATTGTAAATAATAATGTATTATTTAGAGTGAATAACACAACATTCACTGTTATTCAGAATGAATAATACAACATTATGTATTATTCACTCTAAATAACACTGAATCATATGTCATTCCCTTTGAATAATACATGATCATTCAAAGTGAATATGTCACGTAGCATGCTCTCGACCGTTCTCACATTTGCAATGAAAAATGAGTTCTCTTTCGAACCTGACCGCAATATTTTATAATATTTAAATTTATGTATACCCAACCCTCCCAACCACACTGCCACATCAACTTTTCTCCAACCCTCCCATTAACCATCTGGAACTCTCTCTATTTAATACCCAACCCTCTTATACAACACACACACAACCCTCTCTGATTATCATCGGCTTCACCAACTTGTTTTCACCTTCAATCCGCCGAACCTGCTAGCTCCTTAGCGGTACCAGCTAAACCCGCTGAGCCCGGCGAGTTTGAAACCACTCAACCCAGCCCGCGTTACGCATAGCCTAATAAAATTTTAAAATTAATTGAGCGGATATTTGAATATAAAAAAGAAAAAGACCCCATACAAATAATTATTTAAAATCAACCAATCTTAAACTTGGAAATATTTTGTCTTACTTTCGGAGTTGACCTAATTTCAGCATCATAGACCAATACCATCAAAAGTTCTTTCTTCCACAACCGAAATTCCAAAAGCAGAGCAACGTACAAGTTCATGATGCACAGTTTACAAAATGACAAAATGGTTCTTTCTGGATTAAGAAATTTTAGGTCTGGAAAAAGTGAAAGAAGGAAAAGGAGTCGGCTGACCTGGCTGGGCCAAGCCAAGCCACCAATACGACCGCCCAAACAAACCGCGTTGAATTTAATTGTTGACTCCTTCAAAAAGCCGAGCCGAGAAAAACACAGTGTAACTCGGCTGGCTCATATTTACACATGGAGCCCTTGGAAAAATAGAAAAGTGTCGTTTTCAGCGACTGTTGAAAAGTAATGATTGGAGGCAACTCCAAAGTACAGCTGTTACATACTTACACGATACCCACATATTTCGCCCTCAATTTAAGCAAATAATTTAATAATAAATTGAAAATTACAAAAATCACCTCTTGGTCTTGGATGGTAACTCTTGAATTTAAAATGTATTTTATTTAATTCAATTATTTTAAAAGCGTATTTGAGTCTTTACCCCCGACTAATCTTAATAAGGTTCATAGACAGGTAAGCATGCTATCTTGAGTTAATTTCGATGGCCATAATTTAAAAGCATCTGTATTCGAACTTGGAATAGAAGGATTAACAAGTCACTTCATCTACAAACATTAATCAATACACCACAACCTTGTGGTTTATTTAATTCAAATTTTATATTTTGAATTCCACATAAAACAACTTAAAATATATATTTCAATTGTTTTTTCAAAAAAAATAATATTTTGTTTACATACTTATAAAACATATTTTTATTATAATTTAATGAATACTTTTTTAGGGTTGAGTTTCGATAAGAAGTGCTAAATTTGTTGAGAAACTTTAAAGGTAGTTATCAACTGTTGGATGAGAAATAAATGAACATTATAATGAGATAAACAAGATCAATTCCCCTTTAAGCGGCCGTTTATGAAAGAGTATTTGATTAAAAGTGATCAACAGTTTCGAATTAATTTTCACATATTCTTATGCCTATTTCTTTGATTGTATAACAACATTTATATGTTCTTTTTAATTGTGCAAATAATATAGATTAAACGCATATTTATGATTCTGATATGACTTAATCTTATTTTAATTATAATAAGATATATGGTCTTTGTGTGTATCAATTCGATAGTTTCGTTGATTCTATTCTGAGATGTTATTGATGATAAAAATGTAGTTATTGGAGATAAAGTCCATTTTAAGAACATTTTTGCAACACAAGGAATGTACATTCATTAGAACCGACTCACACAATGTATCTTGTTGCCATGTGTCATTAGGTTGACGTCATACATGTCTACCTTTCCATTTTTAGAGACTTTCTATCATATCATGTTACTGTATATATATTGCTTCAGATAAGGTCTAAACAATCGAAAGCTATTTTACCTACAACTACATGATCGAACTTCAATTAAAGCTATGTGAAAGTTTGCCAACCATATTAGTTGGTAGAGAAGATTATCTAACGACGAACGCACAACCCCTATCATTTTGTAACCATTCTCTTTGACCATGTATGACCTAAATTTCCCAGTCTAATTGTTTTTACAGCTATCTTCCGATGAAGTTCACACTAACGCTAAAATTTGCCATCTCATGTAAAAGTTCTTAGGATTTATATATAATACAGTTATATTTATTTTTTCGATTCGTACAAATCAAAACCTTTTCAACCGGATCAAAACAACTTACAACATAATTGTTGGTCCAAAATACATGTTTCATCTAAATGGACAAAATATAAACATGATATTTAATATAATAATCTTGTTAATATAATTATGAGTATTTTCTTTAATATAAATTGACCAATATAGGTAATCACTAAAATAAATATACCAATGTTGTATATATATAGAGAGATAAAAGTTTAAGGAAAAACTTTAGATAAATGAAAAACCAACAAACAACCTTGCAGCATTCCATCTGTACCGTATGCACTTACGTATGAATTTTTTTTTTTTAATTTACTACTATGCACACATGCATGCACCCCAGATGAAGATCTATAAGGGTGTTCATCTGTTTTTCGTTTATTTGAGATTTTTCTTTGAATCTGACCATATATATATACACATATAATTATAATCCTTTACAACCATAGGTAACGTGAAACCAATGCAACCTTATGAAATCCTATAAAATGTTTTAATATATATAATGAAATATATGAAAAATTAATGATTACTGAAATATGAAATATATGAAAATCTATGATTATAAAAAATTTTCATAAAATTTTATAAGATTGCATTGTCTATGTATATAAATGATCTCTTACTTAATTGCGAGTGTGCCAATTTTTATTTAAAATTGTCTTAAAAATATAATTTATCCTTCAAAGTTCAAACTCATTTATGAATAGTATAACAATCTAGAAAAAAATTTATAAATTTTTTTTTTTTGGAAGTTAAGAAAAAGCCTTGATCCAAGGGCAGTTTGGTAAAACCACACTTTTAGCTACAAAACGACACGTTTTGAGGCGGCAAAGGGTGCGTTTGGTTGAACAAACCTAACCACCACTTTCCTTCATGGTTCACACACATTTTGCCTTTTCTTTTTTTTTTTCTTTTATTTTTTAATCCATATAAAAAAGACTAAATAAAATAATTTTATAATAATACAAGTAAGTTATAAATAACACAACTAAATTATATCTATCTTTCTTCTTTTTCAGTTTTCCAACCATACCCTCCCCTTCTCCTCTCTGGATTTCATCTACTGTTCTTCTCTCTCTAAAACCGCTTTCTCTCTCTAAAACCGCCGGAAAACCGTTCGTTTTCGCCGGAAAATCTGTTTCTCGCCGGTATTGACTGCCGGAGTTCGTTCTGGAGGAGGTATATTTTGAATAGAAGTGCGATTTAGGAACGGAGACGGATTATCGGTGTTGTTATTGCTCGGTTTTCCGAGATTGTAGAGTTTAACCGGTGGAATCTTCCGATCTCGTCGTCCGGTGGTTGTTTTAACGGAATGTGCCGGAGATAATGGCCGAGATCGTGATCTAGGGCTGAGATTTGTGGTTGTTGTTGCGTTTGTTGTGTTGTTTTTGTTGTTCGATTTCGTTTTGTGTGATTTCGGTGAAGTAGAAGAAGACGGAGGCCTCCGGTGACGAACTGTGGAATGAGATGGTAAATTACGTCATCGAATTTTATTTTTTCTGAATAGATTCTTAAATGTGTTTTGTTATATGTTTATTCTAGGAGAATAATTAAAATCACTGGCATTATGCTGTTTTTGTGTGTGAATATTTTTAGGTTTGTGAATCGAGATTTGGTGAAGGTATCTGTGTAGTATTGTTACTCAATTTCATGGCTGTTTGTTCTGAAAATTGATAAAATTGCAAAAACTTTTTTCAATCATGGCTTTGTCTTTATTTATTCTTATTTTCTCGATTTTTTTTCTCTCTTTAGCGATAATATTGTTCACTTAATTTTCATCTATATGAATTCTGTTAAGAATTTGTTGAGAACCTTTTTTAATGGAGCTGTTTGACATTCAGTTGTTGAATTCGTTGGTTTCTGTTGAACTTTGTGAAGATATGGCTCTATATATGTTCACTAAAGAGATGAAGTTGTTTAATTGGAAATAAATTGAAGAATTGATGTAAAATTTCAGTTTACAACTATGGCCTTTTCTAGAGAAACATATATGAGATTAGTAGATATAGGCTACTTGAAGTTTGTAACAACTGCTACGTCGTGAACTGGTCTATAACTATTTTTTTTGGTGGACCAAAGCTTGGTTAGTTTACAAGGTCATATGTTGTGGGGTTTTCTCTGTGCAATTAGTTTCTCTTTGTTCAGCATTCCATGTCAAGTCAACACACTGAAAGAGATGTTTTTTATCGAGTAGGTAAAGGAGGAAAGTGTATGTGAATGTAACTCCAAGTTATTACACTTAAGGGTTGAGGTGGATCCAACTCAAGCTTAATCTTGATGATGAAGATATTGAATGATAATCATAGTTCATATATAACCTGCGAAATAATAGTTGGAATTTTTGACATGAATGAGGATTTTCTATGCCATGTTCGTAGATATTTTTTTGAAAATTGGACTGCGATCTGCGTTGATAGTCTTTATGATTGAGAACCTCAATCCTCATTGATGTATGATCAAGGAGTAGAATAGCGGACTTATATTGTATTTTTTCCAGGGGGAAGGAAGGATTTGTTTCTCCAGAGAGGCCAAGCTAGAATTTTTGAAGCATAAGAGGCTTCAACGGATGAAAGCAAGCACATTAAATGATACTGCATGTGTGACTAACCTGATGACTAGAAGCAGCGGAGATGCTTTAAGAGATTCCACACCTTGTGGTGTGAGATCATTTGGCAATCGTAATATAGATGCACAATCTGGTGGTGTTGTAAATGGTAGAGATACGATGTCAAAGCAAAAGGTTGAGAAGTTTGAAACAACCGATCTTGATTGGACAGATAAGATGCCAGAGTGCCCAGTATATTATCCAAGTAAGGAAGAGTTTGAGGATCCTTTGGCTTATCTTCAAAAAATAGCCCCAGAAGCTTCAAGATATGGTAACGGCTCATTAGTTGTTAAATAAGATCAGAGGTTTACTTTAATTAGCAATTTTACATATATGTCATACATTGAATCATCACGTGGTATTTGTTAAATGATAATGTCTTAGTTCCTTCTCGTTACCCATTTGTTTTTGTTGTTTATGATCAATTTTGGCATTAATTTATGTATGTATGTGCATGTTCAGTCATTGGCATGAATTGATAATTTACATATGGCAACCTCTACATCTTGGTTGGGATATATGTTTTCTATCATCTATAGGGCTTATCAGCTTAGCGTCTTAAAAATGGGATTGTATCTATCCATGTTCAGAAATCTGTATGTGTCTGCATGCTAGTATGTTCACTGATTTGCAATATTCTCTCAGGTTCTGATGCGTCAACCTTGTTAGACACAGGATATATGGCTTTTAATTGTGCTAGCTATAGATGTGATAGAAGATACACTTTCTGCTGGTATTCCATGTTAAATTTAACAGGATTATGCATGTGGTAAAATTTAATGATGAGTCTGTGCGCAAACTAAAGTATTATGGCTTTTAATTGTGGCACCTTCTGAGTTCTGACAGATTCTCAACTAAATATTTCAAGTCTACCATTCTATCGTGACAGCCTTCTCTAAATGCTGATAATATTGTTTTATTGCACTCATCCTAACTGTGTAGTTATTGCATTTTCATTAATTGATAGTACTACATGAACGGTGTGAAAATTCTTTCCCTTAAATCCTTTTAAAATTTTCAGGTATATGCAAAATTGTTTCGCCTTTGAGTGCCTCTGTTCCTGCTGGCATGGTTTTGATGAAAGAGAAAGCTGGTTTCAGGTTTACTACAAGAGTGCAGCCTCTTCGTCTTGCTGAGTGGAACACTGATGATAAGGTCACCTTTTTCATGAGTGGAAGGTGGGTTTCCATATTTCGTCAATTTACTTCTCTATATATGCTCTTTCAGAATCTCAGTGGTGTTTTTTGTTCATCAGAAGCTATACATTCCGTGACTATGAGAAAATGGCAAACAAGGTTTTTGCTCGTAGATATTATAGTGCTGGATGTCTTCCGGCTTCATATATGGAAAAAGAATTTTGGCATGAAATAGCCTGCGGAAAGACTGAAAGCGTCGAGTATGCATGTGATGTTGATGGCAGTGCATTTTCATCTTCTCCCGACGATCAACTTGGAAATAGCAAATGGAATTTGAAGGTTTGATTTTTATTCAGTCATTTAGCTTGTTGAATGCATTTTCTTTTCCCATCCTTTGGATGTCTAACTCATCTGCTTTACTGTGTTGTATCTGCTGATAACTTAGATATTTGATTTTAAATGATTTGGTTACAGAATAACGTATTGTTATATATGCTAGATTATGAGATTTTGGTCTTTCATCGTTCCTTAAATTCCTTCTCTCCTGAAAATTGGCCTCATTTTTTTATTTGTGTAATCTCTTTAAGTTGGATTTTATTCTCTTTGTTGATGTTCTTATTACCCAACTGATTCTCAATATACCAATGGTACCAGCAACGTGATTCTTCTTGCATGCTTCTTATTTCTGCATGTTTTATTAAACTAAGATCTTTCTGTTCACTTTTCTGATTTCAGAAAGTTGCAAGATTGTCCAGATCGATCTTGCGTCTGCTAGAAACAACAATTCCGGTATTTAGACTTTTTCTTTTTTAATCGAGTATATATTAATTAATTGGCATTTATTGTGTTCTTAGCTAATGTTTGTTTGATTACAGGGGGTTACTGAACCAATGCTTTACATAGGGATGCTATTCAGCATGTTCGCTTGGCATGTAGAAGATCATTACTTGTACAGGTATGTAATTTGTTATATTCCTTGTGTATGTTTACACTTTACGCTTGTTGATGTCATCAAATTATAATCTCCTGTTATTTCACTTGTCACAGCATTAATTACCATCACTGTGGAGCTGCAAAAACCTGGTACGGTGTTCCTGGTCATGCTGCAATGGATTTCGAAAGGGTTGTTCGTCAAAAGGTGTACACTCATGATATTCTATCAACTGAAGGGAAGATGGTGCTTTTGATGTTCTCTTAGGGAAGACAACCTTGTTTCCTCCTAATATTTTGTCGCAACATGGTGTTCCAGTTTACAAAGCTGTGCAAAAGCCTGGGGAATATGTGGTCACTTTCCCCCGAGCATACCATGCAGGATTTAGTCATGGTAATTTTATTTTGTTTTGATTCGCAAATTCCTAAAAAATATTGTTTATTGCCCGTTAGATTTGTTTCTTCTTTCATTTCTGATATAGTTTATAATGCCAATTCAACGAATTTGGTATATTTATAGGTTTTAATTGCGGTGAGGCTGTAAATTTTGCCATTGGTGATTGGTTCCTACTGGGATCAATAGCCAGTCGTCGTTATGCACTTCTTAACCGGACACCTCTCCTTCCTCATGAGGAACTTCTGTGCAAAGAAGCGATGCTTGTCGCATCAGCTACGGACTATGAAGATTCGGACCGTTCTTCTGCAGATTTGGCTTCTCAAATCAGCATTAAAGCCTCGTTTGTGAATTTGATACGCTTCCAACATCGTGCTCGTTGGTGCCTAATGAGGTCAAGAGGGTGCATGGGTGTTTCTCAGCATTCTCATGGAACCATTCTTTGCAGTGTTTGCAAACGTGACTGTTATGCAGCATATATCAACTGCAACTGCTATCTACATCCTGTTTGCCTTCGCCACGGTATATCGGAAAATCCTTTTTTTATTTTCTTTAAATTATTTTTTACGTGACCACTTTATTAATTTTATTATCTCCGGTTTTGCTTCAGAGTTTAAGTCACTTGACTTGCCTTGTGGAAGCAACTTTACACTCTCTGTAAGGGATGAACTTTTAGATATGGAGGCGGTTTCCAGGATGTTTGAGGAGGATGAAGATATCGTAAATGAGGCTGAACAACAAATTACAAATGGATCCGACATGGCCCTGCTATCTAAATTGTATCAACTAGCTGAAGACGATGAGTACAATCCGTATTGCAAGATTGATTTTGATCCAAACTGTAATTTAAAGCAGTCTGTTTCTGACCATGTAAGTTTAACCAAAATGCTTGTTCTAAAATGGATATATAAGTCCTCCTCTGCTTCTATAATTATCTAGAATTAAGATGTAATCTGATCAAACTTTGTTTCGACTGTTACAGAGTGATACTTCCAAAGACATGGCTATGGAAACGCACGAAGCTTCAACTGTTATTGATGAATCTCCACGACCCAATATCCATGTCGATGTGAAAAGTACATGTCACTACAGTGACGACTCTGACTCGGAGGTATATAGGTTCAAACGCCGCTCATCCTTAAAGCCAAAACACAGAAATCCAACCAATTCCGTCCCTTCTAAATTGGAACATCAGGTAATGAATATTCTAGTGGATCAAATGTTATTTTCTTTTTGTCAAGTTTTGAACTATTGAAAATTATTATTACTCTTATTTTTTCATGCTTCAGGAGTAATACCAACTGATTTACATATATTATGAACAGGGGCTTAAGCGGTTGAAGAAAGTACAGCATGAAAGACCTGTACATAGTTCAGCACCTGGGTATTTGATAAGCGGCAAAGACTGTGTGTCGAAGGAAAGATTTGGCAAAGGAACCGTGACTTCCATCTCCATCAAGTACAAGAAATTGGGAAATGAAGAAGCTGTGAGTAAACACGGAGAACGCCAAAGAGATAACGGGTTTTACAAACTAGGAAAGATCACAAGGGAACGATCGCCTCTAGAGACTTGCCCAAAGCGACTTAAAGTAAAAGGCCCTCCAATTACAGGGTTAGAGCATCGGTTCCTTTGAATACAGACAAATTTCTTAGAGCTTTGACTTTGCTAACTTGGATTCAATTGGGGGTTTCTAAGATCTAACAATACAGAGAGAAACTACATCAACCATTCTTAGTTATGGAAGCAGCAAATTAACCCACATTCGTAGACGAAACAGAAACATATTCTTTGTGCAGGCCTCTAATTGGGGCAATTGGCACTGCGGTGATCGATTTTCAGGCCGAGTTTGTATTAACGAGTTTGGCAGGAGATCGTCTTCACTGGTTTTTTAGGTAAGTAGGTTGCCAAGGATTCGATTAGCGGTTTCTTTTGATGTACATTTTGTTGGGAGGTAAAATGGGTATGATCATTGAGCCCTCTTTTGTCATTTAATTTTTCAGAAATGTGCTGCTTCCTTTTACTGTAGGGTTCTTTATTCTTTTTGTAGCAATGGACTACATCAATAACAATCAAAGATACAGTTGTAGTTTTTATCACCTGATTATGATACTTTGGGTTTAAGGAAAGTAATTTTCTGATTCTTTGGCTTAGAAGGCAAGGGAAGTAAGTATCAAGTTGCTTTCTTTTTGGTGCTCGTGTCACTCGATCATTTCTTAAGGGTTGGGCTACGCCTTTCTCCTATAGGCCGACTTCTCAGCATCGTGTATCAGGAGTTAGTTACTGTTCTCGTATGAACTTGGCTGTAATTATACAGGTGTCTGTACACATTGTTGAACTTATATGCCAAGAACCATGAGAAGATCATATCAAGTGATGTGGTTGTTTATGCTTAGAAAAGTCGACGTAAAAAGAGTGGCTTTGACATTTCGATACCATTTTTGGTAAATATAAGAAGTAGATAAAACGAGAGGACAAATACCCTTGCTAACAAGGCAATCGATCACAATGTTTCCATCATGTTCAAGTTAGGTTATATATAAAGATTCTTATACTTATGTAGCTAATAAACACACGATTGAATCATTAGGTTGTTAAACCATCACTGTCTATAACTTTCAATAACTTTCAATGGTTTCTCAAAAGTGCTGTTTTCAGCTTAGAAATGAAAATATAATAAATTCTCATTTCTCTCCTGGTTTTAACATTCGATGAAAATGCCTATGGAGGAAATATGAATGAATGCCTATTATATAAACCAAAAAGTTTATTTTATTTTTATTCCTGTTGATTAGTGCTTAATAATTCTAATTGAACACCCCCTTTAGGACGAAGGGGCCGTGTAACAAATGCTTACATGTATAAGCGTTTACTAAGTCAAATCACCTTAACAGGTGAATATGACAATAATAAAAAATCTTACCCAGTAAGAGCTAGCAAGGACCGAGAGTCTTACCCGGTAAGTGATGGTGAAGGCTCTTACCACGATTAGCACTTAACAGGAAAATTGTAGGATAGGATACTGTTTTGATGGACTAAAATCTTACCTAGTAGGTAAGCATTTGGTAAACGGCCCCGAATTCAATCTAGTCTTCTTACTTAGTAGAGGTTTGATTATTTTTTTTACCAATATGTATGGTCTTAGAGGTTGTTTACCCAACACTTACTCATACTAATCAACACTCACTTAACTTACCTAATAAGATTTTAGTCCATTAAAGCGACATTATGTGCGTGCAACATTTTTATGCGGTGTCTGCTTATTTGGTAAGAGTTGTCACTCACTTACGAGGTGAAATTCTAATCCTTATCATGTTAATCAATTGGTAAAGTGAATCGATAAGCACCTACCAGATAAACATTTACTAGTTTTTGAGGATTCTTAGTTATAAGATTTTCGAGACTAACCTAATTCAAATCAAACTACACAATCTACCGAAAACACAATCTTTTTTTTTTCTTCAAAAATATCTAAAATGTTGTTTAGTACATGATAAAATGTGGTCTATTGATCATTGAAAAAAAGCAATTTAAAGATTACATATATGAACACACATGAAAATACTTGAGATCTCATGAGACCTAAACCGTTTTCATGATACTCATGAGACCATATAAATAACACTAAACTTTAACAACAGAACATTTATGGAAAAAAATACTGAAGGTTAGGTGTTTATTTAATCTTCACAATAGTTTATTCTGAAGTTTCAATGTTTTGTTTTATCACGTAAACCCAACCCGTAAACCCAACCGTTATAAATAACATATTATATTGATTCACATATGGATTTTAAATAAATTAATTAAGTAATTCACAAATAAACCATCATCTCTACCTCTCATGATTTTTAGATTTTAACCTCTCCCTAATAAAATAAATAATCTTGTAAATGAAAATTGTGTATGAAAACTAGTTGAGAACCATATTTATATATTTATGCAATCACAACATCAAAAGACATGATATCTTGGGCTCCCATATATAAAGGCCCAACCCAATCAAGTTTGTTTCTCTAAATTATACCAATGGCTTGTTGCAGTTCCATGAATTATACAAAAAGATTGAAAACTTTTACTGTTTGATTATGAAAATATTTATAATTTACTGGTAAGAATTTTGGGCTACAAATTAATTTACCTTTTAATACTTATGGTAAAATAGATAAGAACAAACAATATCAAAATAAATGTGTTCTGTTTTGTTTTCTATTTTAACAACCCTACTTTCCAAAGCTATATTTGAATATTGTGTGTTGAATTATTAAAGAAACGTTAACAAAAAGATCAAAGAATAAAAACAAACTTTAGTAATTAGACCATTAATTTTCTAAAAAATGTATAGAATTCAAATGAACTCTTTAGGCCTTGTTTAGTTTGTGTTTTTTTTATGAGAAGAATGTGAGTTCTATTCAAATAAGCTCTTTGCCTAGTGTGCTCCTTTCTTGCTTTTCAATAAAAAACATTTTTTTTTTCAAAAAAAAATAAAAAGAGATATTAAATTTGAAATAGAAATTAATATCTTGATTTACAAAACCATCTACTTTCTACCAATCATTTTTAAGTCAAACCATCTACTTTCTACTTTGATTTACAAAACTTTGTAACTTAATTTTGTTTTTTTGTTTTTTGGAAATATAAACATTCCAAACACTAATTTTTATTTTATTTTAACTTTAAATAATATACACAGAAAACATAAAGTCAAACCATCTACTTTCCACTATGATTTACAAGACTTTGTAACTTAAGTTTTTTTTTTTTTTTTGGAAATATAAACATTCCAAACACCAATTTTTATTTTATTTTTAGTTTAAATAGTATACACAGAAAACATAAATTCCAATAAATAAATAAATAAAAGGGAGAAAAGGACATGACCAGAGGGTGGGTGATTGATGAAAAAATGGTAATAAAAGTTGATATGGTCATTTTCACTTTATGTTATATATCCCACATTCCTAGAACTACCTCTCTCCATGTTTAATGCCAACCATTCTTCCTATTCCTATTCCTACTACCACTTTCAATGTTAATTAATTGGTACCACTCTACCTACTATATATACATCCTTCTTTATTAACTATATCATTCAATTTTAAACATAAAAATATCAAAAAAATAGTGTGGAAGACATCGATAACACGTATATATGTTTCTGACCAAGATACCCGCATATGCAAGATTAAACGACGAACAACCATCTGAAAAAGAGATTTGTACATATGAAAAAGAGATGTGTACATAGTTGTTAATTTTTCAGAAAGATGATAAACCGTCATTGAATCAACTTTGAATAACAAATAGTGGCGTACTACTTGATAAAGCATCATCCAGGTTGTGTTTGGCAAACTAGCTAGCTTACTAGCTGGTAAGATAACTTATGAATAAATTATGTTTGGTAAAGAGTAACTTATAAGTAAGTAAAACGACCAAAAAATGTATTTTGAGATATAATAATTAATGTTATTAATAAGAGTATAACTGAAAAAAGCTACAAAAACTCCTGACTCGCGACTCCAACTAGCGTTTCAATAAGTTAGCTTATGCTCCATCAAAACATATACTGGCTTATTTTTGTCAAACGCAACTCAATTTTTTTCATGGGTTTTGTTTTTTTTAATAAAAAGATAACATTTAACTTAATTGCATGAAAAAAGATGATAAATATTAGAGAGAGAGAGAGGGAGGGAGGGAGAGGGAGAGATGAATAAAAGAGACTTTATGTGAATGGGGCATTGGAACCCACAGACTGAGAAAACAAAAGGCTGCAAAAAAATTAAATTTACTTAACATATATATGTATATGTATATGTAGAGGAAAGTTCAAATACAAACCACTTTTTGGTTGTGAACGTGAGGACAACCGAGAGCGCGACACGTGGCGCCTTTGAGTGTGGTCCCCCTCTTTAATTCAATGCCCTCCCATGAATCGCGCCTAGTCATCCGCTGTGGACTTGACGTGGCGCCTAGTCATCCGCCACGTGTCGCGCTCTCGGTTGTCCTCACGTTCACAACCAAAAAGTGGTTCACATTTGAACCCACCCCTGTATATGTATATATATATGAAATGAAGTAAAGTGTATAGAATTAAAATACAAATAGGTCAAAACAGGGAGGGGACACATGAGTTGTGGTCAGTCAGCGAGGAGTCAATCATCAAGCAATGGATTGCAAAATCATTGATTGTTTTTCCATCGATCTACTCACACATACTCTGTGGTGTGTTTACACACACATACCAAGACATCATACTCTGCAGACAATGACATGACCATAATGCAAACTGTATGCACACATGCATCACCATACATCCACATGCATCCCTCCATCAATATCTTCTTATCGGGAATTATAAATCGACCTTCCTACAAGGGTAAGACTATCAGTATCCCAACCTTTTCAACCATCTCAACCCGACTGCCACATCAGCTCCACATATCTTTTTTCCAACCCTCCCATTAACCATCTGGAACCCTCTCTAATTAGTACTCCAACCCCCCCCCCCCCCCCCCCCCCACCCTCTCACACACAACACACACAAAAACAGCGGTGTGGCCAACCTGTTTAGGCTCCCAGCCCGCGGAGCTCCATGGTTGGATACCGCATCCCGCTGAGCCTGGGCATGCGGTACGCATAGCCTAATGGGTAGAATTATGTGAGTTTATAGAAGTGAGATCCAGTATAGGAGGTCTATTTTTATGTGAGTGCATAAAAGGCTAAAGGAGTTCATACAACAACACCTCTTCTTATATATATACATACATTGTAATAATAGAGGGATTTTTTTTTCTTTTAACGGCAACAGAAGATGTTATTAAAAACCAGCAAAGAGCTAGCAAAAGGTACAACAACAGAAAGAAAAAAAAAACAAGAGATTTACAGAGAAATTTTCTTTTGTGAACCAAGTAAATGGTGTGAGTGTGAACATCATCTTAGCCGTCCAAATGTTAGATTGACTGTGTAGATTATCATTTGCTAACCGCCCATGATTTTCTCTTTTTATTTAGTTAATTTGGGTAATTATATGGCAAAATCTGATTGATCATCCATGATTCACAAAGTTCACACCATATACGTGGTTTACAAAAAAAATCTCTCTATAATAATATGTTTATATGTAAAATACATAAAAGGGCGAAGTTTCTTGACTAGTCAAATTTACAAAGAAAACTAAGTTGTTTTATTCACATAAAAAGAAGGTTTAGATTTTAGAGTTTCTTTTATGTATGCATGTATGTGTATATATATATATTTGTCCGTATGAATTCATGTTAATTAATAAGGGTTAGGTTTTCGTAAAAAGATTAGTAAGGGAAGAATTTATAGTTTATATAGATAAGATTGATCTTTTTGAATAGATGAAATTATATAGCTAGCTTGTTGTATCTAATTAGGGTGTGTTTGGTTGTGAAAAACTGTTTTCCTTTTTTTAGAAAATGTTTTCAAAAAATGGAGTTGAGTTTTTATTTCTAGTTTCTATGAAAATTTTAGAAAACACGTTTGGTTGAAATAGCGGAGTTTTCATTTTTATTTTAGAAAATTAGAAAATACGTTTAGTTGAAATTGTGGAAAACTACTAAAATGAGTTTTCTTATTTACATACAAGTTAGAAAACATGAAAATTTCATTTTGTTGGAAAACTTTTAAAAATTGAATGAATCAAACTGCTTTTCTAAAATTTTATTTTCCTTGAAAATGTTTCTTAGAAAACTATAAATTTTTTCATAACTAAACACACCCTTAATGTCTTGGTTTTTTGCTCTTCTAAACAAATAATCAATCAAGATTTTTCAAGAAACAAGATTGCTATAGAACATATCAAAACTACAACATAATTGCTTGTTTTACTTGGAAAACTATGAGTTGATTGTAGGATTTCAAAAGATGATAAGAGGAAAAAAGAAATACATGTATATACAAAATTTTCAAAGAATATCAATTTGAACTTAGGCCATCCACAACCGTACAAGTCATACCACCTGTACAGGCTGCCACTTCAGCGCCACATCAGCTTTACCACCACCTTACCACTACCATACCATTCCATTCTTACTCATACCACTCTAAATAATTAATTAAATAAATAAAAGAAAAAGAAAAGAAGAGAGAGAAAGAGGAGAGAGATAGAGAGAAAAGAGGAAGGGGTTGTTTTTCTGGAGCTGCACTCGGCTACCAGCAGCCCTCGGTACCGTTGCCATACCGGTACACCTCGGTGGTGTATACTGGCGGCACAGGCATGGTACCGGCCCGGTACCGCCCTGGCTGTGCGTGGCCTAAAAATTCCACAAAAGCTATATTCTTTTACTTGTAATTAAGTTAATGAGTTAATTTTAGGGCTTCTTACTCTACATAATAAGAGAAGAATATGCATTTGAGTAAACATAATATCTATGTGTATTTTAAAATTATTTGATGGGATTTGGTTTTATTATAATTATTATGTTTACATGTCCCTTCTCTCCAAGTACCACCAATTGACTTTATTTTGAAATGGTCCAACTTTTTATCTCAAACTTCAAAAATTATATACATATAAAATATGTATACATATATATATATATGTGTGTGTGATGATGATGATGCATGAAAAAGATGTATCAAGGATGGCTCCCGCGAGAATATAGGCTTGATATGCGTTGATGCAAGAGAGAATATTATATCATTAGGTTAAATGTTCATTGTTTTTATTATGGTATCTTTTTGTCTTTTGTTAAATTCAAACATGTGGTGCCTATTGCTTCACACACTAGCTAACAAGGAACAAGCCAAACTCAAAACCTCATGGATATCACTTTTTCCGTTTAAAGAAAATGTAAGTGTTAATTTGGTTTAAAAGAACAAGTAGATGTAAATCAACAACTTATGAAATTACTTACTAGATTCCACTAATCTATGCATCACATTTAGTTGACATAAAAAATAGACATATATAGGTTCATAATTGATGGTCCATGTATGCACCATTCGTCGGTGTAACAAACGAATGGCTGAATCTTCGACCGTGTCTTTTTAAGCAAGTTTAGGTTTTGATAAATCGACAATTTTTTTGATAAACTGAGTTTCGAGCATGAGATTTGTGTATTCTCATGGTATATGTATATAGGGCTGGGTTCTGGTGATAAATTGATAACATGAAAAGCGTAAGAAATGGTTTTCAACCGTTGGATGCACATTAAGATAAGATGCATCGAGATAAGATACCAAAATGTACCGAATCAATCCCTATATTAAGCATGATTCATGGGTGGGCTTGAGATTAAAAGTGATCAATTGTTCAGATCCAATTCACACGTTAACTCAAATTCTCACACGATTCTTTGCCTATGACACACACATAGGCAAATAATCATGTGAGAAGTTTGAGAAGTGGATTTGAAGTTTTCATCAATTTTAATTTTCATGCCCTCCTATGAACAAGAGAGGGTCGCGAAGCTAATGATCTAAGTGTTGTCTGAAATCTTGTGAAGAGTCGACAATCGAAGTTGGGGATGAGAAATGGGAGTGGGTGTTAGATAGTAAGAGAGATTACACGCTTGCGTCGCTTCATTTTGCTCTCGACGACATATCTCTTAAGAGATGTGGACCACTAATGAAATGGATCAAAATGGTACCGAGAAAATTCAGAATTTTCAATTTGGGGGCGGGTTTTGGACAAATTGTCGACTAAGGTTAACCTCACTAAGAAAGGCATTAGATTAGATTCTAATATTTGCCCTCTCTATAATGCGTATCTGGAAACGTTAAACCATCTTCTGGTAGATTGTAGCAAAGCGACAGAGGTGAGAAATACTGTTAACGCTTGGTGGTCGGTCTTGATGGCGAATGGGAATTTTCATGAGGTTATTAGCACCGAGGATTGTGATAGAGCTAATCGGCGGTTGGGGGTCATCAAGGAAGTAGTTAAGCACACTTACTTCTGGATGTTGTAGAAGAAAATAAACGAGATCCTTTTCAAC
This sequence comes from Centaurea solstitialis, assembly GCA_030169165.1. NCBI lineage: Eukaryota > Viridiplantae > Streptophyta > Magnoliopsida > Asterales > Asteraceae > Centaurea > Centaurea solstitialis. Next base: position 77,321,981 of record CM058044.1, read on the forward strand.
AACTCAATTTTTAACTCGCACCTTGTTGCAAATGACATTCAGTCAACAATCTTTTTTTGGTTGGTGCTCTTTTGGTAAAGATGTTACTTGGTTAGATTGGTGTTGTAATCCCCTTTCGGTGTAAGTTTTGGTGGTTTGTGTTTTAGCGTCTTGTTAGCCCCTCTTAATAATATTGTTGTTCAAAACTAAAGAAAGGAACTAATCTGTGTATCTTATCTCGGTGCATTTCATCCTAATATGCATCCACTTCTCACCTAATATGCTAACTTCTTACGTTAACCTCAATTTTTCACCAGAATCCAACTATATATGTATATGTATATGATGTTTAAAATAAATTGGAATAAAGATGAAGTTTAATTCCAAAAAGGTTTAACTTTTTCTTTAAATAAGTTCTTTTAGTAGTACTTTTTGTCGCATAATATTGCTTTATTTGATCAAACATACTTTCTACGTCAAGATATTCATCTCAACATGTTCAAAGAATAGCATAAAACTTAATTACATTTGACCCCTTTTTTATTCTTTTTTTAGTTTTTTTAAATATTTATGTATGCAATTGTACATATATATATATATATATATAATATTTTCCAATTACCTCGTATGCACAACTGTATAAAAGTCTTCTGGTTATTTGAGGTTTTTCCTTGAACCTGACCCTATATATAGGGTAAGTAAACGAGCCTAAATGATCCTTGATTTTAAGCATATGCTTTGAATATCGATTTTTTTATTTATGTTAAATACATAGTAATAAGGGACAATTACATAAAAGTGTATCCAACTTGTCACCAAAAGTTATTGTATGTACTGAACTTCAATTTTTACCTTTTGACGTATCAAACTTATAAAAAAAACTCTATTGTGTGTATCCAACCTGCTATAGCAGGTAATAACCGGTTTTCCGGCGACCACCCCTCCCACCGGCGACCCTTTTCCGACCCCTCCCCTACTCCGGCGACCATTTCCGGCGTGCCTCTCTCTCTCTACACCCTCTCCTCCGACAACACCTCCACCCTCCAACTCTCCTCCTTTGACCCCATCTCCTCTCGATGGAAGTGGGTCTTGAGGATGGTGGTGATGGCCAGAAACGTTTTCGCCAGTGACTGAGATGGTGGGTTACAGGGGTGACCGGAGATTGTGGGTAATAGGGGTGACCGGAGATGGTGGTGTTGGAAGGTCGGAGATGGTGGTGTTGGAAGGTCGGAAATCGCGGGTTACAGGGGTGGCCGGAGATGGTGGTGTTGCAAGGGTGGCTGAAGATGGTGGTGTTGCAGGGATGGCCGGAGATGGTGGTGATGGAGGCTTGGTGGCCGGAAACGTGTTGGAGATGGTAATGGAAGTGGGTCTTAAAGATGGTGGTGGTGGCCGGAAACGTTTTCGCCGGAGATTGTGGCTTGAGATTGTTGCCGGAGTTTTTTTGCCGGAGATTGTTGCCGGAGTTTTTTTGCCGGAGATTGTCGCCGGAGATGGTGGGTTACAGGTTACCTGCTTAGCAGGTAACCAGATACACACAATAGAGTTCTTTTGCAAGTTTGATACGTCAAAAGGTAAAAATTGAAGTTCAGTACATACAATAACTTTTGGTGACAAGTTGGATACACTTTTATGTAATTGTCCCTAGTAATAATAATAAAATATAAAATACATAATATTATATGTGAAGCTCGTTTAAACTCACGAGCCTAAACAATCCTTGATTTTGAGGCTCAGGCTCGACTCGTTTAGTAAACGAGCCCTGTTTCAGGCTCGAGTACGAGCTCGAGCTCGTTAAGGCTCAGCTCGTTTCGAGCTTTTAACGATCTGAGTTCGAATAGCTCTCAAGTAGCTCGGCTCGTTTACATCTCGAGTATGCACAAGTGCATACAGTCCAGATGGAGGGCTACAAATGTGTTCCTCGATTTTCCCTTGAATCCCCCCTCTCTCTCTATATATATATGTGTGTGTGTGTGTGTGTGTGTGGGTGAGTTCTTCAATTTTCTATTTTTTGAGGCTTTCCCTTGAATCTTACCCTATATATAATATTATACATGAGATAGAAATCAGTTGTAGTTATAGTCTTATAGATCACACCTTAAAATGTCTTGACCTCATCGTGGATTATTTCAAGCTTTGAGGCTTGGCCTTGCCGCCACGCCACACCCACTACTTAAATACTTCACACTAGAGGTAGGTAAAATTCGAGTCGGGTCGGGCCTTAACCGAGCCTCGTAAGGACCGGGCCCAAAACTGTTTGCATGGACCGGGCCTCAGAAGGACCGAGCCGGGCCAGGCATTTTGTCCCATATTCGGGACCGACCTATGTCTAAAAAGTTTGAACTTTAGTGTGACTGGACCTTGGATCGGGCCTCGTAAGAACCGATATTTTTCCTAACATATGAAAATACAACTATTTTATAAATCCAATAATATAAAATATAAACTAAGTTTATTTTATAAATCTAAAGTCTAAACTATAAATTAAATTTATTTTATAAAACAAAATTATAAAACAAAATTATAAAACAAATTAAAACTGAATTATATAAAACAAATATACTAAAAAAAATACATTTATTATGATTTTGATAATTTATGATGCATCAAAATCAAATAACTCAATATTAATAAGTTTAGAAATACAAGTAATTGATTATAATTATATATAAGTATTAAAAAAATACATTTATCGGGTCGGACCGTAACCGGGTCTTGGATCGGGCCTTCCCCTTAACCGGTCCCAGGCATGGCCGGGCCGGGCCTTCAAAACCTCCAAATAAGCAGTCCCTAACCAGTGGTCCTTAATCGGACCTTGGCCGGGCCGGGCCTAGCAGTTAACCGGCGGTCCCAGGCCGTAACCGGGTCTTTTGCCCATCTCTGCTTTACACCTAAATATGATGTTTTGAGACTAAAGAACAAGTGTCAAGTTTTTTGAACAAAACCCAAATTATATATAGTTTGATTATGCTCTTTTAACAAATAAACCAAAACTAAATAAATTTTAATGTCTGGGATTCAAAAATAAAGTATCTTTACATATAGTTTCTCCTATGAATGACTGAATAATGAGAATGCCTTCTTTTTCACAAGTCCTTACTCCTTAAATTGAAAATTATAAGCTAGAAAACCATTTATATTTATTCACATCTTTTTGAACAATAAGAAAACCATTTATATTTTCACATCTTTTTGAAAAAACAACATGACTCCTACTTTAATTTTTCAATTTGCATGAAAAGTCATATTTATCATCCAAAAGCTGAAAACATCAAATTTACAAAAAGGAGTGGGGTCCACTCTACCTTTTCTTTTGATGCATTGTTCTAAAAAAAACTTCCTCCTACATGTTATAAATATTCTCCCTAAAAATTGTACTCTCTTAAGTCAAATCCACCAACACCCACCTTCTTCTTTTTTTAATAAATTCCATAACTATTTTTATCCATATAAATGTTCATTTAATAACAAAACCTCATTAAAATGGGTCAAACTTTGGGGTGAAATCAGAAAACTAAAAACAACTTTTAACATTACATATAAGTATGAAAGTAGTAAGAAATACACAGAAGCTTTTTTTCAGCCTTATGCATGGGGTTAATATTTGTCTTAATACAAATCTGTTTATATATATATATATATAAATAATTAAAAGATAAGAAGAATGAGTTGGGTATGTTGGTGAGTGTGGAAAAAACAAAACCCAAAGTTAAAAAGTGTTGGGGGATGAAAACAAGGTGTCAAAAAACCCAAACAGTTACTAGTCAATTTTCTTGGCTTTGATAAATCAGTGACTGGGACCCACAAACAGATCTGACGGCTACAGTGATGTAAAAACTTGTATCCAGATGATGACACATGGAAAGATTAATAAAATGAAGAATGATAGTGTAATCATTCTTAAATAATTTGACATTCTTGACCAGTTTTGTACACTTGCTAACATTCACTGCTTCACTACAGTTGCAACCTACCTTTCCATGTCTATATTTATTAAATCCCATTTTCCCATAATCAATATAAATACAAACATAACCCATAAGTTTTTTAGTTTATTTTAAAGGGTATCCAAGCTTTTGTTTCGACTAATCTCAGTAAAGTTCATCAACAGCTAAAACATATTGTCATGAGTTAATCCCGGTGAACACAATCTAGAAGGCTATGTTTGGCAAGCGTAGCTTATAAGCTAGCTGGTAGCTGATAAGCTAGCGGATAGCTGATAAGCTAGCTGTTGATTGATAAGCTTGCTAGTAGCTGATAAGCTAGCTGTTGAATAAATTATGTTTGGCAAAAACTAGCTTATGAGTATGTAAAATGACTAAAAAGGGTATATTTGAATTTAATAATTAATATTAATAAGGGTATAATTGGAAAAAACTACAATAAGCTCCTTATAAGCTACTCAAAGTAGCGTTTCAAAAAGCTAGCTTATAAGCTAGCTTCCTGGTACATGTTTGGATGGACTAGCTTATAAGCTAGCTTATGCTTGCCAAACAAAGCCGAAGTGTCTAAATTCAAACTTGGAATAGAAAAGTTAACAATTAAATCACTTCCCCCACAAACCTTAACCAGTACACTACAACCTTGTGATTCACAACATAATCCATAAGGTATATTACTCTTCGACTTGGTTTCCTAGTGAGACCAAGTCTTAATTTGTTGTTGTGGTCGTAATTAAAGCTCCCTAATCTTATGTTCACTATGGTAAAATATAGTTTTAAACTATATACCAACAATCTTTTAAAAATAGAATATGAGTTTCAAACTTAATAGATAAAGAAATCATGATGCATGCACTTCAAGAAGAAAATTAAACCAAAAAAGGGGATAAAATATTGGGACGAAATTAGCGTCTTTTAATTGGAATCGTGATGTGTCAAGAGGTTGGCTATTAATGACGTGCCATCTCTGTCCAGGGTTCAAATCCATACATACACGACAATTACGGCTACTGAGTTATCAAGGGGTGATGTCTTATAGTCATAAATTGCCGGGATTAGTCTAAGCATAGCCTAGGATACCTTTTCAAAAAACGACGTGTCATCATATCTCTAGATGTAGTTAACTTTGTGAATAACCCTAAATTCTAATACTAAGTTTGTTTGGAATGAATGCTAATTATATATAACCTCAAATTTATTTATGCAAAAGAATAATTTTGGAATTATATTTATTGCTCATTTATTAACGATATAACTAAATAATTTTATTGATTTGTATCTATATAATTCCTTTGTTAGGTAAAACCATGGAAATTATAAGAAAATATATAACTTATTTAAAACATTTGTACGTACTTGATTATACCATGCGTTAATAAGTACAAATGTACAACTATTTATTACACATCACCTAAATAGGATTACACATCACGTAATTAAATACTAAGGTTGCGTTTGGCTTGCTGGAATCTTTTTGAAGCAATTGGAATCCTGAAGGAATTGGAATCCAATTCCATAATCTGTTTGGTTGGCAGAAATGTCCGATGGAATTGGAACGCAGATATGCATAATGACAGAATTACCCTCCTTTTGTTCTTATGTCGAAGCGGTGGCGGCGGTTGGCGGTGGGTCGAAGCGGTGGCGGAGGTCGGTGGTGGGTCGAAGCGGTGGCGGAGGTCGACGGTGGGTTGAAGCGGTTGCGGCGGTCGGCGGTGGGTCGAAGTCGTGGCGGCGGTCGGAGGTGGGTCGAAGCGGCGGTGGGGCGGGTCGGAGGTGGGTCGAAGCGGTGGCAGTGGTCGACGATGGGTCGAAGCGGTGGCGGCGGTCGATGGTGGGTCGAAGCGGTTGCGGCGGTCGGCGGTGGGTCGAAGCAGTTGTGGTGGTCGGCGGTGGGTCGAAGCGGTAACGGCTGTCGGCGGTGGGTTGAAGCGAAGTAGTAAGTTAAGGCATCTAATTGAAGGGTAATCTGGTAATTTGACAGTTCACATGTCAAAGGGTTTTAAAATCCTTCCATGTACCCAAGGATTTCAAATTCCTTCATATGAAGAATTTTAATTCCTTCTCACAATTCCAATTCCCTTATCTAAATCTTACCAAACGCAGGAATCCTTGGGAATTAGATTCCAATTCCCAAGGAATCCTGTATATCAAACGCGTCCTAAGAAACTATTTTAAAACAACAAGTTTCAAATTATAAACAATTATCATTTTATATTTCTGTTTTGTATATTTATAATTTATTTAAGCTTTTGAAATTTGGATTCATGTGTTCAGTAATGGCGCGCATGGCCCGATCTTTGATGTGATTAAATTCATCTGTAAATTAAATAGTCTTGAAAAAGCAAAGGAAATAAATTCATCTTTATTTTCTTGTTTTATAGATGAAAAGTAGGGAAAGCTACCCAAAGTATAAAGTGGAAAGGAAAGGCAATTTGTAAGAAAGTAAGAAAAGCCAAGTAAAGGAAAAGTGATTTTTACTTCTTTTCCTAGTTTTCTTTTCAATCTTTTGGTTACTATCATATACCCTCTCTTGTAACTATTTAACAAAGAAAATAAATACACTAAATGTGCAATTATGTTAATATTTTTTTTAAATAATTGCAACTATATGATATAGAATACGAATTCCACTTTTAAAGTCTAATGTATAATAATGTGAAATAATAGACAACATTTTATAGTCCTTTAGAATTTCCTTCCATCGGTCTTTTAAAAATACCCATCTTCCTTTTTCTTGGATAATGTCGGTGTCTCTTTTATCAAGAAAAATATCCCTCTTTCGATCCATCCCAATTAAGCATGGATTAGCTAGACTTGGTTCTCTTTGCTTTTTTTTGATAGCAAAAACGAATCTAGCAAGTAGCTAGACTGCTAGAGTAGTATAAGCACTATCAGAAATCAAACGAGAGCTAATCATCCACTCATCCCAACAAAGTGGTTCTACCAATTTTGATCTCACTTTAATCCCTAATAAAATGCAAGATATTGAATTAAATTGGCAATTTCCTTCCTTCCTGCTCTTCATCTTCCTTTTGTAAAGTTTCATTCCTTTGCTTGCACATGACCCATAAAACATCATACCTATCACTTCTGTCGCCTTCTTTGAATGATTCTACGCGTTTACCTATTGCGCACTGCACTCCTGTCCAAAGACCCTGCACTGAGTCAATTGTGATAGGCCACTCGTTCCACCACTGATGAACACACGCTCCCACCACTTGAGTTGTATCTTACTTTTATATGTTTTCAAAATAACATTTGATTTTATCTGCACCTCGTATAGAACCATATTGTTTCTTTGGCAAAAAACGCATTTATATCCTATTACCACTTTAAAATGTACATATATAGGTGGATTTCGGCTAAAATATACATATGTCATAAACAAGATTTAAGTAATATAAACCACAATGTGGCGTACTAGTTAAGACCTGTGGGGGAAATGACTAGTGAATCTTTCTACCTCAGGTTCGAATCCAGACGCTTCCAGATTATGGCCACTGGTGATTAACTCAGGACAACATGTTTTTAGCTGTTGGTGAACTTTGCCGAAATTAGTCGGGACAAAGCCTTAGACACCCTTCTAAAAAAAATATATTTAAGTAATATACTGATGATCAAGTTTTTATCCATGATAAATGGATTACAAACTCCTAGTAGTACTACACTTTTGTTTAGTAAAAGAAAAACAAAAGGGTAGGAGGGAACTTGGAAATCTCAAGTTCAAGTGCAAGGGCTTCCTTCTTCTATCACAGAATCTATGACCAATCATCCTAGTAGCTAGCTAGATTCAACAGTAACTATATATATGTAGGACTAGCTACAATATATAGTCAAAAAGTAATAGTTTTTATTTTATTTTTTTACCACAATTAGTAGTAGGGTGAGGGTATAGAGTTGGTAAATAAAGTTCATATATGTACCCTTTGTATCAAATAATACTAGATTAAATGTGACACGTTTTTTAATTAGAAAGTAGTACTAGCTAACAACAATGCATAATAACAAGTTGAAAAGTGAAGGTGAAATTATTCAATGGCTTCATCTAGACCAAAGGCAGTGTGTTGTCCCTTTACTACCAAAATTCTAGCTCATGATATATGAATAATGAACCTTATGCATTTGGCTTTTCCTTCGTTGGAATCGATGAGCAAAAACTTCTCATTGTCAAGACCATCTCCTTAACAATTAATATCAAATGGTACTTGCAATTTGTACAAACACACACACACACACATAATATATATATATATATATAGGGGAAGTATCCGTTGTAAACCAGGTAGATTGTACAAACTCTACAAACCTAATCTTAACCATTGATTTTCCATTTATTTCAATTGATTTTGTGTATCTCCTAATTTTTAGGCAGTCTTTTTTAAATGTGGTTGAGAGAATTTAGGAACTTAATTATTCTACACCATTGATCATGTATATATATGGTTGAGATTGGTTTGTATAGTTTGTACAAACTATCCGGTTTGTAACGGATACGACCCCTATATAATATTATATATATATATATAGGCAGGTTCATACAAGAACCAACCTCATTTACAAAAACAAATAAACAAATTATAGCCATATATTGATGTGAGCCCATGTGGGTTCCATATATTTAAAACTCATATATGATTTAGTGGTTGGGAGTTGGGACCCACCTGAGCCCACATCATATCATATGTAATTGTGGTTGGTTTCTTTATTGTTGTAAATTGGGTTTGTTCTTAATTGAACCATTTTTTGATTATCACCTGGTGTTGTCATAGTTGTAACATTTAATTAAAGGGAATAAACATAGAATAACTAGACATTTTATGATTGTTTTTTATGGTCTTCTCCACTTTATATAACATACAATTCTCCTACGTGAAATAATGTCAATTATCCATAGTATTACCTATAGATCGATGTCATAAGCACGTTCGAACGTTGTATATGTAGATTGCTTACATTGCACCTGATTTACATTGTCAAATTACATTGTTATGCGTAGCAAAATATATCAATTAGTGGAGAAAGTTGTTTAGACGAAGTCCAAGATCATAACTACCGAATCTCATTACAATGGAAGATTCCAAATCTCAATATTCTTTATGATTCAAATCTTTTTGGATTTTGTAAAGAAGACTAACATCCCAACATTGAAAGTTCTTCATAAACACACTAATATTGTTGTATCTTGAAAAGACTACGTTACTTTGAAGGCACTTGAGGGAAGATTAATGTACGACAACCGTCGAATACCATCGAACAAAAATTTAAATTAGAAAGTTGGTAATTTTAGTGTCACCGAACATTTAAGTCCAATTGGAGTTAACACCAGTGCCAATGTGTTTCAAACTATGATCTAATACAAGTTGGCAGTGCGGACTGCACACTTGTTATAAGACGAGTTTGATCTCAGAAACAACGAAATGGGAAGGGTCAAAGACTCAAAGGGTACATATCGTTTCAAATGAAGCATTTGAAGCTCGATAATAGACTTGAGCAAGGACATGGAGAAGATGGGGATAGATCTTGAGAACGTATTTAAATGGGACCCAGGGAACACTCGTTGGAAATGGAGCATGGAAATTGATGGGTTGTATTTGGTTGCTTTGCTTCGCAATTTTGTGGATGCAGTCGCACTTCCCGAGACTAATTTAGTGACTTGCAGGAATAGGTGGGCACCGAGCAAAGTGAATGTTCATGTATGGAGGACAAGTCATGATCGACTAGTGACGAAAAATAACCTGATCAAAAGAGAATCAATATTGAGGCTACTAAGTGTTCATGATGCATGTCTCATCCCTTAAAAGTAGACCATCTCTTCGAGAACCTATCCAAACCGTTCTCTCTGATCTCTCTCTACTTTAAGAACCAGTCCAATCTGTTCTCTCCGGGAATTTTTCAACGGGTTTAGCAGCTTCGTGCTACGGGGTAGGGGGTGGGTGGGGGGGTTTCAAATTGCGGGTTTCGGTGGAGGGTTCAAGAACCCGTCCAACCCGTTCTCTCTTTTTACTTCTTTCTCTCTTTTCTATATTATATTTAAAATAAAATAAAAATGGTACGGGTATGAGGGTATAAAAGGTTGGTGGTATGAGATTTGAAAGTAAGGTAAGTGTATGAAGATAAAAAAGTGAAAAGCTAATGTGATTGTGAAAAATTGATGGTTCAAAACCCTTATGTTAGAGAAGGCCTTAGTTGTACTTGTAAAGGCATGTCAAAACTTATTGTAAGTTCCGGAAGGACATTCTTTGTTATTTTCCTAGGTAACTATTTTTTTTTTGAACGACGAAAAAGAAACTCACAGAAGGAGTTTCGGCAACGCGATCACCCCACCAAAAGCAACCGACTTTCTTAGGTAACAATTAATTATTTAACTTGAGATTTCATTTGCAAGTAATTTTGCTAGTGACGGATGAATGGGATACTATTTGTAAAGACTTTTTTGCAAGGGAATTTAAAGAGAATGACCCCTTGATATGACCTAGATATTAATTAGCTTAGGCCATTTCAAGATTTTGTGAATCTATTATTTGTGTTACACATATGAAAGACCTTAAAATATACTTTTCATATACCCAAGCTCATATATGTTCAAAATACATATTTTTTGAATTAAAACAACCCGTCAAATTTTTGTAACTTACTACCTAAAACATATGAATAGCCCATCAATAAAGATTGAAGAGGAATGGATGTTACAAAATCCCTTGTAACTAATTTTGATGTCATCATACATACACAAAAACTTAAATAAACCAAAATATTTATACCAACCAGAAACACTAAGGTGGGCGTTTGGTTCGTGGAATTAGATGGAATTCAAAAGAATTGGAACGACGATTTCCATTGACCAAATTCTATGTTGATGTTTGGTTCGCGGAATGAAAGCTAAGAAATCTTTCGAATTCCTTAAAATTCCTTGAATCAAGGAACTTGCCATTCCATGCCATATGCCTTGGAATTCATTGGAATCGTCCCTCTTCCCTCTCGTTTTCTCCATCTATGGCTTTTCCATCTCCATCCATCGTTCTCTCTTTCCAAATCTTTTCTCGGTTCGGTCTCGGTTTTTTTATTTATTAAATACTTAAATTAAATATAGAATTAAATAATCAAATTATATATTTATATATATATAGAAATAGGATCATGCGAGAATGAAATCTTTTTAAGAGAATACGAGAATGATTCTTAGCCATCTATTTTTGTATTTCAAATACATCACCCACACAACCTGTAAGGTCATCCATTTCCCCTACCTCCGCCACTACCATCACCACCGCCACCGCCTCTGCCACCATCGCCACCACCACCGTCACCGCCGCCGGCACCATCGACACCGCCACCGGCACCTATGAAACCACCGCCGGTACCTCCGGCACCATCGAAACCACCGCCGGCACCTCCGAAACCACCGCCGGCACTATCGAAACCACCGCCGGCACCTTTGAAACCACCTTCGGCACCATCGAAACCACCGCCGGCACCTTCAGCACCATCGAAACCACCTTCGGCACCATCAAACCACCGCCGGCACCTTCGGCACCATCAAACCACCGCCAGTAGGCCCAGTACCTCCGACACCATCGAAACCACCCCTATATATATAATCATTCTCGTATTCTCTCAAATTGATGTGGTTCTCGTTTGAACCCACCCTATATATATATATAGCGGTTCGGTATTTGGGGAAACCAAGTATGTTCGATTCGATTGTTTCCGGTCGAGATAGAAATCAAAACCGAAATCGAACCATTTTCGGTTAGTTTGATTCGGATCGGTTTTTTACCGGTTGAGATGGAAACCATAACCGATATCGAACTGATTTCGGTTTTCGACTCAGTTCGATTTTTTCAATCGAGATGGAAAGCAAAACCGAAACCGAACCGTTTTCGATGTTGGATTCATTTATTTGTTTCGATCGGTTTCGGTTTTTGTTTCTTTTTTTTTGTTTCTGTTCAATTTTGGTTTTTGCTCACCTTACTTTTTACATTTTTATTCCTATTTCAATTCCATCCAACCAAACATGACCAAAATGTGTGGTCAAATTCCAACTCCAATTCCTTCAAAGTCAAATTCCTTGACGAATTCCAATTCCATCAAATTTCATTCCACGAACCAAACGCTAATTTATATCTATTTCGTATCTAGTTGTCTATTACGTATGCTAGTATATATCATTGGTGATGTTATAATTAAGCCCATAAAAACAAGCTTTCATGGCAGATTCGTCTTGAATCAATATTGCTCTTTTAGACCGATTTCAAGTACATGAAGTCAAAATACGTGGTGGGCTATAGGAGGTCAAGCATTTGGGTTACTATACCAAGAGTTCCGAATTAACTAGTGCCCCGATTTAGATCTAGAACAAAGCCACTAAAACGAGCAAAGTTGGATATTTTTAACAATAATTCTGCTATGCAACCCTTTCTTTGAATGCACCACGGAGTTAGTAACTCCATGGACGAGACTAAGAAAACGCCCGACACCTCCAGGTTCCGATTTCGTGATCTACACGTTCCATCAAAGGAGAACAATCCATCCAAGTTGATATTGTGCTTGACTAGAGCCCTTCTAATGCCTTAAACAGAGGATTAAGCGACCTCCAAATGAGAGATTGTTCGTCTTTCCAAGCCGTGGGCCTCGATTGAAACTTGGCAATGAGCTGAGACCAATTTTCACGCCTTGACATTTTTGCACCAACTGGCATCCTTAGGTAGTTGAACGGGAGCGAACCATCTTTACAATTGAATCTTCTAGCAACCCAAGCCACCTCGCTAGCTACGACCCCTATATATGGTTGAAGAGTTGTTTGGTCATCTTGATGACGGTTTGAAGGTCGACGGTGGTGTTATGTGACTCCCTGTAAGTTTGTGGGGTTCCAACTCAAAACCAATTGGCAATGAGTGGAGTAGCCCAGGACCCTTATAAGCACATTACAAGTTCATTTTGTGTCCAATGTGGGACATTGCTCAACACTCCCAAAAACCATTTGTAGACACTACAATTAAAACCAAATATTTGATGTCTTACCAACAAGTTTGGCTTTTGCATTTCAGTTAAGTTTTGTAATTGTACATCTAACCCATCATCATATTTTGCATATATAATCTTTTTTGTATCAAGTTTATTATATCACATATTTATATAAATCAATGCATGTGCTAATTAAGAAGCATAGAAGAAAGAAAGAAAGGAGCATTAATTTCTGCAGTTTTGTGCTTAATTATGATCATGTTGTGTGATGCATCAAGTTCTTACATATTTTAGTTCTCTTTTCAAGTTGATGTCATCTTTTTCTATACTTTCTCTTTTTGAGCAAAGTGTAAAGCATGTGACAATGCATGGGAATGAATATAGAGCTCTCTTACACATTTGGCAAAAATACACCCTTTTTCCTGCTAAATGTAAAGTCCTCCATTACAATTACCAATGATCACCACATCATCCTTTTAACAAAAAATTAAAGCTATCTCTCTCCATCTCTCTTTGTAGCAGATAATACAAAAGTTAACTTGTTTTCATTCATATCTTTCTTACCCAGAAACAAACATTATATATGATGATGAAAATGTTATATTTATATTATTAAAAGGGTGATATATATATATATATATATAGATCTCTCACAAATTTGATAGGAAGGACATGCTTTTCAAACCCTCCACCCTTTTGTTGCTTTCTGTCTTTCTTGTCTCCTCTTCTTTCTTTAGCTCTCTTTTCCTTCTTTTCTTTCCTTTACTTTCTTTTTCTCTCCTGATTTTGCAGTGGTACCTGATTCTCTTTCACTAGCTCCCATTCAAAAACACAATTATATCAAAATGAGTAGTACAGCTAGTCCATATACATATACATATACATACACATTCATATATGTATATCATCATCACATGTGTCACTGTGGCCTTCCCAATGTGAACTCCAGATTTGGCTTCTTGGGCTTGATGAGCTCACTTCTGACACTCTCTCATAATTCAGACCTTTTGAATTCATTTCCTTCTGAAAAATCATGGAAATTGTATCAACATATTAATTATATATTATATAATACCATGATCAAGAAACATTTATAATGCACTTATGATTGCCTTGCCATAAAGAATATTGCAACCTTAAATCCATCATTATATCAACATAAAAAATTAAGTGATCAACAAACCTTCAAATTTCAATCAAGGCATTCAAATGTGTTCCTATTTTAGCTAGTTTTGTATACCATAAATTAATCATCTTTGTATTGGCTGTATGAGTTAGGTTACAGGCCTTTAATTAGAGAGTTTTCCTTTATTTGCTAGAGAGTTGCTAGCTTTAATTTAGCTTTAATTAAGAAAGGTATAATTGACCCTAAAATGTTTTGGTGACTTCACTAGGCTTTTCAAAAGCCTTCATCTTTCTTTGCTATCTATTCTTCCCACTTTTACATTACATTCTCATGAAATTTGGAATATATTTATATAATAATATATATTCCCATGCAAAGCATACATAAAGCTATTGATATCACATAATAGAATGTATTAAAAGTGGTGAAAGGAGATATCTACTCACTTATTATTTAACTATATATATCATTAATTTCCATTAAAAAAACTATATATTTTTCCTGAACTGTAGATAACACACGTACACGTCCCGACACGAAGTCGATGAGATATCCGGGATCCATACGGGCACCTGACTAATCCTCGACGACCATAAACCGACCCGAAAGCCGATCCATAGTCAGGGTATCGCCACATCCTCACCCCACAAAAACTATATTATTAACTTGAAAATTAACAAGAATTAAGAAGAAAAAAAAAGATATATCTACCTCAAGAGATAGTTTGTTTCCTTCAGAATCTCTATGCTCTCCATGCAACCAAGCTTCTCTGCTACAAAGATCAATATATATATTAATTAACAAGGGAATTATTCCAAATTTCTAGTCAGTGGGAAGCCATGCAGAAATTAAATCAAATTCATAAAGAAAGAATTGAAAGCAAGCTATCTTCCATTGTCTTGTTTGTAGCTAGTTTCTTACTTTACCTTTTTGTTATAGAGATAAAGCTAAAACCCAACCCATGTGAAATGCCATTATCCATGCAACACAAAGATAATTAAAAATAGAGGAAAGAAAGTGAAGTTTACAACACACACATGGATAGATAGATAAACAGACAGAAGGTAAAAAGGAAGGGTTGAAAGAGAGCAGATTGGGCATCCACCAAATTTTCATAAAAGGGGCTTAATAGCTTTGAGACTAAGTTTCACAAGAAATTAAATAGGTCCCACTTAGAATGGCCATGAAGCCCACAAAATCAAAGGGAAAGAGATATGTTTAAATTGGACACCTCGTGACTTCACTGTAATTATGGTAAGATAGTTCTTTCACTTTGAGAATCTCCTTTTTCAAACCACTTTTAACCGAGAAGTTAAAATGTAAACTCATCTTTCATTGTAAACGTAAGAACCAACAAAATCATGACACGTGGCAATTTGAATCGGCGCCTAAGCTTTATTCAGACCGAATAAAGCTTTATTTATTCAGTTTGAATATTCATGCTTTATTCAATCTGAATAAAGCATGAATATTCAGACTGAATATTGTCACGTGGCGCGATATTAGTTGTCCTCACGTTCACAATGAAAAATGAGTTCACATTTGAATCTGACCCTATATATAGGATCAGGTTCCAAATGAAAACTCGTTTTTCATTGCGAACCTAAGGACAGGCAAGAGCATGCCATGTGTCATATTTATTCAGCATGAATAACACAACATTGTTGTGTTATTCAACATCATTCACTCTGAATAACATTGAATGTTGTGGTATTCACTCTGAATAATACATGATTATTAATATGTCATATGGCGTGATCTCAACGGTTCTCATGTTGGCAATCAGGTTTGAATTTCCATTTGAACTTCTCCCTCTCACGCTCTCTTTCTAGATCTCTCTCTCTCTCTCTCTCTATATATATATATATATATATATATATATATGGAGCTCTTGTATCGAAATAAATATGAATGACTTCTTTGAATTATGGATGACAGACAGGAGAGTAATTAACAGTGTAAAAGAGGCTAATTTATACAAAGAAAATGTGAGAAGTATTGATGTTGAAATTCTGCTTACAAACAAATATGAATTAGAAAACAAAACTAAAGAGCCCAAAATAGTCCAAAATGTTATGCATTATTCATTTATATAGTACGAACCATGTCCCAGCATTAATTAATGAATAATATATATACATATATATAGAGGAAAGTTAAAATGTGAACCACTTTTTGGTTGTAAACGTGAGGACCACTGTTCTGTGGCAATATTTACTTTGAATATCATGCATTATTCAGAGTGAATAAAACTTAGGTGCTTTATTTACTCTGAATAATACATGATATTCAAAGTGAATATTGTCATGTGACACGATTTTAGTGGTCCTCACATTCACAAAGAAAAATGAGTTTTCATTTGAACTTTCTTCTCTCTCTCCCTCTATATATAGGTGAAGTGTTGTGAAGCGTCCTAATCATGAGCAAATATCTTTAGACTTAAAGGGCATCATGAGCATGAAATACTAATTATATATGATATGAAAATTAGATTATAATTGATAAACAGTAGTAGGGGCAGTATGTATAATGGCAATCTGGAAGGCATAAAAGAAAGTAATTCAATGGGTCCAAGCTTCTCCTAGAATTTGATATACAGTTAAAAGTACTGTTACACATTTGCCTTTTTATGTGTTTTAGAAAAGGCTAAAGTTGAAAATTTACCATCTATTACCTTTTTCTTATGTTAGCATAATATATATATATATATATATATATATAACCAATCTATTTTTGTGAGACCACTTTTTTACAATTAAAACTTCATAGCAAAATATTATAAAAGTAAAAGATTCTAAACGTTTACCACAAAAACATTATAAAGTTTATTTTAGCATCATTTCGTAGTGAAGTTTCTTGTGTAAAAAAATAGACTCATGAATCTCACTAAAACAGTTTGGTCTCGCATGATTTCAACTCTATATAGAGAGAGACGAAAGTTTGGCTGAAAACTCATTTTTCATTGCAAACATGAGGACAGCCGAGAGCGCCACGTGCCTCATTTAGTTTGGATAATACATAATTATTCAGATGCATTATTCATGATGAATAATACAATATTCAGTCTGAATGATCATGTATTATTTAGACTAAATTGGACACGTTGTGCGCTCTTGGTTGTCTTTACGTTTGCAATGGAAGACGAGTTTCATTATATATATATATATATGAGAGAGAGAGAGAGAGTTGAGTTCATACGAGAACGCTAACTATTTAGGAAAACAAGAAAAATTTCGTCAGTGTACAAAATCATATATGATATACGTACAAAACATATATGATTCATGAAATTTTGTATCCCGTACAAAATCGTCCGTGTCAAGTTTTTTCCGTTGGTATAAAATCATATGTGATTTTAACATGAACGAAGTTTTTCTTGTTTTCTTTAATATTTTGGGTGCGCTTGGATGTGGAAAACTGTTTTTATTTTCTTAGAAAACGTTTTTAGACAATGGAGTTGAGTTTTCATTTTCAGTTTTCTATGAAAATATTAGAAACCGTGTTTGGTTGAAATGGTGGAGTTTTCATTTTCCATTTTAGAAAATTAGAAAACGCATTTAAAATATTTGAAAAACTGCAAAAATTATTATTCTAATTTACATAGAAGTTAGAAAATAGAAATTTTTCATTTCTATGCAAAACTTATGACAACTCAATGAACCGAACACGTTTTCTAAATTACCAAACGCACCCTTAGCGTTTTCTTTTAAACCCTTTTATCTCTCTCTCTCTCTCTCTCTCCATATATATATATATAAAGAGAGAGAGGAAATTTCAAATATGAATAACTTTTTGATTGTGAACGTGAGGACAGCCGAGAGCGCGACACATGGCGACCTTGAGTGTAGTCCCCCTCTTTAATTCAATGCCCTCCCATGAATCGCGCCTAGCCATCCGCCGTGGATATTACGTGGCGCTTAGTCATCCGCCACGTGTCGCGCTCTCGGTTGTCCTCACGTTCACAACCAAAAAGTGGTTCATATTTGAAATTTCCTCTCTCTCTTTATATATATATATATATATATATATATATATATATATATTGGAGGAGGGTGATATGTTTACATTGTACCATTTATTTCATCATAAAAAGTTTCTTCACATAAAGTATAAACAGTTCAAATGAGTTTTCACCTTGAAGAATTGCTCCAAAGACCATACTGACAATCTTTCTCCTGAGGAACACTCGACCTTCCTCCATTTTCCGCCGATAACTCCGTCGTTCTCGGGTTACGAATGTCGAACATGATATCATCAGAATTATCCCCGGATGACCCGTTCTCGTAAACATCAGATTGCCCTAATTAATGGTGGAAAACCATCACTCCCCAAGTTAATAACATTTATACACTAGCATTGTAAAATAAAAATGAAATTAAACATAAGTTGCTATAGCTTATAAACCTGAAGAAGCCGGTGCTCTATCGGTTGTCTTTACCGTTCGATACATCTGCAACACAAAAAATATAGATCGAATGAAAAATGATAATTAAGGAATTACATTTCGCTCTCTTCATCTAAAACAACATAACCCTTATTTCAAATTGTTTTATAGAAGAAAAATATTAGTTATCCATAAGTAATCATTAGAAAGTATCCATGATTATGGCCTTTTAATTAGTTTAAAAAAAAATATCAAATCAAATATTATATTTTTATTAGGAAAAGAAGTAAATTTCCAATGAAGCCTATTTAGTATTTATGCAAGATATATCCTTTCCAACTTACTTTCATCAAATTGTGATAACGTACAAAATATAAATGTCTATATATGATGCATTATATATGTGAATCAAAAAGTACAAATAAACATGAGTAAATGAAGAAGAGTAGTACATGATGGTAGTATATGCAACCATGCATTGACAATGTATATACATATATATAATTATATATATATATAGTGCATATATATATGTCTGTACAAGTGTACTGTAAAACCTGACCCATCTGACTTAACCATGGTCAATTGATATGGGTGTAATGCATGGTTAAGACAGAAACCACATGTGATGCTGCTAGACATATACAAACATATCATTGACAAATGATGGCGTTTTTGTACTCTCTCATATCTCAAGTTTCCCTCTGAAAAAAGGATAAAATTATTCAATTCAACCCTTCAAACTGTGTAGACTTGTCTTCCCTTGGACCCTATATCATCACTGTGTTTTCAATTCCTTGGCCTTTGTCTTACTATACTACTATCTCTCTCTCTCTCTCTCTCTCTCTCTCTCTCTCTCTCTCTCTCTCTCTTATATATATATATATATATATATATATATATAATATACATACTCATACATTATATTATTATATCATAATAGTATATATAGGGTTATGTTCATGTGAGACTGACGTGTTTTCGTGAGACCGGTGAGATTAAGTTTTTACAGTTGAAACTTCACAGCAAAAACATGGAGGTAAAAACAAATCCAAACTTTCACAGCAAAAACACTGTAATGGTTACCTTCACAAGCGTAAAAACTTGGTTTCAGTGGTCTCTGGAAAATATATACTTTTATAATATAAATAATATAATGTATGATGAGTATTATATTATTATAAAGGTCTAAATAGATGGAGGGTTCTTGCTTCTAAGCAAGAAAGCTGAACTGATAAGCTGTGGTTATCCAGACCATCATATCTAGTAGTATTAGCAGGAGAGAAGAACAAATGCCAAGGATTAGAGATGCCTCTCTGCAGGTAAACAAGCATTGGAAATTGTAATTTATTATTTTAAAAAATAATTATTTGGAAAATATAAATATGTTTCTACTAACTAATAATGCAAAGTCCTCCTCATGGTGCCAAAGTCAAAAAGAAAATAATGAAATCTGAATCTGAATATATTATATATTTATTATTTTATATTTCAGTATGATTTATGAAGGTGCCTTGACTGTGTGTGTACTATATATTTACACAGTACACAGAAAATGCATCTTGCAAAAGCAATTATATGTTTTGAAAACTGAAAATAAATGTTATGAATTAATATAAGATATTGAAGATTGATACAAAATAGAGTCCAAGTTAACCTGCAAGTGAGATTTAACATGAGATAAGGTGAGATCTTTCACATCCATTAGCTCAAGAACTGACTTTGGTGTTGCTCCTAAAATCATTAAAAAACAATAACATGATCAGTATATATACACAAAAATGTAATAAGAGCAAACACCTCTTTATATTTTTTTTGGACCGCAAGAAAGAAGATATATATTTAAAAACTAGCGAGAAGCTAGAGCAATAACAATAATAAAAATACGATAATTACACGAATGAATCCTTAAAAAAAAAGAACGAAAATACGTACTTTCGTGACCACCCAAAAGCTCAACCGCATGAACGAAACGAGCATGAAGGGTTGTTGTCCACCGCATCCTCGGCGCTCTCATGCTGCGCTTAGAAGGGAACCTCGAGGACAAGAATCTCGATCGAACGATATTGTTAATATTATTGCCATGAATAAGAGAACTTGTAGTAGTAGAATTAGAGCAAGAATCTAACAAATTAGGCTGGTTCTTTTGATGAGGGTGTGCTAATATAGGGAAATTAGGAGGGGTATTTTGGTAATAAACAGGAATCCCTCTTATAGGTCTCAAAAAACCTAATTCTGAGCTAAACCCTTGATGATGATGATGATGGTTGTTTTGGTGATGATGTTGGTAGGGATAGATGTTGGTTGCTGTGGTGTTGGTGTTTTGAGAGATGAGATTGTGGAAATGGGTGAGGTCTGAATTAGTGGCTGAATGAGTTTGGTTTGCTAAGGAGAGCCCAAAAGAGGGTTCTGGTACTCTTCTTGTATTTGAACCATGTTGTTGTTGTTGTTGTTGATGGTGGTGGTGATGTTGTTGTTGTTGGTGTAGTTGTTGTTGGGATGAGTTAAAGGCTCTTTTCCACAAATTTCCCAAATCTAAATCATGGTGATCTTGATCAGTGGTGGTTGTTGATGGTGTTCTCCATGTTTTAGAAGTGGGTTTGGTGTTTGGTGGACTGATTTGAAGAGACAAGTCTGGTTGTGCTGGAAAGAGCTCCATTTCACTTGCCAAAAACTTGTTAAACTTCTCTCCACCTTCAAGAAGTCTTCTCTCAAAGTAGCTAGCTTGTTCTTGGTCCAATCTTCAAGGGCTCTAAATTAACCTTGGATATGGTGGTTTTGTGAGAGTGATGGGTTTGATTCTATTGATTGATCTAAGTTGTGAAGTGAATATGGTGATGATGATGATGATGATGATAATGATGATGATGATGATAATGATGATGTTGTTGGAAGGTTTCCTATTTCTCTTTCAAGATTTTCTTGAGATGAGATTTGTATAATCAATGGTGAATTGGGAGTAGTTGTGGAGTTCTAGAGAGAGAGAGAGAGAGAGATGACAAAGTATTAAGTGAATGGTTGTATCTTTTATGTGAAGTATATGTGAGAAAATGACACTTGAAGAGACTAGAGAGAGAGAGATGGGGGGAGAGAGAGAGAGAGAGAGAGAGAGAGAGAGAGAGAGAGAGAGAGAGAGAGAGAGATGAGAGAGAGATGTGTGTGAGAGAGAGAGAGAGAGAGAGAGAGAGAGATGGGGAGAGAGATGCTTTCTTTTATGTGGACGTGGGAGTAGGAAAAGAAGAAAGGGAGAAAAAAAGATGAGAAAGGAAAAAAAGGTAAATACGTTAGAGAAATGATTCCTTTACCATCTTTTCCTTTTCTTCTATTTTTTTCTTTTTATCTATTGAATATCTCATACTCCATCCCTTCTATGAAAATGACAATAAACCTTTATTTATATAAACTATAATATTATTCAACATAAAGTTGTAAAACAATAAACATATTTTTTTCTCACGCATTATGTTACCATTATTTTTTTTGTACCAAATAAAAGGGTACTTGGTAGTTTTACTCTTGGTATAATAAAAGTCATGTTATAAGAAAAATAAATACATTATATTGACAGACTGATCAAAATATATATTTTACCATTTTTAATGTTTTTAAATATAAAGATAAGACTCGTATAATCAAAAGTTAATTATATGCTAATGGGCCTTTTGGTCCAACGACATAGCCAACTCCCCGCAATGCTCTGTTGACCTAGTCAATGAGGGATTTTTGGAAAGTAGGTATCTCGGGTTTGAATCCAGACTCACTTCTTGTACTGGATGTGGAGATAAAGGAACATTCCTGGTGTTGGTCTATGGTGGAGGGTCAGTTGCATCTAAAGGACCATGGGGTTAGGGTTTCCTCGTCGTTCTAAATCTTTTGGGGGAAAAAGTTGACTAGGAACCAAAATAGTAAGATAAATTTGTAATGAACAATTGTAAATTTGTAATAAAATATTTTGAGGTCCAAGGCCCAAGGCCCAAATCTTATTCGTTTTAAACAGATGTGTCTGTTACACTTATGACTTAACCTTGTCATCGATATAACTACATATCGGAATTGAAATTAAACAACGGTTGCCTTGTGCTATTGGCTATAAAAAGGTAATGTTTTCTACTCCTTGTGTGAGCTAAAATACGGATGTACAAAATAATTATGGAATGAATAAACTTTCAATCTTTCTTTCTTTTTGGTAAAAAAAACAAAAATATCAATCTCACTTAAATTACATGAACTTAAAAATGAATGTGTATAAATAAGAAAAAGTATAAACCACCTAAATACATATATTTGTTCATCTCAACTCTAGGTTAACTAAAATAAGCAATATTGCAATCTTAATTAAATTGTAACTCAGTTTGTTCAAATGACAGAGATTATACATAACACTTTATATAGTCAATAGTAGTACAATAAATGAAGAATACAACTTATGGTCTTTTGTATAATTTTTCGGTCCTTTCAGGAAAAAGCATGTAACATCTATTCGTTTTCACTTTTTTGTATTAAAATCGGAATTTTTGTGCTAAGCTTTTGAACGTGTGAAATTTTGTCGTCCTCACCAATAACTCAATTACAACCTTTCTTCATTGAAGCTAGACCAATGGTTGTTGCCCCCCTTTTCCCGAAAAACCCCAATTTCAACAAACTTTCCAGATTCTTGATTTGGTACTTGATTACACAATGCTCCATACTCACCCCCTATGTGTCTTGTGTTAATCACCTACTAATACAACAACTTCATAATTGTGAATAAAATAATGACCTTGATTTGAGGAATATAATTTAAAAACAAATTCAATGTTTTCCATATGACATCTCTGTTGGGAACTTGACAAAAAGGAATTAAATATGATTATATTTGAGGAAGATGATTCAAATTGAATGACTTTGAAATGTTAAATATATTTTGGAATTGGTGAAATTAATTGTGAAGAGGTTATGTTTTAAGATATGTTTTTTGTAATATTTTAGCGGCGGGTATTGTTAGTCATACCCCCTATAAGTATAATAAAAGTCAAAAGCTACATAGAAGTTTGAAAATTGTTCATCCTGACCAATACAGTTAATTCATTTATGACAAAAGTTATCTAGAATTTTGAAACTATGTCATTTCATATACTAGAGGGGGTGTAATGATCCTTACCCTAGAGTAAATTTCAAAATGCTCTTTTTAAATAAAAATACTAAAGGTTGCTCATATTTTAATACTTTGTGCGGCTTTCGTGTACGCGTTATTAGTTAGACGAGTTTTTACATGGACAAAAGAGAAAGAACTTGTTTGAAACCAGCAACGCTACTCATATCTAGACATAAAAAAGATAAGATGATTTTGAAGTCCATGAAGCCAATATAAATACATCAAAAGGAAGTAGGGGTGTGCTATTTGCAATTAACAAGTCAGTCTTACAACACCACTCTACCTAGTTCCAATTACACCCGAACTTACTTCTATTTCGCACCCAAAGGAAGTAGGGGTGTGTTATTTGCGATTAAACGAGTGTGGAAAGAAAGATCGTTAAAAACAACATTGTTGTGGTTCTTCCATATCGCCCAAACATACGCGTGTAGGATATATAGTATCCTTCACAATTGTAATCTTGCTGCCACTGCTGCCATTGTCTAAAGCTCCGATCAATCCAAACTTGGATTGATCAAAGGAAATACATCAACCATAAAATTCATATTCAAACCATGTTTTAAATCACATTTCACAACTTAAACTCATTATGAATTATATATAGAGAGAGAATGGGAGGTTCAAATACACATAAAAGTAAATGATTCATGTGTGAATCATTAGTAAACCCAAAAAATGTAATTTGTAGATGCATATGTGAACCATACTTCCTTACCTACTTATTATCTTATTTGCATATGAAGATGCAATGTAAACCCACATTTCATTTTGAATCATTCACACACACACACACATTATATATATATATATATATAAAAGAATCATTTTTCTTAGGTCTTTATCATTTTTGTCTTTTTTTTTCTTTTCAATCTTACCTTATATGTGTAGATATGTGTTTTTCTTTTCTTCGTGGATTTTCTAATGTTTTTCTAATACAAATTTGATAGGATTTCATATTAATTACAACACAATGATTTAATTTGACAAATATTTTTGTTATGTAGTTTTGAATTGAACCACTAATGCATCTTTATCCATGTAACACCAATTGTAAAGATAAATGACACCCCAAAAAATAAACCTTATATCAAAACATGTAAAGATTGCAAATTTGTCCTAGCTAGTTCAATTCAGAAATGTAGCACCAAAAGACTACTAGGCTAATCAAGGCTATATCATGCCCATTTTTATCATGCTTTTGTATCAGTAAATGCACTTTAAGGTACCAATTAATTCTAACAACAAGACATATTTTGCATACGTTAAGATCCATTTCAGACGAATGACTTGAAGTATATGCAAGATGATCCATTCGTCATTCAACGTATAAGATTGATGCATGCTAAACAGAAGACGGATTAATTAATGCCGTCAAAATCGATTTCAAGGTATAGGATGTGTTTGAATAGACTAAAAGCTAACTTATTGAAACACTGGTTAGAGTAACGTTTCAGAAGCTTTTTTGTAGCCTTTTTCCAATTAGACCCTTATTAATACTAACTATCATATCCCCAGATACCCTTGTTGGTCATTTTACAATGTAGCCTTTTTCCAATTAGACCCTTATTAATACTAACTATCATATCCCCAGATACCCTTGTTGGTCATTTTACACACTTGTAAGCTTATTTTTGTCAAACGTATTTTTTTTAGGAACAATCAAATGTATTTTATTAATAAGCTAGCTCATCAGCTACCAACTAGCTTATCAGCCAGTTTGCCAAACACAAACAAGTTTCCTAACTGTAAGTTTGTGAGGTTCCAACTCAAAACCAATTGGCAATGAGTGGAGTAGCCCAGGACCCTTATAAGCACATTACGAGTTCACTTTGTGTCCAATGTGGGACATTGCTCAACACTAACGATCATCATTTAAGTGAACTTCAGAGGGAAATCAAACATAATTAGGGTCATATGATGTGTTAATTGAATATTTTGATTAAAATAATGGGAAATTAACTTTGATCAAAGTTAGGTTTCCGACAACAATAGAAGCAGTAGGTACAATAAGAAATTAAGAATGTGAGCATATATATGAATATGAATGAATGAATGAATCTTTTATCTTTCTGTATGCAGAACCAGATGCATGGAAGACTGACAATTTTGGTATGTGTATCAAATTTGACTTTAATGTTCTAATCTCATTTAATGCAAACTACTATTTTATGATTAATTATTTGAGTGGCATTAATGTCAACAATTAATTTAGCCTCGAGTGGTGAAATTAAATTAAACTATACTTAATTTTATATATATGCTCTATTATTTAACTTACATAATCTATTATATTTAATTTTATTAAATCTGCCAGATTTTCAGGATTAATTTATAAAGGACCGACTTATACACTTGTGGGGTTGAGCAACAAGCTGTATTTTCATTAAAATGTCCGATGAGCATATCTCAGAGCTTATTTTAAAAACAGTATATATACTAACGGTATATAACTTAAAAGATTTACAATTTGTTTTTTTTTGTAAATGAGTTTTATAAATCTTACAAGAGCAACTCTGACAACTTCTTTAAAATGGAGAAAACGGAGATTTTGGACAAATTTGAACTCCAATAGCTTTTCTGAAACTTTTTTCAAAAATAGACAAAGTAGGAGAAATGGTGTAAAAATCTTCAAATTCGAATAACTTTTCAAAAACGATTACCATGATAGAGAATTAGAGATATGATTTTTTATTTCATTCTACCAATAAAATTTTTAAAGTTAAATGTATATATGTAATATTTTAATAATATAAGTAATGATGTTATCTTAAAAAATGAAGAATCCGTTGGAGTTTTGAATCCATTTTTTCGTAAAAAATTTAACTTTTGAATCTTTATTTTTAAATTTTTTTAGAAATACTCTTGGAATGCTCTAAGTGATTTAAATAAAAAGAAAGAATGATTATTAATTAGAAACCTTTTTTTAAGTCTTTTAAAGAGCGTTATAGCTTTTATAAATCAGGGGATTTCAAGAAAACAATCTTCCGACCTTAGGTGTAGATGGTATTAATTAGTTTGAATATACTTGGTAATTAAAATAACTATTTTAATTATTATTTAATTATCTCAATCTTGTGAAATAATAATTTTAATGGGATTACCTGTTTACTTTTTTTTAATTTATTGGTAATAAAATTGTTTCTTGCAAGTATTCTTTACATATATAATGGTCGGTGTTGGATCTGAGGATTGATCTTGATTTTGTTTTTTATGTTGTTGTTAGCTTGTTTTAACAGAGGGTTTAGGGAAATTTACATAACAGATCCTTATCTATTGTCATTTACAAGAATAATCCCTGAATAAATGTCTTTTACAAGAAAAATACTTCATAGCCCCTTATCTGTTGTCATTAATGATGACTATGTTTGACAAACTAGCAAATTAGAGTATCTCTAATAAGTATGTTAAAATTTAAAAAAAAATGAGAATATTAGCATATTTGTTGCTCTAACAGCATGTTATCATCTATACCAATGCAATCTCAACTTATCTTTCTAAATGCCAAATCAGATTTGCAACAAACTCCACATCAATGCAATGTCAACTCACCTTAAAAATGTTTTCTACCAATTAATTTATAATTCGTAATTATCAACTTTATTTAAATAAAAACAAAATTTTTTTAATTAAATAAAAGAAATAAAAAAATAAAAAATAAAATGTGAAAGGGCCCATATATATTTGGAAGGCATTGCAGCGTCGAACCAACGAACGACTATCACAAACACGTACATACACACGTCTCTTTGACGATATCGGGAACCATAGGCAGCCCACTAATCTGCCGTTGTTCCAACCCTACTTACGTTGCATCAAGAGTCCAACCACAGTTTTTGACTAGGCTGGGGGAGCCCAGTCATAGACTCACAGCCCAACTGCCCAAGGACTGTCCCAACTAAATAAGATTTGACGCTAAAAAGTTAAATGTTTATCACGTTAATTCCAGAAAGATTGCAAGAATAGGCATTAGCCTTTTATATCTTAAAAATCCAAGCACTTAAGCACATGACATTCATTCTACGGAGATATAACTGAAATATTCATAGATATCATAGGATTTTTTTTTATGATTTTATGAATGTATTATGTATTAGGTATATTATCTGGAAAGTTATTTACTACTACCCCAAATATTATAATGGTTTCAAAATTAGAACAATATGATGCATATCTTGATTGAAAGCATGTGATGATCATGATCATGAAATGAAGAAAATTTATTTACATCTTTTGAAGAATTATTTCAAGTTTTTTGCTTATGTCATAGTTTTAGATCCCTTGATAAATGTGGTATGTGTCAAAAGTTTAATTGATGAATTGTTTAGTGTACTACAACAAATCTATGAAAATAGAATAAACATGGATGATTTGTCTAGTGAAAAAGCAAATGATTCTACTCATTTTCTTTATAACTTTATAGTCGACAACGTGAATAAAATACCACAAACATGCATGTTCGAATTACGATGAATTAGGAATGATACACAATCTAAGTTTTTGTGTGCGAGTCAAAAATAACTTTTCTTATTAAAATTTCATACTAGTGGAACGCAAAAGCAAATAAAAATATTCCTCATCTTAGCAACTAGCAAGCATGGTTTGTGATTTACTAACAATCTCAAACAGGACAACAGTCTCAGAATTAGGCTATGTTGGCAAACTAGTTGATAAGCTAGCTGATGACTGATAAGCTAGTTGATAAATAAGTTGTGTTTGACAAAAACTAGCTAATAAGGTACCTTATGACTATAAAATGACCAAAAAAAAGACATTTTTAAAAATTAATAGTATAAAACTTAGCAAGGGTATATTTGGAATTAAAAAAAGTCTTAGAAGTCACCAAAAGGTTATAGTTTGTGTGTGTACGTGCGTGCGTGCGCGCGCACGTGTGTGATGGGCTAGTCAAGGCCCATTCTGGGCTTAAAATGCTCACTTATTAATATTATGGCATATTAAGGCCCAAAGGCCCCAAACTGATTCTCAAAAAGATTTTTTAATGTTAGAACTATATATCCGAAGGTTGGTCATTTTGCATCTTTACAAATGTCGAAATTACAAATGCATAGAACCACATCAAATGGTACATTAGCCTCGTGTCCCCATACAATGAGGGTTTCAAACACAGTATTTGATGTCGCCCCTGCTTTATCAACTTGCAAAATACGTTTTTACTTTTATTATTTAAATTTAATCACAAACACCAACCCCTCTACTATTATTACGCTATCTATATCCCTTTTCAGCTATAAATAGAGCAATCACTTATTACAAAACGAAGCAAAAATCCATAAGGCCGCACTAGTGTAGACGCAAAATTACTTTTTCTCAAGGTATAATGTCATAATACCCATTACAAATTCACCATATATCTATATCTAAACATTATTTTGTCTTCACAGCATCATTTAACATGATTATAAAATTCATACTTAAATATTACATCCTCATTCAATGATTACATCAGAAACTTAGAAATAAAAATTTAACTACAAGATTGTCATTTTTTTTTGTAAGTTACCTCAACTTCATGCATTTCTCTCTCCTCTGTTCCCTTCTCTCTCTATATATATAAAAATCCACTATATGGACGAAAGTTTGGCTGTGAACTTAAATTTCATTGTGAATCTGAGGACAGCCGAGTGCGTGCCACGTGGCATATTCAGTCTGAATAATACAACATTCGGTATCATTCAAACTGCATAATACTGCATTCAGTATTATTCAATTGTTGTATTATTCAGTCTGAATAATACATGATTATTCAGACTGAATATGTCACGTGACGCTCTTTCCGCTGTCCTCACGTTCACAATAAAAGATGAGTTTGCATTTGAACATGATCCTAAATGTATGATTACTAAACTAAATATTTTATTCAAATATGTAATTAAGAAAATATTTAAGAAAAGGGTTTTTTTAGGTGAATATTAGATCGTTGAGATTTATAAGTGTGTTCAATATGATTTATGATAAAAGTAATATATCTTAGTTGGCATTTGATAATTCATATAAGTGACCTTGATTCTCCTATATTAAGTTGGATATGGTATTCACAATTTCATATGGCTTGCCTTCAATTTTAAGCATATCTTATGTTTTTCTATTTGATAAAATAATTACATAACTGTAATCATGTAAAAAAATTAATTTTAACTATATCAATCAACATTATCAGCAGTAATGTTGTAGGCCATTAACTACTTTATGTATCATATGGTCATTATTTAGTATAATTTCTTTTTTCAAAATGATTATTTGTGTTAATTAATTAATTTACTTAGAATTTTACATAAATGTAATTAACTGATATAATTATGAAAATAATTATTTTATGGATAATATTTCTTATTCAAATATTTATGTAAATAAGTAGAACTTTTTGGTGGAGAATTACTTGTCTGATTATAAACTTTATTTGTTTTACTGTTAACAACCGTATACAATGTTCCTACAATGTTGGTCTTGTTTTTTTTGGATGGTCTCATAAGCAAAGAGAAGGAATTTAAAGGAGCTGGCGTTTAAGAACTACTTTCTATCTCACTGGGATAAAGATTTATAAATAATGATTTGACTATTTTTCATGTTTACACATTATGATACAAATTAGCACAACGTTTTCTTTGACGGAGTGAATGCAAGAGATATTCACATTGTCACACAAGGCTTCGCTCATTGACTTGTTGTAATCAACATAAGAACATATTGTTGTTAGCGGTTAATTAATCAAGATTCACGGATGCTTTTGACATGAACCGGATCGTAAGATACTAAGGTATCCCTAACTCCAAGTCTATAACCAGCCATGATGTTTCACTAACTAAATTCATAACTTTCAATCGTTACATACTCTTAAAATAGTGTTGATAGAACCAAATACAATATCTATTCATTTAATAAAACAGTAAATGACTCATGACTTTGTGATTAGCATTGAGGCAACCTCTTTGTTCTTATAGGGTTGATGGACCCTCAGCTATGGAACGCAATGTGAACTTACTTTTTAAAAAATTCTACGTTTAACAACCATTAATTGAGAGGGCCCTTATTAGTAATGTCTTTATTAAAAGATTATGAAAAGGCTCAATCGCAATCAAGCTAGAGTGGGGTACAATGCTTCTATATACTTGTTTATGTATGCATGAGTAGTGCATACAACGATATTGTTTTGATCATTATTAAATGTTATCGCATTACAAGGCATAAAAAGTGTGATGATCCTTTGATATAACGCTCCGTTAAGTGAAGAACCTATAGTTCATTTTTCAACTAGGATTTTTTAATGTTTTGTTCATTAAATTTAGTTCTTGGATAGTAATTTTATCACCCTCTTCCTCCCAAAATAAATTGTTTACTTTTTTTAGCTTGTATTAAAACAAGTATCCATTTTTAAATTAAGCTATGAGTTTCAACTTTCAAAAGTAAGAAATTATTTTTCAGTTCTATCCTTAATTATAAGATAGATAAATTCATTGCTTCATCTATCATAAAAGTATAATTATCATTTAGTTAAATTAAAAATTATAATAATTATTCATTTTAAAATTATGTGTCTTTTTCGTTGTGAACGTCTATTTTGGAACGAATGAAATATCTATTTGTCGTTTTATAATGATCAATTTTATTTAGCACAATCTTCGTACGTACTACATAAACAATTATATGTTTACAACCAACAATGCTTTCAAATGATTGACTTAGAGAATGTTCATTCAACAAAAGAATATAAGAACATAGTAGAAATGGGAGACTTTTGTATGTTAGAGTTTTCAAAGGTACCTTTTACTTCAATTATTGGTTATTAGATTATTAAAAGGAATCAACTCAGATATACCATGTATGTTTTCAAGTTATAGAAAATCAAAATTTGAATTCACTTGTTGCATCATATTATATATAAGTCGACAGATAGTTGGGTTCATACAAAAACAATATCTAAAAATCATAAAACGGTCGAATCATAAGTGATTTTAGTTTTACACCAAAATCAAGTATAAAGTTATATGTGACTCATGCTTTGGCCGCGACCTAAGGTCGTTGGCCAAGTTGCCCACATACTCCTCCTTTGATGACCTATGATGTAATATCACATCTGATTTTGCACATGATTTGGATGCTTTCTTGTTTTCTTATTTTCTTATTTTCTTATTTTGGTTGTATGTGTTTTGATTTGGATGTGACGAGAATTCAACTATCAAATTAGTCAAAGAAAAGGAAATCAAATGAGAAATTAAAGGAAACCAAAATTATTTCTATTGATTATTTTTAACAATTTATGTCCTTATAATATTACTTAATAGATGATATTGGATCTTATGATTTTCATATATAGGGGTTCTAATTTGAACTTTGTGATAATCTGGTTTCAATGAAAATTCATCCCGTACCTTGATCCACATCTCTCTCTCTTTTTTGTGAGAAGGTTCATCTGAGTTTTGTCCAGACTACATCCTTAATCCACATCTTGACCCCTCTTTTTTACCCCTGACCCTTAACACATTCCCTATTTTTGCTCTCATTAACGAAGTTATATGCTTTGATTTCTTTTGTGCGTTGTTGCTCCGAATTTCTTTTATCTGAAAAAGTCCAGCTTATCGAATACATTTGATTTTATATATTATACTTTATAAGGTAGAAAATCTAATGCTTGATTTTATACTTCACAAAAAATTACTTTAATGTATAATAACATATCTATGAAAAGGTATGTTTAATTCTCTTCTTTTTCTAATTATTATGACAAAAGTGACTTAGATTAATATATATTTCCCTTCCAAGTTATTACGACATATAAATAAAAGAACATATCATGTTTTTTGTATATGAAGGTTTTTGTTGAGTTGTTTTTTTTATAATAGTTAAATAAAATAATTAACAATTGTCATGGTTTACTAACATTTAAGTTTTTTTAAATGATTAAGACATTTAGCATACGTTAATTTATTAGGTAAAGAGTAATTTATGAACTCTGAGTTAAAATCATTTAGATTGCTTCAAGCCTTCAAGATTACGGAATTTAGTGGTAATTACGACTCCAAGTTTGGTAGCATGATTAGTTGGGATGGTTGGATTACACTGCCTGTTGTATCAGTTTGTTCGTTCTAGTTCATTGCTAGCTTTAATAAATTGTTTTTTCCGTTAAAAAAAAAGAAACATTTAGTTTAAACATAGAGATGAAGTGTAAATAGGAAAATGGGACCATGGTGGTTTAATGCACTTATCTCTATTACTCTACATCAATAATATGCTTATCATCGTTATGTTTTGATTTCTTTGATCTCTTAAAAAGGTTACTGATTTATTAAGCCTGATCATTATTCAAAAATTTGAGAATCGATAAAGGTCATAAAAATTGGAAACACATTATAGGTGAATGAATTCAAATCATTTATGATTAACCAAAACTATCATCTACTTAATTATCTCCTTAATGGTGTTGAGGCCATATAATATAGGACCACTCATACTAGTTGATGCCAAGCTAATAGTATGCATGCTACAACAAAAAGGCTAAGTCAACTACAACAAAATCAGGTTTATAAGACAAAACTGTTTAAATAATGTCATAAATTCATAATACGCAACTTTATGTAACTAATTAAGCTTTTTTATGTTACATGTAATATTGCTGCCATAAGTTTATTAAACACTTTTAAACGTCTTAGCAAACTTTTAAGACAATTTTGAAATATAAAATGGCATATTAATTTTATTTGACATTATTTGAAAAAGAATGTCATGTAAAAGTAAGTGTCTAATATATGGATGTGTTCATGGTCACTCATGTCTTATAAAAAAAACTAATATAATACTTTATTTCAAAAGTGACATCTAAAAGTGTCATATAAACTCATTGCAACACATATACATAATTAAGACGCAAAATTGTTTGGCTTTATAAGCTTAAGTAAGACAAAAGAGTCTATTGATTAGGACACTTAAACATTGCTAACGCCATATTGAACCTGATTTTGTTGTAGTGACTCGTGAAAAGAACACCTGAGTTGGTCCAATAACTTTGAATCCAACATAAAATCATGTTGGACGTTATTGGTAGCTCACAACTTGCGGCTTCTAAAAAGCTCATAAACAACATACCAAGTGTATCCACTTATGTTGTACTCTTATCGACATCTTGTTGTGTTCTTATTGTTCTTTTTCGATGATTTTAACATAAAAAGAGCTAACATGTTTTTGTCTATGATTTTATTTGAATTGGAATCATTTATTGAAAATGACGTCAATCATAAGTCAACATGCATCAATTCTCCCTCTTGCGTGCAAGTTTTGCGTGTTTTAGAAATGGAAAATTCTCATGGTCGTGTTTTATGCAATTGCACATATAAATTATTCCTCTTTTCATCTCATCAATCAAACCAAGTTAACAATCTTTCCTTGTGAATTGTGATTAGGGATTTGGAACATGCAGCTCAAAAGTAGCTTAATTATTTTCTCTTTTTCACTTCTATTTTAGTGGTAATACAATGTAACGTTCTAACTCTATAATGAATTCGCATTTTAGATATTCAAAAATGAAAACAAAACATGTACTTAGAGGGTAAATTATAACCTTAAATCCTTCAAACTCTTCCTTCCACATCAGAGTCAGAACCATCAACTACTTACAAAAGCCATATGAGCCAAGTTAGCAATAAACATTAAATTTAAATCAAGCAAGTTATTATAAAGAACGAACAGATGACACTAGACTATACTAGGAATATATCTGAATTCAAATATACAAACCAAATTCTAACCTTAGCACAAAAGAAACATTACATTAGAATAATATAACTTTGATGATACCCATTTAAGTAAATCATAAATAAAAATAGCATAATATTCGCTCTTTTCAAACTAAGGCTTAACAAAAAATGGGGAACATATTGAATCTTATTCAATGACTTTGGGCAAAGAATAGCTAAAATTTAGTGCCCTACAAATCTTTGGAAACAAGTGAATGAGCAGATTTTGACAAGAACCCATTAACATATTTCCCTTTTGTTTAATCATATCATTCTTTAATCCAATATACTTTGTTCCATTCTCACTAACCACTTATCTCATTTTTTCTTCCTACTTTCACTTTTTCTCAATTCCCAAGTTCTATTCCAATTCAAATTTAAGAAAAAGTAGAAGTGACATTGTGTAGATAAAGAAAGACCCCACCAATTTTTATGGGATATATAGTCCAATCATATAGGAAACATAATGGTTCTCTTTGTCATCTAAGTCAAGGTAAAAAGGAAGCAATCTCATATAATTGGGACATTATTGCAATTGGTTGCATGTGGTGTTGAAGACAAAATGTTTGGTATACATTTCTGTATTAAATAAGATTCAATAGTTAAAACAAAAATTTTATTATAATATTGTTCATGTTTAATGTGTAAAATTTTATAGACCATCTTTTAATGTGTTCTAAATTTTGTTTGACGATATACATAATGAAATTAATTGAAAATCAACTAATGTAAGTTTAAAATCGAGTTTACTATCAATATAGAATTGTTTTTGGTATTACGAAAGTGTAACTATAGCACTTTGTATAAAATAATCCTTTATATATTTATTTCCACCTTGGGAGATGGTGAGCGGTAAGAATTTTTAGATGTGTTTGGTTATTTATCTTAAAATTACGTTCTTTTTCTTAAATAAATATAACGCCATGTTATTTGTCTTCTCATTAATACTATAATTGTAATTCAAACAATCAAATAATATTAACGAGGTTAATATTATAGTATAGTTAATATATACCTTACGTAAGAACATGAGAAATCAACACCATTGCGTATAACTTCAACCATTTGAAAAGCATATATTTGTTCGAAATTTCTAAAAATGGTGTAAACGGCTTTAAATGTTTTCCCTTTATTATTGCTATAATTGAACCCTTGGAATCGAAACCAAAACTACTTGTACAGGTAACATGACACCCAAATAACAGAAGATCGAACATAACCACTAGCTACAAGATAACAAAATCCGATATGCAACATTCATTACTAAGATTGGATATCATGTTGGTTTCACACATATATATATATATATACATACATGGTTTGCATTTGAAACTAATATGTGAGATTTAAAGAGAGAACTCGGTTGTTTGTAATACCTGTGAGATTTAATTTTAACTACAAATCAAATGATAAATTAAGAAATTAATAACTTTAGCATCTTTTAGTTAAAACTTTAGTTAAAGAGCATTTTAGGTTTCTTAGAAATGTCCTCTTTTCTCTCTTCTATCTTCTCTCTCTCGCAAACATTATTCCCGCTAACACCGTGTGAACACATGGTGCGCGTTGGGATACTTTTCTTGAAACAATGAAAATACATGTTGTGATACGCTTCTTAAAGCAACACTACTTAATACATTGTGAGTACATGACCCACTTTGTAAAACAACCAAAATACATTGTGACACACTTTCTAAAACAAATGAAGACATATTGTGATAGGGAACTGATCCGTACACAACAAATTTTTACCATACACAATAATTTTATAGTACTAGACAATTATATCCTTTCCTTTTTTAATAAAACTTTCAATTCAATTATATTCTTTTCTTTTTTTACTAAAATTTTCAATTCAATTATATACTTTCCTTTTTTTTTTACTAAAAGTTTCAATTAACCCTTTTTTTTAATTCTTTTTTTAAAACCCCCTACACCAATCCCCAATTTTCGTTGATGATTTATCCACTATCCAATCCTTTTTTTAGGCATTGATGATTTATATCGGTAAACATGCTTCTGTTTTCCTTTTGGAATCTTATTAGGTTTTTTATTTTGGTTTGTAATTTTCTGCATCAAACGTAATTGGAGTTGAGTTTGGTTATTTCTATGTCATTATAAATTTTCAACAAGCCTAGTTTATTTCTGCAACAAATGGTTCATCTTATTTGGTTAATATTGTTTAAGTTGGTGTAAATTTGTGAAAAGTAACTTAAGAAGAAAAAATGGATGGTGTACTATTTTTAAAATAAAAAATAAAAAGTCTAAAAAATATTGAAGTAGAAGTAAGTGGGACTAGTAAGGATTTTAAAATTTTAGAATTACAAAAAAAAAGATAAATAAGAAATTAAGAAAATAAACAAAGGTCTACTAGGTGTAAAATGTAAATATTTGAAGGTTAAAAATATAAAAAATATATATGAAATGGTGTAGGGGTTTGAGAAAAAATTAATTAAAAGATAGAAGGGGTTAATTGAAAATTTTAGTAAAATAGGAAAAGGATATAATTGTCTATTAGTATAAAATTGTTGTAGATGGTAAAATCTTGGGAGCTTTACCGTTATACCCATAGCCTCACCCCCACTTTGCAACCCATACCCCCAAATGTGCGTTATAAGGGCCGTTATACCAAAACGCCGTTATAACGCACCAAAACGCCGTTATAACGGCGATATAACGCACCAAAACGCCGTTATAACGGCGTTTTGGTGCGTTATAACGGCGTTTTGGTGCGTTATATCGCCGTTATGTCGCCGTTATGTCGCCGTTATGTCGCCGTTATATCGCCGTTATGGTATGGGTATATTGTGCAAAGTGTATGTGCGTTATGGGTATACAAATCAATTACCCTAAAATCTTATTGTGTACAAATCACCTCTCATTGTGATGCACTTTGTAAATAATAAAATACATTATGATAAGAAGTAGCTCTTCTCACTGCATGACCAAGGAGGGCACATTTTATTAATTAAGTCAATATGGATTGATTTTTGGAAATATTGATCATTCCGTACATATGGAGTTTAGAAAATTACCAATACGCCCCTTCTATTAATTAAGGCAATATAGTTAATTATTGTTGGTTTTTATTGGATCTTATAATTATCATAAACTATTGCATTTTCATTTGATTAGGCTATAAACTTAAGTTCAATCATTGATTTTGTTTATTTTGAAATTTATAGGCCGTTACATGTAGGTTAATCTACACCATTAATAATTTTATGTATATGGTTGAGATCGGTTTGTAGAAGTTTGTAAGGATTACATGATTTGTAAAATAAATTACCCGTAGATAACGGAGCTTAACGAATTGAGTATAAAAATATGTAAGATCCATTTTAATTCACGAATTTAAGTAATTAATGTTATTAATTAAGAAGATAATCATCGATATTTATTAGAATAAAATTACTTCATTTTTAAAAGAGAGGCCGATAGAAATGAAAACTTTTTTATTAGATGCCGCATACCCGCCTTCCATCCTGCGTTTCCCTGCTTGAGATGCTTTTTATTAACCCAGTCATGAACCCGTCTTCTTTTAGGACACTTGTTTTTATAAGACACTTTTTTAAATATTGTCCTATAAAAAAGTTAATACAACTCATTTTTAGTTAAGTGCCCTTAAAAACTTGTTACGGCGTCAAAAAATATCTTATAAACTTATTAAGGAACACCATGTCCAAACTTGACCATCAAATTACATAAACATGAATAATTAACCATCAAAACCACAAGGATTGTGGCGTAGTGATTAACGCTTTGAGGAATGTGGTGAAACATCACATCTTCCCAAAATTCTACTCCAGATGTACACAACAATTGTTGCCACCAGAAGCTAATGTCTTACAGCTATAATTTTTCGGGATTTGTCTGGACATAGGCCAAAACACCCTTCCAAAACCAAAAAAAAACATCAAATCTTTGAATAGGACTCACAGTATGCAACATAAACCTTTTTAGCCATTGCGGTTTCATCCATCTTTTTCTTCATCTGTGAATCTTCCCTTCTCTACATGGGTAATACTCAAAATACAAGATTATTAGCAACAATAGTTTATATAGATGCATAGAATTTGCAAAGTAGTGATTAGACTTCTCAACATACAAAAACAAAGTCATTAACCCAACCATTAATTTTCAACTAATCATGTCCCCATTTTAAATAGTTTAAAGTTTGCAAAATGGTTGAATTGAATCTTTAATCAAAGTCCAGACTCCCATTATAAAGATCACCACTAAAATAACCCCATTTTATCAATGATCTCCAAATAGTACAAAAACTTACAAACCATTTTTCAAGATGAAAATATTTCATTTCTAAAGAAACCAAAATGCTTATTGGCTACAGCATGGTTCAACTATTTGGGCTCGTGGTGAACAATAAAGAGGTGGAGGTCAGGTCTGCATACTACGCTCGGTTAGGTCCATGCACTCTATATGTATGTAGGCACCTTATTTGAGTTCACCCACCATGGTTAAAGCACATTCCTTTCTATGCGCCTACAAAACTAACCAAAGTAATAGGGTTATTTCGATCACCTTAAATCATATAAAAAATCTCCAGACGACACTTCCTGTAAATGGCCGTGTTCATGCTCAAAGACTTCGTAGATAACAATGAAGCTAAGCGGCCAAATGCATCACTAGAGATGGCTTTACTGAGGTACGGTTGGGAATGTTAAAACCTCATACTCAATGGCACTTTAATATGCCTAAAAAGGTAATTGTATATAAATCCTTGTAACAGATTCAAGTTTAACCTAATCTAAACAGAAATAATAAAGCAAAATACCAATCTAACTGAACAAAATGAAAAGCCCACATTTTCAAAAGGCAAACTGACATCCGAACTTTGAACTTCTTCACCACCTCAAACTTCTTGCACCCGCTTTTGCTGTCGTGCCAAATACTGCAAACAGAACGCCATCATAACAGGAAGTTCAATTTCAGAAAAGACCAAGATCGTAAAAGAATCACCCAAAAAAAATTAGTTAAACAATGCACTTTAAGAAACAAAATTAGTTAAAGGAGCGCATGATTGACCAATTTACATTACGCAAAATTGGATGGTCAAATGAAGCAGACACATTAAGTGGTTGATCTAACATAGGAAATATAATTATTTTATATTATTCGAACATATTGAGTACTAACCCAAGCAACAATAGTGAGACGATTAAGCCCTGGACTGGAGACTGGATATTGTCGACCTCAATATCTGATCCCCGACTATTGATCTCAACTTTCTAATAAACTCTTCACGAGTCGTTTTCTTTCCCTACAAAATCACCAACAAAGTTAAGTAGTAAGCACACAATATAATTTGACACAAATGATGTGTTGAATTACTACTCAACATACCCTAAGAGACTCATACAAGACATGCACTAGTCTCATATCCTCGGGGGCTACTTTATCCGATATAGCTTCAAACAGCTTTGAGAAAGGCATCCAGGGGAATTAGGAGCCCTAGAGGTGCTTGATCCAACACTCGGAACCTTTTCCATAGACATCCCCTTCACACTTTGAAATTGGGGGCCATT
Organism: Centaurea solstitialis; assembly: GCA_030169165.1. NCBI lineage: Eukaryota > Viridiplantae > Streptophyta > Magnoliopsida > Asterales > Asteraceae > Centaurea > Centaurea solstitialis. Next base: position 77,361,794 of record CM058044.1, read on the forward strand.
CATCCCCTGGAAACGAATATAATAAACAACAATAAGCATAATCACTATGTCAAAAGAAAAATTATAATCAGGGAGAACAACAAGTAAAATTATAATCACAGAACAGACACTCACCAGTTTACTAGGAGAGGAATCTATCTGCATGGGTCCCTGGGGATCTTGAGTTGTTACCCTCGACAAGTCAACCCTACTTCCCTCTAGAATCGGGTTCCCTGCATTATCATGAACATAGTTATAAGAGGACAATAGTAAGTAGTGTTTCTAATTCTTTGTAGAAATCTAGAGCTGTTATGCATATCTTGAGTCTGTTGGATGTGAGAATTATCTGAGAATTTGGCTAAAAATAGGCTCCGTTTCTTTCCCTATGGGCAACATCTAGTCACTGCCCTCACTTTACTCTCTACAATCTGCAACATCTATGCTAGTTTTCTCCCTAATTGGATCAACTCCAAATCAGCTCTGCAAGTTAATCTCACACCCTTTACGGCTTTTAAATCAAGTACAGTTTATAGTTCATGTTTGAAATTCATTAGAAAATATTCCAATGGAGTATTTATGTTAGGCCTAACTTTGTCAATGAAGGGTATTTTTGGTATCTTCGTTTGACTAGTTTCTAAATCCACTGGGGAAAGTAATAGGCCTGCTTAGCTTCATTGTCAAAGATGACCGAGTACAAGTCAAACACTGAAGGATCAGAAACATTCTGAACACTTCAATCAGCTCCTACAACTAACAAGTACCCAGTTCTGGCCTTAAGTAACTTCTCACACCCTTTTGTACGGCCAATGACACATCAGATTCAACTTTATCTTGCCTCTGGTATTGGGTCTAAAGAGTGGTGTTATGTCTACCCGAAAACCTTTAGTAATTTATCCTGAGTCTTGCTTGCCATTGCTAGTTTTGACCTTTTCTCTTGCATGCCCCTACTGCTGTTTACTATTTAATGTACTTGTTGCATGTTTTTTTTCTAGTATAACACTCCTTTTTCAAGTATATTTTCCTACGTCTCATCCTCTCCGGTGTATTTTCAAAATACTCACAACTTCAACAACATAGGCTTCCTTACAACTTCTCAGTCAAGAGGGGCAGCATCTCTACGCCCATGGGGTAGAGCAAAAGTTTGCAAACAGTCTACCTTCCTCCCATACCCTATTTTGAGCGGGATATACTGGGTATGTGTCATACTGTTTGGTTTTAAAGTAGCATCGCGTTCCATAAGGAATTTTAGCAAAAATAATGAGGTATGATTATCTGACCACTGGTAAATAAAAAAATGTGGCAGCTACAGCCTTCTTCCAACCGTCATTGTATGGTACTATTGGTGGAGCCTTACAAATAAGTCCCAACCCCACAGGCACAGCATAGCTGAAACGAACTATAAACTACAAGGGCATGAGCTTGCAGATGGACTTTTGAAGTACAAAAGAAAGTTGACAACTTAAACAGCAGTTACTTGCAGAATTGCATGGTCAAGGGCTTGTTTCAGATGAAGCAGAAAACAGACCACTAGAAAGAAGACTTAACACATGATAACCCAACAACAAGAGTTGGATGCATTGTGTCGCATTTAGTCCAACTCCGAACATGTTTACCCTGTGTCACATCAGCCACTACAGAACTGAACTGTTGATGACCTCTGCATACCACCCTCAAACAAATGGTAGCACAGAAAGAATTGATCATGTGGCAGATCTCACATATGTGGATTTATAGAGGAATGAAAGGGAGGTAACAAGAGTTGTTGCATACTTGAAGCCGCATCCCAAAATGGGTTATTTGCAGTCACGAAATCCTTGAAGCTGCCCCTTAGACAGAAAGACCCTTCTAAGCTGTAAAGTATATGGTCTGTGTAGATTATCAGCAAAAACTTCCAGTCAACTCCAAGATGCATCCACTTTCTGATGCATCTCAGACCAAGTCAAGGATTGGGTCAACTACATACAGATGCCACAAGTCTTGGGTCAATGGGAGAATGTGGGTGTGGATGATACAACCTAGGATGAAACTGATAAATAAAAAGAACTCCGCCTTTTTTTTTACTTTTAAGTTTGAATGATGAGATTTTGGATGATGTGGATGGGGTGAATTGTCAGAATTGTACCCAAGGGTAAGCGAAATCCAGTCACTGGCAAACCAACGAACCAAAACCCGGACCGAACCAGAACCAGTCTTGTTCGGTCATGTCCTTGGTTCTAGATTTTTTATTCTAAAACCAGTTCTGAGTTCTAGATTTTCTCAATGGTTCGGAACAGAAACCGAACTGGTTCATTCTTCTGTTTTATAATCTTGAAAAGTTCTAACTTCAGATTTGGATTTTTCAAACTGAAAGAGGCACATCTTTATTCAGTCCATGGTTCAGTTTGGGACCGAACCGCTTCTAAACCAGAAGCAGACCGTTACCACTGGTTTTCAACTCCATTATATTAGACCTTTTTTGGTTCCGGTTCATTATTGTTCAGACTCAATGAACAGCCCTACAATTTTCCATGCAAGTACTTATGATGTTGTAGAAAAAGATGAAGATAAAGGTGACTAGAGATGAATAATGGGAATACATAAATTACTACCTTCAGCACTTGGAGACATCTTGAAACTGACTGCATATTCGGGATAGATATGGGTATTCATATTCATGTTCCAAACGACATAATGATTTGGATTTTGCAGATTATCAACTCCGCTGTCAAAGCACTCATCACTTGGACAAAATTGTTTAGATCCGGGCAAAACAAGTTCCATATTTCCCACTATCACACGGCATAACACCATATATCTTACTCCATTTTCGTCAACATCACAAATAGTAGCACTGTAACCAGAGCAGAAAATTAAATCCTTAAAAAATACATACATAGAAAAGCTTGAGAAATAAGACATAGAGAGCAAGTTTCAGAAGAGAACCATACAAATATTAATAAGCCTTGATGAAAAAGGAGAGGAAAATAAACACATGCTTATAGTTTCCATGTGTGAAGGTAGAAAAGTATAATGTTCACACTTTGTCGAATGTTCATCACCTCAAATCATATCTCAGAACAAGAAACATAAGCTTATTTGTACCTGTCATGGGCAGAGTCAACGGCAGTAAGGTGGACTCCGTACCCATACCTTCCAAGTTTTGGCCCATCATGTCCAAGCCCATAAACCACAGTGCTAGATATTGCATCTGTAGGAGATGCAAACCAAGCATATTGCACATTTGCCTTTCGACGAAGCTTTTGTGTAATTTCAATCTGCTTTTGGAAAAGCTCTAGCCTCGCTTCCATTATATCACCAGAGCATTTCTTGACATTTATTATTTCAACCTTCAGGGCTGGACTTACTCCCCTGATAAACATACTTCCAACGGTTTCTGGGTCTAGAGTTCTGCATATACTTTCACAGATAGGGGATGCATCTTCATCATTCTGTTGAACTTTCTCAACAGGTTGGTCAGCTTTTGCATCTAGTTGGTTGCAACTATTATATAAATTGTGGTCGTGATGATCAGTATAACCTTCCTGGTCAAGTTTGATCCTCTTGACATTTGACTCTTCAACGCATTCCTCAAAGTTACTGCTACTTGGTCCATTTAGATCAATATCAATATGCAAATTAATTTCAGGAGTCATAGAGGACTCTTGTTCAACAAGTTCTAAATCTTTCATTGCTTCTGACTTATTGCATTGATGACTTTCATGACAACTAGAATATGATTCAGGAAAAAAGCAGCTACCTTTGTCATCAATCCACGCTATAGGTTTTTGTACACCAGTTTTCAAATCTACTTCGATCATATGTAAGATATCTAAGATTAGATGACGCCCATTAAACTTCACTTCAGTCGCTCCCTTCTTTGCCAAGAAGTCCTCCCTAACCAAGTCGATGATATCTTGGGGAAAATCAGTCCATTGACCATCTTGAGAGAAAAGCAAACGTTGAGGCAGTCCACTTTTCATAAAATTTGAGTAGTTCTTAAGTAAAGTTCTCCTAAAGGAAGAGCAGCACTTGGACATGCAGCCATCATCTCTCTTTCTCTTTCCAGTCTTCTTCAATACTGAAGCAAGGTCGGTCCTCACAGCCAAAGCCTTGTTGCTAGCTCTAACTATCTGAGCCTGGTGCTGAGATGCTCGTTTCCTCTTTGAATCAACAATGACCCTACTACCATTGTCCGACACTTTCACCCATTTCGACGCCATTTATCTACAAGCCTAGTAGTATTTACACAAGTCACCTATCTAAAGTAATGAGAAATACTCAAAACGAGGTGCGGAAGGAATTGCAAGTCCTGCATAAAAAAGAAAATAGCAATTAGTTGAAACCAAATTGTTCTAAATCAAAATGAGACAATAAACAAAAAGTACATGCAATTATTTGCAAGACAAGAACAGATATCAGAGGGTCAAAGATTCCAATAGTGCAGGCGTGACGAGAGAAAAGGCCAAAACTAAAAAGCATTGTTCATTAATTAGCTATAAATATCTGATTTATCTTTCTCCGTGACTTCCTCAAGGGTTGCTTCAAAACCTTCAAGTTCCAAATTCAAACAAGGAATCATGCCTCTAAAAGACAAACCATGTTGCATAAATTCAGACTCATTCATCAGGGCATACACATAGGGCAGCATTCAAACCATCAATTACTACTTACCTTAAAAGAAGTGTTCTAAAAGGCTCGCTACGACAGCCGTTGTGGCATGCCGTCACTTAAGACTTGTGTCTAACACCACGTTAAGCATGTGGCATGCCATGGATCAATTTGTGTTACAATACTTTTGTACCCTTAGAGTGTCTTATTTTATTAGTTTTAGCAATAACATAATTTAAAGTGTATAATATCATTAACCCATTAAGTAATAGTACACAAACACATGTTTTATATACGTATAACATATAGATTTGCCACCAAGGCATTACAGAGTGAACCAAAAAAGGGGAAATGAGATCAAAACCATCATTACAAAGAAGCTGGCAGCAAGATTTCAATTTATCATGTTATAAAATTGCTAGAACTCCCAATAAAGAACATAATAAATATAATAAATGTGGTATCGAATTATTCGTATGTGTCCACAAGGTAATCCTGCAAATAAAAGATTGGCAATTAGAAATATATACTTTCAATCACTTGCATTAAGAACTCGCTTTATGCAGGAAGCCAGGAACAAGTAATTTATATGATTTATACGAACACCTAACTGAAAACAATTATGATTAAGAAATTTCTATTATAACCAAAAGGTGGATTGAAGAAAAACATTAACTTGAACAAATTGAAATATAGTCACTTAAGTTAAGAGAACATACCATTTACTAAAACTAGCTTGACTTCAGCATAATGCGGCCATTTCCATTCCATCGCTTGAGGTCGACAAATTTCTAATCCTGTCATAAACTAATTACAGCACTAACGAGTACTACACTAAAACACAAAACATCCGTCAGAAACTTGTAAAGTTACAGTTCATTGAACATCATTTTCTTTCCATGAAGAATCTATATAACATCCCCTATACGCAATATCCAGGTTCCACATTCAATTGAACATAAAAAGATTAGTTGCTACCATTCTACCAAAAGCATCGTCATTTATAAGTCTACTCCACAGAACCCACCTAGAAACAATACCACGTCTAGACCTAACATTAATGGTAATTAGATGTAACTAGTAATTTGTAAAAACATAAAGGTCTTTAAATAGGCATAGAGTCATGGAATCATATCATCTGCAGCAAAAAGCCACTTTATGAGCCAAGTATTGTCAAATGACGTAGAAGTTTCTGCGAGTAATTACATTACATCCACCACTTTTCATCCATATTAATTACAACGTTCCCAAAACAGATTCAAACTCATTCCCCCTTTAATGACCAAACATATTGTTCAATGCATGCACTGCCGCAATTTAGAGCAAACGATTTAGTTTCAATTAGCGCACGTCTACTTGATCTCAATCCCTACACGCACGTACCATGTTTGTGTTCGACTACGCCTCTCACTCTACATGCACACTCAAATCACATCCAATTGCACCATGTCTAAGTCTAGGTATAACCTTGCGGCTTTGCATACTTTGCAACTCGAAAGAGTGACTTTCTAATCACAAATGAATAACATCAAACACAAACATACATGTCAACATCAGTGAGAACACATCCTTGTTAAACTTATTGAAGCCACACCACACATATGTTGATCCAACTCACAAATAATTGTATCCAATAATTTACAGCCAAGCACATAATAAAAAAATAAAACAAAACAAAAATAAAAATAGATCAATATTTTTTTTCCAACAACAACCGACTTTAAAATTCACAAAATTTCATATTCCAAAACCCTAGAAAAAAAAATCTTAGACAACAATTAATCACGTATTTGTTAATCAAACTCAAAAGCAGACAATTTCACGAAAAAGAAACAACAAATTCAAATAATTTTTGGAAAAAATACTAAAAAAATTCTTCAAATTCAATCTTCAATTTCATAAAATCAATTTGATGAAAACTTTACGGATCAACTCAAATCCAACAGATAATACATAAAAAAAACGCAATTCACATCCGATCTGTAACAGATCCTAACTAAAAACCTAAAATCCATATAAAATCAACGCCAAAATCATCTAGGTTAAAATAAAATATTAAAAAACAACTCACCAACACAAGAAATTGTACAAAAGTCAAGCACAAATCACCAAATTTGGACGGATTTCGATGAACATAATCAATCAACGGATCGACGGATGGATCGTGAACTAAGTCGTCACAAAGAAAATTAAAAAAAAAAAACGAAACGTGGATTTTGAAAAAGAAGATAGGGACTTCTTGTTAAAGAGAAGAAGATGAGTTTGAATTGATTATTTATGTGTGAAATAGTTGAATATTTATGGAGATTGCTTGGGGAGAAAGAAAGAGAGAGAAAGAGAAACGGTCGGCGAAGGTCGTATTTTGGGGTTTCCGGGGAAAGAGATGGTTTTAGGGTAGTTGCGGAAGAGAAAATATACGAGGTGTGGTAAACGTCTCATCGGACGTTTTTATTGTCACATCAGCGTCACATCATTTTTTTTTTACTTTTTCAATGTCGTAAAGTTATAGACCTTTACATACGTTCCATACTATTGTCCCGTCTTTTATTTATTTTTATTTTTTGTTACGGTTATTGATATTTTAAATAGTTTAATTTTTATAAGTGATTTATAACTTAACATGAGATAAAACGGTTAATGTTTTATTTTGTATATTGTAAGTATGTGAATTCGTCAACCGTATTTTTTTCTCGAATGTGCTCTTTGTGGGATAAAAACCGTTTTTAACTCGTTATCCGTGAAATGACCATGTGGGCGGCTGATGTAAAACTTGCGATCTTTTTGTTTTCTCTGCGCCTTCTTCGATGCTTCTTTTTGTTTCAAAGTTTCCACTTTTATCCTTGCCGCCTTGGTTTTTTCCCTTGTGGCTTTTAACTTTTCCTGCTCCACGGTTAGCCATTTTTCGTTTTTCATGTTGAACCTCTCGACATACTCCAAAATACCTGCTATCACGTCTTCCATTTTCGTGTCCTTTGTGGAGGTTGACACGACGCGTTTACCTTTATCCCTCCCCATTGGTCGTGGAGGTTCTTGTACTTGAACCTTGTTCTTCTCGTTTTCCTCATCGTTCTCCTCATTTAGGTTGAACCGACATCGTGCGTCGGAAGACGTCATGTTTGGGTTTGAGTCCGACGTCGTTTTGCTTCGTTTTGGGGCCTCGGGTTCCCATCCATCAAAGGCATCGTCCTATTTAGGGTGGTCTTTTGCAACTCTCCATACCGCCTTGTTGGATAAAGTCGTATTTTGTTTGATTTTGATTCTTTCCACTAGCTAAAGTTAAATTCCATCCATTAACCAAGCACTTTAGCATACCCTATGATTTTTCTTGCAAAAACAAAATCCTTAAGAACCAAAACCAAAAGTAAAAAACACATATACCAAATTTGCAATTTACTTTTACTATAGTTTTGCCATAAATTTTAGAGTAAATTATGTTATCCGTCGTTGTAGTTTGTTAAAAATGTGATTGTTAAATTGTTTTTAGATTTAATTTAATTTATTATTTATATTATATTATTATTATTATATGTAGAGAGGTTGTATATAACACATTGTCGCACCCCCTTGTCCTATTCTCTCACCATCGACGACACACCCATCACTTACTGGCAACAGTCGTCGCTCTACATCAACCTCCATTTTTAAGTAACCCATGCTCACACGGTCACACCCCTCAATCTCTCACTCCCTTGCTTCGTTCAATCTTATAATCTCAAGAACTGTTTTTTAGATTTCAAAAAACTATCCTTGCTCATCTACTCGAACCCAAACATTTAACCATGATTCATTGGGAACGTTAGGTATTGTCTATGGGAACTATTATAACAGTTTGCTTAGTAACGAAAAAGTTTGATGGCGACAGGATCTTGACTGTGTGTTGCTTGGAAGAAGTGTACAAAAATAGTGACATAAAAGGATGGTAGGTACGAGAGTGAAGGGAAAATGGGAAGTCATCAATGGCGGTGCTAAGGGGAAAAACCTGGTGGTTACAAGTACACACACACACACACACACACACATATATATATATATATGGGACCATGGTAAATTAATTTTCTTATTCTAAAGGGAATTAAATGAAGAACAAAATGACTTTCTGTGTGTTTTTGTAGGGTGAAAGCAATGTGTGGGCGTAGCAAGAAAACAAGTGTGAAACCTTGGAATTTTCCGTTCACCTCTCCCACATCCGGCCTCCTTTTTCCTTCACCTCCCCCAGTGTCGAGCTCCTTCGCCGTTCACCTTCCTAGCTCTACAGTCTCCGCAGTTCCACTCCCCCAAACAGGGCTGGATCTAGAGGGTAAAATGAGGGGAGAGGACCCTACTCAAAAGTTAAAAAAAAACAATTTTTTATGTAAAAAACAATATGGTCCCCAATCACAAACAGAAATGGCGATGATGAAGGTTTTGTGAGGTGGCACTAGAGGTAGATTTTTGATGTTATGTTAGAGGGTGCGATAGCCTTTTATTGTGTTTATATAAGGTTGTTTCATTTTTTTAGTGAAATATATCTTTATTTTTATCTGTTATGAAATAAATGAATTTTTATCCAACCTTGTTTTTTGTTTAATGTAATCTTAAACATGGAACTGTTTTTTTTAATCATCCCATCTCATGTAGCATGTGTTTTAAATGCACTCTTAAACATGCATGTATATAGAAAAGACCAAACTACCCTATCCTATTTGCAAGGAGACTTGAGTAACATTCATCAAGATATTTTAGGTGTAGAGAGTAGATCTATAATTTACAAACTACAATCAACATCAATTCAATAAATACGAAATACAATATAAGAATCCGAATTTATGACAAACAACCAGAACCAAAATTTAGTTGATTTAAATATAATTTTCTCCATCTTGTTGACCAATAACAAATGAAAAAAAACTTGCATTTTAAATTTTTATTAAACTCAATATTATCAAAGTCTAATCGAGAGGCATTATCACTATCACTGTATCACACGATCACGCATCGTTTTACTTTTTTTTTATTTTAAGATGTATAATAAAGGGGTTGCTATTTCTACCACCTTACACCTTCTATTGACTCATAAATTCATATCCATATATATTGGGTTTCATTTGCGCACTCACATATACCTATCCATATACCTCTATAAGGGGTATGGATAGAAAACTCCGTGTAATAAATGTTTTCGAGATCGAAATGTTATTTCATTATGCCCAACGGCATTTTGTGTTTGGTAAGGTGCCCCCTTCCTTGTGGTGGTGGGTCTAAGTCCCTATCATGGACGTTAGTGTAGATTTAGAAGTACGTTTAGTGGGTGATTGGTTAGTGTGTTTGCTATCGTTCAAAAGAAATTATGTATATTTCATTATTGTGAGATATAATTTTCAATTATTTTAATTACAATATTGTAGATGAATTATTGGTACGAAATATATAGGCGAAATCAACGTCAAGTCATCAATACTATTTTACCTTTTTTATTTGTAATGACGTGACTTGGTGGAACTTTTATTTATTTCTTTATCATTCACTTATATTTAAATATCAAAATGGGTTATAAGTCTTCTTTTAAATTACAAGCCCATCCGCAGCCGTGCAGGTGATACCACCTGCACAGGCTGCCACCTCAGCGCCACATCAGCTTTACCACTACCTTACCATTACCATACTATTCATCCACATCCGTACAGGCCATACTACCTGTATAGTTTTTTTAAATAAAAAAAAAACAATTAACAATTCATTTTAAAATTAAAATTTAAATTAACAATTTAAAATTAACAATTAAAAATAATAATTAAAATTAAAATTAAAATTTTCAATTAAAATTAAAAATAACAATTAAAAAAATTACATTAAAATTAAAAATAAAAAACTATTCGAAAGGAGGCCAATCGTATTGTTCGCGCAACCGCGCCTTCTCTCGCAACGTGGTCTCCAAAATGTTACCCGAGAGATGGTTGTGCGGTGATGTGTAGAATTGGAAGTGTGCCATCCTTTGTTTTTCTTTAAGTATATCCATAAGCCCGTTGATACCATGTGTAAGAGCGCCTACGTGGGTTGACATGCCCGTGTTGGCTTCGTTTATCGAAGACGAAGACCCCGCACGTCTCGCCGCGTTCCGACCCATTGATCGTGGCCGTTCGGTTTGTGAGCGTTGCTCATCATCCCCGAGGTGGGTGTAAGTACGAGCATCGGAATCGCCGGGGAGTCCGTTTGGGTTTCGGTCGTTTTCGACCGTTTGTTTGTAGGCGTGCGGATGTCCGATGGGTTCATCATTTCCACCGGGTTGTACTTCGGGCATTCGATGAGAACTCTCCAAGCGGCTTGGTGAGGGAATGTTCGATTATACTCACATCGGTATCGCTCGAGCGCTCGTTCCAAGATATTAACGTCGGATTCGCCGCTATTTCGGTGATTCAATGTGTTGTTGTAGATACAAGCAAATTTCGAGACCCCCGATAGAAGCAATCTCACTTTGGTTTGCACGGCGTCGCTTGAGCGGACGTTGGGGCCGTACCCCATGCGTATGTCTAACGACCTTTTATCGGCCATCCAAAAATTGTCTACTTCAAAAATGAAAAAATTAAAACACATTAGCGAATAGTTAAGTACGTTAAAAACGGTTTTTTATTTACCTCTCGTTCGATAGTTACCTATGGTTGAATCCTCCGAGGTTTCGGCCCACGCTTTCGCCAACTCGACCTCCTCCTCACTCGACCATGGTTTAGGAGGCGCTTTAGTTTTGGTCGGGTTCGCACTCGAGCTCGCTTCTACGTTCTTACCCTTCCCACGTTTTTTACCTTTAGGTTGTGGCGGCGGTGGCGGTGGCGGCGACTCCGGTTGGGTCTCGGCCTCTCGGGTACCTCCTCGTCATCTCCCCACGATTGCGGTGACAAGTTGGTTCCATCTCGTGGTTCCCACACTTGTGACGGCGGTTGTTGGGTTTGCGTCGTCGGTTGTTGGGGGTGCATGGTGTACGTCATCATAGGGGTATTCGCGATCATATTCGCATACGCCCAATTGTTGACCATTGGGGTTTGCGGCCAACCCGACGGAGGCAACCAACTTCCAAACCCCATAGGGTTCGTCATTGCGGGGCGATAGACACCCGACGGTGGAGGTGTTTGGGATGCCGAGTTAGGACGTCGGGAACCGGAAGGGGTACCGTGTGGATCCATGAAAGAGATGAAGAAGAGATGAGATAATTTGTTGAGGAAGAGATGAAGATGAAAATTGAATAGATGTAGATGAAGATAATTTGTTAATGAAGATGTGTGGTAAAAAATTGAATAGATGAAATTATATATATATATATAGGTGAAAGTTCAATTGCAAACCACTTTTTCATTGTGAACGTGAGGACAAACGAGAGCGCGACACGTGGCAAAAAAAAATTCCGACACGCGCGACCTTAGTGTTATTCATACTGAATAAACACTGTTATTCAGTGTTATTCAGTATGAATAACACTAAGGTCGCGCGCTTTTTGGTTGAAGTCGCGCGTGTCCTTTGAAATTTCGGCGACTTTAGTGTTATTCATACTGAATAACGCTTTATTCAGTCTGAATAATGGTGTTATTCAGACTGAATAACACTAAGTCGCGAAAATTCAGAGTGACACGTGGCGCGCTCTCGTTTGTCCTCACGTTCACAACGAAATAGTGGTTTGTATTTGAACCCACCCCTATATATATATATATATGTGTAAAAAGTAAAAAAAAAAAAGTAAAATATATATATATATATATCCGTTATACAACGGTCAAAAAGAAAAAAAAAAAGCAACGGCAACCGCTCACCGATGACCCTCCTCACCGCTCCCATACCGGCATACCGCGGCGGTGTTACCGCCGGTATGGGAGCTGCACCGGCCCCAAACCCTTTACGCTGCGGATGGCCTAACTTCTAATCAGATTGATAAACGCAATTCATCAACCTAAATTATTAAATAAGTTTACAACATTGACTATTTTAAACTTTAACTCTATGAGAATGAAAAATACATAAACGACTAATTTTTGGTATTAGCATATGACTTGTTTTTTGAGAAATTTTTAATCGACATCAGTAAATGTCTTCGTAAAAAGGAAAAAGGGTGTGGATGAGACTCTTTGATTTCATTAGCCAGTGAGTTTGCTTTTCGGATGAATTGGAGTTGGGTTAAACCAATTTAATTAGCTTACAAACAAAGTTTGATTTGAATACAGGGAAGTATATTTATCTGAAATGCGAAAGATAATTAATGTCGTTTTGAAAATAAAAACTTTTTTAATTCATACAGCATATACTAAATGTAAATTAGTTTGTTAGAACGTATTATTTTACATTGAATCGAGGATTATCCTAAGAGATAGTTTTCGTATACTTAGACGATTGATCTCATGATGTTGACTAAGGGGTTGTTTGGTTGGTTTTCTATTAAGTCTTGTATAAATTTCTTTGTGTAGAGTAATATGTTTTTATAGATTGGAAAGATTTATGGTTCGAAGGGTTTTTTCATAGACGCAACAAACTTACTTTTCTTGATGACAAATTTGGGAAAAACTTGGCTTTTTGCATAAAGCTCCCTTTGAAATTAAGTCACTACCAAACAAGCATGTATAGATGATTGTATAAGCTATAAGTCTCATTAAGATCATTCAGCTGCTAATAAACAACCTAACTATTAAAAAATGAGAATAATGGGGCTGCATATTTTTGTTTCAATCTAAATATATGTACTTGTGCGTTTTTATAGACATGCAGATGCAAAAAAAAAAAAGGATTAGTGGGCTTGTGAGGGGTGTGATCCAAGATGAATTTAGCTCACCCATAGATATACACGATTCAGAATGAATTGAGTTTAAGGGTTTTCTTCAACTGTTATGTTTAAACTATTGATGGTTACTTTAAAGTTTAACTATATATTTTCAATGGATATCAATTTAAGGCAGGGATCTGAACATATATTGGATAGATTTGTCCAAGAGCATGGTTTTGATGACCTTCAAACTGTAGTTTGTAGGCGTGTTGTTTTAGTGCATGTGGTCATTAGCTTTGATTGATTTTGTTGTTGTTCGTTGGTCGTTTTTTATTTCATTGTATATGCTTTGTCTGGTTGTATGTTTTTTCTTTATATTTGAGCTCTTCATTTATAGTGTGCTAACTTGTTTTCTGCTTCTTATAGAGTTAGAGAATTCACAAACATACATTTTCTTGTACATTTGTTTTTATCTAATATTATTCACATGTCTTAATAAAAAGGAAAAAAATTTAATTTGTCTTAAAGTATTATTCATATTGTTGCCATTTTCCAATTGCAATTGTCGCCAATGAAAGTGGATGAAGATGACTTGGTGGGTTTAGGAAATTTATTGCAATAAGTGCATGTGCATCCTTGGACTTTTCAGTTTTTATTTATAGTCTTTTCACTTTTGTCATCTATATAATAACAAAGTTTTTTCTACTTATAATTTATGTATTTATGTATTTATATATTTTTACATTAGTATATAACAAATAAAAAGTTTTGGGTTTAATTTTAGTTAATGTTTCTAAACTTTGTTAAAAGAAAGAACAAACATGATGCATTTCTTATGATTGAAAAAAAAAAATATTTGACTAATTGTATGTTTAGATAAAAGTTTATATAAGTACTTTTAATTGTATAGTTAATTTAAAAAACCATATCAATCATGTAGATATACTCCCAACTCATATAAGTTGGTATAGTTTTTTAATCAAGTTAACAAACACAAATGGTAACACAAGACAATTAATGCTTAATGATGTGTTTTTCATAATCAAATGTTTAAATCTTTATAACATTATTTGTAAAAATATCAAAGCAACTTAGAGAAAAATATAACAATTTTTTCTTTCAAAACCAACTAAAAGAAGAAGAAGACTAAGGTGAAAGGTGCTTTTCACCAAGCAATTACTCTAAGACCCATCATAAAAAGGTCAAGATCAACAAACAAAAGTCAAGTTCTGACGTTGATAAGATATCGATAGAAATTAAAATACATTAAATTGTCTAAGTAAGACATATTTTATTCATACATCCTCTTACAAGGGTATGTGAGCTTGAAATAGGGTAAAATTGAGGTGGTACGAGAGTGTGGAGAGCATGTGAAAACAACCCCTTAAAACGCCATGTTATGGGGAGAGTACAGAAAGAAAAAAAATCAAAAATTGAGAAAAGCCTCCACACTCATTCATGTAAACACCATGTACATATACAAATAATTTATAATATAAACACGTGCATATATACATATACATAACATCCACACATACATACAACCAAAAAACGACTTAAACTACGCATATCGACATGTGCATACCATCCAGACGAACAATTGTCAAGATATTCGTTTTCTTTTTTTTACATTGTGAGGTTTTTCGTCAAACCACCCACTCTCTTATTTAATCTTATTATTATTATATAAATATATATATTGTGTAATTATTCAACTTAAAAATATGCTGTATCAATCATTTTCTTGTCAAATTGCAAGAAATTTAGTTTTCCACTATAACTTTTTTTCTTCCATAATGTCAAAATCAAGTTTCCATAATTCCACGGAGAAAATGCAAAAAAACTAAAACTTGTGGATACAAATGCAAAAATACTAAAACTTTTGGATACAAATGCAAAAAAACAGAACTTATGGATACAAATGCAAAAAATACCAAAACTTGTGGATACAAATGCAAAAAAACCAAAAAGTGTAAAAAAAATGGCCCATGCAGGTCTCGAACCTGCGACCTTCGCGTTATTAGCACGACGCTCTAACCAGCTGAGCTAATAGGCCTTTTTGTTTTAACCTCTTTACAAAATATAAATAAATAAAAACTAATAACAGTAATCTTTCTGATCTCCAATTAGGGTTTCAAATTGGCCCTCCATTGTTGAAGGAGAAGAACAAACACACTGAAACACACAGAGAGAAAAAAAACTGTGAAATTGAAAATGGGAAAGTCAACGGCGACGACCAAAGATGATGCACAAGCTCTTTTTCAGTCTCTTCGTTCAGCTTATTCAGCCACTCCCACTAATCTTAAGGTTCCCCCTTTTTTCTCGATTTTTATCTGATATTTTTGTAAATTTCTATGTGTTTTTTTGTGTTTTGTGACCTAATGATTTGTTATTCTAATTAACAGCTTATAGATCTGTACGTGGTGTATGCCGTCTTCACGGCTGTGATTCAGGTATTCGGTTAATTAGTGATTACTTTTATGATCTTATTATGAACACTTGTTTGCAAAAAAAAAAAACTTATGTTATTTGAATTAATGGTAGTGTAATGATTTTGATGTTGAAAATGTTGTTGATTTTAGGTGTTTGATTGAAGATTTGGAGTGTTTTGTTGTATTTTAGGTCAAACTGGTTTTATGTGTTTTTTAGGGGTGTATTGGTACTCATTAGGTTTCATGTTAACTTGTTGTCTTATTTCATTGTTTTGCTGAGTGATTTAGTCTCTTCAAGAGTGTTGGATTTAGCATGAAGCTTCAGCAGATTGGAGAAATGCAAGCTGTCTCTTGGTTTGAAACTTTGAATTTGATACCATGATTTCATTAAATATCATGTGAAGTTTATTGTGTTTACAACATAGGTTTAATCCACTTGAATTTGGTGTCTCTGTTTAAAGCTTGGGATCCCCGGTAGGTGCTAATGCTATCAAATCCTCACGGGGCCTTAGAATCTTCCGTTACGGCGTTACCATATGCAGAGTTTGTTTTGTGTAAACCCTGTTTTGCCAAGATACTTTTGTTATTGGGGAAAGAAACCACTGAATGTGTGAAGAAATGGTCTAGTTTGTATTTGGATCAAAGGTGTTAGTTACCACAATTAAATAAGCTCTTCAGAGTAGTCATTGTGTTATGGTTAAAGAGTAACGTAAATTAGCTCATGAAAGTATGATTTCAGGAAGACACTTGATGCAATATCTTGTCTATATTTTCATCAAACACTCCTTAGGATATTGCTTCAGTTCCCCTATTTGCAAGAAATGTGGGGTTTACGGTTTACCAACAATGTCTTTATTCAATGATTCTACGTGTAACTATGGTGTGAGAAGGTGAGTTAACGTGAGAAGTTGATATGAACCCTTGTCCCTTGATCACTTCTAATCTCAATCCCACTCATGAATCATGCTTGATTCGGAGATTGATCCGGTGCATCGTATCTCGGTGCATCTCCTAATGTGGATCCAATGGTTGATAACCACTTGTCGCCCACCGGGACCCGACCCTAAGTTTATATGAGGGCTGATGTGGAAGCTCTCCCTAGTAATGATAATGTTGGAAAACTTGTAAAGTTTATGAAAAAGAAGCATGAGAATGGCAGTGTTAGTAACTTGGGTCATCATGCACATCGTCTAAATATTTGGTCTTGTTCACCAACTTGGTCAGAAAATTATGAACTGGGATGATACAACACTATACTTTTCCTTTTAATATTGTTCTCACGATAATCGGTATAATGCTCTGTAACGAACCTTTAGGCTACTTTTTCAACTCCCACATAAGACATAATGCCTACCTGCTGGCCAACAAAGAGGGATAGATGGAAGAGAATGTTCTTGATTCGTAAATTAGAAAAAAGAAAACAAACCAAGAAACATCATTATTTACCTTCAATCTTGATTTCGTATGTTTTGCTTATTACCAGGTGGGTTACATGGCGATCGTTGGTTCCTTCCCATTCAACTCTTTTCTGTCGGGTGTCCTTTCTTGTGTAGGGACAGCCGTTCTTGCTGGTAAGCTTATTTGTGTTAAACATTATTCATGGTCAAGTTTCATTTCAATTCTTGAAAAAACAAATTAATCATTTTTTTTTCACAGTTTGTCTTCGTATCCAAGTAAACAAAGAAAACAAGGAATTCAAGGTATCTTTCTTATTTCTCTTGGCCTCTGTACTTCAAAATGTTTTTTGATGGAGATCATGTCATTAACTTTTTTACTCGCCCATAAACCCTTTTGATTATTGTAGCTTACACTAGCGTTAGTTTTTTTTTCTTTGTCCTGCCTAGATGATTTACGTGCTGTTTTTCTGGAACTTGTATTCTAGATTAGATATCAATCTTTACACGTGATATTTGCTAATCGATTTTGTTCCAGGACTTACCTCCTGAGCGTGCTTTTGCGGATTTTGTTCTGTGCAATTTGGTGCTGCATTTGGTGATCATGAACTTCCTTGGATAACTTGTATCCTCACTCTATTACATCAACATTATACAACTACATTTTGATATTGAGGATTGGCTGAATATTTCAAGGTTCTTCATCTTTTCGATTACACCAAACGAATTTAACATGTTATCGAGAATGTTACGAAATGGTTGTCTATTGAAAGAATTATTGATATCTATCAAATGCCGATGGTTAAAAGTGCAAACCAACGTAGTATAAAAAGTCTTTAGCCAAGATAATCCCATGTCTTTTTTCGGCATCTATGCAAAGGTAGTTCTAGAAAAGTGAAATTTTAGAAAATAGGACAGAGCAAAACATTATAGTCAGCCTTTCTGAAACAGAAATTATGTTTACTATGATGGAACCATGAAGCAGTGGCACGGGCCGCTGTATGCTTGCCAATAGGTGTCTTCGTGCATCTATGTCAGTACCCTCAACCTCAAGTTATCTCTCAAACAAACTGGGTTAAATTTAACAATATCACTTACCTTACTTGGTAGGCTAAAGGGTTGTTTACCCAAACACTTATCTAGGGTAAGAGATTACTGGTAAGATGTATCACTTACCTTACCCAGTTAAATTTACCTCGTTAAGTGTTGGCCAAGTAAGATTCGTCGGCCTCTCTTACCAAGTAAGACTCGGTCTTTACCATCACTCAAATCCTGTAAGATTCTTGATCATTGTCATGTTCATCGCGTAATTTAATGTGACTTGGTAAGTGTTTGCCGTCTAAAACGTTTGTTAAACAGCCCTTAACAAGTTAAGTAATGTCTTTTTGCATACCAATGTCTTCCTGACTCCAAAATAAAACTTTTAAAACTTGGTCTTTCTATGTAAATACTAAATACATAGAATTTTTTGTACATGTTATAAGTTTAAAAACACATCGAATAATTTTATGGAACCTGAAGAGTGCGCAAGGTTTAACAAAAGGGGTTTTGATTGTTTTGAAACTTTTTTAAATTAAGTATACATAACCATTGTAGAAGAAAAACTCAAATAGCTTAGAAGCATCTTCAACTTATTCTCAAAAGAAATTCCATAAATATATAATCAAAACTCAAAATATCTAAAATAGAATTATATTTAACACCAATGTTAGGAATTACAACATTGGTTATACCATTAGAAAACTATTTTTTTTAAATTGTTATTTTGAGAAAAGATCTTAAAGAATCTTTTTAAATAAAAGTTGTTTCAAATCTCCATTTTTCCATTGAAGATGCACATAGAAGTACTTTGTCATGTCCTAACTAACATGCACATGGATCACTCTATTGAACAAATTCTTTGTACCATGCAAATAATTTAAACAGAAATATGGTGACACAAACTTAAAATATGAAATTAAACATTTCATTTATAGAAAAATATAAAAAAGGACAAAGAGTATGCTTTTATGATAAAGGAGAGACATCTATAATTACTCTTTGATGGTCTTCCATGTGCCAAAAGTTTAAAAAAAAAATCTTAAAATACTAGTATAATCTTTAGGTCAAATAAACATGATTCCCTTTTTAGAGATCCTAATCACAAAAGATAACAATTCAAAAAAAAAGTGTTGGTTTATCATAATCAAGTAAGTGATTGATTAATTATCAATGTATTAAATACATTTCAATTATGACAACATTTTTCAAAATCATAATGAGTAATTTTACTTTAGCTTCAACAAACATATGACAATATGAGAGGGACAAGCCAACAAACGACGTTACACGGCATACCAATAAGTCAGAATGTATATTAGATGAACGTTTATTTCACTTTATAGGTCTTGTCATATTATAATATCCATAAATGGAAAATATAAGACCATTTATAACACACGTCATTTTCCTATTCACATTTCCCGAAGGAAATACTCCATCAACCTAATCACCGAAGTTTATTCTTGAGCATGATTCTTTAATTTGAGATTCGTTTATTAGTTGTTTCCTAAGGATCATAATATGAGTAGTTTGCATCCTCCTAATTTATATGATTTTTATAAAGTATAACATTCGCGCAACACAAAGTAGATTTTTTTAATATTTTTCAAAAGATAGTCATGACATATGTTGAGGAATGTTTGTCAACGAGATCGAATATCGATCCTTTAATGTGAAGTTGAGATCCCTCTTTTTTTGGTTTATGAAACTCATGAAATCAGTTTTTACACTTAAAACTTCACAGCAAAAACATTATCAAGTGTGAAGGTTTCATAGTGTTTAGTTGTGAAAGTTCAGATTTTTTTTACCTTCACAACGTTTTGTTGTGACTTTCAAGTGTAAGAATACCAAATACGATTTTACAAGTATTACGAAAATATGTTGATCTTTTGACAATTGACACCATGAAAAGAAATCAAAATAAATATCTAAGTGTAAAATTAAAATATCAAACTTTTCTTTGAATAAAAAAACATATGGATATTTTTATTAAGGTTGGTCTTTTGGCACCATGAAAAGAAACACCAGTCCAAGACGTTAAGGAAAACCAGCTATCACCAGTTGCCAAAACAAACCCATTCCTATTTCTCCTACTCTTTATCTTTGGATTTTTATTTCTATAGAGATATTGTTAAATAAAAAAATCATTTTTCAAATAAAGTAAATTATCATTATTCTAGGAAATCAGTTTTTAAACTTTTTATTAAAAAGATAAAAAGACAAGTTTATATTCTCCAAAATTAAAACGACAATAAAATCTTATTTTAATTTAGTTTGTTTTAAATAAAAATGAAGCGAGTCGAAATTAAACATCCTCAATATTTTATTAGATTATGAG
The DNA here is from genome assembly GCA_030169165.1 of Centaurea solstitialis. Taxonomy (NCBI): domain Eukaryota; kingdom Viridiplantae; phylum Streptophyta; class Magnoliopsida; order Asterales; family Asteraceae; genus Centaurea; species Centaurea solstitialis. Next base: position 77,382,281 of record CM058044.1, read on the forward strand.
AGTTAAACTAGGTGTTAAAACAAGATATTCATATGGAATTTAAAAATGTCAAAATCAATAAAGTCAAGATATTCTTACATAAATATGTAAAATATAATCATCATTTTAGATATCCTAGTCGACTTATTTCATGATATTACAAATCTTAAGTTATGAGTATAACAATTAAAAGAAATACATGTAAAAATTTAGTTTTTATACCGTATTTTTTATAAGTATTGTAAGCACTGCTAGAAAAACGGGTATTATGGATGACAGCCGAAACAGTCGGAAATCGGCTTTACCGACTGTTTTCCGACGAAACAATCATCACTAAAAACCTGGTCGGTAAAATTACCAACGGTTTTTTCGACGACTTTTACCGACTGTTTTATGACTGCTTCATTTACCGACTGCTTTTCGATGACTTTTACCGACTGTTTTCCGACTGTTTCATTTACCGACTGCTTTCCGACGGGTTACCGACGATTTTCCGACTGTTTTCCGACGACTTGTTAAAAAAATAAATAAATAATAAAATACAGTTGGTAAACCATCGAAAAACGATCAAAAATTTCCGACTGATTTTAGCAGTTGGTAATGACGGTCGGTAATATCGAAATTTTTTAGGAGTGAAGTATTATTTACACCATCACAATCACGTTAAATATTTCAAATTCGCTTAGGGTTTAATTTTATGAAAAAAGGAAGCTCGAAGCATGAAAGGCTCATGTGGTGGAGAAGATATAGAAGTGGTAGCGTTGGTTGGGATCGACGTTGGAGAAAAAGCAGATTTGGTGGTGCCTTTTATAATAAAAGGTTATAGAAAGGTCGAAGTTAGAGTTTCACGATGAAGAGAGATATTGGAATTAGATCTTGAGAGTTGTATACTAATTTGTATGTAATATATGTTTATTGTTGTAATTTGTCTAACATGGATAGAAAATAAGATTCTTGAACTCCTTGTAATTTCAAGTTGTGTGCTACCAACAACTTCCATCATAGTTTTAGATTTGATTCAAAGTTATTCCACCAACATATTGCTTTGGCTTTGGGGTTATACGAGTGGTATTAAAGTCGATGCTTATACCATCCAGATGGTGATGATCGGGTATGAAGAGTCCTCAAAGGGGATGTTTGTTATATTAGACCATGAGTTATACTTGCTCTCCATGTTAATGCTACCAAATGTCATATCAACAATACATCAATTTTCTAGTACCTTAACCAAAATTACTCAAATCACAAGTTATACCCAACCCAACCTTACTCACGCATTTTATTTTATTAAATAATTAATAAATAAAAAAAGAGACATAGAGAAAAGGGGTCAGGGTGGGGGTCGATTGGGTTCTGGATACCGAACACCACCAAGCCGATTTAGGCAAGGTGGTGTTCCCGATTAATACCGATGAAGCCGAAGCGCTGTCGGGGAATGAGTTTTTTTATGTAAGGCTATGTTTGGCAAGCGTAGCTTATAAGCTAGCTGGTAGCTGATAAGCTAGCGGATAGCTGATAAGCTAGTTGTTGATTGATAAGCTTGCTAGTAGCTGATAAGCTAGCTGTTGAACAAATTATGTTTGGCAAAAACTAGCTTATGAGTATGTAAAATGACCAAAATGGGTATATTTGAATTTAATAATTAATATTAATAAGGGTATAATTGGAAAAAGCTACAATAAACTCCTCATAAGCTACTCAAAGTAGCGTTTCAAAAAGCTAGCTTATAAGCTAGCTGATAAGCTAGCTTCCTGGTACATGTTTGGATGGACTAGCTTATCAGCTAGCTTATGCTTGCCAAACAAAGCCTAAGTATACATGTAGTGTTGAGCAATGTCCCACATCGGACACAAAGTGAACTTGTAATGTGCTTATAAGGGTCATGGGTGATAAGTGCATTTTATGTACATAATTTTGTTAGTTTAAATTGCATTTTTTATTGTATTTAATAGTTTGTATATAGTTTTTATTTGATTTTTAATTAATTTTCATTTAATTATTGATTGAGGATATTACATCGGTATTTTGTGATTTTGTCGGGTTTTGACAGGTAATTTACGTTGAGAGCATGGATTTGGATGAAAATGGATTTGAAATGTTTGATCAATTAAATGGAGGACTAGTTTAAGAAGAATGGTCAAAATTGGATCAAGATTGAAAGAAAGAATTCATGAGAAGATTATGTGAAAGAAAATAAATCAAAGAGCCGTTTTTGGAAATGCTGCAAACTTTAAGGGGCTATTTTGAAATTAGTTTTGTAAATAAGTTACCTTAGAGGTTTTTGAAAACCTCTTCTCTTCTTCCCCCACGGCTTCGGCCGTTTCTTTTTTCTTCCTTTTTTTTTTATTTTTAGTTTTAGGTTTTAGTTTGATAATTAGGTTTAGATTTTTAATTCTTTTAGTTTACGAAGATGCAAGATGGCGGATCGATAATGAAGTTGACAATCTCATGATCATTACCCATTGTATTGTATTCTTTTTTTCTATCCTTGTTAATTTTATGTTTTAGTTTAGTGTTCTTAATTGTACTTTATTGCTTTCGTAGTTTAGAAACGATTCTTGGAGAGTGACACTCCTTGGAACGTTGTTTACAGTTTTCTTAGATTAATGTTATTGCTTTCGTTCTATTTATGTTTATGTGTTGTTTTATTGCTTTCGTTCTATTTATGTTTATGTTATTTTGTAGTTTAGTTTCGTTCGTTCGGGTAATCGTCGCTTTGAATTGGTGTAGTGATATTGATCAATTGTTTTTATATCAAATATGGAGTTTTAAATTGATTGATTTTTACCTAACGACGGTTAGCGTTTGATTAATTAATTTTTATAAAATATTTGGTTAATTTGGTGAATTTCGATTTGAACGACGGTTCGATCTTAGTTTGAGACTAAATGGATCAATGACTACGGTCCTAACATGAAAATAGTTAGGGACGTAGATTGGGGAAAATATTTGTTTTTAATCTTAATGTTTCTTTCTAATGTTCTCATACTGCGAAAGTAAGTATGAGTCTTGGTTTAGAAAAGCTTTTCCGCCTCGAAACAGGGTTAAAGTAATTTTGTTTGACGAATCCTCATCGTTACTGAAAATTCGAAGTTGACATTACCCAATGTTCGGTTTAGTTTTTTTTTCGTGTTTACTTATTTTGTGTCTAGTTATTAAAAAAATCTAAATATTGATGACTTTCCCGTAGATAGGTCATAGTCCCGAACGAGTCTATGTTTAGTCCATCGCCTCCCCGTGATCGACCCGTATGCTACACACCCGTACGCTTGCGGTATAAATTTAAAACACATCAATGGGCTACTCCACTTATTGCCAATTGGTTTTGAGTTGGAACCCCACAAACTTACATGGTATCAGAGCAAAGTTCACCCTTGGTTGGTCAAAAAGCCGCACGGACTCCACGTAACCCAAAAAGTATCCACGTGTTAGGCAGAAAGAACGCCACACGTGAGGGGGCGTGTTGAGCAATGTCCCACATCGGACACAAAGTGAACTTGTAATGTGCTTATAAGGGTCCTGGGCTACTCCACTTATAGCCAATGGGCTACTCCACTCATAGCCAATTGGTTTTGAGCTGGAACCCCACAAACTTACATGGTATCAGAGCAAGGTTCACCCGTGGTTGGTCAAAAAGCCGCACGAACTCCACGTAACCCAAAATATCCACGTGTTAGGCTGAAAGAACGCCACACGTGAGGGGGCGTGTTGAGCAATGTCCCACATCGGACACAAAGTGAACTTGTAATGTGCTTATAAGGGTCCTGGGCTACTCCACTCATTGCCAATTGGTTTTGAGTTGGAACCCCACAAACTTACATGTAGAACCCAATATAATAACACCCATAAAAATTGTCTTTAAGATTTATGATTTTTTATTTATAGAAGATTAAAAAAATGAGAATCGGCATGACGGCCTTTGGATTTTATTGGGAGGAATGGTTATGATTTGACACGTGTACATCCCTTATACTCTCTATCATCGTCCGTCACTCACTCCCCCACATTCGGCATTTTCGCACCTAAAATTATCTAATCTTTTATAAAATGATTATCTCATTTTAATTATTGGAGTGAATTATGGGTTTGGTATATTTGTTTTCTTATTTATTATGTTTAAGGTTTTTATGTTACTTTTATAATTATTGACTTGATGTTGATGATGTCATTTGTTTATCACGTTTATGACCTTTGTGAATAAAATTGTTAAAATAAGTTTGTAATTTAGTACTTTAAAATTTATTTTAGATTGGTCGAGTCGACTAATGATATCCTTGAGCACGAATAATTCTGTTCAAAAGGCAATACTAGCAAATCAAATCTATGGACATAACTGGTTTGGTCTTTTTATGTATCTAATATGGTCTCATCCTAACCGACTTGTTTTCAAATGGAAAAAGGAAAAATTGGAAGAGCTTTTCTTCAAGTTTCAACGTCGAAGCTATGAATGGATTGTTAGGAGATTTCAAAATAGGAAAGTCAAGTGGAACCTGTGGTTAGCCGACCCGTTGGGCCTACTCTAATCGGGGTGGGGGGTTGGGGGGGGGGGGGGGTAATGCGGAAATCAGTTGGAAAGCTGGTCGGATTGAGCTTGCATGGGGATGTCGTTTGAGGTATTTCCTCGCGAAACTCTATGTTGATTTTCGAGTTGCATTCTATTGTTGTGGTGTTTTGGTTTGTGTCTTGCGAGTAGAGGTGCACAAAATAACTGAATAACCGAAAAACCAAAAAAAATAACCGAAACTGGTTTTAAAATAACCGGTTACAATTCTAACCGAACAGGTTATTTTTTTAACCGATTTTCTAACTGGTTATAAATTTTGAGAATTTTTATGTAATTACCGGTTTTTTAACTGGTTTTAACCGGTTTTTTATTAATTGGTTTTTTAACCGGTTTTTAACTGGTTATTTTCAATATATTAAAAAATTAAGAAATATATTGTTGTGGCCAAGGGAGATCAAACCCATGTCACTTGGGTGACATGTGGGGTGATGGTCATGCCGAAGCTCCGTTCTAGTGTTCTCTTTTAATTAATATTATTGTAATTTGTAATCCAAAATTTTGAAGTTATATATATATATATGCATATATATGCATTTTTATTTGGATTATATGTATTTCTATTTGAAATTATATTTATAATACTTTTATAGTAATGGTTGGTAACTAGTAATTGGTAATTTGGTATAATGGTATTTATATAATTATATGTATTGTTTTTATTATATTTATATTTATATATATTTGTATAATTATATTAAATAAACAAAACAACTAAACAAAAAAAGCCCAAAAAATCAGATTTTTAACCCAAGCCCAAAAAAACCCTAACAAAACAGGTTTTTTTTTCTAAACCGGTTTTTGTCCTAACCGGTTATTACTCTAACCTAACCGGTTGCAAGTAGTATTGTATTCGAGGTCCATAACCGATTATATGTTCGCTCGATTTTTTTCCTAACCGGTTTTTTCCTAACTGGTTTTTTTTCTAACCGGTTTTGAAATAACCGGTTAGGCTATTTAACCGGTCGTGTGCACCTCTACTTGCGAGCCCTAAGTGTTCTTTGCTGCATTCTTGTTTTGTCGTGACTAGGTTTTGGTTGCTGCTAACTTTTGTAACTGGTTGTGTTTTTTTTTGTTGGTTTAATATAATTCTTGCTTTTTAAAAATAATCAATGAAAATCCAAATATTTAGTCTTCCTCTTTAGTTAATGATAATTCAAAATTAATTAATTTGTTTAAAAATCAAATTATAAATTACAAAACAAATAAATGCGTCTATGAGCATCTAGAGATTGTACAAAACTAATAAAATGAAGATTTTAAATTTTAATTTATTCCAACAAATTTTTAAGAATCAAGAAAATGGAGAAAAGAAAGTAAAATTCTCTGAATATTTAGAGCTTCCTAAAATCCAAAGCGAGAAAAATATTTTATTATTTGTTATAATAAGATATTTATTATCAATTGTTTATAAAAAAAAGATTTATAGACTATTTTTAATCAAGAATATGTTATATATTGATGTAATTTTTTGGAGATTTTTGATATTTGATTTTTCATTTTGATAAATTTTGAAGAATTTGTTAAAAATGCTATAAGAGCATTAACTGTGGACCCTTTAAAATAGAGAAAGTAAATATTTTGTACAAACTTTTGCCCTAAACATTTTATCCCTAACGCAAAAAATCTGATAGAGTTTGAAAATTCTTTGGAATCAAGCAATTACCCAAAAATATTAAAGCGAAAAAAATTATTTATATTTATTTTTAAAAGGTAAAGCAATAAATTAGGTTAAAATAATAAACACAAATCTATAAGAGAATAATTAATTTTTTATTTTTATCAATAAGAAACGTTAATGCTAAAATTTTACATTTATTATATATAGAAATATTTTAATAATTAAATTAACGTTATAATATCCGCAAAGAATTTTAATAGTTATTAATAAGTCTATACAGAAAATATTTATATTAAAAATTAGCATGCCATTTTTTAAATTACACCATCTAACAATTATTCCAAATTTAATGAATACGGTCAACACAGCAATTATCATTGTGCATAAAAAGGTATAGTTGTGCACAATGTATTGATGATTTGATGGTATTGATTACGTGTACAACTTATAATTGATCTTATCTTATCAAGGATTCACATTGAGGAGTGAATGATAACAAAAATGTGTACTTGCTTGATATAATATAACGGGTTTTATGGGTTGGTTTTTATGAAAAGTTATGTTAATGTGAAAATGGTTAACAATCGTTGGATGATAAATATACGCATATTAGAATGAGATATAACGAGCAAACATGTTAATTTCTTGTTATCATAGTTCATTAAGATGGTAATCGGTCTATGGTCTTTTTCGTGTTTAGGATAGGCTCTGTGTTAAGTTTTGCATTCTAATGGTCGGTTGTTGTAGTTAGGTTGGTCCCCTCTAATATTGAGTTGCTTTGAGTTTTGTTTATTGTAATTATTGGGTGACTATAAATGTTTGCTTTTCAAATAAAAGAATGGGATGCAACGAGATATAATACAACTAAAACACAATTTATGGGAGAACATGGGATTAAAATGGACTAAACCACAAGAGCATGGGATTAAAATGGATTAACACTTCATATTCACCTATCACACTAAACTCAACTTTTCGCACAATTTTTTGCATTGAGTTTGTTATCTCATTATTTGAGCTTTTAATTTGACCAAATTAGAGGAACAAACATTTTATTTCCACCGAAACCAAGTCGCTTTTGAGAACGCCAAGAGAAAAATCAACGATATGGTGTTTGATGTGCAGTTAAGTTTGTATCATTGGTTTTTAGGAAAGGTTCGGGCAAAGAAAGTGGACTGGAATGAGTGGATTTCGAGGCCGAATGACACTCTGAGGTGAAGATCGGTTCAGAGTTGACGGTCACGAAGTACATGTAGTGTTGGCTCCATGATGTCGTCCCAAGTACAACTGTCTCCAGAGGCTGTTTGATGTAGTTTTCAAATAGTACTGGGTGTCTTTTGTGAACGACTTTAGCTTAATTCAGTAAAGGTGGCTTGGTCGCTATTCATGCTTTGTCCTGTGCCGTTTGTTGTAGGTTTTCAGTATTCTTGATGTTGGGTTTTCTTGGGTTCCCTCGGGTCAATCTGACACGAGGAATATCATGGATCTCGAAGCCTTACTGTTTCGATAAATCCCATAGGTCTGATAAACCAAACTGGTCAAGAACCTATATGATCAAACCATACTGATTTGATCTAATGCGGAAGCGATTAAGATATGAAAACCCATAAGAAACTTATTGATCTTTATCGTTGTTTTAATTAATTCTAACAGTTACGGATACGGAAGATTTACCTGGATTGCTTGAGAATTAATCCACCAATGAACGACCAACGAATTGTTCCTCTAGCAGAACTGAAACCCGAAAAACTGAAAAACCGAACTGGTATCAAGAGGGAGGGGGGCGGCGCCGGTTAGAGAGGAGAGAGAGAGAGAGAGAAAAACTGGAAACTGATTGTTAGGTTATGAAAATCAATTATCTCCAACCCATAAGGTTTATTTATATATGGAGAAAACAGAGTTTCTATCTGATTCAGTTTCCTCTTTTAATTATCTATTTCTTTTTCTTTCAAGAAAAGAATTATTCTAGATAATTACTTATATATTTATTTAATCTAACAAATATATATAATTCCTTTAATTAATTATTCTATTATATATTTATTTATCCAATAAATATATAATCTACTTAATTAATTAATGACCCTCCAACTTTGGGATTTCTGACTGAAATTACCCAACTGATTTATAATTGACCATTACAAATCCCAACTCTCCATTTCTGGGTTTCATATAACTTATTCGATTTATAGGTCCTCACATGTGTGACCCTCAAGTGTCTTGTAACATTGGATGTGTAATTACTTGGTTTGTCAACTTTGCACATAATTACTAACACTTGAGTCTTCGGTCCTTAAGTGGTTGGTGGTTAACTAGGTTTCTTTGTATATTTTGTATATATTGTTGGTTTAAAATAAAATGGTCTTACTTTAAAAAAAAACATTTTTTTTCCCACGTAGTCTACCTCTCAATGTTGTATCTATTTTGACATTGGATGGAGTTTGCAAGTTGGATGTAGTATTTTGAATTAAAAATATTATATGATTTTTTTTATTGATTATATTACTTTTAATCAAACAATATTAATATGACGTTCTACCATTGTCTCATTTTTATTTCCACTTCTTAAAATGGACCATACTCACCCTAAATGTTTAAACATCTAACTACCATGTGAAAACTTTTATTAAATTATATTTTGACTCAAATGTTGTGATTATTACATTGCACCGAGTCAAAAAGGTTAGTTGCATTGTATGATAAAAAGAAATATGAAGATTGGTTAAAAGTCGGAAATATTTGTTAAAACTATTACATACTAAGTTCATTTTATGGCAAGGTCAAAATGAGGATGCTAGGTTTGGTTGCCCATCTTTTAGCTGTAAAGTCTCAATCAAAACGTATATTTAGTTTTACAAAATTTAATCAAACTAATCAAAGTCAATGTGTGTTGGATTATATTTTCTTCTCTCTTCCATTTTTCGTACAACAAAACACATGTGATCAATGTTCATATGTATATATATACAACCACTTTACGATGAAAGATTCAACACATGTGATCAATGTTCATATGTATATATACAACCACTTTATAATGAAAGATTTATCATTTAAATATTAAAAAACAAGATTAAGCTATTCATTTGCAAAAACAAATGTAAAAAAATAGCATAGTAAATAATTTGTCCTTTGAATACAAGTCTTAATCAATTAAATAACATATTCGGTATTAATATTTATTAAAAAAATAATATAAAATGATTCAATTAAGTGGAAATTTAAAATTTAAAATTGTAATATACACAAAACATATTTATAAATACTTGGACAGGAGTAGCGCTCGCGGTTTGGCCATCGGGCAAGCTATGCGAGCTTGTGAGTTCGGCTGGGTAGCACTACACATGCTAGTGGACATGCCATGCGGGCTCGTGAACGGGGTTGGCAACCTGCTCGGCTGCTCCTACCTGCCCGTTGTCTCTCTCTCTTACATACACCTACCTGCCCGTTGTCTCTCTCTCTCTTACCTAATATATATATATATATATATATATATTAGGTATTCGAACTTGTGGATAGTGGTACTTTTGTTGAGGACTTGATGAAGATTTGTAGTTAAAAGCTGATTCGACGCTGATTTAGTAGAAGGGCTTGGGATATGTGATACTCATCGGCAGCAATGCTAATTTCAATATTGTTTTAAAATGCCCAAAAAATGTTTTTTGTGTACTTTGTTCTTTAATAAATAAGTTTTATTTGAAGTTATAATAAATAAGATTTTTTTTTTATCATTTAAGACTATTTTAGAAAAAAAACGGGTACTTGGAAAAAAGCGAAATACTTTGAAGTGGGAAAAAGAAGAAATTTTTAAACGCGTGGGGTACCCCACACTCACAGACAATGCTTTCTCATCCGTTTTTTTTGCCCGTTGTTTTATTTTATTTTCTTTTTCCCTTTTTTTTCTCCACTAAATTAATTTCAAATGTGCTTTTTCTATAAGGGCAGTTTCGGGATTTTCACATGTACGGTCCTGTGGTCTTGTCGAGGAAGGTTTGTTAATGAATTTTAACCAAATATGTCAGAATTTTTTAAAATAAAATATAAATATCAAAATCCCCAAAACATATATTTTAAATAAATTATAATTTTTTTTTTCGAAGCATTCATTATTAATATATCTTATTAGTGAGAAAACAAAATATTATTTCTTTTATATATAAAATTTTTAAAGATTTTCTTCAATTTGAAGATTTTTATTCTTTGCTAATATTTTACATACGATATATATCATAATTCATAATGGTGAAATATAAATCTGTCCTAAAATCAGAATTTATATTAGAAAAATTACATAGCCTCCTATTTTTCTACATACCCATCATTTCACTCACTTGATCTATCTACCCATCATTTTACTCACTTGGTCAAAAGACAAATGTTAAAATCAATGGATGATATAAAAAAGAGAATAGTAAATTATACATGTCATTTGATCAAGTAAGTACGATATAAAAAAGAGAATAGTAAATTATACATGTCATTTGATCAAGTAAGTACAAGGACGAGTAAGAGAAGAAAGTATGAGAAAATATAATTTCTCTTTATATTATAATATAACTGTTGAAGCTACTCTTAAAGTAAAGCTAAAACTAATGTAATTGTAATATTATTATTTACTTAACTCTTTCTTTTTATTCCTAACCCAATGTACATTAATAATTTTCAATCCATAAAGAATAACCTTTTCAACAATTCTTTGCTTTAATTTCAAAAATTAAAAAACTATATTAAAATCTTTATAATAAATTACATACCTTTAACCGAAGATTTAACTATTTCTTTGTTTTTTAATCTATAAGATTTAACTATTATTATACTTTTTAAAACATTATATAATTTTTATTATTTTAAATATTTCATAAATATACAAAATAAAATAATAGTTTTATCTTATAAACAAGAAAGATATTTTTTTTTACATCAAAATCTTAGAAGATTTTTTATCGATAGAGTAGTTTTCTATCATTTCTTTTATCACAGAAACCAATATAAAAATAATCTAAAATAACAAAGAACAAAATCTTTATTTCTTTGTTTGAAAAAAAAAATATTTTCTTTATAAGTAAGAAATACTCTAAATTCCTCCACATGTATATACATACGTATAATAAACATATAAAAATACCGAAATTCACAAATGAATACCAAGATACGCACCGCGTAGAATAGCAATTGTCGGGCCCACCAATAAAATTCCAAAACTACCCCTCTTCTTTCTACTTCCCCCAAATTCCGCCATTTTCATGCCTCCAAGCTTCTTCTTTCTTCTCTCTCTCACACACACTTCACACATTTCACACACTCACTACAACATCCGGCGAGTTTTCCGGCAACACAAGATTCTTTCCGGCGATTCATCCGAAGATCCTTGATTCTATATCCGGCCAAGATCTGTCAACATTATCCTTTAAACAAATTCAATTTTTTTAAGCACAGGTGACTTAATAATCTGCTTAAATCTCTCATTCTCTCTCTTACACATGTTTGTCCGTACTGCCTAGGGTTTATACTTGTTAAAAATGGAGAGCCGGTTGTTTGAATTGACCAAGCTCATCATCAGGTTGAGTTTATGGTGTCTTATAGTTTCTGTCTCTTTCGTTGAACATTTAAACCGCCATTGATGCTACTTTACGAAATTTGAAATTAATGTTTTTTTTTTCTTACATTGATTGCGACTATTTATTAAAATATTAGTATTTTGCAAGTGTTGATTTGGTTCATCTAAAAACAAATTTACAGTTGTAATATGGAAGATGTCCAAATGTATGTAGGTTTGAATTTTTCTTCACACGCTCTCTTTGGGGAAGCGGCTTCATTGTTTCTATGAATTTGTTTTATTATATATATATATGTATGTATGTATATTTAAAGTTATTAATATATAATATTTCTCTGAGTAAGTACCTAGTCTTATATATGAGAAGAAATCTATAAGGTTTTGTTCATCTGCTTGCTCTGCTTAGTAAGAGGAAAAATTTGGGGTTTTTTCTCCATGGATGATGCTTGATGTCAAATTAGGTACTTTCAATAGTAGATTTCCTTTTCTATATCTTATTAACCACTCATGTTTTCTCTAATATTGAGATCAAAATAGCTATTTTTTGTTTCTATAGTTTTCTTAGCTTTTGAACTCTAAATGTGCTTTTTTATAGTTTTAGAACATAGAACTTGTGTAGGAAGAGATTTTGATGATGATAGCAAGATGTTGGTCATGAGTTTTGTGCTTTTGATCAATCTAGAAATCTTTCATCTTTTTAGCCTGAAGGACAAGAAAAAAGGGGGTGGGGGTTACGGTATGATGTTGCGCGATTATCATGTTTTTTTTTGTTGTCAATGGGTGGTGTTATATACCTGTATATGATTAGAACATGGTTTTATTAATGTAGTCTTGCTGATTTTTATCTTGGTTTTCTTCTTTTTGTTAGGTGATCAGTGGATTTCTTGGACTATTTAAGTTACAGCTTCGTTCGTTCAGTGAATCATGTCTTCGAGATCACCGAAAGCTTTAGAGCTACAACAGGGTAGGGGTGCGATTCCTCCACAGGTGACTTTTGCTAGAAGGACGTCTTCAGGCCGATACGTCAACTATTCAAGAGAAGATCTTGATAGTGAAATTGGCAGTGCCGAGTTCATGAACTATACGGTCCACATACCTCCTACGCCCGATAATCAACCCATGGATCCTTCGATATCTCAGAGGGTTGAAGAGCAATATGTCTCGAATTCACTTTTTACGGGTGGGTTCAACAGTGTAACGCGCGCCCATTTGATGGACAAAGTGATTGATTCCGAAACTAACCATCCTCAGATGGCTGGTGCGAAAGGGTCTTCGTGTAAGATACCCGGATGCGATGGGATGGTTATGAGCGACGAAAGGGGTGTGGATATCCTTCCTTGTGAATGCGATTTCAAGATTTGTCGAGATTGTTATATTGATGCTGTGAAGACTGGTGACGGGATCTGCCCAGGATGTAAAGAGCCTTATAAGCAAACTGATCTTGATCAAAACAGTGTCGATCCTCGACAGCCATTATCTCTGCCATCAAATGTTCAAAATTCTAAAATGGAGAGGAGGACGTCCTCGAAGATGGAGAGGAGGTTATCTTTAATGAAGTCAACCAAATCGGCTTTGGTTAGGAGCCAAACAGGGGAATTTGATCATAACCGCTGGTTATTCGAGACAAACGGGACGTACGGTTATGGCAACGCATTTTGGCCTAAGGATGATGGAGCAACCAATGATAGAGCTGGGGTAACTGGAGCTGAACAACTAGAGCTTCTAAACAAGCCGTGGCGACCTCTTACTCGCAAACTGAAGATACCTGCTGCCATTATAAGTCCTTATCGGTATGTAAACTGATCACCTAATCATACATTAATTTAGATATAAATCGAGTTACAAACTTATATCTCTTTGTGGTATGTTGTTTGTGCAGACTCCTAGCCTTGATTCGGATGGTGGTTCTTGGATTGTTTCTTCATTGGAGAATCACTCACCCCAATGAAGATGCGATATGGCTCTGGTTTATGTCAATTGTTTGCGAGATTTGGTTTGCATTCTCTTGGCTGCTTGACCAACTTCCGAAGCTCGCACCCGTTAATCGTGCAACCGACCTCGCTGTATTGAAAGAAAAGTTTGAAACCCCGAGCCCCCAAAATCCTTCAGGAAAGTCTGATCTTCCTGGGGTAGATGTCTTTGTTTCTACCGCAGATCCAGATAAAGAACCGCCTCTTGTTACCGCAAACACCATTTTATCCATTCTCGCTGCTGATTACCCTGTTGACAAGCTATCTTGTTACGTTTCTGATGACGGTGGTGCTCTTTTGACCTTCGAGGCCATGGCGGAAGCTGCGAGTTTCGCCAATTTGTGGGTGCCGTTTTGCCGGAAACATGATATCGAGCCGAGGAATCCCGAGTCTTATTTCGGTTTGAAAAGGGACCCGTTTAAGAACAAGGTGAGGCAGGACTTTGTTAAGGATCGGAGACGGGTTAAGCGGGAGTACGACGAGTTTAAGGTCCGGATTAACGGTCTTCCCGACTCCATTCGTCGTCGTTCCGATGCGTATAATGCTAGAGAAGAAATTAAAGCCATGAAGCTTCAGAAAGAGACCTCTGGTGATGAACTCCTGCAGCCTGTGAAGATCCCTAAAGCAACATGGATGGCAGATGCTACTCATTGGCCCGGAACCTGGATGACGTCTTCTCCAGAACACGCGAAGGGTGATCATGCCGGCATCATACAGGTAACCATTATGAAACTGCTTTTGTGTTCAAATGAAATTTAGGGTTTAGGATTTGGGGTTTATGTTTGTTTTGTGAAATCCAGGTGATGCTGAAACCACCGAGCGATGAACCACTACATGGCACCGATGGTGAGGTGAACCCGCTTGATTTTAGCGAAGTTGATATTCGACTACCCCTTCTGGTCTATGTTTCTCGTGAAAAACGTCCTGGCTATGATCACAACAAGAAGGCTGGAGCCATGAATGCGCTCGTTAGAGCCTCGGCCATCATGTCTAACGGGCCGTTCATGCTCAATCTTGATTGTGATCATTATATATACAACTCTCAGGCTATAAGAGAAGGAATGTGCTTTATGATGGACCGAGGTGGAGACCGGATCTGTTTCGTGCAGTTCCCGCAGAGATTTGAAGGGATTGATCCTTCCGATCGTTATGCCAATCACAACACGGTTTTCTTCGATGGCAACATGCGGGCCCTTGACGGTCTTCAAGGTCCAGTTTATGTTGGTACCGGAACCCTCTTTCGTAGAACTGCGCTTTACGGGTTCGACCCTCCTCGATCCAAAGAATACAGTTCGGGAATTTTCGATTGTTGTTTTGCTCGTCGCAAGAAAAGCTCGGTCGCGTCTGCACCCGAGGAAAACCGAGCTATGAGGATGGGAGACTCGGATGAGGAGGATATGAATCTTTCCTTGTTCCCAAAACGGTTCGGCAATTCGAGTTTACTGATAGATACGATTCCGGTAGCGGAATACCAAGGCCGGCCCCTTGCTGACCACCCAGCGGTTAAAAATGGTCGACCGCCCGGTGCACTTACGATCCCGAGAGAACTTCTTGATGCGTCTACCGTTGCTGAAGCCATCAGTGTGATTTCGTGTTGGTATGAAGACAAAACCGAATGGGGAAACAGAGTCGGATGGATTTATGGGTCTGTGACTGAAGATGTGGTGACGGGATACCGTATGCACAACAGAGGGTGGCGGTCGATTTATTGCGTGACCAAGAGAGACGCTTTCCGGGGGACTGCTCCGATCAATCTGACCGACCGTCTCCATCAGGTGCTCCGGTGGGCCACCGGGTCTGTCGAAATCTTTTTCTCGAAAAACAACGCTCTTTTAGCTAGCTCGAAGATGAAGTTTCTCCAGAGGATCGCTTACCTAAATGTCGGAATATACCCTTTCACCTCCATCTTCCTCATTGTTTACTGCTTTCTTCCCGCTCTTTCTCTTTTCTCCGGCCAATTCATTGTTCAGAGTCTCGATGTCACTTTCCTCGCGTACCTTCTAGCGATCACCATAACACTATGCATGCTTGCCGTCCTCGAGATCAAATGGTCCGGTATCGAGCTAGAAGAATGGTGGAGAAACGAACAGTTTTGGCTCATCGGCGGCACCAGCGCCCATCTTGCCGCCGTTCTTCAAGGTCTTCTGAAAGTGGTTGCCGGAATCGAGATCTCGTTCACTCTAACGTCGAAATCCGGGGGTGATGACGACGATGAGTTCGCTGATCTATACATCATCAAATGGACATCTTTGATGATACCGCCGATTGTGATTATGATGACGAATCTGATTGCGATAGCGGTTGGGGTTAGTCGAACGATCTACAGCGCGATACCGCAATGGAGCCGGCTGTTGGGTGGAGTGTTCTTTAGCTTCTGGGTGCTGACTCATTTGTATCCGTTCGCAAAGGGGCTGATGGGACGAAGAGGGAGGACACCGACGATCGTGTTCGTGTGGTCGGGGCTGATCGCGATCACGATCTCGCTTCTTTGGGTTGCTATCAACCCACCTGCTGGTGCAAATGAAATTGGTGGTTCTTTCCAGTTCCCTTGATTAAATTGTTTAGAGTTGTGAATTAGGAAGGTATATTTTTTTGTTTCAAAGTGTTGAATTTTGTTTATTGATGGTACACATATTTCTTGATTTCTTTTGTACTCTTTTCTTGATAGACAATGGTGGCAAAAAGAGTTGTTTTTCTTTGGTATCCTGGAATTTGTGGTTTTATGATGTTTTGGATGTCAATTTTTATCTGGCTCTAGGTGGGGATGGACTTACCCTTTGCCCTTTGGGAAATTTGTTGTTATGGGTCAGTTTACCAATTCTTACTAGGTAAGTATTTACCAATAAGGCCGTGCGAACCGGGCCCTTGGGTTCGGCGGGTTGGAAGCCGTCGGCTTGGCAGGCTTAGCGGGTTCCCGGTATGCCGGCAGCGGGTTGGAAGCCGTGCATACACCGGCGGTTTGCACACACCGCTTGTTTGTGTGTTGTGTGTGTGTGTGTGAGAGAGGGTTGGTTACTAATCAGAGAGGGTTCCAAAAGGTTAATGGGAGGGTTGGAGAAAAACTGATGTGACAGTTGATGTGGCAGTGGGGTTGGGAGGGTTGGGTACTGATAGCCTAAGAGCTTTACGTTCATTTAACATCATGTAAGATTCATGTCCATAAAAATAGATTGATGGTAAATATTTTAAACTTGGTAAGTAATTACTAGGTAAATGTCATTTCCACTTATCAGGTAAGCTCTCTTTCTTTGCTTTGTTTCTTATTCGGTAACTTTTTTTTCTTTGTAATGCTCATTCAAAAAGATAAATGATATCGATAAACGCTTATTCAATATTCAGTAAACGGGTGCCTAAATCTTTTTAGATGCGTAAAAGGTGAAAATGAAACCATATATATTCTTGTGAAATCATAAACAGTTTTTTGTTGGAAGAAACCATACACTTTAGGTGAAATCATAAACCTAGTCCAACTAAATTTGGTTATTATTAATTTTTGTTAATATTTAAGCAAACATTTTTCCCCTGTTAAACATTTGGATTTGAAGGATAATTGATATTTATTTGTGTTTATGGTTTAATGGATCATATTTAGGGTTAAGGTTAATTTGTTTAGTGTTAATTTATTTGAATTGGTGTTTTTATTGATGTTGTCATGTTAATTTGTTTATATCGATGTTAACAAGATGTGAACTCGAAGTGAAACCGATAGCCATTAGAATGATGCAAATGAACTGTCAACCCAGCGAAGCTTGGGAAAGCAAACCGGTTGAGTGGCTTGGAGCCCTAGAAATGGTGGAATATACTATCTATCTAGAAATTGATTTCAGATAAGCAAGATTTATAGGTGGATCGACTTATCAAGTTCCCATTGAAATAGGATCCGCACAAGGAAAAGCACTTGCCATTCGTTGGTTATTAGTGGCGTCCCGAAAACATCCGGGTCGAAATATGGCTTTCAAATTAAGCTCCGAATTAGTGGATGCTGCCAAAGGGAGTGGCGATGCCATATGTGTTGAGTTACCAAAGAAGTAATAACCCCTAACGAAGCTAGAGCAAGTCCTAGTTATGGCAACTGAATTTATCAGAGATAGATTTTTTGCAGTAAAAATTTGCTGGATTATTTTATGCATAGTCTGAAATACCCTTAAAAAAACCTGTGGGAAAATAGCAAATTTAGGATAAAAATCGAGATCCAATAAGAAATATAACTCAACCCTTGCCGGTTGGGTTGGGTTGAGTTGATTGATACTTGAATTGTTTTATGCATAGTCCGAAATACCCTTAAAAAACCTTTGGGAAAATAGAAAATTTAGGATAAAAATCGAGATCCAATAAGAAATATAACTCAACCTTTATCGGCTGGATTGGGTTGGGTTGATTGATACTTGAATCATTGATATTGTAGAAGGAAAAAAAATGGGAATGTGTGTTATAAAAGACTAAAAATTTAGTGTAAATTACAATTTTAGTTCTTGTAGTTTGTTAAAAATTTCGATGTTAGTCCCTATATATATACACTTAGGATTAGGTGAGAGCAAGCTGTTACCGTGAGACCACGTGAGACCAATACCTAACGTACGAAACTTCACAAAAAACACCGTGAATGTACATAAAACTCAAATACGCAGACCAAAAATTCACTTTCGATGCAAAAAAATATCGAAAACAAGCTAAAAAACGAAACCTTCACAGCTCAAGTTCTGTGAAGGTTACATATGTATAATGCGAACCTTCACAAAAAAAACTGCTGTGAAGGTTTCGTTTTTTAACCTTTTTATTGGATTTTTTTCGATAGTGTTTTTTAGTATGTTTTAACGATGAATGTTTAATTTTTTTTACCTTCACAATGTATTGATGTGAAGTTTCAAGTAAAATATGTTGGTCTCACTGGTCTCACCAAAAAGGATTGGTCTCACCAGAACTTAACCATATATATATATATATATAGAGAGAGAGAGAGAGGAAAGTTCAATTGTGAACCATAAATTGGTTGTGAACATGAGGACAGATCTTGACCACACATCCAAGCCATTTACAAGCCGATCAGCGCTGATAGCTGGAGGGGTATTTTAGGAAAGCTTTAAATTAGCAAACGGCTTCCATATTAAGAACTCTTCCTTCTTCAATCAACTTTATACACTACGTCATGATCTCCATCTTCAATTGAGCGAAATTAGGGCTATTTCTTCAAATGAATTCTTCTGATTCAAATTCGATTAATTCAAGCTTCGATTTCAAGCTTCGATTTCAATCAGATTTGTTCGACTTCAATCTTTGATTTCATCCTCTGATTCGACAACAATTCTTGAAAGGTTCGATATTTATTCTGATTTTTTCTAATTACAATTATCAATTGTTAGTTGAAAGTAACAATTATTCTGACACTATTGTTCATATATTCGATTTCGTATAAAATATTACATAAATGTCTTCTATAAAATTCAATTTTGTTGTATTTTTTAGCGTATTCGATGGATTCAGATGCTGTGGAGAATTCGACACTTTTTGTTGATGAAAAATTCGAGTTTCTAGAAAATTTTGATGATGTCGATACTATTAGTAACACAGATGATGAATACGATGAATTTTCTACTTCTTCTAGTTCATCAAAGGTTGATTCATCAAGCTGTAAGTTTCCAATAAAATTGATCATGATATTCAATATAATTTCTGTTATTCAAAGTGAAAAACTTGATTATGTGTTTCTTGTACAATATGACTTCTCTTATTCAAAGTGAATAACTTAATTATGTGTTAGTTGTACAATACGATTTTTGTTATTCAAAGTGAATACATTAATTATGTGTTTGTTGTTCAATATGATTTCTGTTATTATAATCTTATGACTGTTATTTAAAGTGAATAACTTGATTATGTGTTTCGTTATACAATATGACTTCTGTTAATTTAAAGCGAATAAGTTGATTATGTGGTTGTTGTTCAATATGAGTTCTGTTTATTCAAAGTGAATAACTTGATTATGTGTTTCGTTATACAATATGACTTCTGTTATTTAAATCAAATAACTTGATTATGTGGTTGTTGTTCGATATGATTTCTGTTATTCAAAGTGAATAACTTGATTATATGTTTTTGTTATGCAAATCATTGTATTCACTTTGAATAACAAAAATTGTATTGTACAACCAACACATAATTAACCTATTCACTTTGAATAATAGAAGTCATATTAAACTAGTTGATGTTTTTTTCTCATTGTTATTCAGTATCAAATATTAAAATATTTTAATAATCATGAATACCACATTTTTCTAATAACATATCAAATATTAAAATATACAGGAGATGAAACTAGTTCATTAGGGGTTGAAATAGATTGTGTTAACAGTTTGCAAGTATGAATACCTAAAGTTCAAGATGGTTTTAAACCTGCTGTTGGTCAAATGTTTGAATCTTTGGATAAAGACATCGAAATGTACAAGAAATATGCAGTTATCGCTGGATTTGATGTTAGGTTATCTTGTGTCAAGTAGAACAAATTGCAAGATGTTATTTTGAGATATGTTGTGTGCAATAGAGAAGGAATACCAGAACCTATCCAAACAAACACTTTAGATTCAGTAAAGAAAAAAGTAAGGATGACAAGTATACATAGAACCGGATGTGGAGCAGGTGTGAAGTTTAAAGTCTGCGGTGATGGAAAGTCATTCATATTATATGACTTTAAAGAAAAACACAACCATTTCCTTTTTTATGAGGATTCAAAGCATATGTTAAAAAGTAAAAAGAAAGCTTGACTATTCACAGCAAAGGTTCATCCTAAAGATGTCAAATGCAAACATAGGCGCAATGCAAGCACACAATATTATTTGCCAACTAAAAGGGGGTTATGATAAAGTTGGAGGTACAAAGGTTGAATATAAAAATTTTCAAAGAGATCGTAATTGCTACATTGGAGACTCGGATGCAAATTTGTTTGTTAGAAAGATGAATAACCAAAAGCTTTACATTCCAAACTTTTCGTTTGAATATAATTCTGATGGGGGTTTATTGAAGTACGCTTTTTGGGCGGATGATACGGCTAAACACAACTTTCAAGAGTTTGGTGATATCGTTTCATTCGATGCAACATACCGTACAAATAAGTAAGTATCTATCATTTTTATTCAGTCTGAATATATGTTTAACTTTGAATTCATTTGATAAGTAAACGTATTATTCAAAATGAATAATACAGTGTTATTCAGAATGAATAATACATATATTTTGTAACCAGATAATATATTTTGAATAATAAAAATAATGTATTATTCAAACTGAATACCTTCATTATGTGTTTGTTGTACAATATGACTTCTGTTATTCAAAGCGAATAACTTGATTATGTGGTTGTTGTTCAATATGATTTCTGTTATTCAAAAGTGAATAACTTAATTATGTGTTTCTTGTACGATATGATTTCTATTATTCAAAGTGGATAATTAAGCTATTCAAAGTTATATTATAAAAAATAACTTGATTATGTGTTTGTTGTATAATATGTTTTCTATTATTCAAAGTGAATACTTTCATTATGTATTATGACTTGTGTTATTCAAAGCGAATATCTTGATTATGTTTTTGTTGTAAAATATTATTTTTATTATTCAAAGTAAATACCTTCGGTATGTATTTGTTGTACAATATGACTTCTGTTATTCAAAGTGAATAACTTGATTATGTGTTTCGTTATAGAATATGACTTCTGTTATTCAAAGCGAATAACTTGATTATGTGGTTGTCGTTCAATATGATTTCTGTTATTCAAAGTCAAAAACTTGATTATGTGTTTCTTGTACAATAAGACTTTTGTTATTCAAAGCGAATAACTTGATTATGAGGTTGTTCTTGTATATGATTTCTATTATTCAAAATGAATACTATTATTTAGAATCAGTAATACTTATATAATTTCAGGTATTGTATGGTATATGTTCCATTTACTGGAATTGATAATCATAAGAGTTGTGTAACGCTTGGTGCTGGAATCCTTGACTCGGAAGATGCTGAAGCATTCAAATGGTCGTTAGAAGCATTCTTGAAATCATTTGGCAAACAACCAAAGCTGGTTGTTACGGATCAGTGTCCAGCTATTAAGCAGGCTCTTCGTGAAATATTTAAAGAGTCAAGGCATCGTTTTTGTATGTGACACATTAGTGAAAAACTTCCTACAAAGGTAATTCTAATTATCTATTCATTATGAATAACAGTTTATCTTTTAAATAAGTTATTTTTATTCAGAAAAAAAGACTTTCAAAAGTCAAAATTGAACAATAATTTTGGGACGGATGAAGTATTAATGAATATTTTATTAAATCGTTTTGTGTTTATAAAAATTAAAATGATCAAAATGGTATTTTTAGTCATTTATCAAAATTTCATTCCAATTCTAAAAACTACATTATGTAAACCAAACAGACATATTTCAATTCCTTTAACCGATTTCATTTCAATTCTGGCTGTGTTTGGCAAAAATAAGCTAGCTTATAAGCTAGTCCATCCAAACATGTACCAGAAGCTAGCTTTTTGAAACGCTACTTTGAGTAGCTTATGAGGAGCTTATTGTAGCCTTTTCCAATTATACCCTTTTCCAATTATACCCTTATTAATATTAATTATTAAATTCAAATATACTCTTTTTGGTCATTTTACATACTCATAAGCTAGTTTTTGCCAAACATAATTTGTTCATAAGCTAACTTATCAGCTACTAGCAAACTTATCAATCAACAGCTAGCTTATCAGCTACCAGCAAGCTTATAAGCTACATTTGCCAAACATAGCCTCTATCAACCAAGCAGATGGTCAAACTGGACAACATTTCATTTCAATTCATTCAAAGTTAAATTCCTTTGACATATTCCATTCAATCTAAAAACATTTTGCAAACCAAACACCACTTTAGGTTCAAATCTTACTTCAAAATCATCCAACACAATGCATCAAGCTCAAAGTTGTTAATATGAGAACATCAAGCTTTGATAAAAATGAGGGAGAATGAAAGGAAAAAAATGAATCAATGGCGATTAAGCGGTAAGCCAATAACTGGTAAACAAGAGAATTAGCGGCTGTTTGGCAGTTGCTGAATGCTTTGGTGCTGGATGATTAAGTGACCAAAATGATTAAGAGATTCTTATGATATGGTGCAAAATGAAATATGGTGATTTGGTGATTGTTGAACATGAACTCAAGACTCTAAATGGTTAAGAGACATCCTGGATAATAAATCATTTAGAGGGTTTTGGAACCATTAAGAGCTAGTTCATTTTTTTTTTGCCAAACATGATTCACCTCTTAACGATTAAGAGATTACCTCTTAATGGAGCTGTTAAGATGTAAACAAACACCACCTTAGTTTGAATTTTTTTTAAATTGTTGACAAACTTTTGATTGTCTACGAATTGCGAATCTTGAGATTTGATTATTCACAGAAGAAATTATTTTTCTTCCTACCTTTTTAACCTACCCATCCTACTTACTTGATCATTTGACAAATGTTAAAATTTAGGAATGATATAAAAAAAAGAATTAATGCATTACAAATGTCAAATAATCAAGTGAATAGAAGGGTGAATATGTTAAAAAAGTAGGATGAAATATAATTTCTCTATTCACAAATATTAAAATAAGGAAATCAAGATGAAAGCATATGTATCATCAAATTTGATTTCTTCCATGGATTTTTGCAGTAAACTGGTGTTAAGGAAACCTTCTATTGTGAATTAATGGAAATGCTAAATATTTAGGTCGCGTTTGGTATGTGGGACAGGACATGACAGGGTGGGACAAAACTAACTGTCCCACGTTTGGAGCATCATGGGACAGAATAGGAATTCACTGTCCCATGTTTGGCACGACATGAGACATGGATAGAAACTGATACAAAGAGGGACAACATGAGACAAAAAGGGTTTTTTTTTTTTTTTTTTTTTCTGTTCCACCAAAATAGGTGGAACAACATGGAACATAAATGAAACAGAAACTAATATATAACTAATTAACACTCGTTTGATATAAAACTTCAATATAGTATTTGTTTTAGTGTTTACCACCACTATAAGTCTTGGCCGCTGCCGCAACCAGTAGCCATTATCGGCCACCTCCACCTCCTCTTCCACTACAACAACCTCCTCCTCCACCACCTCTACGACTACCATCAATTACCTACCACCACCGTCTACCACCTCTACAACTGTCCATCGCCACCTCCACCTCCACCTCCACCACCACCACCATTGGTCACCTCCACCTCCACTACCACCACCACTATCCGCCATCTTCACGTTCTCCACAACCACCAACGACCACCAACATCGTCACTACTATTATTACCGTTGGCTACGACCTCCACCTCTACCATAACCATCAACATTAGTTCCATATAAATCATATATGTATATATGTGTGTGTGTGTGTGTGTGTTTATGTTTATGAAAATTGTGTAATTTTTTTTTATAAATTATATAGTTTGTTTTATTTATGTTAATTATAACTATTATGTGATATATAAAATCATCAAATAATATTTTTCGAGAACTTGTCTAGTTCTGTCCAGTCCAGTCCTCGGCGTACCAAACACAAAACAGACATTTGTTCTGTCCAGTCTAGTCCCGTCCTGTTTAGTCCTATCCTGCCCTACTTTCTTATCCTGTCCAGTTTTGTCCTGTCCTATTGTATGCATACCAAATGCTACCTTACGACATATGTTGCACATGGAAAATACCATGTACGACGAGAAATTAATTACATTAGTTGACTAACTAATTGAGATAATTAATCTCATTTAAAAAATAAAGATGTTAATAAAAGCAAAGGTCATTGATATCTAGAAAACCATAAATAGAGGGAGTAAAAAGAGGTTGGTGTAACTAAATGTGCACATGAAATATGTTATATTTAATTATTATAAATATTTAATTAATGTATATTGATTGCAATAAGGTTTATTTATAATCGACGGATCAACTGTTATTTTTGTTTATTTATTTATATTAATTATAACCAAATTATTTTTTTATTTTTGTCAAGTAAATATAGATATATGTAATGGGGTCGTATCAAATGCAAATCAAATGATTCTTAAAAACTATAGGGACCAATTTACAAAGCCACATTTTTCCGATCTACAACCATGAATCCATCATGATTAAAGGAGCAGTTATTCATTATTAATTGGTGTAACTGCTTTTTTAATCATGACCGTAAATTGGAAAGATGGATGATTTAGATTTGGTTTCCAAAGCTTGTAAGAATCATCGGATTTGCACTTGATAGTTCCTCTACATGTTATTATATTCAAGTGTCATGTAAATATCAAAAATACTTATTCTAATAGTATTTTAAATAACTAGTAAAACAAAAAATTAGAAAGATATAGAAGATCGGAATAAAAAAGGAACTTTATTATAAAGCCTCAACATCAATCTAAAAAGGAATGTATCCTCGAATTAACGTTCTTAAAGTAAACCTAAATAAAAATACAAATAATTATCAAAGATTACTAGTTTTTTTTTGCACGGCAAAAAGGGAAGAAAAGCAAGGGGCTACAGCTCGGCCAACACCCCCGCCAGTCAACCCGGAGCTTTATTAAAAAAACACATCCAGCCAGGAGCTAGAAGAGAAAGTACAGTAAGGAACAAGAAGGAACCAAAAAAATCACCAGACCTAGGAAACACCCAACAAATAACATTAAGGATCTATAGGAAGAGAAGTCCATTGATGCCAAAACTCTTTAAGCCCAGGTTTTCTTTGCGTAATCCAGAGATTCGCCAATCTTTGGATCGCTGGAAAGATGTCCTCATGCGCTATCTTATCCGCCTCCTCTTGTGTCGAATGCATAACTCTGTTTCTCTAATTCCAAATCGACCAAATCGTTACCATAAGAACTGCCTTAGTAAGCTTGGATCTACTTCCACAAGTATCGTGAGCAAAAATTCTGTTCTTGAAGGCCTGTAACGAATCCGGTCTCACCCCGGACAGGCCACACCACGCCCACACTTTTCTCCAAAGCACGTCCAAATTTTCACAACCGAAAAAACAATGGTCTATATTTTCTTCCGTTGAATTGCATCGACCACAGGTTACCGAAGAGAGAACAATCTCACGCCGTTGGAGATTTGATTTGGTAGGGAAACATTAAGCATCAAACGCCAAACATAAATATTTACTTTAATAGGAACGATTGAACTCCAAAACGTTGGCGATTCACAACCATCAGAGACCGCCGTTTGGCGTTGAAGAAGTTTTGCCAACCTGTTAACAGAGAAAACCCCTTGAGGGTCCAGGTTCCAAATCCAAGTGTCTTTACCGGAATCTTTTATCTTTAAGTTGTGAAGGAGTTCTTCCATATCTTTTAGTTCCGACAAAGTTCTTCCTCTAATGTGCGATCTCCATTGCCAGTTTCCAGACCACGTATTTATATTTAAAACCCATCTTTCTTTGAAAAGCACGCCTTTATTGACTTCCTGAGCAAAAATTCTAGGAAACAAGTCTCTTAAAGTTGGCCCCGCCGCACAGGCTTTTAACTCCCAGAAGGGGGACGAAGATCCTTTGGCAATGGATTTGTGAAAAGGCGAATTTAGCCCCACCCCGAGCAGCTCGACAATGTCGTTTATTTCCAAAATAGCATTCCAGACACTGGTTCCCATCAGGTTCGGTCTTTTGCGAACATCGGGTCCGTAGAATTCAGCGATCACGTCTTTCCACAAAGCATTTGCAGTGTTTATTAATCGCCAATGCCGTTTGGCAAGAAACGCCAAGTTCTTCAATTTTAGGCTTTGGATGTTCAGACCCTGTCTTCTTACAATTCATTATCCTTTTCCACGCGACCCAAAATATGCCATTTTTATTTTCGTTCATCACCCAGAAGAAACGTCTTCGTATGCTTTCAAGTTTCTTAATAACAGCTTCTGGTGCCTTGAAAACTGCAAAATAATATAGAGGAAGGGAAGTTAGAACCGAATTGATGAGTGTAGCACGCCCGCCAACCGATAATGTTTTCGCCTTCCAAAGATTTAACCGTCTGTTAAACCTCTCAATTACCGGGTCCCAAGCTGATAATCTATTCATTTTCGCACCAACGGGTAAACCCAAATAGGTGAGCGAAAGCGAGTCGGCTTGACACTTGAAGAAATTCGCCACATTTGACACCTCTTCCTGTTGTATACCGACTCCAAAAATACGACTTTTGGCCAAGTTAACTTTGAGGCCCGAGACCTCATAAAAACATTTCAACAGATTCATGAGATTGCCTAGATTTCTTTTCGACCACCTTCCAAAGAACAATGCATCATCCGCGTATTGAATTAAGCTAATATTTATATTTCTTGAAGCTAAAGAAATACCATTAAAAAGGTTTTTGTCACAGGCTTCGCGGGTCATAACTTGCAAAGCTTCTCCAACATGTAAGAAGAGAAAAAGAGATAACGGATCCCCCTGTCGGAGGCCTCTCGTTATGCCAAACTCTTCCGAAGGAGATCCGTTAACCAGAATCGAGATCGAAGCGGAAGAGATGCAACCTTTGATCCAGTCACACCATGTTTTTCCGAAGCCTATTTGCTCCATGATTGAGATTAAGAAATCCCAATTAACGGAGTCAAACGCTTTTTCAAAGTCCACTTTCAACAACATCAGTTTTAAGTTTTTTCTCTTAGCGTAGTTGACAATTTCATTGGCTATAAGGACTCCATCAATAATCTGTCTGCCTTTGACAAATGCCAACTGATTAGGACTAATTAACTTTGCTATCACTTTGGAGAGCCGGTTAGCAAGAAGCTTAGCAATGATCTTGTACAAACAACCCAAGAGCGAGATAGGTCTAAAGTCACTTATGATCAAAGGGTCGAGTTTCTTCGGGATTAAAGCCACGAAAGACGCATTGCATCCCCTAGCTAAGATTTTGGATGACTCGAACTTTTTGATGGCCTCAACAAAGGAATCTTTAAGCAAATTCCAGAATTTTTTGAAAAAGGAGAAGTTAAATCCATCTGGACCAGGAGCCTTAGAACCATCGCAACCCCAAACTGTGTCTTTAATTTCTTCGCAAGAGAAGGGAGCTTCAAGAGAATCCCTGTCCACCTGAGATAAATGCTTAAATTTGCTGCTGTAAAATTTCGGTCTCGACAAGATCGGTTCCGCAAACCTCTCTGCAACGCACCCTCGATTTCGTTAACAGAAACTTGTGAAAACTTAAGACAGAAAATAAAAAATAAAAATCTAAAATACCAACAAAACTAAAAAAAGGAGTAATATTCGAATTATATAAAAGAATGAAATAAAAACTATAAACCTAACAAAAAGTAAAAATTAATGGATGATATTCAAATTAAAATTCTCAAAAGCAAACTAAGAACATTTTTGTTGAAGAATAATTGTTTATGAAATGAATAATATATCAATTGATGAAGAGGCGGAAAAAGAATTTTTTTTTTGGAAGACAATTTTTTTAAGAATAACGATTTCTCGACCAACATCTTTTATATGAAACTTCAGATCAAAACATTGTGAAGGTTAAAGAAATTCAAACATTCATCATAAAAACATACTAAAAAAATTGTCGAGAAAAAAAATAATCCGAAAAAGGTAAAAAAAAAAAAACGAAACCTTCACTGCTCAAAAAACTGTGAAGGCAACAAATAAATAATTAGAACGTTCACAGCAAAAATGGTGTGAAGGTCAAATGTGAACTCAATTTTGGTTGTGAATATGAGGACGGATCTCACCCACTCATCCGGCCAATAAATGCGGCTTTGACCGGTCCCTCACTTTAATAATCTCTAACCTCCCATTAATCGCGTCAATCCTCCGTGATCACGTCCACCGTAACCGAAGATGTGTGACTGAGATTAGTCCTCACGTTCACAACCAAAATTGGGTTCACATTTGAACCTGAATATATATATATATATATATCTATATATATAATAAAAGAGTAACTGCCTGACACGTGTCATGCTCTGGTGAGCCAAATTTCTATTTTTCCGGCCAAAACATGAACCTAGACACTTTTTTAGTCTGGATTCATTTTGCTTACTTGTCACTATTTGCCACATCATATGCATACTGACACGTGTCACGCTCTGGTGAGCCGAATTTCTATTTTTCCCACCAAAACATGAACCTAGACACTTTTTAGTCTGGATTCATTTTGCTTACTTGTCACTATTTGTCACATCATATGCATATGTGTCATGTGTCATATGTTGACACATGGCACTGATTCAAATTTTAAAGTTATTAAACTTTATACTTTATCAAAATTAAAATTATTAAACTTTATCCTATTAAATATTAAACTCCAACCTATTAATTCAACTATTTTATTTTAAAATTATTAAACTTTATCCTATTAAATATTAAATTCCAACTTATTAATTCAACTATTTTAGCTTCAAAATTTATTAAATATTAAATTCTATTCTATTAATTCACATATATATAATAAAAAATAATAAATATTTCATTATTAAAAATATTTAGAATTGGTGGTGGCATTTTGATTGGTTGAACTGATAAATGACAAAATAAAATGAATAAATTTCATTATTAAAAATATATTTTTATCACCTAACTACCATTCAAAGAGATAATTATCTATTATCTTTATTTTATTTTAATAAATTTAAAATATAAGCTTCCTAGGCAATTTATCATAATTGTAGAGAGATTAAAGAGATAATTATCTATTATATTTATTTTAAATTTTTTATATTTATGCTATTAAAATGGTTTTTAAATATAGTAAACACTAAAATATATAAATTAGTAGATTAAAGTTAATATAAAAAAAGTAAAAATCAACGAATTAGGTGAAGTTTTTTATAATCTTATAAAATATATATAATCAATGGTCAAAGATCAAGGTACTTAACTGTAAGGTAAAAACCAAGGAAGGGTAAAAACCAAAGAATCAATCTCACCCCTTAGATATTTTTTGATCTATGGTGTAGATTATTCCTTAAGTTTTTACAAAAAAATGGTTTTTATTTGATTATTTCTCTATATAATATATATATATAATTAAGCAAGTTTATTTAATAATATATAAATAAAATTATACTTTATAAATTTAGAAGTATGAAAAATAAGAATTTTGTAGGCATGGTTGTGGAATTATTTATTTAAGGTTTTCGTTTTTATTAAACTATCAAACTAATTCAAATTTTAAAAATATTAAACTATTCTATCTCTATTAATTCAAATATTAAACTATTTTATCTCTAACAACCATTTGAGAAATCTGACATTCCCCTCATATTTTTAATTTGCAAATGGTGAATTGTTTCTCAAATGTTAGGTTGATTATGTGTTCATTCTTTACTTTGTTTCTCAAATGTTGGGTTGATTACGTGTTCATTGTTTACTCCATAAATGTTGATTATTTTTGTTCACATTTTTCAGATTGGATTTTTTGAGGTTTTGGAATAAGTGATTAAGTTTGTTCATTTCTCTTGCAAATGTATGATTTGGATGATTTTTTCAATTTGTTACTTTCTTTATTTTTTTATGGAGCATAGTTTATTTTTTTGAATTGTTGATGTTGTCTGAAGTCTTATTTCACCTATGATGAAATTTGAATCTAAATTTGCAATATAAACTTTCTGACAAAAACATTACCCCGTGTATTACACGGGTTAAAACCTAGTATATATATATATATATATATATATATATATATAGAGAGAGAGAGAGAGAGGGGGAAGCTCATTTATAAACCAAAAAAAGAGTAAAAACCGTACAAACCGATGGTTTTTTTGGCTTAAATCAAGGAAAACTCTTCGTAGAGTTGTTTAATATGATGCAAATGTTTCATATAATTCATTTTTTTTGATGAACTTGTTTCATATTTTGGTGTTTTTATGTAAAAATGAAAAGGTTTCATACACTTTTTATTCTTATGAAACTCTTTTATGAATTTTTTTAATCATATGAAATCTTGTCATTTTTACAAAAAAGTTCATCAAAAAATGAAATATATGAAACATTTGCATCATATTAAACAACTCTACGAAGAGTTTTCCTTGATTTAAGCTATGAAACCATGAGTTTTTACGGTTTTTACTCTTTCTCAGGTAAGTCTAAATGAACTTGACTCTATATAGAGGGAAGCTCATTCAAACTCTCTCTCTCTCTCTCTCTCTATATATATATATATATGTAGAGGTTAAATCCTGTAAAAACCATTTTATTAGTGAAAACCCGTAAGAACCGACTAAAAAATAATTTTTTACGGTTTTTTGCATCAAATGTTAGAATTGATATATATTGTTTCACATATATTTTTTTTCATAAGGTGACTATCATCCATGAATTCGTTTCATAATATGAATAAAAATGTTGTATATTTTCGATTCATATGAATAAAAATTTTATTTTTTGCATGGATGATACTTACATTATGAAAAAAATAATATATGTGAAATAATAGTTAAAATCATAGTATTTGATAAAAAAATCGTAAAAAAAATGATTTTTTTAGTCGGTTTTCATGGGTTGTCACTAATAAAATGGTTTTTATATGATTAACACTATATATTTTTTTACGATTTTTTTATTTGCTTAAACATAAGAGTAAAAACCATATACACCGATGGTTTTATTTGCTTAAATCAATGAAATTGTTTAATTTTAATGTAAATGTTTCATATAATTCATTTTTTGATAAAATTATATTATATTTTAATATTTTTAATGTAAAAAGTAAATGAAAAGATTTCATAAACTCTTTTCATTCTTTTTTTAAGCAACCAACTTTATTCCAAGAGAAAACAACACCCTGCAAATGTTTACAACAAAGAAGCCACCAAGCATCAAAAGGAAACCACACATATCCACTCAATTTTTTTCATTTTTATCAAACTGTTTCACGTGTTTTCCTTATTTTTATAAAACTTTGTTATTTTTACATAAAAAATAACGAAATATGACACAATTTCATCAAAAAATGAATTATATGAAATATTTTCATCAAATTAAATAACTCTATGAAATTTTTTCGTTGATTTAAGCTATGAAACTATCAGTTTGTATGGTTTTTACTCTTAATTGAGGTGGTTTCTAATTGAACATCTCTCTCTCTCTCTCTCTCTCTATATATATATATATATATTCTAACATGTGTTTATGATTTGATGTATAATAGATGAAAGGTTTGAAGGGTAAATGAAATGTTGGATAATTTTTGTTTAAATAGTGACTCTAATAAATAAATTATAATATCATACTAATTAAATAGATTAAAAATACAAAAGGCATTAAGAGGTGTCACGTTATACATGGTGGTTATTTCTTTAGAATCTACGATAACTTATCAAAAATAGAAAATAATCGTCTTTTTGTTCTCTATAATACTACTCCTAATTTTATTATCTAAAATAGAGAATCACCTAAAAATCTTTCAATATAAAGAATTATTTGAAACTTTAAAAAGAAGAAAACTAAATATGACCAAAAGAGTGTTAGCCTAGTGGTAAGGCTTGGGCATTACATAGTGGTGAACCCAAGTTCGAGCCCTAGGGGACGCAATCTGGAGGTACGGGTGCTTCGATCCTGGGCTGCATGCTTTAGCAGTCGGGCTTCGACCCAAAATTACCGAGGATTAGTCTGGACCCAATGTGGTCTGGGATACCTCTTCCAAAAAAAGAAAAAAAGAAAAATAAATATGTTTTTTATTCATCCCACTTACAGGAGTTGAATTAATATAACTTTATGTAAACTTTTTTTTTAAATGTTTCATAAAATAATATTTAAATATGTACTTAATGATTAAATATCTAAAATAGAGAATATTATAGTGTATTCGAATGTAATTTATTGAAGATGCATTGATATATTACTTTGTTTATGAAATAAACTCAACTTTTAATACATGCATTAGCACAAAGTTTCTATTACTCATCCCCTTGGACACAACTTATGTACAAACTGCTACTGATACATTCACAGAAACAATATATTTCTTCAATTTATATATTTGTATATAAAGATATTTGTCATAAATGGATACATGATATCACAAACTTGAAATAATCCAATATTATTGACTAAAACTACATTTAAACTTAACTGACAGAATACAGGTACAACTGATACCTTTTTTTTGGACAGCAAAAAAGGGGGTTTTATTAAGGGAAAGCTAGCGAGAAGCTAGATTAGTACAAGAATTCGTAGCGTTAATTGGATTACAAACCCAACTAGGTACAACTGATACCTACACATATTAACTACATGTTTCATGTGTGTATTTATATGAATTGCAGCTGATATAACAATCATTCATATATCGAAAAACAATGTGGAGGTTGAAGGTAGCCGATGGGGGCAACAATCCGTACCTTTACAGCACAAACAATTTCGTTGGACGGCAAACGTGGGAGTTTGATCCCGAATACGGAACTCCAGAAGAGCGTGATGAGGTTGAAATGGCTCGTCTTCATTTCTGGAATAATCGACATCGAGTTAAGGCCAGTAGCGATGTCCTTTGGCGCATGCAGGTTCGATTAGTTAATTGCTACGACGGTCTTACGATAATAATTTAGTTTCTGTATTAATGCATTTTCTAATGAATTAAGACAATATCATTGGAACATGTATATATATATATATATATGCAGTTTTTAAGGGAGAAGCAGTTTAAACAGAGCATAGCCCAGGTGAAGATAGAGGATGGTGAAGAGATTTCTTATGAGAAAGTTACCACCACATTGAGGAGGTCTGTTCACTTATTTGCAGCATTGCAGGCTGAAGATGGCCACTGGCCAGCTGAAAATGCTGGCCCCTTGTTTTTCATGCAGCCATTGGTACGTACCATCTTTTATTTTACTCATGGTTGATTAAGCATCTCTGTGTGTGTGCGTTCGCATTTATATATATATATATATATATATATAGGGGTGGGTTCAAATGTAAACCACTTTTTGGTTGTGAACGTGAGGACAACCGAGAACGCGACACGTGGCGGATGACTAGGCGCCACGTCAGATCCACGGCGGATGACTAGGCGCGATTCATGGGAGGGCATTGAATTAAAGAGGGGGACCACACTCAAAGTCGCCACGTGTCGCGTTCTCGGTTGTCCTCACGTTCACAACCAAAAAGTGGTTCACATTTGAACTTTCCTCTACATTTAATATATATATATATATATATATATATAGAGGAAAGTTCAAATGTGAATCAGTTTTTGGTTGTGAACGAGAGGACAACCGAGAGTACGACACGTGGCTTTTGAGTGTGGTCCCCCCTTTTAATTCAATGCCCTCCCATGAATCGCGCCTAGTCACCCGCCCGTGGACCTGACGTGGCGCCTAGTCATCCGCCACATGTCGCGCTCTCGGCTGTACTCACGTTCACAACCAAAAAGTGGTTCACATTTGAACCCACCCCTATATAAATGTGAATTTGCACTCTTATTTTGTTAACGTTCTCAGACCTACGCCCTTGCGTTGATGGTTAGTGTAAAATAATGTGATTTTGCACTCTTATTTTGTTAACGTTCTTGTTTGAACTTTCCGATCTATGTGTGTATATACAGATGAAGTTCGACTGTAACTCAATTTCATTGCGAAATTGAGGACAACCAAGAGCACGTCAGGTGGTACATTATTCAGTCTGAATATGCCACGTGGCACGCTTTCGTCCTCATGTTCACAACCAAGATTGAGTTCACATTTGAACCTAACCCTATATATATATATATATATATATATATATATATAGGGGTGGGTTCAAATGTGAACCACTTTTTGGTTGTGAACGTGAGGACAACCGAGAGCATGACACGTGGTAGATGACTAGGCGCCACGTCAAGTCCACGGCGGATGACTAGGCGCGATTCATGGGGAGGGCATTGAATTAAAGGGGGGGACCACACTCCAAGCCGACGTGGCGCCTAGTCATCCGCCACGTGTCGCGCTCTTGGTTGTCCTCACGTTCACAACCAAAAAGTGGTTCACATTTGAACTTTCCCCTATATATATATATATATATATATATATTGGGTTGGGTCCTTATGAAAAGGAAGTTACTGTGAGAATGATAAGAAAAGATCACCACCTTTGGATCAATCCTAATAAATAAAAAAATCAACACTAATGAGATGTATTCCCTTCATATATAAATGAACATGAGATTAAAAGTGATCAAGGATCGAGTTCCATTCTTATGTTTCTCAAATTAATTCTTTATCTTATACGATCCTTTGTCTGTGTATATATATATATATATATATACACTCTACAAGCTAATACGCTAGCTAACTTCATATCTCAACATGCAGGTTATATGCTTGTATATCACAGGCCATCTTAACAGTGTCTTCCCAGCAGAATACAAGAAAGAAATGCTTCGATACATATACTGTCACCAGGTAGGTACTACTCATAACTACGATCAATAATCGATGATTTGACATATAACTAATTAAAAATGTGATTAATTAACTTTGAATAATTTAATTACAGAACGAAGATGGTGGGTGGGGATTTCACATCGATAGTAATAGCACAATGTTTGGTACTACTCTGAGTTACATTTGTATGCGACTTCTAGGAGAAGGACCCGATGGTGGCTTAAATGGTGCATGCACCAAAGCTCGAAAATGGATTCTAGATCATGGTGGCGCGACCGGCATTCCCTCTTGGGGAAAAACATGGCTTTCAGTAAGACATTAATTTTCGGATAGAAATCACCTATACCAATTTTCTTATGTTAATCCTATCAAACACTCGTATCTAAACTATTTTAACTTAAAAATAATTTTCCATCTATAAATTAACAAAAAAAAGGACTCCATCTGTGCTCTTATTTGTACAATTACATGTTATTAAAATAAATCACTTATATAGAGTTATTTGTTTAGGTACTTGGTGTTTGTGAATGGGCAGGTAACAATCCAATGCCCCCAGAGTTTTGGCTCCTCCCTTCCTCACTTCCCATGCATCCAGGTCCGCTTACCTAGATCTTCGATACCATTTTTTTTAACAAATTTAGGGCTATTTATCAAATACTTATCTGAGTGAATACTTACTGGTATAAGTAAATACTGTATATCACATTGTTAAACTTAGGGCCCGATTATCAAATGTTTATTTAAGTGAGTGCTTAAAATTAAGTAATGTATAGTGTACATTACTTACTTAGACTTACGGGACTACCAAAATTGTGTAAGATTAAATTAAATACACTTACTTACCGTGTAAGATTTCAGACCACTTACCAAAGGAGTGTTAGCTTAGTGGTAAGACTTGGGCACTACATAGTGGTGAACCCGAGTTCGAGCCCTGGGGGACGCATTCTGGAGGTACGGGGGCTTCGACCCCAGGCTGCATGCTTTAGCAGTCGGGCTTCGGCCCAAAAATTGCCGATGATTAGTCTGGGCCCAATGTGGTCTGGGATACCTCTTCCAAAAAAAAAAAAAGATTTCAGACCACCAAAATTGTACTCTAAGCGCTAACCATCATATAAGAGTTACTTGGTAAGACTCTTGGCCCTTTCCTTATATACTGTTATATAACTCATCTCGTGTCATTCGAATGCAGCAAAAATGTGGTGTTACTGTAGGCTGGTATACATGCCAATGTCGTACCTATACGGCAAAAGATTTGTGGGTCCAATCACTCCTCTAGTTTTACAACTTCGGGATGAATTATATGTACAACCTTACAATGAAATCAACTGGAAGAGCATAAGACATTTGTGTGCAAAGGTGAATTTATAGAGTATTTTCAATAGTTTCTATATAATTTCTTTAAAGCACATGGACACAAAAGTTTGAATCTCAAAGAAAAACAGTTACATTTAACAGATTATTTATTTTGGCTATTTCACCATTTTAGCATTATATAATCTTAATACATTTGTTATAAAGAATTTATAAAAATAATAAATGATTTATCATGTGGGAATGAATAAAAAATAGTTTCTCTCTATACATCAAGTTTTAATGAACTCTATGAACTTAAAGATTTCTCTATTTTAAAGAACCATATAGAAAATATGTTGAAGCAATTTAAAGAACAAAAATCTAAATCTTTTTTATTTTTTTCAGGAGGATCTATACTACCCACATCCTTTGCTACAAGATTTGATGTGGGATAGCCTCTACATTTTCACCGAGCCTCTCCTCACTCGCTGGCCGTTTAACAAGTTGCGAGAGAAAGCACTCAAAACAACAATGAACCATATCCATTACGAGGATCAGAATAGCCGATATATCACAATCGGTGTAGTGGAAAAGGTGTAAAAATGGGAAAATCACAAACATTCTTTAAAACATTAAGGGACGGTTTACGAAATACTTAATTACTTGGGAAATTAACCTTTTAGTATAGTATAGTACTATTGTTTACGTTACGAGCCTTGCCAATTGAGCATGGAAACCATAAAAAACCTTACACGGTAAAAGCCATAACAAAGACCGAAAGTCATACATTGTAAGTGATGAGTACTTACTGGGTTGAAGTCGCTTACCAACAATTAAATTTCATAGCTGAGAAAGTTATACGAAAAGGTAAGTGAAGATAATGTCCTTGCCGGTAAGCCCCTCTAAAATTTTACCCAATAAGTAGGTGATGGTATTGAATTTTATCGTTTTTTTTGATAAACATTTGGTAATTGGCAAAAGGTTATACATAAGGCTTTTGTGTAAAGATTCTTTTAAAATAAATTAAAAATTTGAAATTAAATTTTCTGCTTAAAAACTAACTTTTTAGAAGAAAATCAAAATTTATTGGCAAAGTTAAGTTTTGAGAAAAACTGAAAAAAAAAAACTAAAAATTATATATTTTTTATTTTCTGTGATAATTAAAAAACTTTTTCTAATTTTTTATATATTCCACAAAGTAAAAGTAATTATTTAAAGAAAATTACGCATAAGACTTTTCTGTGTAAACTTTATCCCTTTTTAGTAAATAAACCAAAGTTTATGTGTATAAACTTTTTTGGAGATTGGTTTATATAGGCTTCGCTCAAATTACATTTTTTACAATTTAAAAATTAAGTTGTGATCATCCGAGTTAACCCTGACCGTAATGTTAGCTTTTGGACCCGAACCCGAAGTAGATGACCATAAGCCTTTTACCAGAATCCAACCCCCCCCCCCCCCCCCCCCCCCCCCCCCACACATGAGGTTCCCTGTGTGTAAACTTTCATAAACTTTGATTAGTTGTGAAAATGAGTTCAATTTTTGGCTAAAAAGCAAAAAATAACTGTATAGGCACTATGTATGCTTGCATGCTGGGTTGAGGATCCAAATGGGGTCTGCTTTAAAAAGCACCTTGCAAGAATCCCTGATTATATCTGGGTTGCAGAGGATGGAATGAAAATTCAGGTTAGTCCAAAAAACACAAATATATATATATATATATATATATATTTTTCATCACATATACACTTTAATTAAATTAAATATATTTAATTAATGAACTTGATGGGTGTTGTAGAGTTTTGGCAGTCAAGAATGGGATGCAAGTTAAGCCATCCAACCTCTGCTGGCTACAGATCTTACCCATGAGATTGGCCTTACCCTTAAGAAAGGGCATGACTTCATTAAGGCCTCACAGGTCATCTATTGTATTACTAGCTAATTAAACATAAAACTGAGTTTTTTTTTTTAACGGCAAGGTAACATATACACACGTTTTTTGGGTATCTGGGATCCAAGGACACCTCACTGATTCCGTCAACCATGACACAACCCAATTAAGGATTTGGATATCGCCACATGTTATCCACGGGGTACGAACCCGGGTAGTCAGGGATACCATCCACTTACCCTCCAAGATGTTTTTTTAGAGAGGTTCAACTGGGCTAGGAAGCCCAACATACAGCCCCAGTTAAACCCTAGTGGCCACAAGAAATGACAGGTATTCTGCTGCGAGTATGGCTCGAACCCGGGTTCACCACTATGTAGTTCCCAAGCCCTTACCACCACGCTACCCTTGTGTTACCTTACCATTTGGCTACACATGCTTTGATAACATAAAAATGAGTTTGATTAACTGTTTGGACTCTATTATTCTTGATTAATATATACTAGATCTAATTATGTAGGTTAAGGACAATCCTATTGGAGACTTTAGAAGCATGTATCGCCATATTTCTAAAGGGTCATGGACCTTCTCAGATCAAGACCATGGATGGCAACTTTCGGATTGTACCGCTGAAGGATTGAAGGTATCTCTTTATAATCGATCCTAACTTATAGGAAGTAATTAGACATATATAAAACGACCTCTTATTGTCTACTTAATTATATTGTATGTCATCTTCAGTGTTGCCTACTATTCTCAATGATGCCGCCGGAAATTGTTGGGAAGAAGATGGAGCCTAAGCAACTTAATGATGCTGTTAACATACTGCTTTCCTTACAGGTATATAAGCATATATAAATAAATTGCTAATGAATCGACAACAACGCATATATATAATTCTACTTTTCGCTTGCTAGAAACACTGGAGAGAACTCTAAACAAATAATAAAACCTTGAGGTTGTTGCAATTAAGGTTGTCCAAAAAACCTTAAGGTTGTTTTAATCATTGATACAATTAATCAACAGCCTAAGCAGTTTGCCTATTCGTAGTCCCAGCTGATCTGTCCCAACGGTAGATGTGTGAGTGTAATCCATATGCGGAGGTCATGGGTTCTGCCACTGATTTACTTCGCCAATGATGACCGTGGGACCTGTATAGTCAGTCTAAGGGTCTTATTTATTATTATTTTTTCCGAAAAGGGTGTCCTACTCCTCAGTGGCCGTAAGTCGTTAACGCCTGGATTCGAACCCGGGGTAGATGGGTTATTGAACCACATTCCCCACAAGCCTTAACCAGTACGCCACAAGACTTGCGGCCGTCTTTTAATATTTCTCGTTAAAAAAGTTTATTGTTACTTTATGTTGATGATGATATATGTAGAGCAAAAATGGTGGGCTACCAGGATGGGAACCAGCAGGATCCTCAAAATGGTTGGAGGTAATTAACTCAAAATTCTTTTTTCTTTCTTTCAATATGCAACCTAATGTCCATTGGTAACCCTATTTACTTCTCTTGTATTAATTTCAGATTCTAAATCCTACAGAGTTCTTTGTCAACATTGTCATTGAGCATGAGTATATATGACACCTTACTATTTACATTTCCATGTAAATATCAATCTTCTTTCTCCTTCATCAGACTTTTTACTAAATTTGTTATCCATCCAGGTACAATGAATGCACATCATCAGTAATGCAGGCCCTAGTATTGTTTAAGAAGCTATACCCTGAACATAGGAGTAAAGAAATAGAACATCTCCTTATAGGTGCAGGTGAATACCTTGAGAAAATGCAGATGCCAGATGGGTCATGGTTAGTTAATTTCTCCATTCTAACACATCCTCTAACCAAATATATATATGAACCTTAAAAAAAATCACAATCATCTCTAACTGATTCTCCATTCACTAAATATTAAAATATTTCGTTCATCTATAATAATAATAATAATATTTTTCTCTCTAAATATTTATTTTCAAAGATTCTTATCGTTGCTCTCACTTGGAGTGATCATCAGTTTTGGGTTTTGTCTATATTTGGAGAAAAACTATTTTCTCTCCTACTTTAATTCTCCATTTTGGAGATAGTTTCGGAGAAGCAGTTAGAGCACAATATAGGGTCAGGTTCAAATGTGAATTCATCTTTCAATGTGAACGTGAGGACTACTAGTATCGTGTCACATGACAATATTCAGTTTGAATATTCATGCTTTATTTAGTCTGAATAAAAACTTTATTCACTCTGCATGATATTCATACCGAATAAAGCTTAGGTGCCGATTCAGGTTGCCAAATGACGCGGTATTGTTGGTCCTCACGTTCACAATGAAATATGAGTTCACATTTGAACTTTCCTATATATATATACACACACATATACACAAATTACATTTGCAATGATGCAACACATTATCTTTGTCTTTTGATTAAAATCAGCTGACTATAGTTGTACATTCGTTAACTGTAAACAACGTTTTTATTCAAAATCACATATTTAAGATGCTAATTAAACAACGGCCATGGATATTAGGTACGGAGATTGGGGTGTCTGTTTTACATACGCTACTTGGTTTGCTCTTGGAGGACTCGAAGCAATCGGGAAGACATGTGAAAATTGTCAAGCTGTTCGTAAAGGCGTCGATTTTCTACTGAAAACACAATGTGAGGACGGTGGTTGGGGAGAAAGCTACCAATCCTGCAGAGAAAAGGTAATAATATATACTTAGAGCAAAAATAATTGCTCAAAATCAATTTTAAATTTTGTATTAAAAACTTTAAGCAATGCTAATTGGGCTTGCATTTATGATCAACAGAAATATGTGGGTCTAGAAGGAGGCCGATCGAACTTGATTCATACTTCATTTGCTATGATGGGCTTGATTCATGCTCAACAGGTTAATTTCTAATCTTGAAAATACATCTTGTAAGTATATGACTTAATTAGGTTTACGTTATATTAAATTGTTTTTGTGAGACCTGTGAGAACTTTATACATAAAAACTTCACAGTAAAATACTGTGAAAATAAAAAAGAATTCGAACATTCAGAGTGAAAAACACTGCAAGGTAAAAAGAAATCCAAATGAAGGTAAAAAAATCAAACCTTCATAGAAAAACACTGTGAATGTAAAAAAAGTTCGAACCTTCACAGTGAAGATACTACGAAGGTAAAAAAAATCGAACCGAAGAACACCATGAATGTAACATTTACAGTGTTATCATTATGAAGGATCAAACTTTTTTTACTTTCAAGGTGTTTTGATACGAAGTTTTATATGTAAAGTTTTGGTCTCATCGATCTTACGAAACAACTTGATCTCACATGAACCTGACCTGTAAGTATATTGTTTATTTTTATATAAGTTTATGTGATTGTATACATAGGCGGAAAGAGACCCTACACCATTACACAGAGCAGCTAAGTTGTTGATCAACTCCCAAATGGAAAATGGTGATTTCCCCCAACAGGTAAGTCAAATAGAAAAATAACTTCAAATAAACCAAACTAAAATTTACAAAGGCTAAGACGTTAGGTTTTTATGTAAGTAATCATATTTGAATAAAATTATTTATTAATAAAATCATTAAAGTACAAATCATGTCTACCCGGGTTCGAATCTAAGGGGAGTCAATTTGAGAGCATGAGGAGTACCCAGTCATTGGGCAACAAATAATAGTATTTGTTGCCTAAGCATTTCTTAAGCAACATAGACAATTAACATATGTTATCTAAGACAACATTTGGTGTAGTGAAATAATATAAAGCTAAACCGGTGAAATTTTTAAAAAAACTATATATGAAAAAAGTTGAGTGAGACTTCTCACATAGTAAAGATATGTATATGTTTTTTAGTTGGTGATGGTAATTTATAAAGAAAAAACTACGAAAAATTATGGATGCTATAAGGTAAAATTTTCAAGTTCAATCAAAGTTAGGTTGTATTGGATAGTATGAACAAGTATTTTTAAGCTATGATGACTTTAACAAAGTTCCAATAAGAATGAGATATTAAAAAAGCATATGATAGTTTTAATTGAAGATTAATTGCTAATAAAATTATTTAATTTATGCAGGAACTAGCTGCAGTTTTTAAGCAAAACTGTATGTTGCACTTTCCATTATACAGGAATATTTTCCTAATATGGGCTCTAGCTGAATACCGTAAGCAATGTTAAATAAATATCATAATAAGTGGAAGAGAAAGCTATCATTCTCTTTTTAATGCTTTATCATCCTCCAAAGTGATGTTTGTTTTTTAAAAGATACTGAAGCTTGGAATTTTATTTCATTTTTGATTCATAAGATGTGGTGTTGAAGTGTGAAATTTGAATTAATAAGATCATTTGTTTTTGTAATTTAATAAATGTTAGAATTTGTTTATAATGTGTATTTTTTTTTTTTGGAAAAGGTTCATCTAGGCTTCGCCTAGACTACATCTTTGGCAATTTAGAGTTGAAAATTCGGCCGTCTGATACTAAACTTGGCCACAAGATGCGCACGAAGGGATTTGAACCTGAGGTTAATCGATATAAATTTGTACTTTCACATATTTATCCATCACCGTTATGAAATTTACATCTAAAAATCAACTTTCATTTAAACGGATAAGGTTAATCGATGATAATGTATTTAAATTTTGTAAGTTTAAATTATGAAGTTACCAAATTGTAGTAAATTGAGTTTTATTATTGTAGAAAAGATATACTAAGGCCATCCACTGCCGATGACCCGAGTAGCAATGGGTACGCTGAACCCGTCGGGTTCCATCGGCAACACCGTCGTGGACCCTTCGGGTTCGTTGCCATCGGTTCCACCAAGCCGAAGCCTTCCCGCCCCACCCCACTTACCACCAATTAATAGCCAATGATGTGTTTTCGTTTTTTTTTTTTTTTTTTTTGATGTTTTTGGGTTCATTAGGTTAATATGGGATGGATTGAGTTGGTTTGAATAAAATAGTGGAAAGCTGATGTGGCAGTTGAATTCATTGGGTTGGTAGTGAATGGTCTAAGGTTATTCTATTAATAATAAAGGGCAAATAAATAACTGATTTACCAAATACTAAATAAGAGGATCATAAAACATAAACCATGCACTCGAAAAGGAAAAAAAAAGCCACAATTTGAATTTTATTTTATTTTTACCTAATCAGACATAAAAAACAAACTAATAAGAGAATAAGAGATTGTTTTATATTTTTTTTATTTTATTTTTTTCAATACAAAAACTAAGAAAGTAAATGAAATAGAAAGATAGATATGAGCTGGACTTAGGGGTTGGGCTGTGAACTTGGAGTAGGAAGGGCTAGGGTAGGGCCCAAGAAAAAAAATGCAAACAACTAGAACTAGCCAAGGCTTAGTTTTATATTATTTTTTTTAGAAGAGGTATTATAAATCACATTAGGTCCAGACTAATTTTTGGCAATTTTGGGCCGAAGCCCGACTGTTAAAGTAAATTATATATATTTTTTTTATTCAATAACAAGTTTGGTTTCTTTTACAAATTAATTGAAATTTTATGACCATAACAAATTTGGTTCCTTTTTAAACTTAGTGAATGTGGCTAATGTTTTGTTTCAATTTTTTTTTTCAAGTCTACCTACAAAGATTAGTTAATTTTTTTTTTTTTTTGTCTTTTTTACTTTACTTTTGTTTTATTAGAGTGTAGAGTAAATAATATTTTCTTCCCTATATCATTTTTGTCTTTTCAAACATTTTATTTTTGTATTGATGTTATATTTTTAATGTCTTATTTACTAGTTTTTAATATATAGTATATTTTAACTTTTTTATTAATGTTGACTTATTGAAT
The DNA here is from genome assembly GCA_030169165.1 of Centaurea solstitialis. Lineage (NCBI taxonomy): Eukaryota > Viridiplantae > Streptophyta > Magnoliopsida > Asterales > Asteraceae > Centaurea > Centaurea solstitialis. Next base: position 77,426,303 of record CM058044.1, read on the forward strand.
AGCAATATAAAACATATGTTTTTTATGTTTAATTTTATATATGAATTAGAAATTTGTCGTCTTAAGTCATGTCTTGAAAACATCTTGACTTCGGCATAGCAGCATGGCTCTTAAGGCTTTGAGGCTTAACCCACCATCACGCCATAACCTTGAAAAAAAGATCACTTGATGAAGATGATTAGTTAAAATCAGACAGACCGGTCCAAAGCTAGGCTCCGTTTTAAATAGTATTTAATTTCAAACTCTTTCCACACAAAACTGTTATTGACGATGGTTTAGTTACGATTTTTGAAAACTAGCATTGAGATATACCTTAAATAATATATTTACTTGAAAAGGACCGAACTATTGCTATTAAGAGCATCTTCAACTACTTATTTAAAATAGCAAAAGATCAAAATTATGTTCTCTATATAATACTCATCCCTATTTCCATACGTTTGGTAGATGGAACAAAACAAAACATAATGTTTGGTGTGGCTTAAGAAGGAACATAAGTAGCAAAAACTTGGAACATTAGGTGGCGTTTGGTTCATGGATTCTGAAGGAATGGAATGGAATTGAAGTCCTGAAATCCTTTGACCAAATTCCTTTCCATTGTTTGGTTCATGGATTCTTAAGGAATGTAAGGTCTGAATTCCATCAAAATCCTTAAGTAAAGGAATTGGTCATTCCATGACAAAAGGTAAGGATTTGGTTGGAATGGAATGTCAAAAAAAATTTGGACAAAATTACCCTTCACCCTGATATGCACCACCACCGCCGTCGGCCACCGACCACCGCCACCCGCCTCCGTCCACCGACCACCGCCTCCGGCCACCGACCACCGCCTCCGTCCACCGACCACCGCCACCGCCTCCGGCTACCGACCACCATCGCCTCCTGCCACCGACCACCACCACCACCAACTCCTGCCACCGCCACCACCACCACCACCACCATCACCACTACCTCCAGTTGTCGCCATCGACCAACACCACCAATAGTCACCACCACTTCCGGCCACCACCGCCACCGGCAACCACCACCATCGACCAGAAATGAAAAAAAAACATAAAATGGTATTTTGGTCATTTACCAAAATTTCATTCCAATTCTAAAGCCACATTCTGTGAACCAAACAAACACATTCCAATTCTTTTAGCAAATTCCATTCTAATTCTGCCAACCAAACAGGTGGTCAAACCTAAGAATGATGAACAACCAACTATTTACCTAAATACCCTTTTTCTAACCTAACCCATTTCCACACGCCTCCATCATCTGTTTGATCAACACTCTCTGTCTTCATTATCTGTTTCCCCTTTTCTAAACCTAATACGTACGGAAGAAATCGAGACCTGCAAATCTATGGCAACCCTCCAACCTTCTTCAACATTGACTTGACTCCATTTCTTCAAGATCGAAGACCCATCTCTGAAATCGACAACCCCTCTTAAAAAAATCTGAAATCGACGACCCTTCTTAAATCAATCTGATACCTATGAACCCTCCATGATCGATCGATTCACTGTCTATCGATGCCACAAATCCTTATTCTGCGTTTTTTTTTTGCGAATCAATCTGAATCAAATTCTTGGTTGAAGTGTTAGTGGTGGATTTAAAAAGGCCATAATTTGATAAAGTGATGAGTGAAAAAGCCATGAAAGTGTAGGTTTTTTTGGTATCTTATAAGCTGTTGTAATTTGATAAAGCCATGAATTTGTAGGTTTTTGGTATTTTAATTATAAGCTTGTCATAATTTGATAAAGCCATGGAAATGCAGGCTTTATACACTTTCTAAACTGTCATGGTCTGATAAATCCATTGATTTGAAACATCCATGGATTTGGAGAAGCCATAATTTGATATGTAAGTGGATTGAAAAGTTCATGGTTTTTGGATTGATAATTTGGTAATAAACATACTAAACAATCCTTGAGGGTAAATTAGTCATTTTACCAATCTTGTTCTATCATATCATGTCTTGATACCAAACGCAATCTAAGGATGGAAGGAGCGGTTACCATTCTACCCCTCCACAATGGGTATACATCAGCTTTTACTCATTCTCTCTTTCACCATTCTACTATGCAGTGGTTACCATTCTATCCCTAAAGAAAACTGTAGTTAATATATAGAATTCTTTACAACTTTGAAGAAAGAAAAGAGAAATAAGTTTTTTAATTCACTCCATCAACAAAATTTAGTATCATTTTATGTAAAAAGAAATATTAATGTGTATTGGAATATATAAATTTTTTAAATAATATACATAATGATGAAATATCTGAATATTTTAGAAATTTTGGTTATTAATTTAAAGAAATTAGAAAGAATCTCTTGAAATGTGATTTGATATAATAGTGACCAATCTTTTAATAGGACCATACAACAAACTTTCTGTAACTCATCCCCTTAGGCCATCCGCGGCCGGGCTGCAAGGGTGGCTGCACCGGCCCCTTGCAGCCGGTAACACCGCCGTACCTCACCCGTGAGGTGGCTGTGAGGATTGCGAGCGGTGAGAGCCCACCGTTCACACATTTTCCTTAACACACACACACATCTATATACATACAGAGCATATATATATATTATATACATATATTTTATTATTTAAATAATACAGGTGTATGACCTGTACGGCTGTGGATGAAATGGTAAGGTAGTGGTAAGGTGATGGTGAAGCTGATGTGGCGCTGAGGTGGCAGCCCGTGCAGGTGGTATCACTTGCACGGCTGCGGATGGCCTTAGACTGTACGTTAATTATACCCTATCAGTTGGCAATCGGTAGGGTGCGGGTTTCATCGGTTTGGACCAGCAACACCGCCTTGGCCCCGAGCGGGTAAGAGGCTTCGGTTTTGTCTAGCGGATCGATCGGTAAACCCCTCCCTCTCTCCCTCTCCACCCACACCCACACCCACACCCCCACCCCCTCACCCTCTTCCTCTCTTTTTTTTTTCTTGCTCTCTCTTAGTTAAATACTAATTAATTAAATAGAGTTAAGGCTGCACGCACCGATGTTGTCGGGCTCCAGCGGGTTGGGTGCGACCCCATGGTACCCGGCGGGCTGGCGGGCTTGCGGGCTTGGCGGTGGCATGAAGCCGTTATGTTTGTGTGTGTGTTGTGTGAGAGGGTTGGGTAAGAGTTGTAGAAGGTTATGGGAGAGTTAAGAGAGGGTTGAGAAAAAGTTGATGTGTCAGCTGATGTGGCATTAAAAAGTGGGTTGGGTTGGGAGGGTTGGGTGTGGGTAGCCTAGAAGTAATATTGTGTTGAGTATGTATTGGATAAGCTAATGGTAGGAGTGAGAAAATGAAGTTGGGTTGTATATATCAATTGGCCTAGCTAACTTATTCATACATTTTGTTTTATTGACCTAGCTAACTTATTCATACATTTTGTATTATTGATTCATTGCTGATATATATTGATACATCACATAGATATATAATATATTTTTTTCAAATTTATATTAATTAATTAGTAAAGATCTTTGCCATAAATGGATGCATATCATACTCTTATTTAAAACAATCCATTATTGAGTAAAACTACATTTAAGCTCGACAAGAATACCGGTGCAACTGAGATATATACAGGTACACCTACACATATTAAATACATGTTTTGTGTGTCTATTATATAATATGAATTGCAGCATATGAATTCTGATATAATTAACAATCATTCATATATTGAAAAATAATGTGGAGGTTGAAGGTAGCCGAAGGGGGTGATAATCCGTACCTTTACAGCACAAACAATTTCGTTGGACGGCAAACGTGGGAGTTTGATCCCGACTACGGAACTCCAGAAGAGCGTGACGAGGTTGAAAAGGCTCGTATTCATTTCTGGAATCATCGACATCGAGTTAAGGCCAATAGCGATGTCCTTTGGCGCATGCAGGTTCGGTTGATAAGGTCTTACGATAATAATTTAATTTGTGCAATGCGCGCATTTTCTAAACGAATATATATATATATGTGCAGTTTTTAAGGGAGAAGCAGTTTAAACAGATGATACCCCAGGTGAAGATAGAGGATGGTGAAGAGATTTCTTATGAGAAAGTTAGTACCACATTGAGGAGGTCTGTTAGCTTATTTTCAGCTTTGCAGGCTGAAGATGGGCACTGGCCAGCTGAAAATGCTGGTCCCTTGTATTTCATGCAGCCATTGGTAACTTTTCTTTAATTTTACTGATGGTTAATTAAGCATGAAAACAAATACCAAACAAGAGAATAAAGAAAACAATTGATTCATGTTTGATTTTACACTAAAATCACATGTGATTTATGCAATTTTGGCTACGACCTTAGTTCCTAGAATACGTCAACCAGGCGTTGATGGTTAGTGTAACCGTAAAATCATGTGATTTTGCACTCTTATTTTGTTAACGTTTTCGTTTTTGGATGTCCCCCCTCTCTCTATATATACATATATAGGGTTGGACATGAGAAGGAAGTAATACCGAGAATGGTAAGAAAAGATCTGCACACCTGGATCAATTCTAATTGAAGATCAACACTAATAAATGCATCAGATCGATTCTCTTTTATAGCACAATTCATAGATGAACATAAGATTAAAAGTAATCAAGGATCCAGATCTATTCTGCTTCTGATCGATCACCTTAATTAACTCTTTTTTCTTACATGAATTTCATAGTTTATACAATTTTTTTGTTTACAAATGATTATGCCTCTCTCTCAATCTCTCTCTCTCTCTCTCTCTCTCTCTCTATATATATATATATATATATACATACATACTCTACAAGCTAATACAGTAGCTAACTTCATATCTACAACATGCAGGTTATATGCTTGTATATCACAGGCCATCTTAACAGTGTCTTCCCAGCAGAATACAGAAAAGAAATACTTCGATACTTATATTGTCACCAGGTACTTGACATAGTGGGAAAAACATGGATGGATCGACAAATATCTTTATCCAAAAGGGTAACGAGTCTACAAGTGTAGAACCCGGAAATAAGAGAAAACTCTTGTAAAATTAGAAATAAAACTCTAAAACTGATAAAACTGACTAATAACGAAAATGAATCTTATTTATAATCTAGGCTATAGATATATATCTAAAGAAACAATCTTAATCATAAACCAAAAACTATCTATGGAAAAGATAATCTCTATATCTAAGGAAAAAATAATAAAATAAAAGAAAGAAATCGATCAGCTATAAATTAAAAGCGTCAATCGAGATTATACCCGAGAGATGAGTAATGTTTCAACACACTTGGGTAGCTTCTAGAATTCGTGAACATTAGCGAGAGCTGTCCCAAGAATTAAGTCTAAGAGAAACTCGTACTCTCCAGTGTTTTTGATGTCCGATAGATTTAATCCTTTCTTTCGAGCACGTTTTCTCCTTTTCCAAGTGTTAGTGAAAATAAGTTGAAGTCTCTCCCTACATCATTACTACTTATAACTATCATCAATAATGGATGATTTGACATATATAAAATTAATTAAAAATGTGATTAATTTTGAATAATTTAATTACAGAACGAAGATGGTGGGTGGGGATTTCACATCGATGGTGATAGCACAATGTTTGGCACCACTTTAAGTTACATTTGTATGCGTCTTCTAGGAGAAGGGCCTGATGGTGGCTTTAATGGTGCATGCACCAAAGCTCAAAAATGGATTCTAGACCATGGCGGTGCGATTGGCATTCCCTCTTGGGGCAAAACATGGCTCTCAGTAAGACATTATTAGTTCATCTGTATTTACGAGAATGCGAGAAACTGTTTTGATGTACAGAATAACATATGATTCACGTACAAAAATCATATATAATTCACTTACACAATCACATAACATATAATTCGACTTTAAGTCGTGTCAAGATTCGTCCGCGTCCCATTTTTCTGGTTAGTGTAAAATCACATGTGATTTTGTACATGAACGAAGCTCCTCGCATTGCTCGTAAATAGTTAGTGTGCTCGTTTGAACCTTTTTTTCTCTCTATCTATATATCTATAAATATACATGTTCTTAATTATTGGTAATCCCTTATTTAATTTGTTTTATCAAAATAAAGCACTTATACTGTTATACACATTTTCTTGTTTATTAGATACTTGGTGTTTGTGAATGGGCAGGAAACAACCCTATGCCCCCAGAGTTTTGGCTCCTCCCTTCCTCCCTTCCCATGCATCCAGGTCAGCTTACCTTTTCCATACCTCTTCCATACTAATTTTTTTTAATAATGCTTATCTGAGTAAGTGCTTACTAGTAAAATTATTTACTTACTGGATAAGATTTTAGTCCATCAAAATTATATTGTAAGCAACAATCAATTTTATTACCTGATAAGTGCTAACCATCATATATAAGAGTCACTCACCGTGAAAGAGTGCTAACTCGTCTCGTGTCATCTAAATGCAGCAAAAATGTGGTGTTACTGTAGGCTGGTATACATGCCAATGTCGTATCTATACGGCAAAAGATTTGTAGGTCCAATCACTCCTCTGGTTTTACAACTTCGGGATGAACTTTATCTACAGCCTTACAACGAAATCAACTGGAAGAGTATAAGACATTTGTGTGCAAAGGTGAATTACTTGCTTGCTTGCTTCCAGGATTTATATATATTTCTATCCAGTTTTTATAAGCCAACTAAATTATTGTCTCAGGAGGACTTATACTACCCACATCCTTTACTACAAGATTTGATGTGGGATAGCCTCTACATTTTCACCGAGCCTCTCCTCACTCGCTGGCCGTTTAACAAATTGCGCGAGAAAGCACTCAAAACGACAATGAACCATATCCATTACGAGGATGAGAATAGCCGATATATCACAATAGGTGCAGTGGAGAAGGTATAGAACAAGGGAAATCACACAAACATTTTCAGAAAGATTAACAAGTACCAATTATAAGAATGAGAGCATAAGGGTGCGTCTTGGTTGTGGAAAACTTTCCAAGGAAAATGAAAATTTAGAAAACACATTGGGATCATTCCAGTTTTCGTAACTTTTCAAGAAAATGAAAATTTTGTGTTTTCTAACTTGTATGTAAACTAAAAAGTGGTTTTAGTAGTTTTCCAAAATTCTCTAAACGCTCTATCTTTCTAAAATGGAAAAATGAAAACTCCACCATTTCAACCAAACACGTTTTTTAAATAAAAGCTTTCACAGAAAATATAAAATGAAAACTCAACTCCATTTAAAAAAAAATGGTTTTCTACTACCAAAGGCACCCACCCTTTAATTATTCAAGGATTTTCACCTTTTGTTATGCCTGCTACAAATAAACTGTACAGGCACTGTGTATGCTTGCATGCTGGGTAGAGGATCCAAATGGGGTCTGCTTCAAAAAGCACCTTGCCAGAATCCCTGATTATATCTGGCTTGCTGAAGATGGAATGAAAATGCAGGTTGGTTACTCCAAAACACACAAATATTTTTTCATCACTTTAGTTAAACTAAATATATTTAATTACTGAAAATTAATTTATTTGATGGGTGTTGTAGAGTTTTGGCAGTCAAGAGTGGGATGCAAGTTTTGCCATCCAAGCTCTCCTAGCTACAGATCTTACCCATGAGATTGGCCTTACCCTCAACAAAGGACATGCCTTCATTAAGGCCTCACAGGTCATCTATTGATTTAATTACTTTCTAATTAAACATAAAATTGAGCTTTTTCTGGAACCAACCGCAGACACAACCCAATTAAGGGTACCACTATTTATATGTGGCATTGTGGCAGGTCCTGATCTGGATATAGCCACATGCTCTCCCTGGGGTTCGAACTCAGGTAGTCAGGGGGGATACCATTCCCTGACCATCCCATGATATTACCTTACCAATTGGCTAGACATGATTTGATAGCATAAAACTGAGTTTAATTAAATGTTTGGACCCGATTATTCTTGATTAATTAATTAACTCTAATTATATATGTAGGTTAAGGATAATCCTATTGGCGACTTTAGAAGCATGTATCGCCATATTTCTAAAGGGTCATGGACCTTTTCGGATCAAGACCATGGATGGCAACTTTCGGATTGTACGGCTGAAGGATTGAAGGTATCTCTTTATAATCAATCCTAACTTATAAGAAGTAAGTAAACACACACATATATATAGAGGAAGGTTCGTGCGAGAAGCATATATATCAATTTAAGAAAAACGTGGAGCAATCTCAGCCACTCATCGTCGGTTACGGTGGACGTGATCACGGAGGATTGGCGCGATTTTTGGGAGGGTGGAGATTATTAAAGGGAGACCGGTCAAAGCCGCCTTTATTGACCGGATGAGTGGCTGAGATTGCTTCTCACGTTTTCTTAAAAAATTATGTTTCTCATTTGAACCTTTCTTTAGGTTCAAATGTGAACTCAATTTTGGTTGTGAACGTGAAGATGAATCTTAGCCACACATCTTCAGTTACGGATCACGGAGGATTGACGCGATTCATGGGAGGGTGGAGATTATTAAAGGAGGGGACCGGTCAAAGCCGCCTTTATTGACCGGATGAGTGACTGGGATTGGTCTTTCACATTCACAACCAAAATTGATTTCACATTTGAAGTTTCCTCTCTCTCTCTCTCTCTCTATATATATATATATATATATGTATATAAGGGGTCGTATTCGTTACAAACCAGATAGTTTGTACAAACTATACAAACCAATCTCGACCATACATGTAGATGATCAATGGTGTGGATTAATTCAGTTCCTAAAATTTCTCTCAACCACATTTGAAAACCATCTAAAAATTAGCAAATAAACAAAAATAATGGTTAAGAAAACAAAATCAACGGTTAAGATTATGTTTGTAGAGTTTGTACAAACTACTCGGTTTGTATTTGATACTTAATTATATTGTATATGACCTCTTATTGACTACTTAATTATATTGTATATGTCTTCAAGTGTTGCCTCCTATTGTCAATGATGCCGTCGGAAATTGTTGGCAAGAAGATGGAGACTAAGCAACTTTATGATGCTGTCAACATACTACTTTCATTGCAGGTAATTAACCATATATAAGTAAAATTGCTAATAAATCGAAGACCCATATAATTCTACTTTTCGCTTGTTCGAGAAAACTTTAAGCAAATAAAATCTTAGGGTGCGTTTGGTTGTGGAAAACTGTTTTCATCTTCATAGAAAACGTTTATAGAAAGTGAAGTTAGGTTTTCATTTTCCATTTCAGGAAATTAGAAAATGTGTTCGGAAAATTTTCGAAAACTACTAAAATCAGTTTTCCAATATACATAGAAGTTAGAAAACAAAAAACTGTTTTCATTTTCCATTTTCATAGAAAATGTTTTCAGAAAATGGAGTTGGGTTTTCATTTTCAATTTTCATAGAAAATTTTAGAAAACTCGTTTACTTGGAATGATGGAGTTTTCATTTTCCATTTTTAGAAAATTAGAAAACTTGTTTAGTTGTGCATTTTACGTTTACTTTTCATTTTCAAATTTCCATTTTTTAAAATATTGCAAAGACGGCGGTGGCGGTGGTCATAGCGGCGGCGGAGGTGGTGGTGGTGGTGCCCTCTGCGGCGACGGCAGTGGCCAAGGCGGTGGCGGTGGTGGCCTCAGCGGCGACGGCGGTGGTGGCGGTGGCCTCGGTGACGACGGCGGTGGTGGTGGTGACGGTGGTGGCGCTGATGACAGGGGCGGCAGCGGCGGTGGGAGGGTGGTCGCGGTGGTGGTGGTGGGGCGGTGGTCGAGGCGGCGGTGGTGGCGACGGTGGTCGTTGCGACGAGAAGTGGACGGCGGTAGCGCGACGACGAAGGCGGTGGCGGCGATGGCCGGCGACAAGAAGGGGATGACAATTGAAAATGAAAATGAAAAATAAAAATGAGAATTAAAAAACTATAAAAAGTAGTTTTCTAATTCAAGTGTAAATTTTGAAAATGAAAATTTTGTTTTCTTGACAAGTTTTTTTGATTTTTCATTTTTTGTGGAAATTTTTTCTAAAAAGCAGGAAATTTTTCAGAAGTAAACATAGCCTTAATTTTCTTGGGAACCTTTTAAAAACTGAATGAACCAGACACGTTTTCTAAATTTTCATTTTCCTTAGAAAACTGGAAATTTTTTTCATAACCAAACACACCCTTAATGTTGTATAAGAAGCCAATACAATTAATTAACACCCTAAGTAGGTAGTCGACATTGATGTATCCTAGCAATAAATGTGTGAATGTAATCCATATCTAAAGGTCATGACATCTGCCATGCACTGATTAATGATGAAAGGGTCTCTTTTTATTTGTATCATAAAAGGTTTTTGTTATTACTTTATGTTATAGAGCAAAAATGGTGGGCTACCAGGATGGGAACCAGCAGGATCCTCAAAATGGTTGGAGGTAATTAACTCAAATTCTTGTTTCTTTATTTCAATATGCAATTAATCAAGGGATTACTTCTTCAAAATGTATCCAACTATCCCCAATATATTATTATGTGTATCAACCTAAAAAAATTCCTTTTGTATATATCAAACTTTATTTTTTAGTCTATTATGTGTATTTTTGAGTCTATTATTGTATCCAACTATCCCCCAATATACAATTGTGTGTATCAAAAATACACACAATAGACTAAAAAATAAAGTTTTATATATACAAAATGAATTTTTTTAGGTGGATACATACAATAGTATATTAGGGATAGTTGGATACATTTTGAAGAAGTAATCCCATTAATTAAATGTCCAATATGTAGGTAACCCCATTTCTCTTGTATTTCAGATTCTGAATCCTACAGAGTTCTTTGTCAACATTGTCATTGAGCATGAGTATATATATAACACCTTACTATTTACATTTCCATATAAATATCAATCTTCTTTCTCCTCCTTCATGAGACTTAATTACTATATAAATTTGTTATCCATTCAGGTACAATGAATGCACATCATCAGTAATGCAGGCCCTAGTATTGTTTAAGAAGTTATACCCTCAACATAGGAGTAAAGAAGTAGAAAATCTCCTTATCACTGCAGGTGAATACCTTGAGAAAATGCAGATGTCAGATGGCTCATGGTTAGTTAATTTCTCCATCCAGCATCATATAATACACTATTTTCAATAGATTCTTCAAAATTTCTCGAACCAAAACCACTTTAAATCTTTAGTGAATTCTCTATTTTAAAGAACCCGGCCAAATACTAAAATATTTCGTTCATATGTTAAATTAATATTTTTCTCTTTAAGTATTATTTTCAAATATTTCTATAAGAGTTTTTTCACTTGGTAATTATTTTTGGGTTTTCTCGTTAAAAGCAAGTATTTTTGTAATTTCTATCATAGTTCCTCCTTGGTAATTTTTCTTATGAGAACCCATCAACAAAAAGAAAAAAACTTTAAATCTACCAAAGAGCTAAAAAAAACTCTCAGAATCAACCAAAAACCCAAAAAACTTTTTTAAAATCGCCAAAAAGAACTTATAAATCTCTTGAGATCAACCAAGAATACTTTAAAAATCATTCGAAACGGTGAGCTAAAATATATACTGGATGACCTTGCGGCCCTTTATTAATCCATCTTAAAGGTCCCCCTACCAAGAAAAAATTCTGGACCCGTCACTGGTTTTCTCCATTTATAGACACAGTTTTGCCGGAGCACAATATTGATTGAAAATCCTCATTTTCTTCGTTTTGAAGAAACCAGTGGAATGACAATACTCTACTTATATCATTAACGAGTCATGTGATTAGGTATGGAGATTGGGGTGTCTGCTTTATATACGGTACTTGGTTTGCTCTTGGAGGACTCGAAGCAATCGGGAAGACATATGAAAATTGTCAAGCTGTTCGTAAAGGTGTCGATTTTCTACTGAAAACACAATGCGAGGATGGTGGTTGGGGAGAAAGCTACCGATCCTGCAGAGAAAATGTAATAATATATACTTGAGCAAAAACAATTGCTCAAAATTAACCCCAATGGGGCAGCCTACCGGTTAAGGCTTGGTGTTGGCGAAAAACCCACCCAAGTTCGAATCCGGGGGTGAGCAACTTGGGGCCAGAGTATTAATCCCAGGAAAGCATGCTTTAGCTCTCGGTAAAAATTACCACGGATGTAGTCTGGGCAAACCCAGGTGAACCTTATCACAAAAAAAAAAAAAAAACAATTGCTCAAAATCAATAAATTAACAATAGAATAAAATAAGTTTTGTATTTTTAGTATAGCAAAGTGTATAACTTTCAAGCAATGCTCATTGGTTTTGCATTCTTCTTCTTTGTTACTTTATAAACAGAAATATGTGGCTTTAGAAGGAGGTCGATCGAACTTGTTACATACTTCATGGGCTATGATGGGTTTGATACATGCTCAACAGGTCAATTTCTAATCTCGAAAATACATTTTGTACGTTCTTTTATTTTTATATAAGCGTATGTGATTGTATATATAGGCGGAAAGAGACCCTACACCTTTACACAGAGCAGCTAAGTTGTTGATCAACTCCCAGATGGAAAATGGTGATTTCCCCCAACAGGTAAGGCATATAGAAAAATAACTTCAAATAAACCAAATTAAAATTGCCAAAGGCTATATGTTATGTTTTTCATTCTAGGTTGTAACTGATCTATGTAAGTACTTATAATTTAATAAAAGTATTTAGTAATAAAATCATTGAAGTAGTTATATTCTTTATGTATATCTAAACTAATGTCTCAAATTTGATATCTTAATATATATTTTTTTATAGATTTTATTTTTTTATACATACTTTTGTTTGTATATTTGGTCTCTTATTAATGATCATGAATGCAAAAAGAAATACTATTTTAATTATTGTAATATAAAGTATTGTTTAATTTTAGGTAATGTAATTCAAAGTATTATTTTTAATTTTATTTTAATTATATAAGTGGTTAATTGTTTTATAATAAGAAATTTATATATAATATATATTGCATTAAGATGTTAAAAAATTATGTAAAACAGATGCATAATGTCTTAGTTATGAAAGTTAGGTAGTATTGGAAACTATGAACACTTATGTCTAAGCTATGATGATTTTTATAAGGTTACAATAAGCATGAAATATTAAAAGGCATATTACTAATGAAATGTTCAAAAAAAGTACTATTAGAAAACATATGATGACTTCAATTGAAAATTAAATGCTAATAAAATTACTTAATATATGCAGGAAGTAGCTGCAGTTTTCAAGCAAAATTGTTTGTTACATTTTCCATTATACAAGGATATATTTCCAATATGGGCTCTGGCTGAATATAGTAAGCAGGTGTTCTCACAACCCACAGCCATCCAGCACTACCATGAGTGCAAATAGTTATTGTTGTCTATACTTGTATCCAAAAAAATTAATACATGGTGTTCAAACCAATGTTAAATAATTGTCATAATAAGTGGAAGAGAAAGCTATCATTCTCTTCAATACTTTATCATTGTCTAAGGTGATTTTTCTTTTTAAAGAGGTGATGAAATCTTATTTCATTTGAGATTGATAAGATGTGGTATTGAAGTCCGAAGTATGAACTAATAAGACCGTTTGCTTTTGTAAACTAATAAATGTCTGCATTTGTTTAAATTGTTTATTTTACCCATTATAATATTATAGTGTTGAATTTGTATATAAATTTGCACAATTTCACATATTTGTTCATCATCGGTTTTCATTTAAACGAATAAGGTAAATCGTTGATAATATATTAATATAAGTTTAAATTAAAAAGTTACCTAATTATAGTAAATTAAGTTAAGAGCATCTCCAATGGAGGTTCTAAGGCCATCCTCTATGGTACCAATGATACCAATTGGTATCAGCTGCCACTTCAGCGCCACATCAGCTTACCAATACCTTACCAATTCCTTATCAATTCATACACATTCATACCAATTCCATACTAATCTAAATAATTAGTTAAAAAAACAAAAAAAATAAAAAGGAAGAGAGAGAAGGAAGAGAGAGATAGACACAAAGGGGAGAGAGAGGGGGGAAATAGAGCGCGGATGAGTTTCGGCAATGGGGTGCCGTGCCGGCTGTCGTGCCGGTCACCCATGGCGGTGTTGCCGAGGGTACCGGTTCGGTACCGGTGCCTTCACGGCCCCATAGCGGATGGCCTTATAAAAACCTCTTTTTTGCACTTTTTATTGACAACTCATTTCCACCTAATCAAATTAAAAATTCATGTAAAATATCACAATGGTATTTCTTATATGAACCTCTTTTGTGGGTCCCATATAACAACTATTTATTATAGATATATATTTAATTTAAATACCAATTAGAAAAAGGGAAAGCAATAATATGTCATTTCTTCCCAAACAACTAGGTAATATAAATGGTGATGTCCGGCGACCTCCGCCTCCTCTACGGCGATGTCCGGCGACCTGCGGTTGCTACCTCCGGCGATGTCCGACGTCCGGCAACCTCCGCCTCCCTCTCCGGCGATGTCCGACGTCCGGCGACCTCCGCCTCCCTCTCCGGCGAGGTCCGACGACCTGCGGGTGCTACCTACGTCGCCGTCCGGCGACCTCCGCCTCCTTCTCCGGCGAGGTCCGGCGACCTGCGGCTGCTACCTCCGGCGACTTCCGACGTCCGACGACCTCCGCCTCCCTCTCCGGCGAGGTCCGGCGACCTGCGGCTGCTACCTCCGGCGACCTCCGCCTCCCTCTCCGGCGAGGTCCGGCGACCTGCAGCTGCTACCTTCGGCGACAACTTATAGACTTTATCAATAAAACAGTATTATCATGTTTTAAATTCTTTGTTATTATGCATTAAATTGATTATTTATTAATAAAACAGTAAACAGCTCATCAGGGTAAATTGGTCATTCTAACATGTTCTCTCGCTTGTCCTGTCCTATGTTGTTCTAGCTTACCAAACGCTGGACACCTGTCCTGTCCTGTCCTGTCCCGTCTGCATACCAAACGCACCCTAAAGGAAGTTGAGTTCTTATAAAAACTCTCCACAATGGTAGTTCTTACAAGCACTTGTAAGAACTTGCATTGGAGATGATAAATCATTCTAAAAAATCATACAAAATAAATAGTTTAAAACACGTTACCTCTTATCCAATCTGACATAAAAAACTAATTTTTTCCCTCTAAAAACAAACAAGGTAAATGAGCTGGACTTGGGGTTTGGGCTAGGGACTAGTTTTATATTTGTTTTTAAATTTAGATTATAAATAAATGTAATTTCCAGATTTTTTATTTAATTAAAAGTATTTTTTAATAGCGTACCAAATAAAAAACCTTATGATATAATTATAGAATTTTTAAAACATTAATGAAAAATAAGCAACCATTTAACAATAAAACATTTTCATTGTTTTAACAAAAAATTATTTGAAAAGAAATACAATGTAATTATGTAAAAGAGTACAAATTTTTGTACCCGCTTGAAGTAATAAAATATTGTATTAGGCTATCCGCACCGTTGCCATCAGGCTCCAGTGGGTATGCTTGCCAGCTTCAAAAAAGCTCGGTGGGTTGGGTGCAACCCCATGGTACCCGGCGGGCTGGCGGGCTTGGCGGTGGCATGAAGCCGCTTTGTTTGTGTGTGTGTTGTGTGTGTTGTTTGAGAAGGTTGAGAGGGTTGGGTAAAAGTTGTAGAGGGTTATGAGAGGGTAAAGAGAGGGTTGGGAAAAACCCGATATGTCAGCTGATGTGACATTAAAAAAATGAGTGGGTTGAGAGGGTTGGGTGTGGGTAGCCTTAGGGTAGAAAGATTTTAAGATATATATCGGATCAATTACATAAAAATTTAATAATATTAGATTTTATTTTTTTTTTTTTTTGAAAAAAAAGGAATAGAACCTCCAAAAAATACTTTATTGAAAAAAAGAGTTCAAATATTAATTTCATTTTAAAAGTAACAACAACCTCTTTAAAAATGCTATTTCCAGCATAAAATACATGTTTTAATGTATTTTTAATTAATATTATCATAAATTAGTAATATATTAAGAGGTATAAAATGAAAATGAAATGGTAACTATAAAATTGAAAAAAGACAAACTACATGAATGAAAATCTTACTATACTTTGTGATCTAATAAAACTATAGAAAGGGATACAGATAAAAGAAAAAAATTAACTAGCAATTTTAACTAAAGCTAGTCAATAGATCAAAAGCAAAACATAATAGTAAAACCAAAATTATAATTAATTTAAAAAAGAGATCTAAATCAATAATAAATAACAATTATAATAATAAAAATATATAAATAAGACTTTAAATTAAACAAATCATACAAAAAGATAAGAATTCAATAACCTTTATTTTGACACGTATATTAATATACTTATTTTTGTTTTTTTTGTTATTAAATTTTCAAATAGCAAAGGTTACTGCTGTTTAAAAAAACAAAAATAGCAAATCATCTTAAACAGCTGTGGTTTTTTTTTTAATCTTTTCTTTCAAATATAAATTTCAATAATTTATTTTTCTAAGATTGGTTTTATTAATTTTTTTTCTTGATTTACAATAAGTACATCACACTTGGTTCATAACCATCATTATATACATTTTGTCTGTTATTAAACCGACTGATGAAAAGTTGAAAGGACAACAAACGATGGTGACAAGACTCACAATGTTACGAGATAGGTGCTTTATGACAACAACCGAACAACCAAATATGGAGATAGGGGAATGGTGGTCACGATTTAAGTTAGGGGTAGGTTTTTAGTTTTTTTTTTTCTTTTTGAAATGAAATTTTACTTGTTAATGAATAATACAAGATTGGAATAGAAATTTAAGGTTGTTTGACACTTGTACAATGATTTGATGTAGAATGGTTAAATGATCGAAATGACTATTAGACTTTATATGATATAATACCTAATAAAATATGATTATTAGATAAAATTGTTCAAAAGAGACAATATAAATGATAATGATTTATCATTATAATCCTCCATTGAAACATAACTCCCATGTCAACCCCAATCCCCACTTCCATTTATAGGTTATGTATATAAGTTATTTGCAAAAACCTATGTGTTGTTAGAGCAAGAATCAATCAATAAATATTTACCACGAATTAAATACTTGGACTTGACTCAAATACATGAAACATGAATTTCTTCAAATTCAATGTTACTTCTAAATCACAATTTCACAACAACAAAAAAACAACTAATTCGATAAACACAAACTTATTGTAACGTGTATGGGAGGTCTCATCTATGTATAACAAAAGGAGGGAACTTGAACTTGTTTGAAATGAATGGTATTGTCTTAAGTCTTTCTACTAAATTCAGATAGAAATCATTTTCCGCTTGATAATTATGCAAATGAAGCTTCCTTTTCTAATGCAATGTCATAATAATACCTAGCTGATATGGATTTACCAAATCTAAAAAAATATTAACTTTATTACAGAGCCCAATAGCAATAGCAAGCATAACAATATGCATGCCAAATAATAATGGAAATTAAGAGTCACCCATGCTTCTAATGGCTTCCCGGTCTCTTTCAAAGACCTTGAAACCTAATAGTACTTCTACAATTCGCGCACATGACACATTAAAATGTGGGTGTGTGATCAATGGCGCCTTGTACTTACAGACCATATGCACATATGCATGATTGTAGTTTATGACTGTTGTTTATCCACTTTATTTATTAATCTTTTTACATGTACAAGCTTACCACCAAGTGATCATCATAATTGAGAAGGAGTATATTTTATCAGAAAAAAACATAATCCAAATCTAGAATTGTAGATGACACTAAACTTTACTAAATCTAGAGCCAAAATTGAGAGGCAAAAAGAAACATAATCACGGATCAAAAATAGTGTTATAAATTGTAACAAAAATCGAGAGAAAAAAACAAAGATTTATAAAAGAAATCAAACATAGCAGAAACAGAACCCAATACGAACAAAAAATAACATAAATAGAAAAGAAAATTTAACAGAGTACTTAGAGATGTTTAAAACATACGTCGAACAAAGAAACAAGGGCGTGGGAGAGCGGATTCAATTCCTGGAGATCATGAAAAGGAACAGCATGAGAGAAGAGAAAAGTTCGGGGAATTTAGGGCGCTTGATGGTTTAGGATGGCCCAATATACTATATATAAAATCGCTCAAATGATTTTATAGGTTGTCTTTTAATGGAACTATTAGTGGCATTAACTTGAGCCAAGTCACAATTAGAAGGTTGTCAAATCAATAAGACCCTTAAATGAATAAAAGTTTGTTCAATGGTGATTTTAAAAGTTGGTTCTCAAAAATAAAAGATCAACTCAAAGTTAGTTCCATTTTATGCAATTTCTTCCATATAATTCTTTTCATTTTTCGTTAATTTGTTAAAATTAGTTTTCCTCCACATAAAGGCAATCGATTAAAAAAACAACGCTTTTTAATTCATAATCCACGGAATATGACATGGATGCATCCTGTACAATGATTGGGGGTGGTATGAATAGTAAAATCGAGACCACTATGTCTAAAGTTGCATGTCTACCCTTAGGTTTAATCCATATATATGAAAAGTGCATTTGCTCAATTACAAACCGATTGTGTTATCTGATACAAAGTTATTACCAGTAAGAACAAGATTTTATTGGAGTCTAGTAAAAGCAAGAACGTTGTAGGGGCCTAAGTTGCATGCCTAGCCTCTAGATATGACCATTATAAAATGAACTAAAGTATAATTGCAACCCGATCAGATTGCAAGAAAACTAGCTAAGGAGTTCAGGCCACACATTTAAAGTAAAGTGCAGTTTGAAGTTGCATCAAAGGTATGGCGTTTTATATTTATGTCATGTTTGTGTTTTTGATATTAAACAAGGATGAAGAAGCATATATGGGTCTATTAAAATGTGTTCATATGTGTTTTTATAGATGTCATATGTCAGTAAATTACGTGGTATCCATGTTATTTGATGAAAAGAGCAAGAATGCATTTTGATGTATAAAAAGGGATTTGTTGGATACATGTGTAAGTTATACTTGATATCCGCAGACTGCAAATGTATTATTGTGACTAATAGTCAACCCGTTGAGATATTGGAATAGTCCATAAACTATTGACAATAGGAGCATACCTATTAAGAGCTGAGCAGACTCTCGTACACCTACTTGATTTTGAATGATGTCTTTAATATTTCGAAACCAAATGTATGACAAAAGTTAAACATGAGTGGAAAGGTTGGATTACCACCCCATATGCACTAGGTAATGGGTTTGGATCTTATTTTAGGTAAGTTTACTTTGTATATTTTAATTTTAGGATCCAAGGCAAGCCAATGGCATTTACTTAGGCCCTACAATGTTATTTCAAAATATATTTACACCAAAAATATAATTTGAAGAATTAAAACGCATTTTGTAAATGTTACCCCCACCATGCCGCGACAACTTTTTGCCTCTCATTTTGATTTCATTATCTTCGTTCTAATGTCAACTCATCTTAAAAATCATCTTTCGTTTTTTTTTTATTTAAAACAACATATATCTATTTTAAAGATATATATTGATTTCATTATAATACACATTTTATTCGTAATTTACTTTTCTTTAGGTCAATATGAGCTAACTATATCCCAAATCAACTTCTAACATTTTTAGACTTTCATATTCAAAGAAAGTACCAGATTTGATAGTTGAGGTTAAACATATACATGTATATATACATGTATATATTGTTTTTTTTTATTTTGTGGCACATATATGTGTAGTACACATACACACACATCTGGATATAACAAATAAGTTACTAGCATGACATGTATCGTCTTTTAGTGATCCGATTTCAGTACTTTCCCGTTTAAACATGTATCTGGACACACTTTACGACATCAGTTCAATTAAGCTTATCTGTTTAACGGGTGTCCTCTTATGTAATCCCTTACTTTATAGTTATTTATTTTACTTTTAATCTCAGACTTTTTTCAATCGGTACACATATCATTAGTTATTTACTTATTTATTTTACTTTTAATCCCTTATTTTTTCCATTCTTTATTTTACACGCTTATCATATAACGTACGTAATCCTATATTATGATCTAAAATGCATTAAAATTACGTTTCTTTTTTTTACAATTTATACTATTATAATTGTCTCGTCAATACCTTCGAAATGAGTCTAATATTGAATATTTTTTATTTAATTTTATTATTAAGTACTAAAAATACATAAAACGTAATATGTTTTACATTTTCGTACGTTTTCATTTTTCATTTTACACCATTATCATATTAAAAAGTACAGAATACGGATTAACTAAAAGACGTTTATTGTTTTTTTTTAATAAATTATATCATTATAATTCCATCGTCAATATTTTTAAATATTACATAGATTTTTGTTTAATTTATAGAGATACATAGTGTTGCCTCCTTTAGACATATTGAACGATTTTGATTGTTTATTTTTATCGTCAAACAAAACATTCCGCAGATTTTGAGCATGTAAACTTTGTGATTGTTGTTTTGGATCTTACTAAAAAAATCAAACCAAATAAATTAATTTTGAGCATGTAGAACTTTTCTTTTTACTAATTCATCATATTGACCTTGAATTTTGCACATCCAATATGCAATTTAAAAGCACATAAAATCATAAAATTAGCATCATATGATGCAAAATAAAATTGAAGATAAACAAAATTTCGAGTTCTCAACTTCATATTAGAGAAACTTTGTGTTGTACTCGTATCACACGCACTAGTCTAATGTGTGTGTGTGTGTGCACGAGCGCGTGGGGTTTAGACGAGAACTCTGTGATTTACAAAAAAAAAAAAACACGAGAACATTTGTAAGTTAAGTATCTTGTTTTAAATACAATTTTAGAGCATTTGAGAGACTCTAAAATTAAATATTTTCATTGGATATCATTTAGAACATAAAAACAAGTAAACCATTGCCCCCATTGGATAAATTAAATATTTTCACAACCACATGGACAGAAAATGATGTATGTGAGCTCTTATAAGCCTTAGGTTATGGATACCAATAACTTCAATAATGACTTTTAGTTGAATCTAAAGCTATTAGGCCAACATGTTATTTTGGGCTTGAAAGCATTAAAAGCACATAAAACTGCACCATAACTAAAATTAACTACTTATTTAGAGAGCAACGTGTATACGCAAATAGGCGGATCACACCGTATCGTTCTTTCGTCGTAAGGTAAAAAAATAGGTTTGTGAAAAGTGCAACAATATCGTTTTAAGCGGTCCAACAATATAGTTTTAGAATTTCCAACTGTACCTCATAATCAACAAAAAAAACCAATAAAACACAATGGAATCAACCAAAAAAACCTTGAAATCAACCGAAAATGTTCCTCAAAACAGATAATAAAAAAAAATACTTCAAAACCAAACAAAAAAAAACTTTAAATCTCTCAAACCGGTAGAATTAGGCTAAAAACACTTCGAGGGCAATTGAACATTGACAAAAAGATGAAGACACGTTGATAAAACCATACGAAAAAATATGGTGCCACCATATGAAAAACTTCTTGTGTGTACGCATCGAGTATTTATTGAGAACTTGATTGATTGCAGCAGTCGTAGCAAAATCTAATTTGGACGGGAAAAAATGTGGCGGTTGAGGATAGCAAACGGGGGTAACGATCCATACCTTTACAGCACAAACAATTTTGTTGGAAGGCAAACATGGGAGTTTGATCCTGAATATGGAACTCCAGAAGATCGTGATGAGGTTGAAAAATCCCGTCTTCAGTTCTGGAATCATCGACATCAAGTTAAGGCCAGTAGCGATGTCCTTTGGCGCATGCAGGTTCGATTGCTACGTCTTACCATAATTTAATTTGTGCAATGCATTTTCTGATGAATATGCTGCAAAACTAAATTTGGAAGTCATTGGAACCTGAGTTTATTATATGCAGTTTTTAAGAGAGAAGCAGTTTAAACAGACGATAGCCCAGGTGAAGATAGAGGATGGTGAAGAGATTTCGTATGAGAAAGTTACCAACACGTTGAGGAGGTCTGTTCGCTTATTTGCAGCCTTGCAGGCTGAAGATGGTCACTGGCCAGCTGAAAATGCTGGTCCAATGTATTTCATCCAGCCATTGGTAAGTTTTTGGATATACTGATGGTGAATAGTACTAAACTCATATTGACAATATGACACTAGCTAATTAACACTTATATCAACCAAATGCAGGTTATATGTTTGTATATCACAGGCCATCTTAGCAGTGTGTTCCCACAAGAACATAGAAAAGAAATTCTTAGATACTTATATTGTCATCAGGTACTAATATATATTATAATGCATTCTCATTCTCGACATAATTTGACATACTTATGAATGTGATTTTAAATAACTAATTTGCAGAACGAAGATGGTGGGTGGGGATTTCACATTGAAGGTGATAGCACAATGTTTGGCACCACTCTAAGTTACATTTGTATGCGTCTTCTAGGAGAAGGAGCTGATGGTGGTTTAAATGGTGCATGCACCAAAGCTCGAAAATGGATTCTAGATCATGGCGGTGCGACAGGCATTCCCTCTTGGGGCAAAACATGGCTTTCAGTAAGACTAATTTTCAAGCATATTAAAATTATTTTAACTAAAATAACTTCCCATCTAAAAACAAAACAAAAGATTTCATTTCTGCTCTTATTGGTATAATTAATTTTATAAAAATAAAGCACTTATACACACAGATGTCTGTTTAGGTACTTGGTGTTTGTGAGTGGGCAGGAAACAACCCAATGCCCCCAGAGTTCTGGCTCCTCCCTTCCTCCCTTCCCATGCATCCAGGTCAGCTTACCTCTCCAATATCAATCCTTCCACACTGTTATATGCACATACTTCCTAAATAATCAAGAAATAGAAGTAACCTTGAAATGCATATTGTAGAAAGTTCATGATTAATCAACAACCCCTAATCTATTGAGAAATTCACACCTAACAGTCTCCATTGTCCAAATGCAGCAAAAATGTGGTGTTACTGTAGGCTGGTATACATGCCTATGTCCTACCTATACGGGAAAAGATTTGTCGGTCCAATCACTCCTCTAGTTTTACAACTTCGGGATGAACTATATGCACAACCTTACAATGAAATCAAGTGGAAGAGTATAAGACATTTGTGTGCAAAGGTGAACTATTTGCTTGCTTCTTGTATTTATACATATCTATCCAGTTCTTATAATTAAGCCAACTAAATTATTGTCTCAGGAGGACTTATACTACCCACATCCTATACTACAAGATGTGATGTGGGACAGCCTCTACATTTTTGCTGAGCCTCTTCTCACTTGCTGGCCATTTAACAAATTGCGCGAGAAAGCACTCAAAACAACAATGAACCATATCCATTACGAGGATGAGAATAGCCGATATATCACAATCGGTGCAGTGGAAAAGGTATATGAAAAGGAAGATCAAAAACATTCTCTAAAAGATTAACAAGCTACCAATTGTAGGAATGAGAAATGAAGTATTCAAATCAAGGATTTCACCTTTGTTGGGAGTTTTTTTCACATTTAGGGTGATAAGCCAAAAAAATAACAAAATTAGAGTTGTTTCTTTTTTGTTTCCAAAAGTAGGGTAATCGGACTTCCAAAGTCCGATCCCTTTTAATTTTCTGCCACCCACATACATAGCCACCTTCATTGTGTGTTGACCAAAATAAAAAGGTAAAAGAGATCGGACTCCCAAAGTCCGACTCCTTTTGTGAAAGTGTAGAGAGATAGGAGGATAGCATTTATTAGGTTCATACATTATTTAAACATATCTTGTTTTTTTACAAAGAAATAGGACAATTAAATGAAACAAACAATTCAAAGAAGAAACAATTCCATGCAAATTAATTCATTCAGATTTTGTTTTTATATAATCAATATAATCGTATAATTAAATGAATCTATATATATATATAGGAAAGTTCAAATGTGAATCAATTTTTCATTGTGAACGTGAGGAGAGCCGAGAGCGCGCCACGTGGCAATCTAAAAAACAAGCGACTAATTAAGCTTTATGCATATTGCATAAAGCTATCATTCAGACTAAATAAAGCTTTATGCGGTATGCATAAATCTTAGTCGCACTCTAACGCGGGCGACTTAGCGCGCGGATTAGCTTTATTCAGTTTGCATAATAGCTTTATGCAGAAGCTAACCTGCGGGATTTATGCAGACTGAATAAAGTTAAGCCATGTTTAACCTTTTATCAAGATTAGCTTTATTCAGTTTGCATAATAGCTTTAGTTTTGGTCAACACACAATGAAGGCTATGTAAGTAGGTGGCAGAAAATTAAAAGGGATCGGACTTTGACACTCCGATTACCCTACTTTTGAAAACACAAAAAAAACAACCCTAGTTTTGTTAATCTTTTGGTTTTTCACCCTAAATGTGAAAAAAAAACTCTTGTTATGCCTTCTACAAATAAATTGTGCAGGCACTGTGTATGCTTGCATGCTGGGTTGAAGATCCAAATGGGGTCTGCTTTAAAAAGCACCTTGCCCGAATCCCTGATTATATCTGGCTTGCTGAAGATGGAATGAAAATGCAGGTCATACAAGAAAACCCATCATATATGCATTCTAAAATACTTAAATAAAGTATTTTTAAGTTACTAAAAAGTTCATGGGTGTTGTTACAAACCAGAGTTTCGGCAGTCAGGAGTGGGATGCAAGCTTCGCCATCCAAGCTCTATTGGCTACAGATCTTACTCATGAGATTGGCCCTACCCTGAAGAAAGGACATGACTTTATTAAAGCATCGCAGGTATCCAAATTGAAACTAATATGCATCTATAGTAGTTCTAATTAAAGGTTAAAACTGAGTCTCTTGTTGTTATTGGTCGCATTCCTGATTAATTAACTCTAATGTAGGTTAAGGATAATCCTTCTGGTGACTTCAAAAGCATGCATCGCCATATTTCTGAAGGATCTTGGACCTTTTCAGACCAAGACCATGGATGGCAAGTTTCTGACTGCACTGCTGAAGGATTGAAGGTAGCTGTATAACTTCTTTCAGAAGCACATAAACATGCAACATAAAATGGCCTCTCATTGTCTACTTATACCGTCTTCAGTGTTGCCTCCTATTCTCAATGATTCCAGCAGAAATTGTTGGCAAGAAGATGGAGCCTAAGCAACTTAACAATGCTGTCAACGTATTACTTTCCATGCAGGTAACCATAAATTGCTTGCGACTCTTTCATTGGTCCATCTAATTCAACCTTCCATTTCTTGAAACAGTGGAGAGAACTTTAAGCAAATAAAACCTTAATGTTGTGTAAATAGCTGATATAGTTGATCAACAATCTAATTAGCAGTTACCTATTCGTATCTTAAAGACTTCATTATTATTTTATGTTTGGTGATAATATGTAGAGCAAAAATGGGGGGATACCAGCATGGGAACCAGCAGGATCCTCAAAATGGTTGGAGGTAACTAGATCATCGAAAATTTCTTTCTTTTTTCAAACTTGACCAGTAGGTACCTACTTACCAACTTTCTTTTGCATTTCAGATTCTCAATCCTACAGAGTTCTTTGTTGACATTGTCATTGAACAAGAGTAAAACTCAAACTCAGTATACTATTTCCATCTAAATATCCTCTTTTGTCAGTTGCCAATTACAGTATAGACAAAGTTGATCCAACATGTCCAGGTACAATGAATGCACATCATCAGTAATACAGGCCATAGCATTGTTTAAGAAGTTATACCCTGAGCATAGGAGTAAAGAAATAGAAAGTCTCCTTATCGGTGCAGGGGAATACCTTGAGAAAATGCAGATGTCAGATGGTTCATGGTTAGTCTCTCCATTCAGTATCACAATAACATTTTCTGAAACCGTTGGAATGACAATACTCTACTTATATTGGAAACATAATTAACGAGCCATTGATATTAGGTATGGAGACTGGGGTATCTGTTTTACATACGCCACTTGGTTTGCTCTTGGGGGACTGACAGCGATCGGGAAGACATATGAAAATTGTCAGGCAATAGGTAAAGCTGTCAATTTTCTGCTGAAAACTCAGCTTGAGGATGGTGGTTGGGGAGAAAGCTACCGATCCTGCACAGAGAAAGTAATATTTCAGAAAAAAAACAAGTGCTCAAAATTAATAATAGCTTCCGTTTTTGAACTAGCAAACTGTATAACTTCTCCTTGGTTTCTATATAAACAGAAATATGTGCCTCTAGAAGGAGGCCGATCCAACTTGATACATACTTCATGGGCTATGATGGGGTTGATGCATACTAAACAGGTCAACTTCTTATCTCAAAACTACATCGTATAGATTATTGATTTCTAAATAAAGTATGTGATCGTACAGGCGGAAAGAGACCCTACACCTTTACATAGAGCAGCTAAATTGTTGATAAACTCCCAAATGAAAAATGGCGATTTCCCCCAACAGGTAACGCTGATAGGGAAGTAGGTTCAAATAAACCAAACTAAAATCAGAGAAGGCTAAAACTTAGTAAGACTGTATGAATATATATATATATATATATATATATATATATATATATATATATCCAAGCTAATATTTCAAGTTCATCAAAAAAGCAAAGTTGTAGTTAAAGTTAATGCATTTTGTCATAATTAAATGACAAGTTGCATTGGAGAGCATGAACATGTATGTCTAAGCTATGATGATTTCAATGAGGTACCAATAAGAATCAAATATGAAAAGCATAATGATTTCAACTAAGAGGAAGTGCTAATACAGTGTAATATTTGCGGTAGGTTCCAGCATTTCCTAATCAGCGTAAAACTACTTGATTTATGCAGGAAACATCTGGAGTTTTCAAGCAAAACTGTCGGTTGCACTATGCATTATACAGAGATATATACCCAATGTGGGCTCTAGCTGCTTACCGTAAGCAGGTGCAGCCGCAGCCCACAGGCATCTAGCACCTTGATGTACTTCTATCCAAAGATCTGGTGTTCAAATCAGTGTTAAAAGTTATCTAGCACCCGCAGCCCACCCTCATCTAAGCATTTGAGGTGCAATTGTCGATTGGATTTTAGGTTTAGTGCCTCCATCTTTCATTCTTTCTTATTTTAAAGAATTATGTAGACAGGTGCCAACCCTATTGTTCAATTTGAAAGTTGATATGAATTCAGTCACAAAACAAAAACACAAATATCATGCAATCATTGAATTTCTACAAAATGTTATCTAGTTAGCACTGTTCTTTCATAAGAAGTTATTTGATTTTGACTCACCACTAAAAACAAATTTTTTTTTTTTTGGACTGTAGTCATCTTCCTTCTTGTTTTGGATCCAAGTATGTTCTTAAGAACTGAAAGAGTTGCTAGATCTAAATCACAATGAATGAATAATCAAGTAAACACTGAAATAGCATGAAATTCACGATCAAGTAATTAAAAAGAAACCCTAGATATAGCATTGAAACTGAAACTATTGAAGCTAGAAAAAAAATGAAAACATGTAGGACGATTTTATGAAGATGATGAAGTCAAAATTCAGACCTTTTTGAAACTGTCCATTGCTCAATTGAAATCGCGATTGTAGTTGCCATGGCCTCAACTCTGGAGCCGTAGAGGCGGGCTTTTATCAGTGACTCGAGCTCAACTTTATCGAGTTATAGAGCTTGAGCCCAAAAAAACAGCTAGAATATTTCCCCAGTCAATATCGAGGACTTGTATCCAAAAAAATTAATATATGGTGTTCAAACCAATGTTAAATAATTGTCATAATAAGTGGAAGAGAAAGCTATCATTCTCTTCAATGTTTTATCATTCTATAAGGTCATATTTCATTTTTTATTAATAGGATGTGGTATTGAAGTATGAAGTCTGAATCAATAAGATCTAAATGTCTGAATTTGTTTAAATTATTTATTTTACCCATTATAATATTATATATAGTGTTGAATTTGTATATAAATTTGCACAATTTCACATATTTATTCATCATCATCACGAAATTTAGATCTATATAAAATGATCGGTTTTCATTTAAACGAATAAGGTTAATCAATGATAATATGTTAAAATTATAAAAGTTAAATTAAAAAGTTACCTAATTATAGTAAATTGAGTTTTATTATAATTCAAGTGGTTGGATTGAGAGAAAAGATATACTAAAGTTATTCTATTGACAATACACAATAATAAGAGGCAAATAAATAACCTGCTACCAATCCCAGATAAGAGGATCATAAAATATAAATGGTTCTAAAAAATCGTAAAAATTAAATAGTTTAAACAACGTTACCTTTTATCCAATCTGACATAAGAAACTAATAATAACTTTTTCTGTTCTCAAAAAAACCCATGCACTACTATTACTATAAATATTAACAATAAAAATATAATTAGAACTTTGAAGGATCAAAATCACACCCTTAGATACAATTATAGACATATGAACCACAATGCCAAGGTAGTTTTTTAAAGTTTCTCCCATTTTGAGTTTATATTCTCCTCCATTATTTTATTTTACTTCTCAATATCATTTTATCTTAAAAATCATTGTTTTTTATCTCATTTTTGGGACAACACATATTTATATTAAAGACCTAAAATCGATTATATTCAAAAAATTATATTTTATTCCCAAATTGATACAATTGACTTTCCTTTTATCAAACCACCTTCACTTTCTTCCGAGTTAAACCATAACTATACAGGCCTTTTATATATATTAACAATGTACTCGTTCAGGGGCCATGACTATATATAAAACTTCAAAGGATTTTACAATCATTAAGACATTTTTTTATTGACCAAACATTATTTATCTCTTAACAATTTAGACATTCTTTTAATGGAACTATTAGTTGGTATTTACTAGAGCCAAGTCACCATTAAAAGGTAATTAAGTGAATAAGACCCTTACATATTTGATAATTTTGTTCAATGACAGATTTCAAATTTGGTTACCGAAAATTAAAAATCAACTCAAAAGTTGATCACATTTTATGCAATTTTTTCTATAATATTCATTTCATTTTTCATGAATTTATTAAAACTAGTTTTCCTCTACATAAAGGCAATTCTACTAGAAACACCATTTTTTTTTGTTACAAAACAATCAATGAAATATGACATATCGTGTCCTATACAAAGATTGGAGCGGTATGAAAAATAAAACCGCGATATGAAAATAGCAAGTGCTTAATTACAAACCAAACATGTTAGGTGGTGATATGGAGTTATCACAAGCAAGAAGCAAATATATTCTTGGAGTCTATTAAAACCGAAGATGTTGTAGGGGACTAAATTACATTTTTAGCCTTTAGATTTGATCATTATAAATGAACCAAAGTGTAATTGCAATGTGATCAAAATGCAAGGAAATTAGCAAAGGAGTTAAGGCCACATAATTTCAAAGCAAACTGCAACTTGAAGTTTTATCAAAGGTATGGCCTTTTATATTTGTCATGTTTATGATTCCGATATTAAACTAGGACGAAGAAGTACATATGGGTCTAAATATTAAGATAAATTTGTCTGTGGTTTGATTTAAAAGCCAAGATAGATGTTATATTGTTGAATCTGAATTCAATCCACCATGACTATAAAGCTTAATTCAATCACAAATCTCACTTTATTATATATGAAGAACAATATGAACAAAGCTTTCTCTCTCTACTTTCTCTCTCTACCAAGTACTTTTTTTTTTTGAACGGCAAATTTATTACGCCGGGACTAGCAAGGCGCTAGGAACCCGAGAAAAAACACATTACACCGGAAAGGAATTACAACACCAATCGTTCCAAGAAACAAATCTACCGGCTGGATATCTATTATGAAACCAAAAAAACGCTATTGCTTGAATATCGTTAGCGATGGTACCCGGGTTAATCGGAGACTGGTTAAAGAGCACCTCATTTCTAAGCTTCCACAAAGCCCACAGATAGGCATGCCACACCATATCTTTAGCAAGTACTTGATTTGTACATTTAAGAATCCGTCCTCAAATCTAACTCTCCTAAAAGCTTTTATACCCCAAGGGTATTTACAAAGAGCACCCCTCAACTTTTCACAAACTACAAAGAGAACAACAACTTGAATACAATTACATTTTCACATATTACACATTATTTTATGTATATTACACGTTATTTTATGAAAAACAAGAATATATCTTGATCATACAATGATTTTATTGGATATATGTGTAAGTTATACTCTATATCTACAAATGTACTACTTAACTACTAGTAAAAGGTGATGAGATATTGAAATAGTTTATAAACCATTGGGGGTGGGGGGTTGGAGAGACTCTCATGCACCTACTTAATTCATTTTAAAGGATCTCCTTAAATATTTTGAAACCAAAAAATTAAACATGAAAATTACCACTCCATAGTCCATATGCAAAATGACAAGGGTTTGGATCTTATTTTAAGTGAAAATTTATTTTTTATCTTTCAATGGCATTTACTCAGACCTATAGTATTATGTCTGACTATATTAACACCAAAAATATAATTTGATTAATCAAACTCACAACCTCATATACACTTGCAAATATTACTGCCACCATGCAAGACAACTTTTTGTTAAATTCTCTCGTCTTCATTTAATTATTTTTTCCCATGATCTATTTTTTTTTTCCAATGTCGATTCATCATATTAATCTTCGTTTTTTTATCTTATTTTCTAGATATTAGACAACATATTATTTTAAAAAAGAAATAAAGACGTAAAGGGGTAAAATTGGAAATAACTCAATAAGAACGCAAATTCCGGTGACACAACCAACTTGTTTGGACCATCAAGGAAGTGATAATCATGTAATCAAGAATAGTATTAGGAGAAAACGGGGAGCGATTATTTTAGGGTACATGATAACCATCGGATACATGATTTTTATACTTGATTTATCCATGCCTCTGCTTCATGATTTTATCTATAAAAATCATTTACAACATAAAAACAAGTAAACCATCACCCATAGGATAAATCAAGTATTGTCACAACCATCCACATGGACAAAAATGATATATGTGAGCTCTTATTAGCCTATGGGCTACCAATAACTTCCATAGTAGTTTTAAGTTGAATACAACGTTATTAGACCAACATGTTGTTTTGGGCTTTGATGGCATTACAATTAAGTACATATAAACTGCACCATAACTATTAACTGATCAACTACTTATTTAGAGCATTGTGAACTTGAATTGATTTCAGCAGTCGTAGCAGTATCAAATTTGGACGAAAAAAATGTGGAGGTTGAGGATAGCAGATGGGAACAATAATCCATACCTATACAGCAGAAACAATTTCGTTGGAAGGCAAACGTGGGAGTTTGATCCCGACTATGGAACTCCAGAAGAGCGTGACGAGGTTGAGAAAGCTCGTATTCATTTCTGGAACCATCGACATCAAGTTAAGGCCAGTAGTGATGTCCTTTGGCGCATGCAGGTTAATTCCTCTTTCTTTCTTTCTTTTCCCATATGATATTATTACTGCATCTGCAAATTGAACCAATTCTAAGTGGAACATGATTACGTATATATACATATATGCAGTTTTTAAGGGAGAAGCAGTTTAAACAGACGATAGCCCAGGTAAAGATAGAGGATGGTGAAGAGATTTCGTATGAGAAAGTTACCACTACATTGAGGAGGTCTGTTAGCTTATTTGCAGCCTTGCAGGCTGAAGATGGCCACTGGCCAGCTGAAAATGCTGGTCCAATGTATTTCATCCAGCCATTGGTAACTTTTTGAATTTATTGATGGTGAATAGTTCCAAATTCATATTGACAAGATGACAGTAGCAAATTAACACTAATAAATATGGCAGGTTATATGCTTGTATGTTACAGGCCATCTTAGCAGCGTGTTCCCACGAGAACATAGAAAAGAAATTCTTAGATACTTATACTGTCATCAGGTACTACTTATATATAACTATCATAAACAATGGATGATTTGACATATGATTAATTAAATTCATTTTTGAATAACTAATTTACAGAACGAAGATGGTGGGTGGGGATTTCACATCGAAGGTGATAGCACAATGTTTGGCACCACTCTCAGTTACATTTGTATGCGTCTTCTTGGAGAAGGACCCGATGGTGGCTTAAATGGTGCATGCACCAAAGCTCGAAAATGGATTCTAGATCATGGTGGTGCGACACGCATTCCCTCTTGGGGCAAAACATATCTTTCAGTAAGATAATTTTCAAGCACATTGAAATTGTTTTAGCTAAAATAATTTCCCATCTAAAAACAAAACAAAAGACCTCATCTCTGCTCTTATTGGTACAATTAGTTTTATTAATATAGAGTTGTTTGTTTAGGTACTTGGTGTTTGTGAGTGGGCAGGAAACAACCCAATGCTTCCAGAGTTCTGGCTCCTCCCTTCCTCCCTTCCCATGCATCCAGGTCAGCCTTACCTCTCCATTCCAATATCAATTCTTCCATTAATATTATATACACACACACTTATTCCTAGATAATCAAGAAATAGAAGTAACCTCAAAATGCAAATTCATATCAATAAACAACCCATAGTCTATTGATAAATTCACACTTTAACAGTCTCCATTGTCCAAATGCAGCAAAAATGTGGTCTTACTGTAGGCTGGCATACATGCCAATGTCGTACCTATACGGCAAAAGATTTGTGGGTCCGATCACTCCTCTGGTTTTACAACTGCGGGATGAATTATATGTACAGCCTTACAATGAAATCAGCTGGAAGGGTATAAGACATTTGTGTGCAAAGGTGAACGAACTATCTTCTTTCCTGGATCTGTATATATCTATCCGGTTCTTATAAGCCAACTAAATTATTGTCTTAGGAGGACCAATACTACCCGCATCCGTTACTACAAGATTTAATATGGGATAGCATCTACATTTTCACCGAGCCTCTCCTCACTCGCTGGCCATTCAACAAATTGCGTGAGAAAGCACTCAAAACAACAATGAAACATATCCATTACGAGGATGAGAATAGCCGATATATCACAACAGGTGCAGTGGGGAAGGTATAAAACAAGGAAAAACAGACGAATTTTTCAGAAAGATTAACAAGCACCAATTATAAGAATGAGAGATTAAGGGTGTGTTTGGTTGTGGAAAACTGTTTTCATTTTCCTAGAAAACGTTTTCAGAAAAAGTGTTTACATGAAATGGTGAAGTTTTCATTTTCCATTGTAGAAAATTAGAAAACGTGTTTGGAACATTTTGGAAAACTCTTAAAATCAGTTTTCTAATTTACATAGAAGTTAGAAAACAAAAAAACAAAATTAATTTTCTTGGAGAACTTTTGAAAACTGAATGAACCAAGCGTTTTCTAAATTTTCAGTTTCCTTGAATTTTTTTTTTGGAAAGATGGAAAATTTTCCACAACCAAACACACCCTAAGTATTCAAGGATTTTCACCTTTGTTATGCCTCCTACAAATAAACTGTGCAGGCACTGTGTATGCTTGCATGCTGGGTTGAGGATCCAAATGGCGTCTGCTTTAAAAAGCACCTTGCTCGAATCCCTGATTATATCTGGCTTGCTGAAGACGGAATGAAAATGCAGGTCATACATGAAAACCCCAGTCCATAAAAAAAATCATCATATATGAATTCTAAAATACTCGAATAAAGTATTTTAAGTTAACCGAAAAGTTCATGGGTGTTGTTACAAACCAGACTAATGGCAGTCAGGGGTGGGATGCATGTTTTGCCATCCAAGCTCTACTGGCTACAGATCTTACTCACAAGATTGGCCCTACCCTGAAGAAAGGACATGACTTTATTACGGCTTCACAGGTATCCAGATTGAAACTAATATGCATCTATAATCGTTCTAATTAAAGGATAAGACCAAGTCTCTTGCCATTATTGGACTCATTCCTGATTAATTAACTCGTATGTAGGTTAAGGATAATCCTTCTGGTGACTTCAAAAGCATGCATAGGCACATTTCTGAAGGGTCATGGACCTTTTCGGATCAAGACCATGGATGGCAAGTTTCTGACTGTACTGCTGAAGGATTGAAGGTAGGTGTATAATTTCTTTTAGAAGCACATAAACATGCAACATAAAACGATCTCTTATCGTCTACTTATACTATCTTCAGTGTTGCCTCCTATTCTCAATGATGCCACCAGAAGTTGTTGGCAAGAAGATGGAGCCTAAGCAACTTAACAAAGCTGTCAACATACTACTTTCCTTGCAGGTAAGCATAAATTCTTTGTCACTCTTCCATCGGTCCACCTAACTCTACCTTCAATTTTCTTGAAACACCGGAGAGAACTTTGTGCAAATAAAACTTCAATGTTGCGTAAGAAGCAGATATAGCAAACAATCTAAGTAGTTACCTATTCATATCGTATTATTTTACTTTTGTGACAATATATAGAGCAAAAACGGCGGGATACCAGCATGGGAACCAGCAAGATCCTCAAAATGGGTGGAGGTAACTAGATCATGGAAAATATCTTTATTTTTCAAAATGCACTTCACCAGTAGGTACGTCTACTTATTGACTTTCTGTTCCATTTCAGATTCTCAATCCTACAGAGTTCTTTGTTGACATTGTCATTGAGCATGAGTAAATCTCGAACTGTGTATACTATTTCCATATAAATATCTTATTTCTCCAGTTATCAATTACAGTATAGTTAATGCCACTTCATGTCCAGGTACACTGAATGCACATCATCAGTAATACAGGCCCTGGTATTGTTTAAGAAGTTATACCCTGAGCATAGGAGTAAAGAAATAGAAGATCTCCTTATTGGTGCAGGTGAATACCTTGAGAAAATGCAGATGTCAGATGGTTCATGGTTAGTTTCTCCATTCATATCATAATAAAAATTTCTAAAATTGTCGGCAACATAATTAACGAGCCATTGATATTAGGTATGGAGACTGGGGTATCTGTTTTACATACGCTACTTGGTTTGCTCTTGGAGGACT
Source organism: Centaurea solstitialis (assembly GCA_030169165.1). Classification (NCBI taxonomy): domain Eukaryota; kingdom Viridiplantae; phylum Streptophyta; class Magnoliopsida; order Asterales; family Asteraceae; genus Centaurea; species Centaurea solstitialis. The sequence goes on from CM058044.1 coordinate 77,461,106, forward strand.
GGAAGCAATCGGGAAGACATATGAAAACTGCCAAGCAATTCGTAAAGCTGTAAAATTTCTGCTGAGAACACAGCTTGAGGATGGTGGTTGGGGAGAAAGCTTCCGATCCTGCACAGAGAAGGTAATATGTCAGAAAAAAACAAGTGCTCAAAATTAATAATAGCATAAAAAAACTTCCATTTTTGAACTAGCAAACTGGATAACCTCTCCCTGGTTTCTATGTAAACAGAAATATGTGCCTCTAGAAGGAGGCCGATCCAACTTGATACATACTTCATGGGCTATGATGGGTTGATGCATACTAAACAGGTCAAATTCTTATCTCAAAACTACATCGTATAGATTATTGATTTCTAAATAAAGTATGTGATCGTACAGGCAGAAAGAGACCCTACACCTTTACATAGAGCAGCCAAGTTGTTGATAAACTCCCAGATGAAAAATGGTGATTTCCCCCAACAGGTAACGCTGATAGGGAAGTAGGTTCAAATAAAGCAAACTAATATGGGAGAAGGCTAAAGGTTAAGTTGTAGTTAAAGTTTATGCACTTTGTCATAATTAAATGACAAGGTGCATTAACATGTATGTCTAAGCTATGATGATTTCAATGAGGTCCCAATAAGAATTAAATCTTAAAAGCATGATGATTTCAATTGAGATGAAGTGCTAATAAAGTGTAACATTTGCGGTAGGTTCCAGCATTTCCTAATCACGGTAAAACTACTTGATCAATGCAGGAAACATCTGGGGTTTTCAAGCAAAACTGTCTGTTGCACTATGCATTATACAGGAATATATTCCCAATGTGGGCTCTAGCTGCTTATCGTAAGCAGGTGCTTTCGCAGCCCACAGGCATCTAGCACTTCCATCAGTGCAAATAGCTATTGATGTACTTCTATCCAAAGATCTGGTGTTCAAATCAGTGTTAAAAGTTAGTTATAATAACCAAAAGAGAAAGCTATCATCCTCTTCAATGTTTTATCACTCCCTATGCAACCACCCTTGCCTGGAAGGATGTTCATGGAAGTACAAGGATTTCAATAAAAAGAAAAGACAACAAGATTGCCAAGTTGTTTTGATGATAAATATTTGCAAGCAAAATGTTTAGCATACATACATATATAAATATACACATTCATCTTGGGTTTCCTCAGATTTTTTTTTATTTTTTTTTTTTGCGTTCGACTGATTTAGTCATCTAAGCATTTGAAGTGCAATCGTTGGTTGGTTATCTAGTTAGCAATGTTCTTTGATTTATTTATTTATTTATTTGATTTTGAGAGGGCGGTTCATACGAAAAATATAACTTTTTAAAAAAAAAAAACGCAAGGAGCAATCTCAACCACTCATCTTGGTCAACAAATGCGGCTTTGACCGGTCCCCCCTTAATAATCTCTACCCTCCCATGAATCGCGTCAATCCTCCGTGATCACGTCCACCGTAACCGCGAGATGAGTGGCTTAGATTGCTCCTCACTTTTTCTTAAATTGACATGCTTCTCGTCTGAACCTTCCCCTTGATTATTTTCATTAGGATTTTAATTCACCACGAATGAAGTGTTGTCACCAAAATCGCAGATTCACACTGAAACTAAACCTAAATCACAATGAATAATTAATCAAGGAAACACTGAAATAGCATGAAATTCACGATCAAAGTCCAAAAAAAACCCTAGATATAGCATTGAAATTGAAACTATTGAAGCTAGAAAAAAAATGAAAACATGTAGGACGATTTGATGAAGATGAAGTCAAAATTTCAGACCTTTTTTAAACTGGCCATTGCTCAATTGAAATCGCGATTGTTGTAGCCATGATAATCTCTGCGACTGGCCATGGGAACCAGACCCGTGGGTACGTACTACCAACGTTAGCCAACCATTAAAAAAACACCAAAAACACTGCACTTGTGATGGCAGGAAACCCCGAATCCGACGGAGAAACCGAACCTTGACTAAGCTCGGGTCGGGTTACCCTATTTCGGATGGGATCGGGTACGGAGAACTTTTCTGGCATTGCTTGGGTTGGTGGATAGCTAGTTGGTAGCTGATAAAATAAATTATTTTTGGTAAAAACTAGCTTATGAGTATGTAAAATGATTAAAAAAAATGTCTTTAATAAATAATCTATTGTAAGTATTGTATAATATAATTAAAACAAATTTATAGTAATATAATTAAAATAATTTCTAATAATATAATATATTAAATAATACAAACAATAAAATAAATTATTATAATATAATATAGAATTTATTATTATTATATAACAACACTGTAAATTTAAAATTTGTTAAAATAAATTTTAGAAAAAATCTACATTAACTTATAATTTAAATTCCTATTAAACATTATAAAAATAAAATTGATCAATTTCACGTATCTTAAATAATTAATAATTTTAAAAAAGTATAATTAAGAATTAGATATAAATATTTTTTTTATTAGAATATTTACCACTTAACATTTTAAAATTTGTTATATTTACTTTTTAATAATTAAACATATTAAATAATATTTATAATTAATAATATTTGAAAATAAATAATAAATAATTTATAATTTATAATTTAATTTAATAATTAATTTATAACTTTAATTAAAATGATTAATATTATAATAAGGAGTATAATTGGAAAAAGTCATTAAAAGCACCTCATAAGCTACTCAAAGTAACTTATCAAAAAGCTAGCTTATAAGCTACTTTTGATCTTACTAAACATATACACAGAAAATAAGTTATCTTATTTTTACCAAACAATGTCTATATATAAATTTCAAAGGATTTTACAATCATTATACAAATTTTTGGCCAAACACTATTCACCTCTTAACAATTTGGAGATTATTTCTTAATCTCCAAATTATATACTATATATACGCTCCTACCAATCCGAAATTTATACCATTTTCAAGTTTACATATTAGCCCCTAAACTTAAAACTTATAAGGTTTATTCACTTTATATCTTTTACTTTTCAATATTTCATTTTACGTTTTAGTCATATATCGTGTATTGGCAAAAAGACGTTAAAAAACACGTTTTAATTTTAACAAGTTATGTCATTATATTCATATCGTCGATACGATCGAAATGAGCCTAATGTTGAATATTTTTTGATGTAGTTATTTTATTATATATTATATATACGCCTCAACCGACCCGAATCCTATACCCATTTTCAAATCAACATATTAGCCCCCTAAATTTATAATCTTTATTCACTTTATACCTTACTTTTCTATATTTCATTTTACGTTTTACTCATATATTGTGTATTGGTTGGAACATGTAACAAAAATACGTTTTAATTTTAACAAATTACGTCATTATAATCATATCGTCGATAATGTTCGATCTAAAATATGTTAAAAAACACGTTTTAATGTTAACGAAGTACGCATTATAATCTTATGGTCGATAAGATCGAAATGAGTCTAACATTGAATATTTTTTTCATGTATTTATTTTATTATATACTATATATACGGTCTAACCGACCCGAATCCTATACCCACTTTTAAACTTACATATCAGCCCCATAAACTTATAATATTTATTCACGTTATATCTTTTAGTTTCTATATTTCATTTTACCCGAGCCATGTATATTAGGTATGGAGATTGGGGTGTCTGTTTTATATACGGTACTTGGTTTGCTCTTGGAGGACTCGAAGCAATCGGGAAGACATACGAAAATTGTCAAGCTGTCCGTAAAGGCGTCGATTTTCTACTGAAAAAACAATGTGAGGACGGTGGTTGGGGAGAAAGCTACTGATCCTGCCGAGAAAATGTAATAATATATACTTGAGCAAAAACAATTGCTCAAAATCAATAAACTAACAATAGAATTAAATAAATTTTGTATTTTTAGTATAGCAAAGTGTATAACTTTCCACCAATGCTCATTGGTTTTGCATTCTTCTCCTTTGTTACCTTATAAACAGAAATATGTGGCTTTAGAAGGAGGCCGATCGAACTTGTTACATACTTCATGGGCTATGATGGGTTTGATACATGCTCAACAGGTCAATTTCTAATCTCAAAAATACATTTTGTACGTTATTTATTTATATACAAGCGTGTGTGATTGTATATATATATATAGGCGGAAAGAGACCCGACACCTTTACACAGAGCAGCTAAGTTATTGATCAACTCCCAGATGGAAAATGGTGATTTCCCCCAACAGGTAAGGCAGATAGAAAAACAACTTCACATAACCAAACTAAAACTGCCAAATGCTAAACGTTATGTTTTTCATTCTAGGTCGTAACTGCATGATCTATGTAATATAAAATTTAATAAAATCATATATAACAAAATTAAATTATTAAGAAATCTATAAAGTTTATATTAAAATATCAAATTGAGACATTAGTTCAAATATACATAAAAATATAATTACTTCGATGATTTTATTAATATATAATTTTATTCAAATATAAAAAAGAGATTGCTATGAAAGTTAGGCTGTATCGGATAGTATGAACATGGAATATTAAAAAGTATATATATTGCTAACGAAATGTTTAAAAAATATTTAAAAAGCATATGATGATGATTTTAATTGAAGATTAATTGCTAATAAAATTACTTAACATATGCAGGAAGTAGCTGCAGTTTTCAAGCAAAATTGTTTGTTACACTTTCCATTATACAAGGACATATTTCCAATATGGGCTCTAGCTGAATACAGTAAGCAGATGTTTTCACAACCCACAGCCATCCAGCACTACCATCAGTGCAAATAGTTATTGTTGTCTTTATAAAAAAAATTAATATATGGTGATTAAACCATTGTTAAATAATTGTCATAATAAGTGGAAGAGAAAGCTAGCATTCTCTTCGACGTTATTCTATAAGGTGATATTTGTTTTTAAGAGGTGATGACGTTTTATTTCATTTTTAATTGATAAGATGTATTAAAGCATGAAGTCTGAATCAATAAGATCATTTGTTTTTGTAAACTAATAATTGTCTGAATTTGTTTAAATTATTTATTTTACTTTTACCCATTATAATATTATATATAGTGTTGAATTTGTATATAAATTTGCACAATTTCACATATTTATTCATCATCATCACAAAATTTAGATCTATAACTATGCAAGATCATCCCAAATTGCTATAATTGACTTTCCTTTTATCAAACCCACCTTCACTTTCTTCAGGGTTATACCATAACTATGCAGGCCTTTTATATATATTAACAATGTACTCGTTCAGGTAAGTTTTTGGGGCCATGACTATGTATAAAACTTCAAAGGATTTTACAATCATTAAGACAAATTTTTTTTTACCAAACACTATTTATCTCTTAACAATTTAGACATTCTTTTAATGGAACTATTAGTTGGTATTTACTAGAGCCAAGTCACCATTAGAAGGTCATTAAGTCAATAACCCTTACATATATTGATAGTTTTGTAACAAATTTGGTTCCCGAAAATTAAAAATCAACTCAAAAGTTGATCCCATTTTATGCAATTTTCTCTATAATATTCATTTCATTTTTCATGAATTTATTAAAACTAGTTTTCCTCCACATAAACGCAATCGACTAAAAACACCATTTTTTTGTTACAAAACAATCAACGAAATATGACATATCGTGTCCTATACAAAGATTGTAGCGGTATGAAAAATAAAATCGTGATATGAAAGTAGCAAGTGCTTAATTACAAACCAAACATGTTAGGTGGTGATATGGAGTTATCACAAGCAAGAAGCAAATATATTCTTGAAGTCTATTAAAACCAAAGACATTGTAGGCGACTAAATTACATGTTTAGCCTTTAGATTTGATCATTATAAAATGAATCAAAGTGTAATTGCAATCTTATAAAAATGCAAGGAAATTAGCAAAGGAGTTAAGGCCACACAATTTCAAAGCAAAGTGCAACTTGAAGTTTTATCAAAGGTATGACCTTTTATATCTGTCATGTTTATGATTCTGATATTAAACTAGGAAAAAGAAGTACATATGGGTCTAAATATTAACTTAAAGTCGTATGCGTTTTGATTTAAAAGCAAAGATAGATGTTTTATCAATATATTATATATTACATGTTATTTTATGAAAAACAAGAATAAATCTTGATCGTATAATGATTTTGTTGGATATATCTATAAGTTATACTTTGTATCTACAAATGTACTATTTTAACTACTAGTAAAAGGTGATGAGATATTGAAATAGTTTATACTTTATAAACCATTGGTGGTGGGGGGTTGGAGAGACTCTCGTGCACCTACTTCATTTTAAAGGATGTCCTTAAATATTTTGAAACCAAATTTATAAGAAAAAAAAAAATTAAACATGAAAATTACCACTCAATATGCAAAATGACAAGGGTTTGGATCTTATTTTAAGTGAAAAATAAATTTTTATCTTTCAATGGCATTTACTCAGACCTATTATGTCTGACTATATTAACACCAAAAATACAATTTGAAGAATCAAAGTCACAACCTCATATGCCCTTATAAATATTACTAGTTAATGACCCGTATATTATACGAGCATTTGAAATATGTTATTTTAATTTTTAATAAGAATAGACATTTACATGACAATTGTCATTACCATTTAAATACTTATGTAAATTATATGTTATACGACAATTGCCATTATAATTGCTTATTACAATAGATATTTTAGTTATCTAATAGTTGTTAAAATTTTTAAAAATTGAAAATTTATTATTTTTTTGTCAAAAAATTTGAAATTCGTGAATGATTTTAAAACTGGAGGGATTCATAAATAAAATATGTGTAGTGTTTTGATTTGTAGGATTTTAAATAAAATAAAATATAATTATTTATAAATAATCTACAAAAATAGTTAGATTAAAAAGATGGAATCTTTAAATTTCAAGAATATTAGCAATTGAGTTTTAAATAAAATAATATTTCATTACTTATAAATAATATATAAAAAAGTAATTAGGTTAAAAAGATGAAATCTTTAAGTTTCAAGAATATAAAGAATAGAATTGTAATAAAATCTAAACAAATTAATTTATATCTATTTTTATAACTGGAAGGATTCCAAAATAAAATATATAGTGTTTTTTATTTGTAGACTTTTAAATAAAAATTTAATACTTATAAATAATCCATAAAAATAGTTAGATTAAAAAGATATAATTTTTAAATTTCAAGAATATCAACAATGGAGTTTTAAATAAAATAAATTTTAATTACTTATAAATAATCTATAAAAAAATACTTAGGTTAAAAAGATAAAATCTTTAAATTTCAAGAATATCAAGAATAGAATTGTAATAAAATCTAAACAAATTAATATATATCTAATTTTAATAATGTAGTTAAATTAAAAAAAATATTCAATATTAAACTCATTTTGAAGGTATTGTCGAAACAATTATAATGGTATAATTTATTAAAAAGAAAAAACAAAAATCTTAATACATTTTAATTAATATATATTATTATCTTAAAATGATAAGGATGTAAAGTGAAAAATGAGAAACAAATGGATAAAAAGTAATTTAATCAAATAATTTTAAGGATAAAAAATGTAAATTATAAAGATAATTATGGTATTAAAATAATAAAAATAATTGATTCATCATTTGATGATTCCTTTTTAATTGGCCAATCAAATGACTCAATTTCATAATTATGACATAAAAACCTTTATTTAATATATATATATATATAGATTTCTGAATACATTAACACCAAAAATAAAATTTGATTAATCAAACTAACAACCTGATAACACTTGCAAATATTACTGGTCTGCCACCATGCAAGACAACTTTTTGTTAAATTCTCTTGTTTTCATTTAATTGTTTTTTTCCCATGAATTATTTTTTTCCCAAATGTCGGTTCATCATATTAATCTTCGTTTTTTTTTATCTTATTTTCTAGACAACATATCTATATCTATACTCCTTTATAAAAAGACTATTACGGTTACTCTTGAAAATTTAAGATATCTTGAAAATTTTTGTACAACTTTTAAAACATGTTGTACACTCCTTCTAAAGCATTCCCCCAATTCTCTCCATAAAATCTGTATCAAATTTCTATTTCAATTTTATAAGTTATATTTATTACCTACATAGTTAGTTACTAAATTTACTTTCAACCCTTTGCTTTTATATTTTTTAGTTTACACCCTTGTCATATAATATAAATAATCGGATATTATGAATTAAAATGCGTTAAGATAACGTTTTTTTCTTTACAAATTATACCATCATAATCGTCTTGTCAATACCTTCGAAACGAGCCCAATATTGAATGTTTTTGGATGCACCAACCTATCGATTCTATTATATAAAAAGAATATTTCATATTTTTTTTTCCAACATTTCAAGTTTAGTTTTTCAAAATATCCCCTTATTAAATACTTGTTTCTCATTAGACCCCCCCCCCCCCCCCTAAGAGTCATATATTAAATTTATAACTTACACTCTACACCCTTATATTTAGTTAATTAAATTATTTTCATACTTTTATTTTTTTATCTTTACTTGACACATTTATCATATTAATATAAATAAGATATACGAACTAAAATGTATTAAAAAAAATTCTTTTTCTTTCCAACCAGTTATACCATTATAATCGTCATGGCAATATTATCAAAATGTGTTTAATATTGAATAGTTTTTTTATTTAAACGTATCATTAAATATCAAGAATACATATAAATTAGTTTATTTTTTTATATTTTTTTAAATTCTCATTTTCCATTTTACACCATTGTCTATAATTTATGACTATATCTATACTATTTTATAAAAAGCTTATTCGGTTATTGTTAATCTAAACTATCTATATCTATATCTATATACTATCATATAAAGAGATTATTAAAGTTAATTTCAAGAATTATTGAAATTTTAAGGATCTTACTTTTACTCATCAAATATTTGTAACAAATATTTCAAGAATTCTAGAAATATTTTTTTTTTAACAATTTATATCATTATAATCGGTTAAGTCAAAATCTTCAAAATGAACTCAAATGTTATGAGTTTGAAAATATACTATCGATCAAAACTTTTTCAATTTTTGACCACTTAACCTTGAATATTATATATTAATTTCAATAGTTTATATACGATTTATTATGATCGGGTAATTGATACATACTTCGCGCGACAACGTGCGCGGGTAAATTTCTAGTTATTTAAAAAAAGAAATAAAGACATGATTGGGTAAAATTGGAAATAAGGACGCAAATTCCACCGACACAACCAACTTGTTTCAACCATCAAGGAAGTGATAATTATGTAATCAATTTATTTCATAGTTATATTATTATTACTTAATAACTGATTTAATAATTATTTTATTTAATATATAATATATAATATTAATTTAATAATTGTTATTACTTTATTTATTAAATTTATTAATAACTATTTTTTTAATTGTTTAATAAATATTTTATTTTATTTTTACAATAAAGTAATTAATAAATATTTATTTAAGTATTTTGTGTTTAAAAAAATTGAAATTACAAAACAGATAGATTATGAACCAAACAAATAGATTACAATTTCTTGAACATATTTCATTTCAATTATGTCAACTAAACATGTGGTCAAATCTAACAACATTTTATTTCAATTCTTTCAAAATCAAATTCGTTTGACAGATTTTATTTCATTTAAAAACATTCTACGTTCCTAAGTTAATAAATTTATAATTGTTATAATTAAAAATCTATGTTCAATATTAATTCTACACAGATAAATATGGGGATTGCTATTTGCACCCTTTTAACAGGGGTGTGATGCATCGGGAATGTAAAAAGAGTAAAAACCATAAAACTCATGGTTTCATAGCTTAAATCAACGAAAACTCTTCGTGGAGTTTTTTAATATGATGCAAATGTTTCATATAATTCATTTTTTTGGGTTCGTTTTTTGTAAAAATGACAATGTTTCATAGGATTAAAAAAATACGTAAAATAGTTTCAAAAGAATGAAAAAAGTGTATGAAACCTTTTCACTTTTACATAAAAAAAAAAACGAAATATGACACAATTCATCAAAAAATGAATTATATGAAACATTTGCATCATGTTAAACAACTCCATGAAGAGTTTTCGTTGATTTAATGGTTTTTACGGTTTTTACTCTTTTTCTGGTCTTTAAATGAACTTTCCTCTATACTTTTAAGCAATTATATATATAGGACATATATATAAGGGAAGGTTCAAACGAGAAGCATGTCAATTTAAGAAAACGTGATGAGCAATCTCAGTCACTCATCTCACGGTTTACGGTGGACGTGATTACGGAGGATTGACGCGATTCATAGGAGCGTAGAGATTATTAAAGGGGGGACCGGTCAAAGTCGCCTTTATTGACCAAGATGAGTGACTGAGATTGCTTATCACGTTTTTCTTAAATTGATATGTTTCTCGTTTTAACCTCCCTCTATATATATATATACACACACATACCCAAATCAACTTGGCATTCCCTGTCGTAAAACCAAATTGGAGTAATGAATGTACCAAAAATTGGGGCGTTACACAAAATGCAAATGACAAAAACGATTTATAAATTTATTAAAGTTCGGGTCTCTTTTTTAAAATTTTCACTAAACCTCATGATCAGAATTAGGTGCTGTTTGTTTTTTAAGAGGTCTGAAGTCTGAAGTCTAATTTCATGTCTGAAAAATTAGAGGTGATGTTGAAGTCTGAAATCTGAGTCTATAATATATATAAAAATTAGAGTATACTCAAATGTAGATATATATTTGTTGTGTATGTATGTACGAGCATGTACTTTTATGACTTTTTGTTGGAGTGTGAAAAGTAAGGTGAGGACGACATTGTATGTCTTAACTCATATGTCTACTAGGGAATTTATTGTGATGGAGATGCTAATTATGATGGGGTAGACCGAATATAATATACTTCTATATATTTCAAAATCTAGATTTCTACCCTTAATTAGTTATGATGGAGATACTAATTATAATGGGTTGCACCAAATATACTTTTATCATTTTTTGCCCCTAAACTAAGAAAATTCAGATATTGTCCTTTATCTATGTAGGTTTTGATCTCTTTTACTAATATTCGTTAACTTTTCGTTAAACCCAATTAAATGAAGCGTAATATGGTTATTTTACCAGTTTTTTATTTTATTTTCTTGTTTCTACAAAACACATTAAACTACAGGGACCCGTTTTGATTTAGAGGGGAAATTGACCCAACTAGCTATTTCATACCAACAAATTTGTTTTCTAAGCCATGGAATACTATTACCAAAAATATTAACAACAAAATATAATTAGAATTTTAAAGGATCAAAATCACAACCTTAGAAATTAGATACAATTATATACATACGTACCATTATGCCAAGGTAGCTTTTCTTAATTTTTCTCCCATTTTGAATTTATTATTTCTCTCCATCATTTTTTTTACTTCTCTAACAATTTATCATAAAAATCATTGCTTTTATCTTATTTTTAAGACAACATATATTTATATAAAAGGTTCAAAATCGATTCCATTAAAAAAAATATTTTATTCCACACAATTAACTTTTCTTTTATCAAACCGCCTTTACTTTCTTCCTTCCAGGTTAAAACCATAACTATGCAGTTTTTTTATATATATTAAAGATGCACCTCAGTAAGCTTTTGGGGCAACGTTTATGTATAAATTTCAAATAATTTTACAATCATTAAGACGAAAAAAATTGACCAAACACTATTCACCTCTTAATTGTTTAGAGATTATTTCTTAATGGAACTATTGGTTGGCATTTACTAGAGCCAAGTCACTATTAGAAGGTCATTAGGTCAATAAGATCATTAAATAAATGAAAACTTTGTTTAATGATGATTTTAAATTTGGTTCCTAAAAATTAAAAATCAACTCAAAGTTGGTTCCATTTTATGCAATTTTCTCTATAATATTCGTTTCAATTTTCATGAATTTGTTAAAACTAGTTTTCCTCCACAAAAAGGCAATCAACTAAAAATATCATTTCTGGTTACAAAACAATCAACGGAATATGGCATGGACGTGTCCTATTGGAGTGGTATGAAAAATAAAATCGGGACCACTGATATGAAGATAGCAAGTGCTTAACTACAAACCAAACATGTCAAATGATATGGAGTTATCACAGTCAAGAAACAAAGATATTCTTGGAGTCTATTAAAACCAAAGAGGTTATAAGAGACTAAATCGCATGTTTAGCCTTTAGATTTGATATTATAAAATGAACCAAAGTGTGATTGCAATCTGATCAAAATGCAAGGAAATTAGCAAAGGAGTTAAGGCCACACAATTTCAAAGGAAAATGCAACTTGAAGTTTTATCAAAGGTATGACCTTTTATATTTGTCATGTTTATGATTATGATATTAAAGGAGGATGAAGTACCTATGGGGTCTAAATATTAAGATATATTCATATGTGTTTTAATTTAAAAGCCAAGATAGATATTATATGTCAATAAATTACATGTTATTTTATGAAAAATGATAATATATCTATGATCGTACAATGATTTTGTTGGATATATGTGTAAGTTATGCTCTATATCTACAAATGTACTAGTTTTCTACTAGTTAATGCCGATGAGATATTGGAATAGTTTATAAACCATTGATAATAGGGTTGGACAGACTCTCATACGTACTTGATTTTAAAGAATGTCCTTAAATATTTTGAAATCAAATTTATAACAAAAATTAAACATGAAAATAATGATCGGATTACCATTCCATATGCAAAATGCCAAGAGTTTGGATCTTTTTTTAAGTGAAAGTTTATTTATTATCTTTCAATTCTAGAGTTTGAGGCTAGCCCATGGCATTTACTTAGACCTACAATATTATTTCTGAATATAGTAACACCAAAAATATAATTTGAAGAATCAAACTCACAACCTCATATACATTTGCAAATATTACAGCCACCATACAAGACATCTTTTTGTTAAATTCTCTTGCTTTTATTTAATTATTTTTTCACATGACTTATTTTCTTTCCTGATGTCGATTCATCATATTAATTTTTGTTTTTAGCTTATTTTCAAGACAACATATTATTTTCGAGCGGGTGCATCTTCCAATTCCCTGAAACGCTACTCAATGTGTTTTTAGCGAATTCCGTCTTTGGAGGATTTCCTTAAGCTTTTTGGTTGAATTAGAGAGAAAAGAGAGGGAGGGGGGGAGGTTTTTATTTGGTTCGAGAGAATTTTTTCTATTTTTTAATAGATTTCAAGAAAAAAAATCAGCCTTTTGCTTGATTTTAAAAGACTTTAGTTTTTTTGGTTGATTTTGGAAGAATTATTTGATTCTTTTTGAAATACTAACATAAAAACTTAAAACAAACAAATAAACCATGTAAATAAATCAATAAAATCTTATAAACATAATTTGCTTAACATTGTAACTTATCAATTTAGTGCAAAGAACCATAATCAAACTCTAAGACAAATGCCAAATATCATGTAAACAAATCAATGAATTCATGACCACCTTTAATCCTTTAATAAAACTTTAGAACACAATTTAGAAATTAATACAGTATCTAATGTGATTTATGATTAAAAAGATAAAAGTAAGAATATAATTTATTGTTATTAATCAAAAAAATAAACACAAATGTTGTGAACGAGGTTCGAACATGGGATCTTAGTGAAAAGAATGGTTATAAATTATTTGAGGGCACTCTCAAGATGAAGTGGGCGCATCTTCATAACACGTAATGTTTTTCCTCCTGCGGTTATCAAGTGAGAGTGGGTGCACGAGACCTCCCCAACTCCTTAGTAGGTCTGCCCCTGGGAGGAATCGAAGAAGAGAAGCAAAGTCGTGTTAAATATCACAGCGTCATAACATATTCAACCCCCATAGACTGCAAATTAGTAGATACGGTGGTTTGCCCTTCTATCACACGATTATCACGATATGAGACTGAGGTCCTATTTACTTGTTGCTGACCCAACTGACTGGGTTAGTAAATCTGACTCGGTCAGCAGTCAGCTTGTTTACCAAACAAGCGAATCTGACCGAAATCTGACAGATCTTCTGATCGAGTTCTTACCCGTCCAGCACCAAATTTGCACTTACCCGAGTCAGATTATGAGCTTCCATCGTATGCCAATCGATTTCTGTCGTTCGACATTGGTGGTGGGGTGGTGGCATTCGGCGTTGGTGGAGGGTGGTGGTGGCGTTCGGTGGCGCTGGTGGAGGGTGGTGGTGGTGTTCGGCACTGGTGGCGGGGTGATGGTGGCGTTCGGTGGTGGTGGCGGGGTGGTGTTGGCGGTGGTCGAGGGAGGGGGAAGAGATGCCGGCCGATATGAGAAGTGAAGACAGGCGGCTAGTTGTGTGATTGTGATTAGGATTTTTTTGGGGTATCTACCATTTTTTTTATAGACGTCTTTATTAAATTAATAAATTATTTAATTATTTAAAAAAAGTTTTTTTTATTAAACAATTTATAACATATAATTACAAAAATGTTAATTATTTTGAAAATATTAAATTATGATATTTTATAACATATAATTACAAAAATGTTAAAATAGTATTTTTTTTTTGTCCCTAAGCACTTACCAAAAATACTTGGTAAACCCTTTAACCGAAAGAACACTTACCCGGGTCAGCATTCTAACCCGAGTTAGCACTTACCAGTTACCAGGTTAGAGCAAGTAAACGGTCCCTGAGTATCACAGAGTAGGGCAGAGTTGAATAACCGAACAAACAATGCTATTATTAAATTTTGAAAATTTGTTACCCTGGTCAATTATCAAAGGTTGTGTGATTATCAAACATCCAAGATCCATATATTCAGTACTACTACGTTTTGGAATTCATGAACTTATGCCTCTATCATAGTCCATATATAAACATCATTTATAACATAAAAACAAGTAAACCATCACCCATCGGATAAATCAAGTATTGTCACAACCACATAAACAAAAATGATATATGTGAGCCCTTATTACCCTCAGGTTATGGGATACCAATAACTTCCTTAGTAGTTTTAAGTTGAATATAACGTTATCAGACCAACATGCTTTTTTGGGATTTGGTGGCATTACAAGTACATAAAAACTGCACCATAACTATAATCAACTACTTATTAAGAGTATTGTGAACTCGAATTAATTTCAGCAGTCGTAGCAGTATCTAACTTGGACGAAAGAATGTGGAGGTTGAGGATAGCAGATGGGGGTAACGATCCATACCTACACAGCACAAACAATTTTGTTGGAAGGCAAACATGGGAGTTTGATCCCGAATATGGAACTCCAGAAGAGCATGATGAGGTTGAAAAGGCCCGTCTTCATTTCTGTAACCATCGACATCAAGTTAAGGCAAGTAGTGATGTCCTTTGGCGCATGCAGGTTAATTTCTCTTTCTTTCTTTCATTCCTCATAACAAATATTCAGTGGAGCATGAATATGTATATATATATATATATATATGCAGTTTTTAAGGGAGAAGCAGTTTAAACAGAGCATAGCCCAGGTGAAAATAGAGGATGGTGAAGAGATTTGTCATGCCAAAGTTACCACCACATTGAGGAGGTCTGTTCACTTATTTGCAGCCTTGCAGGCTGAAGATGGTCACTGGCCAGCTGAAAATGCTGGTCCAATGTATTTCATCCAGCCATTGGTAACTTTTTTGGATTTATTAATCTGTTGATCAATAGTTCTAAATTCATATTGACAATATGACACTAGCTAATTAACACTCCTATCAACCAAATGCAGGTTATAAGCTTGTATATCACAGGACATCTTAACAGCATATTCCCACAAGAACATAGAAAAGAAATTCTTAGATATTTGTATTGTCATCAGGTAAAAACTTATATAATGCATTCTCATTCTCGACATAATTAGACATACTTATAAATGTGATTTTGAATAACTAAATTGCAGAACGAAGATGGTGGGTGGGATTTCACATTGAAGGTCCTAGCACAATGTTTGGCACCACTCTAAGTTACATATGTATGCGACTTCTAGGAGAAGGTGCTGATGGTGGTTTAAATGGTGCATGCACCAAAGCTCGAAAATGGATTCTAGATCATGGCGGTGCGACAGGCATTCCCTCTTGGGGCAAAACATGGCTTTCAGTAAGACACTAATTTTCAAGCATACTAAAATTATTTTAACAAAAATAATTTCCCATCTAAAAACAAAACTAATTCTTTCATCTCTGCTCTTATTGGTACAATTAATTTTATACAATTTTTTTGCTTAGGTGCTTGGTGTTTGTGAGTGGGCAGGAAACAACCCAATGCCCCCAGAGTTCTGGCTCCTCCCTTCTTCCCTTCCCATGCATCCAGGTCAGCCTTACCTCTCCAATATCAATTCTTCCATTAATCTTATATACCTTTATATGTAGACACTTCCTAGATAATCAAGAAATAGTAGCCTTGAAATGCAGTTTATAGCAATTAGCAAATTCATGATTATTCAAAGACCCCTAGCCCCTAGGGGTGTTTGGTTCACAAAATGGAAATTGATGGAATCTATCGAAGGAATTTGACTTTGAAGGAACCGGAATGGAATTTGACCACACGTGTGCTTGGTAAGAATTCAATTCCTTCACTCAAGCCAAGGAATGATGAATTCTTTAAATTTTGGAATTCAAAGGATTCCATCAAGTTCTTTTTGCGAACCAAACATCATTAATAGGAATTTGGTCAAAGGAATTTGTCATTCCAATTCCATCAACTTCCTTTGAATTCCCGAAGCAGATAGCCCCCTAGTTTTTTGATAAGCTCACACTTAACAGTCTCCATTGTCTGCAGCAAAAATGTGGTGTTATTGTAGGTTGGTATACATGCCAATGTCGTACCTATACGGCAAAAGATTTGTGGGTCCAATCACTCCTCTTGTTTTAGAACTTCGGGATGAACTTTATCCACAGCCCTACAATAAAATAAGATGGAAGAGTGTAAGACATTTGTGTGCAAAGGTGAACGAACTACTTGCTTCCTTCCTGGACTTGTAGTCTTGTATGCATCTATCCAGTTCTTATAAGCCAACTATATTATTGTCTCAGGAAGACCTATACTACCCGCATCCGTTACTACAAGATTTAATATGGGATAGCATCTACATTTTCACCGAGCCTCTCCTCACTCGCTGGCCATTCAACAAATTGCGCGAGAAAGCACTCAAAACAACAATGAACCATATCCATTATGAGGATGAGAATAGCCGATATATCACAATAGGTGCAGTGGAGAAGGTATAGAACAAGGAAAATCACGCAAACATTTTTAGAAAGATTAACAAGAACCAATTATAAGAATGAAAGATTAAGGGTGCGTTTGGTTGAAGAAATCTGTTTTCATTTTCCTAAAAAAACGTTTTCTGAAAATGGAGTTGAGTTTTCATTTTCGGTTTTCTTGAAAATTTTAGAAAACGCATTTGGTTGAAATGGTGAAGGTTTTATTTTCCATTTTAGAAAACGTGTTAGAAAATTTTAGAAAACTACTAAAATCAGTTA
Source organism: Centaurea solstitialis (assembly GCA_030169165.1). Taxonomy (NCBI): domain Eukaryota; kingdom Viridiplantae; phylum Streptophyta; class Magnoliopsida; order Asterales; family Asteraceae; genus Centaurea; species Centaurea solstitialis. Next base: position 77,478,606 of record CM058044.1, read on the forward strand.
TGGAATTCAAAGTTAAAAAAAAAAAAACAAAAAAAAATCATTTTCATGGAAAGCTTTTAAAAATTAATAGAACCAAGCGCGTTTTCTAGATTTTCATTTTCCTTGAAAAATTTTCTTGGAAAACTAAAAAATTCTCCACAACCAATCGCACCCTAAGTATTCAAGGATTTTCACCTTTGTTATGCCTCCTTCAAATAAACTGTGCAGGCACTGTGTATGCTTGCATGCTGGGTTGAGGATCCAAATGGTGTCTACTTTAAAAAGCACCTTGCCCGAATCCCTGATTATATCTGGCTTGCTGAAGATGGAATGAAAATGCAGGTCATACATGAAAACCCTGGTCCATAAGAAAATCATCATAAATGCATTCTAAAATACTTGAATGAAGTATTTCAAGTTACTGAAAAGTTCATGGATGTTGTTACAAACCAGACTTTTGGCAGTCAGGGGTGGGATACATGTTTAGCCATCCAAGCTCTACTGGCTACAGATCTTACTCACGAGATTGGCCCTACCCTGAAGAAAGCACATGACTTTATTAAAGCTTCACAGGTATCCAGATTGAAACTAATATGCATCAGTAAAATATACTAATTAACAATAAAATTGAGCCCCTTTTCGTTATTGGACTCATTCCTGATTAGTTAACTCTACTGTAGGTTAAGGATAACCCTTCTGGTGACTTCAAAAGCATGTATCGCCATATTTCTGAAGGGTCATGGACCTTTTCAGATCAAGACCATGGATGGCAAGTTTCCGATTCTACTGCTGACGGATTGAAGGTATTTATATAATTTATTTCAAAAGCACATAAACATCCAACATAAAACGGCCACTCATTGTCTACATATACTTTCAGTGTTGCCTCGTATTTTCAACGATGCCTTCGGAAATTGTTGGCAAGATGATGGAGCCTAAGCAACTTTACAAAGCTGTCAACATAATACTTTCCTTGCAGGTAAGCATAAATTCTTTGTCACTCTTTCATCGGTCCATCTAATTCTACTTTCCATTTTCTTGAAACGCTGGAGAGAACTTTAAGCAAATAAAACCTCAACATTGTGTAAGAAGCTGATATAGTTGATCAACAATCTAAGTAGTTACCTATTTGTATCGTAAAGACTTATTATTATTTTACATTGGTGATAATATATATAGAGCAAAAATGGCGGGATACCAGCATGGGAACCAGCAAGATCCTCAAAATGGTTGGAGGTAACTAGATCATGGAAAAAATCTCTCTTTTTTTTTCTTTCAAAATGCACTTGACTAGTAGAGTTTCTGTTCCATTTCAGATTCTCAATCCTACAGAGTTCTTTGTTGACATTGTCATTGAGCATGAGTAAAACTCAAACCGAGTATACTATTTCCATACAAATATCTTCTTTGAGTTCTTTCTCCAGTTGCCAATTACAGTATAGTTAATGCCAACTTCATGTCCAGGTACACTGAATGCACATCATCAGTAATACAGGCCCTGGTATTGTTTAAGAAGTTATACCCTGAGCATAGGAGTAAAGAAATAGAAAGTCTCCTTACTGGTGCAGGTGAATACCTTGAGAAAATGCAGATGTCAGATGGTTCATGGTTAGTTTCTCCATTCATATCATAATAAAAATTTCTAAAATTGTCGGCAACATAATTAACGAGCCATGGATATTAGGTATGGAGACTGGGGTATCTGTTTTACATACGCTACTTGGTTTGCTCTTGGAGGACTGACAGCGATCGGGAAGACATATGAAAATTGTCAGGCAATTGGTAAAGCTGTCAATTTTCTGCTGAAAACTCAGCTTGAGGATGGTGGTTGGGGAGAAAGCTACCAATCCTGCACAGAGAAGGTAATATTTCAGAAAAAACAAGTGCTCAAAATTAATAATAGCATAACCTCTCCCTGGTTTCTATTTAAACAGAAATATGTGCCTCTAGAAGGAGGCCGATCCAACTTGATACATACTTCATGGGCTATGATGGGGTTGATGCATACTAAACAGGTCAATCTCTTATCTCGAAACTACATCGTATAGATTATTGATTTCTAAATAAAGTATGTGATCGTACAGGCGGAAAGAGACCCTACACCTTTACATAGAGCAGCTAAATTGTTGATAAACTCCCAGATGAAAAATGGTGATTTCCCCCAACAGGTAACGCTGATAGGGAAGTAGGTTCAAATAAAGCAAACTAATATCGGAGAAGGCTAAAAGGTTAAGTTGTAGTTAAGGTTTATGCACTTTGTCATAATTAAATGACAAGGTGCATTAACATGTATGTCTAAGCTATGATGATTTCAATGAGGTCCCAATAAGAATTAAATCTTAAAAGCATGATGATTTCAATTGAGATGAAGTGCTAATAAAGTGTAACATTTGCGGTAGGTTCCAACATTTCCTAATCAGCGTAAAACTACTTGATTAATGCAGGAAACATCGGGAGTTTTCAAGCAGAACTGTCTGTTGCACTATGCATTATACAGGAATATATTCCCAATGTGGGCTCTAGCTGCTTATCGTAAGCAGGTGCTTTCGCAGCCCACAGGCATCTAGCACTTCCATCAGTGCAAATAGCTATTTATGTACTTCTATCCAAATATTTGGTGTTCAAAGCAGTGTTAAAAGTTAGTTATAATAACCGAAAGAGAATGTTCTTTTAGTAACTGAAAGAGTTGCTACTGTTTTATGTATAGAATTACTTTAATTAGGTTATACTAATAGTAATCTAAATAAACGAAAGTGTTTTAATTATCGCTACTGCGCTAAACCTAAATCACAATGAATAATTAATCAAATAAGCACTGAAATAGCATGAAATTCACGATCAAGTCCAATAAAAAAAACCCTAGATATAGCATTGAAATTGAAACTATTGAGGCTGGAAAAAATGAAAACATGTATTTGATGAAGATGAAGTCAAAATTTCAGACCTTTTTGAAACTGGCCAGTGCTCAATTGAAATCGCGATTGTAGTTGCCATGGCCTGGATCGGTTTACGATGGACATGATCACCGAGAATTGATGCAATTTTGGGAGGGCAGAGATTATTAAAAGGGGAGCAGTGGTCCTCACCCCTAATTCCCAATGAAAGATGAGTTAACATTTGAACTTGACGCTATGTATATTTACATACTAGTTAATGACCCGTATATTATACGGGCATTTGAAACATGTTATTTTAATTTTTAATAAGAATAGAGATTTACATGACAATTGACATTACCATTTAAATACTTATGTAAATTATATGTTATACGACAATTGCCATTATAATTGTTTATTACAATAGATATTTTAGTTATCTAATAGATGTTAAAATTTTAAAAATTGAAAATTATTTATTCTTTTGTCAAAAAATTTGAACTTCGTGAATGATTTTAAAACTGGAGGGATTCAGAAATAAAATATGTGTAGTGTTTTGATTTGTAGGATTTTAAATAAAATAAAATATAATTATTTATAAATAATCTACAAAAATAGTTAGATTAAAAAGATAGAATCTTTGAATTTCAAGAATATTAACAATTGAGTTGTAAATAAAATAATATTTCATTACTTGTAGATAATATATAAAAATAATTAGGTTAAAAAAATGAAATCTTTAAGTTTCAAGAATATGAAGAATAGAATTGTAATAAAATCTAAAAAATTAATTTATATCTATTTTTATAACCGAAGGGATTCAAAAATAAAATATGTAGTGTTTTTTATTTGTATAATTTTAAATAAAAAATTAATTACTTATAAATAATCTATCATAATAGTTAGATTAAAAAAGATATAATCTTTAAATTTCAAGAATATCAACAATGGAGTTTTAAATAAAATAAATTTTAATTACTTATAAATAATATATAAAAATAGTTAGGTTAAAAATAAAATCTTTAAATTTCAAGAATATCAAGAATAGAATTGTAATAAAATCTAAACAAATTAATTTACATCTAATTTTAATAATGTAGTTAAATTAAAAAATATTCAATATTAAACTCATTTTGAAGATATTGTCGAGGCGATTATAATGGTATAATTTATTAAAAAAAAATTTAATACATTTTAATTAATATATATTATTATCTTAAAATGATAAGGATGTAAAGTGAAAGATGAGAAACTAATGGATAAAAAGTAATTTAATCAAATACTTCTAAGGATAAAAAATGTAAATTATAAAGATAATTATGGTATTAAAATAATAAGAATAATTGACGACATCATCATTTAATGATTCTTTTTTAATTGACGAATCAAATGGCTCAATTTCATAATCATGACATCAGCAAAAACTCTTCTTTAATATATATATATATAGATATGGAGAGTTCATTTGTTAAACATAAATATTGTGTTAACTTTTTTAACCAATAACAACCAATCAAATTATTCCATTAGTTTTGGTCTTTGAAGGGTATATTAGGAATTTTACCTTTAACAAAACACTAACACCACCATCTTTATCAACAAGGGTTTAAGGATTTTGGGTTCTCTCCACCACCACCACCACAGCCGTCGCCTTCCACCCTCCAATCCCACCACCACCACCACCACCACCACCTTCAATCTCAACCAACAAACCCTACCCTCCTAACCACCACCAGATACCACCACCATCATAGCCACCGCCTTCCACCTCCAATCCCACCACCACCACCTCCAATCTCAACCAACAAACCCTACCCTCCTAACCACCACCAGATACCACCACCATCATAGCCGCCGCCTTCCACCTCCAATCCCACCACCACCACCTCCAATCTCAACCAACAAACATACCTTCCTAAGCACCACCAGATCCTTCACCTTCTCCTCCGTCATCGCAAACGTAGCCTCCGCATCGGGCCAATTGGTATAAATGTATCTTGATCTTGTATTTATTTAAATAGTTTAAACAATTGAGCTCTATTTTAATTCATGAAAATTAACGAAAGTTTGAATTTTGTAAAAATATTTGTGAGATTTTAAACTTATATTTATTAAACATATTCAATATTTAAAATGTTTGAATATCAATAGTACAAAATCATATATGATTTTACATTAACATATATATGATCTTGAAATCATACGTGATTTTGTTTATATAATTGGTATTGTAATAAACTTTTTAAAGATTTTTTTAAAAATAAAAAGTTTTTTCAATGTTTAAAGTTTTAATAATAATAAACTCTTATTTAAAAATATTTGAATTTTTAATTTTTAATTATAATAAATTTTTAATTTTCTAAAATCATATCATTTCGGACAATTGAACCTTCTCGAACTGTTTCTTTTTAAGAACCAAAAATATTTGTGCCAAAATAAGAGATGCGAAGAAGAACAAAAGGCCTTGGAACATGATGAATAGTAACATTTCATAAAATAGCATTGGACCATAATACCCTTAAAGTAAATATATTAATATTCATTATTTTATTTATTTGTTAATATATATGTGTTGGGGGGATAGAAAGGGTTCGTTTGTTCCTATAAATTGCAAAAGTTCTTGTTTGAACCTAGTTCTATATGTATATATATATATGGGTTAATTACATGGTTATGTATCGAACTTGTCACGTTTTATCATTGTATGTACTCAACTTATAAACTAACCATTGTATGTATCGAACTTTCTAAAATTGCCATTGTATGTATCCAACTTTATCAAAACCTCAAGTTCGATACACTTTCGTGACATGTAGAATACATTCAATGATAGGTTTTGATAAAGTTGGATACATACAATGGCAAGTCTAGCAAGTTCAATACATACAATGATAAGTTTATAAGTTGAATATATACAATGATAAAACATGACAAATTCGATACATACCCATGTAATTAACCACATATATATATATATATATATATCAAAAAATGAATCATATAATATAACTTCATCATATTAAACAGTTTCATGAACCAATTTCATTGATTTAACCAATAAATCATCTTTTTGACTTCAGTTCACAAATTCACACCAAAGTTTATGGTTCGCAAATGAAAATCCCTCTTTCTTTCTTTCTCTCTCTCTCTCTCTCCCTATATATATATATATATATAGAGAGAGAGAGAGGGAAGTTATTTTGCAAACCATAAAAAACGTGCAAACCGTGCAAACTCATGGTCGCACACGTAAAATCAGTGAAATTGATTCATGGAGTTGTTTAATATGATGAAAATGTTTCATAAACATCAAATTTTGAGGAAATTGTTTCATATGTTGGTGTTTTTTATTCATATGAAACTTTTTTATCGTTTCTATGAAACTTTTTCATTTCTACGTAAATAAACACCTTCATATGAAACAATTTCATCACAAAATTTAGTATATGAAACATTTTCATCATATTAAACGACTCTATAAAAGATTTTTCATTGATTTACGTGTGCAACCATGAGTTTGCACGGTTTGCACGTTTTTTTATGGTTTGCAAAATAACTTCCCATTATATATATATATATATATGGTCAGATTCAAATATGAACTCATCTTTCATTGTGAATGTGAAAACCAGTAGTATCGCGCCACACCATATGTCTACCCTAATTAATTGTGATGGAGATGTTAATTATGATGAGGTAGACCAAATACACTTCTATATATTTGAAAATCTAAATGTCTACCCTTAATTAGTTATGACCGAGATACTAATTATGATGGAGTGGACCAAAATACACTTCTATCATTTTTAACTAAGAAAACGCAGAAATTGTCCCTTATTTATGTATTTTTGCTTGGTTTTGATCCCTCTCACTAACATTCGTTAAACCCAATTAAATCAGGGGTAATATAGTTATTTTATCATTTTTTTTTGTTTATTTTCTTGTTTCTATAAAACCCATCAAACTACAGGAACTGATTTGGTTTAGAGGGGAAATTGAGCCGACTAGCTATTTCAGACCAACGAATATCTTCTAACAATTTCTCTCCTATTTTGATTGAAGTATCATTATGTACATAATTGGGAATTTAGCTAAAAGACAAAATAACAACTTTGGCTATTTTCTCATAAAAAAATATTTACGGATCTAAGCTTGAAAATTACAAATGTATTGACATATTAGTAAAAGTGAGGGATGTTATGCATAAAAAAACCAATTCAAAGTTTTACTATTATAAATAATAATTTTAAGAGTAAATTACGGATTTGGTTCTCGTGGTTTGATGGTTTTTATGGATTTGGTCCCTGGTGGTGCAAGTAGATAGGGACCAAATCCAATAGAATTTGCAAACCACAAGAACCAAATTCAATAGAATTTGCAAACACAAGAACCAAATCCATTAAAATTTGCAAATCACAAGGACCAAACCCGTAATTATTAAAGTTTAAGGACCAAATCCATAAAAATCACTAAACTACGAGGACCAAATTCGTAATTTACTCTAATTTTAATTTCCATAAATGCTACATGTATTTGCCATAGAAAAAAATGGTCGATCTTAAATTTTTTATTTTTGGCTATCCCGAATCTATCTATGGGGTACCTTGTTAAATGTCAATGCTAGAATAAGTCAAAATTGGTTTATATGTTCAAAGAAGGAAAAAAAAAAAAAAGAATGCAAGATAAGCAGGAAAGCATAATAAGGATGTGTTGGCAAATTAGCTGATAATTATGCTAGTAAACTAGTTGATAAACGAGTTGTTAATTGATAAGTTAGCCAGTAGTTGATAAGCTAACTTATGAACAAGTTATGTTTGACAAAAACTAGCTTATGAGTACGTAAAATGACCACAAAATGTATAGTTGAATTTAATAATCAATACTAATAATGGTATAATTAGAAAAAACTATAAAAAGCTTCCAAAATGCTACTCCAAGTAGTTTTTCAATAAGCTAGCTTATGGTACATGTTTGGATGGACTAGTTTATTTTTGCCAAACACAACCTAAGTGACACAATTTGAAAGTTCGATTTGCTTCAAAACAAGATATAACTTTTATTTTTAAGTTTTGCTTATCGGTTTTGATATTAAGGAGGATGAAGTGCAATGTATGAGATTATATATGTGAATTGATTTAAAGACATGATCATTGATAGATATTGAATGTTTTCAAATCATCCGTTATAAATTTTATTATATGAAAATACATGAATACATATTGATGTATAAATGCTATACACCCGCATTAGATACATAATCAATAGTGAAAATCGTTGATATATCATAGCCGTTCCTAAACTATTATTGAAATTAAAACACGGATATATACATATACATATATAGAGGAAAGTTCAAATGTGAACCACTTTTTGGTTGTGAACGTGAGGACAGCCGAAAAAAAATGGTCGATCTTAAATTTTTTATTTTTGGCTATCCCGATTCTATCTATGGGGTACCTTGTTAAATGTCAATGCTAGAATAAGTCAAAATTGGTTTATATGTTCAAAGAAGGAAAAAAAAAAAGAATGCAAGATAAGCAGGAAAGCATAATAAGGATGTGTTTGGCAAATTAGCTGATAATTATGCTAGTAAACTAGTTGATAAACGAGTTGTTAATTGATAAGTTAGCCAGTAGTTGATAAGCTAACTTATGAACAAGTTATGTTTGACAAAAACTAGCTTATGAGTACGTAAAATGACCACAAAATGTATAGTTGAATTTAATAATCAATACTAATAATGGTATAATTAGAAAAAACTATAAAAAGCTTCCAAAATGCTACTCCAAGTAGTTTTTCAATAAGCTAGCTTATGGTACATGTTTGGATGGACTAGTTTATTTTTGCCAAACACAACCTAAGTGACACAATTTGAAAGTTCGATTTGCTTCAAAACAAGATATAACTTTTATTTTAAGTTTTGCTTATCGGTTTTGATATTAAGGAGGATGAAGTGCAATGTATGAGATTATATATGTGAATTGATTTAAAGACATGATCATTGATAGATATTGAATGTTTTCAAATCATCCGTTATAAATTTTATTATATGAAAATACATGAATACATATTGATGTATAAATGCTATACACCCGCATTAGATACATAATCAATAGTGAAAATCGTTGATATATCATAGCCGTTCCTAAACTATTATTGAAATTAAAACACGGATATATACATATAAATATATAGAGGAAAGTTCAAATGTGAACCACTTTTTGGTTGTGAACGTGAGGACAGCCGAAAAAAATGGTCGATCTTAAATTTTTTATTTTTGGCTATCCCGATTCTATCTATGGGGTACCTTGTTAAATGTCAATGCTAGAATAAGTCAAAATTGGTTTATATGTTCAAAGAAGGAAAAAAAAAAAAAAAGAATGCAAGATAAGCAGGAAAGCATAATAAGGATGTGTTTGGCAAATTAGCTGATAATTATGCTAGTAAACTAGTTGATAAACGAGTTGTTAATTGATAAGTTAGCCAGTAGTTGATAAGCTAACTTATGAACAAGTTATGTTTGACAAAAACTAGCTTATGAGTACGTAAAATGACCACAAAATGTATAGTTGAATTTAATAATCAATACTAATAATGGTATAATTAGAAAAAACTATAAAAAGCTTCCAAAATGCTACTCCAAGTAGTTTTTCAATAAGCTAGCTTATGGTACATGTTTGGATGGACTAGTTTATTTTTGCCAAACACAACCTAAGTGACACAATTTGAAAGTTCGATGTGCTTCAAAACAAGATATAACTTTTATTTTTAAGTTTTGCTTATCGGTTTTGATATTAAGGAGGATGAAGTGCAATGTATGAGATTATATATGTGAATTGATTTAAAGACATGATCATTGATAGATATTGAATGTTTTCAAATCATCCGTTATAAATTTTATTATATGAAAATACATGAATACATATTGATGTATAAATGCTATACACCCGCATTAGATACATAATCAATAGTGAAAATCGTTGATATATCATAGCCGTTCCTAAACTATTATTGAAATTAAAACACGGATATATACATATACATATATAGAGGAAAGTTCAAATGTGAACCACTTTTTGGTTGTGAACGTGAGGACAGCCGAAAAAAAATGGTCGATCTTAAATTTTTTATTTTTGGCTATCCCGATTCTATCTATGGGGTACCTTGTTAAATGTCAATGCTAGAATAAGTCAAAATTGGTTTATATGTTCAAAGAAGGAAAAAAAAAAAAGAATGCAAGATAAGCAGGAAAGCATAATAAGGATGTGTTTGGCAAATTAGCTGATAATTATGCTAGTAAACTAGTTGATAAACGAGTTGTTAATTGATAAGTTAGCCAGTAGTTGATAAGCTAACTTATGAACAAGTTATGTTTGACAAAAACTAGCTTATGAGTACGTAAAATGACCACAAAATGTATAGTTGAATTTAATAATCAATACTAATAATGGTATAATTAGAAAAAACTATAAAAAGCTTCCAAAATGCTACTCCAAGTAGTTTTTCAATAAGCTAGCTTATGGTACATGTTTGGATGGACTAGTTTATTTTTGCCAAACACAACCTAAGTGACACAATTTGAAAGTTCGATTTGCTTCAAAACAAGATATAACTTTTATTTTTAAGTTTTGCTTATCGGTTTTGATATTAAGGAGGATGAAGTGCAATGTATGAGATTATATATGTGAATTGATTTAAAGACATGATCATTGATAGATATTGAATGTTTTCAAATCATCCGTTATAAATTTTATTATATGAAAATACATGAATACATATTGATGTATAAATGCTATACACCCGCATTAGATACATAATCAATAGTGAAAATCGTTGATATATCATAGCCGTTCCTAAACTATTATTGAAATTAAAACACGGATATATACATATACATATATAGAGGAAAGTTCAAATGTGAACCACTTTTTGGTTGTGAACGTGAGGACAGCCGAAAAAAATGGTCGATCTTAAATTTTTTATTTTTGGCTATCCCGATTCTATCTATGGGGTACCTTGTTAAATGTCAATGCTAGAATAAGTCAAAATTGGTTTATATGTTCAAAGAAGGAAAAAAAAAAAAAAGAATGCAAGATAAGCAGGAAAGCATAATAAGGATGTGTTTGGCAAATTAGCTGATAATTATGCTAGTAAACTAGTTGATAAACGAGTTGTTAATTGATAAGTTAGCCAGTAGTTGATAAGCTAACTTATGAACAAGTTATGTTTGACAAAAACTAGCTTATGAGTACGTAAAATGACCACAAAATGTATAGTTGAATTTAATAATCAATACTAATAATGGTATAATTAGAAAAAACTATAAAAAGCTTCCAAAATGCTACTCCAAGTAGTTTTTCAATAAGCTAGCTTATGGTACATGTTTGGATGGACTAGTTTATTTTTGCCAAACACAACCTAAGTGACACAATTTGAAAGTTCGATGTGCTTCAAAACAAGATATAACTTTTATTTTTAAGTTTTGCTTATCGGTTTTGATATTAAGGAGGATGAAGTGCAATGTATGAGATTATATATGTGAATTGATTTAAAGACATGATCATTGATAGATATTGAATGTTTTCAAATCATCCGTTATAAATTTTATTATATGAAAATACATGAATACATATTGATGTATAAATGCTATACACCCGCATTAGATACATAATCAATAGTGAAAATCGTTGATATATCATAGCCGTTCCTAAACTATTATTGAAATTAAAACACGGATATATACATATACATATATAGAGGAAAGTTCAAATGTGAACCACTTTTTGGTTGTGAACGTGAGGACAGCCGAGAGCGTGACACGTGACGGATGACTACCCCTAATTATTAGTTGTGAGTCGAATATGTTTATATTATATATATATATATATATATAAGAGAGAGAGAGAGAGAGAGAGAGAGAGAGAGAGAAATGTTCAAAGTAGATAGCTAACTATTTAAAAAAGACATGAAAAACCTTGATTATATACAAAATCACATGTAATTTTACACTAACGGAAAAAACTGGATGTGGATGACTTTGGACACTACCTAACCTCACGTGAAGCATATATGATTTTGTACATTGACAGAGTTTTTCTTGTTTTCTTAAATAGTTATATATATAGGCCTAATCGGATGAGAATTGATTACTTATATTAAAAATAATGTTTTTATCGACCTTAATTATTAAAAAAAATAATGTTTTTATCGACCTTAATTATTAACAAACGAATATTCATTAGGTTTGAATGATGAACATACATTTACCTTTCATTGTATCGGTTTACCAATATAACATCTCACTACAACATAATTAAGTTTATAGGATATTTTTGGACATTTTAATAGATCTTTATGACACTATTGAAATAAAATGTCGTATTAACTATTTTATAAAGACTTTTGTTTATACGACAATTTTCCAATTAGAGTCTTAAAAAATAACTAATACAATACTTTATTTTTGAAAGGTTTTAAAAATTTTGTGCAAACGCCTAAAAGCATCCAATAAACCTATTGGAGCAGTATGAAAAATAAAATCGGGACCACTGATATGAAAATAGCAAGTGCTTAATTACAAACCAGAATGTCAAATGATATGGAGTTATCAAAGTCAAGAAACAAAGATATTCTTGGAGTCTATTAAAACCAAAGATGTTGTAGGGAACTACATTAAATGTTTAGCCTTTATATTTGATCATTATAAAATGAACCAAAGTGTAATTGCAATCCAATCAAAATGCAAGGAAATTAGCAAAGGAGTTAACGGCACACAATTTCAAAGCACAGTGAAACTTGAAGTTTTATCAAAGGTATGGTCTTCTTATATGTGTCATATTTATGATTCTGATATTAAACTAGGACGAAGAAGTACCTATGGGTCTAAATATTAACATAAATTCGTATGTGTTTGATTTAAAAGCCAAGATATATGTTATATGTCAGCAAATTACATGTTATTTTATAAAATACAAGAATATATCTTGATCATACAATGATTTTATTGGATATATCTATAAGTTAGAGTATCCCCAATGGTGGGTTTATAAACCCACCTGTCACTTTGTAAACCACTTTTGTAAACCACTTTATAAAAAATCTTTGCCATTGGGAGTGATGAGTTGGCACAAAGTGGTCTATGCAGATGGAGCGGTGAATGCTCCTCTTTGGTGGGGCCATCCAATTAACTTATTCATTTTAACTAATTTAATTGCTTTTTTATTTTTGTTGATATTCTTTTTTGAAAACAACAATGAAGATGGTGTTGATTATTAAACTATATGTAATCTATTTTTATTGATTATTAAATTAATTTTTATTATCAAGACACAAAGCATAACACAGATTACAAAAACTCAGACATAATTTGTATTGAATTAATAATCAATTTTATTTATTTATGAAAAAAAACAAATTTAATAATCAATTAAAAAATAATTTAATGAAATAAATAGTTATAACTTTTAATTATTATGATTTTATTATTGTAATTTTAGATTGTCTTTAATTAAATATAATTATATTTAATTTATTTATTTTTAATTTTAATTATTATAATTTTATTATTAAGTTAACTATGTATCGGTTTATGACTGAGAGTAAAAGGTTTATAAGTTGTGTAGGAAAGAGAAAACTGATGTGGCAGAGAGAGAAAACTGATGTGGCAGAGAGAGAAAACTGATGTGGCAAAATCATAAATCTCTAAAAAGGTTTATGATTGTGGATGCTCTTATATTCTGTATCTACAAATGTAGTATTTTAATATAAATTCATATGTGTTTTAAAGAAGGGGGGGGGGGGGGGGGGGGGGGGAGGTGGGTCAATTTATAATTTTACCTTTTATAATTTCCCTTTATAAACCAGGGACAGACCTATTAAGGGGAGACTCATCCACCTACTTGATTTTAAGGGTGCGTTTGGTACGCAGACAGGACATGACAAGGTAGAACAGTTGTTCAGCATTTAGTAAGACATGACAGGCCATGACTGGACAAAACAAGACTGATTAAATGACCATTTTACTCCTGGTGAAATTTTTAGCGTTTTTTTACGTAATAGTCGATCTAAATGAAAATTAACAAAAAACAAAAAACTCCAATCTATGTATCAACAAAACTATAATCAAGCATATAATCAAAAACCATAACTTGCAAGATAAATAGTAGCAATATACATCATTAGTTGTATTTTCGATCGAGTTTCGGGTATGAAATGTTGTCCTCGAAAATCAAAATTAGGTGTGAAGTATTTTGGACCATGTCGGATTCGGATTTAATCGGGTTCAAGTTCAGATATAATTAACAATATATGTTTTTTTTTTCCTTTTCCACCAAATTAGTAGAAAATAGAAATAGTGTGCAACGAAAATTTAAAAATAGAAAAAAGTCAACGAAAATCATTTAGAAGTTTGAAAAATGCTATTTAATGCTATTTTAAATTTTCATTGCACACTATTTCTATTTTCTACTAATTTGGTGGAAAAAGAAAAAAAAAACATATATTGTTAAAAAATAAATTTGAACGGCAAGTTAACACACACACGATCCAGCGGTTTCGGGCCTCCAACTGGGCAACCTCATTAATCCGTTGCGACCCGGTCCAACCTATGGTTGAACCCGACCGGCAAGGAAGTAGATCCCATAGACTGGATCCTCCCATACCGGCCCCGAGCCCGGCCCAAAAGACCAGATCCAAAGTCTGGATATCTCAGAAATGTTGCCCGTTGGATTCAAACCATGGTAGTGTGGCTTTCACCCCACACCCCCTAGGGATATTATTTATCCAACTGAGCTAACACCATTTGATCATATATTGTTAATTATATCTGAACTTGAACCCGATTAAATCCGAATCCGACATTGTCCGAAATACTTCACACCTAATTTTGATTTTCGATGACAACATTTCTTACATAATAAGTTGACTTTTTTATTTCAAAATAGCATTTTCCAAACTTTTAGATAGTTTTTTATTGGTTTTATAGGTAGAGGAGGACGTTGATAACAACACCCAAAATATAATTCGAAGAATCAAACTCACAACCTCATATGCACTAATAAATATTATTTCTGAATACATTAACACCAAAAATATAACTTGATTAATCAAACTCACAACCTGATATACATTGACAAATATTAATTACTGTCACCTTGCAAGACAACTTTTTGTTAAATTCTCTCGTTTTTATTTAATTATTTTTTTCCCAGCATGATTTATTTTCTTTTCCAATGTTGATTCATCATATTAATCTTCGTTTTTATCTTATTTTCAAGACAACATATTATTTTAAAAAATAAATAAAGACATGATTGGGTAAAATTGGAAATAAGAACGCAAATTCCAGTAACACAACCAACTTGTTTCGACCATCAAGGAAGTGATAATCATGTAATCACCGTTACAACCATAGATAATGAATAGTATTAGGAAAAAAACGGGTAGCAATTATTTTAGGGTTGCAGAAGTTTATTGACTTTGGAGGAATCGAGGAAGAAGAGAAACAAAGACGTGTTAGATATCACAACATTGTAACATATTCAACACATATGGACCGGAAATCAGTAGATATAGTGGTTTTCCCTTCTATCACGCGATTATCACAATTGAGTATCACAGAGTAGTATTATCAAATTTTGAAAAGTTGTTACCCTATTCAATTATCAAAGGTTGTGTGAGTATCAAACACCCGAGATCAATACATTCAGTACTACTACGTAAGCCAGAGATTTTGGAAATTCATGAATTTATGCCTCTACCATAGTCCATATATAAACATCACTTACAACATAAAAACAAGTAAACCATCACCCATCGGATAAATCAAGTATTGTCACAACCACACGGACAAAAATGATATATTATTTATATGTGAGCTCTTATTAGCGTCAGCTTATGGGCTACCTATAATTTCCATAGTGATTTTAAGTTGAATATAACGTTATTAGACCAACATGCTTTTGGGGGCTTTGGTGGCATTACAAGCACATAAAAACTGCACCATAAATATAATCAACTACTTATTTAGAACTTGAATTAATTTCAGCAGTCGTAGCAGTATCTAATTTGGACGAAAAAATGTGGAGTTTGAGGATAGCAGATGGGGGCAATAATCCATACCTATACAGCACAAACAATTTCGTTGGAAGGCAAACGTGGGAGTTTGATCCCGACCATGGAACTCCAGAAGAGCGTGATGAGGTTGAAAAAGCTCGTCTTCATTTCTGGAACCATCGACATCAAGTTAAGGCCAGTAGTGACGTCCTTTGGCGCATGCAGGTTAATTTCTCTTTCTGTCTTTCATTCCTCATATTATTATTGGATCTGCAAATTAAACAAATTTTTAATGGAACATGAATATGTACATATATATATATATGTATGCAGTTTTTAAGGGAGAAGAAGTTTAAACAAACGATATCCCAGGTGAAGATAGAGGATGGAGAAGAGATTTCATATGTGAAAGTTACCACCACATTGAGGAGGTCTGTTCACTTATTTGCAGCCTTGCAGGCTGAAGATGGTCACTGGCCAGCTGAAAATGCTGGTCCAATGTATTTCATCCAGCCATTGGTAACTTATTGGATTTATTGATGGTGAATAGTTCCAAATTCATATTGACAAGATGACACTAGCTAATTAACACTCCTATCAACCAAATGCAGGTTATAAGCTTGTATATCACAGGCCATCTTAACAGCATATTCCCACAAGAACATAGAAAAGAAATTCTTAGATACTTATATTGTCATCAGGTACTACTTATAACCATTATAACACCTTCTGAGTCTCGACATAATTTAACATACTCTTAAATGTGATTTTGAATAATTAATTTACAGAACGAAGATGGCGGGTGGGGATTTCACATTGAAGGTGATAGCACGATGTTTGGCACCACTCTAAGTTACATTTGTATGCGTCTTCTAGGAGAAGGAGCTGATGGTGGCTTAAATGGTGCATGCACCAAAGCTCGAAAATGGATTCTAGATCACGGCGGTGCAACAGGCATTCCCTCTTGGGGCAAAACATGGCTTTCAGTAAGAAATTTTGAAGCACATTGAAATTATTTTACTAAAATAATTTCCCATCTAAAAACAAAACAAAAGACTTCATCTCTGCTCTTATTGGTACAGTTAATTTTATTAAAATAAATAACTTATATACACAGATGTTTGTTTAGGTACTTGGTGTTTGTGAGTGGGCAGGAAACAACCCAATTCCCCCAGAGTTATGGCTCCTCCCTTCCTCCCTTCCCATGCATCCAGGTCACCCTTACCTCTCCAATATCAATTCTTCCATTAATCTTATATGCTGTTATATGCACACGCTTCCTAGATAATCAAGAAATACAAGTAACCTCAAAATGCAAATCGTAGCAAATTCATATTAATCAACAACCCGTGGTCTATTGATAAACTCACACTTTAACAGTCTCTGTTGTCCAAATGCAGCAAAAATGTGGTGTTACTGTAGGCTGCTATACATGCCAATGTCATACCTATACGGAAAAAGATTTGTAGGTCCAATAACTCCTCTGGTTTTACAAATTCGGGATGAACTTTACCCACAGCCCTACAATGAAATAAAATGGAAGAGCATAAGACATTTGTGTGCAAAGGTGAACGAACTATCTTCTTTCCTGGATATATATGATATATCTATCTGGTTCTTATAAGCCAACTTATTGTCTCAGGAGGACCTATACTACCCGCATCCGTTACTACAAGATTTAATATGGGATAGCATCTACATTTTCACCGAGCCTCTCCTCACTCGCTGGCCATTCAACAAATTGCGTGAGAAAGCACTCAAAACAACAATGAACCATATCCATTACGAGGATGAGAATAGCCGATATATCACAATAGGTGGAGTCGGGAAGGTATAAAACAAGGAAAAACAGACAAAACTTTTTCAGAAAGATTAACAAGCACCAATTATAAGAATGAGAGATTAAGGGTGTGTTTGGTTGTGGAAAACTGTTTTCATTTTCCTAGAAAACGTTTTCAGAAAAAGTGTTTACATGAAATGGTGAAGTTTTCATTTTCCATTGTAGAAAATTAGAAAACGTGTTTGGAACATTTTGGAAAACTCTTAAAATCAGTTTTCTAATCTACATAGAAGTTAGAAAACAAAAAAACAAAATTAATTTTCTTGGAGAACTTTTGAATACTGAAGGAACCAAGCGTTTTCTAAATTTTCATTTTCCTAGAAAAAATTTCTTGGAAAGATGGAAAATTTTCCACAACCAAGCGCACAATAAGTATTCAAGGATTCTCACCTTTGTTATGCCTCCTACAAATAAACTGTGCAGGCACTGTGTATGCTTGCATGCTGGGTTGAGGATCCAAATGGCGTCTGCTTTAAAAAGCACCTTTCCCGAATCCCTGATTATATCTGGCTTGCTGAAGACGGAATGAAAATGCAGGTCATACATAAAAACCCCAGTCCATAAAAAAAATCATCACATATGAATTCTAAAATACTCGAATAAAGTATTTTAAGTTAACCGAAAAGTTCATGGGTGTTGTTACAAACCAGACTTTTGGCAGTCAGGGGTGGGATGCATGTTTTGCCATCCAAGCTCTACTGGCTACAGATCTTACTTACGAGATTGGCCCTACCCTGAGGAAAGGACATGACTTTATTAAAGCTTCACAGGTATCCAGATTGAAACTAATATGCATCTATAATCGTTCTAATTAAAGGATAAGACCGAGTCTCTTGCCATTATTGGACTCATTCCTGATTAATTAACTCTTATGTAGGTTAAGGATAATCCTTCTGGTGACTTCAAAAGCATGCATAGGCACATTTCTGAAGGGTCATGGACCTTTTCAGATCAAGACCATGGATGGCAAGTTTCTGACTGTACTGCTGAAGGATTAAAGGTAGGTGTATAATTTCTTTCAGAAGCACATAAACATGCAACATAAAACGATCTCTTATCGTCTACTTATACTATCTTCAGTGTTGCCTCCTATTCTCAATGATGCCACCAGAAGTTGTTGGCAAGAAGATGGAGCCTAAGCAACTTAACAAAGCTGTCAACATACTACTTTCCTTGCAGGTAAGCATAAATTCTTTGTCACTCTTCCATCGGTCCACCTAACTCTACCTTCAATTTTCTTGAAACACCGGAGAGAACTTTGTGCAAATAAAACTTCAATGTTGCGTAAGAAGCAGATATAGCAAACAATCTAAGTAGTTACCTATTCATATCGTATTATTTTACTTTTGTGACAATATATAGAGCAAAAACGGCGGGATACCAGCATGGGAACCAGCAAGATCCTCAAAATGGGTGGAGGTAACTAGATCATGGAAAATATCTTTATTTTTCAAAATGCACTTCACCAGTAGGTACGTCTACTTATTGACTTTCTGTTCCATTTCAGATTCTCAATCCTACAGAGTTCTTTGTTGACATTGTCATTGAGCATGAGTAAATCTCGAACTGTGTATACTATTTCCATATAAATATCTTATTTCTCCAGTTATCAATTACAGTATAGTTAATGCCACTTCATGTCCAGGTACACTGAATGCACATCATCAGTAATACAGGCCCTGGTATTGTTTAAGAAGTTATACCCTGAGCATAGGAGTAAAGAAATAGAAGATCTCCTTATTGGTGCAGGTGAATACCTTGAGAAAATGCAGATGTCAGATGGTTCATGGTTAGTTTCTCCATTCATATCACAATAAAAATTTCTAAAATTGTCGGCAACATAATTAATGAGCCGTTGATATTAGGTATGGAGACTGGGGTATCTGTTTTACATACGCTACTTGGTTTGCTCTTGGAGGACTGGAAGCAATCGGGAAGACATATGAAAATTGCCAAGCAATTCGTAAAGCTGTAAAATTTCTGCTGAGAACACAGCTTGAGGATGGTGGTTGGGGAGAAAGCTTCCGATCCTGCACAGAGAAGGTAATATGTCAGAAAAAACAAGTGCTCAAAATAAATAATAGCATAAAAAAAACTTCCATTTTTGAACTAGCAAACCGTATAACCTCTCCCTGGTTTCTATATAAACAGAAATATGTGCCTCTAGAAGGAGGCCGATCCAACTTGATACATACTTCATGGGCTATGATTGGGTTGATGCATACTAAACAGGTCAACTTCTTATCTCAAAACTACATCGTATAGATTATTGATTTCTAAATAAAGTATGTGATCGTACAGGCGGAAAGAGACCCTACACCTTTACATAGAGCAGCTAAGTTGTTGATAAACTCCCAGATGAAAAATGGTGATTTCCCCCAACAGGTAAGGCAGATAGGGAAGTAGGTTCAAATAAAGCAAACTAATATCGGAGAAGGCTAAAAGGTTAAGTTGTAGTTAAGGTTTGTGCACTTTGTCATAATTAAATGACAAGGTGCATTAACATGTATGTCTAAGCTATGATGATTTCAATAAGGTCTCAATAAGAATGAAATATTAAAAGCACGATGATTTCAATTAAAGAAGAATTGCTAACAAAGTGTAATATTTGCGTAGGTTCCAGCATTTCCTAATCAGCGTAAAACTACTTGATTAATGCAGGAAACATCTGGAGTTTTCAAGCAAAACTGTCAGTTGCACTATGCATTATACAGGAATATATTCCCAATGTGGGCTCTAGCTGCTTACCGTAAGCAGGTGCTTTCGCAGCCCACAGGCATCTAGCACCTTGATGTACTTCTATCCAAATATCTGGTGTTCAAAGCAGTGTTAAAAGATAGTTATAATAACCGAAAGAGAAAGCTATCATCCTCTTCGATGTTTTATCACTCCCTATGCAACCACCCTTGCCTCGAAGGATGTTCATGGAAGTACAAGGATTTCAATAAAAAGAAAAAACAACAAGATTGCCAAGTTGTTTTGAATGATAAATACTTGTAACCAAAATGTTTAGTATACATACATGATACATATATAAATATACACATTCATCTTGGGTTTTCTGAGATTTTCTTTTGCGTTCTACTAAACATACAAAATGTTTAGTGCTCCATCTTTCATTCTTTACTATTTTGTTCCGAAAAAAGAAATATGTAGACAGGTGCCAAACCAAACCTATTGTTCAAATTGAAAGTTGATATGAATTCGTCACAAGACGAAAACAACAAGTCAACAGTGATGTGGCGGATTGGTTATCGCCGGGGTTCATAGCGCACTAACCGAGTTCTGAGCCTTCCCGGGGTGCATGCCTGGGGACATTTAAATGGGACCATGTTTAGCCCCCAAAATTGGCAGTGATTAGTTGGGCTTTGGCCCGGACACCTAAATCATCGCTACTGCCCTAAACCTAAATCACAATGAATAATTAATCAAGTAAACACTGAAATAGCATGAAATTCACGATCAAGTCCAAAAACAAAACCCTAGATATAGCATTGAAATTGAAACTATTGAGGCTGGAAAAAATGAAAACATGTATTTGATGAAGATGAAGTCAAAATTTCAGACCTTTTTGAAACTGGCCAGTGCTCAATTGAAATCGCGATTGTAGTTGCCATGGCCTGGATCGGTTTACGATGGACATGATCACCGAGAATTGATGCAATTTTGGGAGGGCAGAGATTATTAAAAGGGGAGCAGTGGTCCTCACCCCTAATTTGCAATGAAAGATGAGTTAAGATTTAAACTTGACCCTATATTATGGAGAGTTCATTTGTTAAACATAAATATTTTGTTAACTTTTTTAACCAATAACAACCAATCAAATTATTCCATTAGTTTTGGTCTTTGAAAGGTATACCAGGAATTTTACATTTAACAAAGCACTATAACCACCATCTTTATCAACAAGGGTTTAAGGATTTTGGGTTCTCTCCACCACCACCACCACAGCCGCCGCCTTCCACCTCCAATCCCACCACCACCACCTTCAATCTCAACCAACAAACCCTACCCTCCTAACCACCACCAGATACCACCACCATCATAGCCACCGCCTTCCACCTCCAATCCCACCACCACCACCTCCAATCCCACCACCACCACCTCCAATCTCAACTAACAAACATACCTTCATAAGCACCACCAGATCCTTCACCTTCTCCTCCGTCATCGCAAACGCAGCCTCCGCATCGAGCCAATTATACCCTTATGTCAATTGACAAAATGAAATGAATAGTAAAGATATGAAATAAAATACAACTTTGGTCCTTATAGTTTAATAATTTCTAAAATGAAATGCACAATAAAGATATGAAATAAAATACCATTTTGGTCCCTATAGTTTGATATTTAGAATGTTTTTAGTCATTGATATTTAAAAATTGTATTTTTCATTCTTAAGAGTTTTTTTATTCCATTTTCATCCTTTCAACCAACTTTGTTAAATTAAGTTGGTTAACTCATCCAAAATAATGTTTGATTAAATTAAATACATATTTGGTTCTTATAGTATACCATCTTTATATTTTTATTCTCAGATTACATAATTCACATTTTGTTACTTTATTTATTTATTTATTTTATTACGATATTTTGTTTTATTGGTTAATTATAAACTATTATAACTTTAAAAAAGAAAATCAAATAATTTCATTAAACTACTTATGATAAAATCTATCACAGTTTACAACCCGGCGCGAAGCCCGGGCTTTTAATAACTAGTTGGTATCATTTATCTTGATCTTATATTTATTTAAACAGTTTAAACAATTGAGCTCTAATTTAATTCATAAAAAATAACGAAAGTTTGAATTTTGTAAAGATATTTGTGAGATTTTAAACTTATATTTATTAAACATATTCAATATTTAAAATGTTTGAATATCAATAGTACAAAATTATATATTATTTTACATTAACATATATATGATCCTGAAATTATACGTGATTTTGTTTATATAATTGGTATTGTAATAAACCTTTTAAAGATTTTTTAAAAATAAAAAGTTTTTTCAATGTTTAAAGTTTTAATAATAATAACTCTTGTTTAAAAATATTTGAATTTTTAATTTTTAAAAATAATAAATTTTCAATTTTCTAAAATCATATATGATACTAAGTTTGGTTTCATATATTTTTCTTGATCTAATATTTATTTAAAGATATTTAATATTTTTCAAAATCTTATACTTATTTAAATATATTTAATATTTATTTTAATATTATATTTATTTAAATATATTTAATATTTAAATTGTTTATAATTAATCAAGACTGTACATTGAACAATTTGATGGAACATGATGAATAGTAACATTTCATAAAATAGCATTGGACCTTAATACCCTTAAAGTAAATATGTTAATATTCATTATTTTATTGATTTGTTAATATATATGTGTTGGGGGGATAGAAAGGGTTCGGTTGTTCCTATAAATTGCAAAAGTTATTGTTTGAACCTAGTTTTATATATATAGGTTAATTACATGGGTATGTATCGAACTTGTCACGTTTTATCATTGTATGTACTCAACTTATAAACTAACCATTGTATGTTTTGAACTTTCTAAAATTGCCATTGTATGTATCCAACTTTATCAAAACCTCAAGTTCGATACACTTTCGTGACATGTAGAATACATTCAATGATAGGTTTTGATAAAGTTGGATACATACAATGGCAAGTCTACCAAGTTCAATACATACAATGATAAGTTTATAAGTTGAATACATGCAATGATAAAACGTGACAAGTTCGATACATATCCATGTAATTAACCCTATATATATATATATATCAAAAAATGAATCATCTAATATAACTTCATCATATTAAACAATTTCATGAACCAATTTCATTAATTTAACCAATAAATCGTCTTTTTGACTTCAATTCACAAATACACACCAAAGTTTATGGTTCGCAAATGAAATTCCCTCTCTCTCTCTCTCTCTCTCTCTATATATATATATATATATATATATATGGTCAGATTCAAATATGAACTCATCTTTCATTATGAACGTGAAAACCAGTAGTATCGCGCCACACCGTATGTCTACCCTAATTAAATGTGATGGAGATGTTAATTATGATGAGGTAGACCAAATACACTTCTATATATTTGAAAATCTAAATGTCTACCCTTAATTAGTTATGACGGAGATACTAATTATGATGGAGTGGACCAAAATACACTTCTATCATTTTTAACTAAGAAAACGCAGAAATTGTCCCTTATTTATGCATTTTTGCTTGGTTTTGATCTCTCTCACTAACATTCATTAAACCCAATTAAATGAGGGATAATATAGTTATTTTATCATTTTTTTTGTTTATTTTCTTGTTTCTACAAAACCCATCAAACTACAGGAACCGTTTTGGTTTAGAGGGGAAATTGAGCCAACTAGCTATTTCAGACCAACAAATATCTTCTAACAATTTCTCTCCTATTTTGATTGAAGTATCATTGTGTACATAATTGGGAATTTAGCTAAAAGACAAAATAACGACTTTGGCTATTTTCTCATAAAAAAATATTTACGGATCTAAGCTTGAAAATTACAAATGTATTGACATATTAGTAAAAGTGAGGGATGTTATGAGTAAAAAAACCAATTCAAAGTTTTACTATTATAAATAATAATTTTAAGAGTAAATCACGGATTTGGTTCTCGTGGTTTGATGGTTTTTATGGATTTGATCCCTGGTGGTGTAAGTAGGCAGGGACCAAATCCAATAGAATTTGCAAACCACAAGAACCAAATTCAATAGAATTTACAAACACAAGAGCCAAATCCAATAAAATTTGCAAACCACAAGAACCAAACTCGTAATTATTAAAGTTTAAGGACCAAATCCATAAAAATCACCAAACCACAAGGACCAAATCCGTAATTTACTCTAATTTTAATTTCCATAAATGCTACATGTATTTGCCATAGAAAAAAATGGTCGATCTTAAATTTTCTATCTTTGGCTATTCCGATTCTATCTACGGGGTACCTTGTTAAATGTCAATGGTAGAATAAGTCAAAATTGGTTTATATGTTTAAAGAAGAAAAAAAAAGAATGCAAGATAAGCAGGAAAGCATAGTAAGGATTGGCAAATTAGTTGATAATTATGCTAGTAAACTAGTTGATAAACTAGTTGTTAATTGATAAGTTAGCCAGTAGTTGATAAACTAACTTATGAACAAGTTATGTTTGGCAAAAACTAGCTTATGAGTACGTAAAATGACCACAAAATGTATAGTTGAATTTAATAATCAATACTAATAATGGT
The DNA here is from genome assembly GCA_030169165.1 of Centaurea solstitialis. Lineage (NCBI taxonomy): Eukaryota > Viridiplantae > Streptophyta > Magnoliopsida > Asterales > Asteraceae > Centaurea > Centaurea solstitialis. The sequence goes on from CM058044.1 coordinate 77,503,640, forward strand.
ATAATTAGAAAAAACTATAAAAAGCTTCCAAAATGCTACTCCAAGTAGTTTTTCAATAAGCTAGCTTATGGTACATGTTTGGATGGACTAGTTTATTTTTGCCAAACACAACCTAAGTGACACAATTTGAAAGTTCGATTTGCTTCAAAACAAGATATAACTTTTATTTTTAAGTTTTGCTTATCGGTTTTGATATTAAGGAGGATGAAGTGCAATGTATGAGATTATATATGTGAATTGATTTAAAGACATGATCATTGATAGATATTGTATGTTTTTAAATCATCCGTTATAAATTTTATTATATGAAAATACATGAATACATATTGATGTATAAATGCTATACATCCGCATTAGATACATAACCAATAGTGAAAATCGTTCATGTATCATAGCTGTTCCTAAACCATTATTGAAATTAAAACACGGATATATACATATATATATATACAGAGAGAGAGAGAGAGAGAGAAAGACAAAGGTTCAAAGAAGAACGCTAACTATTTAAAAAAACAAGAAAAAACTTGATTATATACAAAATCACATGTGATTTTACACTAACGGAAAAAACTGGACGCGGACGACTTTGGACGCTACTTAACGTCACGTGAATCATATATGATTTTGTACATTAACAAAGTTTTTCTTGTTTTCTTAAATAGTTATATATATAGGCCTAATCGGATGAGAATTGATTACTTATATTAAAAATAATGTTTTTATCGACCTTAATTATTAAAAAAATTCATTGATATGTTTAACAAACGAATATTCATTAGGTTTGATGATGAACATACATTTACTTTTTAATGTATCGGTTTACCAATATAACATCTCACTACAACATAATTAAGTTTATAGGATGTTTTTGGGCATTTTAATAGATCTTTATGACACTATTGAAATAAAATGTCGTATTAACTATTTTATAAAGACTTTTGTTTATACGACAATTTTCCAATTAGAGTCTTAAAAAATAACTAATACAATACTTTATTTTTAAAAGGTTTTAAAAATTTTGTGCAAAAGCCTAAAAGCATCCAATAAACCTATTGGAGTAGTATGAAAAATAAAATCGGGACCACCGATATGAAAATAGCAAGTGCTTAATTACAAACCAGAATGTCAAATGATATGGAGTTATCAAAGTCAAGAAACAAAGATATTCTTGGAGTCTATTAAAACCAAAGATGTTGTAGGGAACTACATTAAATGTTTAGCCTTTATATTTGATCATTATAAAATGAACCAAAGTGTAATTGCAATCCAATCAAAATGCAAGGAAATTAGCAAAGGAGTTAACGGCACACAATTTCAAAGCACAGTGAAACTTGAAGTTTTATCAAAGGTATGGTCTTCTTATATGTGTCATATTTATGATTCTGATATTAAACTAGGACGAAGAAGTACCTATGGGTCTAAATATTAACATAAATTCGTATGTGTTTGATTTAAAAGCCAAGATATATGTTATATGTCAGCAAATTACATGTTATTTTATAAAATACAAGAATATATCTTGATCATACAATGATTTTACTGGATATATCTATAAGTTAGAGTATCCCCAATGGTGGGTTTATAAACCCACCTGTCACTTTGTAAACCACTTTTGTAAACCACTTTATAAAAAATCTTTGCCATTGGGAGGTGATGAGTTGGCACAAAGTGGTCTATGCAGATGGAGCGGTGAATGCTCCTCTTTGGTGGGGCCATCCAATTAACTTATTCATTTTAACTAATTTAATTGCTTTTTTATTTTTGTTGATATTCTTTTTTGAAAACAACAATGAAGATGGTATTGATTATTAAACTATATGTAATCTATTTTTATTGATTATTAAATTAATTTTTATTATCAAGGCACAAAGCATAACACAGATTACAAAAACTCAGACATAATTTGTATTGAATTAATAATCAATTTTATTTATTTATGAAAAAAACAAATTTAATAATCAATTAAAAAATAATTTAATGAAATAAATAGTTATAACTTTTAATTATTATGATTTTATTATTGTAATTTTAGATTGTCTTTAATTAAATATAATTATATTTAATTTATTTATTTTTAATTTTAATTATTATAATTTTATTATTAAGTTAACTATGTATCGGTTTATGACTGAGAGTAAAAGGTTTATAAGTTGTGTAGGAAAGAGAAAACTGATGTGGCAGAGAGAGAAAACTGATGTGGCAGAATCATAAATCTCTAAAAAGGTTTATGATTGTGGATGCTCTTATATTCTGTATCTACAAATGTAGTATTTTAATATAAATTCATATGTGTTTTAAAGAGGGGGGGGGGGGGGGGGGGAGGGGGTCAATTTATAATTTTACCTTTTATAATTTCCCTTTATAAACCAGGGGCAGACCTATTAAGGGGAGACTCTCATCCACCTACTTGATTTTAAGGGTGCGTTTGGTACGCAGACAGGACATGACAAGGTAGAACAGTTGTTCAGCATTTAGTAAGACATGACAGGCCATGACCGGACAAAACAAGACTGATTAAATGACCATTTTACTCCTGGTGAAATTTTTAGCGTTTTTTTTACGTAATAGTCGATCTGAATGAAAATTAACAAAAAACAAAAAACTCCAATCTATGTATCAACAAAACTATAATCAAGTATATAATCAAAAACCATAACTTGCAAGATAAATAGTAGCAATATACATCATTAGTTGTATTTTCGATCGAGTTTCGGGTATGAAATGTTGTCCTCGAAAATCAAAATTAGGTGTGAAGTATTTTGGACCATGTCGGATTCGGATTTAATCGGGTTCAAGTTCAGATATAATTAACAATATATGTTTTTTTTTTTCCTTTTCCACTAAATTAGTAGAAAATAGAAATAGTGTGCAACGAAAATTTAAAAATAGAAAAAAGTCAACGAAAATCATTTAGAAGTTTGAAAAATGCTATTTAATGCTATTTTAAATTTTCATTGCACACTATTTCTATTTTCTACTAATTTGGTGGAAAAAGAAAAAAAAACATATATTGTTAAAAAATAAATTTGAACGGCAAGTTAACACACACACGCTCCAGCGGTATCGGGCCTCCAACTGGGCAACCTCATTAATCCGTTGCGACCCGGTCCAACCTATGGTTGAACCCGACCGGCAAGGAAGTAGATCCCATAGACTGGATCCTCCCATACCGGCCCCGAGCCCGGCCCAAAAGACCAGATCCAAAGTCTGGATATCTCAGAAATGTCGCCCGTTGGATTCAAACCATGGTAGTGTGGCTTTCACCCCACACCCCCTAGGGATATTATTTATCCAACTGAGCTAACACCATTTGATCATATATTGTTAATTATATCTGAACTTGAACCCGATTAAATCCGAATCCGACATTGTCCGAAATACTTCACACCTAATTTTGATTTTCGATGACAACATTTCTTACATAATAAGTTGACTTTTTTATTTTAAAATAGCATTTTCCAAACTTCTAGATATTTTTTTATTGGTTTTATAGGTAGAGGAGAATGCTGATAACAACACCCAAAATATAATTCGAAGAATCAAACTCACAACCTCATATGCACTAATAAATGTTATTTCTGAATACATTAACACCAAAAATATAACTTGATTAATCAAACTCACAACCTGATATACATTGACAAATATTAATTACTGTAACCTTGCAAGACAACTTTTTGTTAAATTCTCTCGTTTTTATTTAATTATTTTTTTCCCAGCATGATTTATTTTCTTTTCCAATGTTGATTCATCATATTAATCTTCGTTTTTATCTTATTTTCAAGACAACATATTATTTTAAAAAAGAAATAAAGACAAGATTGGGTAAAATTGGAAATAAGAACGCAAATTCCAGTAACACAACCAACTTGTTTCGACCATCAAGGAAGTGATAATCATGTAATCACCGTCACAATGGTAGATAATGAATAGTATTAGGAAAAAACGGGGAGCAATTATTTTAGGGTTGCAGAAGGCAAAGACGTGTTAGATATCACAACATCGTAACATATCCAACCCATATGGACTGGAAATCAGTAGATACGGTGGTTTGCCCTTCTATCACGCGATTATCACAATTGAGTATCATAGAGTAGGGCAGAGTCGAGTAACCAAACAAACTATGCTATTATCAAAATTTGAAAAGTTGTTACCCTATTCAATTATCAAAGGTTGTGTGAGTATCAAACACCCGAGATCGATACATTCAGTACTACTACGTAAGCCAGAGATTTTGGCAATTCATGAATTTATGCCTCTACCATAGTCCATATATAAACATCACTTACAACATAAAAACAAGTAAACCATCACCCATCGGATAAATCAAGTATTGTCACAACCACACGGACAAAAATGATATATTATTTATATGTGAGCTCTTATTAGCGTCAGCTTATGGGCTACCAATAACTTCAATAGTGATTTTAAGTTGAATATAACGTTATTAGACCAACATGCTTTTGGGGGCTTTGGTGGCATTACAAGCACATAAAAACTGCACCATAAATATAATCAACTACTTATTTAGAACTTGAATTAATTTCAGCAGTCGTAGCAGTATCTAATTTGGACGAAAAAATGTGGAGTTTGAGGATAGCAGATGGGGGCAATAATCCATACCTATACAGCACAAACAATTTCGTTGGAAGGCAAACGTGGGAGTTTGATCCCGACCATGGAACTCCAGAAGAGCGTGATGAGGTTGAAAAAGCTCGTCTTCATTTCTGGAACCATCGACATCAAGTTAAGGCCAGTAGTGACGTCCTTTGGCGCATGCAGGTTAATTTCTCTTTCTGTCTTTCATTCCTCGTATTATTATTATTGGATCTGCCAATAAAACAAATTTTTAGTGCAACATGAATATGTACATATATATATATATATATATATATATGCAGTTTTTAAGGGAGAAGCAGTTTAAACAGACGATAGCCCAGGTGAAGATAGAGGATGGTGAAGAGATTTCTTATGAGAAAGTTACCACTACATTGAGGAGGTCTGTTAGCTTATTTGCAGCCTTGCAGGCTGAAGATGGCCACTGGCCAGCTGAAAATGCTGGTCCAATGTATTTCATCCAGCCATTGGTAACTTTTTTGGATTTATTAATCTGTTGATCAATAGTTCTAAATACATATTGACAAGATGACACTAGCTAATTAACACTCCTATTAACCAAATGCAGGTTATAAGCTTGTATATCACAGGCCATCTTAACAGCATATTCCCACAAGAACATAGAAAAGAAATTCTTAGATACTTATATTGTCATCAGGTGCTACTTATAACCATTATAACACCTTCTGAGTCTCGACATAATTTAACATACTCTTAAATGTGATTTTGAATAATTAATTCACAGAACGAAGATGGCGGGTGGGGATTTCACATTGAAGGTGATAGCACGATGTTTGGCACCACTCTAAGTTACATTTGTATGCGTCTTCTAGGAGAAGGAGCTGATGGTGGCTTAAATGGTGCATGCACCAAAGCTCGAAAATGGATTCTAGATCACGGTGGTGCAACAGGCATTCCCTCTTGGGGCAAAACATGGCTTTCAGTAAGAAACTTTGAAGCACATTGAAATTATTTTAACCAAAATAATTTCCCATCTAACAACAAAACAAAAGACTTCATCTCTGCTCTTATTGGTACAATTAATTTTATTAAAATAAATAACTTATACACACAGATGTTTGTTTAGGTACTTGGTGTTTGTGAGTGGGCAGGAAACAACCCAATTCCCCCAGAGTTATGGCTCCTCCCTTCCTCCCTTCCCATGCATCCAGGTCACCCTTACCTCTCCAATATCAATTCTTCCATTAATCTTATATACTGTTATATGCACACACTTCCTAGATAATCAAGAAATACAAGTAACCTCAAAATGCAAATCGTAGCAAATTCATATTAATCAACAACCCGTGGTCTATTGATAAACTCACACTTTAACAGTCTCTGTTGTCCAAATGCAGCAAAAATGTGGTGTTACTGTAGGCTGCTATACATGCCAATGTCATACCTGTACGGAAAAAGATTTATAGGTCCAATAACTCCTCTGGTTTTACAACTTCGGGATGAACTTTACCCGCAGCCCTACAATGAAATAAAATGGAAGAGCATAAGACATTTGTGTGCGAAGGTGAACGAACTATCTTCTTTCCTGGATATATATCTATCTGGTTCTTATAAGCCAACTAAATTATTGTCTCAGGAGGACCTATACTACCCGCATCCTTTACTACAAGATTTAATATGGGATAGCATCTACATTTTCACCGAGCCTCTCCTCAGTCGCTGGCCATTCAACAAATTGCGTGAGAAAGCACTCAAAACAACAATGAACCATATCCATTACGAGGATGAGAATAGCCGATATATCACAATAGGTGGTGTGGGGAAGGTATAAAACAAGGAAAAACAGACAAAACTTTTTCAGAAAGATTAACAAGCACCAATTATAAGAATGAGAGATTAAGGGTGTGTTTGGTTGTGAAAAACTGTTTTCATTTTCCTAGAAAACGTTTTCAGAAAAAGTGTTTACATGAAATGGTGAAGTTTTCATTTTCCATTGAAGAAAATTAGAAAACGTGTTTAGAAAATTTTGGAAAACTCTTAAAATCAGTTTTCTAATTTACATTGAAGTTAGAAAACAAAAAAAAAAATTTAATTTTCGTGGAGAACTTTTGAAAACTGAATGAACCAAGCATTTTCTAAATTTTCATTTTCCTTGAAAAAATTTCTTGGAAAGATGGAAAATTTTCCACAACCAAACGCACCCTAAGTATTCAAGGATTTTCACCTTTGTTATGCCTCCTACAACTAAATTGTGCAGGCACTATGTATGCTTGCATGCTGGGTTGAGGATCCAAATGGCGCCTGCTTTAAAAAGCACCTTTCCCGAATCCTTGATTATATCTGGCTTGCTGAAGACGGAATGAAAATGCAGGTCATACATGAAAACCCCAGTCCCAAAAAAAAAAATCATCATATATGAATTCTAAAATACTCGAATAAAGTATTTTAAGTTAACCGAAAAGTTCATGGGTGTTGTTACAAACCAGACTTTTGGCAGTCAGGGGTGGGATGCATGTTTTGCCATCCAAGCTCTACTGGCTACAGATCTTACTCACGAGATTGGCCCTACCCTGAAGAAAGGACATGACTTTATTAAAGCTTCGCAGGTATCCAGATTGAAACTAATATGCATCTATAATCGTTCTAATTAAAGGATAAGACTGAGTCCCTTGCCATTATTGGACTCATTCCTGATTAATTAACTCTTATGTAGGTTAAGGATAATCCTTCTGGTGACTTCAAAAGCATGCATAGGCACATTTCTGAAGGGTCATGGACCTTTTCAGATCAAGACCATGGATGGCAAGTTTCTGACTGTACTGCTGAAGGATTAAAGGTAGGTGTATAATTTCTTTCAGAAGCACATAAACATGCAACATAAAACGATCTCTTATCGTCTACTTATACTATCTCTTATCGTCTACTTATACTATCTTCAGTGTTGCCTCCTATTCTCAATGATGCCACCAGAAGTTGTTGGCAAGAAGATGGAGCCTAAGCAACTTAACAAAGCTGTCAACATACTACTTTCCTTGCAGGTAAGCATAAATTCTTTGTCACTCTTTCATCGGTCCATCTAACTCTACCTTCAGTTTTCTTGAAACACCGGAGAGAACTTTGTGCAAATAAGACTTCAATGTTGCGTAAGAAGCAGATATAGTAAGCAATCTAAGTAGTTACCTATTCATATCGTATTATTTTACTTTGGTGATAATATATAGAGCAAAAACGGCGGGCTATCAGCATGGGAACCAGCACGATCCTCAAAATGGTTGGAGGTAACCAGATCATGGAAATTTTCTATTTTTTTTCTTAAAATGCACTTGACCAGTAGGTACACCTACTTATTAACTTTTTATTCCATTTCAGATTCTGAATCCTACAGAGTTCTTGGTTGACATTGTTATTGAGCATGAGTAAAACTCGAACTGAGTATATTTCCATATAAATATCTTTTTTCTCTAGTTACCAATTACAGTATAGTTAATGCCAACTTCATGTCCAGGTACACTGAATGCACATCATCAGTAATGCAGGCCCTGGTATTGTTTAAGAAGTTATACCCTGAGCATAGGAGTAGAGAAATAGAAAGTCTCCTTACTGGTGCAGGTGAATACCTTGAGAAAATGCAGATGTCAGATGGTTCATGGTTAGTTTCTCCATTCAGTATCATAATAACATTTTCTAAAATTGTAGTAATGAAAATACTCAAGTTATATTGGCAACATAATTAACGAGCCATGGACGTTAGGTATGGAAACTGGGGTATCTGTTTTATATACGCTACTTGGTTTGCTCTTGGAGGACTGGAAGCAATCGGGAAGACATATGAAAATTGCCAAGCAACTCGTAAAGCTGTAAAATTTCTGCTGAGAACACAGCTTGAGGATGGTGGTTGGGGGGAAAGCAATCGATCCTGCACCGAAAAGGTAATACTTGAGCAAAAACAAGTGCCCAAAACTAATAATAGAATTAAGCAATTTCCATTTTTGGTCTAGCAAACTGTATAACTTCTCCCTGGTTTCTTTACAAACAGAAATATGTGCCTCTAGAAGGAGGCCGATCCAACTTGATACATACTTCATGGGCTATGATTGGGTTGATACATACTAAACAGGTCAATTTCTTATCTCGAAACTACATCATATACATTATTCCTTTTTACATAAACGTATGTAATTGTACAGGCGAAAAGAGACCCTACACCTTTACACAGAGCAGCTAAGTTGTTGATAAACTCCCAAATGAAAAATGGTGATTTCCCCCAACAGGTAAGGCACATAGGGAATTAAGTTCAAATAAACCAAACCAAAATCGCGAAGGCTAAAATTTGGTATGAATATATATGTCCAAGCTAATATTCAAGGGTCATCAAAAGTGTTAGGTTATAGTAAAAGTTTATGCATTTTGTCATAATTAAATGACTGCATTGAATAATATGAACATGTATGTCTAAGCTATGATGATTTCAATAAGGTCCCAGTAAGAATGAAATAAAAGCATGATGATTTCAATTAAAGAAGAATTGCTAACAAAGTGTAATATTTGTGTAGGCTCCAGCATTTCCTAATCAGCGTAAAACTACTTGATTAATGCAGGAATTATCTGGAGTTTTCAAGCAAAACTGTCTGTTGCACTATGCATTATACAGAGATGTATTCCCAATGTGGGCTCTAGCTGCTTACCGTAAGCAGGTGCACCCGCATCCCACAGGCATCTAGCACTTCCATCAGTGCAGATAGCTATTGATGTACTTCTATCCAAATATCTGGTGTTCAAAGCAGTGTTAAAAGTTAGTTATAATAACCGAAAGAGAAAGCTATCATCCTCTTCAATATTCTATCACTCTCTATGCAACCACCCTTGCCTCGAAGGATGCTCATGGAAGTACAAGGATTTCAAAAACAACAAGATTGCCAAGTTGTTTTGAATGATAAATACTTGTTAGCAAAATGTTTAGCATACATACATACATACATACATATATATATACACACACACATTCATCTTGGATTTTCTGAGATTTTCTTTTGCGTTCGACTGATCCAGTCATCTAAGCATTTGAAGTGCAATTGAAGATTGGATTTTAGGTTTAGTTCTCCATCTTTCATTCTTTCTTATTTTGCTCTGAAAAAAAAAGAAATATGTAGACAGGTGCCAAACCAAACCTATTGTTCAAATTGAAAGTTGATGTGAATTCGTCGCAAAACGAAAACACAATATATTATGCAATCATTGAATTTCTACAAAAAGGTTATCTAGTTAGCAATGTTCTCTTGATAAGAAATTGGAAGGAAAAGAGGCATCTTTCATATTGGAGTTGCTCAAACTTCATTCTAAAAATAATTTATTTGATTTTTGATTCACCACAGATGAAAAGTGTTGCCATCTATATAATAAGTATGTCCTTATTAACTGAAAGAGATGCAACTGTTTAAAGTTTAAATTACTCTAATTAGGTTATAGTAACATATTTAGCCCTACTGCCCTAACCAGAATCGCAGATTCACACTGAAACTAATCAAGTAAACACTGAAATTGAAACCCTAGATATAGCATTGAAATTGAAACTATTGAAGCTGGAAAAAATGAAAACGATCTGATGAAGATGAAGTCAAAATTTCAGACCTTTTTGAAACTGGACGCTGCTCTAAATCGCGATTGCTGTTGCCTTGGCCAGTTGGCCGAAGGGAACGGGGTGTGGAAACAGAGGGTATAACAGCGGTGTTGCCGACGGTACCGGATGAAGCTGAAGCTACCCGATAGGTATCGGGTCCTCATTAACGATGGTACAAGAGCATCCACGCTCACGGAGCCTTCAAGAACATTACTTACCATATTTTTTTCTGTCACATTTGTTATAACGGAGATTCTTACAAAAACCTTACTTCTTTTTTCTTTATTATAATATAATTTTTATTTATATAAATTATTATATAACAGAAAAGAAAACTATTACAAGAACTTGAGTTCTTGTTCAAGCACATGGGTTCCAATAAGAACTTGTGATTGGACAAGAACATATGTCCCACAATAGAGGTTCTTATAAAAACCCCATGAAAAAACTTATGAAGAACCTTCATTGTGGATGCTCCAAAGAGATGATGAATTCAGTTTAGCAAAAAAATTGACTGACTCTTAATGGTTTTAAAACCTCTTAATGATTAAGTATCCTTTCATATAATCTCACTATTTAGTTTTTAACTTATTGACTTATTAATTTTTATCAAAATATTATATATATATATATATATTATAAGATATAATTTATATATTAACTTTATTAATAAATATAAGATTAAGATATCCAAAATATCTTTACAAATTTCATCAAGCAATAACATTTTTCCAATGGGATAGGTGCTTAGGTCGCAACTTTGACAGGTAAGAATGACAGTCAACCCTGTTGTTGGCAGGGTCGCCAGCCATCTTGGGGTTGAACGACGATCATGCCCCACACAGTTGTACCACGACAAGGTCGTCGAGCATAGTAGCTAGCCACTTTTCAGGCTTGTTGGAGTAATGAACGTACCAAGGACTGGGGCTTTACACAAAATGCAAACGATTAGAATGATTTTTATATTTATCAAAGTTCATGCCTTAATTTCAAATTTTCGCTAAACCTCATGATCAAAATTAGGTATACTCAAATATAAATACGAGAAGTTATATTTTCTCCTACTATATTTCCCTACTCATTTCCCTACTCACTTGATCAAACAATATATGTAATCCAGTAGTTCTCTTTTCTTATATCATCCATTAATTTTAACATCTGTCTTGATTAAGTAAGTAGGAGAAAATATAATTTCTCTATAATTATATCTTTGTTGTGTTACTTGTGTATGTTTATGCGCACTTGCTTTTATGACTTCTTATAGGAGTATGATCAAAAAGTAAAGGTCAGGACCACATTGTGTGTGTCCTAAATAATATGTCTACCCTAAGTAATTAGGATGTATGGAGATGCTAACTATGATGGGGTAGATCAAATACACTTTTATATGTTGCAAATACAGATGTCTACCCTAATTAACTATGATGGGACAGACTTTATATATTGCAAAATACATATGTCTACCCTAATTAATTATGATGGAGATGCTAATTATGATGGGCTGGACTAAATACACTCGCACCTGGTTCTCGAGTTTTTTTAGCAAAAGAAAAGAAAGGATTTAGAAGCAAAATAGAAAATTTGTGTTATCGAGTTTCCTTCCCTTATTAAACTCGAGAATAGGGTGTGTAATGGCCGGACAATGGGTAAGGGTAAACCTGTTATCCATTATGTTTCGACCTGTTTGATAAGGATATGGGTAAAGAAAATGTTGTTATCCACTTAGCTAGTACATCCAATTTCCCTAAATTAACATGATTATGACATAAAAGGGTGTAAATATTACTACCCAATTATGATTTATAAATAGAATACGTTTTTAATTAAAACATCAATTAAGTTTTTAAGAGTATCTTTAATACATTGTCTTTTTTAGTGATTTCAATATTTATTAGAGCATCAATGCAACGTCACCTTATCTTTTAGAAGTGTCACATTAGCTTTGCAATAAACCTTCACATTAATGCAATGTCACTCATCTTTCAACTCCTTTTTAAAGTGGTCCGTACCAGCTAATTTATAATTTTATTTTAATAATTTTTAATATCACAAAAAACAGTAAATAATTTATAGTATAAATAAATAATTAACTACAATAGAAATACTATAGATAATAATAATAATATAAATAATAAATTAATTAAAATATTAATTATAAAACATATTATTTTTATAAAAATAAACTTTTTATAAATAAAAAAGAAATTGGTGTCCATTTATAAACTTGAAAGATCTTGCAAGTATTGAAAGTCTTGTAATTACTTGCACGACATCTTTGCCTATGTGGCATGCCACATCATTTGCAAGACCAAGATGAAAGTTTGGTGTGAGTGCTTTTTTTTTTTTTTTTTTTTTTTTTTTTTTTTTTTTTTTGCAAAGCGAACACGACCTCACAAGGCAAGGAGCTGACAAAGCCATCACTCCCGCCAAACGAGCCCAAGGAGATTTATTAAAACACAAGCTAGCAAGAGGCTAGACAAAAGAATACAACCGCAATCCAAGAGAGAGCAAAGGGTTCAAATACAAAATCCCCTAAAAAGCAGATCCCAACAAAGGAAAACAGAAACTAGGTGAATCCAGGTACCAAATTCCACATACTAAGATTTAGGCGCCCCTTTTGCTCCTAGAACCAATCTATAGCTTTGATAGGTTTTGAACAGCCGGAAAAGGGTCTTCCAACTCCTTTCGATTAGCCGAAACATCCCCAACAAAGAGGGTGTTATTCCGACACCTCCAAATTTGCCATCATGTAGCCGCACAAACGAACATAAATATTACTCGAAGTCTACGGTTGTTTCCCATCCGAAGCATATTCTTGAAAGAGAAAACCGATGAAATAATCGGAGCCTTTAAATTCCACCAGGCCCAGACTTTTCGGCATAAAATATTTGAAAAGGGACATGTGAAGAAATAATGATCCAACGTTTCAACGCTGGATCAATTCCAACGCTGGACATGTGAAGATATTTGGTGTGGATGCTCGTGTTGATAATCAATTCCAACAGATTTTCTATTTTAGAGATATTAACTTAAATTGTATTATTACAACATTCTATAGGTTATCATCCCAATACACTTTAAAAAAACTAAATATAAAATGATAGAAATTCAATCTCATTGGTGGAGTTAAGTAAAATAAATATTTGTCTCTCATACTATCAAGTTTTTTGAAAATTCTTTAGCATCTCCAACAACTTCTCCAAAATGGAGAAAAATGAAGAATATGAAGATTTTACACTAAAATGATGCTCTAAAAGCTTCCCCAAATCTATCTCCAAAATGGAGAAAGTAAGAGAGAGAATGGATTTTTCTCCAAATATGGAGATAACCCCAAAAATGATTACTTAATGTAATAGCCAAAAGAATGCTTTGAAAATAAAATTTATCTGAAAGTGTTATCGTAGGTTTATAGGATGTTTTTGGGCATTTTAATAGATTTTTTTTAAGATAAGGTTCACCTGGGTTTGCTCAAACTACATCCTATTAATAGATTTTAATAGATTTTTATGACACTATTAAAATAATGTGGCGTATTAGCTATTTTATATAGACTTTTGTTTATATGACAATTTTCCAAATGCTCTTGTAATAAAAGTAAAAACTAATACAACCTATTGGTAACACTTTTAGATATGACATTTTTTGTACGTGTTAATAAGTTTTTAGGACACTTTTTAAAATAAAGTGTTGTATTAGTTATTTTATAGAAAAGTTTGTTTGTATGAAATTTTTTCAAATAATATCTTATAAAATAACTACTGAAACACTTTATTTTTTTAAACACATTCTAAAAACTTGTTCAAATGTCCAATAATATTCAACAAACCTATTGTAATACTATTAGATATGATAATTGTTTGTATGCTTTGGTAAACTAGAATCTATAAGACATTCTATTATGAAGTTTAGGTGGAAATTAAATATGGATGAGAGGGTTGGATTAACACTCCACATACAAGAAGTCAGAAGTTTGAATCTTAATACAAGTTAAGTTTATTTATTTTTTTAACCTTTTAATTTTAGCTCCAAGGCTGATCTAGCCATGTAATACTATTACTTAACATATAATTAGAATTTTGAAGGATCAAAATCACAACCTTAAAAGTTAGATACAACTATAGACATGCATACCATTATGCCAAGGTAGTTCTTTTATTATTATTTTTTTCAATTTTCTCCCATTTTGAATTAATTATTCTCTTCCATCATTTATTTTAGGGGATAGTTCTCCGAAATGTATTAAACTATCCCCAAAAATCTATTGTGTGTATCAACCTACGAAAATTGCTATTGTGTGTATCAAAGTTTATTTTTTGTTCTATTGTGTTACACATGACCGGAACAACCGGTTATCAACCGGTTACCTCCGGCGACCACGTTCCGATCACTGTTTCGGCGCTCTTCCGACCATTCTTTGTCACGGGTGATCATCTTCGGCATTGGTGGAGGTCGGCATTGGAGGTTCTGGTTGCGATAACGATGGGTGGTGGGTTTTGGTTGCGATGGCGATGAGTAGCGGGTTCTGGTTTAGGTGGCGATGGGTGGTGGGTTCTGGTTGCGGTGGCGATAGGTGGTGGGTGGCGTTTGAGGTCGGCATTGGAGGTCGGCATTGGAGGTCGTCGTTGGAGGGCGGTGATGGTTTGCAACAACATCGATGATGGTTTGCACGGTGGTTCGCAGTTTCCGACGACGATCTCCGGCGATGGTTTACCGGCTAAACAACGGCGGTGATGGTTTGCAACGATGGAAATGGGTCTCCGGAGATGGTTTGTGGTGGTTGCAGCGGCGGTATTGGGTCTCCGGTGAGTGTTCTAAATCTCCGGCGACATCTCCGGCGATGGTTTACCGGCTAAACAACGGCGGTGATGGTTTACAATGGTGGCAATGGATCTTCGGTGATGGTTTGTGGTGGTTGCAGCGGCGGTATTGGGTCTCCGGTGAGTGTTCTAGATCTCCGGCGACATCTCCGGCGATGGTTTACCGGCTAAACAACGGCGGTGATGGTTTACAATGGTGGCAATGGATCTCCGGTGATGGTTTGTGGTGGTTGCAGCGGCGGTATTGGGTCTCCGGCGAGTGTTCTGTATCTCCGGCGACATCTCCGGCAAAGGTTTACCGGTTCAACCGGTAACAAGTCATCTGATACGCACAATAGAACAAAAAACAAACTTTGATACACACAATAGCAATTTTCGTAGGTTGATACACACAATAGATTTTTGGGGATAGTTTAATACATTTTGGAGAACTATCCCCTTTATTTTACTACTTAATGTCAATTTATCTTAAAAATCATTGCTTTTAATCTTACTTTTAGGACTAACATATATTTATATTAAAGATCCAAAATTAATTCCATTTAAAAAAATATATTTTTTATTCCTAAATTGACACAATCGGCTTTCCTTTTATCAAAACGTCTTCACTTTTTACCAAGTTAAACCTATGCAGGCCTTTTATATATATATTAAGGATGCACTCATTCAGGTAAGTTTTTGGGGCCACGACTCTATAAAACTTCAAAGGATTTTGCAATCATTAATTAAGACAAGTTTTTTTTTTGAAGGGCAAACTAACATGCACACATGTTTTTTGGGGTATATAGGCTCCCACTTAAGGATGCCACCCGACTAATCCCTATCGACCATGGCCCAGCCCAATCAAGACAAGCTTTTTTTTTCCACAAACTATTCACCTCTTAACAATTTAGAGATTATCTCTAAATGAAACTATTAGTTAGCATTTAATTTTACTAGAGCCAAGTCAAGGTCATTAAGTCAGTAAACCCTTGGTGATTTTAAATTTGGTTCCTGAAAATAAAAAATCAACACAAAGTTGGTTCCATTTTATGTAGTTCTCTCTATAATATTTGTTTCATTTTTCATTAATGTGTTAGAAGTAGTTTTCCTCCACATAAAAGGCAATCAATTAAGAATGCCATTTTTAGTCACAAAACAATCAACGGAATATCACATGGACGTGTCTTATACAAAGATTGGAGCGGCACGAAAAGTAAAACCGGAACCACTGATATGAAAATAGCAAGTGCTTAATTACAAAACGAAACATGTCACCTTATATGGAGTTATCACAGACAAGAAGCAATGGTATTCTTAAAGTCTATTAAAACCAAATACGTTGAAGGGGACTAAGTTGCATGTTCAACATTTAGATTTGATCGTTATAAAATGAACCAAAGTGTAATTGCAATCTATAGAATGCAAGAAAATTAGCAAAGGAGTTAAAACCACACAATTTTAAAGTAAAGTGCAACTTGAAGTTTTATCAAAGGTATGACCTTTTATATTTATGTCATGTTTATGATTCTGATATTAAACGAGGACGAAATACATATAGGTCAAAATACTAAGACAAGAACTGATTTAAAAGCGAAGATAGATGTTATACGTCAATAAATTATGTGTTATACATATTATTTTACTAAAAACAAGAACCTATTACAATGCGTACAATGATTTTGTTAGATATGTGTAAGATATACAGTATATCTACAAATGTACGCCGATAGATATTGGAATAATTCATTAACCATTGATAGTAAGAGCACATCTATTAAGAGTTGAGCATTTGATTTTAAAGGGTTCATCAAATACTTTAAAACCAAATTTGTAACAAAAACAAAAAAAAATCTCAGTATGCAAAATGTCAACGGTTTGGATCTTATTTTAAGTGAAATTTTATTTTTTTATCTTTCAATTCTGGGTCCATGGCATTTACTCAGGGATACAATTTCTGAATAGGTATTGTTAAATAGACCCCAAAAAACTATGTAGACCCTTCTGCCATATTGTCCCCTCCCTCACACACAAAATTTGATTTTTTATATTTAGTTATTATATAAATTTAGATTTTACACTCTTCAAATTATATAATTTTCTATTTTATATCTTTTAGTTTTGGGTTTACTTCACACACAAAAGTATATCCAACTTGTCACGAAAAATTATTGTATGTATTGTACTTCCATTTTTACCATTTGGCGTATCAGAAGTTTAAGAAATGGCCATTGTATGTATCCAACTTTATCAAAACCTACCATTTAATGTATCCAACTTTTCACGAAAGTGTATCCAACTTGTCACGAAATACATTAAATGGTAGGTTTTGATAGTTTTGATACGCCAAATGGTAAAAATGAAAGTACAATACATACAATAACTTTTCATGACAAGTTGGATGCACTATCGTGAAGTAAACCCTTTAGTTTTCTATATTACATTTTCATTTTTATTATATTAACATATATAATCGTGTATTGACTAAAATACGTTAACATTTACGTTTTAATTTTAACAAGTTATATTATTATAATCGTCTCGTCAATAGCTTTAAAATAAGCTCAATATTGAATATTTTTGGATTTAATTATAGTTTCTAGGGTTTAGTTCCTAAAAGTGTATCCAACTTGTCACGAAAAGTTATTGTATGTATTGAACTTCTATTTTTTCCATTGTATGTATCAAACATATCAAAACTACCATTTAATGTATCCAACTTTATCAAAACCTACCACGAAAGTGTATCCAACTTGTCACAAAAGTGTATCCAACTTTTAACCAAATACATCAAATGGTAGGTTTTTATAAGTTTGATACATACAATGGAAAAAATCAAAGTACAATACATACAATAACTTTTCGTGACAAGTTGAATACACTCCCGTGAAGTAAACCCTAGTTTCTATATATCCTATATATTGCACACAAAAAATTTATAATTCATATCGTGAGAATTTTAAAACTTTTTAATTGTATATGATGCATCAAGATTTGTACCTCTTAGATAGATGACGGTGTAATATGTATAAGTTTAAAAAATCTCGATATATCATTTTGAAAAATCTCGGTATATCATTATTGAAAAGTTTCAGTATATCTAATTATGTTATTACATGCCATATATACTACGATGATATATAGGGTTGTAAACGAACCAAACGAACAAAAACAGACGCTTCATGTTCCTTCGTTTAACTTAAGCAAACAAACAAACAAACACCAAGAAGGGTGACTGGTCAAAGCCACCTTTATTGACCGGATGAGTGGTGGAGATCACTTCTTACTTCTCATTTTTTAGAACTTATGATTTGAACCTAATACTATATATATATATATATATGGGAAGTATCCGTTGCAAACCATGTAGATTATACAAACTATACAAACCTAATCTTAACCACTGATTTTGTTTATCTCCTAACTTTTAGGTGATTTTCAAATGTAGTTGAGAGAAAATCTAGGAAACTGAATTAATCCACACCATTGATCATGTACATGTACGGTGGAGATTGGTTTGTATAGTTTGTACAAACTATACGGTTTGTAACGGATATGACCCCTATATATATATATATAATATGTAAACGAATGAACACTACCGAACGTAAATGAACATAAAAAAACAAAAGTAAATAACCGAAAATCAATGAACAAACATTTTTATAATATTAACACATATAATCATATATTGACTAAAATACGTTTTAGTTTTAACGAGTTATACCATTACTTGGTACATTTCAAAGGTATCGACGATGCGATTATAATGGTATAACTTGTTATACTCAAACATATTTTTAACGTGTTTTACTCAATGTGCGATTAACAAATATGTTATAGCGATCTATATGTAGTTAAATCAAATGTGAAGGACCTAGAAAATTTGCAGGCGGGTCTGGATATAATTTCCCTTTCTGAATATATTAACACCAACAATATAATTTGAGGGATCAAACTCACAATTTTATTCAATTATTTTTTCTTATGATTTATTTTCTTTCTCAATATCGATTCATCTTATAAAAATATCGACATTTTTATCTTATTTTCATAACATATATTTATTTTAAAGATCAATTTTTATTCTATTAGCAAAAATATGCATTTTATTCTTCAACTCGATACGATTGACTTTTCCTCATGTCAACTTCGACTCTTTATAGACTTTTGGTCCACCTAAAAAAATAAAGATGCACCAATTCAAAGGAATTCCTAGATCTGATCGATATGGTTAAAACATATACATGCACATATTGATTTTTAATTTTTTTTGGAACACACACACATAGTATTAGGTTCAAATGAGAAGTGCTAAAAATATACGAAATAGAGAAGTGATCTCCACCACTCATCCAGTCAATAAAGACGGCTTTGACCAATCACCCTACGTGAATTGCGTCCATCAACGTTTGAGTTGACTAGTTAAAGATGACGACTTTGACCGGTCAAAGCCGCAATCTTTGACTAGTCAAGTATGATTTCAACCGTATCAACGGTTGATATCATTTCTTTACTTCGTATTTTTTAGCACTTCTCATTTGAATCTTTATATACATATATATAGGGGGGTTCAAATACAAACCACTTTTTGGTTGTGAACGTGAGGACAACCAAGAGCGCGCCACGTGTCACTCTGAATTTTCGCGACTTAGTGTTATTCATACTGAATAACGCTTTATTCAATCTGAATAAAGCGTTATTCAGACTGAATAAAGCGTTATTCAGTATGAATAACACTAAGTCGCCGAAAATTCAGTGACATGCGCGACTTGTAACCAAAAATCCCGCGACTTAGTGTTATTCAGTCTGAATAACACTAAGTCACGGGAAAAGTCGCGCGTGTCAGAAATTTTGTTGCCACGTGTCGCGCTCTGGGTTGTCCTCACGTTCACAATCAAAAAGTGGTTTGTATTTGAACTTTCACCTATATATATATATATATATATATATATATAGAGAGAGAGAGAGAGAGAGAAAAAGGTTTAAATGAGAAGTGCTAAAAAAATACGAAGTAGAGAATTGATCTCCACCACTCATCCGACCAATAAAAGGTGGCTTTGACCAGTTACGGTGGACGCGATCACGAGGGATTGACGTGATTCATGGGAGGGTAGAGATTATTAAAGGAAGGGACCCGGTCAAAGCCGCCTTTATTGACCGGATGAATGGTGGAAATCACTTCTCTACTTCTCATTTGAACCTAATACTATATATATATATATATATATATATATAGAGAGAGAGAGAGAGAGAAGGGGAAGTTCAAGGGAAAATCTTAAAAAAACAAAAAATCGAGGAACAACCTCGTAGCCCTCCATCTAGATCGTATGCACTTGTGCGTACGGGTAATTTGAGTTTTGTTTGGGTGTTTATGCACAAGTGCATTATGAACCTATGCATATGCACGTGTGCATATTACAAAATTATCCATATGCACAAGTGCATACGGTCCAGATGGAGAGCTATGAGGGTGCTCCTCGGTTTTCCGTTTACTTGAGGTTTTTCCTTGAACCTGACCCTAAATATATACACACACATACATATAGGCGAAGGCTCAAACAATAACCCCTATGATTAACGAAAACGCGAAAACATTTATAAGGCAAGTATTATGTTTTAGATCATCTTTTAATAGGATCAGACGGATTCTCAAAATTAAAATGAATATTTTTTCTAATAATAAAGACATGGAGGGGTAAAATTGGAAATAGGAACGCAATTTCCAATAACACAATCAACTTGTTCCCACATGGACAAAAAATATATACGTGAGCTCTTATAAGCCTCAAGCTATGGACTACCAATAACTTCCATCATAATTTTAAGTTGAATCCCAAAGTTATCATGCCAACATGTTGTTTTGGGCATTGGCGGCATTACAACAAGCACATAAAACCTGCACCATAACTATAATTAACTACTTATTTAGAGAGTAATGTGTGTATGCATCGAGTATATATTGAGAAAACTTGAATAAACTGCAGCAGTCGTAGCAAATCTATTTTGGACGAAAAAATGTGGAGGTTGAGGGTAGCAGATCGGGGTAATAACCCATACCTTTACAGCACAAACAATTTTGTTGGAAGGCAAACATGGGAGTTTGATCCTGAATATGGAACTCCAGAAGATCGTGATGAGGTTGAAAAATCCCGTCTTCAGTTCTGGAATCATCGACATCAAGTTAAGGCCAGTAGCGATGTCCTTTGGCGCATGCAGGTTAATTCCTCTTTTTTTCTTTCCCCATATGATATTATTACTTGATCTGCAAACTGAACCAATTTTCAGTGGAACATGATTACATATATATACATATATGCAGTTTTTAAGGGAGAAGCAGTTTAAACAGACGATAGCCCAGGTGAAGATAGAGGATGGAGAAGAGATTTCGTATGAGAAAGTTACCACTACATTGAGGAGGTCTGTTAGCTTATTTGCAGCCTTGCAGGCTGAAGATGGCCACTGGCCAGCTGAAAATGCTGGTCCAATGTATTTCATCCAGCCATTGGTAACTTTTTTGGATTTATTAATCTGTTGATCAATAGTTCTAAATTCATATTGACAAGATGACACTAGCTAACTAACACTCATATCAACCAAATGCAGGTTATAGGCTTGTATATCACAGGCCATCTTAACAGCATATTCCCACAAGAACATAGAAAAGAAATTCTTAGATATTTGTATTGTCATCAGGTACTACATATAATATAACTATTATAATGAATTCTCATCCTCGACATAATGTAACATAACTAAATGTGATTTTGAATATATATAATTTACAGAACAAAGATGGTGGGTGGGGATTTCACATTGAAGGTGATAGCACAATGTTTGGCACCACTCTAAGTTACATTTGCATGCGTCTTCTAGGAGAAGGAGCTGATGGTGGTTTAAATGGTGCATGCACCAAAGCTCGAAAATGGATTCTAGATCATGGTGGTGTGACACGCATTCCCTCTTGGGGAAAAACATGGCTTTCAGTAAGACATTAATTTTCAAGCATATTGAAATTGCTTTGACTGAATTAATTTCCCATCTAAAACCAAAAGAAAAGACTTCATCTATTATTTAATTTAGTTTATGAAAATAAAGCATTTACACACAGTTGCTTGTTTAGGTACTTGGTGTTTGTGAGTGGGCAGGAAACAACCCTATGCCCCCAGAGTTCTGGATCCTCCCATCCTCCCTTCCCATGCATCCAGGTCAGCTTAGCTCTCCAATATCCATTCTTTGACAGACTAAACATTCTCCACATCAAGAGAAAACCTCAAAAAACGGCAAACTGAGAAACACCCTGGTACCCTTCATCTGGACGGTATGCACTTATGCATACAAGTAAAATTAAGTTGTTTTTTTGGTTTTTATGCACGTGTGCATGTTACAAGTTACTTGTATGCAAAAGTACATATCGTCCGGATGAAGGGCTATGAGAAATAGAAGCAACCTCAAAAAAGTTCATATCATAGCAAAGTCATGAGTAATCAACGACCCCTAGTCTATTGATAAAATCACACTTAGCAGTCTCCATTGTCCAAATGCAGCAAAAATGTGGTGTTACTGTAGGCTGGTGTACATGCCTATGTCCTACCTGTATGGGAGAAGATTTGTAGGTCCAATCACTCCTCTTGTTTTAGAACTTCGCGATGAACTTTACCCACAGCCCTACGATCAAATAAAATGGAAGAGCATACGACATTTGTGTGCAAAGGTGAGCTAACTACTTCCTTCCTTCCTTCCTGCATTTCTGTATATCTATCCAGTTTTCGTAAGCCAACTAAATTATTCTCTCAGGAGGACCTACACTACCCACATCCTTTATTGCAAGATATAATATGGGACAGCCTCTACATATTCACTGAGCCTCTCCTCACTCGTTGGCCATTTAACAAATTGCGTGAGAAAGCACTCAAAACAACAATGAACCATATCCATTATGAGGATGAGAATAGCCGATATATCACAATAGGTGCAGTGGAGAAGGTATAGAAAAAGGAAAATCACACAATCATATTCAAAAAGGTTAACAAGTACCGATTATAAGAATGAGAGATTAAGTATTCAAGGATTTTCACCTTTGTTGAAATAAACTGTGCAGGCACTGTGTATGCTTGCATGCTGGGTAGAGGATCCAAATGGGGTCTGCTTTAAAAAGCACCTAGCCCGAACCCTTGATTATATCTGGCTTGCTGAAGATGGAATGAAAATGCAGGTCATACAAGAAAACCCCAGTACATAAAAAATATTCATCAATGCATTCAAAAATACTCAATAAAGTATTTTAAGTTACTGAAAAGTTCATGAGTGTTGTTACAAACCAGACTTTCGGCAGTCAGGCGTGGGATGCTGGTTTAACCATCCAAGCTCTACTGGCTACAGATCTTACTCATGAGGTTGGCCCTACCCTTAAGAAAGGACATGACTTTATTAAAGCTTCACAGGTATCCAGATTGAAACTAATATGCATCCGTAAAATATATTAATCAAACGATAAAACTGAGTCCCTTGTCGTTATTGGACTCATTCCTGATTAATTAACACTTGAGTAGGTTAAGGATAATCCTGCTGGTGACTTCAAAAGCATGTATCGCCATATTTCTGAAGGGTCATGGACCTTTTCAGATCAAGACCATGGATGGCAAGCTTCGGATACTACTGCTGAGGGATTGAAGGTATTTGTATAATTTCTTCCAGAAGCACATAAACATTAACAAAAATGGCCTCTCATTATCTACTTGTACGGTCTTCAGTGTTGCCTCCTATTGTCAATGATGGCTTCGGAAATTGTTGGCAAGATGCTGGAGCCTAAGCAACTTAACAAAGCTGTCAACATACTACTTTCCCTGCAGGTAAGCATAAATTCTTTGTCACTCTTTCATCGGTCCATCTAATTCTACCTTCCATTTTCTTGAAATACTGGAGAGAACTCTAAGCAAATAAAACCTTAATGTTGTCATGTTGTGTAAGAAGCTGATATAGTTAATCAACAATCTAAGTAGTTACCTATTCTTATCGTAGACTTATTATTAGTATTATTATTATATTATTTTATGTTGGTGATAATATATAGAGCAAAAATGGCGGGATACCGGCATGGGAACCAGCAAGATCCTCAAAATGGCTGGAGGTAACTAGCTCATGGAAAATCTCTTTTTTTTTTTCAAAATGCACTTGACCATAATTGACTTTCTGTTACATTTCAGATTCTCAATCCTACAGAGTTCTTTGTTGACATTGTCATTGAGCATGAGTAAATCTCGAACTGTGTATAGTATTTCCATATATATATATATATATATCGTATTTCTCCAGTTACCGATTATAGTATAGTTAATGCCAACTTCATGTCCAGGTACACTGAATGCACATCATCAGTAATACAGGCCCTGGTATTGTTTAAGAAGTTATACCCTCAACATAAGAGTAAAGAAGTAGAACATCTCCTTACTGGTGCAGGTGAATACCTTGAGAAAATGCAGATGTCAGATGGTTCATGGTTAGTTTCTCCTTAAAATTGTCGGAATGACTATACTCTACTTATATCGGCAACATAATCCACGAGCCATGGACATTAGGTATGGAAACTGGGGTATTTGTTTTATATACGCTACTTGGTTTGCTCTTGGAGGACTGGAAGCAATCGGGATGACATATGAAAATTGCCAAGCAATTCGTAAAGCTGTAAAATTTCTGCTGAAAACACAGCTTGAGGATGGTGGTTGGGGAGAAAGCTACCGATCCTGCACAGAGAAGGTAATTAATACTTGAGCAAAAACAGATGGTATAACTTTTCAGCAATGCTCATTGGTTTTGCATTCTTCTCCTTAATTTGTTACTTTTATAAACAGAAATACGTGCCTTTAGAAGGAGGCCGATCCAACTTGATACATACTTCATGGGCTATGATGGGGTTGATAGATACTAAACAGGTCAATTTCTTATCTCGAAACTACATCATATACATTATTCCTTTTTTCATAAACGTATGGTATTGTACAGGCGGAAAGAGACCCTACACCTTTACATAGAGCAGCTAAATTGTTGATAAACTCCCAGATGAAAAATGGTGATTTCCCCAACAGGTAAGGCAGATAGGGAAGTAAGTTCAAATAAACCAAACTAAAATTGCAGAAGGCTAAAACTTGGTATTGAATATATATGTCCAAGCTAATATTTCAAGTTCATCAAAAGTGTTAGGTTGTAGTTAAAGTTTATGCATTTTGTCATAATTAAATGACAAGGTGCACTGGAGAGCATGAACATGTACGTCTAAGCTATGATGATTTCAATAAGGTCCCAATAAGAATGAAATAGTAGAAGCATGATGATTTCAATTAAAGAAGAATTGCTAACAAAGTGATAATATTTGTGGTAGGTTCCATCATTTCCTAATCACCGTAAACCTACTTGATTAATGCAGGAAACATCTGGAGTTTTCAAACAAAACTGTCAGTTGCACTACGCATTATACAGAGATATATTCCCAATGTGGGCTCTAGCTTCTTACCGTAAGCAGGTGCTCCCGCAGCCCATGAGCATCTAGTACTTCCATCGGTGCAAATAGCTACTGATGTACTTCTATCCAAAGATATGGTGTTCAAATCAGTGTGATATGCTACTACTTCATTCTATAAATAATAAATATATTTATTTGATTTTGATTCAAGTATGTTGTTATTAACTGAAAGAGTTGGTATTGTTTTTAAGTATAATTACTTTAATTAGGTTGTTATAGTAGTTCAAATAAACAGTATCTTAACGACATATTTAAGCCCTAGTGTCCTAACCAAAAATTGCAGATTCACACTGAAACTACTAAATCAAAATCACAAATCACAGAAATAAATTCCGTACAATTTCTCTGGCCTAATTCACAGATGTGATTCAAAAATGTGATGCAAGTTTCTAAATGAAAAACACAAAATCTAAATCTGTGGAACTCACATACCAATTTGAAAGTAGAAAACTCAAAACATAAACTGAAAATTTGAAACCCTAACCTAGCCTGTGAGAATTGAGAGGTGAGAGTGGTTGTGGGAGGCAAAGAGGAAACCGGAGTGATCGCCGCCATGAGAGGCGGAGCTGCGGTGGCTGCCGCCGTCGTTCGAGGGATGATCTCCGGCGACCGGAGGTGTGAAAAAGGCGGGAGCGTAAGTATTAGAGAGGACATGGAGGGTGAAGACTGACTTTAAAAAAAGTTCTTAATGCTTATCAACTTTCAAAAACTCTATTATATGTCTTTTCAAAATGGAGTTTTAAAAGTGCTTTTACATTACCCAAATATTATTAACTTATTGATTTCTTCGAAAAGCCAATAAGTCAATAAGGAGTTTCAAAACTCAATCTCAAACACCCTCTTACAGATTTATGGGTTGGTTTCTATATAAAATTAATCGAATAAACAAACCGGATGTCCGGATCAAGTTGTATCGGTTCTTTATGGGTGCGTTTGGTACGAAAGGACGAGACAAAACTAGTACGTTTGGCGCAATATGGGACAGAACACGTATTTACTGTCTCACGTTTAGTGTAACATGGAACAGAGACAGGAACTGGACAAGGTAGGACAGCAAGGGACAAAAAGAGGTTTTTTTGTTCCACCAAAATAGGTGGAACAACATGGGACAGAAATGATGCAGAAACTAATATATTACTAATTAACATTCGTTTGATATATAACTTCAATATGATATTTGTTTTACTGTTTACCACCACTAGTCATGGTCGCCGCCACCCAAGGGCGAATTTACTCTTTGTCCAGGTAGGTCTCGAGACCTACCTAATTTTTAAATTTTTATTAGAAGTTATATAGAAAATTTTTCGGGACCTACCCTAAAATTTTTACAAGAACTATCTTAAAATTTTATTTAGCAGCTTAAAAAAACAAAGACTATGGTGGTGTGTTGGATAACACCTTGTGTTGTGTATAAAAGGTTGCAGGTTTTGTGAGCATTATTATCATTATTTTTTTAATTTTTTGTTTAAGGCCCAACAATTTTAAGTCTGGCCCAAATACCATACGAAGAAGCCACACCAAACAAAAAAACCACGATCATATGCTGAAATACACGACACTTCATCTCCTTCAACTTCTACTTGCCAATTCACAATTCGCAAGGTGCCCAACGATTTCCTATTGTAGTGACAATCAGGTTCGTTTAAAACTCAAAACCAAAACTTTAAATTGTAAGAACTTTAATATCACTATTGGATATATGTTTGATTTTTAATTTTAAAGGTCGACCCAACCCAACAAAAGTATAGTTGACATTTTTTCCCGGCTAAACTTAATTAGGGAATCACGTGGTTTTCTGTTCTAGATTTACCATTGCCGCCACCGGTAGGCACTATCGGCCACCTCCACCTCAACATTCTCTTCCACTACAACAACCTCCTCCACCATCTCTACAACTACCATCGATTAGCTACCACCACCGTCTACTACCTCTACAACTGTCCATGGCCACTGCAACCACCACCACCGTTGGGCACCACCACCACCACTATCCATCATCTACATGTTCTCAACAACCACCGACCATCACCACCATTGTCACTACTAGTATAGTATTAGCGTCGGCCACCACCTCTACCTCACCATAACCATCAACATCAACTACATAAAAATCTTATATATGTATATATGTGTGTGTGTGTTTATGAATATTGTGTAACTTTGTTATAGATTATATAATTTACTTTATTTATGTTAATTATAACTATTATGTGATACATAAATCATCAAATAATTTTTCTGTGGAACTTGTCTACTTTTGTCCAGTCCAATCCTAGGCGTATCAAACACAAAACGAACATTTGTTCTGTCTAGTCATGTCCCGTCCCGTCCAGTCATGTCCTACTCTCTTGTCCTTTCCAGTTCTTTCATGTTCAGTCTTGTCCAATTATGTTTGCATACCAAACGCTACCTATATTTGAGAATCAGATATACGGTGTCTAATTCTTTTTAAATGTATTTATCGATTGTCTGAAACATATTTTAAATGTACCGGTTCTAGACTTTGACAAACATATTTTGTCGTCCGTTTCAATGTTAAATGGGTTGAGATTGTCTCATCCTAGCCCGACCCATTTGTCAAAAAATCCTAGCCCAACTCCTATATCCTGAACCCGACCATCTAACGCATTTAACATTTATAAAATTAAAAATAGAAAATTCATAAAATTTTAAGAAACGAATCCAAAATTCAAATGAAATCATTAGAAATCCAAACTTTATAGTTTTAACTTATAAGTTTTCATACATTGTTACACGTTATTAAACTGATAGATGGAAAGCCAAAGGACAACGATGGTAAGGTTTTTCGATCATGGCAACATGTGATGTGACCAGGCTAGGTGCTTTAACTATGATAACAACAGGAGATGGAAATTAGTGATGATGGTGGTCCTGATCTTGAGTAAGGGGTAGGTTTTTAGTTGTTAAACATAATCAATATGAATATGAAATAGAAACTTAGGGGTTATTTGTTTACCTCTTAATAGTTCTATTAAGAAACAAACCTTTGAATCACTATGAGGTGAATCTTATTTGGCAAAAACAAGATCTGCCTCTTAATAATTATAGAACCCTTTGAATGATTTTATATCTTAGATCTTTCTTAATCATTCAACAGCTTAATTTCGCTCTAAACAACTACCAAACAACCATATTTCATTTTGCACTATATCGTAAGAGTTTCTTAATCATTCTCACCACTTAATTATTTTGCATCAAATCATTCATCAACTGCCAAACAGCTTAGGGTTGTTTGACAATTATAAAATAGTTTGATGCAGAATGGTTACGTTGTTGGAAAAACCTCTCTATGATATGGTATAAATAAAATATAGGTGTTTAGTAAAATTGTTCTGAATAAACAGTTTGAATAACAACTAATTATTATTTTAACCATCTATTGAAACAGAACTCCCATGCCACCCTTCGATCCCACTCCATTTATAAGTTGTGTATACAAGTTATTTGCAAAACCTAAGTGCAATAATCAATCAAATAAATGTACCATGAACAACAAACTTGGACTAGATTCAAATCACATCAAACTTGAATTTCTTCAATTTTAGCGTTACTTTAACATCTAATATTCATATACCTTTCTTTTGTTGGTATCACTGATTCCAAAAAAAATCACAACTTCACAAAAAAAAAAAAAAAAAATCAATAACTACTTGTAACGTGTATGGGAAGGTGTCATTTATATATAACAACTACAGGAAACTTCAACTTGTCTAAAATGAACGAAATTGCCTCAAGTGTCTCCACTAGACCATGATACAAAAATTGTATTGTGCTTGATAATCGTGCAAATGAAACTATTCAATATGATTAGTGTGATAATGATGCTTAGACGACTTGAAACTACTCACAATATTTTTTTTATAGAATCTCACTATATATAATCAACTTAGAGTATAATAAATAATATATATAATATAGTAATTATATATATAATTATAATAATTAATAGAGGGAGGTTCAAATGTAAACTCTATATTTCTTGTAAACTATGTAAACCAATCCACACCATTGATTTTCAAAAACGTTTCCATATTTCACATTTTCATATTTCCATAATCATTGACTTACCATATATTTCACATTTCCATATTTTCTATGAATCCATATCCTCCTTTGATTTTTTTGATCAAGGGCCACCATGGGTTCACAAAGTTTACATGATATTTGAGGTTTACAAATGAACCTCCCTCATAATTAATATGTGTGTATACATGTAATACATATTTTTTTTGAAAAAAAAATTGTATTATAATGTAAAAATTCAACTTAAAGTATATAATATATATATATTAAAATATAATAGTTAGTTATATTAATAAATTAGAATAAAATAAATAAATATTATCATAAATATTTATAGTAATATTTTTGTTATGAAAGAAAATATATTTAAATATAAAACTATATCTAAAGTATAATAGTTAATTAATTTAAGAATGAAAAATAAAAAAATTTATTTTTTAAAAATAATTACGAATTTGGTCCTTGTGGTTTGTGTGGTTTTTATGATATTGGTCCCTCACATAAGACAAAAGATGGAAAAGGACGAAAGTACCCTCAAAGTTAACAGAGGAGTTAGACGGTAGTTTGTCAGAGGGACCCGTCTATTATAAAACGACATACCTCGAGTCCATATCTGTAATAAATGAAGTTCAGGGACCAAATCCGTAAAAACCACCAAACCATGGGGACCAAATCCATAATTCACTCTATTAATTATCACAACGTCATCACGTATTCAACCAAAATAGACTCCAAATTAAATACATTACGACTCGTGTACACCTCTATTAATTATCACAACGTCATCACGTATTCAACCAAAATAGACTCCAAATTAAATACATTACGACTCATGTACACCTCTATTAATTATCACAACGTCATCACGTATTCAACCAAAATAGACTCCAAATTAAATACATCACGACTCGTGTACACCTAGAGTAGAATGCATGAATAATTACAAGCTAATAACAAAGATTTCACAACAAAGTAACAAAACACATCGGACGATGTCCATCCTTTGATTCATTCCCTTTTTCAATAACGAAATCTTCATCTGAAATCCATTACATTTTGTACTAATACGTAAGCCAGAGGTTTTGGAACATAAAAACAAGTAAACCATCATCCATCGGTTGAATTAAATAACTTCACAACCCGTCCCACATGGACAAAAATGATATATGTGACTATGTGTGTTCTTATAAGCCTCTGGTTATGGGCTACTAATAACTTCCATCATGGTTTTTAGTTGAATATGAAGTTATTAGGCCAACATGTTGTTTTGGGCTTTAAGGGGATTACAAGTACATAAAAAGCTGCACCATAACTATAATTAACTACCTATTTAGAAAGTAATGTATGTACGCATCGAGTATTTATTGAGAAAACTTGCATTGTTGTAGGGAGTACGAAAAAATGTGGAGGTTGAGGATAGCAAACGGGGGTAATAATCCGTACCTTTACAGCACAAACAATTTTATTGGAAGGCAAACGTGGGAGTTTGATCAAGAATATGGAACTCCGGAAGAGCGTGATGAGGTTGAAAAAGCTCGTCTTCATTTCTGGAACCATCGACAACAAGTTAAGGCCAGTAGTGATGTCCTTTGGCGCATGCAGGTTAATTCCTCTTTCGTCCTTTCCTCATATGATATTATTATTGGATCTGCGAATTAAACCAATTTTCAGTGGAACATGAATATGTGAATATATGCAGATTTTAAGGGAGAAGCAGTTTAAACAGAGAATAGCCCAGGTGAAAATAGAGGATGGTGAAGAGTTACCACCACATTGAGGAGGTCTGTTCACTTATTTACAGCCTTGCAGGCTGAAGATGGTCACTGGCCAGCCGAAAATGCTGGTCCAATGTATTTCATCCAGCCATTGGTAACTTTTTTAATTTACTGATGGTGAATAGTTCTAAATTCATATTGACAAGATGACACTAGCTAATCAACACTTGTATCAACCAAATGCAGGTTATAAGCTTGTATATCACAGGCCATCTTAACAGCATGTTCCCACAAGAACATAGAAAAGAAATTCTTAGATATTTGTATTGTCATCAGGTACTACTTATAAGTTATAACTATTATAATGCATTCTCATTCTCAACATAATTTAACATAATTAAATGTGATTTTGAATAACTAATTTACAGAACCAAGATGGTGGGTGGGGATTTCACATTGAAGGTCCTAGCACAATGTTTGGCACCACTCTCAGTTACATTTGTATGCGACTTCTAGGAGAAGGACCTGACGGTGGTTTAAATGGTGCATGCACTAAAGCTCGAAAATGGATTTTAGATCATGGCGGTGCGACAGGCATTCCCTCTTGGGGCAAAACATGGCTATCAGTAAGACATTAATTTTAAACCATATTGAAATTGTTATAACTTATTTGATTAAAATAAAGCACTTATATAGAGTTGTTTGTTTAGGTACTTGGTGTTTGTGAGTGGGCAGGAAACAACCCAATGCCCCCAGAGTTTTGGCTCCTCCCTTCCTCCCTTCCCATGCATCCAGGTCAGCTTACCTCTCCAATATCAATTCTTCCATTAATATTATGTACTGTTATATGCACACACTTCCTAGATAATCAAGAAATAGAAGTAACCTTGAAATGGATATCGGAGCAGATTCATGATTAATCGACGACCCTTGGTCTATTGATAAATTCACACTTAACGGTCTTCCATTGTACAAAAATGCAGCAAAAATGTGGTGTTTCTGTAGGCTGGTGTACATGCCTATGTCCTACCTATATGGGAGAAGATTTGTAGGTCCAATCACTCCTCTTGTTTTACAACTTCGGAATGAACTTTACCCACAGCCCTACGATCAAATAAAATGGAAGAGCATACGACATTTGTGCGCAAAAGTGAGCTAACTACTTGCTTCCTTCTTGGATTTGTATATATCTATCCAGATCTTATAAGCCAAACTAAAATATTGTCTCAGGAGGACCTATACCACACGCATCCTTTACTGCAAGATTTAATATGGGACAGCCTCTACATTTTCACTGAACCTCTCCTCACTCGCTGGCCATTTAACAAATTGCGAGAGAAAGCACTCAAAACAACAATGAACCATATCCATTATGAGGATGAGAATAGCCGATATATCACAATAGGTGCAGTGGAGAAGGTATAGAACAAGGAATATCACACAATCATTTTCAAAAAGATTAACAAACACCAATTGTAAGAATGAGAGATTTTCACACAATTCAAAGATTTTCACCTTTATAAATAAAATTTGCAGGCACTGTGTATGCTTGCATGCTGGGCTGAGGATCCAAATGGGGTCTGCTTTAAAAAGCACCTTGCCAGAATCCCTGATTATATCTGGCTTGCTGAAGATGGAATGAAAATGCAGGTCATACAAGAAAACTCCGGTCCATAAACTAAAAAAGTATCCTCATATATGCATTCTAAGATAAAGTATTTTAAGTTACTGAAAAGTTCATGGGTGTTGTTACAAACCAGACTACTGGTAGTCAGGCGTGGGATGCATGTTTCGCCATCGAAGCTCTACTGGCTACAGATCTTACTCACGAGATTGGCCCTACCCTGAAGAAAGGACATGACTTTATTAAAGCATCACAGGTATCCAGCTTGAAAACTAATATGCATCTATAATAATAGTTCTAATTAAAGGATAAAACTGAGTCTCTTGTCATTATTGGACTCATTCCTGATTAAATTAACACTTATGTAGGTTAAGGACAATCCTTGTGGTGACTTCAAAAGCATGTATCGCCATATTTCTGAAGGGTCATGGACCTTTTCAGATCAAGACCATGGATGGCAAGTTTCTGACTGTACTGCTCACGGGTTGAAGGTAGCTATATAAGTTCTTTGAAAGCACATAAACATGCAACATAAAACGACCTTTTATCGTCTACTTATACCATCTTCAGTGTTGCCTCCTATTCTCAATGATGCCACCAGAAATTGTTGGCAAGAAGATGGAGCCTAAGCATCTTAACAATGCTGTCAACATACTACTTTCCTTGCAGGTAACCATAAATTCTTTGTCACTTTTTCATCGGTCCATCTAACTCTACCTTCCGTATTCTTGAAACATATAAAAACTTAATGTTGTGTAAGAAGCTGATATAGTTAATCAATAATCTAAGTAGTTAGCTACTCGTATCGTATTATTTTACGTTGGTGACAATATATAGAGCAAAAATGGTGGGCTATCAGCATGGGAACCAACAAGATCCTCAAAATGGTTGGAGGTAACTAGATCACGGAAATTATTTTTTTTCCTTTTCAAAATGAACTTGACTTATTAACTTTCTGTTCCATTTCAGATTCTCAATCCTACAGAGTTCTTTGTTGACATTGTCATTGAGCATGAGTATAACTCAATACTATTTTCCATATAAATATCTTCTTTCTCCTTCATGAGACTCACTAAACTTGTTATCCAGGTACAATGAATGCACATCATCAGTAATACAGGCCCTGGTATTGTTTAAGAAGTTATACCCTGAGCATAGGAGTAAAGAAATAGAAAGTCTCCTTACTGGTGCAGGTGAATACCTTGAGAAAATGCAGATGTCAGATGGTTCATGGTTAGTTTCTGCATTCAGTATCATAATAAAATTTTCTAAAATTGTCAGAATGACTATACTCTACTTATATTAGCAACATAATTAATGAGCCATGGACATTAGGTATGGAAACTGGGGTATCTGTTTTATATACGCTACTTGGTTTGCACTTGGAGGACTGGAAGCAATCGAGAAGACATATGAAAATTGCCAAGCAATTCGTAAAGCTGTAAAATTTCTGCTGAGAACACAGCTTGAGGATGGTGGTTGGGGAGAAAGCTGCCGATCCTGCACAGAGAAGGTAATACTTCACCAAAAACAAGTGCCCAAAATTAATAATAGAATAAAACAATTTCCATTTTTGGTCTAGCAAACTGTATAACTTCTCCCTGGTTTCTTTACAAACAGAAATATGTACCTCTAGAAGGAGGCCGATCCAACTTGATACATACTTCATGGGCTATGATGGGGTTGATACATACTCAACAGGTTAATTTCTAATCTCGAAACTACATCATATGATATTTTTATATAAACGTATGTGATTGTACAGGAGAAAAGGGACCCTACACCTTTACACAGAGCAGCTAAGTTGCTGATAAACTCCCAGATGAAAAATGGCGACTTCCCCAACAGGTAAGGAAGATAGGGAAGTAAGTTCAAATAAACCAAACTAAAATTGAAGAAGGCTAGAACGAACTTAGCATGACTGTATGAATATACATGTCCAAGCTAATATTTTAGGTTCATCAAAAAAGTTAAGTTGTAGTTATAGTTTATGCATTTTGTCATAATTAAATGACAAGGTGCACTGGAGAGCATAAACATGTATGTCTAAGTTCTGATGATTTCAATAAGAACCCATTTAAGAATGAAATATTAAAAGCATGATGATTTCAATTGAGATGAAGTGCTAATAGAGTGTAATATTTGCGGTAGGTTCCAGCATTTCCTAATCACTGTAAAACTACTTGATTAATACAGGAAACATCTGGAGTTTTCAAGGAAAACTGTCAGTTGCACTATGCATTATACAGGGATATATTCCCAATATGGGCACTAGCTGCTTACCGTAAGCAGGTGCTCCCGCAGCCCACAGGCATCTAGCACTACCATCATTGCAAATAGCTACTGATGTACTTCTATCCAAAGATCTAGTTTTCAAATCAGTGTTATATTAATAAATAATAATGATTGTAATAACTGAAGAAAGCTATCATTCCCTTCATTGTTTTCTCACTCTATGCAAAAACTGTCTCCTATAATGTTCAAGAAAAGACAAGGATTTTAGTAAAAAGGAAAGAGCACAAGATTTCCAATGCCAGTATGCCACCAACAAACGTGACAAAGCTCAAAGCTTATTCATCGATCTCGTTTTATTTATTTTTTCTTGCATTTAGTTGTTCATTCTCTCCCTAGTTTTCAACTTACTGTAATGATATCTGGTAGGGAAAAAAAAGCCCATCCCTAACGAGTAACACTTGCCCTGACGATTGATGTCGTGAAAACAAGAATTATCGTAACATCAAACCAATAAAAAGAATACAAAAGGAAAATTGTTAAAAGTTAAAAAAGGACAAGAAAACTAATGCTAGGAAAGAACACTATGATCAGTGTGCCTGCCATTACTGTAATTTCAATAATTAACCATCAAGTCTTCACATGATTACTGCACACCATCATATGGCTTAAACAGCCCAATTTTCATTAGTATATACTGTTTTCTGTGTTTACTTAACCAAAATTGGGGAAAAGTGTTGTATCACCAAACAGATCTTCAGTTTAGTACAAATTCTAGGAGATCCTAAGTTTCAAAACAAACACACACACACACACACACACACACACACTAGTGAACTCAGATCCTTCACTATTTATATTCATTCTGATACGGTTTATATGTAAAAACCTATGAAGATAACGAGAAACACTGATAAGAAAATCACGAACGATTAAAATCATGTGAAAAAGTCAGATTTCAATCATAAAAAGCGAAAAGGAATTCTCTAACAATTGCAGAAGCTTACAGAAACACATAAAATTCATAGAGATACTATAATACAAGTGTTTGGGACTTGGGAGTGCTTATAAAAAAATAAATGTTTATCAGTTTATCAACTTAGGTTTTTTCTTTAGAAAACAACTTATTGTTTTCCCATGAAGCTATTAAGTCGTAAGCACATTCAAATAAGCACTCCTAAACACCCTCATAAGCGTTTTTTTTTGTTACAAGGAAGAAGGGGCGTTGTGGGAAGATCTGAATAATATGATAGTTAGATATATAGGGGTGGGTTCAAATGTGAACCACTTTTTGGTTGTGAACATGAGGATAGCCGAGAGCGCGACATGTGGCGGATGACTAGGCGCCACGTCAAATCCACGGCGGGTGACTAGACGCGATTCATGGGAGGGCATTGAATTAAAGGGGGAGACCACACTCAAAGTCGCCACGTGTAGCGCTCTCGGTAGTCCTCACGTTCACAACCAAAAAGTGGTTCACATTTGAACTTTCCTCTAGATATATATATATATATATATATAGAGGAATAATCAAATAAAAACCACTTTTTTTGTAAAAACCCGTAAAAACCAACTAAAAAATAATTTTTTTTATGATTTTTTTTATCAAATACTATGATATTAACTATTGTTACACATATATATTTTTTCATAATGTAAGTATCATCCATGAAAAAATAAAATTTTTATTCATATTATGAATCGAAAATTTGCAACATTTTTATTCATATTATGAAACAAATTCATGGATGATATTCATCTTATGAAAAAAAATATATGTGAAACAACATATCAATTCTAACATTTGATGGAAAAAAATCGTAAAAAAAATTATTTTTTAGTCGGTTTTTACGGGTTTTTACAAAAAAGTGGTTTTTACATGAAGGCTCCTCTATATATATATATATATATATATATATATATGGTTGAGATGGAGGTCTAGGGTTGGGTGCCTCTGTGGAAGGGGGGGTCGAATTTGGTGATGTTAGAGTCTCACATCGGTTAGACTTGGACCAAATTTTCACTATATATGTTGGAAAATCCCTTCTCTCCTCAAGGGCTCTTTTGGAGATTAATCTAGGGGTTCCACATATTCTCACAGGTGAGATGGAGAGGGAGGGACTTCGTTGCTCGAAATCGTTTGGTCATTTGCTGAGGGATGGTTCGGGTGTTAGTTTTTGGAACGATAGGTAGGCGGAGGAAGTGGGGTTGGAGGAGGTATTCGAGAGGGAGAGAGTGTGGAGAACTACAAGTGTTAAGAAGGGTGTTAGAGGGATTGGGATCGAGTGGTTTGGAGGTTAGACTCTCAAAACGGGTTCTTGTTCAAGGGTCTACGAGCTATCTTAGAGGAGAAGCGAGGAGTGATAGGGCCAAGCAGGCTTTCACTCACTCGGTTATTGCAAGAGATAAAAAATTAGACTTGTTCTCTTTAAATATTTTGAAAACAAATCTATGATGGGAATTAAATATGGATGAGATGATTTCATTGGATTAACACTCTACATGCATACGTTAAGGTTTGAATCTGGTTACAAGTGAAAGTTTAATTTTAGACTCCATCCAAATATGTAACATAAGCTAGCTAGTTTTTTGAAACGCTACTTTGAATAGCTTTTTGGAAGCTTATTATAGTTTTTTCCAATTATACCCTTATTAATATTAATTATTCATAAGCTAATTTTTGTCAAACATAATTTGTTCATAAGCTAGCTTACCAATCAACAGCTAGCCTATCAGCTAATTTGCCAAACATAGCCTAAGTTGTTGGATAGGTTATTTTTAAGTTAGTAAATTCGTTAAGAAAGGAAGCCAAAGTTGGAATGATGTGAACAATCAACACATTCTTCAAGATCTAATATCTTGAGATTTGAAGTCCCTCGAAGGTTAAGTGTCATTAACTTAGAATGACCGAGTTCGAGGTATATGAGCTTTGGACATTCAATAGGTATGTATCCAAACTCCGTCTTCTGTTCTTTGGCTTCTTGAATTATTCTAATTTTACAAGGAATGGGTTCATTGGAATAATCCGATGAATTGTCAATTCAATCTCAAAAAATGCAAAAAGACAGCTTAGAACTCATCTAATACACAAAAAGTAACGTTTTTTGCATACAGAAAATTGGAACAAACCAACCAACCACTCTTTATTTAAGCTACAGACTTGGCGGCTTCTTTAGCAGCAGCAGCAGCGGCAGCATTATTTGAAGCAATCAACTTCTGGGGCTGTAACCATCGTTGCAAACACATGAATAATAATAATCTCAATTCCAACTATTTTTCAAATTCAATAACAAGCATTCACGTTTGATGAATTCGACTTCATTCCACATTAATCCCAAATCTTTTTCTTTTCTTTTCTTTTCTTTTCTTTGCCTCGACTAATCCCAACAAGGTTCACCGACAGCTAAAACATGCTGCCCTGAGTTAATCTCTCTATGGCCACAATCTGGAAGCCCCTGGATTTGAACCTGGGGTAGAAGGGTTAACTAGCCATTTCCCCAACAGGCTTTAACCAGTACAATACATCCTTGTGGTTTTAATCCCAAATCTTTGTTCAAATATTCAACCGAACACACTTCAAATTTTGGATACGTAAATAACATACTCCGTCCCTTCCAAGATAAAGTATTCACTTTCAAATTTTCTCTACTGCTAAAGGTCAATTTTGAGATTCGGTCGATTAAAAAGTGTATTAATTACACAATACTAAAACTTTGTGTGTTTTTTATTGTGGATATTTATTTGGGATAAGTGACTACTTTATATTATGGTAAATTGCATCAAACTAACACCAACTTTGTTTAGTTTTCTACTTTGGGGAACATATATTTTGGTGTCTACAACAACATATCTCAAATACGAAAGTTCAATAATTAACTTTCAAGAATGATTTTTTCTTTACAAAGACGCAGCAAGTTCCATTTTTGTTCATAAAGTTATGGTTTCGGTCAAGAAAATAGAGTTTTCGAAAGTAATCCCCCAAAATAAGAACCAAAACAAAGTGAGTTTCATTTTGATGCAAATTTTATTAGTGAGTTTCATTTATGGATTACATGTGTGCGTCGTTTTCGTTAGTATTTTCAGCTCTTTACCTCGGCTAATTCCTCCTCGTGCTT
Source organism: Centaurea solstitialis (assembly GCA_030169165.1). Lineage (NCBI taxonomy): Eukaryota > Viridiplantae > Streptophyta > Magnoliopsida > Asterales > Asteraceae > Centaurea > Centaurea solstitialis. The sequence continues at coordinate 77,542,880 of CM058044.1, forward strand.
TGGGATGAAAGCAGTATCAACTTTTCCGTTTTTGAAGTCCTGAAACAAAGACGTTGAAGTCGTGAACAACAAATCAAGAATCAAATGCATGCCAATTTGAAGATTTTGGAAAAGAAAGAAAACATGATAACATGCTTACTTCAATGTCGAGAATTAGCTTGTGGTACTCGATTGTCGTTGGAACTCCTGAAATTGTAAAACAAAATTTAAATATTTTCTTACAAAACCCGAGAACTGGAATTCGACGCATTATGAAGAGGAAGAGATGGAAAAATTCTGGAGAGGAAGCTTCAGAAGAAATGAAAAGGAAATGAAAAGGAAATGAAAACTGAACAAGAATGAATTGTGGGGGCAATGAAAGGATTTTAGCGTACCTGTGATAATGGTATCGTTAAGAGCTCTTTTCATGCGTTCGATTGCCTTTTCTCTTGTTGGGGCCCATACGATAAGCTAAGACCATGATAAAGAAGAAGTTTGGGTTAATAAACATTATATACTTTCTAAAAAACAAAAAGCATTCAAGCGAAACCAAAAGGGTTAATGACCCGGTGTTATCCGGTTTACCGGTAGATGTCAACCTTCAAAAAGGTTTGAGGTTCAAGTCTCATCAAAGGTGAGGAGTGTGTGTGAGTTTTGTAATATATAAACATTACATACTAAAAAGAAATACAAAAGAAAATTACAAACCTTTCCAAGAAGAGAATCATAACTTGGTGGAACAACGTAATCGGTATATACATGGCTATCCATTCTGACGAACGGACCTCCAGATGGCAAGTAAGACGTTATTCTCCCTGATATTCAGCAAGGGAAAAAGTCATAAGCTCGTCTATAACTGATCAGGAAACAATCATATCTAACAACTAACAAATACAATGAAAATACAAATAAGTAGTAAACAAAAATGGCACAAGAATTAAAGGAATAAATATATGTATTCTGGGCATGACGCCACCATAATATATTATTCACACTTTGTTTGTAAAAACCATACCTGGTCCAGGTCTGAAGTTTTTGAAAGCATCTTCTGCATTAATACGGCATTCAATTGAGTGTCCTCTAAGCACGATCTCATCCTGTGATAGGCATTGCAATAAATCAATATAATAAAGAATATTATAATACTTAGAAAGCTGAAAGCAAGCAATTCAATACCTGTGTGTATCGGAGTTTCTCACCCATAGCCACCCGGATTTGCTCCTCTATCAAGTCAACTGAAGATATCATTTCGGTCACGGGATGCTCTACCTTTTTTTTTTGTAAAAAAAATAATGTGTCACAACATTTACAATAAAGTGCACATCGTAGTCAGTTGCTTCTACATGTATGCACATAAAATTTTCAACCAACCTGGATTCTAGTGTTCATTTCCATGAAGTAGAATGAACCTCTTTCGTCCAAAAGAAACTCTACAGTACCAACACCAATGTAGCCAATTGATGCTGCTGCAGCAACGGCTGCATCACCCATGGCTTTACGTAGCTCTGGGGTTAATGCTGGCGAGGGTGCTTCTTCAAGCAACTTTTGGTTCCTTCTCTGCACAAGCACGCAAATTTAAGATACGTGGTCATTCACACTAGCTAAAATAACGCTGAGATTCTTTTTTATTTTAAATAATGATCGGATTTATATCAGTGGGCATATAAGATGTCTCTATTATTGCCCATAACCATCACTCATCTTCTAAATCATGGTTCGCGATTCGTAGAAGGTGATTTCTATGCAACCATTGGGGAAAATGGACAGCTTAACATGGATTATCTTCTGTCCTTTAATCACATACAAACATGTTGAGAAAATAATTAAAAGATATGTACCTGAATACTGCAGTCACGCTCTCCAAAGTGAACAACATTTCCGAATTTATCTGCGAGAACCTGAAGAAGCAAGCCGTGTACAGTTAGAAATACAAGAAGTTGATCAAGCCCAAGGAAAGTGCTAGTGGTAAATATTAAATAGGAACAAGTAAACATCACCAAGTAACTTCTTTTATACGGTAACGGTAAGTACAAAATCAAATTATATCCAACTAAAAGAATCTGTATGAGGAACATAAGGAAGGTGACATCAAAAGAAACTTCTCAAGTTTGTACACCATGTTTGCCCACATTGTATTTCTTCTACCTTCCACAATAATTGTTCTTTTGTGTTGTAGTTCATGAATGATTCAGCTTCTCAAACAGTGTGCTACTTTCACAAGCCCAAAAAATAAACCCATGTTCATGTTTATTGCTAGTTGAACAAACATCATTGACACATTTGAATAGAACCGATGATAACTTGAGTCTTTTTAAAGATTATATGAACCTCTAATTTAGTAGCTGTGGATCCTTCTATATGTTGTAGAAAAACATAGTAACGCCTCATTTTTTCACTATGAGAGAGAGGGATCACGTCAGCCGTCAGGCATCAGAAATACATTAACAGCACTCTTTTCTAGAACATGGCTACATGCAGAATTAATACTAGGAATATTTCAGATGGCCACTAGCCTGATTTTTATTTCTTTATCCACTTATGGAGCAAGTTAATGCTCCGATTGTATGGAACACTTTCAGACAAGAAGTATCGTCAATCCCAACAATCAGAGATTTTTTTTCCATGATAGTAGATCTATCCAGGGGCAAGCTTTTTCCTTTATCATTTCCAATACAGCCAGCAAATGCATTGCTTGTAAAATAATGGATGGAATGAAACTTCCCACTGACCAAACATTGATTAATTAAGCATTGAATTAGTGATCAAGTTGAATTTAGAATGACGGCAACACTTCAGCAAAAAACAATTACCTGGAATTCAATGTGCCTTGGATTTTGAATGTACTTCTCCAAATAAACACCATCATTTCCAAATGCAGCTGCAGCCTCACTCTTAGCTTGCTATTAAAGGGAAAATTCAAAAGTAGAGCTTCTTTCAGAAACATGATTAAAGAGAGTGCACTTTGAATATATTATATACAATTCCAGGACGCCAATAGATAGGTTACAGTCAAAATTCAGTAGAAAAACTATCAATCTATGTTTTGAAAAGAGCATGCCCACATGCTTGTATGCTATATATAATGTGCAGAAATCTTCAAAAGGAGTTGTGTAGTGAAGGAGATCATGCAAATAGCTTAATTCATTAATTCAAAAATTCTTTTGGTAAGTGAGTGGATGTCATATCTGCAATTGCCATGATACTGAGAATATCCAATTTAAGCTCCACAATTTTATGAAAGTGCCAACATATCCATGATATTATATTGTTCTCTGTTATTGTAGGGCCTGAACCTTTTCCCTTCTTTCTCGTAGGTCAAGTGGTAACTACTATAGGCACTTATTTGATTTCCAGATGGATATAACATGTTTAGAGAACAACACAGGCAACAATACTTCCAAAGATCAAAGCAGTGTTTGACAATTATGATGGAGATACATAAATGTTCTAAACAATTGTCCAAGTAACATTAATAAATGTTGCTGTAGGATATGAATCTATACCTACTGAAACTAGCAAAAATGTTGCTTTATGTAATTATCAGAAAAGCAAAGAAAAAAGAAAGAAAGATGGGCAGAATGTAGTTAGATGTAAGTAGTACAAAATACCTGCAACAACTTCACAAACTCGTCACGCTCTTTTGCAAGACGCATTCCACGGCCTCCACCACCTGCTGTAGCCTACAGAGCATAAAACATTTGTTAATGACCTGGTAAGCTTTCTATCAAAATAACTCGTATTCTCTCACCCTTTTTCCTTTGAAGATGCATAGATAGTTCAAAGTGAATCTTTTTTGGGGAATGAGGGTTCAATAGTTCAAACCGGAACTTGATCACCAAATTATCAGACAATAGAAAAAGGAGCTTTCAAGAGATTTCGCATTAACTGGATTGCAATTAACTCAAAACTACATAACATGTGACTGGTTCATTATATTAGTGACTATGGACAGCTATTATCTCATAAATAATACAACCCATATGACCATCTTATTTAACTTGTTTTCATCAGATGAGAAAATACAAAATTTAATACACAACTTCTACCATACAAGTAAAATACATCTCAGCTTGCACCATAAAAGTCTATAAAGCATAGATCCAAACTATTATTGTACAATAAACTTTTTCAAACTTATATCTTATTGACATATTTTTTTAGAAACAATTTGTACCGTACAAATAAAAGTACAACTCTCCTTCTATGGTACCATGTTTCAAAGACTTGTACTGCAAAAGTGGAGACTATATTTATTAGTGACACGTAAGGGTGGTTGGAGACCATCTACAATCACACAGTGATCCACAGTGAGACTATATCATTTAGAAGGTACATGGAAAGTTCCAAGTCGGCAGGAGGGTAGTTGGAGACTATATTTAGATGGATTTAACCTAGAATAATCATAGACAACCCAGTTTTTAATCCGCTTGAATGGTTCGGCCTATTGGATTAAACTTCAAAGGATCCTTTTTTATCTATTTGGTGGTTCATAAAATGGATAAGTTAAATCAAATCTAGATGAAGACCCAACTCGTTGATAGGCATAAAGCAGACAATACGGACTTCGGAACTAGGAGAGCTATGTGCTACATAACAAATTCAATCTCAATTCTGAGTGTAAACAAGTCCCAACATCCCTTTTTTTCTGCATAAAACACTTCAGTTTAAGTAGTGAATGTTATTTATTTGGAAATGTAGAAACTTATCATGGATGCATAAACATGATATGATGTTTTCCACATGGACCACGGTCCACAGTCTGTGTCAGATACAAGTAAAACCACTCAAATTGTTTACATTGAAAATATTTGAGAGGAGAAATAGCTTAACATTGGCTATGGAATGAAGTCTTAGTTTAGAATAGGAAATTATCCCACTTCCAACAACATATATAGATATTTTCTATGTCAATTATATCTTCTCATCAAAAAGAAGAAAGGTAGCAAAAGACTGTAAAAGCATATAAGACAAACTTTATCCAGGCATGAGGAAGAACTCAGGACTATAACTTCAGGATGCATGCAACATGCAACCAACTCTTCTGCAAAGACATAACTTTGACAGAAAGAAAAAAACAATAATTGCATATAAGCATTTGGATGTGCATAAGCAATCCTTGCATACTTCCTGACATTCCTGAAAAATAAATGCAAGACCCCTATCTAGATCTTAAACAACCAATAGACAGTAAATGGTGACAAGAACCAATCACTATTCTTAAGTCAGAGCCATAGTACATGACTTCAGAAAAACACTAAAGGGAAGCATTCTTCAGTTGTATGTGTAAATAAAAGAATGATGAATCAAATTGAAGTTGCCAATATCTTAAGCAAATATATGCATCTGTGTTACAAATTATATTACATCTTACCTTGATCATCACAGGAAAGCCAATCTCATCGGCAAGCCTGATGCCTTCTTCAGTGCTCTATTATCACAATGAAAATACATCAATAAAAAGGTTGATCTTTGGTGTCAAGAAACTCAATATCCTAATGCCATGTAAATGAATCAAAATACCTGTAATAGTCCATCACTTCCTGGTACAGTTGGAACACCAGCAGTCTTCATGGTATCTCTGGCAGTAGCTTTGTCCCCCATAACACGAATACTATCAGGCTGCGAAGAGGTATGTTAAACAATCAAGATATATTGTAATATCAAGAAATTCCACATATGTAACAACAACTATAAAATCGCTGATTGATTAAATGCATAATACATGCGGGTTAAAGAGTAGAGGGAAGCATAATGTTGATTGTATATCCTCCTTTAAACATGTTTCACATAGCTTGAAACTTAAAGAACATGTATCGCATGAAAGATAATCATTTATTATCGTCAATAGGGTTCATTGCCAACCAAAATACATGACTTCGGTTCTTCTCAGTTAGAACTGCAGATGCATTTTCAATATCTATTGACAATAATAAGATACTTACATTTGGCCCAATAAAGTTGATTCCATGCTCTCTGCACATCTCAACAAAAACAGCATTCTCAGCAAGGAAACCATAACCGGGATGCAACATTGTACATCCACGACTGATAGCAGCAGACAGGACATTGGGTATCAGCAAGTACCTGCAAAAAAGGGACAACACAAGATACTAGGAATCAAGCAAAGGTGCTAATGATTCACACAAGTATGTCAATTTATACGAATATTTACAGACATATTCAGGTTTATACTGAATAGATGATCATAACATCTCCAATCTCAGGTAACAAACAAATAGAGATCCCTATCGTGCCTTTCCTGGTTTTCCATATGGCTTGCTTTGTCCAGTCTTGACAAATGACCTTGCCTGGGCAAGTAGGCCACTAACATGAATGGAAAACTTTTCCATCTGTTCTATTAATCCATTCAAATCAGCATCCCATATGTAGTAAGATCCCACCAGCATGAAATGTCAGTAGAACACTACATGTGTCCGGCAAGGTCAGTCTAAATGAGATCAGCTGACACCAGTCGAAACAACTCTTCATACTTGGTTACATCTCCAACTGGTGAGATAAATCTCTCTGAATGATGGACGGGAAGGTCAATTGGAATTTCAGTGTTAATTGTTAAAGGAAGATAAGTCACAGGCTTCATGTTCTTTCCATCTATAGCCAGTGCAATTACAAGTGTTCTCACATCCATGGATCCACCAAAGAACTCGTCTTTGAAATGAACTAAAATTTCAACTATTTTATGTGATGGAGATAGGTTGACTTACGATTGACTACTAGGAGCTTCCCCTATGCAAACTGATTCATCAGCCAGTTTCACATGAAGTGCATCCTTATCTATGGTGGAGTACACTGCAACACAAGGAATCCCGAGTTCATGAGCAGTTCGAATCACTCGCACCGCAATTTCACCTCTGTTTGCCACCAGAATTTTTTCAGCACGACAAGTAACAGCAAGTGCTCCCTCACGTTTCCCCGATCTACGGACTCTTTGAGAAGCCTGAACTCTCTGCCTAGGAAAGCTCACCTTACTTCCAACCAAGAAGTTACACTGGGAGCTCTTGATTCCACTAGACCTCCCAATGACTAAACCCTAGAATCAAACGTCACATGTGAACACCCATCAAAAAATGTGCATACCAATGAAAATTCATTTACGCAATAGACAGCTTTGTACAAGCACAAAGCCAAACACAGTAATCCTAACATGCATATGTTCATTAAATATACATGAGAAACAGTGATCCAATATCAACTTCGTTAACACCCTACGAAAACTAAATATTGCAACAAAGTTCTTGAAGGTTGTGTGGATCCAATTTCAGCTGATTATTTGCATCTCACGAGCCTAAAACATACAACTAGTCTATCAAAAGACAAAAGATAATACCTGCACAAGGATATATCACATCATAATCTCAAGTCATCTAATAACAATACTCTCTTTGCTACAAGTTATATGAGCTTTTTAGCTTGTCCAAAATTAGATGAGCCTTTTTATGCTATTTTTCAACTTATTAAGCAATACTACATCATGTTTATGATTTTTCATACACCTTAGTAAGAAATCAACTAGAATTTTATATTTTTCTTGTCAAAGCTCTTTTGGTGATCCCAGACCATTCAATCACCATCATTCTCCTTTCAGCTCCCCTCCACATTGGAAGCTCCATTAATGATGTTTTTCAAGAATACATCCTTCGAAAATAGAATTTGGATAGATAGATTCTTGCAGAAGAAACCAATTTTACAAAGAAGGCTAGCAGCTATGAAATACAGCCAAGTAAATGGTTGTTGCTCTGAATGTGTGTATTTACTATTTAGCAATTTTCACACATAGACATGGTAGTAGATCAGTACTTACTATATAAAACTTATCCAAAGACAATTACAAATAGCGAAACGAGATAGAAATCTCAACCTACATCTCCAACCAAAGCAGTTTTCGACATGTTCTCGAATTTACTGAACCTAAAAAAACACTCATACATACAACCAGCCAAATTAACTCCAGTAGCATCTAGAAAAGTGAACTAAGTACAATTAGAGACAAAGGTTCATCAATTTACAGTTCTACACGCACAAATAACATACAGATCACAATCAAACCACCAGAAAACTCCATAAAAATTTAAACACTGTTCTACACTTCTACCGATATCCAGTATACAAAAACATACAAACTATAACGCAATTTCGCATACATATAACAACTATCAATAAACAGATTGATTACAAGAAGATAGTCGCTAAACAACATACATACCGGAGGAGATGATATCGGTTTACTACTGCAAAATGTCAAGGCGGCGGAATCCATTTCTGATATCAAAAAACGCCTGCAAAAACAACACACACACACACACACAAGATCAAAATTAGCGAATTGAACAACTAACTACACGATATTGAAAAAACTAAGATCTGAGTTGTTAGTTCGTAAATGAAGATCAAAGATCAAAAATGGAGGATGGAAGAAGGTAGAACTCACTCAAAAATTCAAGGAATTAGGCGTAGCAGTTGAGCGAAGAGAGTGTGAAGTAGTTAAAGGAGAAAGAGGGATAAAACCTATGCACATTGAATACTCCGCCCGAAATCGGAGCTTTTTTGTTTTAACTACTTTGCAGACATCAAATGGCAGCTATGAAATCAGTAATTGAAGACATGAATTCGAAGCCATGAAATCAGTCTTTTTTTCACACCAAATGTCACAATCATGAACAGGTGGTATCACATGTACGGCTGTAGATGGTGGTGACTTGTGGCCACGGTCGGTATTTTTTATGCAAGTTATGTTTCGATTCTTTTTCTATTTTAGTTTTACTTACAAGTAATAGCTAAACCCCGTTGGGTGGGGTTGTAAGTCAAACCCGATAGCCAATGTGTAACACTTGGGTGTTTTTATTGTTTGTCAATTTTTCAGTTAGTCATTCAAGTTGAAGTTTTAGCTCAACACGGAATAGGCGAATTTGATATACGATTTGAATGATGTAAAAAGAGTTTGAGAAATCTTCAACAACGACATAAAGTTACGAGCTTTTGCATAATCGAAATAAGGTCCATATGTCTAGTGAGTGTGCATAGAGATATGCACTCTCTTCATATTGGGGGTTAAGATCTAGACCTACTTAGTAAGATTAACAATTCGAAAACTGACATTTATGAAACTTTGTGATAAAATCGTAATCACAACTTATATGATAGAATTTCGATGGGAGAAAATATGAGATGAGATTCATTTGTGACCGGTTACATTAACCACTTAAGTTATTAAAATACCCCTTTTTTTGTTTTTTTTTTTTATTTACTCTTTTGGGATGGAGGGGGGGGGGGGGTAGCAGGTATTGTTTATTAAGTAAATCTTTAAAATCTTCTCAAATCTACCAATATTCAATCCAGAAGTTTGTGAAAATTTCCGATTCTTAGTAGTCCATTCCATATGAACACAATTTGTGGTCCTTACCACAATATTACTTGAAAAGACGAACGTAATAGGAGTGTATATTTGAGCTAATTTTGTGCCACATTTTTATAGCGTCATCTTCCGCTATCAATAAGATTTATTTAAAGCTTTGTCAAAGTTTAAAGATTGTAGCAAACAACATTTTTGTTGACGATGAACAATAATATATCAGTCTTATATGAAGTTGAGTTAAAAAAAAAAGTGAAGTAACAAAGTTTGGGTGAACCACTATAAATCTCGTATCTATATTCTAAAACCCAACTATTTGTCTTTTCACATTATTTTTGTTTGAGTTGAAACATTGTTAAAAAACTGAAAAATTTGTTCCAAACAAGCTATTGCTCTAACTTGAAGAAGACTAAGGGGCCGTTTACTTGGTCTAACTGGGTAAGTTCTAACCCGGGTAAGAGTGCTGACCCAGGTAAGTGCTGATCCGGGTTGTGTTACGTGGGTAAGAATGTTTACGAGTTGTGTTTTGGTAAGTGCTTACCAACGAAAAAAATGACTATTATAACCCTTTTGTAGTTTATTGTTAAATAAAAATGTAATTATTTTTAATATTAATTATTCAATAAAACAAAAATAACAAATTTTATTTTAAATAACCATATAATTATTTTTAATATTAATCGGTTGAAAAAGTAAAAGAAAAAAATCTAAATAAATGAAATTATTTTAAATATTAATTGTTTGATAAAAGATATGTTATTTTAAATATCAGTTAAATCACTTTAATAAAAGAAGAAAGTATTTAAAATTTACCTAAACTCTAAAGGCAATCTTTTTCTCACCCTCTTTCACTTTTAACTTTTTCTTTCAAAAAACCTACGCCTCCATCCACCCTCCGTCCGCCTCCCTCCATCCTCCATCACCACCACACTACCACCAACACATTAACGCCGACGGGTTTCTCTTAACACCGCCTCTGCCTTCACGTCTGTTTCCAGATCCACGTACATCTGTAGATGGGTTTCTCTTAACGCCGCCGGGAAATTACCATTGCCGTCGGTAAGATCCGCCAGAAAATTACCATTGCCGATGGGATGTTTACACATAGGATTCGTCAATAGGTGGCATACCATGTGATAATGTGTTGAGAAAAGTCGTTTTTTGTGACATATAATGCCAGCGGCCGACGACCGACGGGTTACATCTGAAGTGAACGGGGTAACGATGGAAGGGGTAAACGGTGGAAACTTAAAAACTGACTGGGGTCAGTAAGATTTTGGTGCTGGTTGGGTCTTCGGTCAGACAGATGGTTTTAGTAAACGCTCTGACTGCTGACCGAGTCAGATATGCTGACCGAGTCAGCTCGGTCAGTGCGAAGTAAACAGCGCCTAAGCTGACTATGTTTTTCAATTCGATTTCAATTTCTTTATAAAACGGATTTTTAATCTAATATAGCTTTACAGTTTAAACCAAAATGAAAATGGATTTTTTTCCCAAATACACGTTGAATTGCACCGTTACTTCTAGAAAGGTCCTTATGTTAATCTCCATAAACATATGGTAAATTGACGAGACTAGACATTTTGGATATAATTTCTTCAATATTTTAGGAGTTACCCAATTTAATTAAAATAACTACTGTTTGCTCATCTTCTTCTTTTTTTTTTGGTTAACACTTCTTCAAGCATATAAAAAATTACTTCCATCATAAACACAATATAAAAGAGTTGATCTGTAAGCCCTTACTTCATCTTGTTAAATGAAGTGGTAATACAGTTTGCAGAATTCAACATTAATCGATATCGGCATACTATGATGTCATCGAAATGCAGCAAAAATGTGGTCTTACCGTAGGCCAGTATATATGGCAGTATCGTATAGAGGCAAAAGACTTGTGGGTACAATCACTCTGATTTTACAGCTTATGGATGAACTTCATGCACAGCCAAGTATTACTCCGAAAAATCAACATGTGATAGGATTTCGGATCCGGATCCGGATCCTAAAATAACCCCTTCAGCTTATGTCTTACCATCATAAAACAGAAGTTATTTATGTGAAACTTATACCCAAAAATAACACTTAGAATTCAGACAATCTGCATACAAAGTTGAACAGGTGGTCAACTAGATATGAGCTCCATAACTGCTAGCTCAACACTGAAACCACATAATAAGTAACATTCTCGTTGGAACCGCAAAAAACAAAGTATTAACTTTAGCCAATTTCGGGTTATATTTCTGACCTCCTCCTACTTCAAGTAAACCTTCAACCAAAGATCGATCTATGCCGCTTGCCTTTTCAACATGTACAAATATACCCCCAGTTTTTCCGCCCCGCCCCACCCCAACCCCAGTTAGCTTAACATTCCCGGATTCTGTCCTTCAGACAACCTGATGCATATATAGCATTGTTCAAAATCCATCCATCAATATGCATCAAAACACAAGAATAAAATGCATACAAGTTCTAAGTTTGTTCAGTCTTTATCGCTGGAACATAATGATTGGGAATTTTTAAACTTCTATAACAGAATCGTAAGTATACAAGTACCTCAGGCAAAAAAAGGTTTGCTGGGACCGGGAAGTGCAGAAAATCAAGATTAGAACAAATATCATATTTAACTTTCAAGCTTTTACCTCCAACGATATCGAACGAGTTTGTGTATATTGTTCCAAGAAAAATCAAGCTTTTCTGGAATTTGAAGCAAGAAGGCCCATTTGTGTTGTGAGCTGCTGCACTTGAGACCTCGAACACTCGGTTTCCGATGGATTGCTTTCGTTTCCCTTTGTAACATGGTCATCCGCAGGACTCGAGTCCATCTCATCGGTCGTTTCAACCTCCGGGTTTGGCTCGAGAAACTGATCCAATGATGGGTCATATGAGGTAAGGTACTTTTCCATCTCTATCAGCAAGTTACTGTCCCATTCCATGTCTGCATCGGGAGAGAAACTCCCGATTTCCAACGGAAGTTTATCGTCGACCAAGTTCGGTTCCAGGAGCGCTGGATTCTGTGCTTCGGAATGCATGTAATCGTTCGAGATGTTGACACTAGCATCCGGAACCATATCTTGCAAGCGCGAGAGCTCCGATACGTCCGGAAATTCTTGACCGTCGACTAGCGAGCTCGCTTCGGGGAATTGATTGGTTGCGACCACTTCGGAATTCGCTTCGAGAGGTGCGGACAGCACCCCGGTAACAGCCGGTAAATACGACCGACCGGAAGCCGGTGGGTTGACCTCCTGAAGAGTAACTCCCGAGCTACTACGGGATTCCGAAGAACCATCGGTAACGAGATAGCTTTCCGGATTGTTGCCGAAAGTTCCCAATCGAGGGGAGGCGGTATCTAGTTTCATTATCTGTTTGAGCATCGCTTGTGCTGCATCGTTCATCATGGGATGGTACTTAACGATCCGTCCGTCGGATGAAGCAACGGACGGATGATGGTCATCTGAAACAGCTCCGTCTTCCTTAAATCTACGTTTTTTGTTCCCTTCCGTTATGAGTCGGGTGCTCTCGTTTTGCTGTTGTACAAAGTGAGCCAAGAATCCGGGGCTGTTGACCGCCTTCGCTAAGAACGACATCATCTGCTGCTGCCGCTGTTCCATCCCCTGGAGCCGCTGCACCATTGACTGCATTTGGTTATCGGTCGTCTGTTGTTGCTGTCTCAGCCTGACAAGTTCCTGCATCAGAACGTTTTTATCCCGTTTCAGTCTCTCGACCTCCTCCTCGAGGCCAAATTTTCCGACTTCAACGCACGCACCCACAGAGGAGCTTTGTGCATGAGGTTGTGGAGGCTGCTGGTTGTGTCCGGAAGCTGATTTCCGGCGAACGATACTTTTAAGCAAGTGTTTCTGGCCTCGTAGAAATCCCTCGTTTGCAAATTCCCAGCGATCAGGATCGACTTTCCTAAATCCCTGTTTATTAGAGGCTTCAATTAGCACATGTATTTTAACAACGATAAGGTTTCTAATTTTATTTGTATTTCAATTAACACATATATTACTTTTCCTTGAGTATCTAGAAAATGTGGTGGAACACAATTCATAATAAACATATAAGGTTTCTAATTTTATTTGTCTGTTAATCTACGGAACATACCTGCAAAGGTTGAAATATCATATCAATTATCAAGCAAATTTAGTTTCAGCCAAAATAAAGAACAACTCCCCTCGAATTTTGTGTCAAGCTCCGATATTGCATTTCATGTTGACCAAAATGCGATAGCCTTAACAAAAATTACGCTAAAATAGCCTTGCAGCTGTGATAAAATTACACTATAGGTACTCCGGAAGAAAAGATACTTCTTAATTTATAGTCTAGAATCTAGACCACATTATTCACAGGTTAACACTTAGCAAACTTAAAACAGTGGTAATTTGTGTGTCATTACTATCAATTACCCATGTCCCAAAACACATCGAATCAAGACTGCTTGTGTATCACCCATGCTGATTGGCAAAAGCCTGTTGCCCATACCCTGCTAGCAAGTTCTTGCAGGATTTGGTCATAGGGAACCTCAGAACATTTGAGGATAAAAATTCTTTCTTAATGGCGACAAGAAGACTGGCATGCTAAATTAGTCTAAAATAAATAAGACAGTAAGACTAGAATTATTCAAAATGCATCTTTCTACTATAAAAAAATATTACATGTAAACAGAATTATAGAGCATACGCAGGAAAAGCTTGTAGGCCAAACAAAAAGGGGAAAAAAATCAAAGACCTTATAATAAACCAAATCAATTGAAAAGTGAGAGAGAAATGGGCATTTCTAGATCTGCCACCCCCTTCTCTAGGAAGTGTAGAACAAAACGATTACACACAATCACTCTGACCCTCAAGAAAAAGTAATAAAACTATCCGTAACAACTTAAACACAGACAAGTACATGGTCTAAACTCATCGGAATTAAGGGTTTACCCCCAACCACATTGCTTCTTGTTATGTCCATAAAACCTGATATGAAAAAGAAATAACATTTAGTGCTAACAACCTCCGTATATACAAGTCAGGTCAAACCCATCAAGTACTCCCTTTCAAAGTTGTCATTGTTACGAACTAAAAGATCCAAAACACAGATATCAGATAACAAGGCACCCGCTTAGCTACCAAACTTTTATACTTCATAGCTTAAATAACATACAGCACTATCGTATTCATAACAGCTTTACAGAACTAATACTACAAATACCATTATGATTAAATACAACAAAAATGCATACCGAATAAAGTACCCAAGAAGTGTAAATCATTACAATCTTCATATAAAAGAAAATGAAACAAGATAGTCTGAACCCAAACTAAACGTAAACAGTGGTCAGTATAACCCACTTGAAAGCAAGGCTGGGGTAGAATGTATGCAGACATTACAAAGGAGTAGAGATATTGTTCTTGTAAAGACCCTGGCTCGAGGAAAGTTTTTGTAAAATAAGTTTTGGGGGAGTCTTGGGTGGACCCATGTACCTTGTAAATGAAAGATTGATAGATTTGAGAAGTTAACGAAGTGCTCATATTTGGTAAAGTACCAAGGGTTCTGTAAAAGTAAAGCAAGTATAGTAAGCAACAAAAAGGTTAAAGCAAGTAAGCATTACAAAAGCACGATAGAGGGTATGTGTGAAACTAAACTAAGAACGGTACCAAAAGACAAAAGCATCAAGGTGTGCTCCTGGGAGACCCTCACCTATGAGGCTGTGACACTCCTGATTGCCGCCAAAGAGCCCCTTCTAACAAACCTATGGTAACCTATTTGTATGCTCTACAACCCTCCTCCCATCCACCCTCTCCCTCACCCTATGCCAGTCCACAATAGCTTACAAGACCCTACAAATAATCCTCTAACCTAGTCATGTGTCTCCAAGTACACCTATCAGAAGTCATGTCCTTAAAAACGCTCAAGGTCGCCCTATACAGCCTCATCTCCTCCACATCCTCCTCATCCACTCAATGTTTCATTCTTGACCCACCTCACCAATGTTGTCATCTGTCACCTGTGAACGTGTTTACTGTTTACACCATAACAACTTCCCTTGCTCAATTTAACCGTGATATGCATGAACCCCAGCTCTGCCGAGAAGACCTCATTTGGAATGAAACAAGACAGACTCAGATGTAGACTTTGAGTACAAACAAACCAATAGAAATAGAAATTGTGGGACAATAGTTCAGGCTCCTAGTCAGCTCCTTAATGACAATTTGATATTGAGAGTCAGCAGTTCAGTTTGACTCCCAATGTTGAAAGAGATAGATTTTTTTAATAATTATGTACATAGATGAAAGAATAAGAGACATAGATAACTAGACAATACATAAAATTTGAGAAAAACAAGACTAGATAGCAAGAAAAGAAGGGGAGATAGTAGCAGCAGGCAAGGTGAGAGTCTGAAGAAATTTGGGAGTAATTGGCTCTCTTTCTCCCTCTCTCATTTCCCCTTGTCTTTTTAATATCTAATTGCAGTCTCTTGGACTTTCTTCAAATGATTGGCATTAACCGGAGAAGGGTTTTATTTGGGTTTCAAAAAAGACTCGCCGGAGAAAATTAATCTCAATTTTGAGTTTGCGGCACCATTTAGAATACATAGGCAGTCACTACATAACTTCAGCACCCCCCCTTGGAAATGACTGTCAAGATGCTTGAAGTCTTGAACAACTTGCAGCTTCAAAATCACCACTGTCACTTAGTTGAGGGGTTGCCTAATTGCCTTTATAAACTTGGTTGTCATGAGATTGCAACATCAAGGCATTCAATGTAACCGTGTTGATTGTAATTTAAAATTATGTAGAAAAGTACAATGGGTCATCCCAAAAAAAAACAGTTCATAGAGGTCAAATATAGTTGACTACCAAACAAATAAACAAACCAGCAATAAAGTATACAAATCTAGCCTATAACTCCCCCACACAGAGTGCACCCAACCTTGTCCTACAAGTATCCCATGCCAGACATGCAATAACTCAAAAAGCCTCCATAAGTTAAGTTGCCAGTATAGCCAAATTCAATTATGTGAGCTCTCTTATCCACTTCCGCTATAGCTCCATGATCAATGTCACCATCGTATGTTTGAAATCAGCATCTGCTGACCTTTTTCCTAATATCATCAGCACTAATGATCTCAGAACATTTTCTTCCAAACTTTTTCCTGCTTTCTAATTATCACAGCAGCAAGTGGCTAGAGAGCTTACACACATATATATATACACACACACACACACACATATTTCCATTTAACAGGAAGGGTGTGAGTTTATCTATACACACACACACACACACACATACTTGGTAACTAGATTGTTACAACCCTACACATTTGCATCCAGGCCATATGCAAACAGTTAACAAAGAATCACATATTGCCTACAAAACCTCTGGAAATGAAAATTTAACACTTTTACCTTGTCTTTCCCTAAATTTTGAACTCTCAACCTAGTGATCAGCAAATGAAAAGTGAACATATTACAAAACTCACAAACATATAAACAATTATCCCAAAATTGGAACCATAAACAAATCAAACCATAAAACAATCAATCAATCATGCCAGTGGTAACTTGAAAACTGAAATTCAATAAGCAAAGGAGAACGAAATAATACATAAGTATTCAGCTGTCGAACGAAGCTTGAGAAATTGTTGTGCTTGAAGTATTTAGGCAACAAGTCTCTAGCGAACTCCGGCGGATCCCAAACGACGAAGCTGTTATTCGTAGCACTCCACGAAACAACCTTATCGGTGGAAGGATCATCCACCATATCGTAGGTTTTGACTAGGAACGGCGGCGGAGCATTGAGGCTGGACATCGGAGGCGGCGGCGGAGGCGGTGGAGTGGCGGAAGAAGCGTCAGGTGCAGCATTACTGTAGGTAGGAGGAGGAGCTTCCATGGCGATTGGGAGGTTTTGTGGTTGATTTTTAGGGTTTTGGAAGCGCCATTTGGGGATTTTAAAAACCCTAGAAGACAACAGTAAGTGAAATTGGAAGTGGAAGTATGGAGAAAACTATGGAAGAAAGAAGAGAAAAAAATGGTGATTAGATGGGGTCTAGTAGAGATGATGGAAAGGGGAACACAAGTTGGATTTTTTTATTGTTTTTGTTGTAAATGGAAATGATGACTGAAAATAGTTGGACCTGATTTCAAGATAGCAACTTGCTTGACAAGTAAATTTATATAAAAATAAAATAGTAACCGGACTGCTACGTGTCGTCGTGTCGTCATCTGGTGAGTCGGTTTCAGCATTTTTCTGCCTAAATATGTATCTGTAAATATTTTACACTTTCGGTTCATTTAAGCTTATCTAATTAAGCTTATACTAGACTCGAACCCGAAACCATTTGATTTTGGACAAACACTACCCCACCCATTCAAATTTCAATAACAATGAGCTATGCGACGTCATTGACAATTTTCCGTTTTGCTCATACATTTGGATTTACAAGTTTTAAAATGTCGGGTGTACGAGATATATAGATAATAGATGAGTATGTGCATGTGGGGGTCAAAAGTATAGGAGGTATGGATTGATTTGAGAGGAGAATGGTATGAATAGCAATTCCTTATTTTTAACGAATGATTTAACTTGATTATCATGCGTATAGGTATCATACACATACATATATAGGTGGAGATTCAAACGAGAACATTTTTTATTTGCAAAAATGTGAGAACGTTCAACTTAATTAACTCATATTTTCAAATCATATATATATACATATAAATCATTTAGTACAGTAATCAGTAATGTAATTATCTATTATTTATAAATGTCATGTTATTTTAATTAATGGTAAGTTGGTAACTGTCCTTTTATGGTTTACCAGAGATTCAAAAGTAATACCTTAAAAAAGTTGCAATAGCACCTTGATAATGTTGTGATAACACGAATTTCCCCAAATAAAAAACAAAATTTTAATTTAAAATAAAAACTACATTTTTTCTTGTACTTTTATGAGCCAACTCATGAATATAAAGGAAATACGATCACATGTATAAGTCTTCATGATATTGCACTCTAAAACACATTCGATTCTCTAGTATAAAGAAAGCGAAATATGGATAAAGTTATGTATTTCTCATTTAATTAACATTTTTGGAATATAAAGCGGCTTTTAAAACTCAATGATCGTATATTTAAGTTTGAATAACATGAAAATGCAAAAGAGAAATATCCATCCTATTCGAATTTAGCTTTAACAACGTTAATCAAAATACAAATAACACATTTGGAATACATTATGCATTTTCATAATGTTTTTGAAGAAATAAATGACGATGATATGAAAGCATGATTTTGACAAAGAAGCTTCGATTCAATTGATTTCTCAATGGAATAAGGTATCGGACTCAATCATTTCAATTAAGAGTTGTGGTACTGAAATTCCTAATTAATTAAGATGTGGAAGGTAGCTAACCTTTAATTGAATTACACTAGAAGACGATAAAAGTAAGTATCAATAATTGTTGGATGAGAATATATAAAATAATCAATAATTTTGAAATAATATATAAAGCACTAGAACTGAATGGAAATGTGCGGCTTAGAGGTTGTTTTCGCATTTAATCAAAGGGGTTCTCGTTTGAACCATTCCCTATGTGTGTGTGTGCGCACGTGCATGCGCGTGTCTGTTATGTGGGGATGATCAAATGCAACCTACCCTAATTTATGCAAACGCCAATTTTATTGTTTATTTTAACGAAATTATCTAATATGATGAAATGATTTTATATATATATATATATATAATATTTTAATGAAAACGTTTAATATAATGAAATTTGTTGACATAAATAAGCTACATAACAACAACCGCTAATAAATGTGGGTTGCAAATAGTGTTGGCCAAATTTCGGGTTCAGGCCGGTTCGGGCAGGGTTTGACCAAAACCCGGTTTGCTACAGTGTTGGTCAAACCCGGGTTTGGTCAAACCTGGGTTGAGTCGGGCCCGGGTTCCGGCCGGGCTCGGACCGGTTTCCGGCCCGGGTTTCGGGTTCAACCCGGGTTCGGCCCGGTTTCCGGCCCGCGGTCTGAGCCCGGGGTTCGGGTCGGGTCAGGTTGGTCAAACGGGTCGGGTTCGGGCTAGCCCATCGGTTCGATTCGGTTCGGTTTCGTTTGGCCATCACTAGTTGCAAATAAGAACACTTATATATATATATATAAAAATTATGGACCAAGTTCCTCTACTTGATTCTAAAAAACCCTTGAATGAATGTATTAAATCATTTTATCAGTAAATTAAAAGAACATTTTGAAGCTCCAATTAGGTGGTGTTTCGTCCATCCTCTCCCTCCTCAATCTCATGGATTGTGTCTATCTCCCTTAAATAACTTCTACCATTTCGACCACCTTTTCCTTGTTCGTTTTTTAAGGTTGTCATAGGCTATACCAAACTAATCCCAACAAATTATAGTTAAATACATGAGTCATGATAAGTTTGGTGACCACAATTATCGTGGACACTTGAAATTAAACTTTATGCAACGTTTCTCTGAGTTTCAACCACTATGCCACAGCCCTGTGGTTTTCCCTTTTTTGTCTTCTATCTTTTATATGACAACTACCCCTCCTACCCTTTTTCATGGAAAAGATTCATCTAGGCTTTGCCTGTATTACATCATTGGCAATTTGGAAATTAAATTGTGGTCGTCTGATACTAGGCGTGGCCAGAGGATGCTAGCGCCTAACTCCAACCCATACTCCTAGGCCTTGTACTAATACACCACCACCCTTGTGGTTTCTCTTTCTCCTACCCCTTTTAACATGCATAGACCTTAAACGAATAAACAAACATATAATTTATAATGGACTCCAATGAACCCATCAAAAACAAACCGAACCTATATAACTACAAAGTATACATACATATTTTTTTTAGAAATGAAACTACCCATATAACTAAATAGGCTATATGCGTCTTACAAAACAAACTCGGCTTAAACATACAAATTAACATTTGAATACATATAATTGAAATGAATGTCTGTACAAAGTACCTATGGGGATTGGAAAGATGTAGATTGGGATCTTGATGAATGTTACGTAGAGTCAAAGATGCTTTTAATTTTTCTATCTACAATTTTCTCGAAAGAAAATCCAAACTAATAAAGAACCCAATGTATTTATCCCACATTTCAAATAAATACAACCAAATTCAACCTATAAATTTTAGGAAATTTTGCATGAAAATACAACTAACCTTATATCGAATTTTCTTTTGGAACCAACTTAAGATCTAAAGCAAACTTTTTATAAATTCAGAAGTTCCATTTATCTGACAACCTATTAAAAATGACATGACTTAAACAAATCATTGTTGACTAAATATCTTATTCAATAAAAAGCAACGAACAAGAAAGAACCACAGAAAAATTGATTATTTGTTATTAAGTTTATAAAGCGTTATATTAATAATACATATCGATGGGAATGACAATGCACTTGTCCCCCTTCTTATTGTTCATTTACCCCTATTACCACTCTATATGGGTGGGTTAGGGACTTAAGATGTTGTTTGGTTGTTTTTTCATCAAGTTTTGTAAAAATCAAGTTATTTATATGGATCAAATATAATATTTAGTAAGACCTTTTTCATAAATGAAAGAACTGTGTTTTTTAATTGGAACCATGAGTTAAACAAAATATTAATTTCTTGCATAAAACTCTCCCCAAGGAGTAAGTGAATAAGGACATTTTAGACCGATCATTCTGCCACTACCAAACACTTAGGCTATGTTTGGCAAATTAGCTGATAGCTAGCTTATGATGACAAAACTAGCTTATGAGTATGTAAAATGACTAAAAATGGTATATTTGAAATTAATAATTAATATTAACAAGGGTATAATTGGAAAAAGCTACAATAAGCCTAAATCGACCTTTTTTCTTTGAAAAATTAGAAAGCAGTACAAGGAGTCTGCAATTATTTCTGCTGTCAAATTATTATTCCCCATCGATTTAGTAACCTCTGCTACAAAAAAAACTCATAAGACCAACTCCATTTGCTCCAAAAAAACTACTCAAAGTAATGTTTCAAAAAGCTAGTTTATGGTACATGTTTGTATAGACTAACTTATATACTAACTTATTTTTGCCAAACATAGCCTCAACTTATGTAGAATAAGCTATAAATTGAAGAAGAAATTATAGATTGAAGGACAAATTTGTGCTTAGATTTGAATAATGGGGGGTGTAATCTGATAAGTTCAGAAACTCTACGGGTATAAAATGAAATTTGATGTTGATCAAATCAAACTGATGGTATTTTTTTGTATCCAAACCAAGAAGAAGAGAAGTGATTTTGGCGGGAAAGGAAGGGGATGACTTCAACGGTGGTGGATTCAGAGTCGCCGGATCTAGTTTGCGAGCTCGATAATGTCCAAGGTATGGTGGATGCCCTAACCTCCGTCCGATGGAAACGCCATCAGGTTCGTTTTTTAGGTTTCAAGTATTTTGCAAAAATGAAGTTTTGACGAAAACCTAGGGTTTTAAGTAGTCTTTTTGAGTTTGATTGACAAATCTAGGGTTCTTATATCGGAGGAGTTGTGCTAATTGTTGGATTTTGTTTGTAAGTTAGGATGCAGTTTTGGAATTGAGTGAGCATGGGATAGTGTTGATTGTTGAAGATACTGGTTGTCTTCAAGCAAAGGTTTATCTACAACGAGAGGTATATATATATATATATATACACACACATAATTAGGCTTATTGTGCTTTAAATTTTCGAAAGGTCAGTCGACATTCTAGAATCTAGAATATTCATATGTTCGTTCGCAATATCGATATTGGAAGTATTGTGATTATGCAAGTTATGTAGGTAAAATGTTGAGCTAGCTGATAGCTGATAAGCTAGCTGTTGACTAATAAGCTAGCTAGTAGCTTATGAATAAGTTATGTTTGGTAAAAACTAGCTTATGAGTTATGAGTATGTAAAATGACGAGAAAGGGTATCTTGGGGTATAATAATTTATCTTAATAAAGGTATAATTGGAAAAAGCTACAAAAAGCTTCTGAAACACTACTCCAACTAGCGTTTCAATAAGCTAGCTTATGGTCCATTGAAACATGTACTATAAGCTAGCTTATTTTTGCCGAACAGAAGTCAAATTAATGGCGAACCCCAAACCTGTAAGATCTGAACATAAACAACAAAGGTGGATATTTTCTGCCGATCGGTAGTTTATACAATTAAAAAAGAATGACGACAAAGTAAAAGACATTGGTGACAAACTAGTGACAAGTTTTTTTATACAATTTATATATGCTAAATGATAATGGTAAAGTATGTTCTGCTTTTCGAGCTACAATGTTAACAAGGCTGGTCAGCACTTTTATGTTTTGATGCAACAAGATGCTACTTGAATGATTGTATCAAGTAGTTTGTTGGTGGAATAGTCTCTAAATGGAAGTTTCTTCTTCCAGATTCAGAAAGTAGTGACTGGATAAAAGAGTTACAAAAATAAGAAAATTTCAAGAACATACAAGAAGAAAGTAGTACCCTCATCCCCTATCGATTTAGTAACATCTGCTTTAAAAAACACATTGATGCAACTCCAATGGGGGTATTCCTTGATCATCTCTTTCTATAGCTACGAATTATGATCTTCTGGAGATAAAAGAAAGAAAGAAAAAATAGTTTCTTTTACGAATTCCAGTAATGTAACTGAAAAAATGTAATATGATTAGTATATAACATATGTAAGAAAACCCTGTATTTGTTAATTGTTAAAATGATGATCCAAAATAGTGGCTGAAGCACACTTGATGAGAAGAATAAGAAACGATCTAAAAGGAGGAATGAGGAGAGCACTGTTTACATCATAACTACTAGTTCCAAGTATTTCACTTATGGACGGAGAATGTTGCTTCTTATCTCTCAGCTGGCCATACAATAACCTCTGTTTTTTGTTTTTTATTGTAGCTTTTTGTTCGTTATGAATATAATGCACAAGGGCGGCCTAGGTTTGGAGTAAGCTTGGGCCTGTTTGTGGATTGCCTCAACACGTTTTGTATTCCTGGACACTCGAGCACAATCGAATTCCAGTATCCAGGGCCTGATATGCAGCTTCTTCTCAAGTACTTATTGACCCCCTTTGTCTTGATTTCGTTGAATACTGGATTCTAAATATTAGAAAAATTAAACCGAGGAGATTGTAAAGTACATTCTTAAGGGCGGAATATGGAAATTGGTTTACTTGTGACAAGAATGAAATTTCAGTGAAAAAAGAAAAGGAAAACTGGGTTCAAAGTCAGAAATCGACATAAGCTTCTCATTTTTTCTTAACACGTTAATAAGAACCACTTTTGCCTTTTATGTTCTAACTTCCATGGATCCGAGGATAGTTTTTCACTGTGGTAAGATGCTGTCTTTTTTTCTTTGGTTAGATCTACTGACTCATTAAGTGCTTGCACTTATGCGGAGATCAGAACTAGGATCCCAGACACAATTTCATGGGATTACAATTTTGAACCTGCAGGAAGCACTCCCATCAGTTTTACTGTTAAGGTACCTAATTTCTTTTTCTAGCATCATTTTTAGTGGTTTTGCTTTTTGGCAACATAGGCAATTGCTTGAATGTGAACTGCATCTTACCTATGTGTGGGGGTGAGTTTTTTTTTGTAGCTTGTTCGGTTTTACTGTAATGCCTTTCATACATGCATAATATGAATAGTCAATAAGATGATCGGTTTTACTGTAATGACTTTCATACATGCAGAATATGAATAGTCAATAAGGTGATCGGTTTTACTGTAATGATTTTCATACATGTGTGGAGGTGAGTTTTTTTGTAGCTTGTTCGGTTTGGAAAAATCTTGACTTTCTGCATAAAGCTCCCCCTAGAAGCTTATTGAATAAGCCACTTTCTATATCATTAAACCACTACCAAACAATCACGTGTAATTGATCGAATAATTTGCGAGTCCCGCTCCTAACACACGTGCAACATGTCACTTTTCCAATGTTTGGTTCTGCTGCTCTAAATGATTGTTGTGTGGGACGGGTGAGTAAACTCATTCTTGTATCCTAGCCCTTCAAGGTCAAGAACATATTAGATATATAATCTCTTTCACTTCCAAGTTGATTTATGTTAAAACTAGACTCCAAACTAAAGTAAAAAGTATGATCCCCACTTGAAGTCAGCAGCGTTGAAAGAAGCCATTGACGATCTGGAGTGGCCAGGATCAAACATACAAATAATCCTGCAACCGGTGCCCCCATCGGTTACTTTTAGAGCGGAAGGCCATGGCGACTTGCAGATAGACTTCATGTATTATGCAAACATGGATCTCCTGGCTGCATTCAACTGTGATCAAGTTGTTTCTCACAGGCATGTATTTTCCATCTCCACTCAACCTAATACAAAAGATGAAAGTTGTCTCTTTATCCAGCAATGTGGGTCCCTCTTGTTAGATACAAAAACTCATTTATTTAAGTTTTAGATATAGGGTTCATGTCCGTATGGGTGCATTTGGTAAGCAGGACCGTGCATTTCATGACAATAGAACAAAAACCTGTTGTCCAGTGCGACAATTAGACTATAGGACTGGACAAAAATAAGGATATTGGACAAGCTTTGGAAATTACTAAACTATCCTTGTCAAATTGAAATCCTTCCACGGGTGTTTGTGATCACCATTTATATTGGGTATTTGTGTTGTTATGAATTGTAGGTATAAGTACAAGTTTCTTCGTGCAACGACTTCCAACATTCCGAGCAGTGTGATCAAAGACAATCGAGGAAGCAAAGTGACGGTGGGAAGAGGTGGGATGTTAAAAGTTCAACATTTGGTATCGGTTGCAAGGCCGTCTACTTCTCACCCACATATAGATTCAGCTGGTTATCAGCAGCCTAGCCGCATTGCTTACATCGAGTTCTTTGTCAAACCAGAGGTAGATGAAGAGAATGCATATGAATGATCTATTACATTTACTATTTTCTGATGTACTTTTAGGTGGTGTTTGTTTTTCCTAAAAACAACTTAATCCCAAGTAAAGTTATTCATCCTTTTTTTCTGTACCAATTTAAACTAGGACTATCTTCACCATAATGTATCCAACTTTACCAAAATTCCTATTGTATGTATCGAACTTAAAAAAGTGCTATTGTGTGTAATAAACTTTCAATTTCGGTTTATTGTGTGTTATGGTTTACCTACAAACCTGCTAATGCTGATGTGTATCAGGTAAACTTTCCGGCGACTTTCTTCTCCGGCGACACCCTTCTCCGGCCACCACCACCACATCCACCACCACCAATACCAAACCCACCACCAACACCGCAATCATCTCTACCACCACAGCCACCACTACCATCACCAAACCCACCACCAACACCTTCGATCCAAACGAAGATTCCGACGATGACCGCCGCCACAAACCGCTGCAACTACCACCGTCAACCACCTCCCCTACACCACCTTCACCGTCTGATTTTGCATTCGATCAATTAGGGTTCATATATTGAAATTAGGGTTCTTAGTAAATTAGGGTTCATATATTGAAATTAGGGTTCTTGGTAAATTAGGGGTTTTTTTCAAATCAAATTTGGGGTGTTGGTGGTGACTATGGTGGTGGAGATGGTGATGCTGGTGGTGGGTTTGGTGATGGTGGTGGTGGAGATGGTGGTTGTGGTGGTGGTGGTGATGGTGGCGGTGTTAATCGTGGGTTTGGTGATGGTGGTGGTGGAGATGGTGGTTGTGGTGGTGGTGGTGATGGTGGCGGTGTTAATCGTGGGTTTGGTGATGGTGGTGGTGGTTGTGGTGGTGGAGATGGTGGTGGTGGTGATGGTGGGGGTGTTAATGGTGGGTTTGGTGATGGTGGTGGTGGCTATGGTGGTGGAGATGGTGGTGGTGGGTTTGGTGATGGTGGTGGTGGAGATGGTGGTTGTGGTGGTGGTGGTGATGGTGGCGGTTTTAATGGTGGGTTTGGTGATGGTGGTGGTGGTTGTGGTGGTGGACATGGTGGCCATGGTGGCCATGGTGGTGGCCGGAGAAGGTAATCGCCGGAGAAGGGAGTCGCCGGAGAAGGAGATGACTGGGATGAAGTTATCCCACGTGGCATCTACGTGGAACCCACGTGGCAATGACATGGCACACATATTTAAAAGGGGTGACCGGTAACCTGTTTAGTAGGTAAACTTGTACATACAATAAACTGAAATTGAAAGTTTATTACATACAATAGCACTTTTTTAAGTTCGATACATACAATAGGAATTTTGGTAAAGTTGGATACATTATGGTGAAGATAGTCCTTTAAACTATTGTCGTAAAAATCATATATAAATAATCTAATTAATAAATGAATATGATAATACAAATATATCCACCTCTAAAGAATAAATCACTCAACAAAATTTGTAGAAGAAAAAAGAAGCAACAAGGAAAGAATAAAAACTGATAAGTATTAATAACGAAAGTACTATCCGACTGAATGTTGTTTGCAGCCCTTTGGACCGTAGTGTTCGGAGCTGCGTCTCACCATCTTCCTACACAAGTAGCAGTAATGGTTTTGGCATGCCCAGCAAAATATGTGATTGTTATTGCCAACCTGCATACACCCCAACATCATATTACATTATATATATATATATATATATATATATAGAGAGAGAGAGAGAGAGGTGTACAGAAAAAGAACCCCAAAAGTCGAACAACACACTACTAACCATTCATTTGTACAATATGCACATGTGCATGCAGGTAACCGAAGATGTTTCTTGATTTCAATGTACTTGCACACAGGTAATCGAAGATGTTTCTTGATTTCAATGTACTTGCACAGGCTAGACATGTGTGCATAGTGGAAAAATTACTTATATGCAGCATGCATTCTGTACTAATGAAGGATTACGAGGGTATTCCTCAAATTTTCAATTAATCACATGTGATTTCATGCTTCTTTTGACCATGTGAACCTCCCTCTATGTGTATATATGTATAAATAACCACAACAGTTTCAGTGAACACAATCAAGTCGAACTCACTCACCTTGACATTGATTTGACCACATTGAGGGCATGAATGACCACGATCAGCAAACAGTTCAGCTTGAATCTGGCCCATTAGTTGTCGTGGATTCATCATCTGTTCCTCCCAGTTTCTAATTTCTTGTTGTGGGAAAAGTTCACAAGCTCCATCCCTTCAAAAACACCACCAATATATCATTATTATTTTATCAACAAAATGGTAAAAAAAATAAGCAGCGTATAGAGATAAAAAGAAAGATGACCTAAAATGGTCGTATCCATCGATGATCTTGTTACAACGATAGCAGAAATACTTGCCACAGTTTTGACACACCATTTTGTTGCAACCTTCAGTTTTCGAAATCGCCATCTTACAAGACGGGCATTGCTTTGCATCACGAAGTATCTCTTTCACGCTAAGAAGCTCCTCAATCATTTCTTGTTCTCTCTTCCGTTGCTCATCTTTCATTTGACCCGAGCTCTGTCTATCCTACAAATCGTATCAATACCACTAATCAATTGTCTAAATTGCCCTTTCTCTTACGTTTCTCGACATCTTTTTTTCCTACCATATTCTTGCTACACCCTACTTGCATAATCTTTTGAAGGATTAGTTTTCTTTGAAAACAAGACTAGGGTGGCACTTTGGCTCTCGGTGGAGGTCAGATCTTCATACATCTTACCCTCCTTAGGCCCCACGTTCAGGTAGGATATATTTACATAATCTTGTAAGGATTAATTGTCATGAAAACGTAGAATAGGGTAGCAGTTTGGCGCTAGGTGAAGGTCAGGTCTGCGTACATCTTACCCTCCTTGGGCCCCACCTTCAGGTGGCATATATTTAGATAATCTCTTAAAGATTAATTGTCATGAAAATGTAGGGTGCCAGAGAGCCTCTTGGTGGAGGTCAGATCTGCATACATCTTATCCTCCTCGGGCCCCACATTATGGTTGGAATATATTGGGTTTCTTTGGTTTGGTTTTACTTCGAGTCATTTACCAATTACACTATAGAAGTACAAAAATGAATTACCAATTTTATGAATATTTTGAGAAGCCATGCTATCTAGATTTCATAATAACAATAATATTTAGTTTCAACAATGATTATAAATTAACGTTATTGTGATATTTACCCGCAAGATACGGATCTTCATTTCGGGTGTGAGACATGCGATTCCAACATGGCGCTTTTCCCTGCAAAGTGTGCAAAAGCTAAAGAAGCATTTAGTACATTGAGCATGTTGGTCTTCATCTTCTATGCAGGGTGTTTCGCATCTAGGGCAGTAGACCACATCGGACATTGATTCAAGCGTTTTTTGCAACATCAGTGACTCCCATTTTTCAAATTCTTCATCACCAAGTAATCGCTTTAAAAGACCAGGGGGGATCATGCCTCCACATTTCGTACTGGGGCAAGAAAGCCGGTTTACAGTACCGTCTTTTATATGCACATCCGAGTAACTCTTCATGCACTTTTCGCAAAAGAAATGCTGGCATGGCAATCTTATAAATTCGGAACCTATTGGCAAAGAAGAAAGCAAGTTAATTTAGCAATCACATTCACACCTAGGACTCCAAACTCAAGGTTTATAGTGGATGTCAAATTATGATTGCTATATTAAGTTGCAAGTCCATTAAGCTCATTAAGTGGATGTCAAATTATGACTGCTATGGTTTGCATAATTTGACATCCACTTAATGAGCTTAATGGACTCGCAACTTATTCAGTCAGGCAGCTATGCATGACTATTTGGTAGCTACTTAATAATATAGAAAGCGGCTTATTCAATAAGCTTCTAGGAGGAGCTTTATGCAGAAAGTAAAGTTTTTCCAGGATCGCCCCTCCCAATTAAAGGAAAATGCTCACTCCCATCAATAAAAAACCGTCCAAACAAAAAACCCTCCCAATCACTTCATATGAGATCAGAAAATTACCAGCAAACTCGCTAAAGCAGATGCAACATTCATGAAAACTTTTACGAAAATCTTCAAGCCGTTGCTCGTCATTGTAACTCTTCAATGCAGGAATATCGACATCCGGGGAGACACATCCCGAAATCGCACGTGGATCACTATTGTGTTTCACTCCATAAGGACCAAGAAAGATTTCTTTATCAAACCCAAGATAAGAAAGGGCAGAAGTATGTAACCATTCAGCCCATGAGTAAATAACTTCCTGCCCAGATTGCTCCTTCCATATTGAATCCAACATGGAACACAAACTGGAAATCTTCAAAGCATCCAACCATCGAACTGATATCGTAAAATAAGGAGGGAGATGTGTTGGGTATGATTTGGGTAATAAACATGTCAAAACTATCGGCGGAAGATATCGAACTCCAAAAGAGTAAGAAAAATCTTCTATATTATTAGTATTGGTATTTGAATCTTTGGAAGAATTTAATTTTGTGGAAATTGTAAGTTCTTCAGAAGTTTCAATGTAGACATGAATCTGCAAAAGAACACATAAACTGTTTATTGGTTTCAGATATTTCTTACAAAATCAAAGCAAAATTGCTTCAAAATCACTACAAAACCTGAAAAGACCGCAATCCATTCTGCTTATCGAGGATAAAAATGTTGTCTCCATATATAGATTCCATAGCAAGTACCTAGGGTTAATCATTCACATAAACAAATTAGAGGATGCTTTTAACTGTAAAATACGTTATCGAATTCTGCAAAAAATTGGGTGTAACTTGATGCCTCGATCTTTAGGCTGTGTTTGGCAATAAGCCAGCTTATAAGCTAGTATATGTTTGGATGAACCATATGCTAGCCTATTGAAACACTAGTTGGAGTAGCGTTTTAGGAGCTTTCTGTAGTTTTTTCCAATTATATCTTTATTAATGTTACTTATTATACCCCAAGATACCCTTTTTGGTCATTTTACATACTTATAAGCTAGTTTTTGCCAAACATAATAATTTATTCATGACCTAGCTTACCAGCTTTACTTGACCAACCATCAGGAGAAGCAAATACAACGGATACGCTAATCAATAAGATTGATGAAGTAGCAATTAATGCAAAAACAGCCAATTGGAAAGCAAGAGTCATGCTTTTAATCCTCCAAGCTACCAACAAATGAACTATACCATTTGATCCCTATATCAGCCAAAAATTGTACTAAAATACATCATACAGGGATACCAGCTAGCTTATTAGCCAAGATTATCGGCTACAGCTAGCTTATTAGCCAAGCTTATCAGCTACTAGCTCGCTTATTAGCCAAGCTTATCAGCTAGTTTGCCAAACACAACCTAAATCGATGATCGAAATTGTAAGATCAAATCGATTAACTATTATGGTATGATACTAATGAAACTTAATGTAATTCAAAATCATATGAATTTTACCTCATCCTCCTGTAATTGATCGTTAATTCTCTGTAATTCATCTGATAAATCCGGTTCTTCATTAAACAATCTCAACCTCTCTAACCTTCTCACCACATCATAATCTTCATCTTCAACATCATTCTTCTTTGGATCAAATCCATCAATTGAATCCTTCTCCTCCTCCTTCTCTTCATTTTTATCTAACAACTCTGTTTTGCCTTTACTACTTCCATTAACCTCCTCTTCCTCTTCCTCATCCTCCTCCCCTTTCTTAGAATAAAAATTCGACGAACTCGCTTCAGATTTCTTCACAAATCGAGCTCCAGAACCTCGATTTCTGAAATTTCTTCGGTTTCGAGATGAATTTAGGGTTTTAGGGACGAATTCCGAGCTAGGTTTTGGTGTGGAAGAGGTTGAAGGTTCCGATGATGATGATGATTTTGGATCAAATTGAACATGTTGATTGGTGATTTGATGATTTAGAGGTCTGAAACTCCAATTTTCATCGAGATTCGATTGAGATTGATGATGATTTCTTCCCCCTCTTCTGCCGCCTCTTCTCATGATGTCTGCTGGTTTGGTGGAATTCAACCACCGCCGTCTTGTCGGGTCGGTTTTTATAGATTCCAATACGGCCCATGAAAGATACTTCATATTGGGCTTTGTTGGGCCTTCTTATGTCTTGTTAACCATAATTTAGTGTTTGACAAATTTCGGCCCAGCCCGTCCCGGGACTGTCGGAGTCCCGGAACTAGGACCGTTCAAACCTCGGCCCGGTATAGGACCGCTAGTTATATAACTGGTTAGGGTTTTGGGGTGTTTCGTTAGCCTAGGACCCTGGTTATAGGCCCTGTTGCTCTTCCCGATTCAATTTTTCATGAAAATCTAGCAATTTATATAATTGTTTGGGTTCGGTTTGTTTTTGTTGGTTTTGACCTCTAAACACTACATGTAAGTCAATATGGTGTATGAAGTAAAATATCAACTTACGAAACATAAAAAAATGCCAAAAAAAAAAATTAGTTATGTTTGTTTCTCGAAATTATTTAAAACGTATTCTTAAAAGTGTGTTTGCATGCCCCAAATACATATTCTTAAAGTGTATTATAAAGTAATGTTAAAAAAAATCAAAGATAACAAAAAGAAAAAAAAAATATAAACTGAAACCGATTACCATGTAGGTTAACTGGGCCAACACCGAAAGGTTGAGATCGAAAATGGGAGCGGCCTATCAGAGCATTATTCATAACAGGTTATGACGAGGTCTGACCCGGGAGCAGCATTTGGCCACCTCTATTAACCAACACATGCAGTAAATTTCGACCATTTTCTTATTAAATGCAAGACGATAATATTAAAAGAAAATGTAAGTGTACAAGCAAATGAAAGCTATAAAATTTTGTAAGACATAAATAAGCTAATAGTCGACAAAAAGAGAGTTAAAACAAAAAAACGATTAATAGTAGCAATTTAACTCTCAAATGTGAAAAATACCGGTATATCCTAACAAAACCATAAAGACACAAGTATTCAACTCTCAATTATTCCATGTCAATTTGTCTAACTTGTTTAAAACATAATAGATTAACAAAAGTATATTCCAAGGTTTCTAAAACATGATAATCAATGTCAATCTCCAAATGTAACATACACATATTCCAACTTTGGACTATATAAGCATGCCAAACATCCCAAATTCCCAGCATACTTGAAAGAATGAGTTGAGGTTGAAGCCTTCAAGATAGGAATAGGTTTTAAAGAGAGGCATTTTATACAAACAGTTGATTTGGGTATTATCGTTTTTTAATTAAAAATATCTAGGGCCGGTCTCGCTTATTAAGGGTAATGTCGGATGCACTACTATCTGTAAGATACTTTTATACACTTGATTATTAGTAAAATTGTTACATTTATAACAAAAATGCAACTTTCTTGCTTTGATTGAAACATCATAAAAACGAGAAAGACCATTGTCGGGGCAAACAATACAATAACTTTTTTTAACACAATATAATTAAAAGGTTGTTAAGCCAATGTCATATTTGGTATACATTTCAATAAAAACAACTCATTTATTGGGGAATTGATCAAATATATAAAATATTAATTGTGATGAAAAAAACATACCAAAAAAGCAAAGCTATCAATTAATGATTATTAAAAGACAAACGTGTCTCCATTTTAAGTTGCTCGTCTTCTTGCCCCACATCCCAATCAACACACAAATTAGAGAGTTCTTTTAGCTTATTTAGAAATAAAAATATTGTAAACGACTTGTACTTCGATTTTGAATTTAAAAAAATATTCTTTCTTGTTTGTAAGTAGATATTAAGATTGATAGCAGACGAAGAATCACGTGAGAAGTTGAGTTAATGTAAGATACATGAAAAGTGGATCTGAACGCATATGCATGAATCACATTTTTCTTAACGGTGGCAATTAAACACACACAGACACACACATGTTCCCGGGGCATCCAGGATCCAAGGCACCCGACTAATCCCGTACGTCGACCACGACTCGACCCAATTATGTGGCAGGCTCATGATTCAAATATCGTCACATGCTCTCCACGAGATTTGAACCCGGGTAGTTAGAGATACCATCTACTTATCCCCTCAGAATGTTACCTTATCACTGGGCTAGATATGTTTTGATTGATATGGGTTTTGATCTGGTGTATCTTATCTTGATGCATCTCATCTTAACGTGCATCAAAAGGTTGATAACCATTTCTTACATTAACTCAACTTTTTACCTAAACACAACCCGTTAATAGTATTAATCTGTTTAACATTTTTTATTTATTGTCAATTTATCATATATTAATAAAAATATGTTTTGCACATATTTATAAAAATGCAATGATGAATGATGTTGCAATAAATATGGTCCATGGTTTGTAGACACCAAATTGGTGATGATCATATTGGCCAGTTGGAACACTTTTACCCAACAAATTGGAGATATATTGAAACTGACAAAATATCTGGTTTAAAAGGTATTTAATTATTACCAAAAACTTTAATATTAAATTATGTCAAATAAACATGAACGGTTGATAGTGAAGCACAAAAAAAATTCTAAGCAACTTATGGAATAATGGCAATATATATTAATTAACTAAACAAACTACTTTATCTAAAAAGAATAGTATTATAAAATACTTAATTTTTGTGTTTATATAAATAGTATTATTTTTTATAATTGCTAGCTGAATAAAATTACTATAATATACAAATAATTATTGTAACACCACCTGTTGATGTGGAAAAGTAGGTCATCCCCAATATTATTTTAATCATGGATGGAAATGGGAATAATATATTTATTGTAAATGAAGTAACTAAATTTCATTTCTGAAAAATGTCATATTTATTTATTTATTTTTCAAATTAAATGTACTAATTTATTAATTACGCATTTATGATTTTATCTGAATTTATTTTTGTCATTAGTGATAAAGGGAAAGCGGCTCAGTTAATTAGTACATTTTTTAGAATTTCTATTTTATTTTATTTTTAAATTAAATACTAATGGGTATTTGAGTTGATAAATAAATTAAGGTATTTAGATTTTATAAAACACTTGAAATTTTTAGTATGTTTGGTTTTCGATGAAATTGTATCACTTTTTATTAATTGTTACTAATTATAAATTATAAAAATATTTAAATTATCTTTGTTTAATCCGTTATTACAAAACGAATGTTTTATATATGTTTAAAATAACAAATCAAATGAGTTTGATAGACGCCTTCTTAATATCGATAAACAATGACTCGTAAACTAAAATGATGTTATTGTGACATAACCCGCTCGAAGACTCCCACAAATTAAGTAATTACTGATTGATGTGAGTGCGCTTCTTTGTCGATTTGAGTCATGACATGCTTTTATCTTCGGTCATCATATTCACATTGTATCAATTTTAAAAGCTTTATAATGTTTCAAAAATGGAAATTCCCTCCAAAAAACTTAAAAAGACTGTCTATTAATTTTTGATAAAAATTTAGAACATTATCATAAAAGTATTAAAAGTCTCAAAATATATATTACTTTATGTAGACTGAGTAACATTTTGATAACTCTATATTTAATATATCTTATCTTCATAAAGGTTTTAAAAAACATTTTATTTTTTATTTTTTGTTGTCACCTCACTTTCAATTCATCATATTAAGAACTCATATAAATGTCTACACTAGTAGTTTTTATAAGAACATCTTTTTATTGATCCCATGTCTTTTATATTTATAAGTAAATAAATACCAACTAACAATATTCATTCTAAATATCATGCATTATTCAAAGTGAATAAATCTTAGGCATCTTTATTCACTCTGAATAATGCATGATGTTCAGAGTAAATATTGGCACGTGAAGCATTTTTAGTGGTTCTCACATTCACAACAAAAATTGAGTTCACATTCAAACCTAACCCTATATACACACACACAAATATATATATATATATATTGATGTTATGAGGCAAGATCAAACGAGAAGGAACACACAAACTAAGAAAATCATATAAAATTCATGTACAAAATCATATATGATTCATGCGACTTCACTCACAACATAGATGATTTTGTTGATTCGAGTATTCCTTCTAATAGGTTTAACATCACTCCTCTACCAGTCCTCCATGTCTTTAGCCCTTGACATTATAGCGAGGTGTTCAGTACTTGAATGTTATTCGTAAAAACCGAAATTCGAACCGACTCGAACTCAAATATCTAATATAAATTGGTTTGTTTGGTTAGTTTTGGACTCGATTCGAAAGTTTACATTGGTTTTCAAATCGAAATTTGAATTTATAAAAATATTCGAAACCCGACTCGAAATTTGAATACACACACACATAAGATTATATATAGAGAGATATAAATTTCAAGCTTTCTGATTTCTAGTTATCGACATTGCGAAAAGTTTTCTTTGAGTTTTTTTTGGTTATATACATTGCACGAGGTTTTTTTTGGGTTATATGATATTTTGTTGTTGTTATATGGAATTTTGGATGTTTGTCATTGTTAATTATTATTTGATATTTTGTAATATGGATATTTGAATGACTGATACTCAATTTGAGTAAATGGCTGAATGTAATGCAGATGTTTATCGCCTTTTTGGATCAAATTATTAGTTTTTATCCCTTATTTTGTAGTAAAATATTATTTCAACTGAATTTGGATAAAGCAGAATTCGACTCGAATTCGACAATGCGAATTCGAGTCGATTTTACATGTTCCATTTCGAATTCGAATTGAGTTTCAAACTTACCTAAAAACTTTCAAACCCGAACAACCCGATTCGAAGAATTCGAGAAACTCGAAATTCGACTCGATGAACACCCTACATTACGCAATTTAATAAGGGTGTTGCTATGTGGACCCCCTTTAACCTTTAATACACTCATATAAATATGTAAACCCCCTATACCAGGTCCCACATGTACACTCACATAAAGAACTTATTCCCCTCATAGAGGGGGTCCATTTATAATTCCTCTTTAATAACGTTTTTTTATCATTGTAAAAACAATAATAGATTTATAATAGATTTTTTTTGAACGACAAGTAAACACACACACACACACACACGTTTTCGAGGTATTCAGGATTCAATGGCACCCGACTAATCCCTGCTGACCACGACCTAATCCAATTAAGGGTACCACTATGTTTTGCCATGATCTAAATGTCACTACGTACTCTCCACGAGGTTCAAACCTGGATAATCAGGGGATACTATCCACCGACTGCTCCAAAATGTTACCTTTACCACTATATTAATGATGCTTTGATAGATTAATAATAGATTTAAGACACATAAAATCAAATTAGATTTCATGTCACTTATTTGTATGCAATATGAGAAAATGGGGAACACGTGTAGGGACGAAACACATGTGAGATGCATTATTCTAATGATGCTCAAATACAAATTGAAAAAATAAATAAATTATTAACCTTTTTGTATCTTTTGTATTAAGGATGGTATTTAATTCTTATAAAAATATCATACGGCCCATCCGAATCATTAAAAATACAAAATTGGTCATTCACTCATGTAATCTCAATAACGTAATTACAATTTTTAAAACAAAATTTGAGTATACTAAAACTTGATGGTAACTAACACTCTAAATTAAAAAAATTACAACGGTGACGACAACGATCGAAAAAATTGGAGTTGTTGATGACGAGGAGGAAAGACAACTGCAGAGGCATGGTGACATGGTTAGGGAAGCGATATCATACCAGGTAAAAAAAGAGCAGGTTGGTAATGAAGTAGGGTTGAGGAATGATTATGAGGTAAAATGCGAGAAACGGCAATATTGAATTAATAACACTAAATATCTTAATTGTATAATCCATCAATAAATTAATTTTATAAAATTATATTCTTCAAAACTTAAAAACAAAACATAATATGTTTAATTTTAAAGAAATTTCTTTTGATTTTGTCATAGTAAGTCTAATATTGACAAATAGTAATTTACTCATAAACTATTTTATTTTTCAATGATCATCGTAGGATAACTATATATGTTATAGTTATTTGGACTTTATTACTCCTAGGTCAGAAACACATTATAACCTTTTCATTTATGTCATACAATTAATTATTGTTTTTCACATGGCCCTAGTACCCAATTTTTGTACTTAATATCCACAATTTTGCATAATTGGTAAGTATTCTGATGAATGATGATACATGTTGAGTGTACAATAAATTCCTTTTTGGTGGAAAAGATAAAACACTTGTGTTGAGTTGTTACCTTTCAGTTAATTAACAGTATTACAGTAATAAAAACTTTGAGTACTTTTTAGAAGACTAAAATTGATGATCTATGAAACTAGAATATGAAACTTTATCTGTTAAGCTGTTTCTCGTAACCAAAATGATTTAAAATTCCGTCATAATAGTTAGTAAGTTTTGGTTCATGGTGCTTTGAAGATAGATCTTAAAAATTAAACTACCTCGAACCAAAATTTAAGAGGCATGACTTTTGAAAGACATAATACTGCTAAGTTATTTCACGTTCTTATATACATTTACGTCTTTTACAATAGTAGTTCTGTTATACTTGATTACTCTTTAAACATATGTAAAAAGAGGCATGACAATTGATGAATGAGAGCTATGTACAAATTTGGATTTTTTTTAGGGGGGAAAACATATTGCGATACTAATGTTTATTTTGATTGCCTAACGAATGAAAAGGAATACCCATAAAAACGAAATCTCCAAATAAATTTCTTGTTCGCATCTAATTTTTAGTCACTTATCAAACGTAACATCTTAAGGAAAATTCAAATAGATAACATTTGAACGGCAAGCATATCACTAAGTTGACACGACTCAAATAACTTTTTTATTGGTGATTTGATTTGTACGTTTTACTTTTTAATACGTCAAAGAAAAATTGTACGCATTTTACGACAAACAAGTAGAGTTAAATTTGTGGTATATGCTTTGTTCTTTAGGTGGTACCATATTTAATGCCCACCCATTCAAATCATAATTCCCTTTAATTATTAAAAGTTTGGTCTTATTTGACAACATATTACGTTTTTTACGCTTTTATGTAACATAAAAAGGTTAGGAGGGGACATATATCATTGCTAATGGATTAAGGTCTTGGAGGTTGTAAATTAAATTTTAAAAAAAATGAGCTATAAATGAAGCATGTGGTACAAACGGTTTAGTATCTTGTATAAAATAAGTATATGTTTATAACCTTTTAGATTATTTTTCAATTTTCTTTTGACAATTACTAAATTACCTAATAGTGTTTTTTTATAACTTTAATACTTTACTAACCATATGAACCAAATATAAACCTAATAAAATTGTTATTCTTGTTTGACTCGAAAAGTTTTGATTATTTGATTAATTAACTATTGGTTTATTTATGTTGTGTTTTCCGTAAAATAAAATAAAATAAAAGGAAGGATAAAAATGGAAGGACAAAAAGATATTTTTTTTATTTGTGTCGTTTGAAAATGAAGGATATGAGGAAACAATAACAAAATTAAGAAAATAAAATTTGATTTTATTGCTCATAAAAAAAAAGATAAGTTATTTCTGTGAGATTGGTGAGACCAAGATAAAATACATGAAACTTTACAGTAAAATACTTTGAAGGTAAAAAACATTTGAATATTCATACTGAAAAAACTTACAAAGTAAGAAAATCCAAACATACATAAAAAATCCAAACTTTCACATGAAAAATACTGTCCAAACTTTCACGGTGAAAGTGTTGTGATGGTAAAACGAACATTCACATAAGAAAAACAATGTGAACGAAATATTTATAGTGTTTTTACTATGAACCTTCGATTTTTTTACCTTCACAATGTTTTGCTATGAAGTTTTATGTGTAAAGCCTTGGTCTCACTAGTCTCACGAAAACAACTTAGTCTCATACGAATCTGATAATAAACATATATATGTATATATGTTTTTTTATTTTATAGGGGACTATAATTAATCGGTATATGCCTAATTTTACAGATATTTTTAGCTATTATTTTCTTCATTTGAAACGAAGTTCTGAAGGGAAAAAAATATCATTGTTTTCATTGTTTTCACTAATAAGAAGCTAAAAAATTATTATTGTCTTCCACTACTTTCTTTTTCCAATCTTCCTTCCTAAAATGGGACTAGAGAAAGCAATTTTAGTAACTTTGAGTACAAATTTTAATTATAAAAAAAAATGATTTTTAAGTGTCTCATGTGACAATTATTAACAAAATCAATGTCAAAATCAGCAGCTTTGAAGTCTTAATAGAGATAATTATTGTGATGTTGATTTTATTCTTATGTTTTCACCTTAATATGAAAATTGATGAATTATTTGCTTTCGGTATTTAAATATAATAAAGAATTCAATTATTGGAATAAATAAATACACAATTAGATATTTCACCAACCAATAAGAGGTTCTAACAATGAGTGACGACTGCACTTTTATTTAAGTTCATCATTCTAATAATTAATTATAAAAAAAAATCTTTTAAATAAATTTATTCCATAAATCAGATTTTATAAGTAGGTTATAATGCCAATAAAAAACATTATTTATTAGAGGGATCAATCATGATGATAAATCATCATTAGATCAAGAATTTATATAATTACTATATAATTGTAACATGAATTTTGTCAGGATATAATCTATTTCTTACATACATATGTGTAAAGAATTATAGGAACGTATTTTAAATTATTCGACGAATTATATCTTTTGATCCAACAATGATGATGAACGTAGTGATATTTTGGTAATCAAGGGAAACTTGAATGCAAAATTATAAGCATGTATGAAGGTTAACATAATGTAACATTTGTCAGATATCTTAACACACCTTAAATGGACCATCTTAATATAAAAGTGTTATTCTTTAATAGAAATTAACATATATCATAAACTCTAATTATATAGGAATTTAGGTTAAACATGTTCCGCAACTTTATCTTGTATAAACATAAAAAACGTTAGAGTTAAGCGTGTGCTTGGGTGGGAATAGTACCAGGACGGGTGACCTTCTGGGAAGTCCCTGCCAGGTCGCCAAAAACAAAGCCGTGAGCTAATGGGGCAAAACGGACAATATTGTATCGAGAAAGACGGGGTGTTGCAGTAACTACTAAG
Organism: Centaurea solstitialis; assembly: GCA_030169165.1. Taxonomy (NCBI): domain Eukaryota; kingdom Viridiplantae; phylum Streptophyta; class Magnoliopsida; order Asterales; family Asteraceae; genus Centaurea; species Centaurea solstitialis. Next base: position 77,583,187 of record CM058044.1, read on the forward strand.
AATGAACCCAGAGCTCTAAATAGTTAAGGGAGATTGAGGATACCATAATCATTAAAAGGGTTTTGGAACTATTAAGAGGCAGTTCTTCTTTTGCCAATCAACATTTACCTCTTTACGATTCAGATGTAGCCTCTTAATGAAATTGTTAAGAGATAAACAAACAACCCTTAAATCTTAAATTCATATCCAAACCCAACCCGTATGTGTGTGTATACATATATGTATATATTTGTGAAAGCGCTTTAAGGATTTGGACAACACATGGTAAAAGTTTTTACATGTGTTTTCCACGGGTTTGGTGTACTTTCTTATGAATAAGTGGTACATTTTCATCAAAATGTTCGTTTTTTATTCCATGTGGGTGTTATTTTTTCTCATGTAAAAGTTTGGTATTCGATATCAATGTTTAACGACATCCAAACAAAAATCTATCTCGAAAACTAAATGGTCTCATACCATCCGAAATCATACATGGTATATATATATATGTGATGCATGCTATATACACAGTATTGGGTCACATTCGATATGGTATAAAGTAATTTTTCCGATACACACATGTGCAATCCTGCATCGTACAAACAAATGATTATTATATTATAGTATTCCTCAATTTTCTATTTTCTAATAGTTTTCTTGTAAACCTAACTCATATACCATGAATTGATTATTTGTTTTTTAATCCATTTAATTAAATTTTTTCATAGACAAATAAAAAAAGTAGGCTACAGTATAAGAGTGGAGTGGAGCTCACTGTTGTTTCTCTAATAAAAATATAAAGAAAACAAATCTCAAAATTAATTATTAAAAAGCTTCTAGAAAACGAATTTAAGCTCTAAATCCAATCCATAGATCATGAAATTTTTAATTTTTTTATAAGAGACTTTATTATTCTTTTGAATTCTTATATAAAAAAATTAGTTATTTAGTTGATCAAAAAAATTTAATATTCTGTTAAAAGAAAATTAAATACTAAATAAAAGCTAGAGAGAAACTGGGCATCAATATCAGAAAGGTATCTTTCTTCTTTCACTTTCTAAAATAAAACTAAGTTGTACTTTATGCATAAAAACTTGTACATTACTCTGGATTTAGCAATTTAAGCTCTGGAAAAAGGTCCAATTTAGCATATTTTTTAGAGTAGTTGCTTAACCCATTGGTGGGATATACAGTGATGGAAAAGCAGTGTGTTTATGTGAAGAATCTTTGAGATTTCTTTATAATTTATATAAATAGGAATCTTTGATATTTTTTTCATCTAATTTTTTCTTTAATCCAAAGGTAATCTTTTTTTCTCTTTTCTTTCATGAGTTCATCACTACCATCCATCTAATCTAATTAAACTTTTTTTTTTCCTTTTTTAGTTTTTTTATTTTGTGGGTTCTGTTTCATTATCAATCCTTCTCCTTCCCACTTTTTACTTGCAGCAATTTGGGAAATCTTTACTTCCTTCACTGAAAAAATGGCAGCACTTTGAGCAACTTTTTCAGGTTTGTTTTCATCTTTTTGTGAAACTAGATTTGATTTCTGGATGATGATTTTATGAGATTTTGACTTTGTTTTCTGTTTTTTTTAACTGTATGCACTATGCACACCACCTGTTTGATGAAATGCCTGATGTTATAAGGTTATTGTTTTCAAATGGGTGCTTAGAAATTGTTCAAATAAAAGCTTCTGGTTTTGGATTTGTAGCTCAAGAAACAAATATTTCTGGTCATTTGCTTGATTTTGTAGATTTTCCCATGAAAGATTTCAGTTTTAAGTTCTGGAAAAAGTCAATCTTGATTTAGGGTTTCACTAATAGATCTTCAAATTTTTGTTTAGTGTTCATTTACCTATATGAATTTATAAAGTTTTAAATCATGTTTAGCTTATGGAAAACAGAAATTTCATATTTTCATTCAAGATTCATGGTTGATGCTAAATTTAGTAATGGCAATTTCTAGATTTGGGATTATTTTGGGGGATTTTTGTTATTGTTTTTATAGTTATTCTTCAGTTTTTCCCCATAAATTCACACATATGATGCATAGTTTGATTTGTTTTCTGTAGATTTGAGCTCGAAAAAGGAAGCTTTGTGAATTAAGCATCGGTTTTGATCGAATAATGATGTCGAGGTCGTACACTAATCTCTTTGAACTTGCATCCGGTGAATCACCATTACCATCGTCGGGTTTTAGTCGTGCCGGAAAGAAACTGTCGCGGGTGGCGACCGTGCCAGGGGTATTATCGGAACTAGACGATGAAGGTTTTAGCTCCGATGCCCCATCATCCGTTTCTCAAGATCGGATGATCATTGTCGGAAACCAACTCCCGTTACGGATCCATAAACGGGCCGATGGGAGTTGGAACTTTAGTTGGGATGAAGACTCCCTTCTTTTGCAACTCCGAGATGGGCTCGGTGAAGATGTCGAAATCATCTACATCGGCTGTCTTCGAGAAGAAATCGAGCTGAAACATCAAGACGATGTCGCTCAAGAATTGCTCGAAAACTTTAAATGCATACCAGCATTTATTCCGCCTGATCTTTTTAGCAAATTCTATCACGGGTTTTGCAAACAACACCTATGGCCGTTGTTTCACTACATGCTCCCGTTATCACCGGACCTCGGTGGCCGGTTTGATCGGTCCCTTTGGCAAGCTTATGTCTCGGTTAACAAAATATTTGCCGATAAAGTTATGGAGGTGATTAGTCCTGATGATGATTTCGTTTGGGTTCACGATTACCATTTGATGGTTCTGCCGACCTTTTTACGGAAACGGTTCAATCGGGTGAAACTCGGGTTTTTTTCTCATAGCCCGTTTCCGTCCTCCGAGATATACCGGACCCTCCCTGTAAGAGACGAGCTTTTACGGGCACTTCTAAACTCCGATCTTATCGGATTCCATACGTTCGATTATGCTCGACATTTTCTTTCTTGTTGTAGCAGAATGCTTGGTTTATCTTATCAATCGAAACGAGGCTATATCGGGCTCGAGTACTACGGCCGTACCGTAAGCATCAAGATATTACCCGTCGGAATTCATTTGAAGCAACTCCGAAATGTTCTTGATCTCGCTGAAACTGAGTCGAAAGTTGCAGAGTTACGAGATCGATTCCGAGGGCAAGCCGTGTTGCTTGGGGTCGATGATATGGACATCTTTAAAGGCATAAGTTTAAAACTTTTAGCGTTCGAGAATTTGCTGACTCAACATCCCGAAAAGAGGGGGAAGGTGGTTTTGGTTCAAATTGCGAATCCGGCTAGAGGTCGAGGACGGGACGTCCTCGAGGTCCAGTCGGAGACTCATACCACTCAGGAACGGATTAACCGGAAATTCGGTCGGCCGGGTTACGAGCCCGTGATCTTGATCAACAACCCGCTTCAGTTTTACGAGCGGATTGCTTATTACGTGATTTCCGAGTGTTGCCTTGTGACTGCGGTAAGAGACGGGATGAATTTGATACCGTATGAATATGTTATATGTAGGCAAGGGAACGATAAGCTGGACGAAGCTTTAGGGCTAAACCCGTCAATTCCCAAAAGAGTATGCTCGTGGTCTCAGAATTCATTGGGTGCTCGCCGTCTCTAAGTGGCGCAATCCGGGTCAACCCGTGGAACATCGATGCCGTGGCCGAAGCTATGGATTCGGCATTGGTTGTTGCCGAAGCCGAAAAACAAATGCGGCATGAAAAGCATTATCGATACGTTAGCACTCACGATGTTGCGTATTGGGCCCGTAGCTTTTGGCAAGATCTCGAGAGATCGTGCCGTGATCATGTGAGGAGAAGGTGTTGGGGTATCGGATTCGGGTTGGGTTTCCGGGTTGTCGCACTGGATCCAAATTTCCGGAAGCTCTCGGTCGAACACATCGTATCGGCTTATAAACGGACGAAAAAACGCGCCATTTTGTTGGATTACGACGGTACCATGACCCTGCAAAACTCGATCAGCACGAGCCCAAGTCCGGAAGTTATCGGGATGTTGAATAGTTTGTGTCGAGACCCGAAAAACGTTGTTTTTCTCGTTAGCGGGAAGGATCGAGTTACATTGACCGAATGGTTTTCTTCTTGTGAACAATTGGGCGTTGCAGCTGAACACGGTTACTTCCTGAGGTACAAATCTCTTCGATTGAGTTCAATTTTTTTTACGGTTTTAATTACGAAAAATTGTAATTTTTCTCCGATGGGTTAGGGAAAATAAGGATGCCGAATGGGAAACTTGTATCGCGGTGCCGGATTTTTACTGGAAGCAGATTGCGGAGCCGGTGATGAAGCTGTACACGGAAACGACGGATGGGTCAACCATCGAGACGAAAGAGAGTGGGCTCGTGTGGAACTATCAGTATGCCGATCCGGACTTCGGTTCGTGTCAAGCGAAAGAACTTTTGGACCATTTGGAAAGCGTTCTTGCTAACGAACCCGTTACGGTCAAGAGCGGCCAAAACATTGTTGAAGTTAAACCACAAGTTAGTACTCCCTTCCCTTTTCTAGATTGAACAATAACGAAATCGGGTTTATAGGACACCAAAATAGGCCGTTTTATATGACTTTATGCTTATATACTAAGCACTCGTGCTTCATACGTAAGACTTAGGATCATGTGGGACCAAGTTGTTTTTCGTGAGACCACATTAATAATACTGAAGCTTCACAGCAAAAACACTGTGAAAGTATTGTTGCTGTGAAGGTTCGGTGTTTTTAATACCTTCACAATGTTTTGTTGTGAAAATTCGGTGTTATTTTGTGTCTCATGAAAACAAGTTTGTCTTACGTGAACCAACTCTTTTAGGACACTTACAACATAAAGTTTCCCAATTCCCATTAATCTTTTTTACGGCATTATTTGAAAAAAGACTATCATATAAAAACAAGTGTCCTATAAAAAGATGTGTTTGAGAAAGGTTTTATCGGAAAGCTAACAGGGCACTTTCTTTCAAATATGTTCTAAAAAATTGTTATGACATCAAAAAACATCATATTAACTTATATCAACACTTTTACATACGACACATGTTTGTTTGTACCTATAAACTAAAGTCTTACAAAACAGTCAATCAAGACATTTAAACATATTTGACGTCTTGTAGAGCCGATTTTGTTACAAGTGGAGTACTCATTATTTTAAAATATTTTTTTTGTTGTAATGGTTAATTTCGGTCAAAACCGATTCTAAGATTGTTGTCGTTGTTGTTTTCGAAAGGGGATCAACAAAGGGATTGTGGCGGACCGTTTGTTGACAACTATGAAAGAAAGAGGAATGGTACCGGATTTCGTGGTGTGCCTCGGAGACGACCGATCAGACGAGGACATGTTCGAGGCGATCACGAGGGCGATGGCGAGCCCGTCTCTTTCTCCGGTGGCCGAGGTTTTTGCATGCACGGTCGGCAGGAAGCCGAGCAAAGCCCGGTACTTTCTCGAGGACACGGTCGAGATCCTGAGGATGCTTCAGGGCCTTGCTGCCGCTTCGGATATGCATTCGATGAAAAACGTAACCAAAAGTTTCCAAAAAGTGGTCATCGAGTAGGAGAAACCGCTATTCTTCATGTTCGTGGGTGTTGGGTTGGTTGTGAATAATCACCGTTCTTCTCCGATTTCGGTATCATCGGAGAGGGTTAGTTTTATGTTTTAGAAGATCGTTGATGGTTTATGTGAAATTGTTGTTGTTGTTATAGAGGGTATTTAGTTGTAGTTTGAACTTTGAACTTTGAAGTAAATAAGTTGACTTATGATGATGCAAGTCAAACTTAAGGATATATGTATTTTATGGTTGACAATTATGGTCAAAACCCTTTTTCTATACTAGTCTTTTTAATATTTCGTTTGAGAGTTTTTGTTTATTGTTATGGTTTTTGAAATGTAACGGTACGTTTTAAATATCACATTTACATTAGTAAAAAATATGAAAAATAAGTCATAGATAGAACTTGAAAATTTTGAAAAAGAAAATGTATTATAATTTATATATCTGAATTTTTTTTTGAAAGAATGATCCGTTGATAAACACATAATCGGTCTCAGGCTGGACTTTGAAATTTCAGAAAATTTGCAATAAGTATCTACAGCGTAAGATTTTTTCTAAACGATTAAGGTGAATAGGATATTAGGAATTAGAAAATACAGTTAACATAACCAAAAAAACTTTGAAAAGTCGTTGGAAATGGTGGGATTTGATTAAAACCACATCTGATAATTTTGTGAATTAATATTTCAAAGTTTAGCCGGAAGGTCCATCCATGACCGGTCCTGAGCCGAGTTGGGCAATTTCTGACTCAAAATATGGCACAAGATTTGTAACAAAAAAGTTAATTCATTCAAATAGTCCAACTCAAAATATAAAACATTCTCCTACGATGCAAATATTTTAAGAAAAGCAAAAAAATGCTAACATCTAAAATCACAAAGAATGCTATGATTTGGTGTTGTTGCTTATTAACGTTGGGATGACGGATGCAAGGCCTATGAAAAATATAATGCCTATCGATTGTATGTCATATAAATCTCCGACCGATTGTAGTTCACTAAGTGTCGTTCCCGCCTGTACAACAAATAAAGTATTTATTGTTCCTGAATTAGTAAATGATTGTCTTACCCTTAATTGTTAGCTCATAATTGGAGACACAAAGATTTAAAGGGAATTGAACTTACCCTAACAGCGACATAAGCAGCCGGAATGATCCCGATAGAAGTTGCCAACAAAAAGGTATGATAAGGCACATTTACAATTGGCGAAGCGACGTTAAGGAATGTATTTGGTAAGGTCGGGGTCACTCGTAAGAAAAGCATGTAGTTCAACAGTCGGGTTTTCCTTTTAGCCACCTAACAAAATCAATAGAATTAACGATATCAAATGATAATAAAAAAAACCCTACGGGGGTAAATTGGTCATTCAACACTCTGACTGGTTTTCTTTTAACCAAAGGTTCATTGAACCAACATGGTGAAAATTGTGTGTGTTTGTGAGTGAGAGAGAGAGAGAGAGAGTGAGAGAAAGAGAGAGGGAGAGGGAGAGAGTTATGTTGTATATAAAACAGAACTCACCTGGTTTTGGAAGAAAACCACTTTATCAGGCCATAGAGACAATATAAGGGGGCGGCCGATCAAGTTTGATAGGAAGTAGCAAGAAGATGCGCCAACAGTGGCGGCAAAAACAACGATAGCTACACCTTTTACGACCCCGAAAAGGGACCCGGCAAGCAACGACATGAAAAGGCTTCCCGGAATCAAAAAAGTTTGCATACAGATATAGATCGTGCAATATACAAGAAGAACTTGTATTGTGTAGTCACTTGTGTATTGCTCAAGATCATCCCTGAAAAAACAAAATCAAAACAAACAGATCGACACTTTTAAAATCATTTCAAAAACACTACATGTGTTAAGGTTTTCAATATAATTGCAACATTTTCTTATATGGCAAATATTCAAAGTAAAATTATGGAAGTTGAATCTAGCATCATCCATGTTCTTTGGAGATTGTGACACAAAAATCTTATATAAATATTTTTTTTTAATATGGATGTACACGTTAGCTTATGCTTTCTTCAATATTTTTTCTCAAGGTTGTTTAATGATCTTATGGTACTATATAGTATTTTTCAAATGCCTTAATTGGTCGGATCTAATTATAGAAAATCTAACTCAAGGGTTATAGTTTGGATTCTCGCTAAACTAGTCTTATTCGGTAGAAGAATATGTGTAAAATTTGCGTAAATATTTCTTGTTTTTTTCTTAAATCTGGAAATTGAATTTACATATTGGTTAAAATGGTGATTCAATTAAAAAAGTTACTAAAATATGGATCTTTAAGTAAATTTGCGTAATTTTTTTTCTTCTAAAAATCGAGTTTATGCAATAGTTAAAATGTGAATTTTTAATTAAAAGTCATTAAAAGTAGATAAATTCAGTAAACTAAAAAAAAGGTAACAAATGAGAAATATATGTTAGAAATTCAGATTTTCATAATAAGAAACAATTTATTTCTTATCTCCAAGAAGAGACCTAACTTTTTAAATTAATAGAGATTTTGTAAAAATAGACTAATCCAATTTGGAAAAAAGACAAAACAATTAATAGCAACAATCAATTAATTATTGAAGAGGGGGGGGGGGGATGACAAACCGGAGGATACGTAGATCTTCAAGGGATCTCGGAAGCTTAAGGAAGCTGTAGTCGGAATCCGGCAAGGAAAGATAAACTCCGACGAGACTAGCGGCAAACCCCAAAAAGAACCCGATGCACCCATCATTTCCCAAATCGTCAATGGAAATTTGAACGATTTAACTCCATTTTCCCCATTGGATTCTATTGAAGAAGAAGGGGAAGAAGAAGGAGAAGAAGGATAATAATTCGATGTTGTATCAACAATTTGTTGATGTTCCATCGAATTCAATTCTCCTTCTTCTCCTTCTTCTACTTTTTCTTCTTTGTTTCCGCTTCAAAAACTAAAAAATTAGGGAAATATTGAAGACCTGATGTTTGAAATAATAACATTGTGTTTTAATAACTAAGGTATAAAGATGAAACCGAACACGTTTCGACACCTTAATTAGGGAAGAAATTGAGGTACTAACACCATAACCGAACACGTTTCTTCATAAATTTTTTTTATTTTAATCCCTATGGTTTTGTGTTTTTATCGGATTTTGTTTTTCTTTTTGAAAAATATAACTAGCTGAGTTTTTACGAGTTGTATTTTTATAACAAATTAGGTCCATAATGTAACCACATAACCTAACTTATTAATTTATTTAAGGTCGTTACGTGGACTCAACTTGTTAAAAATGAAATAATAGAGGTGTATTAATTAGATTTTTTTAAAGTAGTGACGAGCTCTGTAAAACTATTAAACCATAAGGACGAAAGATGTAATCCTTACCTTAAAAATTGTTGCATTCGTTGTTAGACGTGAAACTAGGTTTAAATTTGTAACTGTAACATGTATCAAATGACAGCGTGAACCAATCCAAACTGAACTATTTATAACTGTTATCAAAAGCAACTAATCAAATACAAATTAAACGATTGAAACTTCAATAAACACATAAAACACTAAAATTGCCGAGGATTAGTCTGGGCCCAATATTGTATGTTTATTGAAACTGTGCACAAGCCTTACCACTAGGCTAACATTCTGGAGGACGCATTCTGGAGGTACGGGGGCTTCGACCCCGGGCTGCATGCTTTAGCAGTCGGGCTTCGGCCCAAAATTGCCGAGGATTAGTCTGGGCCCAATATTGTATGGGATACCTTTTCAAAAAATAAAACACTAAAATCACCTCAAGGATACTAATCCAAGCGTTTGTTATATTCAATCGTTTTTCCCAATTTATTTACTTCATATATAAACCGTTTAAAACAATCATTAATCTGATACACAAAACAACCACCGAAACACGTTCGGATTTATCTTAGATTTATTACCAAATACGTCACAGATTGTTTTGATTGAACAATTCACATTTTTGTGCATAAAAATCAAATAAATAAGGAAAAAAATTCAAATGAAATTGGTTTTTTGGTAATTTGTCCTAACCTTAACAGGGCCAGAGTCTGTTGGGCTCATCTGTGTCTGAGGTTTACAAAATGGAATTTTATCTAGAATGGGCTAACCTAACCCCAATTAGAACATATATTTGTCTATTTGTCTAAAATCAAATAAAAAGTATTGCATTCATAATAGTTTAACATGTTACATGTATATATATTTATTAAAATGATAATAATATTTTTGCAATGCTATCACCAGATCCGAGTTTGCGTTTAATCAATGTAAGGTTGTAAATGAAGCGAATTTAACAGATGCTGAACACAACTTTTTTATATTTAGAAACCATTCCAGCTTTCTGTACGAACTAGTTTAATCGAGAACAATTTTACTATGTGTTTTCTAGTCATTCAAATCAAACTCTTAGTCGAGCTCAAACCTACGTTAAAAAGTCTTGTGGAGCTACCAAATTGAGTGCTAGCTTTGTTTAAAACCTTTGAATCAAACTTGAGCTTTATCGAGATTGCTTGACTCAACTCATTCGTGACCCTGCATTCAAACAATATAAAATATACGACATTTTATCAATTGGGCAACTTTGGTTAGGATATAGGGGAAGGGAGGGGAGGGGAGGGGAGGGGGGAGTATATATGGTGTTATTGTTATGTTTTCCCCTTATAGTATACAACCTTACGATTTGTATGAAAAAATTGCTATTAGTATCCACAAAGTTTACCGCATACCAACTTATCAGTATTAAGTTTTCTCATTTATTGCATGTTGGTGATCATATTATACCAAGTTACCAACATTAGAAGCCTGTAAATCTGAATACATAAAAACGATAAAAACACAATGAAGAAAAAGAAAAACATAACTCAAAAAGTACGAATGACGGCAAAATAATAATTCAAAATTCTCATATTAAAACTTAAAAAGTGGAGAGATCGTGGAAAAGTTCTTCAAATTCCAACTCAAATCCTTCATTTGGGTGATAAGGACCAAGGAGGGAAAAGAATAGTGGTACAGATTTGTCGGCTTGGCTAGGAAATCCCCTTGTCTCGTAAGGAGCAACTTAATTTGCCTCAAAAGACTCGGAATCAACAATTGATCAGGAGGATTGTAAGTATGTAGATTTGAAAGGTTTGATAGAAATATGTCAGTTGGGTCTGATTGGTTCAACTGCCCTAAAGTTGAGTTCGACTGGCCAGAAGTCTGACTCGACTACGCACAGATTGGGGTCGATGAACTGATGTTTGGCTACTGTCCGACTTGACTAGCTCAACTGGTATGCAAACAAGACTGATTGCTTTTGTCGTGTTTTGCACTCTTTTCCTGCTGATGTTTATTCTAGCAGCAGTCTGTTCTTCATACATTCTTCTTAGGTTCGTGGCCAGGTAATTTACTTTTTGTAAATTAGTCCGTTTTTGTTTTGTCTCCTTAGATAGTGGGGGTCCTTTTCGTTGGTACTAGTATTGTTTTGTTCGCTTGGACATTTGGTTGGTAATAAAAGTGGTTTTTTGAAAAGGTAAAATTATAAATTCGGTATAATAAATTTGAAAAGTCTATAGTAACACTATGATATCTTATTTTTTGCATTCAATTATAAAACGTTGAAATTATCCAGCCGATTTGGTAGAAAAATACCCACTAATTTGCTTATTAAATAAGCGGGAATGCTAAAGGTTAAAACGTGTATTTAATTGCATGATCTTTTGTTTTTCTTTTATTAGAAAGTATTATTTTATTCCAAATTGTTGTAAACAATTAATATTTGTAATTTCTAAAGAGATTAATATTATTTTACATGTTTGCCACTTATTAAGGACCATTACAAACCCTCCAAGAGGTGACCAACATGGGGACCCTGAGAATGACTTTACCTAGTGATGATGAGATTGGGTCATAGCTTCCAAAATCTTTGGTGAGGAAATGTATTTTTAGGTGAATCAGAAGCTCGTAAAGTCGTTTATATTCTTGTTCGTTAACAACTTAATAAGTTTCGTATGACTTATAACTAAAAAAGTAAATGAGTCGAGCTACTCGATCTCGGATCGTTAAAAGTTCTAAACGGGCCGAGCCTTAACGAACTATAGCCTAGATTAAAGCTCATTTAATAAACGATCCGAGCTCGAGCTCCAAAGAGTGGGCTCGTTTAGGCTCGCGAGCCTAAACGAACTCAATATATAATATATTATATATTATGTTTGTTTAACTTTTAATATTTATATATATCCTTTTAATAAAAATATCAAAATAATACCTGAGCCTAAACTAGTCGAGCCCGAGCTTCATAAATCCTAAACGAGCCGAGCTCAAGCTCAACATCACGAGCCGAGCTCTAGCTTTAAAACACCTAACCAAACTCAGCTTGATAAGTGTCTGGTTCGGCTCGACTCGGCTGAGTTCAGCTTATTTACGTTCCAACTTACAACTTATCTAGCAAACTGTTTTGCACGTTTTTATTATCATTTATATAGTTTATTTTGCATCTTTTTCGTTTTCGTTCAAGAGTGTCTCATGCATTTTTATTACTTTTTGTATAGTTTTTCTCTTTTCGATGCTTATTAATTTATTGTCGGTTTATTCATGTTTTTGGCAAGTATTTCCGTGTTTTGGCGAGTTTTATTTTCAATGTGCAGGTGTGCGTGGATTCGAGAAAGAGCGAAAGGAAAAGAAGTGCAAGCGATGTGGATAGCGGAAAAGATGAAGATTGGAAGATGAAAGTTGGAAATTGGGCTTAAAGTTTATTTCTCTTTTTGGGCTTTTTAGCCTTTTGGCCTTTTGGGCCCAACTATTTAAACCTTTTTGCTCCCCTCATTTTGGGGGAGGAAGCCATTCATTTTTGTTAGTTTTAGGGTTTCCTCTAATTAGGATTAGGTTAGTTTTCTTTTTGGGATTTTGAAGCTACAAGGCATCCATGGAAATGATTGGAGTTCATCTTGAGCAAGGATCAATCCATTGGGGGTATTTTGTATCTTCTTATTCAATTTATGTTTATTTTATTTATTTATTTGTTTTTATAGCTTAGATTATTAGGTCTTTAATATTAAGCTTTTATTTTATGCAATTAATTAGTTTTAGATCTTGATTCTTCCATCAATTTCATGTTTATTATTTTATTAGATTTAGGGTTTATGTGTTCTTATTTTAGTTGCTTTCTTCATAGATGGTTATTGTTTATTAATGTTTTAGGTTATAATTTTGTTTCCCCAAATTAGTATTGGGTTGATTTATAGTATTTTCATGTTTATTTGTTTTATGTTAATCTAGCTCATAGTATAGGGTGAATCTTGGTGAAGACTTGATTTGTATCAATTGGTTGGTTTTCATAAAAAAATGGTTTTCGGTAAAATAGTCGTTTGATTGTCCGACTAACGGAAGTTAGGGGTCGTTAATTGATTATCAATCGGTAATTGTTGAATTTGTTGTTGAGATCTAAATGGAAGTTTGATTTTGACTTGGGTTAACCAATTGGTGATTTTCACTACATCATGGAAATAGTTGTTGGGAGTAATTGGGTATAAATTGTCTTGCTTAATGCTTCTTTTTGGAACCATCGATATGGAAATAATCGGTTTTCAAGTAAGAAAGATCTTTGTTGCCTTGGAAGAGGGACAAAAGTAACGATTGATTTAGACAACACTCACTTTGAAAGCCTAATCCAATTTTCACCACTTAGTTAAATTAGCATATAAATTAGTATTTTTGGTTCATTCATGTTATTAGTATTAGTTAGATAAATGTTTGATTTTTATTTTAATTATTAGTCGAGTCTTGTTCGTTTCTTAGTTTTGATTACCTTTATAGCTTTGTTTAATTCTAGTCTTTGTTATGTTTAGTGTAGTTAATTAGTTAGGTTTGTTATTTGATTTTCTTAGTTAATACAATCTTTGAAAACCGATTTCGCGCAACTAGCTAACGCCGTGGGTAAATCTATGCTTACTCCGTTGCCTCCCTGTGATCGACCCGTATGCTACACAACCGTACGCTTGCGGTATAAATTTTAAAACTCGAAACACAAACTATACATTATTGTTTGACTATGGCGTATTCTGTAAGCCTTTAGGAGATAAATTTATGCAAATAGCCATAAAAAAATCTTTTCAAACTTGCCCCTCCCCCAATCATAGAACGCGCTTTTTTCCATTGATTAAAAAATCTTTTGTTATACAATAACCTTTTTAATTATACAAGCATATTAATACACACACATTTTTATCCATACATGACTTAATGATAAACCAACCAAACATCCCATAACCCCTACGGGTTAAGATAGGTCCACCCATCGGACCCGTGGGTTAAGGGAGGTAAAGGGTCTCGAGTAAGGGTGTAATTGAGCAGAGTTGAGTTGAGTAGCAGGTTATTCGAGCTTGGCTCGAAAAATAATCTTATATACGAGCTCGAGTCGAGCTCAAATAACTTTTCCGTAGTCGGGCTCGAATATTTTCTCAATGTTGGAACTCGATACTCATTTATGAGCTCTAATTAGCGATTGATTAACTCATTTATCTACTCAAGCTCGATGACTTTTATATTTTGATTATATAATTTTTATAACAATATAAAATTGTTTGGCTAAAAAAATGTATGCTCGAATGGCTCGGCTCGACTCAAAGTTTAATCGAGTTTTGGAACGAGTTGATGGAACTCGACTCATTAAGTTAAGCATGCTTTATTTTGTGTTTGAGATCAACTTGAACTCGATAACTATGAAGCTCATGCTCAAAATAAACAAGCTCGACTAGCTCGTTAAAAGCTCGATGTTTATTGAGTTATAAATAAAAATCATCGCTACAAAATGTTTGTAGATTGTTTTAAGTAAAATAATTGACGCAACAAACACTAAAGCAATGTTTGGTTAGACTTAGAGGCATTAAACAATATTCAACGTGAATGATAAAAAAAAGAGTTGTTTGGTTTTATATAAGAATTAAAGCATCTTCCAAGAAATCCAAAATTTCATTCATGATTAAATTGAAAGGAACATAAATTCGTTTTAACCTGAACTAAATAGACCCTAATTAGTATTCTAACATTGCACATTAAAAAAGGAATGTCCCAACAAGAATTGAAAGTCATAGTCTTTTTAGTCAATAAGTAACTACTTTTATATGATTGATAAGATTGGGATTAAATAAGAAAGCCAATGAAAATAAATACAATGAATATTCAGATGTAAATCATTAGAAGAATTAGTTAGTACTTAGGCCATAAGTACCCAACATTTCCAACTCTCCTAACCCTTCCAATCCCACTACCACATCAGTTGTCACGTCAACTTTTTTCCAACCCTCCATTAACCCTCTGGAACCCTCTCTGGTTAGTACCCGAACACTCCTAACCCTCTCACACACCATACACACAACACACACAAACTACGCGGTTATTATCGGCTTCACCACACCGTTTGGCCTCCAACCTGCCTATCCCGCTGGATGGCGTAGAGCAACCCGCCAAAGCCGCCCAACCCATCAGGTTGAAGCCGTTGCAGCGGGTTAGGCCGCTACGCATGGCCTTATGGATATCCATAAGTATAATGTCTATTCATAAATATAATCAATATAACTTTTTAATGATTCATATATGAATCTTTAAATTTTTTATGATATTTAATGTTTTTATCTAGACATTTAACTAAAACCCTCAAATAAAAATACACCCCACTTTATTTAGATAAATTTAAGCAAAAGTCATCCATTAGATAAAATTTAAACTGCGACTTGTTTTTTATATGAAATATTTTATATTGCTTTAAAAAGACAGCCACTTTATGCAAAAAGAAAAGTGAAACTTTAAGAAAAAGTTATAGACATAAAAACAGGTAATGTTCTATTTTAACGAGTAATGTTCTATTTTTTTTCTTCATAAAATGCACAATATAATATTTTACATCTTAAAATAAATCATATTTTATAATTTATTTAATTGAAAAGCTAATTATTCTTGTTATAAACTTATAATTATTCGTTACGAAAACCCTAATGGGACAGCCTACCGGTTAAGGCTTGGTGTTGGGGAAAAACCCACCCAAGTTCGAATCCGAAGGTAAGCAACCGGGGGCCACTGAGTGTTAATCCTAGGGGAGCATGCTTTAGCTCTCGGTAAAAATTGCCAAGGATGTATCTGGCCAAAGTACAGGTGAACCTTCCAAAAAAAAAAATAGTCTGGCCAAAGTCCAGGTGAACCTTCCAAAAAAAAATAAAAAATTATTCGTTATTATTTAAAACCATTGTTATAAAACGAGTAACATATTCACATTTATCAATAGTAAAAAAAATAACTTATTTAAAAGTAAGGTATAGTTGATTTTTAGATTATATTAATTTTAAAAAGCAAAACAAGTTAAAAATCATTGTAACCATAAATCTAACAATATTTTAAACGTGTAACTCATGAACTAAAAAATAAAAAGAAACAAATGAATCTAATGCGCCCACCTATACTTTAGTCAATGGATAGTATGTGAAATAAAAAATATAGTGTAACAAGTCAATTTAAAAAATCCCAAAGCCAGAAAAATGAGAATAAATGAATAAAATAGATTAATGCACGACCAGACCTATACTTGGTCAATGGATGATATATATACAGAGGTGAAAGTTCAAATACAAATCACTTTTTCATTGTGAACGTGAGGACAATCCAGAGCGCGACACGTGGCAACAAATTTTATGAGACGGGCGACTTTTCCCGCGACCTAGTGTTATTCAGTCTGAATAACACTGAATAATAGTGTTATTCAGACTGAATAACACTAGGTCGCGGGCTTTTTGGTTACAAGTCGCGCGTGTCACTCTGAATTTCGGCGACTTAGTGTTATTCAGACTGAATAACGCTATATTCAGTCTGAATAACACTAAGTCGCCGAAATTCAGAGTGATACGTGGCGCGCTCTCGTTTGTCCTCACGTTCACAATGAAAAAGTGGTTTGCAATTGAACCCACCCCTATATATATATATATATATATATATAAGTGTAATAGAAAGAAATAAATGTAACAACTAATTTAAAAAAAACAAAACATTAATAAAAAAGTATTTATGTTAAAATAGCTGTATAATAAACTTTTTTTAAGTTAATGGTGTCTTTAAACTTAGAATTAAAAATTCAAAAGAACAACCTCATAAAAATACATTTACCATCTAGTCGATATGAATAAGTACAAAGCGTTAGAACTAGGCTAAAAAAAATATTTATTTCATTCTTTAAATGAGAGGTTTTTCATATTTAAAATAGTTTTAAATTTTTACATGTTAGATAAGCACTAGGCTACTAATGCTTTTGATGGCAAAAAAAAAAATTATTTCATTCCTACCTATTTCTCAACAGCTTTTACCCACTAATAACATTCATTAAGCATTCGTTTTAGAATATAGATAGATTGACAGAAACAAATAAATTCAATGCAATTTAACGAGCGTTGTGCTAATGAAACAAGTCTTTATTGAAGATCCAACTTTTTGTAAATACTAAACATAAAGCATTGATAGATGCATTCAAGCCACATAAATATAAAAGATATTAGGTATGGAAGCAATAACCACGTGTTGTTGGAGTCGATTCTTTATATTGTTTTTGACCCTTTATTTTAAGGTAAAATGTTGTACTATAAACGCGAACAAACCCGAAAGAACAGTCTCATTTATACGCACATCTCTGCAAAAACTGACCACAAACACACACATCCAATCATTATTTAAAATATCGATACAAAGTAGTTGACAAACTAGTCGTTGTCTAGTAAAATAGATTTTGACTAATAAACTAGTTGTTAGTTAAAAGCTAACCAATGAACTAGTAATGTATGGTTAATTAGTTTATTAAACTATATTACAAATATAATTTAATAACATAAAAAAGTTAAACGAAACTTTTTTAACAAGTTTATAAAAAAAAAATTATGGTTGCCAAAAATACGGCTAACGGAATGTTTTTGTTGTGTTTATGACCATAGGAAATAAAGATCAATGTGACCAAAAGCTCATATATCTACATATATCATATGTGGAAAAAAGTGTCATATCTTTTGATCCAGATCATCATATCATCATGGCCAATCATGATAGTTCGTTGATCCAAAATCTATACAATCTCTAAGTGGAACGGATAAAGCCTGGATAAGATAAAAAAATGTAGACGAGATTAATTAGGTCGAACCATGTCTTTAACCAAATGAGTCATTTTTGGACAGGTTTCAGATGGTGCCCATCTCTAACGTATACTTTTGTACAATATAAGTATAAAACAAAGGTTACAACCAAATTTACATACACACAAATAGGTCAAATAAGAAAGGATAATAATATAGAAGTTCATACTCGATAGGGTTTAAAGTGTAATATTTTTGTTTTTATTACTTTTAACCTTTTTCCTATTAAAAAATTGCAAACAAATCTAGTTAGAGTTTGAAAAAAGAAAGGTTTTTGATACTTAAAATAGTTTGTATCATGTGAGACAAGAGCAGAAGTATTTATATTTCATAACAAATTAGTAGCAATAATTCATATAATGTTCGTATCTTGAAATAATCGGTTTTTATTCGTCTATAATATATTCTGTTTTTCTTACTTTAATTTTGTCAAATTATATAAATGAGTCAGACATGATGTTCTTTAAGTGTTAAAAGTAATATACTTTATTAAAATGTCAAAGAGAATAACTATAAGATGCAATAAAAATTCATTAACCATTTTGTAAACTTTAACAATCGATCATATGATATGATATGAAATAACAATATAACGTAAAACTCGTGTTTTTAATGACGTAAAAGATTACTAAGCGTAAATATTCGGTTAACGTGTTATTTTATCATTCCTTTTTGTATCGATAGGCTGTAAAGTTTGTCTATTTTAAGTATTAGAATCAAAATTTCATCTTAATTTTACCTCTTTTAGTAATCAACATAATGAACAAATCATTCCTTTATCTAAAAGCATATTTTACATATAATTAGTACCAAATATTCTTTTTCTATTTGTAAACATAAAGAATATTTATACATATTCATTAAAAGGAGAATATTCTTTTAGGTTTAGACACATTTCAAAATGCAAACTTATCCCTTCACAAATAAATAAATTGAAAAGAGTGATGGAATAAGATTCATATAAACGAGAGGGACGAAAATCGATCTCCAAACCTAACATTTTATATATTATAATATGTGTGTTTTAATTAAAAAAAATACATTTAAATAACATATTTCTCATATGCATTATTAAGATTATGTAGTTTTATGTATAACCCATAAGAAATATTCATAATAAACTAATCAAATTTAATAATTAAAGTTGTGTGTTGATAAATTGAATAATAAACTAACTATTAGTTAAAAAACTCATTTTAGCTAATAATTAATTACATTTATAGATATATACACATTTATACTTGCATGATATATTATAATGGAACTAAATACACATTTTCAAATGAAAAAAAAAAATAGAACTTCTTAAATTGATATGATTTTTAATTTTATAAAGTATAATAACGATGTCATCAATTCCACGTGGAATTGTTAGCGATTGAAAAATAATGACTAAGCTCTATAGTGGGCCAAGGTAAGTTGGTTCATAGCCCTCGTGAACATAAAGAGGTGTGACTAACAAGTAATAGTTCTCAATTCAGTGTAAGAAATCATCCCAGTCACGTAATTGACCCTTAAAGTTATCCCATTGTAATTTACATATCAACAACTTTCCTCCACAGTACACCCGTCCTTCCACCGCTTGAAAAACCTTGAAATGTGGCAAAAAACCCGTGGTACATTGCAACATCATTCGCCAAGCGTTACTTATGCTAAGACTTTTTTTCGAGATTAAAACCAGGTGCGTTCATGGTTTTGGAGTCGTTCCACACACGACTCTCCATTTCACGAGGTGTGAAGGGAATAAATGTGACATAAGCTCGATTAAAGGCGTTTGTTAAGGAGAAGAAGATTGATAAACGTGAATGAGGGGATTGTGAAGGAGATACAAGTAAACCAGATAGATCAAATAAACTTGTATAATAAACAACAAAAAACCTATATCTAGAATAACCAAAATGAATAAAAACAACACAACGTTTGATCTGAATACATGATTTAGAAAGAAAAAAATAAGACATACACAAATTACACAACTAGACCTGGGATCACATGAGACCAGATTGTCTTCCTGAAACCCGTGAGACAAAAGTTATACACTCGAAAACTTCACAGCAAATCAACCATGAAGGTAACATTCATAATGTTTTTGCTGTAAAAAGTTCAAATTTTCTTTTAATTCATTTACGGTGAAGTTTCAAGCATAAAATTTCGGCCTTACGGAATCTACGAAAAACAACTTGGTCTCTCGTGACACTGATTATTGAAAATTATTTTTAGATGGTTTATAAAATAAGATATATTTTAGTATTAATTAACAATGATTTATTCACGAATTCCATGAGGGAAGAAGACCGTGGTCAAGTTAAACAAAGAGACTTGCGGGCCCACAAGTCATTATGTAGACTGACGTCATCAATGGAGAATTAAATCACAACCGTCGGATTAATCTCTCATATAAATCCAACGACAGCTAATACACGTAGCTTAATATCGAAGAATATGCCATGTGGACTATCCATTCTCTTAACCATGGTTAAATATATTTAACTCGACACATGAGTTAACTCACCATCTCAAACCCTATATATATCTCCCCCTTTCTTTCACCCCACCAACAACACTTTCATTTCTCATTCTCTCAATCTCTCAACACACATACAACATATAGATACAATATATAGATATAGCCTATAGATACAACATATAGATATAACATACCATATGTATATCTCTATAGAACGATATGCGTTGTGTTCAATTCAATGATTTCAATGATTTTCTATGATTTCAATGGTTTCAATCTGGTAATTGGCTAATTGAATCGAGAACCTAAAACCCTAACTCTTCAATTTTGAAAGCATTTGTTATGAGCTTTGTGATTGTTGCATTGGTGAAATTAGAAGAAATTAGGTTAAGGAAATGGCGGAAGTGACGACGACGAAGACGACGAAGAGGAGATTCAGTGTAGGTTACGCACTGTTGCAGAAGAAACAGCGGAGTTTCATTCAGGTTTCGTTGCTGAATTTGGCGAAGGAGAGAGGAATCGATCTGGTTAGGATCGATACCGATAGGGCGTTGGTGGATCAAGGACCGTTCGATTGCGTGCTTCACAAGCTCAACGGCGAGGAGTGGCGGAGGCAGCTGAAGGAGTACTCGGTTCGGAACCCTAGCGCCGTCGTGATTGACTCCCCCGACGCAATCCAGCGGCTGCACAACCGGATTTCGATGCTGGAAGTGGTGTCGGAGATTGAGGTGGACGGTGAGGAGTCGGCGGCGGCTTCGTTTGGGACGCCGAAGCAGACGGTGATATACGAAGCGGAGAGGCTGAAGGATCCGGCGGCGTGGGGGGAAGGATTGAAGTTTCCGGTGATTGCGAAGCCCTTGGTGGCGGACGGGAGTGCGAAATCGCATAAAATGTCGTTGATTTTCAGTAGCGAGGGTTTGGAGAAGCTGAAACCCCCAACTGTGTTGCAGGAGTTTGTGAACCATGGCGGTGTGATCTTCAAGGTGTATGTGGTTGGGGCGTTTGTGAAATGCGTGAAGCGGAAGTCGTTGGCGGACATTAGTGATGAGAAGTTGGGGGGTATGCAGGGTTCTTTATCGTTTTGTCAGGTTTCTAACCTGAGTCCTCACGCGAAGAATGACGATACGTACTATAAGATTTTGGAAGATGCAGAGATGCCTCCGATGAGCCTGATAACGAATATAGCTCGCGGATTGCGTAGGGCGATGAAATTGCATCTTTTCAACTTTGATGTGATCAGAGATACTAGGGTTGGGAATAGGTACCTTGTTGTAGACATCAACTATTTCCCTGGCTATGCCAAGATGCCTGGTTATGAATCTGTCTTGACAGATTTCTTCTGGGATGTTTTGACCAATGAAGAGGCTAGGTCTTTCGATAACCAGAAAGAAGCAACGGAGTTGGTAGATAGCATTGGTGGTTATGGGGAGGAGAAAGTGTCTCATCCTGTTCTTTCTGTTGGAGATGATGAACAGGAGCCTTTACGTGTCTGATAAATGCGGAAATTGGGAAATTGGGATCGGTTTTGCTGAAGTGTATACTGATCCCTGATCTTGAGTTTGTTGGTTTAATGAGCTCTTGCTGTGGACATTTTCTCTTAGATAGGTGTTAGTACAAGGCTTTTAGGGTTCTTCGCTTTTGTTTTCTGCCTCTTGATGGGCAGTTTACATGGTGTTCCTTGTTGATCATGTACATTCCATCCTTTGCTTTGGAGATAGGTACTTTTCCAATACTCTGAAAGTTTGTAGGGAGGTTAGGGTGCTTTATGAGGCATATTGTATTCCCTTGCTTAGAAACCTTTTATAATGTGTGCCTTGGCAGCTTTAGTGGATGAATCTTGCGTTTTTGATGATGATATTAGTTCTTTCCCTATTGCTGTAGTATATACGGTGTCTTTTTATTTTACTTAGTGAAATGGTAATGCTTCAAGTTTATGGACACATAGCTATGCTACTTGATTATTTTTTCTATGGCAATGTTTCTTAATTGAGGTCATTTGCTCAATATGGTACAGTTGCACCAAACGACACCAATTTGTTTGCATTGATATGTATATATATACACACACATGTATGTATGTATGTATATACACCTAAGGACAAGCATCCAATGTTAATGACAAGGCGCAGTCGTTTGTGATTGATGCAATTCAATATCACAATGAATACTTCTAGTTGGCACAAATTGCCTACGAGCAGGCTTTGCTATGAACTTGTGGCAACTTATTCCTGTTACCTGAATTCTGTTGATTATTCTTGTATGTGGATGCTATTCGTTTTGAAGCATGTGATATTTATATACGGCAAATAGTCACAAATGATTCTAACCTTTGTGAGAGATTCAAATAGAGTTGCTTATACTGTGTAGCTAGCTTTAGTTATTGAAGTGATTTATTTTCATGGTTACTCTTTACCATGTCTTTTGGCTTACTGTTTTTACTCTACCTAACAAGTTTAAAACAAAATACTTGTTGTGGCGCGTAACTGCATTCCGGTTATGCTAGCATCTATTTTAGATCTTATGATTGGAGTTTCCTTCTGTTTATGGCATGTCTTGGCCTTCCGACTCAGGCTCTTGCTTGGTTGTTTGTGTAACAGAATGTCAACATCGAAAAGATGATATAGTGCTCTGATCTAATTTGATCAACAATTTTTGCCACCAGGCAAGGGCATAGTGAACACCACTAGTAATATGCTTGTAAGTTGGTCTCCTTATTTAATTCCTAGCTTTTTCTGTGACATTTTGGTTACGGGACCAGCACTTGGTGGGGTTTGACCATTTAGCTAGTTGTATGTAACGATATTGTGGTCAGTTGCATTCATTTTGGTTTACTTATCTTCTCATGATGCGTAAGTCTCGTGTTGCATAATACCAAATGTAGTTTGATGTGTACGATAGACAAAATCATAGTTGGAGTAAATAAATAATAAGTAGATAAGTCATGTTGGTAGCACGAAGCTCGTTATCTTTATTGTATCTAAAAAAGTTCGTTATCTTTAAGTTGTTGGAGGTCAATTGGTATTTAAGGTTTTTTTTGCAGATCTTGCCAATCCTAAATTTTCGCTACTGGTTCTATCGTGCTTTTTTAACGAGATAAAATGCTCCCTTACCACACCATACTTGCCCTCTTTTAGCCTGCTTATGTTTTTGCTGCTGTTGTTTTTTCATGCATATTCCACATTCTGAAAAGAATATTGCTTTGGTGATTTGAATACATTTTGCCGTTACAAGCTTGAAAAGCTAACGAACCAGACTAGTAGCTAGATATGTTTTAATGGAACCACTGGTTATCTGTCGTTGGAAGCCTAATGGTCTGGATTTTAAGAGTCATTGTTTTCAGTATACGGAAACCTTCTCTTATAATATTAAGGGCCTTTTGAATTCTGTCTTTGACTTTGTGAATCAGACTGGACAAAACTTGCTGTGAAATGTTCTTGTGGTAATATCTAACTTCGCTTCTGCAAGATGGTACCGTTGTGACTTGCTTGCACTCTTAGTGGCACATCACGAAAGTAGTTGGTAAGTGGAAAGGTGTAACTAATCTGTTCTTTGCATTTGATAGTGGTTGAAAATCAACTTCATTTGGGTCGTTTATATAGATACCACATGTTTCCAGCCTCTTGTCTGCATCAAAAACATACACCATTCTTGGAATTTATTGTGAACTGTAAACAAATGAGGAACAAGATCTTCCGTCAACCTACTTGCGCTAATGAGTTTGTGACGTTATCCAACTTTGACCCTGTCCAACGTTTGTCTTGGGGTTGAAACTTCGTTACTGAAACCTTTTTAGCGAAACACGTGCCTTTCTTCTAAGTCTTCTATGTTAGGGAGGGATTGCAAGGTATTTGAATCGAATTCTTGAAATACTTTCTTCCTTTTTATTTTTATTTTGTAGGTCTAGACTATAGATACTAGCACATGTCTAGGGTTACCAAAGCCTTATCCTTGTTAGTGTTTGTTATATATGCAACATACACATACAGATAAGCTACATACTTATGTCTTCAGTTTGATTATATTTATACAGTTTCTATAAACTTTCACTGTTCATAAGTCCCACTATTATGGCACATCGTTTAATATCTTAAATACACTTGTAAAAGCTGATAAATGGTTGGATCTAGCATATTTAATGCACTGGTATCTGTACTTAGTTTGTTAAAGCTGATAAATCGTTGGATCTGGCGTATTTAATGCGCTGGTATTTGTACTTACTTCTTTAAACTAGTTTTATAGTCAACTTTGTGCCGTTAAGGGTGATTTTACGCAGACCCATGGGGCCTTAACTTTGTTGCCTTAGGCGCACACTTGCTAACAAATAGTATATAGTGCATTGTCAGGATGAATTGACTCTACTCCTTTAGCCTCTTAGGTCAAAGATGTTGGCTCTAAATCTTTTTTCATGTTCAATTGTTTGTCATAATTAGTTTTTTCTTATTTCTCTTTCCCTTTCGGTTCTGGTAGTGGGGTTTCTAGATGGTGGCACTGAGGTCAGTGTGGGTAGGGCTCTGTGCTAGTCCCTTATGTACTGCACTTGATTTATTACTTTAACAAATATTCATCCTTAAGACAATGATAATGGAATTTCATGCTAAAGTTTCTTCACTTTGATATGTTCAACTTCTAGTTTGTTGGTATCATGACTTACTTACTTTCAACACGGTTTGCATTTGATGATGTGCTTTGATGTTGTATTGAAGATTGAATTAGCTTGAATGAAGACTAGCAATCAGATTTTTTCGCAGATATAGAGCATTGAATTCTGGTTTTATATGTTTGTTCTCAAGACCTTTACGAACTAAGGTTATTCTGTTTAAGGAAATTGCGTATCAATTCTGTGATATTATTAGCATCCTTGACCTTGTAGCGCAAGATTTCCTAGTCCTTGATGGTTTCTTGTGACTTCCATTATTGGCAATGGCTGATGACAGCTAGCATGTAAAAATACGTGTGGCTTTGGGATTGAGTGATGAAAAACTTCTTTGAGGCAAGATCTATGTGGTACTTAAAAGCTAATTATAGGAATTGAATATTCTCATGCAAATATTTCAAACACTGGAAGGTGGATGGCATCATTCTTTGGTTGATCTTCATGACTTATTTTATTTAAAAGCAGCTCTGCTCTACTATTAGCCAATTACTTGGTCTATACATCTGTGTTGAATGGTAAGCAGCTGGTGCTTTATATCTCCATGTAACTTCTTTTGTTCCCAATGCTTTTAGATGTTAGAACATGCTTTTTGATACAGGTTCTGTAATGTGACTATTGTCTTAACTTTGGCTCTTCATATTTCGAAAACATTTTGTATTCTAGATTTTTGGCCTAGTTTAATGGTTTCTATTTTCTTAATGTATTTTTCATATGCTTCTGTTTATAGAATTCACATTACCACATGCCTATAAATTCTTATGGAGTTCTTAATGTGGTTTATAAAAAGTATATATCCAAAAAAAATTCTAATCCTCCTAAAAGCATGGTGGTGTGCAACTTGTGTTATGCGTTAACATACCATGTCATCTTGATTTAGGATCTAATACAATCTATTGTGGAAATACCATATGCTTAATGCTTTAGTTTCAAAGGTATTCACCACCACTTCATGTCAAACTATGCCCAATACCAACATGCATTAATAATCAATTATGAGAATTTCTGGATTTGTTGTGCCTCTGTGGTGTTCCATATGTGTATATTCCATTGTCGATATAGTCCATAAATATGTAAAATCTAGGGTCTGGATTGCTTTCGGCATGGCATGTCACATGTGCACTTTTTTTTCTCTTGGTTTTGTTATTGATACTTGCCTTACTGTCATGCAATTTAATTATCATCAGTTCTCTGTCTCATCCACATATCTCAGTATCTGCAACACTTTGAATGAACTTGTACAGTTGTGCCTTAATCTCTAATGTCAGATGAAGTTGGTTAAAGCCGATAACGTACCGCATTATGTCATGCTGGAAATGTTCTAAGACTTGTATTTATGATCTTCCAAGTTTTTCAACCTATAACTTAGTTGGCTGTTGCTCCTGTCTCTGTAGCTTGTCGATTGCTGGATAATAGTGCAAAACTTTAACCAGTTACAGGTCTCTCTCTCTCTCCCTCTCTCTCTCTCTCTCTCTCTCTCTCTCTCTCTCTCCCCTGACATGTTTTATGGCATCAGCATGTAAGCAAGCTGATACACGTTTCCTTACTTGGGAAACTACCATCTAAGTACTTTCCTAAATTCATGAACAATTCCATAAGGTTTTCTACACAAAATACCTTTTTTGCGATGATGTTAAAACTAAGCGATCGAGACCAGAAACGGAGATGGCTTGTTCAATTTTTATATCTGAAATGCTCTCTCATTCCCAGAAAAGACCTAGTTTATGGTTTGTTGCATAGAAAGTGTCGTCTTCAGAATTTGATGTCGAGACAAAGTTGATGGTTAATAAATTGCCTTTGTGATTTTTAAGATTGGATATAGAATCCATTTGTTAATTTGTATTTTACCTATAAAATTGTTCAAGAAAATATCTGGAAATTCAGTTTTGCTTTCGAAGTAGTCTTCATAACCTCTTACAAAAGTTAAAAATGAGCAAACTCTTTTTCTGTTTTCATTCGGAAGGAGGTCTTAAAGACCACCGAGGCACTGTAGATAACTAGATACATATGTTGCAGAGACTTAAAAGATAAATATTCATGACCTAGATGCCTCTTCTAGTTCTTGTTTAGTTCTTTGTACTCAAGGTTTCCTCCCTCTTGGTGTTGACATTTTGCTTTACTAGCTTTTTATATCATGAATCGTACATGAATCATGAATTGAGTTGACATAGTTGGGGATATAGGAAGTATGATTGACTGTTACTATAATGTGGTTTTACTGCAGATGGGAACATAAATGTATAAAGGCAGGCCTATGTTTCTTGGTTTTAACGCGACTCCTTATAGGCATTGTTTCTATCTACAATTATTTAAACATAATGAAGTTACTAATGACCGGATGAAACCAAGAAATAACCCCTCATGTGCGGATTTATAGAAGACCCCCTTTAAGATCTGTGAGTTTTTGAGAGAAAAAAATCGTAATCTAATTCTACAATATCTTAATTACACAGCTGCTATTTTTAAAAGAAATAACAACCACTTTCTTTGTTTTAGGATCCTAAGATTAATAAGATCCTACTTTAGTCAACTGCATAAAAAGACAGAAATACTGAACCTAGTACTTGTCCAATAGAACGGAAGACCTTATATACGAGATTCTAAAAATTTGACACCTCTCAACCTAGGTTGTATAGATTATATATACCTGCTTGCACAGTTGGAAATTAACTCATCAAAGCTAGCGCTCAGAAGAGTTTTAGTCTCAGCCCAAGTGGTCGAGCTTACGTCATAAAAGCTTTAGATATAAGCAATTTGATGTTTCCAAAGAAAAGGTGTGAATACAAGTTGTATGACGTCATTTTCAATCTTCTATGAAATTAAATGTCGGTCAATCCCTAGTGTTTGTTTCGGTCATGATGAACTGGATTCTTGGCGATGCTAATAGTAGCTTGATTATCAATCATCATTTAAGATGTATTTTAAATCAACCACAACAATACACAATGTCTTAGATTACAGGTTGAACATGGGAGACAATAATCGAGTACCAACCAATTCCAAATTATGAGTTAGCTACACAAATAGAGAAGGAAACTAGGATCAGAAATAAACAATACACAAACTGAGATGAACCTTATATTCCTTTCAACAGTTAAATAAATATCAATACTCATTTACGTAAAACCCTCTTGAGGTGTTAAAGGCCTATCTATCATGTATTATATTTACATCCGTAAGAGTTCAACCTGACAAATGCAAAAGGTCAAGCCATAGTAGTTCTGAATTGATACTACCACCCTATTGTCGTAGGGGAACTTGAATTGAGAGCCAGGTTAGTGAATTCAAGATTCAACTTTAACTCAATCACGAAGGAAGAGATAATTAAGTATAATCATGAATTTGGAAACAAATCCTAACCTAACTAAGAAATCCAAGAAGGAATGATGGACACAGAGGAAAACCTCCTTCCAGAAGTGGAAGGTTACTTTGCAGTTTCCACCGAATCCTAGGGCAACATTGGGACCAAGTCCCACACGGAAACTGAAGGTGACCCTGTAGGCCACTTCTAAACATACCTTCAAGCTAGCCGGTTCCAAAAGATGAAGCGGCCGTGAAAGTGACTTGGACCTCGCTTTTGCTAAGCAACTTTGAAGGCTAGGTTGAGCTAGCTTTTGAGGACGTTTTTAGCAAGACATGGTGTTTTGAATACCAATATGAGATACCTCAATTGGCATCAATGTAGACTTCTATGTCTCTCTAGTTCTTTTGCTTGAAATTGTCTATTCGTAGGATTCCCTTTCAAGCACCTAAAATTCTCATCACATCTTTCATATATGCTTTAGTGGGATTATTCATGAATTGACTAACTTTGCTGATAGGAACACCTATATTTGGCCGAATGTGGGCAAGTAGATCAATCAGCCAAATTCGTTTTAACCATCTATTGGAGTTTGGCTCGTTTACAGCCCAACACATACTTCCTTTGAGACAATTATTCCTTTTGATGGGCCAGTTCATCCCAAGGAAATATTTGAGATTTTCTATGTCCATAGTTTCAAATTATTGAGCCAGATGACATTTAAGGTTTGACTGTTCTTTGTCATCATGTCAACTGTCAAAGTGTCAAGATTATGTCATCTGCATAGACGATTAGAATATCAATTCTTCCTTTCGAGGTCTTCATTCATAAATGCATTTTTGATAGTAGTTCAATCACAAATGACAAGAAAAGACGAGAGTATTCAAATAGTATGCAACTTTGGCACAAATGCAAGTTTTCTTGTAATCAGCCCGATATGATTTGGCTGTATCCTTGGCTACTAAGCGCACTTTCAACCATTCAATGCTCCCATCTGCTAAGATGTGTGAAGAGAGTGGAGGTCTAGTGTGGTGTGCCTACTGTATAAGAACAAGGCAACACATAGAGTTGTGAGAACTATCACTGTATAAATACTTGGCCACACCATGGAGCTATAAGAGCGAGTGATGGAGGCCAAGTTGCAGGGTGAAACAGGGCTGATGAAAAACCACTTCCTGTTCATGTGGGGGAGGTCGAAAATGGATGGATCCACCTCCACAGACCCCTCATGAAGAAATATAAAGAGTTACGTGAGAATCTATGCATAGTGTTCATAGACTTGGGGATGGCCTATGAGGGTGATACTAGATTTATGTCTGATTTGATTTGGTTTACCCACATAAACTTTCAGCTACAGGTATCGAAGGTGCATGTTGTAGAACACACATTTTCACACAGTACTAGTGTACAACTATTTATGCATGATTGGGATGCTACTGTTGATTATTCATGCAGTGAGTGCTGCTGTCTATTTACTCCCACAATATTCTTTCATGTTATTGCTTATGTATTTGTTAGTTTGTTTCTGGACAGTCGAAGGAGGCTACTTTTTATCATCAAGTATCTTTACACGTAGTCGTCTCTACTTCTAAAGGTCTGATAGGTATCCCACAATGTTGTTTTTCTCGTTAGACTTTATGTTTAGCACAAGATATCTAACTGTGTGCTTGTTCGTGATTATTTACAAGTAGTCATGAAGGTGGGCATTATTGTTATGTTATGTTATCTTCTTTTTGGTAAAACCTTCATATGGAACCACAATGCGATAGCAATTTGTACCTTGCATCACATTTCTGCAGATTTGGCGGTTCTTGCTTTGTGATAAATGTCGACCTTTTTGGGGGAAAAGTTCAGCTATGGTTGCTTGTTTGATGTTAAGAGTCTGCTGAATTTAGAATTGGTTGTGGTTTTTGTTTCTGCAGCCGAGGAAATTAATCTCATAAAGCACCTCTGGTTGGTAACCTTGCATATATGTGATCGAGTCCCTGGTGGAGGGTAGGCCATGAAAGCTGTCTGTGAGCCATTGTCTGCTGGTATGTCATGTTTCTTCTTTGTCGATTAAGTCCTTCAAATTTAGATATCATTCATTGTTTGTCTACTCACCCATCCATGATTTTAGTCGTATTTTTTGTTCATTTCTGTGATTCTTCATAGTGCCAAATCTTGGCTCTTAACATACATTTATGCACATTGCTTACCGATGTTTTTAGTACAAGTTTATAAGTCCTAAAGATGACATTTATCATTCTTGTTTGACAAATGCAGTCATGAGCACATAATATATTTATGAAAGCCGAAGGAAATGGTAACATTCTGATCGTAAGTCTTTATGTTGACGATCTTATCTTCACCGAAAATGTATAATTGAGACTACAGACCACCAGGAGGCATTCACCTGAATATTGTTGGGCTGGGCAAAATTTGAAATCCAAATTGTAGTAATAACCAAATCACACCTTATAATCATCATATGGGGTTATAAAGAAACTATAATCATGTGTAAAACAAGATACAACATCTATCAGCCAAACACATGTGAAATCAACATTCAAAAACTTTGATTTTTATTATTTACGGCGGTGCTGTTCTTGCTGCTGTAGGTTGATCAGCTTTGAATAAGCCCCGTTTTCGTTCTCAACTAGACTCGAATGAGTCCCTTTCTCCACTATCTTCCCATTCTGGATTACTGATATCTCATCGGCATTCTTAATGGTCGATAACCTGTGTGCAACCACCACACTTGTTCGGTTCTTCATCAGCCGGTCTAAAGCCTGCTGAACCACACGCTCCGACTCCACATCGAGGGCACTCGTGGCTTCATCCAACAGCAGTATGGCTGGATTCTTTAAGACGGCTCTTGCTATAGCCACCCTCTGCTTTTGTCCACCGGAAAGCTGAATTCCTCTCTCGCCAACTTTTGTCGAGTAGCCCTCCGGGAGGGCACTAATGAAACTATGTGCGTTCGATAGCTTAGCTGCTTCGATCACTTCACCTTCTGAAGCTCCTTCTTTCCCGTAAAGTATGTTTTCGAAAATCGATGTTGCAAAAAGAGCCGGTTCTTGTTGGACTAGCCCGATATGGCTTCGTAGAGACTTTAGCTTCAGCTTCTTGATGTCCCTCCCTGTGAGATTTAGAGATTTTATATATCTGTATGTATTAATAGAGAGAGGAGGAAGGGAGGTTCGGGGAAAAACCACAAAAAAGGTGAAAAACTGCAGAACACCATAGTAGTAAATCTGGACAGTATGCACATGTGCATAGTAGTAATTTTGTAAGCAATTTGTCCGGTAATCACATGCGCATAACATGCACACGTGCATGAAAATGGGTATTCTTGTAAGTTTAGAGAAGCCTACCATCAACCATGACTTTCCCGGAGGTTGGGTCGTAGAACCGGAGAATTAAAGAGAGAACGGAGCTCTTCCCCGAGCCACTTTGTCCCACAAGTGCCATGCTCTTGCCGGCTCGAACCCTTAGATCGAAATCTTTGAAAATCAAGATGTCGGGTCTCGAAGGGTAGCTGAAATGGACACCTCTCAGCTCGATCGACCCCTCGACTCTCGTTATTTCCTCTCCGACGTCGGTCACGACTTGCGTTCTCCGGTCGAGAACCTCGAAAACCGAGGCAACCATCTGGTTTCCCTTCAACAAGTCCGGTGCCATCGCCAATGTTTCGCCCATCGCCAATGCAGTCACAATCAGAATCATGAACGATTTCATGACAGATTTGAACCCCGATAACCCCTGCTCCATCAACACCGAACCGTACCACAACGCGAGCCCGTACGACGAGAAGATGAAGAACTGGGACACACCGTAAAACAAGCCGGCGATCTGCCCACGGTGAAAGGACTGTTTGGAAGGTCCGACGAGCTCTCGAGAATAAAGATCGAGAACCTTGTTTTCGGAACAAAAGGCTGCAACTGTTCTCATGTTACTAACAGCCTCACCAGCAAGCATATTAGCTTTAAGATAAGCCTTGCTCAGATCACCACCATACCCTTTCATGAACATTTTCTGAAAGAAAAGAAACCTCGTCAGAAAATCAGAAAACCAAACTGAAAATCGGATAATCGATAGCGATATAAACCTCGCTAATGTGACCGCTAATGATCAAAGGGTACATGGCCATCACGACAAGCGTCAGCCGCCAGTTCAAGATGAACGCGATGATAAACGAAGTCCCGATCAACCCGAGATTCTGTATCAATATTGTCGTCCGATCCACAACGACCGTTCTTAGCAATGTGGCATCGCATTCTAAACGGGAAGCGAGCATCGAGCTCGTGTTGTTGGTCTCGTCGAACCAGCCGATCTCGTTTCTTAGAATAGCTGCAAAAATCATGATTATAAAATTATAAACCAAACATAACAAACCCGGTATCTTTAATTCCGGTGGTGGTGAAATATTTGTCCTTTTTTTACCTGAAAACATCTTTTGGCGAACGCGAAGAGTGAGCCTTTCTGCCATGATCCCGAAGCATAGATGAGTGATGGCGTAAACGGTGATGCTTACTCCGGCACCTAAGCAAAAGAGAAGGGCAATCTTTCGGACCTCGTGCTGTGTGGTTTCCCAGTCCATGTAATAAGCCACAAGGGCTTGGCTGATTCCGAGAGCGAAGAGGGGCATCAAGGATCCTGAGATAAGGGCGCCGATTGTGCCGGTTAAGCCGTAAACCCAATCAGGACGGATCATTGAGTATAATCGTTTAGAGGAAACACGTGGTGCCTTGGTGTATTCAACGCCTTCGACACCGAGCTTGCCGACGGATTCTCGATCGGAATGGAAACTTGCTCCGATGCTCCGTGTGGTTGTCCGGGATAGTTCGCGAGAAAACTTTAAACTATAATTGGAGGATCCGAAAGAGAGAGAAAATCAGTATTTTATTTACTCATAAGTTAGTTGTCGGCTGAAAACCGTGATAGGATGCAAGATAGAGAAGGTGGGCCAGCTAAAAACACATCGGTCTACTTGTCGATCTTTAACCTAGCTTAAAGGTGTCCCCACTAGGCAAAAATCTTGGCTAATTAAGTCATAATTAGAAAGAAGCTCTTGAGCTTATTCAACGCTACTTGAAGTAGCTTTTCAAAAGAGCTAGCTTGTGGCTAATTAAGCGAGATTTTTTCATCAAGTTAAAAAAATAAGCTAGCTTATGGCCTCGAACATGACCTTAATTGGATCGTGCTTCAACTAATTCTCACTTGAGTATGTAAGAAAGTGTCGATTGCGAACCTGGAAGGTCTTCCCATGGACGGAACACGAGACGGGTTACGATGCAACGTAGCCGTTTCTTGTAGCTGGACAAGCGACGAATAAGCGCTATTGGGTCGAGACATTAGCTCGTCATGGCTTCCGGTCTCGACTATCTTCCCATTTTGAACCACCGCTATGATGTCCGCATTTCTAATGGTCGAAAGCCGATGGGCAACAATCACGGTCGTCCGTCCCACCATCACGCGGTCAAGCGCCTCTTGTACGCTCTTTTCTGACTCAGTGTCTAGGGCGCTCGTCGCTTCATCCAATAGAAGGATCGATGGGTTCTTAACGATCGCTCGAGAAATCGCGATCCGTTGCTTTTGTCCTCCCGATAGCTGTATCCCCCGTTCACCAACCTGGGTCTCAAATCTCTCCGGAAGGTTGTTAATGAACGTGATGGCCTCCGATAACTTTGCGGCATGCGTGATCTCCTCATAGGTGGCCGTATCCTTCCCGTACAGGATGTTTTCCCGTATGGTTGTGGCGAAAAGAGCGGGCTCTTGATTAACGAGCCCGATCTGGTGCCTGAGCCATTTGATGTCGAGCTCGCGTATGTCGGTCCCGTCTAACAGGACCTGCCCTGATTGCGGCTCATAGAACCGTTCTATCAGTGATATAACGGTGCTCTTTCCCGAGCCGCTACCCCCGACAAGTGCGACGATCTTTCCGGACGGTATATCGAGACGGAGTTTGTCGAAGATCATCACGTCTGGTCTCGACGGGTAGCTAAAACGCACGTCGTCGAACCGGATGTGACCGTCCAACTTGGCGAGCGTGCGACCCGTTTTCGAACTCGTTTGGTTCACCGTCGTCCTCTCTATCATTTCAAAAATGGGGTACGCTGCCGCCTTGGCCCTGATGAACGCACTGATGTCTGGTGCCGCCTGCCCAAGCGACCTGCATCGAGAAACAAAAACTGTTGATATAGCCATTGTTTTCTGTCGGCATTTCTCATGAACGTTACAGGAAGAAAAATATATCTGAACGTCCTAATAAATTTTTTTATAGGACTTGAAAGCTTACATAATTAACAATTGTGCGTCCTGTACAAAAATGTTAGTTGATATGATGTTTTTGTTATCCTAGCAAGTTTTTTAGTACAATTTTAAAACAAAGTGTCTTAGTAAGTTTTTAGCTATTTTTAAAAGAAAATGCACGTTGTCTTTTTATACGACCTTTTTATGTCTTATAAGATATCTTGAAAGTGACAAAAAATTTTAGACCAACCAAAAACGTAAATTGTTTGATTTTTATGAAGTCATGTCCTATAAAATAGTCTATTACAGATATTTTGAAGGACTTACAGGCCGGCAATGACAACATTGAGCATGGTGGTGAAGGAATCGCCACCATTAGCGATGTTCTTATGGACGACGATGCTAGTATACCAAACGAGCAAGGACCACGAGAGGAAGAGGACAAAATGCAACGTGCCGAGTCCCAAGCCTTTGGCTAGACCGGCTTTCCTGCCATACTTGTACGTATTCGACAACGCTGCAATGTATGAATTCACCGCCTTCTCTTCTCCTGAAAACGCTTGCACCGTTCTCACGTTTCCAATCACCTACCAATCAATCAATCAATTACTTAATAAATTAATAATTACTTTACCAGTAACCCAGATACTGCTATTTTGGTTGGTACATTTATTATTACCTCTTCGGCGATTTCACCGGCCTTGACGTAAGATTTACGGACCCGAGCGATAAGGCCGGTGGCGACGTAAGCGTAGACGCCACCTGCGATAGCAATCGCGGGTACGATTGACAAAGTCACCAAGCTTATCTGCCAAACTCTAACGAACCCAATTATGAATCCTGATAAGAATCTGCTGATGTAGTGCATGAAGTTCCCTACCTGCACCCATCAATTTTTAAATTATTTAAAAAAAAATAAATTATAAGTATGCAATTCTCAACTTTTAAAAATGTGTAATATCTTCTAGACAAATATTAGATAGTGAGAAGCCAACAAGACCTTTTCTTTTTTTAATTTTTTTCCATTAACTTTTGTAGAGTAAATTACATTTTTCATCCCTATGGGTTGTTAAAATTTTCAGTTTTAGTGCTTGTGATTTGAAAGCGGAGTATGGTTTGTAATTAATTGTTATTTTGGTTCTTATAATCTACGATTTGTTGTTGTTTCGGTTTACATGGCCAATAATTCCTTAATGTTTTGATTTTTTGTATTTCAAGGAAGGAAGGTCCAGGGATTGAAATAGCAATAAGTTATAAAGTATAGGGACAAAAGGAAATTTAGGTTGTGTTCAGCAAAAATAAGCTACCTTACAACCTAGTACATGCTTGGACGGACCATAAGTTAGCTTATTGAAACGCTAGTTGGAATAGCTTTTACCAGTTATTTTCTTATTATATTAATTGTTATACCTTAAGATACCCTTTTTGGTCATTTTACATACTCATAAGCTAGTTTTCGTCAAATTAATTTATTTATATACTAGCTTATCAGCTAACAACTAGTTTATTAGTCAATAATTGGCTTATCAACTAGTTTATCAAATACAGCCTTGTATTCTTTGAAAAAGTAGAAAGCTAAATTATTTATGATAAAAAGTAATAAGAGTGAAAATAATAAATAGGTGATTGAAGGCCATAATTGTGGTGCATGGGCAATTAGAGAAGTTGGTACAACTCCAGCCTGCCCAACAAAATTACAACCTCATTAATTACAAACCGCCCCCCCAATAAATGTGGCATTTATAGTTTCACCCCCAACAATATTCTCTTCCCACAATATTAATATCACCTTTACTCATTTATTTTTTCTTTAAAAAAATAATATATTTTAGATGTTGAGGGTTTCATATTGTAATTTTTTTTAAATATATACTTATTTATGGTAATATGGGGGTAAGATGTAATTTTACATGTTTAATTAGCTTGAAATTGTGTCATTGCATGTTAAATTCCCAATTTAGTATATGGAATTGAAGAGCAGACAACCAAAAAATGATAGTTAAATTTGTGCACCTACTCCTTGCTAAAGCTTCTTTTTCCACATCCTTTTAAATACACAATATATCATATATATATATAGACACACATACATATATATCATATTAAGAGTACAATACAATATTTTTTGTTGAACTTAATGAAGTTAGTTGAGTACTTTCCAACAACATATAAAGCTAACTTAATGCCTAAAAAAGAGCAATAAATAATCATCAATTTAAAGATACCATAAATAAATTCAGATTATTTAGATCAATGATATTATTATTATTTTTACTTAACATAAAAATTAAACAACCCATATGTGGCTATACGATCAACATTTTTATTTTTATGCAAGTCAATCATATCAAAATATAAAAATACCCAAAAAAAACACATTGCGATTGACCTTTGAATTATCGTCTTAAAATATACAAGTTTTTATCGTCCCAAGAAACGGCATAACCAATTTCCATTTTTTAAAAAAGATAACGGGATTGGATAGCGATTGTAGCTTACAAGTTTTTTCAATATAATTATTTTTGTAAGAATGTTTAATTAATAATAAAATTAAAAAATTACCTTCTCAGAAATGGCATCTTGAACAACAATTATATCACTAGTAATTGCAGAAATAACTTCTCCAGTTGAAGCTTCAGTATCAAAAAGACTGATATCTTGGCTTAACATTGACCTCAAATAAGCCATTCTCATCTTTGCTGCTTGCCTTTCTCCAGTATGCATCCAACAAGCCACCTCTATATATATAATTATCAAAAAATTGCTAGAAATTATTTAAACCCCATTAAAAATTCTGCTGATTTTTTTGTTTTCCATGAAAATTAACATAAACACTTACCAAGCCAAGAAGAAAACATGATCACCACACTTAGATAAACAAAATCCAATGAATACTGCCACAAAATAAAAGCCAAATGTTAAGAAGAAAAAATTAAACAAACCATCATCAAGTCCTTTAAAAGTGTTTTTTGAATAACAAAATTATCAAACAATAAAATTAGCCTCTTTAACAGCTTTTTTCTATTAAAAACCCAATTAAACCTTTTCATTTCAAATTATTAAATGGTTAATAACTTTTGTTAAATAAATAAATTATCATTCTTTTAAAAATTGGTTATCCATATCAACAAAATAAAAACAATATTAATTTTTTATATCTTTCCACCATATTTTTTTAATTAAAATTTTAAATAATCAAAATCAAGAAATGCAACGTTATTTCATACATTTCCAAAATATATGTGTATATATACGACGATAGTCAAATACAAACTACGAATTTTCTATAAATTTGTTAGAAGTCACATACAAATACTTTTTACATTCATATATATATATATATATTTGTATTCATATGGTGAGCAACATCCATGTGATTTTTTTTCTTCATATTGCGAATAAAAAATGTACGAAAAAAATATTACTATACGAAACTATCACTATATGAACACAAATCTATGTGAAACAATATATTAAATTCTAACATTGACCTAAAGAAAATGTACAAAAAATTATCTTTTAGCCGCTCCTCACATATTTTATAGAAAATTCATGGTTCTCCAATCATTTAATCCATACATATACATATATATATATATGTATGTATAATTTACCTTGGCAACTTTATGAGAAGCTTCTTTAGGAAAAAGATAAGCAAGTCCGATGATGTTAATCAACTTTCCAAAAAAGATGAAGAAAACCGGCACCGATGCACCATGAATGCATGCTCCAATGGACCCAAGAAACATTAGAAGATAATCATAAGAATCAGCAAATGTAAACAGTTTTAGCATCGAAACTTTTCTCGGTTTTTCTTCTTCTTTCTTCTTCTTTTTCTCATCGATAACATCTACGCCGCCACCGCCACCGCCACCACCGCCACCGGCCGGGACCGAGGCTGTGTTGTTCATTTTTATAATTTTATTAAAAAAATTTTGGTTGGAATGAAGAAAAAGAAAGGGATAGGAGAAGGGGTTAATGAAGGAGATGCAGGTGGGTCTGAAAATGGGTGTTGGGTGGTTTTAATTTGAAGGCTATTTAATGCAAAGTGAAAGTAAATAAACCAGCTAGCTAAGATAGCCAGAGTGTGTTGTGTTGACTCATGTGGCATTGGGATGCATCCATCATCTATCATCCATTATGATATGATTATGTTGAGAGGATATAGGTGGTTATATAACTTAATGAATTTAAAGCATCATATTGTTGTTGTTATCTTTTCTATAATATATAGTGATAATATATATATAATGGTTATAAATAGTGGTGTGATGTTTTTTAGGGTTTGGGTGATCTTTGTTTGACATCATCTTTTCAACAAACTTTCTAATAGAATGGAAGATGAGGTTTTGTTTTTTAAATTTTTGTATGATGGTTCTTCTATATATATATATTGTTATGTAAAATAAAGAAAATTATGATAGAAGGGGAAAAATTATCTTTTTAAAATCCCAACAATTGAATCATTACTATTTTGATTTATATAAATTTTTTTAAGTGTTTTTTTTAACCGCAAAAAAGAGCACTCAAAGAGGGAGCTTCGGCATGACCATCACCCTCAAAGAGCAACCCAAATTTAATACGAAAAAAACGAAAACAAAGAAGTTACAAGTCTCAAAGACGGAGACCGAAAAAGCTACCCGGAAAAAGGGGATTTAAGAACACCAATTGTCCCAAGTGTTTTGGGATGATAAAGTTATATGGTAATATAATTGATTTTAAAATCTTTATAATATTGAGTTTATTAGAGTTGGATGTGTCCTATAAAAGATAATTGGTGGTTCACAAAATTAAGGAACTTTTTAGAACTCTAGTATTCTTAAAGAATATATTTAACATATTTTCAAAAAAATTATTTTAAAATAAAAAATTAAAAGTCAAAATTTTAAAAAATAAATCACATTATCGATTTTTCTATATAAAAAATTACATCATTAATTGTATTATTAATATATTTAGGGATACAATTAATTAACTCTCACCTAAATATTAATTTCATTGAATCTCAAGGGAAAAAATCATATATTTTTTTTTATTAGCACATCACTGTTGGAAAATCTTTCAATGTTGCAGATTTTGACTTTTATCTTATCAATTCACTGAAAGATCTTTTGAAAATTTGAAGATTTTGACTTTTATCCTATTAATTCACTTTGAAAGATCTTTTAAAACAAAACTAGTAAAATTCTAAAAATCATTATTTTATAGAATCTATTGAAAATGTTATTACTTATAAAAAACCTTTTTGTTTTTGTGATTCTTATGTATTTTTCTATAAAATGCCATTTAACGCAAAATTTAAAGTAAGAATTAGTTTCTTTACTTTCTTATACAAAAACTTCAAAAATGTTGCATAGCTTATGTAACATGGATGGATTTATAACTTTTTTAAAACGGTAGCATCATTTATCTATAAAAAATATATATAAAGAAAATTTTCACAAAGTCTCCATTAGTCTAGTGGTTGGTTCATTGTTTTTCAAAAGTGAAGTCTCAAGTTCAATTCTTGGTACAAACAATTTTTTATATAAACACAAAATTTGAAATTAAAAGCAAAAATCTAAAAATATGATTCTAATAGGATTTGAACCCATGACCTCATTGTTATAAAGCAACTAATTTACCAGCTCAACTAAAGAAATCTTGTATCCTTATTGTAGTTTCAAAATATATATGGTGGCACACGACAAATTGATACGATGACACCGTAATTTTTTACACTACGACGGAGGAATTTAACGGTGACCCGTACCACCGTATACCCCTAAATAGCTCCGTACCTATTACGTAAGAACTCTCTCAAGTATTAGTTATTTACAAGAACCACATCCTTTATTTATGATTCCAAAAGTATCTCTAATAAATCTCCAAAGAAATTTTAAAATAGAAATTTAAACATCAAAATCTTCAAAAAGCAGTTTGCATTCAACTGTAATTGAAGTTTCTTAAACCTAAAGAGTACACAATTATTTTATTATTAAAATATTTAATATAATTTTCTTTTTTAAGACCATGCGTATCGCTTACGGGTACGCACCGGATTCTCCTTGTGGGCTCGCAAGGGTAGTGATACTCATGTCACAGGTATGGGTTGCGGGTTCAGGGTGAGGGATCCTAAGCCCGTGCCTGCCCGTCTCTCTCTCTCTCAAAAATATCTATTAAGACTATGTTTGGTAAACTTGCTGATAAGCTAGTTGATGAATAAATTATGTTTGGCAAAACTAGATTATGGATATACAAAATGACCGAAAATGACATCCTGAATAAATAACATATGACAAATATTTTATAATCAAATTAAGACAAATAATTATTAGTATAATATCTTAATTAATACAAACAAGATAATAAAAAATAAATAAAATAATACATTGATTGAAAGAATACAAAATTGATTATTATATATAAATTGAACTTTTGTTAAAACATTTTTTTATATCTAAATTAATTAATGATTTAAAATTCTATTACACATTTAAAAATACGAATAAAATTGATCAACTTCAAATATCCTTAGTACATAGTAATTTTACAATAATATGGTTAATAATTAGATTAAATATTTTTTTATTAAACTATTTAGCATGTTTTACTTATCTATAAAAAAAATATAGTTTTAACTCTAGCTATATGCTTGCATAAACATTTTAAATATTGTTATATTTGTTTTTTGATAACTAATTAATAATATTTAAAAAATAATATATAATTAAATTAAACTAATAGTTAATTTTAATTTTAATTTCTATAAATTAATATTATATCAATAATTAATAATTATTTTAATTAATAATAGCCAATATTAATAAAGGGTATGATTGAAAATTTTACAAAAAACTCCTCGTAAGCTACCCTCAAGTAGCTTTTCAAAAAGCTAGCTTATAAACTACTTTATGTTTTTTGGAAGAGGTATCCTAGACCACATTGGGCCAGATTAATCCTCGGCAATTTTGGGCCGAAGCCCCAACTGCTAAAGCATGCAGCTCGGGGTCGAAGCCCCCGTACCTCCAGAATGCGTCCCCCAGGACTCGAACTCGGGTTCACCACTATGTAGTGCCCAAGCCTTACCACTAAGTTAACACCCCTATGGTTAAACTACTTTATGTTCACCCAAACACGTATCTCAAAAAAAAGATACCTTGTGTTTACCAAACAATACCTAAAATTAAAAGGAAAATATTAAGGGTATGAGGATATTGAGGGTAGCGGTACTCCTATTGAGGTCTAAAACCTCAAATAAACTTCATCAATTAGTAAGTTTTTTGAACGACAAGTTAACACACACGCTCCAGCGGTATCGGGCCTCCAATTGGGTAATCCCACTAATCCGTTGCGACCCGGCCCAACCTATGGTTGAACGACAGGGAAGTGGATCCCATAGACCAGATCCTCCCATACCGGCCCTGAACCCGGCTCAAAGAACCAGATCCAAAGTCTGGATATCTCAGAAACATCACCCGTGGGATTCGAACGCTGGTAGTGTAATTATATAGTACGTAGTATATTATTATAAATCAACAACATATATATTTATTTGAAAAGATAATGTGTTTTGTGATGATTATTTAATATACAAGACGTATTTAACAAAACGTGTTATTTAAGTTTTGGTCCCAAAGCCAACACATGAAAGATGGCATAAGTCATGCTAAATGTGTGAAACTTTTATCATTACTTTGTTTCACGAAATTACAAGTTGTTTATCAAATACGTTCATGGTTAATGTTTATTGGTTGTCATTTAGCTGTAAGAGTGTATATGGCAATGATCGTAAAAAAGTATCAAGAATTGAAATTTTATCTGATAAGTAATAAGGAAGACTCTTTTTTTTTAACGGCAAAAGGAAGAACTAGGGAGAGAGCTTCGGCAAGGCTATCACCCACCCCTAGCCAACCAACTTTAATAAAAAGAAAGCTAGCGAGATGCTAGAGAGAAACAAAACCAAAGCCAAGAAACCGTCAAAGGAAACTAAAGATTACAAATTTGCAACGCCGCCAAAGGGCTTGCAACCCAAGAATCTACGTCGATGTTAATATTTCGACACCTATTAGCCAACCAGAACCCATACATCTTATGAATACTCGCGAAAGGGTCCTCCAACTTCAGCTTATGAGCTTGCGAGTCTTCAACGTGAAAAATCTTATTCATCCAAGCCCATATGCCAAAGAGCTACAACACAAGTTGCTTTCAAAGCGGCGACAGGGAAGTTTTTCCTACCGGTAAAAGAGTCGAAATTCAAAAATTCCAAAGCGGTTGGCTTGGGATTGTGATCCCCCACCAGCTCCAAAATTTCTCCAAACCGTATGTACCCGAGGACAAAGAAAAAAACAGTGTTGCATGTCCTCTTCCTGTAAATCACAGAAAACACAAGAGGTTGAAGCTAGAGGAATTCCTCTATTCACCATAACCGTTTTTTTATAGGGAGAGCGTTATTGAATAATCGCCAAGAGAACACGTTAACATTCAGGGGTATGGAAGAAAGCCAAGGAGAGTTTAGACCCATCGCAGCACTTTGGAAGGTAAAGTACCTTTGGATGAGAAACGACAGTTTACTAACCGTAAAGGAGCTTTTATGGTCCCAACTCCATGACCAACGATCAGGTCCGTACTTTTGAAAATTGGCCTTCAAAACCTATTATTGTTTATCAAGTAAAAATGTTTACCAACATTTTGATGGCCTAAAATGTTACCCTAATAAAGTAGCGACCTTGGCGGTAAATACTTATCTATTTGTAATTTTTTTTAACTTTCTTGGGTCGGTATGCAACTATATATGTTAAAATCAACAAAAGATCCATGTCCTCCAAAACCGAAGGGATGTTTGCTTACACATTTAAATGGAACTATTCTATTTGAGTAAACGCTCATTATAATATTTATTTGTTTTTAACTTTTTATTTCGGTATCTTTAGTAATTTAATGACAATTAATAACTTATTAAGCATTAGATGTTTTTTTTTAGTAATTTTGAAACCCATATATTCATTTAAATTTGAACACTTAATCATCAATTTATCGTGCACTTGAACTTTGTTTCAGCACATGATAAAACTACATTTCTTTAGACCGGAATTTTTTTCAACTTGTATGGCCGGGCATACCGCCCTATGGGCTTGGCTTCGGGTTCGCCGTGGGCTCTGCAGGCTTGCCCAGTATGTCGGTACGCCCCATGTGGGTGTTTGATGCGTGTATGGCCTTTGGGTCTCCACACCCTAACGGCTTTCCTCTTCTCTCTTTCTCTTTCTCTCTCTTACACATATATTAAAATAATAAAAAATGGGGTAAAGATTGGGTTAGTTTTAGGGTAAGGAGGTAGAAAAGAGAAAAAATTGGTGTGACGTTGAGGTAACATCAAGGTTCAGAGGGTAACGGTACTCATGGTCTAAGAAGATAGAAAAAGACAAGAACAAATGATAAAACTACATTAACGCCTTTTAAAGTATATTATTGATATAAACTTGTTAAAAAGATGTTCTTACAATAGCTAAAGATAAAACTACATTAAAGCTTTTTAAAGTATATTATGCTAAATGCAACTTTATATATTGTTAAATGCACCATTAACTATTAAAGTTTTTACACACATCAACATCATGATTTCTTATTGCATTTTTATTGTATAATTTGACCTTATTTTGACATAACAAAAATGCATATATCA
Source organism: Centaurea solstitialis (assembly GCA_030169165.1). Lineage (NCBI taxonomy): Eukaryota > Viridiplantae > Streptophyta > Magnoliopsida > Asterales > Asteraceae > Centaurea > Centaurea solstitialis. Next base: position 77,627,121 of record CM058044.1, read on the forward strand.
ACACCCCTTAATTTCTATTTTGAAAGACAACAATTTTATTAAAACCAACCAGTTGTCATCCAGCATTCACAGGTTGCAAGATGCAACCTCAAAACATTTTACTCAAAATAGTGTGCATAAAATATAGCTTTTGTAATGTTATATCATGTCACTATATTGTAATGCTATATCATGTCACGGTTCGGTAGCCATAGTTTACTTAAGGGTCATGTTTAATTGATTAGACTTGATCATATGCATGTTTGAAAGAATGGGAATAGTAGGTTGATTTTTAGATAAAGTTAGTCAAGATAGTTGGTTACCTAGAGTTTAGGATTGTGTGGGTTTTAAGTTTTTTAGCTTTTATTTTTCTTTAAATAGGTGTAGAGTGTTTAGTTTTTTTTATATAAAAAGAATTGACAGAATTCTTCATATTTGCAAGCCTCTTTATTTCTTTCTTCATTTAGTTTGTTTTTTCGATTCGCAAGTGAGTTCTTTTGCTACTGATTTCCAACATTTTCTCTATATTCTTCTAAATTTTGAGATTTTTCCACTCACACTGTGACACATACACTCCGTGTGTGTGTCTGTTGCATCACTAATTTAAAGATAACCTTCCCGACTCGTCTTACTTTAGAATTTTGTACTTAGAATAATTTCATGGTTTTTTTTTATAAAAGCTTAGTTGTTTGGCAAAATCCAAGATTGATTGAAATCAGCAGGAAACTAACTTTCAGATGTGGACTGAAAAAGGTTTCCCAAACTTTACTGAGCCAACAAGTTGAAGATCCTCTTTGTCTTCTTGCACCTGGAGGTTTCGATTAATATACTCCATGTCATAGTCATAGTATGACAAAGACATTTTTTGAGATATCTGATAAAAAATGTTTGTCTTTTATAACTTTCTCATAAACTGTCTACAACAATTTGTCTTAATTATGACATCTTTGAAGATCAGTCACAAAGTGTCTTACGCATTTAATGTATATGAGAGTATAAATAGACGAAGACCCATCCAATGCAAGGTTACATTTTCTAAAGTTATTCTCTATGTGCATGAAAAATCGACAAATTCTCTCTCTAAGAAGCTCATCACCTATCTCTAAGTGTCAAAAATGTGTTTTGTTCTTCCTTTTCTAAGTGTTATAGAATTCTTAGAATAGTTTTTAATTGTAATTTTCCGCAACAATTTATATTCTAAGTATAAATCTTAACATAGATGTTGGAACAAACTTTCGGCCCATCTTCAAAACATCTAAAATAGATGCCCTTTGGAGATGATCTAAGGGGCCGTTTACTAAACATTTATCTTCATATGTGCTTACCCATTCAATCACCTTATGCGGTGAACATAACAATGACTGGAAATACCCAACGCTAACGTATTAACTAAGAAGAGGCGGGATAGGCGAACACCCTAACCCTAGGGTTCCGCCGCTGTCGCTTTGCTTTTCCGGCCAAGCTAGTCGGCCGCCGGCCGTGATCTCTCGTGGGGGTGGTCGGGGTTGCCTCCTCTACATGCCTATGGAGGCCAATCGGCCTTCGGATCCTCCGGTTACTCGCAATAGAGCGAAGAAAAACAAGCAGAAAAAGGGATTGGCTTCGCCGACCCTTCCCCTCTCGTCGCCGGCCACCACAGCCGCCGTGCCGGCGTGTGGTGGCGTGGATCGTGATCGCCCCTCCTTGGGCTCCCCGACGGTGGTCGTCGGGTGTCAAACAAACACTTCCGCCGCAGCGGCTTTCTCTCCGGCCACTACCGCCGGTATTCCGGCCTCTGGGGGTGATGGTGATGTTTGGTTTGACGTCCCCATTGGTGTGGTGACCTCAATTTCTGGAATAAACGCAGCGGCAGTACCGGCTTCTACGACGCCTGTGGCTTTTGCTACTGTTGTGTCGCCGGCTGTTGGGGTGGTGGGATCGCAACCGGTTCGGTCGCCGGTGGGTTTGTTGAATCAACAGCCGCCGTGCGGTTTCACTCCACCGATGGTGCCGGCGACTAAAGCCGATGATGGAGTTGATGGTGGTGGTTCGTTGGATGAAAGGTTGAAGTCTTCACAGGTGGTTTCATCGCCGGCTAAGGTGGTCTCAGTTGGTGGTTCTACTACTGTTACTCCTACGATTGTGGATGACACATCCACAAAGCCTACGGTGGAAGGAGGTGGTTATCAAAACCCAAAACTTGAAACCTCAGGTAATTTTGTGGATAAGGATGATAATGTACATATACATGTTGACGCCAATGAAAAGATAAGCCTTAAGCCTGTGTCATTTGCCGATCTTCTCAAGAAGAGTGCTAATCTCATACGTGGTAAAGGTAAGCTCATCTACTATCCTCCGGCTGTTTCTGAGCTTGGCACCCGACATGCAGCTATTCCAGATGAACTGATTCAAAAGCAAGCCAGTAAGTGGGCTCTCACACTAGCGGGCTACTTTCTTGGTAAAAGACCAGCTTTCCCATTTGTTCAGTTTCATGCTAGACGAATGTGGAAGCAATTTGGTCTGTCTGAGGTTATCTTAAATGACCAAGGATATTTCTTCTTCAAGTTTAATTCTGAACAAGGATTGAACTTTGTTTTGGAAAATGGTCCATGGCTATTTAATGGTATGCTTATTTTCATCCAACAATGGCAGCCTGGGCTTTGTTTTGACAAGCCTGAACCTAAAAAGGTTCCTTTGTGGGTTAATATTTTTGGTCTACCATTGGATGTGTGGGATTTTGAAATAATTAGCTACATTGCTAGTGTGGTTGGAGAACCAATTTCTGTGGATAGATACACAGAAGAGATGTGTGAAACCAAAGCTGGCAGAGCTAATTTTGCTAGAGTGTTGGTGAATGCCTCTGCTGATTATGAGTTGCCTACGGAAGTTGATGCTATTATCTTGGGTAAACTAAGGAAGTTTAGAACTGAATTTCTTTGGAAACCCAAGAGATGTAGCCTTTGCAAGTTGTTTGGTCATGACTTAACCTCTTGCTTATTCCGGCCACGTACTGTTGAGGAGTTAAATAAAGATAAACCTGTGCCTTCTAGTGTTGGTGAACCTTCTAAGGCTAAGGTTATTGATGATGGGTTTATATTTCCCAAACGGAAAAATAAACATAAGCCGAAAATTGCCCCTCTGAAAGTTGGAGGTCAAAAGCCAAAGGTTGCTTTTAATACTGGTGTTAAGATCAACCAAAGGTTTGTTCCTAACACAGATATTCCTTCTATTGATACGATTGATAAGGGTAAGGCTATGATTGGTGATGATAAACCCCCCAAGGTGGTAAAAACTGAAAGGATGACAACTAGGGTGGATGACAACACTAATTCCAAAGTGCAGAACTTGAATACCGAAAGGATTCCTATTAAGGTCTCCAATCAGTTTACAGTATTGGAAGAGCATCCTAAGTGGACCGCGGATAAAAAGGAAGTAGACTGCTATGTTGAAAAACGAGGGGTGGGACTTGAGCCGGTAATCATTAATTCTTGGTCACGTCAGAAACTGGACTACTTCATTGATAGGTGGGAAAGAGTTTCCGGGAAGGAGCCTGATGGCAAACTTCGTGGCTTTACACTCCCGGAAAGGATTGATGTGGGGGATGATGATGATGACGATACGTCCGATGATGATGTATTATCTGACCATGATACGGTCATGGACACTAGACCAAAGAAAGTTTCATGGTCTGACAGGCAGGTGATTACAAAGATGGAGCAGGACACGCAGTGATGTTCCGATAGAGAGAGATTTAGTGTTTTCTTTCTTTAGTTTCTTGGGATTGGGTTTTTCTTTTGATAGTATCTGTTGATGCTTTTTGGCGTGCGGCTTTGTGTCCCTTGCTTGTGGGGTACTTAGTTTGCTTTTTGTATTAGTATTTTTATTTTTATAAAATTGCCAGGATTTATCCTTTCAAAAAAAAAAAAACAATGACTGGAAATCTTACCCGATAAAATAGAATACAAGGATTGAGTGACTTACCAATAAGTGGGAATGATTACTCTTACAAGGTGATTGATTAATAGGTTATAAATGTTTGTGGTCAATCCATTTTGATGAACATTGAATATTACCTCATAAGGTAAATTATGAGCATGACAACTCTAGCTAGTAAGCATTTTCGTTGTATTCTCGAAACTCATTTTACGATGAAAAAGAGGGAAAGGAGAGAAAGTAAAAAAATACTTGTGTTCTCGAAACTTTTTTAGGTGAGAAAGGAAAGGAAACGAAAAGAAATGTGGGAATAAATGGAAGGAAATGAAAAGAAATTAGAACTAATCAAATTTTTTTTTTGAAATTACAAAACTATCCAACCTTTCATTATAAAAGATATATTGTATATTTGTAAAAATAATATTTTTCCCTTCTCTTCCTTTCTCTCGTGTTCAAGAACACAAAAAATTTCTTTTTTTTTCTTTCCTTCATTTTTCTTTCCTTTCGAGAGCACAAATGAAAAAAAGTATTTTTCCTTTGTTTTCTTTTCTCTTTCTTTTTTTCCTATCTATTTTTTCGGTTAATTTTCGAGAACACAACGTTACCCAACCATCGTATAAATTGAACATCAACTCCTTAGTAAATCATCAATATATAAAATTTTCAAACAAAGAGAAACCAATGGTCAATGGTGCAAACGATTTGAGGTACAACTGCACCATTTCTAATTATTGTTTTTGGTTAAAATTGTTGTTTGCATGTCCCAATTTAGGGATATGATGATTGATTTTGTGTATTGCTGCAATGGAGTGTCCAAATTGGTGTATAAAACTATAAATACGACATCTAGCAAATACTTTAGCAGAGTCACAATGGTCATTTTCATTAGCAAACACTAATGAGGTAAGCATTTATCGTAGCATTTATATTATTGTATAAGCAAGATAAAGATCGAGAATCTTACTAAATGACAATAACAGAGCAGTTTAATAGATGTCGAGTGGTGGATCTAGGAATATTTTCGAATAATGCCACCATTTGAAGATACGAAATGAAGCTATGGATATTTAAAAAAAAACTTATCATTGGTCTGTTAGTTAGTTTTTAACTTTATGTATATGTATGCTCGAGTCTTTCACTAAAATATTATTTCAGACACACAATAAATCTAAAATTAAGAGATAAAACTAAGAAAATGATTGAAACCGAATTCGAACCCATGCCTAGGATGAGAGAAAAGTCATTATACCAACTCTATCAGAATAAACCAAATGTTTACAAAGTTAACATTAGTCAACAAAAATAAATAACTCTTGAAACCAATAAAAAAAACCCAAAAAATCCTCGAAATCAAGTAAAAAGCTTTAAATTTACTCGAAACCATGATATTAGGCAGAAAAACACATAAGATGATATTAAATGCAGGTAAAAAAACAAAGACACGTTGATAAAACCCATATTTTTCATAATTATTTCTAATCTATAATATGTCTGTACGGCGACACTATATAAAAAATTTCTAGATTCGTTCCCATCTCCGTGATCCATGACCGAGTTAGTTGCACCATAGGTCCGGTGTATCTGGGTCAAATCCGAATCTTGATGGACCTTCATTCTTTTCTAACTTTCAAGGAATTTGAAATTGGCCTGAGCTTTTACAATTACAATTTCTGCCCACTTTTAAAAATTTGAAGTTTCATAAATGCAAGTTTGGTCACTGATTTAAGTATCTTACCTTTTAGAAGTCAGATGAATGCAAATTCTTGCAAAATAAAACCCCTTTTAGTACTTTTATTTTCAAGAAATCAACTTTTAGAACTTATTTAATATAAAGAATCAAAATATAACATTTGCATTGATTTTGGTTTAACTTTTTAAATATAGCATATATTAAAATTTCATCAAAATAGAGCCACTTTACATATTACATTCATTCCTATCTCTAGGAATCAAATCTTACATATAACTTACATTTGGAATCTAAATTGAGACCTTTGGTTACTTCAAACCTAAAAAACATAAATTGCGAATAGCAAGTCCTTTAAACGAAAAGGAAATATGATGACAAAACGAAATAAATTATAATATCAGTATCAAAAATAACAATAAACAACAAATTGTATGGTTTAATAATATACGTAGACATAACTTTTTTCATGAATTGAAATCATAGTACTTTTCATAATAATAATAAGGCCATCCTTTATGCGCCCGGTATGGGAGCGGTACCGGTGGCGGTACCGGCGGCAACACCGCCGCGCCTGGCCGGTATGCGCACCGGTACGCGCTTGACCGGTGCGTCCATGCCGATGATCAACGTGACCTTTAAGAATTGGAGGTTGGCAAAACAACCCCCCCAACGGTCATATAGCCGTTGGGGGTTTAAATATATATTTTTTTTTTATTTTTTTTTTTTTTTCTTTTTAACCTTCTATATATATTTCTCATTCTCATTCTCATTCTTCACATCTCCACATACTCATTCTCATTCTTCTACTTCTTCTTCTATATTCTTCTCCACACCAAAAAAATGTCGTCTTCTTCTTCTTCTGATTCTGATAACGATGATATAGATCTCGCGATAAATCAGATTGTAATGAACAACGTTAGAGCGGCGGAGTTGATTAAGGAATTGTACGATAACAACCTTCTCCAAGACGAGGTTGGAGAAACGTCGAAAATACCGAGAGGGCCGCGTAAAGATAGAGGTCGTGAAGAGGGACACAATAAACTTGTCGCCGACTACTTTGCCGAACACCCGGTGTACAACGACGTCGACTTTGACCGGCGGTTTCGTATGAGTCGACGACTATTCTTACGGATAGTCAACGATCTTGACAGAGAGGTTGATTTTTTCAAGCAACAATGGGATGCAAGAGGCGTGAAAGGGTTTTCTCCGCTCCAAAAGTGTGCGTCCGCTATCCGTCAATTGGCGTACGGGTCGGCTTCGGATGCTTTCGACGAGTATTTGAGGATGAGCGAAACGACGTCAAGGGATTGCCTTGAAAATTTTTGCAAAGGTATTATTTTCCTCTATATGCGCCAATATTTACGAAAGCCAACTGCTACCGATGTTCAGGCGATTTACGCATTGCATGAACAAACCCACGGTTTACCCGGCATGCTTGGTAGCATTGACTGTATGCATTGGTACTGGAAGAATTGTCCCATGGCATGGAGGGGCCAATTCCATAGAGGTGATCATACTGGACCGTCGGTAATTCTAGAAGCGGTCGCCTCGCAAGATCAATGGATCTGGCACGCATTTTTCGGGGTACCGGGTGCCACGAACGACATAATCGTTGTGAATCAATCACCGATTTTCAACGATTTATTCGAAAATAAAGCGCCCGATAGTTCTTTTGTAGTGAATAACACACACTACCCGCACGGGTATTATCTTGCCGACGGGATATATCCCGAGTGGACGACCTTCGTGAAAGCATTTAGGTACCCAGTTGAAGAGCCACGAGTCCATTTCAAGACACGTCAAGAATCGGCTAGAAAAGACATCGAACGGACATTCGCCACGCTTAAAGATAAATGGCACGTTGTAAAATACCCGGCGCGAGTATGGACACAACGGAAATTATCACTCATCATGCACACGTGTATAATTTTACACAACATGATTCGTGAAGACGAAGGCTTCTCACATTATCCTTTTGATCCGACGGAGGTTTTACCGGGAGAGATTGAAACAACTATCTCCGAAGAAGACCGAGCAAGAAACGTCAACCTAGTGAAAAACTCAGAGAGGCACGCCAACCTTCGCCACGATTTATCTATACACGTGTGGAACTCTTCGTCACACGGCAATAACTAATTGTATTGTATTTTTTTTAGTTTTAATTTTAACGTAATTTTAATTTTAATGTAATTTTAATTTCAATGTTAGTTATTTAATATAATTATAAATTTTATTGTTTATTTAATTTAATTCTAATGTTTATTTTAAAAAAATAAAATGAAGGGTTTGAGATAAAAATAAAATAAAATGAAGGGTATGAAATGAAAATTAAAAAAATAAAGGGAAGGGTATGAGGGGTATGATAGTGGATGAAAGGTATGGAGTTGGTAGGGTAGTGGGAAAGCTGATGTGGCAGCTGATGTGGCAACAGGTATGGCAGGTATGTAAAAATAATATTTTTCCCTTCTCTTCCTTTCTCTCGTGTTCAAGAACACAAAAAATTTCTTTTTTTTTCTTTCCTTCATTTTTCTTTCCTTTCGAGAGCACAAATGAAAAAAAGTATTTTTCCTTTGTTTTCTTTTCTCTTTCTTTTTTTCCTATCTATTTTTTCGGTTAATTTTCGAGAACACAACGTTACCCAACCATCGTATAAATTGAACATCAACTCCTTAGTAAATCATCAATATATAAAATTTTCAAACAAAGAGAAACCAATGGTCAATGGTGCAAACGATTTGAGGTACAACTGCACCATTTCTAATTATTGTTTTTGGTTAAAATTGTTGTTTGCATGTCCCAATTTAGGGATATGATGATTGATTTTGTGTATTGCTGCAATGGAGTGTCCAAATTGGTGTATAAAACTATAAATACGACATCTAGCAAATACTTTAGCAGAGTCACAATGGTCATTTTCATTAGCAAACACTAATGAGGTAAGCATTTATCGTAGCATTTATATTATTGTATAAGCAAGATAAAGATCGAGAATCTTACTAAATGACAATAACAGAGCAGTTTAATAGATGTCGAGTGGTGGATCTAGGAATATTTTCGAATAATGCCACCATTTGAAGATACGAAATGAAGCTATGGATATTTAAAAAAAAACTTATCATTGGTCTGTTAGTTAGTTTTTAACTTTATGTATATGTATGCTCGAGTCTTTCACTAAAATATTATTTCAGACACACAATAAATCTAAAATTAAGAGATAAAACTAAGAAAATGATTGAAACCGAATTCGAACCCATGCCTAGGATGAGAGAAAAGTCATTATACCAACTCTATCAGAATAAACCAAATGTTTACAAAGTTAACATTAGTCAACAAAAATAAATAACTCTTGAAACCAATAAAAAAAACCCAAAAAATCCTCGAAATCAAGTAAAAAGCTTTAAATTTACTCGAAACCATGATATTAGGCAGAAAAACACATAAGATGATATTAAATGCAGGTAAAAAAACAAAGACACGTTGATAAAACCCATATTTTTCATAATTATTTCTAATCTATAATATGTCTGTACGGCGACACTATATAAAAAATTTCTAGATTCGTTCCCATCTCCGTGATCCATGACCGAGTTAGTTGCACCATAGGTCCGGTGTATCTGGGTCAAATCCGAATCTTGATGGACCTTCATTCTTTTCTAACTTTCAAGGAATTTGAAATTGGCCTGAGCTTTTACAATTACAATTTCTGCCCACTTTTAAAAATTTGAAGTTTCATAAATGCAAGTTTGGTCACTGATTTAAGTATCTTACCTTTTAGAAGTCAGATGAATGCAAATTCTTGCAAAATAAAACCCCTTTTAGTACTTTTATTTTCAAGAAATCAACTTTTAGAACTTATTTAATATAAAGAATCAAAATATAACATTTGCATTGATTTTGGTTTAACTTTTTAAATATAGCATATATTAAAATTTCATCAAAATAGAGCCACTTTACATATTACATTCATTCCTATCTCTAGGAATCAAATCTTACATATAACTTACATTTGGAATCTAAATTGAGACCTTTGGTTACTTCAAACCTAAAAAACATAAATTGCGAATAGCAAGTCCTTTAAACGAAAAGGAAATATGATGACAAAACGAAATAAATTATAATATCAGTATCAAAAATAACAATAAACAACAAATTGTATGGTTTAATAATATACGTAGACATAACTTTTTTCATGAATTGAAATCATAGTACTTTTCATAATAATAATAATCACATAAATGGTATATTTACCTTTTGGAAAAGTCTAACTATACCTACTCCTAGTGCTTCCAAGTTCCAACCATCAAACACACTAAATTCACAATCAATGTTTCATGAACTCTTTTAAATTCACAATCAATGTTTCATGAACTCTTTTAAATTCACAACCAATTAAGTTATGTTTTAAAACCTAGCTAATAAGGTAATTATTGTTTAGTATGCTAACTAGATGTTAGTTATAAGTTAACTAACAAACTAATTTCACAAATTAAGTTAGTTGATAAACAAGAAAACGATGTAAAATGGCCTGAAAGACTATGTTGATTAATTAATTGAAAAAATTAGAAATAATATTATTGAAAAAGGTATGGAAACAGGATGAGCCCTTTTAGTCATTTTACATACTCATAAGGTAGGTTTTATCAAACATAATTTCTTTGTCAGGTAGTTTATTAGCTACCAACTAGCTTATCAGTCAACAACTAGCTTATCAACTAACAATTAGCTTATTAGCTAGTTTGCCAAACATATCTTAATTTGATTCTACTTTTAAAGTGGATTATAATTTAGAGCTTGGAATTTGCTTACTTCATTTTTTATGTTTGAGAGTTTTTCTATTTTGGTTTCTACATTAAATTTTTTTGAGGAAGTTTTTATTTGAGATCTTGGTAGAATAGACAAGAAAAAACAATAAGGCAAACAAGACCATAAATTGGTCAATTTATAGGGGATTCGCTAACAATATCAACTCTAGAATCACCTGTCATTTAAACAACTCATATAAACTAAAAAAAATAGACTACATACGGTATGTGTAATCTTCTCCTTTTTATTTTAATTAAAGAACTATAACGTATAACATATTTTATGTTTTTATCTTGATAATTTGATTAACATTTACATATAAATAATTTGAATTCAAAATCTGTAAATCTATATATATATATAAAAGCAAGATGTTGGAAGGATGATGTGGACATCCTATCTATTGAGTATTAGCCTATAGGATTTTTCTCATTGTTTTGAGTTTTTTATATATTAAATAAGTTAAAGACAATTCTACCCTAAATGAAAATTGGCTCTTCTATTATAATAAGGCTTCTTTGGTAAATTGACATCCAATTTAATTAGCTTTAACTAACAAACTATTTATCTTCCTAAAGACATTCATTTCACTCTCTTCATCTTTCAATTTATTAATTTTAATATTGTAAAAGACTTTTCTACCCTCATATATGGATGTATAATTCATTATCTACAAGGTTATTTTGATAATTTCACATATTTGCATGTAAGATAACTCCAAATAACCTCTTCATCTTCATCATAGTTAATTATTCATTAATTTTCATTAATTCATTGATTAGAGATAATCTTCATGATAAATAGACACATTCTTCTACATCATTGTAGTGGGAAATTTGTTCTACATCAAATTCAACTTCATAAATCGATATTCAACATCGTATCTGTCAAAATCTTCATCTAAGTTGGGATGTTCTCTTATCCTTAGTCCTTTTGGGAATATTATCAATCTCATAAAGTATTTAGTCATGTTCTTGGTTTAGTTTTCAATCTCTTACATGCATTGCACAAAACATACGATTATGTTCATGATTTTTGGTTTTATTTTCAATTTTGACATTACAACATTCGATTCCCTTAATTTCTATTGAAGGTAAGAACTAACTTTGTTTTACGATTTTGTATTTGGGTTTTCATTTTTATGTTGTAGGTAAAAGTAGACGTTGATTTCGCGGTGACTGAAACGCCCATGAAGTAAACATCGGCTTAACTTTCTCTCCTTAAATCTTCCAGGTTTTTTTGTACTTCTATTTTGAAATTTAGGGGGTTTTTTAATCACGATTTCGTCAGTTTTTATACGTTTTAGGGATTTCTTTTTGCAAGCATTCTTCACCAATTACCAACTCTTGATATGTTCTTTTTAGGTTTTTATAAGCCTTATGTTTTGTTCTATGTTCTATCTTATGAATTTATGGAATGTTTCATCAAAATCGATTTAACTTGGGTATATCTTATGTTTGAATTAGTTTATATGTTTTTTATTGTTTCATTTGGTAGAATTTGTTTTCTATTGGTATTATGTTTTATAAGAGGTTTTCTTAATTTGGTTCACCAATATATTGTGGTAGTTTCTTACAAGTTATTTACATATTGTGTTGAAAATGATTATTATACTCCAAAGTGTGATTTATATTGGGTTTTTTACTTTTTTCTTTTTGTTATGAATACCCTTCTCATTCTTATATAATTTCATAGTTTTAAAGTTTGCGTTTAATAACAAATAACACCAACAATGATATGATATTTTCTAAGGTGATCACAATCCAAAAATTATTCTTTAACCTCTCAAAACTTGCCCTTTTGAATTAATTTTTATAAAAATATTGATCAATTAAACCATGTCTTCTTTCTATGCACCTAAATTTCTGCATTTATTTTATTTCACATTATTCTAATATTTTTATTTACATAATGTCTAATGAATGTATATATTATAACTTTATAAAAAGAATAGGACTTACACATGATCTCACAATCTAATACTTCAATATTTTGAATTTTTGAATTGTACTTTTGTTTTGAGCATCATATATCCATGGAGAGATGATATGTTGGAGAATAGAGTTAAGTATGTAAAAAAAATTGTGCTATTGAAATGTGAAAAAAAAATACATTTCCTAAATATGTTTTTTGATGCACCCTTTAATTTAAAGTACGTTATATATAAAAATCATTAGTGTGTCTTTGATAAGTAAAAGGTTCATTGACTAAATATGCTTTTAAGCCGACCCTTCTACATAAAAAGAAAATATTTATCCATATAATAAGTAAGTAGAAAAATAAAAAAAATCACAACAGATGTATGAGGTAGCATCGTGAAAAATGTTATTTAAGTTCAAAATTACCCAAATTTTGTTTTATTAATGATACATCTTAAGCTATTCATAACAAAAATTGATTAATATAATCAATATATGCAACTTAACCACTAAATAAATAAAACTTAAAAATAATTTAATATTTGATTAAGTATTTTAAAATAAAGAATGAAGATGTATTTTAAGATATAGCAACTATATGTTGCTATATCTCAAGTTACATCACGGGAAGGACTAATCATACTTAATGCTGATAAAGAAATTGAGGATCAGAACATGATAAAAAAATATAGTTTATCATGAATTCTTTAACATTATCTTTGCAATCAGTTCCAACTGAATAAATGTACAAATCTATGAAACTTAGTATACATTCTTCCAATTTATATTCACATAATACATGTCTCGCTTAAATTATTTTGTTCACTCATTATTTTCCAAAAAAAATCATTTATTATTAGTATTAATCAATATTTTTGTTAGCAGATGCAGAACATTGAAGTTAATTATAATGCAAGTTGCACATTCCAATTGTGGCATTCAGTTGGATTATGCAAAGCGGACTTAATGCCATATAGTTTCATTTTGTTATTTAAGTCTTTCATATCGCTACTTTACACTTTCAATGTTATTCTTATTTTAGTGATCGAATATTATTCCATTTAGTGGTAATCTATAAGTTAATCCAATCTAAATCAAGTATATAATCACTCAAACTGTAATCATGTTAATTGTCATTGATTTATTTAGACAATATCATTCAATTATGCCAAAAAGAAAATAATTGATAGGATGATTAATGGTAGAGCATCTATAGTCCAAACTGTATATCATATAACGAATAAAACTTATTAAATATAACCAATAAACAATATTTTACGTTATTTTTTAAACACTGCGCAACGCGCGGTGCGGGCCACTAGTTATTTGTATAAGAAAATAGTTAAAAAAATCAACCATTCAAACAAGCATGGATGAGGACCAATAAGCCAAATCGAGTTACAAATCCAATTATGATGACGATAGCTTAGTAAATGCATTTAATTTCATAGCCAAAATGAACTCTTGTTATTGACATCTCAACTAATTATTTTAACTCACTTTGAATTATTCAACTTGCTCAATGATTTTGAAAATAGTTGTTATTAAATTAAATAAATTAATACAAAATATAATTCATTGTTGTATAGTATGAGTTTATTTATTTTCATCAAATATGAGTTTATATAATGAAGTTTATAACAACAAATTAAGGTTATGGTTGGCAAAAATAAGCTAGCTTATAAGCTTATACATGTTTGGATGGACCATAAGCTATAAGCTACCTTATTGAAATGCTAGGTGAAATAGCGTTTCAAGAGTTTTCTTTGTAGCTTTTTTAAATTATACTCTTATTAATATTAGTTATCGTAATTTTTTTTGTCATTTTACATACTCATAAGATATTTTGTCAAACATAATTTATTGAAAAACTAGTTTATTAGTCAACAACTAGCTTACCAATTATCAGCTATCAGTGGCTTATCAACTAATTTGCCGAACACAACCTATTTTCTAAAATGACTTGTAAAAATATCATATACGATGGAATTGTAATTCTTTTTATTATATTCTTCATTGATGTAATTTTTTTAATCGTAAGAGGCATATTTAATGATAAAGTTAGCATTTAAGACCTCTTAGTTGTTATGATAAAAGTGTGAACTAGTACATTTTCGATTGTAATTTGTGAATGATCTCTTTTTGAATAATAATTGTATAGGTGCATATGGTTGGGGTTATGAATTTAATGAACCTTTTATAAAAGCATCTAAGGTTTTTTGGGTTAATTGCAAAAAAGTGATGATCAATTTTTATTTTAGTAATATACATACCAAAGTTTGAAAATTATGAATAAAACTGCTTGAGCTAACGAGCTTTACATTTTTCATTGAAAGTAATATATAGATCAAATTGATAATATTTTGCATTTCATTTCAATAGCGTATACGTTGTTTTAAATAAATATGCTATTTTTTCGTTCAGTCAAATTGAAGCAAGTCAAATAGCTTCAAGATTAGACTACTTTTGCAAAAAGAAGAAAAAAGAATCAATCATCACTAAAACTCTTAAATTATATTAGTATTTATTACACTTTAGAACGTACTATGCATATTAAATGAAATGACAAAGAAATGAAACAAATTATGTAATGGGTTTTCATATGAACTTTCATATTCATATACTTTTTGTCGGTAATTCATATATTATTAAAATAAAATTACCAAGTATAATTATTGATATAAAACTAAGTAAGTTAATTAGTTAAGTGTAAAATCTCATTAAAAACTAGTTATTTCTGAAATATATAAAAATTATTTAATTGAAGTTTGAAAAAGACTCGTGTCTTTAAAGATTACATAAATAGATATAGTTACATTATAATTCTTCATTTCTTTCATTTAGGAAAAAGCACCTTTAGCAATGAAATGAAAAGCAACTAAATGAAATAATCACAATTCACAAATCTTTAAAAGCCAGTTAATTTCATTCTTTTTTGTAATTACGATCGAGTATGGTAACTTGGATAGGTATGCCTTAACTCTGCTTCAATGTCAATTTTAATTAATGGGAACCTTACTAAAGAGTTTTCGATGAATAAAGGGTTACGCCAAGTGGACCATTAGCTCCATTTTTATTCCTTATTGTGGCTGAAAGTTTTTAAATAATCATTGAGGCGGTAAAAAAGAGCCTTTTTGAGGGCCTCAAAATCGGTGCAAACAATGTCTCAGTTTCTCATTTACAATATGCGGATGACGTCATTATATTTGGTAATTGATCGCTTGGCAATCTCAAAAATCTGTTAAAAATGCTAAATTGTTTTTACTTATTGTCGGGTTTGAAGACCGACATAAGGAAAAGTAAACTCTATGGAGTAGGCATTCCGAAGGAGAAGGTGAATGTATGGGATAGAAGTGTGGGAAGTGAATCAGGAACTTTGTCCTTCAGGCCTTCCGGTAGGGGCTTTGATGAATAGGTTGGAGAACTTGAAACCATCCCTAGAAAAGTTTAAAAAAAAAGCTGGGCTTGGGTCAAATGGGCCAACACTTTTAGTAGAGGGGGGTCTAAATATTGGGAGCCTGAAATCGGCAAACTTGGGTCTTTATAGGGAAATGGTGGTGGCAGTTTGGTGTTGATAAAAATGTGTTTTGAGTTCGTATTATCAAAAGCATTTATGGGGAATAGGGAGGGATATTATGGGATTCTTGTGTTGTTGGTGGTGCAGGTACAACATGGAGGAATATTATTATGGGACTCTTGTGTTTTTAGAGGAGATTTGGATAGTATCATAATCGAATTCTCAAAGTCATTTGGAATGAAGCTAGGCGATGGAAGGGAGATAACATTTTGGAGCGAACATTGGACCGGAACCAAGACACTTAAAGACAAATTTTCGAGACTATACCATCTTGAGAAAGAAGCAATCTCTTCGGTTGCGGAAAGAGGAGTTTGGATCAAAGACTTTTGGCATTGGAAGTGGAACTGGAGAAGATCTCTAAGGGGAAGAGAGGTCGATGAGTTGAAGGAACTTCATTCGCTAGCGGGACACAACCTGAAAGGGGACGACGTTATAAAACAGAATGGAAGCTCGATGAGTCAAAGGAATTCGATTGAAAAAACTAAGAGAGTTGTTCAAGAACAGAGTTGCTCGATGGGTCGGTTTGGTGGTTTAATATATATTTTTGCCTTTCAAAAGAAAAACTTTTTTACTCTCTTTCCATCAAAGCATTATGACCCAATAATTTCGGCCCAATTTATTGGGCTAAAAAACAAGGTTGTTAAGAAGGCCCACTTCGTTGTGGTCTTGAAACAATTTAATCTTGGTCCACATTCATCATATAATGCGAATGTCACCCTCTTAGTCGATAAATATGGCATCAATTGGATTTAAAAGATCATTTTTGTCTTTTGAAAATCAAAATTGAGAATTAGAGGATGAGTAGATTAGGGCAAATTGTGTCTAGGATAAGGGATGTCAAAAGAATTGTTAGGATCATTAAAATTTGTTGAACTAAGTTTAAACTGTTTATTTTTATGGTTTCAACAGTTGAGCAATAACGTTCTTTATACGGTTTAAACTTTTTTTTATTTTTAATTTAGTGGATGTTTAGTTAAACACTTGCCGGGTTGACCAATTCAATATCCTAAAGTATATTTGATTGCCAATAACAATACATTTTTTGTGTATTATTTTGACCCGATAGTAATAAAAACGTATTTGATTGACTAAATTCTTAAAAGTATTTCTATACGTTAAAAACTTAATTGTAAAAAATTAAGTGGGACTAGTTTGGGTCTGGCCCAAGAACAGGCCAGGAGCGGTTCTCATAATAGGGACTTATAAAGCTTGACCGATTCTTCGTGTTGGGACCGGTTACTAGACCATTATTTGGGACCGGGACGGATTTGGACCCGGCTAGCTTGGAACCAATTTTCGGCCACCTCTAATGGGTCATAATTCATCCAGTTATAATAAGTTGGACCATAAAATGTATAATCACCTAATAGATTATATCACAATAGATCTATAATCATATATGACATTAGGGGTTAGGTTTCTGTAAGAAGTTCTAAATACGATGAGAAGTGATATCAATAGATAAGAAATGGTTGAACGTTAACATAAGATACATCAAGATGTAACGGGCGAATTCTCTTTTAAGCCACAATTCATAAAAAAATATTTGATTAAAATTGATCGACGATTTAAAACTCCTTCTCACATTTCTTAACACAAATAAGACATCTCATGTGTTCCATGCCATTGACCTTAAAACATTATCAATACAAAATACCAAATAGCCCATGACTAAAATTTGTATTGGTTAACACATGGTCATATTATATACATAGGGTACACAACACTCAAAGTGTATATTCACTGTAAGTTACTTTTCTTTTCCCCAGAAGATTCTAAATAATTTTTTCATTTTTATTTGGACTTTATTTAATTACATTCCTTCTATATACATCAACATTTTATTTTTACATTGTAATTGACTTAAAAAACACCCTTTCTTTAAACACCATAAATCTATATATTACAATATCATCACAATAATTACATTCTATAATCAACATGTTAACATTTAAACTATTAGCACTTGTAATTATACAAAGGGCAAAAGAGAATGAATTTTGGTAATCCTAATTAATAGGATTATTATATATTATAGTAAATAAATAAAATTTTTATATTTTTAACTGGTAACTGTAGTCTTTCTGGTTTATTCTAAGATAATGTAAAAGTCAATGCTCATCTTTGATCGCACTCCACCTTTAATTTCATGTGATACACCATCAATAGAGATGTTGGTCAAATTTCAATCGAGATGCGTAAATGACACGGGATCTTAGGTTAAACTAAAAAGTTAATTCATTTAAAGACTTAGAAGTATAAGCATTCTCACTCGATTCCTCATCATAGTCTCTATATCTATTTGTAAATGATGACTTTGTTAACATAAGAGGGTCATATATAAATTAAATGGTAGTGAGATAGAAAAATGGCGTATCGACTTTCCGTTTGTTTTTGGTTAACCAAAATTCGGACTAAATTGTGTGCACTTAAACTCATTTTAGGGCCTTAGAGAACAATCCAATGACCTTGCAAGACTTAGATCGATGATATTTGAGAAAAACCTTAAAAAACCTAAACTTTATTGTCAGTTGAACTAACCCAACAATACATTAAAATGATAACAAACTTTTTTTCTCCAATGGTTTACCAAAACACTGGACTTATTGAATAAGGGGTAATGGGGTAAAACTCTTTATTCTTTATTTACGAGATAAGATTATCGATTTTTCTATAACTATTACCGGGTATGACTCTCGAAAAATGGCAAGATTGGAAGCAATTCGAATCTTCTTAGCCTTCGTCGCCCACAAAGGTATACACGGTCAACAACCATCTGGATTTAAAAGTCAGAAATACCCAAATCATGTCTACTTTCTAGACAAAGCAAAAAAATGCTAAAGACATGGCTAGAATAATGAAACTAACTAATAATGTAAAATTAAGTTAAAAGGAAACATGATTTTATTAAGCTGATTGGCCATAGCATAGCCCTCATGTTCTATACAAACAACCCGAAACTCGAAAACGACTTACAGATCTCTCTATCCTTCCTTCGTCATCCACATTCGTCATATCAACGTCATATCAGACGATCATTCCGGTTTATTTTAGTAATTAACAGCTCTTAATCCATCCATAATCACTTGTATATTCTATATCGTAGTTGTTACACTTTAGATCGAGATAAGATCGATCTAAACCTAGAAAGCTGCAACCACGGCTTCCGCTGCAGGAATCGACACCTTAGATCCAAATTCATCTTCATCTTCATCTTCATCGTCTTCTGCTTCCCACATAAACTGCGCGTATGATCCCATCACCATACTGCCATTTCCAGATCACAAATTCACAATAGTTAGTTGATTACAGGTACGTTAATTTGCGCAAGTTTTTGGCGCTAAAATTAAACAATTTGATTGATTGATTGATTCCATTGATGAACAACATGAGAGATGTAGTTATATAACCTACCAATCGTTAGGAGAAGCGTTAGCGGCTTGATCGAAGTAGGATGTAGCTCGATCTCCATCTCGTTGTGTATCCCAAATTAGTTTTCCGTACAAAGATAGAAGCTCACCGTCTCCAGGACTCGCCAGTATCGCTCTTCCGTAATACTCTTCTGCTTTCACAGCATCTCCTTCCACCTAGATTCAGCAGATTACGTATAGTCTTAGGTTGCGTTTGGCAAAATAAACCAGCCGATAAGCTACTCCATCCAAACATGTACTATAACCTAACCTACCTTTTTGTAGATTTTTTCAATTACGCATTTATTAATATTAATTATTAAATTCAAAAATACACTTTTTAATCGTTTTACATACTCATAATATGTTTTTGCCAAATATAATTTCTTCGGAAACTAGCTTATCAGCTACCGGTTAGCTTATCAATCAACAACTAACTTGCTATCAGCTAGTTTGCCAAACATAGCCTTACCTCGTGTAAGAATTTGCCGTAGTTTCTAAGGATAAGAGGATCGCTAGGGTTTGATTTCAGCATTTGCTGATAATATGCTCCGATTTTGCTCCGATCGTAATCGTTGTTATTGTTGTTACTTCCGCCGGAAGATCGTGAACGTCCGGCGCCATAACCGTCGCGATCTCTTCCGCTTCCGCTACCGGCGGTCAGAAACTGCAACTCATCCACCGCGATTCCGCTCGCCGGCATTGAACTCGTCCGATCGAAGCATTTCTCTGCGAACTTCAACGATCCGATACCTCCGAAAACCTCCTCATAGGACAACGACTCCTCCTCGTCGACCTCCGGTAGCATCTCCGGGAACGTCTGTGATCCGGCACCGGTGGACCTCAATCTGGTGATCCGCTTCGGCTCCGATATGGTTCTGCTGAGTCTCCGGCGGTTGTTGTTCACCTCCAACTGTAATGAAAACTCCATTTTCTGATCGCCGGCGCCGGAAAAGGAACCGTGGCGAACCGGAACGGGGACTCTAGGTGAACCGGAGAGTAAGGAGGAGCGAATTGGTACCGAACCGGTACGGATAAGAACGGCCTTCATTTTTTTCAGTATTTTTGTTTAAGAGATTTTTAAGATCAGATGTTTGTTAATATGGGGTTGAATACTTGAATTAATGAAGTGTAGTTAGTTTGTGTATATATGGGGTTTAGAATAACGGTGAGTTGACGGCGTTGATTTGGATGGATTTGGGGACACGTGTCAGGGGGAATGCACGTGAGAAGGGGAAGGAGATCACGTGCGCATGGCAGACCCGGTGGAGTAGCAGGCGGTGTTGAAACGTAGATTGGGAAAAAGGGGAAGGGGGTATCACGTAGAAGACGTGGAAATGAGGTGACGTGGATAGGCCCCACTTATTAAATTTAGTTTCTTCTTCTAAGGCTATGTTTGCCAAGCGTAGCTTATAAGCTAGCTGGTAGCTGATAAGCTAGCGGATAACTGATAAGCTAGCTGTTGATTGATAAGCTTGCTAGTAGCTGATAAGCTAGCTGTTGAACAAATTATGTTTGGCAAAAACTAGCTTATGAGTATGTAAAATGACCAAAAAGGGTATATTTGAATTTAATAATTAATATTAATAAGGGTATAATTGGAAAAAGCTACAATAAGCTCCTCATAAGCTACTCAAAGTAGCGTTTCAAAAAGCTAGCTGATAAGCTAGCTTCCTGGTACATGTTTGGATGAACTAGCTTATAAGCTAGCTTATGCTTGCCAAACAAAGCCTAAAGTTCAGACTACAATTTTGGTCCCTCTGGTTTACTGATTACATCACTAAATTTCGTTAGGTATCGTAATGATCGTTATGGTTTGCATTTTGCTTTAAAGTTAGTTCGTTGTCTAATTGTCTTAATGATGTTGTCAAAGCGTTGTTATCCACCCCCATTGAACGCATAAGGTCAAAATCCATGAGGACAGATAGTGGTTTGGGTTCATCAATAGAGTAGAGTCATGGTGAGGAGAGCGGTTGTTGGATGGCTAACTAGTTTTGTAAAACATGTGGTTTTTTTGTGTGTTATAAGTATTGGGTATGTGTAGACACAGTTGTGTATTTACGTATAGGTTATTGTGATTGCAATGTCTTGTTTAGGTGCGTTTTGTGTGTGTTTCGAGTATATATAGGTGTAAGTTTTGTGTGTGTTTTACATGTATACATTTGTAATCAGACCAATTGGGAAGGGAAAAGAGGGGGGGATGGGGTGAAGGGTTAAGTAGGGGTAAAACCGTAAAAGGTTAAAAAGTCGAAAATGACAAATAAAATGTGTTAAAAGTCGAAAATGACAAATAAAATGTGTTAAAAGTCGAAAATGACTTCCACATAACCTATTATTTCTAACAGAGTTAAATCAGAAGACTAATTCTAAAGCAAAATGTAGACCGAAGTGACCAAAAGTCCTTGATTGTAATTAGCAAAGTTTTAGGAACTTAATCGTAGTTGAGTGTAAACACTATGGACCAAATGCTTGATTATATTATATGTTTTCTAATCATAAATCTTTGGCATGACATGATTGATCAATGTTTAAGAGAGCCTTTATTTGATAAACCTTTTATGTTAACAACATTTTTTTTTGAAGAAATGTTAACAACATTTTTAAACTTTAATGACGAATTACGTATAAATCCTTTTATATTCTTTTTTGAAGATATAGGCTGTGTTTGGCAAGCACAAGCTAGCTTATAAGCTAGTCTATCCAAACATGTACCAGGAAGCTAGCGAAACGCTACTTTAAGTAGCTTATGAGGAGCTTATTGTAGCTTTTTCCAATTATACCCTTATTAATATTAATTATTAAATTCAAATATACCCCTTTTGGTCATTTTACATACTCATAAGCTAGTTTTTGCCAAACATGATTTGTTCAACAGCTAGCTTATCAGCTACTAGCAAGCTTATCAATCAACAGCTAGCTTATCAGCTATCCGCTAACTTATCAGCTACCAGCTAGCTTATAAGCTACGCTTACCAAACATAGCCATAGTTTCTATCATATATGATTCTAAAACAATGAAAAAAGTAAATTTAGGTGGAAAATATTATGCAAAACTAATGGGCGCATTCGGTTTCTAAATAAAAGGGAAGGAGTAGCAGCCAACGAAAACCCCCACGTGCCACGTGACTCATGCCGTCCACGTCTAGATTCATTGCCTATTTCAACTACATTATTTATTTATTTATGAAGTTGTTTGGAAACAAATTAACAAACTTTTTACCATAAAACCACTATACCGTAATATTTACTACGTCACATTAACATTACAATAAATCCATTATAAGCTCTTTGTGATTAGTACCACAACACAACCAATGAAACCAAATACCCAATACAATTAAAAAAACAAAAAAAAAAGAGTTAATGAAAGTGTACTAATTTGTGTGTATATATATAACGGTGAGTTGACGGCGTTGACTGGAGTGGATGGGGGACACGTGTAAGGTGGGATGCACGTGAGAAGGGGGAGGAGATCACGTGCGCAGTGGCAGACCCGGTGGAGGAGCAGGCGGTTGTGGAAACGTTGATTGGGAAAAAGGGGAGGGGTATCACGTAGAAGACGTGGAAATGAGGTGACGTGGATACTGGATTGTTGAGTGCTTTGCCGTTATGCCCATAACGGTGCTCCCCTTTGCACATATACCCACGCCATTACGCCGTTATAACGGTGTTTTGGGCCGTTATAACGGCGCAAAACCCCGTTAATTGACTGAAAATGCATAACGGCCCTTATAATGGCCTTTTAGGGGTATTTGTGCAAAGTGGGGGTGGGGCTTTGTGCATACACATCAATTACCGGATAGTGTCACCGTTGAGGACGGCGTTTTAAAATTCAGGCACAAAGTCGACGAGGTGTCCAGAATTCATACATGTGTCTGACTAATCATTGGCGACTAATGCTTTTTCACTTTAGTTCATTTTTTTGTTTTGTTCCTTCCAAAAATGTTACTGGCTAATAGACTGCTAATGCTTTCGCCTCGTTATTTTCTTGTTCTTCATTTTCAAATGGACCAAAATTGTAGTTTAGAGATAAAATACTATCTTCTCTCCTTTCTTTTTTCCTTTAAACTGTAGCTATTTTTAAGGTCCAAATGCAAGATTTTATGATATATTTTGTAATCATAAATCTTAAGCATGACACGACTGATAAATGTTTAAAACAACCTTTATTTGATGAACGTTTTATGTAAACAACATCTTTAGAACTTAACTATGAATTAAATATAGATGATCTTGTTTTTTTTTGAAGATATAGTTTCTAGGCGTTAGAAGAATAAGATGTATCGGAATGAGATGTACCAGAATAAGATGCATTAAATCAATCTCTTCTAAACCACAATTCATAAGAGAGTAACCAATTAAAAGTGATCAAAAGAGTAGCCAATCAAAAGTGATCAATTATTTAAAAATACATTCTCACAACAAAATTTCTTATGATCCCATGTCTTCTCTCATACGTGACTCTAAAACAATGAAAAAGGTAAACTTTGGTGGAAAACATTATGCAAAACTTATGGGCGCATTCGGATTCTAAATAAAAAGAAGAGTAAACTACAATTTTGGTCCCTTTGGTTTTGCGATTTTTTTGAAAGTGGTCCCTAAGGTTTAATAATTCAAGAAATGGTATCTGTGGTTTTAATTTTGCTTTAAAAGTGGTCCCGGACCACTAACGACGTTAAAAGACTTTACATGTGTTGTTTAATGGTGAACATAGGTATCAGGTATGTACATAAGCTATGGTAAATGTGATTTCTACTTAAAATTGAGATGTGTTTACATGTTTTGAATGGACGAAAATACCTCTGGCACTAACGAAGTCTTTTAATGTCATTAGTGGCCAGAGACCACTTTCAATGTAAAATTAAAACATAGATACCATTTTTTGAATTATTAAACCTTAAGGACCACTTTCAAAAAAATCGCAAAACGACAAGAACCAAAATTGTACTCTAAAAAGGAAGAGTAGCAACCAAGGAAAACCCCACGTGCCACGTGACTCATGTTGCCCACGTCTAGATTCATTGCCTATTTCTACTATATAATATCAAGTGTTTGTAAACAAATTTACAAACTTTTTACCATAAAACCTGCTCTTGAAATGTATGGCCATTGAATTCATAAATAGTTCAATAAAAGTTTTCAATGGGGGAAATATCCATTTGCCTTTATGAAAATGAGGTATTATTTTTACATTATGACAAATCGGCATATATAAACATATTCAATTAATAAAACACAATTTTAGCAATACAATTTCCTATTAATAAAATTGGACAAAAGGAGCAACCCAGTTTCAATAAGATATGGGCCAGGCCACTTGAATGGGCTTAAGAAGAACCAATGTGGGCTTGATATCTGGCTATGACTATGACTATGAGCTCTAGAATACAATAACAAATTATCAATTTTTTTGAAATGCAAGTTAACCCACACACGCTCCAATGGTATCGAGCCTCCAATTGGGCAATCCCACTAATCCGCTGTGATCCGGCCCAACCTATGGCTGAGCCCGACCGGTAGGGAAGTGGATCTTATAGACTGGATCCTCCCATACCGGCCCCGAACCCAGCCCAAAAGACTAGATCCAAAGTCTGGATATCTCAGAAATGTCACCCCTGGGATTCGAATCCTGATAGTGTGGCTTTCACCGCACACCCCCAGGGATGTTACCTATCCAACTGAGCTAACACCCTTTGATTTATCAATTACCTCTAAAAAATAAATAAATATATATTATAGATTACAGTTTACAGTTTACTAGAAGTGAATATGAAACGTGAATATTATTAAAATACACTACTAGCTCACAAGAAAAGAAAAAAATAAAATAAAATCTATTGATTCTTTTTAAGGTTAGAAATGGATATTGTGTTCTTGCGATCTTGACTAGAAGTCCTAATTATGAAAAGAAGTGTTTCTACCATCATACCAACCACCAATCCAAGAATGCCTCCAGCAGCAGTCTGAAAATAAAAATCAACACCACATTGGTTAGTTAAAGATCCATATCTTGTGTTGAATTTGATTTTTTATAGTATATGTATTCTTATCCTTCTTTGTATGTGTAATAAGAATGCATAGATGTAGACAAGTTGTACCATTATTGGACTGTGGCCAAACAATGCTCTGAATGTAAAATGTCCAAGTAAGTAGCCTGTAAACATCGTTAGCGCAACATGTAGACCTGCCAAAGTTCAAGACTTTTGTGTTAGATGAAATCTTATAGAAAAAACCATTAGGGTTATTACACGGTATATCCTTGTTAGGGGTCTGAGGAGGGTAAGATGTAGTCAGACAGACTTACCAATCTACCCTTAAAAGTAAACCACTAAAGGTGTTGTTTTCGTAAAGATCATTTGAAGTCTAAGTTGAGCAACTGCGGCAATATCTTATATCAATTTATAATTGCATGTGTACACTAAAGTGGAGCTCTTCTAATCTATATCATGCTAAATGGCTTTTTTTATGTGAGATAGTGCCTCCAATCTAAGAGAACGGGCGCCTTTATTGCGATCTTTGTGGCCCCGGCATCTGGGAAATAGGGGCGTCGTCTCACGAGACATATGCCGCCCCAAAATTCCTTTTATGGGGTTTCTTAGTTTTCAACTAATATTTCCTTTTATGTAGTGCCATTTCGAATCAGATTATAAACCCTCGTATTTCTCACTCTACAACTTGCTCTCCAAGCTTCAAGAACCCATTTTGATTTCTCTGTTTAACTGTTATTGTAGTTGTAATCTTAAGTGTATCATTATCAAAGATTCAAAGCAATAGTGATCAGCTTTTTTTTTTTTTTGGGTGGGGGGGGGGGGGGGGGGGGGGAGTAACTATGGGTTTCCGGGCTAGCTTACGCCATAGTCACCGAATTCGCTGAAGTAGAAGCGATTCCCGATCTGGTACGGACGTACCAGATCGCGGTTCGTTTTCGAATTGGGTACGATTGAAATCGGCTCTGGTACGATGGAATCAGTGTTTCCCGATTCTTGAAATTACATACCTGGGAATCAAAATTCGATGATTTTGTTGAAACCGATTCGTGTATGTCGAACCCTATAATCACGAATTGCAAATCGATTTCATAATCAAAAGTTCAATAATCGATTTCAATTCAAAATCAAAAGGCAGAAGTTCAATATTCGCATTCATTCTTCGAAATTTGTTTTTACCGTTTGATATTTATTAATAGAACACGGTTGTATTAATTATCAATTATTACACATTCACACTCTTTTAATTATAAATACTACTGAATCATTGATTACCTCTTCATCTCTCAATTATAAATTTATATTATATAATATGTATAAAAATAACGGGTACACCGTACCGAATCGTACCGGAGCGAACCGAAATGAGCCTACCCCCCTGGCCCCTACGAACCGAATTTTAGGGACCTAGCGAATCGCGATCCCGTTCCGCGATCCCGTACCGAAGCGTACCGCGAATTCGGTGACTATGGCTTACGCACACCGACTAATCACCGGGCGCCCACGAATGGCCTGGAGTATCGCAGGTGAACCTCCATGACCACAAGGGCTTTGGCAGCTCCTGGATTCAAACCTGAGTGAATGAGATTTTTCACTACATCCCCTAAGCCTTTACTAGTGCACCACAACCCAAGTGGTTCGTGATCATTTCTTACTGTCCTCTGACCGTGGTTTTTTCTCTTTCTAGGTTTCCAAGTAAAAATCTTGGTATCTCTCTTAGTTATGCTTTGTTTTGCATTATATTGGATTGATTATTGTTTACATTACTTAGTGGTTAATTGTCTTGCATTGTCAATCGTATTTCCCCTTAGTTACTTGATATAGAACTTCAGTTCATTTGTTCTTGGATTATTTGTATTCTATTGGGATCGGAAACCAACTATTGAGCTCCACACTATTTGGGTCTTGGTAATTTCACAACACTTCACATTTAGCAGCTTCAATTTGAGATGGTTTAAATGGGTGTCATCACCCAACTACACAATTGCTCCATTTTCCTAATAGCCATTAACATAATCTATAAAACCTTCAAACCAAATTCAAAAGATGGGACAAAAACAACCAAAAGATTCAACCCAAATGCAAAAAGATTGAAACTTTAGAACTCAAAATCACAAAAACAACCAAAAAGATTCAAACCATGATCCATTACTTAATAAAGATTGAAACTTACCAAATCCCAATTGATCTTTGTATGAAGAAAAAGGCTCACTTTCAGCCTTTCTTGTAATATCCTTCACTAGCTCCTTATATTCCTTCCTCTCAGCAACCTCCTCCAATTTCCTTAATCTTGCTTTCAACTCCTCACTCTTTATAACCAATAAACAATCCAAATTGCAAAATTTCAATCACCAATCACATCAAAAAGAAATTAAATTCTAACAGCAACTATGCAGAAAATTAGGGTTTTTATGTTCAATTTGAAGTTAGTCAAGAAATCAATTACCTTTTGGCGAGGTTGGGGGCTGTTGAGGATGAACTGCGATCCGGAAAGAAGGGCCGATAATTCGGGTCGGGTCGACGGGTCGGATGCGACCCATATGGATCGGAGAGGCTTATAGGGTACGGAAGGGGGGTTTTGAAGGGAGAGAGATGAAGCGATTTGACGGAGCTCTGAAGAAAGGTGAGGATCGTCGGAGGATTTGGAGAGGAATGATTGGATCGTTTCTGTTTTTGAGATGATCAGACCGGCGGCGGCGGCGGCGGTGGTGGTGGTGGCGGTGGCGGTGGCGGTGGCGGTGGTGGTGGTGGTGGTGGTGGTGGTGGAGTTTGAAGTGTTCATGGTGGGTTTGGAGATTGGGGATCGGTGGCTGATTTTGAAGATGAGAGATGGTTGCTTTCCTTATTTGAAGAATTATAAATATTTAAGGGGTGTATTTTGAAAAATATGTTTAGAGTGACAAAAGAAGTACATAATTAAAGGGGTTATTGCCAAAATCACCCCCCCCCCCCTTCTTATAGTTCAAATCTTACTAAAGAGTCTGATGTGGATAACTAAATTGCCGTTTGTTTGACGCTTACCCGGTAAGTGGTTAACGGGTCAATTTACCTTATAAGATGAATATGACAAGAACTAAAATCTTAACTGGTAAGAGCGATGACATGAACCGATGGTCTTATCTAGTAAGTGGAATTTACCTATCTTACCCGGTAAGTGCTTACCGGGTAAATTGTTGCATACAATACTGTTTTGAGAGAATAAGAGAATAATTGTCTGATATGGTTGGTGATACTGTTGAATTAGCAAAGGTAAGCGCTTACCGAGTAAATATTTATGTAAATGACCATAAGATTTATATATGGATCTTTCTTTGACATGAATCATGTAAATTTAGATCTGGAAGGTTGATCATAGTCTTTCTCTTTCAATCTTATGAGGGATCAAGGTAAGCATAATCAAAACTATACCAAATTAGCATAATCAAAACATCAGTGTACCAAATGTACTAAATCAAAACATGAGTTGGGTAAACCTATTTGATATCACACTTCATGTTAGACTTATTTTGAAATATTTTGATGGGGTTACATTACATATATGCTTTGACACTTAGGCTGCGTTTGGTATGCTGGAATGTTTTTGAAGGAATTGAAATCCTGGGGAATTTAAAATCCTGAAGAAATTGGAATCCAATTCCATAATATGTTTGGTTGGCAGGAAATGGAATTGGAATTCAATTCCATAATCTGTTTGGTTGGCAGAAATGTCCGATGGAATTGGAATTCAGAAATGCAAAATGACAGAATTACCCTCCTTTTAATCTTATGTCGGAGCGGTAGCGGTGGGTCGAGGCGGTGGTGGCGGCGGTCAGCGGTGGGTCGAGGCGGCGGCGAGCGGTGGTTCGAGGCGGTCGGCGGTGGGTCGAGGCGGCGGCGGCGGCGAGTCGAGGCGGCGGCGGCGGTGGGTCGAAGCGGTCGGCGGTGGGTCGACGCGGTGGCGGCGGTCGGCGGTGGGTCGACGCGGGGGCGGCGGTCGGCGGTGGGTCGAAGCGGTGGTAGGCGTTGATGAATATCTAGGGTTAGAAAGATTAAATTAGATAAGGGGTAAAATGGTAAAAATCACATTCCCACATCCATTGGATTTTAAAATCTCACACCCCCTTGAAGGATTTCACATTCCATCACATGAGGGATTTTAATTCCCACATTAAAATTCCAATTCCATCCCTTATAACTTACCAAACACTGGATTTTGATGGAATTGGATTCCAATTCTATCAGAATCCTATGAAATCCTGCAAACCAAACAGACCGTTAGGATTTGCAAATAAAACTAATTTTGACCAAAAGTCAAAATAAGAAAAAACGTTGACCCCAAGTTATATTAATGGTTATTGAAATTGACTTTCACAAATTACATGAATCGTCCAATAAGGCAGGCCCCAAATTACACCAAAAACCAACAAATGCCTGCCTACGTCATCATCATCATCTTTCTTTCCCATTGTTTTCCCAAATCATAGGCCGGAATTTTCAATCTCCGGCCGATTTTCCACCCATAAGCCGCCGGCCGGCCATCGGGAAATGTCGACAAACCCCACGCACGCCCCACGCCTACGATACCTTACACCGCCCCTCCGATCACCGTCATCCTCACCATCATCCTCCTCCTCTTCTTCTTCATCGGCTTTTTCTCGATTTACTTTTGCCGTTGCTTCATGCACAACTTGTTTTACTCGTGGCACATGCGCCACAACCCCACCAGGGGCGGCCCCGCCCCTGGGATCGGGGGCGACAACGTCGCCCCCGGTCTGGACCCCTTGATCATAAGCTCCTTCCCAACGTTCACATACTCGAGCGTCAAGGAGTTCAGGAGGGAAAAGTATGGCTTGGAATGCGCGATATGCTTGTCGGAGTTCAACGACGATAGCGTCCTCCGTCTCCTGACGAAATGCTTTCATGTCTTCCATCAGGAGTGCATCGATTTGTGGCTCGAGTCGCACAAGTCGTGCCCGTGTTGCCGGTGTAGCCTCGACTCGCCGATCAACTCGCCCGAGAAGTCCCCGGTCTCGGACCGGACGGGTTCGTTGCACGAAAACCATGATTCCGTTGGGGAGTCGGTCAGTATCGACGTTAAAGAAAATGACGAAAACGAAGAGAAAGAAAAAGAAAAAGAAAAAGAGGAAAACAAGAGAGAGAAAGACGAAAACAAAAAAGAGAAACATGTCGTTATCGATGTGGATCCCGATAGAGGAGAATATAACGATAAAACGGACGGGTTAATGAAGTGTAAGTCCACGGGGCATTCGATCATTAAGAATAATAAAGGATGTGAAAACGACGATAAGTTTACGTTAAGGTTGCCGCAAGACGTGCGAGCGAGGCTCATTCCGAGGCATAATTGGACGAGAAGTTGTACCGAATTCGGCCAGTATAAAAGCAAATCGACATCGAGCAAAGACGAGGTATCGCTAAACAGACACAATGTGTAGTAGGATAGATGTTTGTTAGATTTTACGTTAAATGTTCATTTAAAACAACTTCATGTAGTAAATTTGCTAGGAATTAACGTATTTAGATCAGATTGTAAATTTACCATAAAAATAGTTATTTTAAAAAGTTTATGTTTTTCATTAAAATATTTTTAATTATATTTAACACCTTTCGCTTGCGACGTCGTTTTCTTCACAAAGTGCCAATAATGAAGATGATGCTGATGTTGAGTGTAATAAATCAAGTTTAGCAGCCAAATTCATAAACTTCTCCAAAAATAAAGGACCAAATCTGTAAATTACTATAAAATTAGAAAAAAGGATAGAATCAATCCATTCTAAGATCCAAACTATAGATTATTGATCAATATTCTATTATCCGCCATGGATTCTTCCTTAAGGTCTTAAACAAGCTTATTATCATTAATCCGAATTCACAGATATGAGATTAACAAAAGAAAGGCTCCTTTGATTTCAGATGAAGGTAGTATTTTTATTTTATCTGTGATTTATTTAAATTTGCTTAATATATTCGTATAGTATTAGGTTATATGAGAAGTGCTAAAACGAGAAGTAGAGAGTCCACCGCTCATCCCGTCAATAAAGGCGGCTTTAACCGGGCCCCTCCTCTAATAATCTCTACCCTCCCATCGCATCAATCCCCCGTGATCGAGTCCACCGTAACCGGTCAAAGCCCCCTTTATTGACCGGATGAGTGGTGGAGATCACTTCTCTATTTCTCATTTTTTTTAGCACTTCTCATTTGAATCTTTCTCTATATAGTATTAGGTTCAAATGAGAAGTGCTAAAAAACTTATTTGAAAGTATTAGGTTCAAATGAGAAGTGCTAAAAAAATGAGAAGTAGAGAAGAGATCTCCACCACTTATCTGGTCAATAAAGGGGGCTTTGACCGGGTCCCCTCCTTTCATCTCGTGGTTATAGTGGACGTGATCACGGAGGATTGACGCGATTCATGGGAGGGTAGAGATTATTAAAAGGGGGACCGGTCAAAGCCGCCTTTGTTGACGCAGATGAGTGGTTGAGATTGCTCATCGCGTTTTCTTAGAAAATTATATTTTTCGTATGAACCTCCCTCTCTCTCTCTCTATATATATGTCAATTATTCGATCAAATTGTGGTTCCTATTTATTTTGTTTCTACGAAATTGATTGAATTATGTTTTAGGATTCCAGTTTTGATTATAATTTGGTAATCTGATGCGAATTCTATCGCAACATACATTGAGCAGTAGCCTAATTGTTACACAAACTGACAAACATATACATATATAATTATAAATTGTTAAATACACACACTAATTTTTTCACTATTAGAATCTATTTCTGCAAATTTTGCTGAAATTATGGTTTGTACATGATTAAGATCATAGACTTGAGGGCATTGTGTCATTTTACACCATATGCTACTCCTACTTGGAACACTTACAAAAGTAGAACTAGGTGATGTGGCTGTCATTTCTACTAAAGTAGTCTTTTTCTGATATTAATAAGCCAACTGAAAAGTGAAAACTTAACAGAAGTTGATATTGTTTCTCCACTGATTTGGCTGTTGCTGAATGATTTGGTGCTGGATGGTTAAGTGGTTAGAATGATTAAGAGGCTCTTATGATTTGGTGCAAAATGAAATATGGTGGTTTGGTAATTGTTGAGCATGAAATCAGGACTCTGAATGGTTAAGAGACGTCCAGGATACTAAATCATTCAGAGGGTTTTGGAACCATTAAGAGGCAATCCATTTTTTTTGCCAAACATGATTCACCTCTTAACGATTCAGAGATTGCCTCTTAATGGAACTGTTAAGAGGTAAACAAACACCACCGAAAATATTCTCCTGGTTTCTGAAGCAGGACTAATGCATCTCTGTAGTTCTATATATGTCATTATGAGTTCATCAATTGACGGTTCCAAATCTATTATAAAATATTGTTGCTCATGATTGTGTTCAATATAACGCTCTTGCCCACATTTTGATACGAACTTTTAGTAATTTGCAGTATAACGTAAGTACGTAACTGGATCATTTGGCTAGTTTAATGACTTTATCTGAGTTCCTACAAATGTTTTGCCATTTGTGAGTTTAGAGCTTAGTATCGTGAGTGATATGAGCGATCATACGGACAAGTAGTAGCATAATGAACATACAATAAAGGAGTAATACTTATTCTTGTACTGCTTAAGTAGCTGGGCTATTAATTCAGTGGCAGAGTTAAGACTATTAAGTAGCCTATAACATCTTTACAATGTAAAACTATCCAGCTCCAGCTTCAATTAACATTGATATTAGGAAAACTGTTTTCGTGTTCATAGTTTATACTCTATGTTCTTTTGAGAATTCTTGCTTTCACTCCAAAATCGGCAATAATTCAATCTAGTGCTTCTATATCATGGGAAATGAATCCAGCAGTGTGGCCATGATCTGTCTCTCATATCCGTGTTGGCGAGCAAGTGCTCCTTTGGACCCTTATTTTGATGTCTTGTAACGAATATGAGATCAGACTTTTTCCCATAAGACGCCATAAACTAAATGGTGCCATGATCCACAGTAGGAGGAGTGATTATATAAACTGATGATGATATGCAAATTTGAATGTGACTTATCTTGATGCAGCTCCCAGTGCCATAACCTTTGCCTTGCCCGATGCCGTGTTAGCCTTCTTGACCCCATCGTACCTCGCCGTGTCCACGATGCTGATATTGTCAGGGCAAGTATGAGTTATCACACGTCTCTAGTATTGCTGGTGAAGAAAAGGGCCAATACTCAATACCTGGAATATTCAGACGTTAGGAATTGCTTGATGAATTACTTTGTAGCAGGAGATTCTCAAAACTTGATTTGAGCAAGACTCGTCTTGAAAGATTTGCATAGAGCTAGGAAGGGGCTTTGATCCTTCATTGCCCCAAGGTGGTGTTTGTTTTTTCAAACTAAGTTCTTAATTGCCACTTATGCCTGATTTGGTCAGACATAAGACAATTCAGACCGTTTGCTTTTTTGTTCCTTTTCAGAGCCTCTTAACCTTTAATGTTATCTGATTAATTAAGTGATAGCCTAGCCACTTAGTTACCTCTTACTTCTGTCAAGCACCATTCTTTCGATTTCAACGTCAGTTTTAGCCTAGATTCCCCCTGAACTAGTATATCTGTTCTGCCAAATAGTAATGGACTTTGCCTTGTGAACTTATGATGTAAAATTTGATGATTGAGTCAATGATGTGATTATAATTCATAAGTTCATTTAATAACAGAACCAGTGGATTTTAGGATCCTTGTGTAGACACTTTGTTTCAGAGATATTGCTATTAGATAAAAGTTCATGTAAACAAAACCTCATGAGGCAGAATGGGAGTGTATTTCGATTATGTAAGTCATTTTACATTCTTTAGGTTTGTAACACCTAATCTTCTGAAGGTGAAGAAGCTTGGATACATCATTACATCATCAGCTTCATAAAAGTCGGCATGGGTTACTGACCAATGGCATGTGATGGCGCTCCGAACAACTTTACATGAACCAGCAACTGTGAACTTAGATATTTCCGGAAGTTAACGCCCACTTGCTTCTGCGCCCTGAAAGTAGAGTAATTTCTAACTGTTTTTACATTTTGTGAGTTTGATGCTTATGTAATGCAAAGGGTAAAAGACTGCATTTTTACAGGTACATTTTCGTACCGTAAAATGTAGCATCTCATTGTTTTCTCTCCACTTTCAGATGGTAAACTAGTGACTAGTGGCTTCACATGATGAAACCAATATGCCATTATCATTTCTTGCACATTGAATGTTGGCTGAGTATTTACTATAAGGGTAAAGAAATCATTTTACCATTAGCAAGAAAAAAGTAGCTACGTAAACAAAGTTATGTACGAATTCTGTTACGAACCTTGGAAAGAATGTTGGAGAGCTGTTTTCTGTTGATGATTACGTTGTCGTATATTCCCCCTTTTAGTCTTTGTTGGCCTATTCTAACTTTTCCTACCTCATTTATAATCTTAATGTTTGACGGAAAATAAGCTAGTGCATATGCTTTGAAGTTGTTTAGTTCTGTCATCCTTAATAAGTACTCGATCATGTGAGCTGAATTGCTGAACGGGCTGTCTCTGATGTGATCAATTATGTGTAAGAAGCAAGTACAAACTTCTACACTAGAAATACTGAAATAGCTCATATCCTGTCCGCCTTTTCTTGTGAATCATTTTCGACTGACATTAGTTACCATTTGGTTTAACGTAACGACTAGAGTTGTTATTTTCTTGACATTGGTTATACGCAGCTTAGTTACACCGTGCCTTTTTGGAGTTGTATTGATTGGTTGCTAGTTTAAGGAATGATTCCTAACATAAAGTTAGCGTACTTTTACCTTTTTCATTTCGTAACAGACATGAACCTGTTTTGTAGCGCGGTGGAACGTTGGAGTACTTGAATTTGAAAAGTCGAAGGGGGCATTAAAACAGAACACTTTCTTGAAGAGTCTCTGTCCCTTTCTATTAAAGCAGTGTGGCTAACGAGTTATATAATTTCTTAAATGTACTGAATCTGAAGTTCTCGCACGTATATGAAAGTTAGATACAAAGATCCTTTTAAATATAAAGAACAAATTAGAAGTCGTGTTTCTTAGAATAAGATGACTTATGAGCATCAGTAGCGGCATACTTTTTCCATTGTGTTAGATGATGCATATATCTTACGTGCTCGATGTTTTATGTTTGTATAAAGGGTTGGAAAATATTGTTAGAACATATTAAGATGGCTTAAAATTTTAGAAGGTCATCATTGCTGTATAATGTATATGGTCTCAGAGTCCTAATCTTGATATTTTTTCTATCATTGCAGCTGTAGCAGTTCAATATTCTTACCCAAAAATTCAATAAATTTGCAGGTTTTGGCAATAATAACGCTTTCAGGTTATATCCCTGTAAGTTACCTATTCACCACTATAAGAAGCATTCAACAGATATACACACTGGTGAATTTTTTGCAAAGAGAAGAACAAAGATTTATTTAAATATCCATTTTTCGTGCTTTATCGTAAAAAAATGCTACTTGGTTTGTCAAGCTTAGGGACTGAACACCCGTTTGTGTCGTTGCTCACTGCCCTTGTTATCTTGATTGCCAATGTCATTACACACACACACACACAAAAAAAATTTCGGCTGATAACTCAAATTTCATTGCAAACATGAGTACAGCCGAGAGCCCACCATGTGGCATATTCAGTCTGAATAATTCAGTATTATTCAGACTGAAGTTAATAACTTGTATTATTCACTCTAAATAATACTGGATGCTGTATTATTTAGACTGAACATGCTACGCGGTGCTCTTGACTGTCTTCATGTTCGCAATGAAAGTTTGAGTTTCCATTTAAACCACCTGGCCCTATATATATATAAGGGCCTAATCAAATGAGAACTTGGTAGCTTGTAGGAACTGTAAGAACCAATATAGACCACTCATTTTATTAAATTTAATCATTTTTATTTATTTAATATGATGATAACTGCCAGGTAGTTTTTTTAAGGGAATTTTTATTCTATTTTCTTCTTCTTTTAAGTCATTAATTATTGAAATGAGTGGTCCAAACCAAACTACCGAGTTCTCCCATGAGTGGTCCCTTATATTTGATTATATACACACATTGTTGTTGCATTTGCAGATTATATGTACAAGTTAAAAGTTATCATAAATTCATAATGGTCATGACAGAATCGTTTAATCCCAATTTGGTATGATTACTTGACCCATTTACCAGTACCTCTTTTCGGAAAAATCCCCGCTTCACATGCACCCGTCAACAGGTAATGTTGTTACTCTCTTTTATTAATTTTAGAAATTATCATAATAAAAGCCATAGGTACAAATAAATTTTGAAAATTGGAAATGGTAGCATAGCAAAAATGTGTGATATTGTACATATAAGCTATCTATCTAGGCCCATAGATTATATGAAGTTGGTATAGTGGTTTTGCATTATGGTGATGCCAAATGTATGTAAGTGTACAACAGTGTAACTGTGCATTTGGTCAGTTATTGTATTTGTCTTCTTGAGATGGTAGAAATGAAAGATGAAGGTGAAAAGAGTTAAATGTGAATGATTGGTGTAATATGTAGAGTATTATGAGGAAAGGAGATGCTTGTTGTCACATGGATTTTAGTGGCAGGAGGTTGTCAGACAGGTTGGACCATGGTCCAACTGAGACCACCCCAACTTCTCACCACTCATCCTTCACTACACCATTACTGTTTACACTACTCTTGAGTCCTATCCTACCCTTGTTCATGATACACAAAAAGTATAAAAGAAACTGAGAAATAAAATATATGAGAAATAAAATATGAAAAACTGAGAAACATCTATAATTGTTTATCTAGATGTTATACACATATGCATACAAGTAATTTGTAACCAATTTTTTTCCCCTGGTATGCACATGTACATAAAAACTCAAAAACAACTTCAATAACTTGTATGGACATGTGCATATCATCTAGATGAATGTTTACCCGGTGTTTCTTAGTTTTTTAGTTTTTGGGGGTTTTCCCGAACCCCTCTCTCTCTCTCTCTCTCTCTCTCTCTCTTCTCTCTCTCTCTCTCTCTCTTTGTGTGTGTGTGTGTGTGTGTGTGTAAATATACATATATAAATATATATATATATATAGGAAAATTCATATGTGAACTCAATTTTGGTTGTGAACGTGAGGACCACTAAAATCGCGCCCCGTGGCATATTCGGTTTGAATATTCTTGTGTTACTCAAACTGAATAACACTACATTCAGTGTTATTCAAACCACGTGGCGCGCTCTGGCTGTCCTCACGTTCACAATGAAAAATGAATTCACATTTGAACCTGACCCTATATATATACATGTATATGTATGAGAGGTTCAAATGAGAACAATAACTAAATAAGAGAATAAAAAAAGGCCCAAACCGTGTGTGAAATCACACGTGATATTACATTAATGGTCAACAAAAGTGTGCAGGGCGGATGTGGCCCTGACCACTGCGACCAAATTCGAGTGAATCACATGTGAGTTGACACGCGATTTTTATGTAAAATCACGTGTGTTTCGACTGTTTTCTTATATATATATATATATATATAATAGAGAGAGAGAGAGAGAGGAGAGGAGAGAGAGAGAGGTTCAAGGGAAAACCTCAAAAAAACCAAAAACCGAGGAACACCCTCATAGCCCTCCATCTAGACCGTATGCTCTTGTGCATAGCAATAAATTAAGTTGTTTTTTGGTTTTTATGCATAAGTGCATTATGCACTTGTGCATAATCACGTGTACATATTGCAAGTTACGTCTATGCACAAGTGCATACGGTTCAGATAGAGGGTTACAAGGGTGTTCTTCGGTTTTAAGTTTTTTTAGGTTTTCCCTTGAACCTAAACCTATATATAATTTCATGACCCTTTGTGTATATATAGCCTGGTATCCATATAGGTTTGTCTAAACCAAAGTATCAGGAATCTTAAAGGTGACACAATGACTAAATCTAATTAGGCAAAACAAATGTTATTGTGAAGCATAAAACATTATAACCTTGATAAATTATACGCATGACTTTGTATATATATAAGGATATAGGGACCAACTTGACTTAAAAATGATGTGGGATTATTTGTCTTATCTTGAAGATGGCTGATTTAACTTTGTCTTATATATGTTAATATTGAATATAACTTCCAACAAGTCTAAGGTTAGTATAGTAGAGAGTTTGGTGTTTTGATTCAGCCAATATCATCTGACAAAGATCAAGTGTGTTAGATTTTGTTTTCTGGTACATGAAATCTAATATGAAAAGTATGCATGGTTAAGATGAAACTATTGCCATCTTTTTCTTTTGTCTTTACTAATAAGTTGATCAATGAATCCCTCCTGTAGCACCAATTGCTTCCTTTTAATGATTTGATTTGCCATTTGCATGGTCAATGAATTGATTTATTTGGCTCACATGAACCACTCAACTTTTTCACTTCCCTCTATGTATGTATGTATGTATGTATATATATATATATATAGAGGGACTTTCTTTTGTGAACTTTTTTTTTGTGTGAACTTGTGAACTTTCTCCAAAACGACGATTTCATACGTTAAATTAATGAAATTGATTCATGAAATTGTTTAATATGATGAAATTATATCATATGATTCATTTTTTGATGAAAATGTTTCATATTTCGGTATTTTTTACGTAACTTTTTCATTCTTATGAAACTGTTTCATATATTTTTATAAAACCTTTTGATTTCACGTAAAACCACCAAAATATGAAACAATTTCAACAAAAAATGTATCATATGATATAATTTCATCATATTAAACAATTTCATGAACCAATTTCATTACTTTAACCTATGAAATCGTCGTTTTGGAGAAAGTTCACAAGTTCACACAAAAAAAAAGTTCACAAAAGAAAATCCCTCTATATAGATATATATATATAGCTTTTTATAAATATTTGTAAAAAGCATTGATAAGGTTTGGTTATTCTTGCAAATTAGTTGTACTATGAGAATCAAGATTTGTTTTATATGCATCATCATATTGAACATTGTTATTATATGTTGAATTTGAACTTAATTAAACTTGATTTAGCAAGAATAGTATGGGACATTGCTTAAAGCTACTTTTGACTGTTGGATCCAAAAATTGGAATCACATTATGAATTTGGTACACATTGATGCTCTTTCCTCTAGAAATGATGGATGGGAAGAATCTTTAGGGAAAGAGAGCCATTTGTGTACCAACATAGAACCCTAATAACAAAGGCTATGAAAGGTAGTAGGCTACAAATAATTAAATATATACTGTTAGGTTAAAGGCAAAACTATAAAAACTGATGAATGCATCAATAATCGTTTATTTATAAAGTATGCACATGTGCATACAAGTAATTTGCCCAGTATGCATATATATACATAAGATGCACATGTGCATAGGACTAGAAAACGTCTGCAATTACTTATATATATGCATATGGTACGTGTATACCGTAAAGATGAATGGTTATTATGGTGTTCATCTGTTTTTCATTTTTTGGAAGGTTTTCTTTTGAAGCTTACTCATATATATGGGTGTTTGCAGTACGGTTTGGAGTTGTCTAACTAAGGCCAAACACAAACCGCACTACATATGTCTCAAATTGCAAAAACTGTATGTGGTGTGGTTTATGTGGTTTGTACCTAACACATTTGAAGCCAATAATTATAAAATCACCATATTAAAATAAATACGCTAATTTTTCTTTTTCATATTCCATACAACTAATGGTTCTAAAATGTCCTAACTGTGTAATTAATTAAGATTTAAGAATAGTGGAAAGCAAACTAAAGAGTTCCATAGTTAATCCAATACATCATAGAAGTAAGGTTTTTAAAATGACGATGGTGTACCCAAAAGATAAAAAGAAAATAACTGCAGTAACAAATTTTTAACGCAAAACTTAAAAAAAAACTAAAAACAAATAAATAATCAATAACGTAAACCCCAAATCGTACCGCACAATGCGGTTTGACAAAAATGGAAACCGGAAAGCACACTACCAAAATTCTAAACCACATGCTATAGTGCAGTGTGGTGCTGTTTAGATGAACACCTTACACACAACCTGACTACCATATAAAAAAAAAGAGGTAAAAAGCATAAGAAGGAATTTGAGTCTTTGATCACTTTTATTCTCATTCCCATCCCATGAATTGTGCTTCTAAAAAAATTGATCCCTTCTATCATTCTCACTAGAAATTCTTCTCACTGAACCCAACCTTGCGCGCATGCATGCACACGCACACACATATATGTTATTTCATATGCGAACTCATTAAATTGTAAGAATCCTTCATGTGTTATTTTATATGATTTTTTCTCATCAAATGCTAGGATTTAGATTATTAATAAACATTTGTTTGTTTCACAATTTGAAACTTAGACTTGTTTATAAAGCAAACAATACAAGTAAAAAATTTTACATTCTGAACCAAATATCTATAAAACAAACATATTGTAAAATGATTATGTGCTAATAAATGCTTATATCTACTAACCTTTTTTTATAACAAAATTCATTTAAAACAATACCTCAAGACTATTATCATAATTTATGTCTTCATTTAACTACATTCATGTATATAATATTGTGTAGGATGATGAAAGAAAATTGAAGTTGACAAGCTCAGAAAACAAGAGATTTGAAAGAGGGTGGGACAAAGATTCTCAAGTGCAATTATGGGTGGACATTGTACAATATTGTAAATAGCCTCTCTCATCACACTCTGGCTTTAAATGTACCTTGTATCAAAATATTAAACAGCAGTAGTAGCAATTAATGACAAACCCACATTCCATCTCACCCACCTCATCTCATCTCATCATTGGTATATTTAATATAAGTATCCCCCATTCTTATTGTCTTTTTCAACTTCAAGTTAATTTGCATTTAAGACCAATTAATATAACTATCTTATTTACAAATGTCCTTGATGTGTAATCCTTTTTAAAAAAACTAAGAGCATCTCCAACAGCATTGCTAAAATAGAAAAAATGGAGTTTTTTCTTTCTAAATTGCTCCAACAGCATTGCTAAATCAATTGCTAAAATAGAAAAAGGTGATGTTTTCTCTAAATATAGAGAAATCTCTAAAACCTCCAAATGAGGAGAGAGAAACATTATTTTAATGATTTCCACCAATAGCATAATTAGTTGTTTAAAAGTTTTTAAAAAGTTTATTGGGATAATAAGTATGATGTATATTTTAATAATATATGTGATGATAAAATCTCTAAAATAGAAGAGCTGTTGGAGATGGAAAAAAAAAGTTTTAGAGATTTTGATGTTACATACTCTATTTTAGAAAAACTTATAGCAAAGCTGTTGGAGATGCTCTAATATGCATGTCTTGTACTAACACATTATGAACCAACTCAAATTGGAATGCAACTTACACTAAACTCAACCAAATTAATCCTAAAACATATCGAAAAAGAAATCAGGATTAGCACGATCCAAGTCCAAACTT
This sequence comes from Centaurea solstitialis, assembly GCA_030169165.1. Classification (NCBI taxonomy): domain Eukaryota; kingdom Viridiplantae; phylum Streptophyta; class Magnoliopsida; order Asterales; family Asteraceae; genus Centaurea; species Centaurea solstitialis. The sequence goes on from CM058044.1 coordinate 77,668,870, forward strand.
GTGAGATTAGTTGGTGTACGTAAATTATCCCAAATACTGATGATTATTTAGAAATTCTAAAGTTGGTTGAGGTTGATGATGCGTGTGATTTACGCTTATACAAAAACCATTGCTAATTAAGTGTCATGTAGGATAAGAATACTGATGACATAAATTCAAATATGAAATTATGATTTTGGTGGTTGCATCTTTTGTAATAGTCATTACGAATGCTTGATGTTACATCAATGCTTTTTTACTGTTATGAATGGTTGATATTATATCAATACTTTTTTTTTTACTAATGTAGCAAAAAAGTAGATGCATGAGTGTAATTATTTTAGGAAGAGATATGTAGATAATAGTTAATTCTAATCATGCATATTGATGATGGATTTGGGAGCACATGCCATGGGGTTAGACTGTTTTTGTGAGATTATATTTTCGTATTTGAAATCTAAAAAAACACTGTAAACTAGCTTCTTTTATGATACCTAGGAAACCATATTTTTACATTTGAAACTTTACAACAAAACATTGTGAAGGTAAAAATTTTTTTTGAATCTTCACAGGAAAAACACTATGAAAACCAATATGCTTTGCTGATCCCATTGAGACCATATTTTTACGCTTGGAACTTTATAATAAAACATTGTGAGAGTAAAAGAATTTGAACATTCAAAGCAAAAACACTATGAAAGTAACCTTCATAAAGTAACCTTCATAGCGTTTTACCTGTAAAAGTTTGAATATATTTTTTTTACTTTCATATTTTTTGTTGTAAAATTTCAAGTATAAAAGTATAGTCTTATAGATTCGTGAAAACAAGTTGATCTCACATCAAATCAATCCTCTTTTGATGATGAACAATATATACTAATAAATAAAATGTAAAAAATTCATATAATTTTTGGTATTTGTTATAAAAAAGCATTTTATACCTATGTATTTATTGAATTATAAACTTTTTTTCTCTTTTGAGAAACGTTACATAGAGTTCTCCCTTCGTTAGTTTAGTTTCTTAGGAATTTGGATTTGACAAGATTTAGAATCCTTTTATGTGTTTGTTTTTTGCAGAATTTAGAATGATTTGAATTTTCATATTATTAAAAAGATTATCAAAATATAAAAATAGTTAAATTATCTTTTATTTAACTTATTATTAAAAAGACAAAAGTTTTAACATCTTTTAAAATATTGTTATATACACATCCTACGAAATTCTAACCTTAGAAATGTTGGGTACTCATAGCCTTAGAATTTTAAATCTAAATAATTCTGCAAGTCAAACACAAACAAGGCTTAGATTTATAAAATAATGGGTGTATATATTTAAAATGTAAAAATTATATTACAAACATTACTAGTAAAAAATAGTTTACGATTTTAACCGAATAAAATTATATTAATTGTTTGACTAAAAGTTCTTCATGTTGATTTCTACGTTATTTCAATTCCTTCATGCTTCAATAATAGTTGCAATTTCATTTCCCTCATTTTGATAACCATTTTTAGTTTTCAAATTTATTCTTTATATTCTTTGCATCTTGGTCTTCAAATTTATTTTGTACATTTTTCTTGTTAATTATAGATACTTAGGTTAATTTGCACATACCTCAATTAATTTGTTGAAATAATACCAAAAATGAACTTGTACCGATGCCTTTTCTTCTCAAAGCTTAAATTGATCATGAGTTAAGTTATCTCTCAAAGTTTTTTCTATACATGTTCATTTCTTTCACATTATAATTCTCATCTCTTACTTTAATCATTCTTTTTTTCCCTTTTCTAAAATCTCTTCTAGCATATTCCCCACCATTATTGTTTATAGATACTCATTGGGAGTTTCATAAAATTCTCACTCATGACACAACTACAAGTTTCATCAAAACCTAAAAATTCTTGTCTCTTGAGAACTAGATTCATTCGAAACAAAAGGCAATCTTCTTTATAAATTTATTAATATATATATATATATATATATATAAAATAAAAACTCATTTTTCATTGTGAACATAAGGACCACTAAAATCACGTCACATGGCAATATTCACTCTGAATATCATGCATTATTCACAATGAATAAAAGGCGCTTAAGTTTTATTCACTCTGAATAATGCATAATATTCAGAGTGAATATTGTCACATGATGCAATTTTAGTGGTCCTACGCGTTCACAACCAAAATTGAGTTCACATTTCAACCTAACCCTAATGTATATATAGTATTAGGTTCAAATGAGAAGTCCTAAAAAAATGAGAAGTGGAGAAGTGATCTCCACCACTCATCTGGTCAATAAAGACGGCTTTGACCGGGTCCCCTCCTTTAATAATCTCTACCTTCCTATGAATCGTGTCAATCCCCAGTGAGCACGTCCACCGTAACCGGTCAAAGTCACCCTTATTGACCGGATGAGTGGTGGAGATCACTTCTCTACTTCGTATTTTTTAGCACTTCTCATTTGAACCTTTCTCTCTAAGAGAACGTGAGAAACAATCTCAGCCACTCATCCGGTCAATAAATGCGACTTTGACCGGTCCCCCCCTTAATAATCTCTAACCTCCGATGAATCGCGTCAATCCTCCGTGATCACGTCCACCGTAACCAAAGATGAGTGACTGAGATTGCTTCTCACGTTCTCTTAAATTATGCTTCTCGCATGAAGATGTATTTTATTTTAACATACATCAATTTTTCATCCAACGATCGATAACCAGTGTCACATTTCCTATTTTAACTTCAACTTCTCACCAAAACCCAATTCTCTCTCTCTCTCTCTCTCTCTCTCTCTGAGAGAGAGAGAGAGAGAGAGAGAGAATTGGGTTTTGGTGAGAAGTTGAAGTTAAAATAGGAAATGTGACACTGGTTATCGATCGTTGGATGAAAAATTGATGTATGTTAAAATAAAATACATCGAGATAATATGCACCAGATCAATTTCCTTTTAAAACACAATTCATGGGAGGACATGAGATTAAAAATAATCAACGGTTCAGATTCACATCAAATTTCTCACGTTAAACTCAAGTTCTAACACAATCCTTCGTCTATGTTATTATTGTTTCAAAATTATATCGTCTTGATTTGAACTAAGATCGGGTCCGGATAGCAATACTCTTTTGTGATTATTAAATGGACACTTAAATCATAAACTCGATAGTTGCCTTGGATAAAATACACGGGTCTCAAAAGATAATATACTTGTCACGTTCACAAAGACATTTATTATAAAACAATTTGTTAAATTTCTTGTACTTATAATTACTTGTGTAATAGCTAGCTAGTAACTAGTTATCTTAAAAAGAAGTTTTCACAATATTTTAGCAAACTAGTACAAATATGTATTTTTTTCGGGGTTCATTTGTGAAGAACATCCAAAGTAATTAACTAAAACTTTTGCTATCAAAGTATTCCGCAATCTTTGTTCTCCACTTATTTTTATAAGTTAGTATAGATGTCTCTATATTAGTTTACCAAATTATTTTTAAATTTTTTCTTAAATACAAATACAAATATATATATATATATATATGTATATGTATATGCATTTGTTCATATAACATTTCTCTACCCAAAATGTGATATATATATATATATATATTTTTAATTTTAAAGGATATGACATTTTTTTATTTGAATAATTGCATCTAAGAAATTTTGTATCCGCATATTTTCTTAGCTTTGAAATTAATGAATACCGTTTAGTGTTAATTTTGGGCAATCAAAAACAAAAAGGACACAATATCTAAAAGACAAATGCATATTTACACAAGACATGTATTTAATTAATAGAGTAGACAAGTCATAAAGTAATGTCAAGCATTCTTTATGTTTTTTTTTGTCTTGAAATATAATATGTTTTTTTGGAAGGGTGTCCGGGCCAAAGCCCAATTAATTCCCGACAATTTTAGGGGCTAAACACGGTCTCATTTAAATGTCCCTGGACATGCGCACGGGAATGCTCGAACTCGGTTAGGACAATATGAACCTCCCGAACGATAACCAATCCGCCACAACACTGGAAGACGAAATATAATATGTTCTTGAAATGAAGTTCGGGCATTTTTCTAAAGGGTAAATTTTACTTAAAAGCCATATTTAGACGCATTTAAATTTTTTTGAATAAAACGATCGTGGATTTAAGACTAGTTATTTTTCATACTTGTCTTTTTTTTCTAAAAAAAATTAAGTATAAATAATTCATCACAAAGAAAGATATCAAAGTATGATATTTGAGCTTGATCAAAGTCTTCTAGATTTAATATGTTTTAAGGCAAAATAAAATTATAATCATAAACTGGTTATATGAATTTTGTAGTACATTATAAAGGACAAAATAACTCTAAACGATAACAAAAGGTACTAGATAAAATGGATTATTTTAACCCGACAAAACACGGATATATCAAATATTATCTTAGATATTAATTTGATAAATAAGCAAATTATCTGAACTACATATAGAATTCCAACGGAAAAAATTCAGAAACTTACCAACCTTCAAGATTATTTACTTGTTGAGTAGCATTTTTTGGCAGGATATGTTTCTCAAGATTTTGAACGTACGAGTTAGAAATCCAAAACTAATATTTTGTCAGTTTTAACGTGCCTCGTACGATCTTGGAAAATGTTAGAAATATTATTATCCTAAATTACAAAAATAATAATAAGCATAAAGTAAAGAAAAAAAGTGTATGGATGTAAAAAGGAAAACAAGTGGGGAAACTGCAAAAAGAAAGACAATTTATCATGAAGAAGGTTTGCTTTTGTGCACAGCTTGAGGTTGTGTTGTTTTTTTGCATACTTGTATATAGATCTTGGTCCCCCACATCTTGATTCTATCTATAGACACCACCAATAACCATAGAGACACCACAGTGATAATCAAATTCACAATTATTATTTACAATGTTTTTGTACATATAGGAAGCTGGTTACAAATTGACAGTTTTTACTGCAATAAAAACAGGTTTATGAAAGGTTAAGTTTTGTAAGTATCTTAATAAACCGTTTTACGAGTCTTAAGTCTGTTTTCATAGGACTAAAAGTAAAAGTGTTAACCACAAGGCTTGTGGCGTAGCGGTAAGGCCTGTGGGGATGTGAATGGTATCCCATTTACTCCAGGTTCGAATCCCTTCGTGCGCATCTTGTGGCCAGGCTTAGTCTCAGACGGTCGAATTTAATTTCAATTCCAAATTGCCAATGATGTAGTCTAGACGAAGTCTAGATGAACCTTATCCAAAAAAAAAAAGTTAAAGTGTTATATCTAAAAACGGTGTAATCAGTTTATAAGACGTTTTTAACGTCGTAACTATTGTGTTAAAAGTGTCATAAAAAACTAGTTAAGACGCTAAAAGCGTCCTATAAACTTATGACAATGCATTTTGATATGATGCTTTGTTTTTTGGTTATACAAATTAAATCTTACAAAATAATCTATTTAAACACTTAGTAACTAATAGCATGTTATAAACACCATTCCGTTGTGGTGTATGTTTTTTTAAACCTAAATTCGATTTATGAGCTGTTTGGCAGTTACTGAATGGTTTGGTGTTAGATGGTTAAGTGGTCAGAATGATTAAGATGCTCTTATGATATAGTGAAAAATGAACTACAGTTGTTTGGTAATTATTGAGAATAAAATAATGATGCTTAAAGGTTAAGAGAGACCCTGGCTGGATACATAACCATTCTAAGGGTTTAAGAATCATTAAAAGACAATCCATTTTTTTTTGCCAAAACAAAATTTACTTCTTAGCGATTCAAAGATTGTCTTTTAATAAAACTGTAAAAAGATAAACAAAACAACCCCAAAATCTTTTAACCAACCAAGTTGCATCAGATTAACCCATTAAATTTCCAAGTAGAGAGGTAAAATTTGGGATAGGTCGGATATTTTTTTGAACAACAAATCTAATCTACTCATAAATTACACATTTTGTTCACTATGGGGCTCAAATCCCTAATCAAAGGCCAGCGGAAACACCTTACAAACTCCTGGATACCGCTGGGCTAGAAGCCCTTCGGTATAGGATAGGCCCGATATACGTATAAATTTGTATACGTTAACTTTATATTTTCGGAGGGAAAATGGCTTTGTATACGAAAATAAAATAAAAGAAATTTTATATATTGGAAATTGAAAGGTATAAAAAATGGTGAAGATTAGGGATATGATGCACGTGAGAGTGAGAGGGGGTAAAGGTGTAGTGCTTTTCTACCTCACAAAAGTGAAGGAATGAAAAACAAGTCTTCATCCCCATCCTGCAATTATTATCCACTCCTTTGACTTTCTTTTATATTTAATCTTTATCTTTATAGTTTTTATAAACTTTTCAAAAAAAAAAATGTAAGAACTTACCTTTTCTTTTTCTTTAATAATACTCACCTCATTTAAGGCTTTTGTCATCTTTGTAAACCACAATTTTGTCACCTATAGCTTTGGGCAAAGTTGGAAATTCACTTGGAATTGAACATCTAACATCTTATTAGAATCTAGCTTTTTGCAAAAATACTATTTATCTATAGTTACAAAGTTATAGTTATTTTGTTATACCAATACATTATCTATGTTAATTAGTTGTTTTTACTTTATATGTTGTCCGAACTTTTCTAGCATTGTGTTTATTATGCCTTAACTTTGTTGTATGATTCTAATTCAATTATTGTGCTTTGTGTCTTATGATTCTCTTGCTTTTGCCTGGTGATGTTGAAAGCCCTCTAAATCTAAGGAAAAGTTCCGTTTTCAATTTGAGTACCTAATTTAGTTAATTTGCCATGCTAAAGGATATTTGATTGAAAAGTATGCTTAACTGAAGGCAAAGAGGTAGCATTTTCAATAAATGTGTGAAGAAGCTTGAGAAAAATTACTGTTCACGTTGCCATGTGGGTTACATAACAACTGAATTGTAGTATTGAACAACATGACATTATTTGTTAGGTTTTTTATATAATTAATGGTTATGGTGTATATGCAATCTCCTATATCTCCTTATGTAAAGGTATAGAGTAGTAAACAAAGGATAAGAGCATCTCTAACATATATTTGTCCAAAATCGAATGGTTCGGGGCTTGAGCCTGGAGAGCCCCCAAAGCCACAACCGCTGAATGAGTCAGATATGCTTCCCATATTCTAATTATCTTTCATGACTTATTTCTAGTTCAAATATATTTAAGTGTATGTTTTCTTTGATGCATATGAGAAAACAATATGTTGTCCTATATTTATGTGCGCCTGAGTCTGTGTGGAGTCGCACAAAATATATATATATATATATATATATATTCACGTGATTGGTTGTCTATGAAGTGGAGTCGCACAAATATATGTGTGTGTGTGTGTGTTGGATTTCACCGTTCTCGTGGGTTTTAACGGTGTCAATGTTATGCTAAGTATTACAATGTATATCTTGTGTCCGGAAGGCATACGTTGGAATAAGATTCGTCGAAATAAGGTTTGCATGAGAGACGATTGAGGAGAAAGAACCTATAATGTCATTTAATTAATATTATAACTTAAAACTATCAAAATTATTACTTTTAAAAAAAAAATTTCTTTGATAATCTTACTATTGTCATAAATTACTAAGATCTTTTTTAAATAGTTTTATATCTATACATGTACCATATATGTAATATTCCATCCATATGTAAGTGAAAATTTCTCCTGTCGCTTTGCACATAAGGGAATTTACCTTAGATCTTGTCCCACTTAACAATATAGTAAATGACGCACCCAACATGTACATTCTAATTAAAAATATAATCAATTAGGGGTATTACTTAATATGATTTATTATTTTTTTTTTCTAAATAAAAATAACAAACATTTTAGCAGATTTTTTTTTATTTGCATTACTACAAAATAACTTCTTTTTAACGCTTCTACATAATATAATGCAAAAGGTGTAATATATATTATGATATGATTAGTTTGTTAGTCATATTACAATATGTCAATATGATTTATAGGATTTTTTAGAAATTTGTTTACAATAGTATTTGTTCTATTGTCCAACCTTGTCCTAGGCTATTACCTAAGAGTATCATTGCCGTGAATTATCAACTTAAGTCTCATTACGTACTCTAATAAAATGATTGTGCTTCCCAACTGCCCATCATTGTCGTGTATCGGCTTAACTATTAGCTAAGAGTGTCAACAAGCTAGCTTACTTGCACTGTAGTCTAGAAACAGTAGTTGTGTCGTAATATGTCCTAGTGCCTCTTATAAAAATAATCCATTGACGTACTTTTGCATCTTAAGAGTTCAAGGTTACAATTATGCATTTACTTTCTATCAGGCCGTGCGTACCACGGCGGTTTCGCCAACAGGTTTGAGCCCGGGTGTGGTACGCGGCCGGCGGTTTTGCACAACGGGTTAGGCGGTGGCTTCTAGAGCCCGCTCTCTTTCACTCTCTCTATCTCTCCTTATTTATATATAAAATTATTTAAAAAAATATAAAGGGTATGAAATGTTATGTTACGGGATTTGAAAGGTTGGTGATGGTTTAAGGATAGAATAGTGGAAAACTGATGTAGGAATGAAACCATAAAACCACAAAGCTGTGTGATACTCATGGCTTTGTAAACCCCAACCATTTGGTAAACGTGAACTATAAAAGTAAATTCATAGTAATTAATAAATTAATGTTTAAACACATTTACTTAATTTATATTACGACACATTTTTTCTATTTAAAATAGTGTACTTTAGAGTTTTTGTTGGTCCAAATTAAGAGCCAAAGTCTACAATTTGCGATTGTAATTAATCTGATGAGACTAAATTTCCTTTTTGATACGAATTATTTTGATGATGATCTTTTCTCTTACAAAAAGGTGTTTTTCTTCTTTTTATATTATCGATTTTGTAAGGTCAAATAATGATATATAATTTTGACTTAAAAAGATCTCATAAAGAGGTGGTAGAGTCATTTGAGATAAAAATTAGGAAGAATCAATTTATCACTAACATCATTCATTACAATACAATATTTAACATAAAATTTAAAGTGTTATATGAGCATTAAAAATTACTTAAAAGATTATCTTATACTATAAAAATTTCTTATCAAATAATAATAAAACTATAATTAAATATTCTTTAATCCAAGTTAAACTGTTAAAGTAGGATGTGACATAAATTATTCATACATTTTTTTTAATAAATGGAAATGCTATTTGCACCCATATAGATATCAATCAAATCATTTTGTGTATTGAGAATATAAAAAAAAATTCTGATGTTAATACGCGTGAATAGAAATTTGCATTTATTGTGTAATTAACAATCATAGGGGTATAATTAGTCTCCTCCTTTGTAAACAAACTCCACGCACAACGTTAAAAAAATATGATGTGATGTAAAACAAATTTTTATTAAGGAATTTTACTCTACTATTTAATATTATTCACCGTCTTATCAGCAAAACTATTGATATGACGTTAGTAATACCAAAAATCAATTTGATGTCAAAGTAGGATAATGTTATTTGCACCAATATTAACATTAAAATCAGGTCAATTTATGTATTTGCATTGAGCTAAGTTCCTCATACCAAAATGAAATGGTTAATGATACACTCAACTCATTTTATGGGCTTGAATTCCTTTCCTCGGGTTAGAAGGGTTTTCTAAAGGTCTCCTTTTTTATTTCTCTGCTGGTTCAAAAAGAATGTTAATGCTTCGCAATAGGTTATATATAAGACCCAAGTTTATGGGACCATAGAAAAAAACATCATATCTAAAAATGTTACAATAAGTTTATAACACTTTTGAGCATCATATCATGTTTTTTATAATATTTTCAGTCATATTAGATAATTTTATAGAATGTATTTGATAAGTGTCGTTAAACCCATTCTTTTTAGAAAACACTTGTGTCTATATTACATTTTTCCAAACAGTGCTCTACAAAATAGTTATCAGAATGCATTATTTATAAAAAGATATTCTAAAAAACTTGCTACGATACCCAAAAACGTCCTATAAGCTATTTGTAACACTTTTAGATATGACGTTTTTTTGCTTGGTGATATAATGCTCTATTAAAAAACCTTTTCTTTAGACGTTCTATAAATCTAATTTTGTTGTAGCGAATACATCTTTATTAGCATAGTAAACATATACTATTTAATAGTTGCTAGCTTTAACTTTGAACTAAAAATCCTAAAAAGTGATAAATTTCAAATAATTTTTCAAACCAATTACACGATAATTAATTAACCATACAAAAAACTAATCAACCTTACCGAATAATAATAATTGCGCGTTTGGTATGCATGATTCCTTGGGAATCTGAAGGAATTGGAATCCAATTCCCAAGGATTCTTGTGTTTGGTAAGATTTAGAGAAGAAATTAGAATTGGGGGAAAAAATTAAAATCCCTCATATGAAGGAATTTGAAATCCTTAGGTACATGGAAGGATTTTAAAATCCCTTGACATGGGAATTGCCATATTACCAGATTACCCTTCAATTAAATGCCCTAACTTATTACTTCGCTTCAACCCACCGCCGACCGCAGCCACCGCTTCAACCCACCGCCGACCGCCGCCACCGCTTCGACCCACCGCTACCGCTTCGACATAAGAACAAAAGAAGGGTAATTATGTCATTTTGCATATCTGAATTCCAATTCCATCGGACATTTCTGCCAACCAAACAGATTATGGAATTGAATTCCAATTTATTCAGGATTCCAATTTCTTCAAAAAGATTCCAGCAAACCAAACGCGACCTAATATTCATTGATCACCTTTGCAGAAAAAGTAAGTTAAAGATTAGAGAGAGAGAGGATAAGGAAACAATTGAATAATGGTATAGCATATATAGAGCTAGGTCACACCACTCTCCCTGATATGATATATATAAATAGATATATGTGAACAAACACAAAAGCCTAAAGTTGCCACACATTAGATAACAAAAAAAAAAACTAAAGAGAGAGAGAGAGTGAGTATGGCTTTGGAAACACTTTCTTCCAATGAACTCCTCAACTTCATAATCTATGACACCATCTCTGCAACCCCTTTTAGCTGCAATGACTCATCTGAAACCACCACAACAACTACTACTACCACTAACCCTTGTAGTAGCTTCTTCTTCCACCTCCAAAACCAAAACCCTAACCCTAACCCTAACCCTCCTTTGAATCAATTCTCTCAAGGAGCTACCATGGAAATCATGAGCTCCAATTCTTCTCTAACTACAACCACTGCCAAGATGTCTATGGCTGTCCAAGCTTACTGCAGTGGTAAAAACCCAGAAAAGAATTGTGCTAATAATAATGGTAACAATCAGAATTTAGGGGTTCAAGGTGGAGGTGGGAAGAAGAAGAGAAGAAGAAGGCCTAGGGTTTGCAAGAACAAAGAAGAAGCTGAAACTCAAAGAATGACTCACATTGCGGTCGAAAGAAATCGCCGAAAACAGATGAATGAACATCTTGCTGTGTTAAGATCTCTCATGCCGGAATCTTACGTCCAAAGGGTTTGCTTTCTTTTAATTTCTTGTTTATAATTTGAATTAAATGTAGATTTTATATTATGTGTTTTTATTGTTATATATGTTCATACTTTTTGAAGATAAGATTACTTAATTAAAGAACATTTTTTTTTTAAATATGTCTGGATTTAATTTCCAGAAAATAGTCTTTATTTTCAAATTCTTGGAAAAGAACTTTCTTTATTTTCTATTTACTTTTTGGTGAGGTTTGTGTTCATAAATAATGCAATGCCCAATTGCCCATCCATCTATAATATATGCTCTCTTCAAAACTAAATAAAAGAACATTTTTTTTAAATATGTATGTAAAGTTAATTCCAATTTAATTTCTAGATAATAGTAGTTTGAATTACTTTAAATTCTTTCTTTACTTTCAAATCCTTGAAGACAAAAAAACTATTGCTTCTTTTCTTTAAAGATAATGCAATGCCCATCCATCTATGTTCTCTCTTATATTTAAAAAATTTCAATATAAAGATATAACAATTGGCCAAATTTTTAACCTTTTTGCTCAATGTAGCTTGTGTTTTTTGAGTTAAATTGAAGTATCAAAATAATAATAAAAATTCTATCTTGTTGAATATATAATTACTAGTTTGAATGAGTGTACTAATAAGTAGCTAGGACAAAGTAGTCGAATCTTTGACATCCTGGTACAAAATCTTAGAACACTGTAATTAACAGAGCTTCATCTCTCTAAAAGCATTCTCTTCTTTTTAGAGATCCTTTTTCTTGTCAATTTGTCGGATGCATTTAATTCAAAATGACCCTTATGAGATAAGCCATCTCTATATACAATGAACAACAATAACAAGCCAAAATTTTGAAGTTTTTCATATATATATGGTTGACTTAATTATCATTATTAATTTATTATCTACACTTGCATATTAATCATGACCATTATACCCTTGTTTGTGTTATAGGGTGACCAAGCTTCCATTGTTGGTGGTGCTATAGAATTTGTGAAGGAGCTTGAACATCTCTTGCAGTCTCTTGAAGCTCAAAAGTTTCTAATAAATCAACAACAACAACAACAACAACAACAACAAAGAGAAGAAGAAGATAGCGATTTTGCGGATAGCGGGAAGATGTTATCGTCGGGTGGTCCACCTCCGTTTTCGCAATTTTTTTCGTACCCTCAATACACTTGTTCCCAAATCCCGAACAAGTACACTTCGAAAAGCAAGGCGGCCATTGCGGATATTGAGGTCACCTTGATTGAAACGCATGCGAATCTGCGAATCTTGTCGCAAAAACGGCTAACTCAGCTCTCGAAAATGGTGGCGTGCTTTCAAACCCTTCATCTGTCGGTACTCCATCTCAATGTCACCACCTTGGACCCGTTGGTTCTCTACTCCGTTAGCGTTAAGGTACGTCAAAAGATAATTGTGTACTAGATGTCGTGACAGTGTAAGGTTGTACCTGTTTGTACAGTACAACCTTACATTGCAACCGGATAATGTACAGGATGTCGTCACAGTGTAAGGTTGTACCATGCAAACAGGTACAACCTTACACTGCATCCGAACACGACGTCCGCGACATCCTTTCTTTTATATATAACATTGTACACAAAAAAGAATACTTGGTCATGTATATTATGTTCATGCAAAAAGTGCTGGAATTGACAATGACTTTACATTGGATGACTTCACAATGCAAAAAACCAGCTTTAGAGATACTACTAGTACTTTCCATTTTTATCATTTAGAACACAAATTTTTCTTTTTCTTGAAAAAATCAAAATTTCATAATTAATAGTGTTACATGTTACACGTTTTAAAGTTCAATTTGTGTATCACATAATTAATTAAGGTCTTATTAATAAGGGTTTTGGGTTTTATTTTAGGAAAAAAATATGAAAAAAGATTATAATAATGATAATGATAATGATGATGATAATAAAAAGGGGGGAAGGGTAATTTTGGGAATTCCACCTGGTATGACCTAATTCCGTTAATGTTTTGGAAATGATGGGTGGAAAAAGATGTTTGTTTCCAAAAACGTTGTTGTTTCCTAGTTTGGTTTCTTTGTCTTGTAATTAAAATTAAGGAAACACTCAACATCATTATATGTACATATAGAGAGAGAGAAAAGTTCAAATACAAATCACTTTTTGGTTGGGAACGTGAGGACAACCCAGAGCGCGACACGTGACATTTTGACTTACGCGACTTAGTGTTATTCAGTCTGAATAAAGCCCGCGACTTAGCGTTATTCATACTGAATAACGCTATATTCATACTGAATAAGGCTATATTCATACTGAATAAGGCTAAGTCGCGGGACAGGTCGCGCATCTCTGAATTTTCTGCGACTAAGCTATATTCATACTGAATTAGGCTTATTCAGTATGAATAAGTTTAGTCTTAATTCAGTATGAATATAGCTTAGTCGCAGAAAATTCAGATTGACACGTGGCACGCTCTAGGTTGTCCTCACGTTTACCACTTTTTACCAAAAAGTGGTTTGTATTTGAACCTACCCCTATATATATATATATATATATATATATTATTTTATCACTTTTTGTTGAAATTTAAAAAAGGGAAAGAAAATATATATGCAGGTGGAAGAAGGATGCAGGCTTAATTCAGCAGACGAGATAGCAGGTGCAGTCCACCAGATGCTCAGAATAATTGAGGAGGAAGCTACCCTATGTGTTGATTCCATAAACTAGAAAAAAAAAAAAAAAATAGAGATGCTTGTGTTTTTACCAATTTACCCCTTTGGGCTTCTGTAAAATCACCATAATGCCATCTTCTCTCTAGATCTCTAGCTTGTTAATTTGCTTGGTGTGCATAGTAGTAGTATTTGCTATTACTTTACTTTCATGTTGACTTGCATCTTAATTTCAAAGATCAAAAGATGAATTATAACTTTTTTAAAACCAAAAATGCATAAAATTATTATTTAAAGAAGTTATTGACATTCTTAAACAATCATAGTTAATAAATAATTCATCATAAACTAATTAGATAACCTTTTTTTTATAAAAAAATTACTATAAATTAAAGTTAACAAAGTCATCATCCTTTTGCAAAGTTCAGTTCTTTTTCTTTATTTTTTCAAAAAAATAAAAAGAACCAATGTAATATATTCAAAAGTCAATACAAAAGGGGACACAAAGAAAGACAAATAATAAAGCAATAACTCTTTTATTTTTGTATTTTTTTTGGTTTATTCTGTGGATCTCTTCAAATTTGCATTTCTCCACACAATGCAATGCCAAAACTTTGGGGAAGAGGAAAACTGAAAAGGAGTTCTTACTTTACTGCTATTCATGCAAATATCTATGTTTACCAATTAACTTAAGATTATGAGTTCAATTAAACTTAATTTCCACTTGTATAGTACTTACTGAATTATCAATAAAAGCAAGTTTCATGCAACCCCACAATATATACTCAATATATACTCATATTTGGAAGGACTTTTAGCATGAAAAATATTTTTAGATTATAATGGGAAGGTCAATTGACCCATGTTCATGTAAATATATAAACATCCCCTAGAAATATGTTGTGCAATTTGCAATGCTTTGTACTAATTCATATTCATGTAATGTAACTATCATCTTTTTCAAGATATTTTCCGAAATTCTAAGTTAAAATAACTAGCAGAAAGCAAAACGTAACTCTTTTTTAACCTAAGGACTAAGGAGCTAGCATCGAAAGAGTGGCTAATATTGTCCAATATATAAGAATGCAAGTGTACAATATGGTCCCTAAAGAGCATGTGCCTTTAAATTGACATATCAACACCATGTCACCATCTTCTATCCATTTCCTTATTCCATGTCTTCTTCTTGACACCTCACCACTTACTCAAACCACATCAACAGGAATTTGGCTTAAATCTTAATGCCACCCATTCATCATCTCTATGGTTCTTAATGTGATTTTGATTTGTATATGAAACAGAATATTCAAACCCAAAATATGCAATGTAATATGAAGAATTTTGGCCAATCTTTTAAACCTAGGTAATGTTGTAAAACTGGCCTAGACCGGAAAACCCTTGATCAATTGTATATAGTAAAATCAGTTTCAAATTCGATAGGATTTCAATATAAGTAGATGCATAGGTAGATTGTCCTGACCTTCAAGTTCTTCAAGTCGTTTACCCAAAACAACGCATTTAGTCCTTGAACTTTAATATCTACAAGGAACGTCTTTTGCAACGCGTTTGGTCCCTGCTCACTAACACCGTTAGAAACTGAGTTAATAGGGGGTAATTTTGCTAAAATGAAAGAAGAAGGGCTGAATGGTAAGTCTCTCTCTCTTTATCATCTCTCTCTCTCTCTCTCTTTATTGTCATCATCTTCTACCCATTACCACCACCACCAAACCACCACACCCACCACCACCACCACCATTTTCTTCTTTTCATTTCACATCCTCCCAAGAATCTCCCCTTTTCCGGCCACATTTCAGATCTTAGATGAAATTGATTTCAAACCCTAGAAGACCTCAAATCCATTCGATTTTCCCACATTTCAGATCTCAGAAATTGATTTCAAACCCTAGAAGACATCTAATCCATTCGACACTTGCATCTAGGGTTTCAAAAAATCGAATAGACGACGACGGAGGACACCGTCGTCTGCCCTTACTGCGACGGAGCTGGTGGTGGTGGTGTTTGCAGGCGGCGGCGATGCTGGCTATGGTGGTGGTGTGGTTTCGATTTTAGATCTGGTGGGTTTCGATTTCAGATCTGGTGGTGGTGGTCGGTGTCGTGGCTGTGGTGGAGATGGTGTTGGTGTGGCTGTGATGGGTGTGGTGGTGATGGTGGAGATGGTGGTGGTGGTGGGTGTGATGGTGGTGGTGTTGGTGTGGTGGTGGTGGTGGTGGGTAGAGGGTTAAAGATGAAGATGAATAGAGGGAGATAGAGATAGTTATCATTTAACCCCTCGTCTTTCAATTTGGTAAAATTACCCCTTATTAACTCAGTTTCTAACGACGTTAGTGAGCAGGGACGAAACGCGTTGCAAAAATGGAACGTTAGGGACATTATTTGTAGATATTGAAGTTTAAGGACTAAACGCGTTGTCTTGGTAAACCTCAGGGACCAAATTTGTAGTTTACTCATAAAAGAATGTGATGAAAACTTATTAAACGATATATGAATTATCAGAGGTTGATGTTTACTTAAAAGGTGCAATCTACTCCATACCATGAACAAATCAAAGAGTTGGAGAAAGTGTTGATCATTAAAAGTTGATGATCATTGAACTTTAAGTAAATTATTGAGAAAGGTTGAACCCTAATTCCTTTTTTCCTTCTTTTTTCGCTTTTGAAGTAAACAGAAATTTTACACTGATTGATAATTAGAAAAAGAGTAGGACATTTGGTTTTGTTGAAGTTCAATTCAGAAAAAGAATAAGAAGAGGATTTTTCGAAGATGATATACATCGTAAAATTTAGTTCAACTCAAAAAAAAAAAATTACGACGTAGATGTACGAAAATGTATTTTTGCCCGTGCATTTGAAGTACATTTTCATACATCTTCGTCGTGAAATTAAGACATATTTGTACCTTTTTGTGAAAGAATCCATTAACGAATGCAACAATTGATTTAGGTTTTATCAAATTAAGGTGATATATGACTCTCTTATCTTTACGTGTTTGTAAGGCCATCAGTTGTACAAACCAACTTACCGTCCCTTACCCACTGTCATATCAGCGTCACATCATTTTCTCATTCCTACCATTTACCTTATCTAATACATGTGTTATACACAACCCAATATATATTACTCACACTTTTAATTTTATTTAATTAATATTTAAATAAGAGAGAGAAAGAGAAGAGGAGTGAGAAAGAGGGTGAGGGTGAGGGTGAGGGTGGGGTCAGGTGGGGGGATGGGGTTTGCTGATCGGCTTCTCACACCCAAAGCCTCTTACCCACTAATTGAACCCGCACCCTATCTGCTCCCAACGGGTAGGGTATAAAGGATGGTCTAAGGCTCGTTGCAAGCCAATTCAAGGGCACGAATCTGGGTGTGTTTTCATTTCCCCATTGCTTATATATGGGGTGGTACATACATTAATCTGGTCACATTCGTTCGATCATTTTAAGGAGAGAAGTTAAGTCAAATTATTATGTTTAGTTAATGCCTATCTCTTGTATAATTGATGACTACAACGTTGTGTCGGTGCGAGAGTTAATTGGATATAGTTTATTGAACAAAAAATTGAAAAACATCATTACAAAAGAGATGCTGCCAAAATTCAAATATATTTGTTTCTATAGCTTGTAACTTATTGTTTGTTTTTTATTGTTTAAACAAACACAAGAAGTCCCTTTCTACTTCCATATGGTAATTTATCAAGTCTTACAAAAGAAAAAAAAAAAAAAAGATGTCGACGAGCAAGTGTCCGTCCATGGAGGGGATTAAAGTTTGGGATAAGTAAAATTATGAGTTAAATATATTCACATTTAAAGTTACTAAAATGTTAAGTTACTAAAATGATTTGCCAAGAATGAGTTAATTCACATGTAAAATTTTGGTAAGGGTATTTAGAGGAGCTTCTTGCATCCCAACATATATACATGAGTTAATTATATATATGCAATTACTAATGCATTGACGCACTAGAATAAACATGACAAGATCGACGGACTTCTGTTTTAAACAAACTTAGGACTTTTAAGCGAAAGACTGACGATAATTGAGAAAACTCAAAAAAATTCTTAAAGAGAAGAAATTGTATTGATAAAAAAACTGAATTACAATCGTAAACAATTAAATCCGATTTATAATACAAAACTAAGCAAAGATAAATACGAAAATTAAGTATAATCCTAGTTTTACTAAAATTAGAAAAGAGAATAAAGAAATTACAAAAAAAATAAAAAATAAAATAAAATGGAATATAAAATGGAATTGAAATGTGGACTAAACCTATTCATATGGATGGATAAGGAAGGCATGATGCATAAGAAAACATGGGTTGGTGTAGTTGCATATTGCATGAAATGAATTTGCATGAAATGGGCGACTTTCATGCGTAGGCTTCCCGCATGTTAGTCGCCGATTGTTGTTTTCCAATAGTGTGTCAAATGAGTTTTACGTGATTTAACCTGCTTGGAATTTGCATGCTTCTCTGTTCTTATCCTTCGATTTTTTTATCTCTATTAAAACCTTTCTTATATCAGTCTCCTCCATTTATGGAGAACTCGACCATGAGTCTTGCCAAAAGATTGAGTCTTGTTCGAATCTTTCTGGAATCGCACGTAGTAGTAACCTTGAATGGTCCATGCTTGGTAGGCTCTGGTTTGTTGCACATGCTAACTTTTTTTTGGAAAGGGGACGAAACCCCGGAAAAACTTTATTTAACACATGCTAACTTTCTTTGAATTCGATTTGACTTCTCTGTCTAGGTGTTTGTTCATAGCAACAACCAACAGTTCTCCTTTTCTTATTTGTGTCTTTCTCGAAGTGCAAATCAAGTTTCATGGTGATCTTATTCTCACCCCAATGGAATAGCATAACATTTTCTGTTCCTTTACGCATGACATCATTGTCATATTGCCAAGGTCGGCCAAGTAATATATTAAATATTTGCATGTTAAGCACATCACATATTACATTTTCCTTATAGTGCTTTCTAATGGAAATAGGCATTTTGCATGTTTGTGATACTAGAATTTTGGACCTCTTTTTACTCAACCAAGAGAATAAGGTATGTCAAGAGGTTTCGTTGGAAGCTTCAAGTAATCCCCTAATTTTTGTGACACCAACTTCTCATAACTACCATCATCAGCAGTTAAAATACATATATACCATGTTGTTGATCAAACAGTGGGATCTGAAAAAGGTTATTACGTTGATGATATCAAGACTATTTGGAGTACAATGTTGATCTTCTCTGAGAGGTCTTATTCGGCGGATTCGGCACCATCATAGTCTTTATCCCCTCTATTTTGCCTTCTACTAACCCAACAATCCTTCAGTTAGTACATTCATTGGATCTGTGACCCCGTTGTCTGCATTGGTGACATTTAAGGCCCTTTGGCTTGGAGTACAGATTGGGGGTTTTTGGAGGATTCGTCTTCAATTACGGTCAGCCACTCTGATTTTCTACAATGACTTTACGAGGAGGGCTGGTGTTGCAAGGAGTTGTGGGCTTACCCTTAATTGATTGTGAAGGTCAGACTTTCAATGGGCTATTAAGATCGTCGGTACGAGTTTGAACTACAGATGGACTTTTCTATTAGCTTGACTTTTAGGACCAAACTAGAACCTTCAGCGACGGTCCACACAGTTTGTAGTCTGATTTTATTTTGGATCATTTGCTTTAAAGTACTGATATAACGAGCAACTTTTTGACCTTCTGTCTTACCGATTTCGTTTCATTCAGAGAGACATAGGAATTCAATCGTATACTTAATTACTGACTTGGAACCTTGGAAACATTCTAGATACATCGTGTAGAGAATCTGCTCAAAATCTTCGGGTAGAAACCTTTCCATCATCAATTGCTTCATTCACTGCTATGATCTGACGGCTCTTTTTCATTATCTTTGATGTTGAGTCATTAGCTTGTCCTTTACAATCGCAGTGCTTTTATGATGAAAAGCGACCATCTTGATTTGTTTGTACTCCTAGATCTCCATGACGTCAAAGAAACGATCAAGCTCGATCTGCCAGTCAAGCTATTCCTCTACCCCTATAGTTCCATAGAAAGTAGGAAATGTATGCCTTCATCCTGTAATTGGTCAGCCACCACGAGGCGGTCGATTACGATCTCCTTGCCTATCTCTTCTCCATCCTTCATTATTATTGCCATTGATCTGGTTTACAAAGGTTGTGGTTAGAATGGCGAGGGCTGCAGTAAAAGCCGTTGTGATCCCATCAATATCCGTTTTAGTAAGGGGTAGTGGTGTTGGCGGTTGATCTGCCATCTTGAGGGTGAGAAGACAGGAAAGTCTATGCTCTGATACCAACTGACACAATAGAAAAAACGCAACATGATTGACAAGCATCTAGTTCAAGCAAACAAACTAACCATAATTAAGAAAACTCAAAAATACTCAAAGAAAAGAATTTTATTGATGAAAAACATAACTACAAAAAATTAAAACCTATTTATAATACTAAACTAAAAAGATAAATACTAAAATTAACTATAATCCTAATTTGACTAAAAATTAGAAAACATGGAAAATAAATTAAAAAATAAAAAGAAATATAAGGCCTCCCGTAGCACAAGAGGTTGAACCCTCAACCTTTGACTGTCACATCATTTTCCACATTCCTACCTTAAACCCTCAACAACCTTTCAAATCTCGTACCACCAACCTTTCATACCCTCATATCCTTACCATCTTTTACCATATTTTTCATATTAGTGTCCTTAAAGGTTGGTTCCGTGTGGGGTTGTTTGGATCAAGTTGATAGTAATCGACTTTTTACTCAAAAAAATGTCTGTTACTAAATATAAAAATCCACAAAAATGGTATGTACTCTTATTTGCTACTCAAAGTCAAATACATGCATAATATAGATTTTTAATTACATTGCTAAAAGGATGTGTGATGTAGATATGGCTTAATTAAAGCCATGTGGGAGTCATCTCTCAACATTGCACTAGGTTGACTGCGTCTTTCAAAACAGTATTTCAATAGTAAGGTAATTCTATTGTCGTTTTTTGTATGTGATAAGAAAGCCTCGTTGAAGTTGAAGTGCAAATTCTACAAGGTAACTATCAAGTCGAACATATCGTGTAAATAACATTCTACTAAACGTAGTCTTTAGGTGATTAATTGGTGTTATTTCAACTTCCGCATATGTTATGATTATTTGTTTAAAGCTTTTTTTTGGGGGGGATTGTTATTCCCACCCCCTCACTCACATAACAATATTGGGTTCCACCTTTGGGTCCCATATATATGTTAGTAATTATGTGCAGAAGTTGACAAACCAGTGATCGCACATCCAACGTTATAAGACACTTGAGGGTCACACCTGTGAAGACCTGTAATTCGAATAAGTAAAATAACCCCAGTTTGTAGAGGTTAGATTTATAATAGATGATTATAAATCAGTTGGGTGTTTTCTGTAAGAAACTCCAAAGTTAAAGGTTTCTAGAATTAATTAAAAGGGTTTATATATTTATTAGTTAAATAAATATATAACAGATTTAATTAAATGATTTAATATTTATCTAGAAAATATTATGGAATATTCTTTTCTTTGGAATAAGAAAAGATAATATAATTACCATAAAGATAAATATAAAGGTTATAGAAACTGTCTACAATAAGGAAACCTTTTTCCCTATAAATAGAAAGTTAGGGTTAACCAGTTTTATGATTGATTTTAACCTCCTAAAAGAAACCTCCCAAAAACCTCTCTCTCTCTTCTCTCTTCTCTTGATCGACACCTACATAGATCCGAAACCAGTTCGTTTTTGTGATCATTCGGTCAGTTATTCGCGTAACAGTTTGTTCGTGAATTCGGGGCTATATCCGGCTAGAAGGAATTCGTCTGGTCTCATCACAGGTGGATCTATCTCAAGCTTCCGAGGTAATTTTCTGATCGAAATATATATGTATATATATATATATGTTATTTAGATAAACATAAGATCTGTGTGTTTTCGGGTTTTATCACGTAATCGCTTCCGCTAATCAAACCAGTTAGGTTTGATTGAACTTTGGGGTCAGTTTGATCACAAGGTTTGTTTAGTGATTCTCATCCCAGTTAGGATTGAGATTTACAGTATACTCCAAAAACCCAACAATATACACTCACACCACCAACTCCTACCCCTAATAGAATCCACCTTTTTTTCATGTTGTTTATTGTAACTTATTTTGCAAGTAAATCTTTTCATTCATTGCCCATGTTTGTCTATAACTCTCCATTAACTTTTCGACACTTCCTTTCATGCTTTTCATAGATGTTTGTGCAAAACTTTTAGCAAGTTGAATTTATTTGTCGTAACGATTTATATATTGCTATTAATTGGGTATTCTACTCTATCTTATAGCATGTGGATTCAATTTACTTGGTTTTAGAGCATCCATAGTAGTGGAACCTCCAAAGCCTTCGCTTACTATATTTTTTTCTGTCACTTCATTGTCATCTCAATAAATTAAAAACCTTCTTAAAACTCTACAGTGAAGATTCTTAAAAACCCTCACTTTTCTTTTCTTATTTATAATATAATGTTTATTTATGTAAATTATTACATAACATAAGAGGAGACTATTACAAGAACCATGGTTCTTGTTCAAGGGCCTGAGTTTCAATAAGAAGTTGTGACTAGACAAGAACCTATGTTCCACAGTGAAGATTTTTGTAAAAACCTCGTGAATGACCCTAGGAAAAACCTCCATTGTACATGTTCTTATTTGGTTTGAGTTTAATTTTATTATTGCCAAACTTTTCAAAACCGATAAAAATACAAATATATTTATATATATAGCCATGCATGAACAAATGCCCAATTTGGTATAGGAGGGAAATTCAAATTAGATCAATGGATGAGTACTATTGACAATGACAATACATATGAATGTTTCCGGGTAAATCATTTGGGGACATTTCGTTTGTATATTCAAATATCTATTTTGTTTGATTTTTATTATGATAGACTTGAAAATAGGGGAAATAGTTAAATCATGTTTCTCATGTGCATTTCCTTTTATTTTATCCCTTTTCTTGTTCTACTAGCATCTTGCTAGTTTTTGTGTTGGAACGAAATTCTATTGTTCAAATAATTGTTTTAATCAAAATATAGCTATAAAATGAATAGGGGTTGTTTTGCTTAGAGAAGCTAGAAGTTAAAATAAGATAATGTGTGACTTATTTGAAAAATACATATGAATTGCATATCTGAATCTATATGATTAATTCGTAATGTCGGGCCAAATGCATCTTCCAATATATTTTTCTCCATTTTTTTAGCGACTCAACATTCATAAATTCTTGTTACATTTAACTTTCTTATTCTGAAACAATATCTTGCCATCTATATTTAAGTCTCTCTCTCATACGCACCCTTACACAAAAAGACACATACATACACGCAACGAAAGTTCAAATGGAAACTTATTTTTCATTGCGAATGTGAGGACAACTGAGAACGTGTCGCGTGATATATTTAGTCTGAATAAAACAAGATTATTCATATTGAATATCATGTATTATTCAAGGTGAATGATATTCAGACTAAATAAGCCAAATAGGACACGTGGCGCTCTCAGTTGTCCTCACGTTCACAAGCAAATTTGACTTTCGATTTGAACCCGATCTATCCTATGTATCCAAACTTCAATAAAAATTGAACACTTTTAAAATAAAATGTTATATTAGTTTGAGAACCATGAATACATTTTGTCATGTATATAGATAATGTATTTGTACTTTTGTATATTAAGTTCGAGGAAGACAACTATAAGTATTTGTATTCTATACGCTTGTAATTTCTTTTCTGTTATTTATGGGAATTTTGCTTTGACTTTTACAATTTATTATATATATAGTGATATACAAAGGGAGAAGCAAAAGAAATCGTTGCATGTCAAGAACTTTTATACATAGATATAGGGACTTAGGTTCCAGTGAGACTAATGTGTTTTTGTGAGACCGGTGAGACCAACATTTTTTATATGAAACTTCGTATCAAAACACTGTGAAGCTTTAAAAAAATCGAACATTCATCGTAAAAACACTATAAATATTACGTTCACGGTGTTTTTACTTTCACAACATTTTTGCTGTGAAGGTTCGAACTATTTATTTGTTACCTTTACAGTTTTTTGAGTTGTGATTCGTTTTTTTTTTTTTTTACCTTTTTTGGATTTTTTTTTCTCGATGGTGTTTTTTAGTATATTTTTACAATGAATGTTCGATGTTCTTTAAACATTCACAGTATTTTGCTGTTAAGTTTCATGTAAAAAGTGTTTGTCTCACCGATCTCACGAAAACAGCTTGGTCTCACCGGAACCCAACTCTTATAGATATAGATATAGTTTATAGATATAGAAGATGATGATGTTGATAAGGTTGCAAAAGAAAGAAAGAAAGAAAGAGTGGATTAGAAAAGTTGATAGAGTGTGTATATATGTGTGGTACACATGGGTGATAAAACCAGAGAGAAGATGAAGGAGGTATTGGAAGAGAACCAACCACACTCTTTTAAATAAGTGATTATTGAAGGTTGCTTATTACGCCCCCACCCTTGTCAATAATGCCTACTATACGTCTAACAAAGCCAAAATTAACCCCACACATTAATTTACACACACACACACACACACACACACACACACACACACACACACACACACACACACACACAAGTTTCAGTATATGTTATCGTCTTGGTAAAGAGATTAAATAAAACAACCAAATCAAACTCTTTTGGTCGTGTATTGAGTGCCGTGTGACAGAGGGCAGGCAACACACATGGGTTGCCGTTTTCTTCATAAACTATATATATATATATATATACACACACACACACTATACCTTCATTCATTCACACACACACACATACAGGGGCGGGTTCAAATAAAAACCCATCTTTCATTGTGAACATGAACACAGCCAAGACCACGCCACATGTTTCATTATGTCTGAATAAGAGGGGATTATTCAGACTCGGTGTTGATGCATTATTCATGATAAAACTGCAGTGATAACACAAGTTTTCTTTGGTAGAACTGGTTCACTTGACTTTTCATCCACACATCGATCGAATCCCCTTTATGTCCTTTTCTTACCTTTTAAGTTTTAATTTCAAATTTATTATATTTCTGAAGAAATTGCAATAAAAAAACATAGAATCACTTGTATTAAAAACAAAGAACTAACATACTAATGACGATTTTTTAAAAAGAAAAATATTCACATGGTATAAATACATTCACATGTAGGGACCGACCTAGGATGTTTTTCATACGGTGGCACTATATTTTTACAAACTGTTTTATTGGAATGTCTTCATCTTTTTACCAATATTTGATATTGTCTAATGTGTTTTCAGCTAAATTCCACCTTTTCAAGGTATTTTAAAGTTTTTTTTTTTTGCTCAACTTTGAGAGACTTTGTTGGTTTTCGTTTGATTTTAGGAGCTTTTATTCGGGTTTTTTGGTACGGTAACACCTTCTAAAATAATATGGTCAGTGAAGAATCTAGGATTCAAATATACTGGGGTCCAACATGTGACAACATGAGTAGAGTATACATGTACACATCAAGGCTTCAATTCAAATACCGGAAGAACGTATTAATGCATGTGAAGTTTCTAATTTTTAATTTAGACGTCGCACTTATAAATATATGGATTTTAAGTTGTCTTTCTCCTTGTATGATTTGCTCAAAACATAAGAAAAAACTAACAAAAAAATTAAGAGAATTGTACATAAATAAAAATAAAATAAAAGATAAAAAGGTGGTGGGGATAGGATCGATGAGGTTTACGTTGATTCCAATATAAGATCGACATATAAATTAAATTTGTAAGTATGTATATATATCATGTCTCCATCTTCATTAATTAAGGTTTCTGTCATTTTGTGATATTCCTTTGTTGACATGCATAAAATGTCACTCTCGAAGGAAGGACCTCTTCCCTATTTATGCATGCTTTTGTTTCATGTGTCACTTGCATCGATCTACTTCAAAAAAGGCATATATTTTATATTTACTTATATGGGTCCGGTTTACGTGAGATGAAATTGTATTTGAAGATCTGTAAAACCAAGATTTATATAAGAAGTTTTACGGTAAAACACTGTGAATTAACCTTCCTAGTGAAAACACTATAAATGTTACATTCATTGTGTTTAATTTTCATTGTGAAGGTTTAGATTTTTTTACCTTCACTGTGTTTTTCTTTGAAGGTTTGGATTATCTTATCTTGGTTTGATTTTTTTACCTTGAATTGTTTTTCAGTGTGACGTTCGATTTTTTTACCTTTACAGTGTTTTGCTATGAATTTCATATGCATGTAAAGTCTTTAGCCTAACCGATCTTACGGAAACAGCTTGATGAGTAAACCTAAGTCTTACTTTCATAAAATCAAAACAATAATTTTACATAAAAGGGGTAACTAAATCAACAATAAATAAACAAAATATATAATGGAATTCATTCGTTACCAAATGAAATGCATAAACGTGTTAATTGTTCATCTTGAAAACTAATATTTAAGAGAAAATATTGAAAAATGCTACGTTCTAGTTCAAATATAATTATATGCATGGATACATCAACCATTAATTAATGTGTTAAGATATGAATGAAAAAATATGAATGAAAAATGATGAAAAGTATCTAACTTCAAGTTATCTTTGTGGATAACCTTTATTTATTTATAAAGATTTATGGTGTTTTCTAGAGAGTTGAAAAGTTCATTGGTTGGTAATTTTGCATAAAACTAATATTTTATAATGTTGTTCGCAATGTAATGCAAATAGAATGAAAGAATAATGGCACGTAGAGGTTGTTTGCAGTAGCTGAATGACCTAGTGCACGATGAATAAGTGGTTAGAATGATGAAAGACTTTTATAATCTAGTGCAAAATAAAATATGGCTATTTGACAATTGTTCAAAATGAAATTAAGGTGTTGAACAATTAAAGGAGGCCTAAGATGCAAAATCAGCCAGAGAGTTTTAGAACTATTAAGAGACAAACTTATTTTTGCCAACCAAGATTCACCTATTAGTGATTCAGTGGTTGGATCTTAATAGAGCTGTCAAGAGTTAAATAAAGAAAACCATAATGGCTTATAGTGGACCAAAAATGGTTGTAGGCCGCACATGTTGACTTTAGGACAATCTAGGAGACGTTCGAATGCACCATACTACCATAGTGAAGTTGTGATAGGCTGTTTATTTACTGTTTAATAGTTCCATTAAGATGGAAGCTCTGAATCATTAAGAAGTGTATCTTGTTTGGCAAAAAAAAAAGTCTGTCTTCTAATGTTCTATCATCCTCCTGAACAATTTTGTATCTTAGGCTTCCCTTTACAATTCAGAGCCCAAATTTCATTCTGATCAATTACCAAACAACCAAATTTCATTTTGCACTATATCATAAGAGCCTCTTAATCATTCTTAACACGTATTCATCCAACACCAAACCATTTGAGCAACTACCAAACAACCCCTTAGTATGTAGATGATCGATGTAGGCAACATGTGTACACGAGTTGGAAGTATATATGTGGACTCATGCGTTGACGCCTTAATTAGTTAGAACTGATACGGAGAAACTACAAATGACGTACGGGTAACACATGTCTCATGTGTTATACTAAGAGATGTTTGGACCAATATAGGTTAAGAGAGTGCCCATGTACCATGTCAAAAGTGATACGCACCAATATAGAACTCTAGTGCTTCTAAGATTGGTGAGACCTAGCTACACTATAAAATGGTTTTTATTGTACTTGGAAGGAGTTGAGATCAATTGAAAAATAATATATATATATATATATATATTTATGTATGTGCAAATGTGACGTAGTTTGTGTAGGTAATTGACTAATTGTTTCAACTAATTGTCTTATATGAAGATGCACAACTGTATCTAATAGGAATTTTAAGTTTATAGAAATTAGAATTATGTCTTATATGAAGATGTAATTACTAAAAAAAATATAGAAATCATTCTTTGAGACGTCCTCATCGTATTAGTCCCACGATTATTATGGGGAGGTAAATCAGCGCATGCATTCCATTGGCATAGGAATGCTGCCCATAGCTTGAACTTGAGACCTCACACATATAAATTATACTCATACCTTTACCGTTGAGACAGATTAACGGAGACACAAAAATATAATAATAAGAGCATTTAGAATGGTTAACTTATGTAAAAGACTTGAAGAGAATAAAAATATATAAAAAAGTTTGTTGGTCCAATGAATCAAGATATATTTTAATTAAAATTAGTTCAATGAATAAAAAATAAAATAAAATAATAAGCATATATAGTAACTAAAATTATAATTAATTTTTTTTATAAAAAAATGTATCAAACAGTGAATAACAATCATAAGAATTGAAAATTTAATTTAGTCTAAAATAAAATTAGTTCAGCAGGAAGGGGACAATCACTTTTAACATATGCCTGTAGCTACATGTCTGTATCACTATAGCTTCCCCTCATCTACTTCAACAAATACAAACTAGAGTATATTATGTCTTCTATTCTTATTATTTATTACAATTTAAGATTTTTTTTTTACCATTTATAATTTATAATTGTTTTGAATGATCCTTTATATTTAAAAGTAGAAATCAGCTTATGGATAAAATTAATAATAAATCACAAAAGATAGGAAAAAATATTGCAATGACTAAACTACATGAATAAAAAATCGAAATTGTTAGCAACCATAACGACAAAAATACGTTACCTAATTATCCTTGATAATCCTTATTTTGATTTGAATACCAGGACAAGTTTAATGTCGTCACTAACATTGTTTGATATTGAATTTATCAATTTTAGTATTCTCTAATATTTACTTTTGGAATCTTCAATTATTTATCATACAATAGTAACAAACTATTCTTGTTAGTATTATCTTATTAAAAGATTTGTTGTCTTCGAATCCGCACATCTCGTTTTTGTGTCATCAATGAAATAAAAACATGTCTTTGGAATATCGCTTCCAAAGGCGTCACTCTGGAAAATTCAGCTTGCTGCTTCTTCAACGAGCACAACGAGACAAGTAACCATCTATTCGTGAGCTGCAAGAAGGCAGTGGAGGTAAGCAGAAGACTTAGTTCGTGGTAGGATTTATTTCCAAGAGATATTCACGGTGTGGAGTATCTTATTTGGCTCGAGGGCGTCACCGTGGAAGACCCAAGGCTCATAATTTGCAAAGGCATGGTTGTACACGCCTATCTTTGGACGATGTGGAAACAAAGGAACGAGAGTGTGCTCAATAGTAAACCGGTTAACACTCTCACTACGGGAAACGACATCCAAGCGATCGCTCAACATTGGATTGCTACCAGGTCTAAATTTGGTAGGCAGGTTAGTTGGTTGAATTGGTGTTGTATGCCGGATAACTTTTGTATCTTTTCAAGTGCCTAGCATCTTGCTTGGTCTTTAAAAAAATTCGCATTTTTCCAAAAATTGTCATTTATATACATATTTTTTAAATTTATTTATCTAAATTATACTTGTAATAATATGATGGTGAACA
This sequence comes from Centaurea solstitialis, assembly GCA_030169165.1. Lineage (NCBI taxonomy): Eukaryota > Viridiplantae > Streptophyta > Magnoliopsida > Asterales > Asteraceae > Centaurea > Centaurea solstitialis. The sequence goes on from CM058044.1 coordinate 77,698,536, forward strand.
GAAATAGGACACGTGATTAATACAATTCATATCTTGAAATTTTATTCTTAATTACAGGTTTTCTAATCATTAAATTAAGTTAGTTTTATACGCTACAATTGATGAAATAAATATAATATAACTGAAGTTTTTTATATCTAAATTGTATATATATATTTTAATAATAAAATAATAGAAGAAGTCAACGTTGGCCGGCAAGTACTGTCCCTGGCCTGGTACACTGCATGCTCAACCGATGGGTCGGAGGGTTTCGAAGCCCCACAGTTTTGCAATGATAATTAAGTTTGACTTTTATATTTTTTTTTAACGATATGTTAACATACATATGCTTCAGCAGTATCAGACCTTTAATCGGGCAGTCCCATTAATTTGCTACGACCCGGTTCATCCTATGGCTAAACCCGACCGATAAGGAAGTGGATTCCATAGACTGGATCCCAAAAGACCAAATACAAAGTCTGGATATCTTAGAAATGTCACCCGTAAGATTCAAACTCTGGTAGTGTGGCTTTCACTCCACATCCCTCAAAGATATTACCTATCCAAGTAAGCTAAGAGCATCTTCAATGCAAGGTTCTTACAAGCAAAAAGTGTAGTTGCTTGTAAGAACTACCATTGTCGAGAATTCTTAGAAGAACCCAACTTCCTTTAGGTTCTTAAATAAGAGCCTTGGTTCTTACCTAGTTGTTTGGGATGAAATGACATATTATTGCTTTTCCTTTTTCTAATTGGTATTTAAATTAAATATATATCTATAATAATATTTGTTAGAAGCTTAAAAAATATATGGGACCCACAAAAGAGGTTCATGTGAACTACCATTGTGATATTTTACATGAATTTTTAATTTGACGAGGTAGAACTACCATTGTGATATTTTACATGAACCTCCATTGGAGATGCTCTAACACCTTTTGATTCACTTTTACATATTTACTTTTAAATAATCTCTACTAATAATTAGATTTCATCTTTGAAAATCCTGTAACTTTACTATGCATAAGTATACATGTATTTTTTTTAATAGAATTGTTGTTTTACTTCTTTATATAATAGTAAGATTATTCTATAATTAATGTACATAGACACATAGTTGATGATTGTAAGAAAAATTTGAACCCTTAATCACTTTTAATTTCACATTATATATTACACATGAACAATTTAATTGATGATTGTAAGAAAAATTTGAACCCTTAATCACTTTTAATTTCACATTATATATTACACATGAACAATTTAATTGATGATTGTAAGAAAAATTTGAACCCTTAATCACTTTTAATTTCACATTATATATTACACATGAACAATTTAATTGATTAACAAATTAAAATTTTAATAACCTGAATTGAGAAGAAACGTGAGAAATCGATGATAGAATCGTTAACGGTGACCATACTTCCATTGTTGTTGTCGACAATGACATTGAAGTGATTAATGGTTAACACAATCGATCTTGATTATCGTTGCCACTTTAATTTCACATTATATATTACACATGAACAATTTAATTGATTAACAAATTAAAATTTTAATAACCTGAATTGAGAAGAAACGTGAGAAATCGATGATAGAATCGTTAACGGTGACCATACTTCCATTGTTGTTGTCGACAATGACATTGAAGTGATTAATGGTTAACACGATCGATCTTGATTATCGTTGCCACTTTACCATATCACCCTTCTTTTAAAGAAATGGTCAAGATTAACGGCTTTGACTGTGAAGCACCGAATAATTTGATTAGAGCCAATAGCTATGATCATTTCTTTACTTTTAAATTGATCTCTAAAATCACTCAAACTTTATTTGCACATCAAAAACCCCTCAACTTTGAAATATATTTCATTCCAGTGTAATTAATTTGTTGTAGCAGGTTACCATGTCATCTTTAAGTAAAACTGATTTTTTTATTTAGATAATCTTTAAATAATACTTAATACTTAATAAAATCAAAGAATTTAATGTCTATATCGAACAATAATCAAACAATTCAACATCTAAAAAATCAAATCATAATCTGCATAATTAAAAAATCGATTAAACATCTAATTTAATATCAACCCGACATAACTAATTTAACATCTTAACCAAACAATAATCCATTAATTATTATTTAATGCATATACAACCTCCATAAAAAATCGATTTACATGCATCCTAATGAAAACAATTTCCAATTTAATATCATCAATAATCCATGACAATTATCAACCCAATATATTTTTTAACTTTGTTTTTCAAAAATGAGCACCAAACAAAATATCTCAAATATCTAACAAAAGTTAATGTTTTAACAAAATAAGCGCCCAAAAAATGTTTCCATGTACAAGAAGAGTTAATTTTCTAACTAGAGCTTTTAATTAAAAATTCATAATTTTAATTATTGAGTATTATTTAAAGATTATTTAACTAAAAAAAATCAGTTTATCGGAAGATGGCCTGCTAACCTGCTAAAACAAGTCAATCACATAGGATGAAACAAATTTGAAAGTTGAGTGGTTTTTGATGTGCAATTAAAGTTTAAGTGACTAAACTATTCTATGAAATAAACCTTAAATGTACTAATTAATATAGTTGTTTTAGATTTTTTTTTTTTGTGGTAATCATAGGAATCGGGGATACTTTAAATCTATCAACTAATTCACCAAACTATAAATGAATGGAATAGAGTAATCTAGTTGAACTTTAAATTCTTAATGGCCATAGTAAGTTTTGACCGTTCTAAATTCGAACCTTATGTCGATGAGATTTTCACTACATCACCGTTGAGGTTAGCCGACTAGTAGTACTCTTGTTTTGATTCTAAATACAGTTTCCTTAAAGTTATGTTAACTTTTGGAATGATAAATATTTAGAAGTTAGAATAAAACAAGTATCCATCCAATGAAACAAGATGGTTTTTGCAAATTTCATTTCATTTTTTAGATTACTACTATGATAAAATTATTAGTGAGAATTTTTAGGCCCAGCCCAACAATGTATTAAACGGGGCAAATAGGCAATGGTAAAAGGACTTCTTTTTTTGGGCTACGGTTTGATGCTCATTATCATTTTCTCTCTTTCTTTCTAAATTCTAATGTTGCATTCTCAAAATTTTTACAAAAATATTTATGTTTTTGTTTTCAAAAATATTTAAATTTAATCATTATGTAACTTACAAAAATATTTCAAAAATTGTTACTTTTTTTGTTTTCAAAGACTAAATATATTGAATGATAATAATAATAATAATACGATTAGAAGTTTTCTAATTTATGTTGTTTAATAGTTTAAAATTTATATATAAATTAATAATCTACAATTAATATAAGTTAATAGTTGATCATTCATATCTATTAATATAGTAGTGGTTTATATAGGCTATAGGAGTATAATTAGAACAAATTGACAAAAATATCTTGGAGCTTATTGAAAAGCTCCTGCAGGTAGTATTTTAATAAAGTAGCTTATTAAATGTTTTTTATCAATAAAACATCGACTTTTGTAATTAGCTTAAAAGATAAGGTAATTTATGGTTTTCAAGCACAAAGTGTTTTTAAAGATACTCCTAACTTTAACTTTTAATCAAAAAATTATAATACTTGCATATATACGGTTAATACAATAAATAAACTCTCACATCCTTTTCATTTTTAGTGAAGTTTGAACTCCTGACCTCCTAAAAGGTCAAAGACTCAAATACCGCTAGGGGTGTAAATGAGCCGAGACAACTCGTGAGCTACTCGAGATTAGAGGTGGGCAAAAATCGGGCCGGGCCGGGCTTTGACCGGGCTTTGAAAAAACCGGGCTTTTCGGGCTTTTGTTTGACCGGGCTTTGACCGGGCTCGGGCCGGGCCGGGCCGGGCTTTGACCGGGCTTTGAAAAGACCGGGCTTTTCGGGCCTTTGTTTGACCGGGTTTTTTCCAACTTAAAAAACACTAAATTATTTTATAATTTCAATAATAATGATAATATACGATATAAACTAGATTTATTTTATAGTTCTAAAGTCTAAACTATATAAAACAAATAAAAAAATAGATTTATTTTCGGGCCGGGCCGGGCTTTGGCCGGGCCGGGCTTTGGTCGGGCCGGGCTTTGGTCGGGCCGAGATTTGGTCGGGCCGGGCCGGGCCGGGCTTTTCATCGGGCCGGGCCCGGGCTTTTTTTCGGGCTCGGGCCGGGCTTTTTGCCCATCTCTACTCGAGATTGACTCGGTCAAAACTCGATTCGAATTAACTCGGTCAAAACTCGACTCGAATAAAACCCGACTCGAGATACTAACGACTCAACTCGAACTACCTAATACTCGGCTCGACTCGGCTTAAGCCAACACTACTCGTGAGCTACTCGAGATCGACTCGGTTAAAACTCGACTCGGTCAAAACTCGGTCAAAGCTCGACTCGAATAAAACTCAACTCGAGATACTAACGACTCGACTCGAACTACCTGATACTCGGCTCGTTTACACCCCTACCGCTATACCAAAAGCCCTTTGGTCGACAAGGTAACTTTGTGATATGTGTAACCTTTAGATTTACTTTTTGATAGAAGGTAAATCGTCGGTTTTCCCCTTCTCATTCATCTCATTATATAAAGATACAAATTACATTTAGATACCTCGAGCTATGCATAATTTACATAATTTACATGAACATATATCCTAGTCTAATACACCCCCTCAGTCTAAGGTGGAGGATCGCGTAAGCTTAGACTGGAGCGGAAATCCTCAAATAAAACCCTCGGTAAGCCTTTAGTAAAGATGTCTGAAAAATTATGCCGAGATGGAATATGCAGAACTCGAACGTAGCCCCTGCGGACGAGCTCGCGAACAAAATGAATATCCACCTCGACGTGCTTGGTCCGTTGATGTTGAACCGGATTACCAGACAGGTACATGGCGCTGACATTATCAGTGTAGACAAGCGAGGCACGACGAATGGGGTAACGAAGTTCGAGTAGTAAATTACGAATCCAACACAACTCTGCCACAACATTAGCTACCCCCCGATACTCAGCTTCAGCACTGGAGCGCGAGACAACGGTTTGACGTTTGGACGACCAGGAGATCAGATTGTCACCAACGAAAATGCAATATCCGGATGTAGAGCGTCGAGTATCCGGGCAACCTGCCCAGTCGGCATCAGTATAAGCAATGAGAGTAGATAAGGAGGACGGTCGCATCATGATCCCAACGCCAAGTGTGCCTTTGACATATCTGAGAATCCGTTTAAGAGCATTAAAATGACCAGTCCTGGGGGCATGCATAAACATGCAGACCTGCTGTACCGCATAGGAAATATCCGGGCGTGTGAAGGTGAGGTACTGGAGCGCGCCCGCAAGGCTGCGGTACGTAGTGGGATCATCAAGCAGATCGCCAGAACTGGCGCTAAGTTTCCCGGTTGTGTCAACAGGAGTTGATACTGGATTGCAATCGTCCATTTTGGCCCGTTCGAGGATTTCTTGAGCATACCGTCCCTGTGATAAAAATAGACCATCGGGAGACCGCTTGACCGAGATGCCAAGAAAGTAAGATAAAGGGCCCAAGTCTTTCATGGCAAATTCGGTAGACAAGTTTGTCATGAAAGAGGCCTTCAGTTCTGGAGACGAGGTGACCAAGATGATGTCATCTACATATAGAAGAATGTAGGCAACATTTTGTCCCTGATGAAAAATGAAAAGTGAATTATCACTAGAGCTAAGACGAAAACCCAAGGTACCAACATAATCCGTGAACCGCTGGTACCAGGCCCGGGGTGCCTGCTTGAGACCGTATAGAGACTTCTTTAACCGACATACATGATGTGGAAAATGAGCATTCCTGAATCCTGGTGGCTGATGCATGTAGACCGTCTCATGAAGTGTACCGTGTAGGAAGGCATTTTTTACATCAAGTTGAGAGATATCCCAACGATGATGCAAAGCAATAGACAGAACGGTCCGTATGGTTGCGGGTTTAACCACGGGACTGAATGTGTCAGAGCAATCAACTCCTACCTGTTGAGTTCGGCCATCCCCAACCAACCGAGCTTTATACCTTTCCAACGACCCAGCTGATTTCAGTTTATGTTTGAAGATCCACATAGACCGAATAACATTCATATTGGGGCACCGCGGTACAAGCTCCCACGTCTTATTATCAATAAGAGCAGAGAACTCCTCTTGCATGGCATGGTTCCAAGTCGGACTGGCTAAGGCATCCTTTAGGTTTTTGGGAAGGGGTGTGATTGCGGTAGAGGTTTGAAAGGAAAAAGGTACCCGTGGCTTGGAGTGGCCCGTCATGCTACGGGTTTGCATGGTGCGGGCCGGTGGTGGCGGGGGATTTGGTGATGCAGGTGCAGCACCGGGAACCGTAGGTTCTGGTGCGGTTTCGGGTGGGGGATGGACCGAGTGAGGCTCGGTAGTGGATGTGGATGTCGGATGGTTGGGCTCGGCATTAGTGTGTTTGGTTCGGTGCCGTGAGTAAGTTTGGCCGAACCGGGCTGGGGTTTGGGTAGTGGAGGGTGGTTGTTGAGGTTCGGAAGTAGGTGGTGAGGGATTTAGATGGTAGTAATGGTGAATGGAGGGATGTGGATCGTCATTGATGTTCTTGTGAAGGAATTCATAAGACTGGGTAGGTGCGGAGGAACGAAACGGAAAGATCATTTCGTCAAAAAGAACGTGACGGGAGATAAGAATCTTTTTGGTGGAAAGATCAAGACACAAGTATCCTCGGTGATTAGGAGGATAACCAAGGAAGACACAAGGTGAAGATCGGTTTTGGAGTTTATTAATAGAAGTAGTAGGGAGAAGAGGATAGCAGAGGCATCCGAAGACGCGAAGATGAGAGTAGGTAGGAGATTTATGGTATAAAAGACGAGTGGGAGTGAGATGGGATTTGGTTTTAGAAGGAAGAATGTTGAGAATGTACGTGGCCATGGCAAGAGCATGATGCCAATAAGATGGTGGTAGAGACGAGTGAGTAAGAACGGTTCGAATGATGTTATTAATTGAACGAATTTTACGTTCGGCTTTGCCGTTTTGAGGAGATGTGTAAGGACACGAGAAACGGAAAGACATGCCACTTTGTTTACAAAAATTATGAAAAAGTTGGTTGTTGTACTCAGTTCCGTTGTCACATTGAAAGGTTTTAATCGAACGGCCAAACTGAGTACGAATGTAAGTATGAAACTGTAAAAAAGTGGGGTAGACAGATGATTTATTGGCCAAAGGAAATGTCCACAAAAAATTGCTATAATCATCTAAGAATAAAATATAATAACGATGACCGCCCGTACTGGTAACGGGTGAGGTCCACAAATCACTATGAATTAAATCAAAAGGTAATAATGTATTGGAAACAGAATCTTTAAATGGCAGTTTAATATGTTTTCCAAATACACAAGATTGACACAAACGGTCATTATTCAAACTAGAAACAGAAATAGAATTTTGTTTATGCAATAAACGTAATAAAGAAGCGCCCGGGTGACCCAATCTTTGATGCCAACGGTCTTGAGTGAGAGCAGCAAAAGTTGAGGGAGAAGAAGATGCAGCCGATGGAAGAGAGAGCGGATAAAGGTCCCCGGAGCTGTTGCACCTAAAAATGGGGAGCTTGGTCTGGAAATCCTTCACAAGAAAACCAAAACGATCGAATTCAATGGAGATATCATTGTCAGTGGTTAAACGTCTAACAGAAAGAAGGTTTTTAATTAAAGAAGGTGAAACAAGAATATTGGGTAGTTTTAAAGGTGGGTAAGGCGGTTTGAGGGTCGTTTGGCCAATACCGGATGTCCGAATAGGAGAACCATTACCAACAACAATAGGTGTCAAACTGCTATTATTAACATAAGCGGAAAGCATACCTGGGGTGTGAGCCATATGAGATGTAGCTCCGGTGTCCATGTACCAGTTTTGGTCCTGATTCAGAGACATGGTGTGCAATGCTTGTTCTATATTTGTTGGTGCAACTGAATACTCGGACGAGGCATAGTTTGCTGATGGAGCCGCACCAAGAATGCTCGGGGCAGCCCTTGCCGGAGGACGGTGCTGTGGAGCCGTGGGGTATGGGCAGGGAGGCGGAGCCCACTGGTTCATTGACCATGGGTTATATGGAGGTTGTGGCAGCCATGGCGACATAGGAGAGTACCCGTGTGGTGTAGACAAATAACCAGGAGGGTTATAAAAGGGATGCGACCCACGACCCGTGACCGACCTCGACCACCGCGGCCCTTGTTGCCACGTCCACGTCCCCGTGAGCTGTCATAACCCCTACCAGTTGAGCGAGTCTGGGACTGTTCCGGGTAGCATCATCAGTCTGTGAGGTATGGTCGGTAGCGTGTAGGGCAGCCGGTGCATCAGCAAGTCGTTTGGCCTTGCTGTCTTCCTCAAGAACGAGTTTGGATCTGGCTGTTTCAAAAGATGGAAACTTGTCAGCTTGTTGTAGAGTGGTTGCAAAATTGTCATACTCGGGGCTGAGGCCAGATATCAACTGAAGGACAAGGGTCTGATCGGTCACTGGAGCATCAACATTCGATAACTGATCAGAAATATGTTTGAGTTCCTGACAGTACGCTGTTGCAGACGGAAACGATGCTTGCTTGGTGTTGTAAAATTTCTGCTGAAGATGCAAGGCACGCGTAGGTTTGCTATCCAGGAAAAGGCGCTCAAGAGCAGACCACGCCTTCGCAGCCGTGTTGTCAACGTTGAGAATCGTCGTTAGTAAATCAGTGGATATAGTACTGTAAATCCACTGCAACACGATTGCATCGATACGCTTCCATTCTTCATCATGGTCTGAGGGAGCGGTAGCATCCGGGATAATGTGATCCAAAACCTTACAAACGGTGCACTGCACTTTAAATAATGCGACCCAGGAATTGTAGGTGTTGCCATCAGTGGTAAGGGTGATAGGGATCTGATTCCTGATGTTGGTTACGGTTGTCGCAGGGTGGAGTGGCTGGATGATATTTTTATCGCCGCCGGCCATGAGGATTAGAATCGGAAAAAGAATGAAAGAGAGAAGAGAGAATCGAGATTGAATACTCGAGATTGAGAAGGGGAGGAGCTGTGATTAGGGCAGCGATCAAGAAGAAGGGGAGGAGCTGCGATTAGGGCAGCGATCAAGAAGAAGGCGGAAGTAGGTAGGGCCGGCTAGGTTTATTGCTCTAATACCATGATAGAAGGTAAATCGTCGGTTTTCCCCTTCTCATTCATCTCATTATATAAAGATACAAATTACATTTAGATACCTCGAGCTATGCATAATTTACATAATTTACATGAACATATATCCTAGTCTAATACTTTTCAAAAGAGTCCTTAGAAAAATAAAGACGTTTTTAGCATATACGTAGAAGAGAAATGGTGAAAGTTAGTCTACATACAAAGGTAACAAAAAGAATCAAAATATAAGAAGATATAGAGTAACAAAGCTAAAATGGTCGTACTTACTACATATGGGTACATATGTAATTTCAATGAAATCATCAAAACCACTTTGATTAAGAAATAAATTTGATGGAATAAATGAATTATTCAAGATTGAAAACACAGAAAATTAGCAATAATATTCTAAACAAAATTGATCCTCCAAATATGGAACTCTTTGAATTTAAGGTACATGAGTACTAGAAACTTTCAAGCTCTTCCCTTTCCATCCTCTAATGAACAAGTACCTCCCACTAGAAAATGACCTTTTCATCATATCATGCCTAGTAACATCATCACTATAATTCAAATATATGTTATTTTCTATATCCAAAACCGATCCCAAATTATCGTATCCGTATCGACATTCTTCCGATTTCAAAACTTGTTTAGATGATCCAGCCCCGTCTCCAAACCCGTTTCCCAATTCACATTCTTCATCAACGAACAAAATATCCGCCACCGATAATTGGGTTTGGCACAAGTAGCCCATAGATACCGATCGTCTAACTTCCCCTTCACTTGCGTCTTCTCCAATCTCGATCACGGCATCACGTCCTCCTAAATCACTAGGAATCCGTCTCCTTTGCGCAAACTCCTCGGGTGGAGGTGGTGGTGGTGGAGGTGGAGGTGGAGGGGGAGGTGGTGGTGGGGGCGGTGGGGGCGGGGGCGGGGGAGGAGGTAAAAGAAGTGACTTGGCATTGACACAACTTACATTAGCTCTACACAATGGGCAATTTGAATGACTTGTAAGCCAAGTATCAATGCAAAAAACATGAAAAGCATGTTGGCATTTGGGCAAAAGTCTAAGACTCTCATCTTCTTGAAAATCCCCTAAACAAACCGGGCACTCGGTACCAGAAACCAAGCCGTCTCCTTTCTTGTACTTGCAAACCCTAATCGAATTGATCGTACCCTCATCCAAACCCTTGCCCGGAACATGCCAAGGCCCAAGATTCAAAGGGTCGTCTTCGAAGTTAAATTCATCCTCATCCATTTCGGAATCTAGGGTTTCTTGATTCTGAACCCCTGATCTCCTTCTTAAAGATTCGGGCGAATGATCATTATTTACAACACAAAGTCGTGAGATTATAACGTAGTAACTTATCAAAAGGCACGCGCTCCCGAAAACGCCAATGATGACGATCACGAGAGGCGAGAGAGCGGAAGTACCGCCCGCATCATCGTTAGAAAACCCTAGAGGCGGTGGAGGAGAAGGGAGGACCGCGTAGTTGCACCATTGTTGACAATATAAGTTGCAAATCTTTTTGGAACAATCTTGATTGTTCATATAAGGCACATATGTTGTTGGACTTTCCACAGACCCCATGAATCAAGAAATCAATATACTTGTATAACAAGTAGAATCTAAGAGAATTCCATGCAAAGAAAAAAGGAGTTGAAGAAAACCAAGATATAGGATTAAGTATATGATGAACTTCAATTAATTAACTTGAAGACAACTTGAACTCTTGAAGTATATATGTACATATACATATATACATATATTTTTATATGTGGTGACATAAAAGAGAAATCTTGAGGGGGTTTGATAGATCAAGTAGAGAAATCTTGATGGAGTTTGATCAAGTGTGAGATTGGATTTAGTCTCTATTGATCCATATGGGATTTAAAAAGAAAGAAAAGAAGATGGAACATGATATATAAAAAAATAATGGAAAATCATGAGAGCAAGAAATTAATATAACTTGGTTGGAAAGTAGAATAAAGCAAAGAATGAAGAAAGAATGTGCTTTTGATGTGGGGATATATGTAGGTGACTTTTTCCCCCTTGAAATGAATTTTTTGCTTTTGTTTGTTTTATTTTTCTTGTTGGTCTCCTCTTGTCAAAATTTTTATTATTTTCATGGCAAAAATGGTTTCTTGACTAAAGTTGGTGTCTTTGTGAGTGTTGTTGGTGGGGTATGTGGTATATATCAAAGTAATAGAAAGCATTTTATTGCTTTTCCATTGTCCAATAGAAATTTCCAAAATAAAAACTAAAATAAATCATCATATACGATAAGGGTATAATTTATATTCTATTTTCTAACAAATTATAGATTATATCTTAAGTTATATATGTCCCTTTTAAGTTAAAATTCTATAGGATAACTTAAAGATTATGATTTCAAATATTATATATTATCACAATTCTAATAAATTACTAATTAAATTAATCTTAATGACAAATTTCATTGCATTAACGGTAATCTACAAAGTTATCTATAATTTTTGTTATAATATTTTACATGTAAAACGGTTATAGTTGAGAATGAAATTTTTTTGAACAACAAGTTACACATATACCCAACTAACCTATTTTTAAAATTGACTCCCAAAACTACACCATTGTCCATGAGACTCAGACCCGCAACCACAAGGGAAGATGGCACCTTATAAATAATCTAAATACCGCTGGGCTATAAACCATTTGGTAGTGAATGACATGCATATACATAAAACTTGCCATGCAATCGTACATAAAAACATTGAACATGGTTTTCTTGTTGGTTTTATTTGTTTTAGAATTGATGGTTCGATATGACCTCCCAACCACTCTTACTTACAATTATTGACATTTAAAACATGCACATAGACCAAAAAAATACAGTGTATACATATCTAGCTACCCTAGTTAATTAGGAATCTTGTTTTAGCAATATGGTATTTCGAAGTGGAAAAGCTTGAGTTTGAATCAGATACCGTTGACAAATCTTTTTGTTAGAAGAAAACACAATTCCAATATCTCAAAAGGCATAAATCTAGTGTACGAAGAAAAGAGAATCTTGTAGGTTTTGTAGAATAGTTCCATAGAATAGAAAGAAACATCAACTTGTGAGCTAGCCAATTGACACAGTATAAGATTGTTTGTTTTTATACGTCGTAATGTCCAAGGTCGGAGATAAAATGGTTGGACCTTTTGGATGATAAATCCCCGTTATTTTTGTATAATTTGTGTTTTCAAAATGAAAAGATAATTTATATTCATATTCATGTTTAATGGAGTTGAACTTGAAAAAGGAAAGGGAATAAAGGAGGATGAGAATATAATTATGAGAGGCTAATGTTTAATAAGAGAAAAAGATTAGATTAAGATCTAAGTAATGATGTTATTGTGTGGTTCCAACATATCATCATGTGCCAACAAGCATATATGCTTGCTTGATTCAAATATTAAATAAGATTTTCAAAAGATTAACTTTACATTTATAATCTAAATTAATCACATAGTGATCGATCACGGTTTAAATTATATATATATAATAATTATTATATAATGTGAAAATCCTTTTTTCCTAGAAAAGTTAAACAAGAATATAATCGAGTTTAATCTTAAAAGAAATGTTAATAATAATAATAATAATAATAATAATACAATCAACTTGAAGTTTTTTTTCAATTTTTTTATTCCAGAGAACAAGATACTAAAATCTATTGCAGCAATAAATATAGAAAACAAAAACTTTAGGGTGAGTTTGGTTGTGAAAAATTGATTTCATTTTCCCATAAAATATTTTCAAAAAATGGAGTTGAGTTTTTCATTTTCAGTTTTCTATGAAAACTTTAGAAAGCGCATTTGGTTGAAATAATAGAGTTTTCATTTTAGAAAATCAGAAAGCACATTTGGATTTTTTTGAAAAACTACTAAAATCAGCCTTTTAATTTACATAGAAGTTTGAAAACAAAAAAAAATCATTTTCTTGAAAAACTTTTGAAAATTAAATGAATCAAACTCATTTTCTAAAATTTCATTTTCCTTTAAAAAAATTCATGAAAAACTGTGAAATTTTCCACAACCAAACACACCCAAGCGGATTAAGGCAAAAAAATAACTTTTATAAGAATAGAGGAAGAAACGCATGTCTAGTTTACATATGGTCAGGGAAGATTTAGGTTGTGTTTGGTTGTAGAAAACTGTTTTCATTTTTCTAGAAAACTTTTTCAGAAAATAAAATTGAGTTTTCATTTTTAGCTTTCTATGAAAATTTTAGAACAAACTTTTGGTTGAAATGGTGGAGTTATTAATTTTCCATTTCTGAATTTTTTTAGAAAACTACTAAAAATCGATTATTTCTTGGAAAACTTTTGAAAAATAAATGAACCAAATACGTTTTCTAAATATTTATTTTCCTTAGAAAACTTTCTTAAAAAACTAAAATAAATTACAACCAACCACACCCTTTTTTATCTATTTTAGAGAATATGTTAAAAATATTTTGTAAAATACACTCATTATTATGTGTTTAATGCATCCTTTATTATTAATTTTCTCCTCATATCCTTCAACATCAAGTTAAAGAGATATCAAGTTAAACATAACAACAACCCTGTTGTCAAAGGAAACAGGGAGTCAAAAAGATAAAAGATAATGTGATGGGACTTGACTTGGTCAATAGACTTTACATTCTTGGGTCCATGGATTGAGTGGATTAAAGGTTTTAACCATTGAAATGGAATCCCACGTTAAATATGAGGTTGAGTTTAGGTGTCATTTGGTTTTATAAAAATTAAAGTTGAAATCTAGTTTATTTTTTGATTAACAAGATGTGATGTTGAAGTCTGAAATTCGAATTAATCATGTTGTTTGTTTTTGTAAATTAAAAATCTCTGGAGATGTTTAAATTATGTATTTTGCCCATTAAAATATTATAGTGTTCACTGTTCAATTTATATATAAATCGACACTATTTCACATATTTAATAATCATCATTACAATTTTATATCTAAACTGTAAAATTAGCTTAGGCTTTGTTTGGCAAGCATAAGCTAGCTTATAAGCTAGTCCATCCAAACATGTATCAGGAAGCTAGCTTATCAGCTAGCTTATAAGCTAGCTTTTTGAAACGCTACTTTGAGTAGCTTATGAGGAGCTTATTGTAGCTTTTTCCAATTATACCCTTATTAATATTAATTATTAAATTCAAATATACCCTTTTTGGTCATTTTACATACTCATAAGCTAATTTTTGCCAAACATAATTTGTTCAACAGCTAGCTTATCAGCTACTAGCAAGCTTATCAATCAACAGCTAGCTGATAGCTTATCAGCTATCCGCTAGCTTATCAGCTACCAGCTAGCTTATAAGCTACGCTTGCCAAACATAGCCTTAATCTATTGAGAATAATAATAGACAAATAAGGGGTTAGTTTACCTCTTACTAGATAAGAAGACGATAAGACATAAGTGGCTCTAATAATTTGCAAAAAAGGCAAAAAGTCTAAATGATCCTACCTCTTACGGAAACAAGGTCTTAATAAAAAAATTAATTAGCATACACGAAAGTGTTAATAATTAGTTTTTATATTTATGGTTAAAAATCTAAAATTTATCGAAGCTATGTGATAGAAAAGCTCTACATAAACTTAACTGTGTTGCAAAAGTGTTGCTATTAATCTTGTTGGAAGGGATGTTGCTCTCATTTATGCATGAAGGTGGAGCCTTCAAAGTTTTTATCTTTTCATAAATTTGTTGGATCTCAAAATTTTACCCTCGTCAAGTGTAGACACCCCCAACAAGGTAGAACAAGTTTAGATCAACGTTTTTGTTCCATATTGCTACAAAAAGGAATCCCGGTGTTTTTAGAATTGGATAAAATAAAAAAGGGATTGGGCTTCACGCAAGCCTCTTCTCAATTTGCAAGATTGCCATCGAATCGGCCGATCACTATTTTGTTGGTTGCGCTAAGGCAAAGGCCTTTTGGAATGTATTTTCAAGTGGTGGAATCTTAATTCCTTCATGTCGGACTCAGTCTCAGGTATGATTAACTTCAGTGATGGCAATTAGGTTTTCGATTCTTTTAAAGTCTTTTAGTAAGTAGTGTAACAGGTACAATGATGAATGATCTATTTTCTTTATAGAAAGATAAACTCTCATGTTTTTAATGGTCCACATCTTAGCGCTGATCTTTTTGGTGATATTAGATCAAGGTCCTTT
Source organism: Centaurea solstitialis (assembly GCA_030169165.1). NCBI lineage: Eukaryota > Viridiplantae > Streptophyta > Magnoliopsida > Asterales > Asteraceae > Centaurea > Centaurea solstitialis. Next base: position 77,713,868 of record CM058044.1, read on the forward strand.
GGTTGGATTACCTTCAACCGTTGTTACTTTATGGTTTTGATCTTTTCGTTTTCTTCTTTTTTTTTTACGTTTTATGTGGGTCACTTTCATTGCTATTAGATTGTTTTCTATTTGCTTCGATTTTTTGGGGCCTTGTTTGCTTAGCGATTTTCCCTTGCGGATTCTTTTGTATTGTTTGCTTTGTTTCCATTTCTTTTTAAAAAATATTGGATCAAAATTATCATATTTAATAAAGATAAAAGCTAGACATAATGATTTGCCAACATCTTTGCTTTTTCTTTTTGTTATTGTGTGATATCACCATTGGATATCCATATCGTAACATGACATTCTTAAAAATGTCATATAAAAAATATAATAAAAATTGTTTGTGTTTTCAAATTCCTTTTCTTTCGCCAAGCTTCATTGATTGAATATGTTAAGTGACTTAGCTTAATTCACTATGTAAGTATATGTGATTTAGATGAATAGCTATGAGAGTGTTGTTTAGTTTTTTTAAAACTTTCTCTTGAACCTTCTTATATGCGATTAAATATAAACCATTTTTAGTATACAAACGGTATAAACGTCAATTAAGTGAATTTATTGAAATTGGTTCATAAAATTGTTTAGTATGATGAAATATATTATATAATAACATTTTTTTGATGAAAATGTTTCATATTTAAGTGTTTTTATGTAAATATGAAATTCTTACATGTGTTTTTTCATTCTAATAAAATTATTTCATGTATTTTTTTGTATGAAAGTGTGTCAATATACGGGATATTTTTGCAGTGTTTTGTTATGAAGTTTCAAGTATAAAACTGTCTCACAGTCTCACGAAAATTGTTTGATCTCACGTGATCCCAACTATTTTAACTAATTTATATATGAATTATATATTCATATATGGACCTGTCAAATTTACATATCAACTATTTTTAACTAATTCATATATGAACTTCTATATTTCACATATCAATTATTGTTAACTGATTCATAAATGAACTTTTATGATTCATATATAAAGTAATTAATTGATTCACATATGCATTAATTAATTGATTCACACATGAACCTGTGCGTTCATATGTGATCCACTTAAATAGTTCACATGTGAAACAATTAACAAATTCACATATAAACATATAGTTTATATATCAATCACAAGTTCATATATGAACTTGTTTGCCATATATTTGTAGATGTTACTAAACTATCCCTCTATCTTTACATACCCATGCAAGAAATTATCTGATATTTCACGACCAAAGCCGCAAATATTGAATGAATGAGGGCTACGATCACTTCTATCATTCTCATTTTATAACACTTCTAATTTGATCCTCTCTGTATATATCAGCATGAGATCATACGAGAAGTGTTATTTTTTATGAGAAAATGCTTTTAAAGAGTTGATCACGATTAATCTAATAACTTTCATGAGTTGTAGCTCAAAAGAAAATTGATCCGGTGCAATTTGATGCCTCTTATCTAATGTTCGTCCATTTCTCACACAACAGTTGATAACCACTTCTAACCAAATTTGACACTTTTCACCTGAATATTGTATCACTCAAGTATGCCTATATATTCCAACCAATCAACATACCTACAAAGTTTCCTACTACATACTATAATTAACTTTTACCAATTAAACATAAAATTCATTCATCTTCCATCACCAAAATTGAGACAAACTATGATGCAGCAGGTTCTTCCTCTGAAGGGTTTTCCTCATTGGTTTCAGATTTATCGATACATTTTTCATCAAATTTTAAGATGATCGGCCGCCCAAGCAGTTCCTGCAAAAAAGAGCGATCTTTATTGATTAAAAAAACAATTAGCAATTATATGCTAATACGGGATTGTTTGGTTGGTTTTCTATTACATCTTGTATGGATAAAACTGTCTATTGGATTAATCTGGCTTTCATTGATGGAGTTGAGAGGGTAAGCTTGGAAGAATAAAAATGCATGGGTTTTTTCAAAAAGCTCCCCCTAGAAGCTTACTGAATAAGCCACTTTCTATATCATTAAGCTACTGAATAAGCCACTTTCTATATCATTAAGCTACTACCAAATAGTCATGAGCATGTTGTTTGGCAGTTGTTGAATGATTTGATGCAGGATGATTAAGTGGTCCGAATTATTGAAGGGCTCTTATGTATAGTGCGAAATGAAATATGGTTGCTTGGTAATTGTTCAAAATGAAATTAGGGCGCTGAATGGTTTAGGGAGACTAAGATACAAAATCATTCAGATTGTTTTAAAACCATTTAAGAGGCAGACTTTTTTTGCCAAACAATATTCACCTCTTACACTTCAGAGGTTGCCTCTTAATGGAACTATTGAACTACTGAGGGGTAAACAAACAGCCTCTTAGCTGAGTCCCATTAAGATCATTAAGCTGCTAACAAACAAACCCTAAAAGCTTTCTAAGATCGAATCAAAACACAAACAAAAGTGAATTAGTCGGTTTTACCTTCCCATTCAAGGTTGATAATGCAGATTCTGCTTCCTCCTTCGAGGCAAAGGAGACAAACCCATATCCGGCAGAACTTCCTTTAGGGCTAAAAACAACTCTTGAGGTAACAGGATGGAAATCGGCAAAGAATTGTTTAAGCTGTGTAGCCCTTACTTTCCATGCAAGATTCGTCACAAACAGCTTATGGCGTGTCTCATTCAGCCGCAGTGAAGCTGGAGACCGAGGTGTAGGTTTCTTGAATTTCTTTGCATATTCAACCTTAACGATCCTACCCAAAAGATCCTGCACCAAAATAAACGTGGCAACTTTCATTAACTTTCATGTCCTCGTGAGCTTTTATGAGTCATAGACGGACGCAATTTGTTGGGTGCCACTGTATATATTTTGAAACTACAACGGGGTGGTTTTCAGTGCTTGACCAGGGTTCGAATCTTGTTAGTGTCATTTTCTTAGTCAAATGGTGCCACTGTTTCAAAAAAATTCCCTCTATTCGTTTCTAATAGTCAACTGGTGTCAACCTTTGAAAAAATATTCACTATATTTGTTTCTTATAGTCAAATGGTGCCACTATTTCAAAAACTTTTTGGGTCCGTCCCTGGTATGATCCATGGGCGGTCTTCAAGGTTTGATGTGGGTTCGGAATGGCACCCCAATGGTTCAATCCATGTGCAACTCTTCTATGTTAGTTTCTTGAACATTTTCTTGAAAATTTTCTTGAATCTCAACCACTTTGTATAAATCTAGCTTAGAAGTGCAAGAGCCCATAGAAATCAAGAATCTTTTTATAAACTATTGCCTGCACCTAAAACAATACCTGCTAATTCTTTTGACAATGTTATGGTTTGACTTTTGAGGTCAAATCAACATTTTGAAAGACTAATTTCTCATAGATATCATTAACCAGTGATACCTACACTATACAACCACATTCATCAAAAACTATTCTCCATGCAATCTAGCAAAAAACTTGCATCAAAAGTTACCCAATTGACAATCTAAGTGCCAAAAAAAAATGGTTTTGACTTTTGACCATCAATGCAAGTCAAAACCAAGACTTTCATGACAAATTCTGTACTGTAATCCTAGAATTGTATTGCTTAACTTGCATACTTAAATAGTTAAATTCATGATTAAGGCTGTGGTTGGCAAAAATAAGCAAGGGTACATGTTTTGATGGACCATAAGCTAGCTTATTGAAACGCACGAGCTTTTTGTAGTTTTTTTTTTTAATTATACCCTTATTAATACTAATTATTATACCCCAAGATACCCTTTTTGGTCATTATACATACTCACAACCTAGTTTTTGCCAAACATAACTTATTTATAAGCGAGCTTATAAGCTAGTTTGTCAAACACAACCTAAGATTATAACAAAGAATGAAAAAAACACAAAGAATAATCCCATGGATATCTTAAAAACTTCAACAACAAAGAAACTTACTTGAGAATCAAATTTGTTGATAACAGCAACAGCTTCTTCCCCAGAAGACATTGTAACAAATGCAAACCCTCTTTTACCATCCTCCCTTTTTATTATCTATCAATAAAAAAACAACCAATTATTAACACTAAGAAAAAAATATAGGGTTTTGATGCAAATTAAACAAACCTCAACATCTGCCACAGTTCCACATTCACCAAACAGATTCTTGATATCAGTAGCAGTTAAAGACCATGGAAGATTGATAACAAAAAGCTTCTTTTTGTTATCTTCTTTCTGGGTTCCTTCCAATTTCTCTTCTTCTTCTTCTTCTCCTAAAGTAATAATATCTTGTTGGATTGTTGATGATACGGAGGTGTGGAATTTAGTTGAAATTGGAATTGGGAGGGTAAAAAGATGGGATTTTAGGAGAAATTTGGGGGTAGAAATGGGAAATTGGAGATTTAATTTTGTGGGTGATTGAAATGGAAGAGGGTTTGGAGAAGAAGATGAGAGATAGAATAGGTTCAGTGATTCAAATGCCGCCATTTTCGTTCCCCCTTTTGAGGTTGCAAAAGGATAAAGGGAAATATTTGAGCATATATTTATGGAGTGAAATTTACTTTTTAGTCCCTAATGTATGTTAATTTCAACGGTTGTTGTATCATAACGATTTCGGTTTCTTTATATAACGACTCTTAATTTTCTTTTTCTTTATTGTTGAGTTCGATTGAATGATGGGTATTTTAGTCATTTTAAATATATTTTTACGATAACTAAAATATCCCTTGTTTTAACTGAGTGGTGATGGACTTAAAACCAATGTTTTAAGATGACTGAAGCATTCCTCATTTAAATTGAAGACTTGGATTTGGACCATTATGTTTGTTATGTCGTAATAGTTTTGGTTTCTTCTTCTAACAACCGTTAATTTTTTTTCGTTAATTGTAATTAAATTAGAATATTTTGGTTATTTTAAACATTCTTTTTAAGTCTATCATTATTTGGTTAAATGAGGGGTAAGTCATCAAAAGACTAATTAAAATGATTAAAATATCCTTATTTAATTAGAGTTAACGGAAAATATTAACTGCTGCTAAAAAAAGCCTAAATTGCTATGAAATGACAAACATGATGGATCAAATATGAGTCTTTGAAGTTTAGGGACTATATTTGTTATAATTAACAAACATTGAGGATAAAAAATGAAATTTACTCTATATTTATATTTTGTAGGCTTGTGACCCAATGGGCCAAAAGTTCGACTGGGTTTTCAAGTTACTTAGTAATTAATTATAGGCCCATGCAGTTTTAATCAAATAGAAAACATACAATGTGAACATAGATATATCATATACATACATAATCCAAAAATGAGCAAGGGTGATATGGTAATTTGGTTCCTGACAGAACACCATTTTTTCAAACACAATCAAGGGATTTTCTCCCCTTTTTCAAAAGTGAAAGTAAAGTGATCTTGAAATTGTACAAACCCATTTCCCTTTCAAAAACAACTAAACCATATATATTGCTTTCATACATCCAAAACATATTTGTGTTCTAAAACCCACCCTCCAAACCATTTGATACATTTTTCATCAAACATGGCAATGAGCAACAATGTCATTGGAGGCATCAACTTCATCGCCATGTTGCTCTCCATCCCGATCATCGGAGCCGGCATCTGGTTGGCAACAGAGACCGACAATACCTGTGTCCAAATCCTACAATGGCCCGTTATAATTCTAGGCATTTTGATCTTGGTTGTGGCCATAGCCGGCTTCATTGGTGGGTTCTGGCGACTCCAATGGCTTCTTGTCTTCTATCTCATTGCCATGCTTATACTCATCATATTGCTTGCATGTTTGGTCATTTTCGTCTATATGGTAACCATCAGGGGGTCAGGTCACCCTGAGCCTAGTCGGGCGTTCTTGGAATACAAGCTCGACGATTACTCGGGGTTTCTGAAACGAAGAGTCAGAAGCAATTACAAATGGGACAAGATTAGGACTTGTCTGAGTTCTACCACTTTATGTGCTCAATTAAACCAAAGCTATCGAATGGCTCAAGATTTCTTCGATGCACACCTTACTCCCTTACAGGTTCTATATCCTACTATATAGATATGCTTCCTGTTTTTATTTATTTTTCATTTTCTACATATTTTACTTTCATTTTTTCAACAAGATTTTGCAAAAGAGGTTTTTTCTTTTCTTCTCCAACTAAAATTGATATACTTCTATTTCTTTGAAATTAGTAGGCATTTAATTTATTGGGCAACTAAAATAATATATATTATAGCCGCAAATGTTCTCATGAATATTGGTTATTAGGATTTGGTATCCCGAAAAGGACCAATTGTACACAGTAAAAACTTAAGTATTTCATATGTGCTATGATATTATACTTGAAAAACACTAAACTAAGTGGACAAGAATATATTTTTTTTACCACTAAAATAGGTGGAATTGAAATTAAGGTTAATGAGGCAAGATTTATAATTTACTAAAACACTTATATCAAATTAAAGCCTTGCACAAGTATATAACTTCGTCTAATTCTTGTTTGTTCAATCTTGTTTTTATATCAAAGACACTCCTTTTAATTAAACAGTTTGAAAATATATATTCTTCGTAAAGTTTACAATATACTTGAAACCTTTTATACCTTCCAAACACGACATACCTAAACCCTAAAGTTGATTAGAGGACATGAATATTAAAGATATGAGAATAAGTAAAGAATGTTTTTCCTAAGCATAGGGGAAAAGAAGATTCTAACTTTGTACATATTTAATACTTAATTAATTTTATTTTTGTTTTGTTTTTTTGTTACATACAGTCGGGATGTTGTAAGCCGCCAACTCAATGTGGGTACACCTTTGTGAACCCGACATATTGGATTAGTCCAATAAATAACGCGGCTGACATGGATTGCCTCAACTGGAGCAACGAGCAGACTTCGCTTTGCTACAGTTGTAATTCATGCAAGGCCGGATTGTTGCAGAACTTGGAAAAGGAATGGAGGAGAGCAAATATAATTTTGATCATAACCCTTGTGGCTTTGATTTGTGTTTATTTGATAGGGTGTTGCGCATTTAGGAACGCAAAAACCGAAGATCTATTCCGTAAGTATAAGCAAGGTTACACCTAACTGATTATCAATGAAGCCCAGAACGCAAGTTGTTGAACAAGGCACGAATGTTCCATGTAACTTGTAGATCAAAATATGTGTAGTTTATGCAATATTATGGTCATTCATACCGAGTATGAATTGATGCTCCTAATGAGGTTTGGATTTATTTGAGCAGGTTTGTTTTCTAAGAATTTTTGTTGCTTTTTATTTTTAAGGATCGTATAATTAATTAACAAGTAAATTTCATTCAAAATGTATAAATAGTATCTTACAAATTATTTATCCATGTGAGTAGGAGTTTGTATCATAACTATTGATATTTTACAATTTTCTAATGTCTTCAACTTGATAATAAAACATTAATACACCAAATGTATATAAATATATAATATATAGTTCAATTAATAGATGAATGAACGAACCAATTCTATTGAAATGATGTTTGGTCCAAGGTTAAAGTGTAATTGATTGAATACAAAGTTATATATTAGTTATTACCCCATCCACACAATCATTACAAGTTCTTTAAATATATTGGAATGATTATAGTGTATATATATATATAGAGAGGAAGGTTATTATACACCCCTTCAAAAGGTTATCCACCTTACACCCTTAATCTCTACCATCCATCTTCCAAGATTAGAATTTAATTATTTTTTTAATTATTTTTCTTTAATATCAATCTCAAGGGCATATTGGTCATGTTGGAAAATGTTTTTATTAAAAAAAAAGATAATTTCCGTGAATCATGCAAAGGAATTTCCATGTTTAATGGGCAGTTACTTTTAGTAAATATCAAATTGGATATTCTCCAAAAAAAATCCATACTCTTCATCGTCTTCTTAGACTTAGAGCCCAAATAGGTATGAAGAAAAACAAATAAGAATATGAACTAATGATTCAAAGTTATATATTAGCAATCCGATGCAAATGGCTTCTGGGTAATCTATGCATAGTCTTTTCAAATTGATAGGTGGTTATTTTGGAGATTATCTTAATAGATATTCATTTAAAATTTTTAATGGATGACGGTTTCCTTTTTTGATTCATATTCTCGTTTTATAAATCAAATTGAACACAATCAAAATCAAAAGGAAAAGATTTAAGAAATATCGACGGTAATCCCAGAATCATTGCAACGAAATTCGAAGAAAATAGGAGGTTTCCGATGACGAGACGATGTACGTAAGAGATTTCCGATAAACATCTCCGATGAATGCGAAAAATTTTCTGATGAATGTATAAATTCTCCGATTAACATCTTCGATGAATGTATTAGTTTCTGATATATTTATGATGAATGTGAAAATTAAACATCCGATGAATGCATGAATTTTCTGATAAATGTATAAAAGATACAATAAACATCTCAGATGAATGTATTAGTTTTTCATTAAATTTCCGATGAATTTTTTCGTTAAATTTTCGATACGTTTCGGATGAATATATATAAGTTTTTCGATAAATATTTAGTTTTTCGATAAATGTATAAGTTCTACGACGAAGTTTCTATGAATGTATAAATTCTCCAATGAATCTATTTGTTTTTCGATACACTTTCGATGAATGTTTAATCATGATCACTAATCATGAATTATGATTCTGGGAATGGTGTTCATGAGAACCGACTTGTTGATGGAGACGATGCATTTACAATGATTATACGACGAACATGATGAAGATACAATATAGACAATGAAGATATGATGTTACGATGAAGAGGTGATGAAGTCGATCAAACTATGATGAAGATGCGGCGACGGTGGTTCATCGGAGATGATGAAGATGCGGCGACGGTGGTTCATCGGAGATGATGAAGATGTAGTGACGGTGGTTGACCGGAGATAACTCATCTGACTTGACTGAAGATCAAGATGGTGGTTTAATTCATTCAAATCATCATAGAATCAATAATTTCCTAAATTATCTCTAATTTTAATTGACCAAATAACTTCCTAATTTTCAAAAATTCAAATTCTTGAATTATGGACGTATTTGCCCTTTAATTTTCTATGGATGCCTTATTTATGGGCTTTAAAAAAAAGGAAATTAAATTAAAATTAATTGTTTCATCTTGGCCGTTGATTTGAGAATTGGTGGTTAGGATATGGGGTGTAAGGTGGGTAACATTTTAAAGGGGTGTATATTAAAAGCCCCCTATATATATATATAATTTATAAGCATTATTATATAAAACGAAATTCACCCAAGTTATATATCAAATCAAGCATTATATTCCATATCGTCACAATTCACAAATACATTTAATTTTCATAATTCAGAAATAAATACAAATATCCTGTTTGTATATATGAGAATAGATGTAAAATTTACTTGAATTGAGTATTTACAAATAAGATAATCTTCATTATAAATCAATTATTATTTACTTAAAAAGGGGTAACTTTTTGAATTGTGGGATGGGGGTTAAGCGACTTAATTGAAGGTAAAAGAAAGGAATAAAAGTGAAACAAGAAAGCATAAAGCAACGTGATTTGAGGAATTCTACCATGTTCAATTCCCACTTTTCATTTTCTTAATCATCACCTAAGCAAAATCACCTATCAATATTTTTAAAGAAAAATAAGATACAATTCAAAATTCAAAATATATAATGATATTACATTTAACTATAAGATGTACAATAAATTTATTTCAAGTAAACTTTGTAAAACCAAAGAAGGTCTAGCCTAGTCAGTGGAGATAACATCCTTGTGTCTTTCTTGAATGGTATCATTGGTTGGCCAAGGTTTGAATCCCACGGGGGACGACTTCTGCGGTACCAAGCTCTTGGGACAGTCCATAGGGCCGGTTCAGGGGCAAGTTCATGGGTCGGTCCATATGGCCGAATTCATGGGTGCGGGGATTAGTCGGTGTCCGTTTGGATCCGAATACTCCTGGAACATGTGTGTTTTATCTGCCGTTCAAAAGAAAAGTACTCGTAAAACTTATGAGGAATATAATCTTAAATAATTTATAGAATGGTTGAATTGATCAAGTCATTTTTATAGAGTATAATAGATCATTACTTTACATTTACAACAAATTCACACTTCCTAGTATGACATAGCGATAAAATCACACAAGTCTTGACAAAATACGTTGGTCTTACTTTTACAACAATCCTCATGCGGATCGTTATAGTTATAAGAAGTCCCACTTCCGGTATGTTAGTTAACCACCCTACACATTGCCCAATGTACAATACAAATACAACATTCATATGTTCTCAAAATAAATCACATATTTAGGAGTCGTTTATCAAATTCTTATGGGTAAGTGTTTAGAAAAAAAAAATCACATTCAGTCATCTTATAGCGTAACATCTTTGACCTTGAAAATGAATTGATGGTGAGCATCTTAAACCCGGTAAGTACTTACTAGGTAAAAGTCATTTCCCACATTTACCCCGGTAAGAGCATCTGCAAAATGGAAAAAAAAAACGATATGGGGATTTTAGGCTAATATTTTGCTTCAACAACTTTCTCAAAATTATCTTCAAAATGAAGAAAACATTAGAGAGAAGGGGTTTTTCTCCAATATGAACATAAGTAGATAACCTCAAAATGACTACCAAATGTGAGATCCAATATAAACTTTGAAAATTAAAATTTAGAAATAGAAATAATTTTTTAATAGATCAATGAAATGTTTTATTATTAATCAATGTTAAAAGCTCCAAAATGAGAAATCTATTGGAGATGGTTGCAATTTTTGTAACGCCCCATATACCACGATACAATATTGTCTGTTTTGCCCCCCATTAACTGGTTTGTTTCTGGTGATCTAGTGTGGACTTTCCAAGGTGTCTTTCATCCTAGTACTGCTCCCATCAAACATGCTTAATTCTAGAGTTCCTAGCGAACCGACCATGTTTGTGGCCTCAAAATTCGTTTTGTTTGGTAAGACCAAAGTTACTTATGAACCCAGCATATCTCGTGTCCATTGCGATATGGGATTTGCCAGATGTGTTATAGATTATTTTTATTTATTTTTTAAGATTTTGACTTTTAGTTCTTCATTTTGGAGAGATTCGAGAAACTTCGCATCGCATCGCGCGCAGATATAATCTAGTAAAATAATAAACCTAATTACCAATTAAGCTTAATGGGCCGCCTCATCTTTTTCATTTTTTCCACAATCTTGGCCCAACTAAATAAATTAAACATGCTATCTCTTAATATAATGGCCCATTACTGAAAAGCCCAAGCCCAGCAAACAACTCAAAACCTAATTAAGTTCCATTTTTTTCCTCCTTGTTCCTCCCCAATCGGCCCACCCTCTGCTAATGCTGCAAACTTGGGCTTGTTTTTCGTCCCTACAGATTAAAAATTACAAGTGTTTCTTATTATTTGGCCGTGATCTTGACGATCGTTAACATAATCTGTTACGTGTCCTTTACGCATCCTCATATGAGGGCATCTTCGTCTTTTTGGTCCTTGTGGTTTATGTGTTTTGACACACCGAGTTCCTAAAATGAAATATCTATGGATTACATATTAATGGTTTGGATTTTATAACATGTTGGGTCTCTAAATCTAACTCCTTTAGAATCTTTCTATTAATTGTAGTTTACTTTAATTTTTATTGTACAAGTATTCAAAACAAGATTTTGGTTGACAACATTACAGTAGGATATAAAATAGCGCTCTTTTGAAAGGGTAAACCTTAATCAAGCGTCTTAAATCCACTTAGCTACATTAAAGTTATGACATAATTGTTGTTATAAGAAATATAAGGGCATACAACGAGATATTACAATGACACTTTTTTTCGAACATAAATTTTCAATATGACGAAACCATCACGGGCCACCATATGCATTTGGAAATATCCACTTTGTATTCTAGTTCCAAGAAATGACTTGGTGAATGGTGAATATGGTAATATTAATGATAGAATAGAACATTGTTAAAAAGATCAAATACAAATATATATTAATAACATTTATTATAGAACATGTTAAAACATAAGTTTTGCAATTTATAGGGAAAGGTATTAAAATATGATATTGAAAGACTTTGAAGATATACAACTCATTGAGCAAAACTTCAAAATACTTGAAACATGAAAGTTGACCTTAGTGGTCATATGATGTATAGTTCACATATATCTACATTATTAATTTATTATTGAAGAATGGATTGATGAATATGATTGAAGAATGGATTGATGAATATGAATGATAGAAGAAGTCCAAAAGAATGAAGTATTGAGATGGGCCCTTCCAAGTTATGGCTCCATGCATGTTGTCCCTTGTCCCCATATGCCATCCATCCCATACAAATGGGGGGTTGGAACCCACTGTACATATGGATAGAGCTTTAAATACAAATTTCAATAAGGTCATATGTATTCGATCCTTCTGAGCCCTCTGTCACATCTGTATTATATTAGCGTCACATCAGCTTTATCGTAAATCCATTATAAGCCCTCTAAAGCCCTCTCTGTTAGTATCCGAGCCTATCAAACCAAATACCCAATACGTATATTTTTTTTAATAAAAAAACAGAGAGAAGAGTATAGAGAGAGATAGAGAGAAAGGATAAGAGGGGGGGTTCATCAGTATGGTCACACTGCTAAGGACACTGCGGAGGAAGCCCACTCCCATCCCGCCCCCATCGTACCAGAGCCTGCAGATGATGCCCAGCCCGTCGGAGCCCCACACCACTGTTACACATAGCCCAAGTAAAAACTATATATCGATCAAATAGAACATTTATATATGCGCTGAACATTTAGTTATTGTAATTTAATTATTTATAAATGATGATGAAAATTGATTTATTATAAGTAACGTTTTTATTAAACCAAATATCCATGAGATTAAATGAATGGTTTATATGGTTTGTATTTAAGACAATATTCATGTGAAAGAAAAGGTAATGCAGGATGGGTTGCTACAAACTCCCCATTTAAACTCCTGACGTCCTCGTCACACCTACCTAAAATCTTTCTTCATGTAGGACGAGTTGTACCAAGCATCCCCCCCTCCTCACGAACTCTTCATACCTGATGTGGTTTGCCCCACCATTCCGATGGTACAAAGGTCGACTCTGATACCATTTTGTAACACCCCAAACCCCAAAGCTACAAACTGAATTAATAACTCTGAGACCAAGACAAAACCATGATGGAACCCATGACTTAAGGCTTATACGGAGATCGCAAAATTTTCTCTCTACCAATGTAGGATGGATTGTTACAGATCCTATCATGAAGGTTCGTTGACACATTCTCACTGAAATTCAACCCTATATGTTTAATAATAATTCATAAATTAATTTGATGTATCGATTGGTCCTGCCACTTTACCTTTCCTTGATGATAACTATATACGTCCCTTCAAGTGCAACTTGCAGAATTTCAAACTCTTTTTGTTAATTTTTCTTTATTTCAAAGTATTTATTGGGTTGTCTTAACAATTTTATTTTGGCCCAAAAACAACAAAGTTTTTAACTTGAAAACACCTAAAATTGTATTTACGCCTTTTAGATAAACATCGACAACTATACAAAAAATAATCATCAAATGATGTTAAACGTATAAAAAGCATGCTATAAAAAAATTTAAAAGTTCAACAAACTTGGAACATAATGAATATTTTCATCTTTTTAAACATATGATCAGTTAAATTGTTACAGAGTATTTGATGGTAACTAAGTGACAAAAACATTTTTTTCTAAATTCTAAGTCACCGATTTTCTTTTTCAAAGGAAAGATGTAAAAATGAATAACAGACTATATATATAAAGATTAACCTCTCTTAAAATATAATATTTTATGTTAAACTTATAATATTATAGAATATTTAATGTCATCAACTTTTATTCATTCAATAACATCGTTCGCAACTTCGATGAAGCCAACATTGCGATAACATATCTCGTACTTGGTACGTGTATGTTTTAGAAAGACAATGTTGTTTTTAGTTTTACTATATCTTTAACAAGTAAGAATGGTCTATTGTGTAATATCAAATATAAATAACATATATGGCTTTCTAAACAGTCAAAAGAACTCAAGATATGATGAACAGGGTGGCTGGGGGAGGGGCATTGGATGGATGGTTACGTATGCTCTGCTTCAGGTTTTGATGTTTTTTAGTTTGTAGGGTGATGTTGGTTAGTTTTTCTTCTGATACTCAGGGTTGTTGTTTTGGTGTTACATGCTCTGTATTACAGGCTTTTATTCTGTTATTGTAGGTGTATTAGTCAATTAACTTTCTATTACTTACTAAAAATGTCTTTTTCGTCTAGCTATCTATTTCTATTGTGTTTAATAATAGAATACTTTATTTTGCATAAATTACTAAAATAATTTATGTTTCCATGGCCCACGTCATACAATTGGAAGAATTCTTTCCGGTCCTTCTAAACCTTCAAATATCTTCTCATAAGTTACAAGGTTCTTCTTCTTTCCTATTGTCAAAAGTAATGCTTTATTTAATATAACCGAATGACGTTCAAATCAAGATTATGATCATTATCTTATTTAAAATTTAAAGCTTAAAGTTTGTGGAGTGTCATAAATAAGAAATTTGCTTATAAGTTGGTGTATAAATAGTCATCTCAACAGAAGAAATAAAATGAAAAAGAAATCGTTTAATTGTAACTCGTGTTTAATATGGCTTTCTAAAATAGATTAACCCCATGGATTGTATCACTTTCCTTGAATGAATGGTTGAAATGGTTCCATGTTGGACCACTTAGGCCTAGCACCAAGCAAACAATACCTTTAATATGGCATGTCTTCTCTCAATTTTGGTCTCATTTAGTTCACAAGTTTGAATGGTTAGTCCTTTGAACCTCGATTCGATTGTTTTCCAAGAATGTTGAGTCGGATTTGTAGGTCATGTATCTGTGAGGCTAGATGAAGGACTTTCGAGTTTCTTTTAACTTGCTTCATGGTCTTGCTTGTCCATCAAGAACACTCAATATCTATGTTGTTTGTATCCAACAAAAATCGAAGCAACAAATTCCAAAAATCATGGAACCAACCACTTACAAGAACTGAAAAATGATTGTTCAGTTAAATTTACTTGAATTATCAAAATTTATCAATAACCATTTTGATTGACTTATAGGCCAAACATTCATACAAAAGTTCGATAGTTCAAATTAACTCATCTTGATCTAGTTTTTCATCTAGCATGTGCCTGCACGTTAACAGAACCTTCTAACCATATAGTAATTCAACTTTACTACTATGAATGGTTATGACGAATCAGTATGAAAATCCAAATCAACCAAAAGTCTAAGACGAAATTTTGTCTATAATCATTCTTGTTGCATGTCAATTCAATCCCGTCAAATTAATAATCTGTTCTTGGGTAACAAGGGAGAACAAGAGTGAAAAATGAAGATTTTCATCACGAAAATGGTGGGAAATGTAAGGTATTTATACCTTTTCACCAAAGGCCTAATCTTTTAACCATTAAATATTTGACATATCACTCAATAGGCTATGCGTACCGGATGTGTGGTTGAGCGGGTTGACGCTGGCGGGCTTGGGCGGGATGGGGAAAGGAGCAGCATGGCCACACCGCTCACGGTGGCTTGTGGTGTGTGTGAGGTGTGTTTAATTAAATGAGAGAGTTAGGAGGGTTCAGGTACTAATCAAAGAGGGTTCAAGAGGGTTAACTATGGGGTTGAGGAAAAGCTGATGTGACGCTAATGTGTCAGTGGGGTTGGAAGGGTGTGGGTACGCGTAGCCTTAAGCCCTATGTAAACCAATTACCATTTTGATAACTACAAAGGATTTAGCATTATAAACCCACAAAGGATTAACAAAATTTCCTATGTGGCAATTATACCCAACATAAATTACATATAAACATACTATAAGTAGTTGGTAAGTGCGAAAAACGCCTCTTACCTAATTAGCATTTATCATAATACAAATATTTACCAACTATTCATTTTTATTAATTGAGATTAATGTTATCAAAAATAATATTATGGCATGAAATGAAACGGAATAAGGATTCCTTTTCCGTTGCTTTTCAGCAATAAAATAAACAAATAAAATAAATAAGTGAAGAATCTTAATGACCTCATGGCTTAGGCAAGCTGGGACCCAAATCCCACTAAAAGTTGGAAAATCCTGAATGATATATACAAAGGAATTTTTAATCTATTTCTGAAAAATATGTTAAAAAATGAGCAATATATATGAATTTTAGATAGGTATAAATTAATTGACATAAAAATGTTTATATAAATGGCGATATCCATGTAAGTGTGACACGTAATGATTCTTTCACACGTGGCATGCATCACTCTGGAATCTAACTTATGGTTGGGAATATGTTTGTTTATTGAACGAATTATACGTTTGGCCCTTATGGTTTACCAAAAGTCCCCCATTTTAAAATAAAATTACTATAAATACAAAATGTTAGAGTATTTTCAATTTAAATGCAAAAAAAGATTTTAAAGTAATATTTTATTCAAATAGATTTTTCAAAATAAAAAACGAAATAATTTTAAACTTATTGAGATTTAAATTTGTGGCTAGTGAAAATATGTTAACTAATATTATCTTCGATGATAATCATTTTTTATAGAGAACTTTAAGCTTAGGGTTAACTTCGTATATGAAACTAACCCTTAAGTTTATTCAATTTTAGGTTTAGAAAATTATAACATTCAATTCTAAAAAAAGATCCTAAAAATATGTTAAACTGATTTTTTTAAACCTTATAAAAAATGTCATTTTTATAGTTTATGAAAAAATGTTCTAAATATCTTGTCCAAAATATTTATAACTTATCATTTTAGTTATTAAAACAACAAGTCTTTAGAAATCTCTTATAATCCTTTGAAGATTTTAGAGGTGTATCATCCACTTTGTTATGATATTAGACTTTAGGCTATAGAACTTTTAATAAACTAACTATGCCTTAGTTTATAACATGACAAATATAATTAGCTATTTATATAAGGACAAATAAAATTACTTATATGTGAAAAAATAAATAAAGTTTATTGCATAATCTAAGGAAAAGTGAAGGTCAAAAATATGAAAGTTAACCACAATGAAAAACCCCAAAAACATAAAACTTTTTTATTTTGATCGAAACACTACATAATTGACTTATTTATGTTAGCACGTGGAGTTTATACACATAAAATTGAATATTTCCTTTTCATTTTCCTTCTTACTTGAAATAAATAATATTTCTTCCATAATAAAATTATAATAGTTTCACATAAAATTGACTTATTTATTCCGTTCTTATAGTTTCACATAAAATTGCAACCATTTTAGAAGACTATATAGAGTCCAAATAAAATTATCAACTTAATTTCGAATTTGAAGCTTGCAACGATATAGATTCTTTGTAGAAAACGTATCAGATTAAGGAATGCCTTAAGACAAAAACTCGCCAATGATATAACGTTTTCTTGAGAATACACTAATCTAATTTAAGTTTTGAACCTGAATCTTGCGAATTAAAAATGTTGGTGATGGAATTGTATGGAGAGAAAACCCGAAGATGTAGGAAAAATCAAGAAAAAGAAAAGAATTTGGAAAATATTCAGGCGTTTATATGTTGTTGTCATAACCAAAAGGAACTGTAGGGGAGCAAAACAATTTTCAAGACGGTTTACCCTCATTAAATTCGCGTACTCCTCTGTTTCATGAAAGCTTGATGTGTCTAAAGCAACTATGCATTCGGTTTTGTTCCAATGTGAAAAGCGAACATATCTCGATTAAGCTTTGAGACCCCATCAAGACCCAAGGTCCAATCTTTGATATTTAACATCTATATATATTTATGCAAGGATGGATCAATAATATTTTCTAAATAGTCACATCATATAACTAAATTTTTGGTTCAGTTTGAAAGATTTTTTAAAGACTTTACTAGTTTTTCTCTAACATAAAGTTACAACAAATTTGTATCCTATTCCTAACTTTTTCTAAATCCAATTGTAAAGCACATGTTTGGTGTATGGTATCTTGAATGCAATGCATGTGTTTTTTTTTTTTTTTTTTGGAAGGCATGGCGGCACCGAACCTCTCGAACGACTACCACCGAACACACTCACGCACGCACGCCTCCCAGGCGGTATCGGGCATCCAACTGGGCAGCCCCCTAGTCCGCCTTGTCCCGACCCAGCTTACACTGGGCCTATTCCCAGCCAAAGTCTATGACTTTTTTAGGCTGGGGCGCGATCCAGTCTATGACTGAACCACTAAGGACTGGGTACTCCTCAAGGACTCAATTGCTCCCCCATGGATTCGAACCCGGGTCTCCCCCAGGATGTTACCACCCATAGGAAATTATTCAAAAAACATTTTACTTCTGAATACAACATTTCATCATTGCCTATGTTATTTACGTTCTATAAATAAGCAAAAAAAAAAACAAATTTCACATATTAAAACACATTATTATTGTTAAATGCAACAACTATATGTTTGATTCATTAATTTCTTTGGATTAATTCTTGTGCGGGTAGGGGAATTCGTGTTTTCAAAATGGTTCAATATGTTTGATCTAGAATGATACGTGCAATCTTTATTTCAAGAGTAGTGTATTTTATCATATACACTACTAATTGCTCATAATGATAATAAAACAAAACCACAAGGGTGTGGTGCAGTGGTAATCACCTTGGGAGGCATAGCTCTGAACCCGGGTCCGATCCCTGTAATCCTCCTTGTGGCCACTGGGTTTAATTTCAGGGCTGCATGCTTTGGCGGTCGGTTGCATTGCCAAGGGATTAGTCTGGGCCAAAGGCCCGGGAACCCTTTACAAAAAGAATGATAATAAAACAAAAGGGTCAGAAATAACTATTTACGATATAAACAACAACACATGTTACATGGGTTGAGTTTTCATGTATTTTTTGGTTCTTAATCTATATTCCAAAGAGAGTCACTTTCAGATTCAATATTCATATCGATATATTTACTATATTATAAATTGTTTAACACATGTTTTCTTCATATTTAATTTAAATCTTGAAATTGTTTACGTAAAACTTCTTAAAATGAGGGATCGTTTACTCAATGCTTACCCTGTAAATGCACCTCGATAAGAGTCAACAATTTAACTTAACTTACGTGTAAGATCTTAGTTTATTAAAACGGCATCATATGCATCAATTTATCTGGTAAACATTACTAAGTAAGACTCTTGGTCCTTCTGATCGTCTTTACCGGTTAAGATTCACAATTCTTGTCATGTTCATCCGATAAGGTAAAATAACCCGATAAACACTTAAGATAAGCATTTAGTAAAAGTTTTATATAAACACTTAAGATAAGCATTTAGTGAAAGTTTTATAAAACTGATAACCAACCAAATACTCTTCTAATCTCTCAAAACATATAAGACCATATAACAAAATCGAGATGCCAAAAGATATAACGAAGCAAGAATCAGAATTGAGTAGTTGAGTAATCAAATGCAGAACCAAAAAAGTGTCCCTTACAACCGAAAAGCGCCACCGACTCAAAAATCACGAAAGGACCAATCAGGTCGTTCAAAACCGTTGAATTAGGTTTCTCCCCGGATATTACCTGCCCAAAAGGAACCTACGAGACATTATTTTGATTACGATTGAAGTTGGTTTCAATCATCTTTTTTTTATATGTACATTCGAATATCTTATTTTTATTCTGTGCTCATTAAATTTTATAAAAATGAAGTACTTCTTATAATTGAAAATATAATTGACTCCGATGTAATAAATTCGCTTGATCGATTAAAACGGGAGACTAAAAACTAGTGGAGTTTGAATGGTGTTGAGTTTTTTGTTGTTTCATGCAACGTGTCTAAAAAACCTTTTCATTTATTTTATTTTTGCATCTTTTTGGTGGAAAGTCATGTCGATATTAATATATTGAATTTTAGTGGTGTAAAGAAAAACTTTATAATAACATTAAATATTTTTAGAACTATTAATATATTAAATATTTAGAACTATTAATATGTCGAAAAACTTTATTAATATATTAAATATTTAGAACTATTATATAAAATATTTTTTATATATAAAAGAATTAATATATTGAATTTTAGTGGTATAAAGAAAAACTTTATAATAACATTACCTATTAAACATAACAAAGATCCATAATATTTTTGTTGTTTTTTATGAGACATAGTAAAAGGAGTGATAGTTTTATCTTATAAATGAAGAAAAAAAAAAGAATCACGATCCTGGTTCAAACGTTGTTGGATCGATTTGGTTTTGACGTTCACCCTTCTTCATGTCCTAGATGTGGAAATGAAGTCGAAACCATCAATCAATGTTTTATTCGTTGAAAGTAAGTGTCAAACATATGGAAGAAGCTGTTGAGAATTTAAGATGATGGAGGTGTGGTTTCCTTCAATGTGGACTCAAGTCCCGGTATTTTCTCCATGGAGAACCAATCTCCAATCTTACCTTCTTCAAACGGATAAGAGGCAATTTTGTGGGTCAGCATGCATGTGACTTGGAGCTTTCATAATAAAGTGGTGTTTTATGATAGGTCACCACCAGATTCGGATATGACTTTCGATATCCTCGTATTATGGTATCACTGACTTTCTAATCGAGCAAATGATTTTAGTTATGTTTGGACGAACTGGTGTTGCAATCCAAGGGGTAATTTTTTAGGTTGCTCGCTTCATCTTTGTTAGTTTTCTTCCACTTTCGTGTTTATTTTCATTGGTTTTTCTTAGTGTTGAGTTTCTTTTGTTTTTTTTATTCATGCATCTTGCAGAAAGGTTCTTGTATTTGGATGCTTCTTTTAACAAAATTGTTGTTTTTCCAAAAAAAAAAATGAAGACAAAATACCCTCATGACCTAGTAAATGGTAAATATTTGCCGTATAAAAGGCGCTTATCAACAAACCATCTTGATGGTCCGAAATATTAACACGATAAGTTAGGCAAAGGTAATGTCTATAAACATTTACTTGTATACTTTGTCAAACGACCAGTTGGTGCAAAGTAAATATAGACAGAACAAGCTCATTAAATAAATTACACATGCTATCTTTATCTTTAACATTTAAAAGTATAAGACCACCCACATATATACATATAAATATGAAAAAGAGTGATGAAACTATAAATTGATATGTCCAAATACCCTCAAGTAAACAAATTGATGCTAGATATTTAGGGCAATTTACGTGTATATAACACATTAGCTTTAAAAGGTATTAAAAATAACAATTAGGAAATTTGTTATGGTTTGTTTTGGAATAAACTCATTGAAATTTTGATGAACAATCCTATGCACGCATAACTTTAGAAAAAAATAGTTAAAAGTATAATGTTACAAATTTGCTTTGAAATAAGCAAACAATAACATTTATTTGACAAGCGTTACAGTTTCTGATAGCGCCAAATATATTTAACTGATAATGATACACAATTACACAACTCTACGTATTAATTAGCGAATTTGGATCCTAAACATTCATGATTAGTTATACATACATAATATTTTTTTTCTTAGGTGTATTTTATATCATTAAAGAATATTAAATGCGGCATGCTTTTCAATATGCAAATATACCAAATTAAAATTTTGATACATTGATCGTGAAAATTTATTATTTAATTAATAAAATATCATGTTAGGTCATGGCATTGATATAATAGAGTTTTTTTTTTTTAATTAATTAGTAGATTATAATATGAAATTGTATATCTTTTTTCATCAAAGCCTAAAATATTAAAATATTAAAGACTCACCAAAAAGAAATAAATTTAAAATTTACAATCTATTTTAAAGCCTTGTACTTCTTTTATAATCATGATTCATGAAACGTTGTTTTACATTTATAAAATTATTTTACTTCTTTTATAAAGTTGTAATGACATTTATATAAAAAGTTGTTTTACAATTTTCTTCTTTATAGAAAAAATATTTTCAATTTACCATAAATATACTTTAAACATTATAGTCTTAGTTTGAATATCAAAATGGCAAATTGATTTGGCATTGGATGAAGGCAAAAGGCCAAGATATAGGACATTAATTTAACATGAAGTTTGTGATTAAATTAAAAAACAATCCCCAAAGATATGGATGGTGATAGATGATGATGGTACAAAAAGTAAAGACAAAAGAAGCGATTTTCATGGCTAAGAAACTAAGGTAGGTATTAGTCAATGACAAGGTCCTAGAATACAAAGGTTGTGGAGCAATTATTTCACATATAAACAAGTTATTAAACGTACAAAAATAAAATATAACACGATAAACACAACAAACAATCTAATGGCTTACAATTCTGGTGTTTCTATTCATAGGTCATGACTTCGAATCTCGTAAAACCACTAAAAATTTTCTATTTATTATTCAAAACCCTTGAATTAGTCAAGATGCATACAAGCAACAAGATTACTCAAATGCTCACAATCAAATAAGAATATCATAATAGAATAACTAGTTAATGACCCGTATATTATACGGGCATTTGAAACATGTTATTTTAATTTTTAATAAGAATAGACATTTACATGACAATTGTCATTACCATTTAAATACTTATGTAAATTATATGTTATACGACAATTGCCATTATAATTGCTTATTACAATAGATATTTTAGTTATCTAATAGCTGTTAAAATTTTAAAAGTTGGAAATTTATTATTCTTTTGTCAAAAGATTTGAATTTCGTGAATGATTTTAAAACTGGATGGATTCAGAAATAAAGTATGTGTAGTGTTTTGATTTGTAGGATTTTAAATAAAATAAAATATAATTATTTATAAATAATCTACAAAAATAGTTAGATTAAAAAGATGGAATCTTTAAATTTCAAGAATATTAGCAACTGAGTTTTAAATAAAATAATATTTCATTACTTATAAATAATATATAAAAATAATTAGGTTAAAAAGATGAAATCTTTAAGTTTCAAGAATATGAAGAATAGAATTGTAATAAAATCTAAACAAATTAATTTATATCTATTATTATAACTGGAGTGATTCAAAAATAAAATATGTAGTGTTTTTTATTTGTAGAATTTTAAATAAAAAGTTAATTACTTATAAATAATCTATAAAAATAGTTAGATTAAAAAGATATAATTTTTAAATTTCAAGAATATTAACAATGGAGTTTTAAATAAAATAAATTTTAATTACTTATAAATAATCTATAAAAATACTTAGGTTAAAAAGATAAAATCTTTAAATTTCAAGAATATCAAGAATGGAATTGTAATAAAATCTAAACAAATTAATTTATATCTAATTTTAATAATGTAGTTAAATTAAAAAAAAATATTCAATATTAAACTCATTTTGAAGGTATCCTCGATACGATTATAATGGTATAATTTATTAAAAAGATTAAACAAAAAATTTAATACATTTTAATTAATATATATTATTATCTTAAAATGATAAGGATGTAAAGTGAAAGATGGGAAACTAATGGATAAAAAGTAATTTAATCAAATAATTCTAAGGATAAAAAATGTAAATTATAAAGATAATTATGATATTAAAATAATAAGAATAATTGATGACATGATTCTTTTTTAATTGACCAATCAAATGGCTCAATTTCATAATCATGACATCAGCAAAAACCTTTCTTTAATATATATATATATATATATATATATATATAGATTATTCTGTTAGCTCGCATATTTAACAAGTAACGATAAACAAATAACAGACTGAGTTTCGATGAAAAGTGGAGGTTAACGTTAGAATCATGAAGCATGATTATCAATCGTTAGATCAAAAACGGATACAAATTAGAATGAAATGCATGGAATTAATTCATTTCTTAAACACACTTCATAATAAATAATAACATCAAAAATCATTAAATGCTTAGATCCACTTGTCATGCTTCTTAACAAATAAAAAACAATACAATGAAAAGCCACTAAAAAGTATAACTTTTTTTGTAATTAAAGATTGGATTGCATAAAGTATTAGGCATTTGTTGAAAAAAAAAAGGATAAACAACATATGGATGGATGATAGCATTATTGATGAAAACATCACTTTTTTCCAACCAATGAAAAACTCCCACTACAACTCCACCATTCTTAGCCCCTTTCTTCCCACCATTCCCATCACTAGGCCCCACACTTTCTATTTTTAGCAAATTCTCTACCTCATGCATCAACACCTGTACATCTTGCATTCATTCTTGTACCTTAAAAAGATATTGCCATTATACATATTTATTTACATCAAAATCAATAAATATTAATATACAAATATAATTTACCCAAAAACATACAATAAAAAAACTTATATTCCAACATAAACAAGAACAAACATAATTCCATTTTGGACAAATATTTGACATTTATTTTCCTACACTAGGATGCATTGCAAAACAACTATATCAACTTTCATCTTTTACACATTGTTTTATTTCTTGTTTCCACTTTTGCCCTTCTATCACTCTATTAAACTATACTGCTTCTTTGTACAAGCACAGGGATCTAATAGTAAAAACCCCCTCACACAGGCCTTTTTCTCAAAGCACTAGGTATAAAGGGGGAGGACCATTTCTGTAATTAACTTAAACTTTAAGGGCTTCCTTTTTTATAATTTAATATTCTATCACAAGTCCACCCATTGGTGCTCTATGAGGTATCCCCTTTCTCCTCTTCGCCGTCCTGAAGCTCGCCGCCGTCGGCGGCGGCGTTGACGGACTGAATCGACGGAACCGGTTGCTCCGGTGGCTGCTGCTGCTGTACGAATCCTCCGAATCCGACATCAATTGCTTCTTCTCCGGCGAGAATTTCCTCTTCCTATCGAAACTCTTCGAAGTTCCGACGATCTGGAAAAATCGCAATCGCGGATTCAATCATCAATGAATAATAACAACGAATTAACTACAATTGAGACTGAATTTGAATGATTTGAATCCAATTGAAAATGTAAAGAAGTAACTGAATTAAGAATTCAGTTTACGAAAGTGTATACAACTTGTCACAAAAAGTTGTTGTATGTACCGGAGTTTCAAAATTACCTTTTTAGTGTACCAAAGTTTTCAAAACTTACCGCTTAATGTATTTTGAACAACTTTTCGTGAAAAGTTGTATACTGTATACACCAAATAGTAAGTTTTGCAAACTTTGGTATACTGAAAGGTAACTTTGAAAGTTCGGTGCATACAATAACTTTTCGTGACAAGTTGGATACACTATCGTTAACTAAATTCTTCAACGAGGTTGAAAAATTAGGGCAATGGCCGGTGTCGATGAAGCTTACCTTGCAGCCAAGGGAGCAGAATCGGAACGAATCGAGAAGACTTCGTTCGCAAACTTCACAGGTGTTGGTAACGCCTTTTCCAGGCCTCGGTTGAGGCCGTTCGTTTAAGAAGACGACTTTTGCGCTATTGATAATGTAAGTCTGAACTGAAGTGATATCTAGGTATTTCTGAATCTCAGAAACCCTAATCACATCGTGATATGATGATCTCCTTATCTGCAAACATTCGATTTCAATTTCAAATCATATTAAATCTCAATCAAACTAATTTCAAAGAACTTTCTAGAAAAAGTCAAAATTGGCAGGTATTCAAATGAATAAGAGGAGAATAAGAGGAGAATAAGATACCTGAATGGCACGATGGTCCTTATGGTGATTAAGACATAGGGAGCAAAAAGCGCCATTGATGCAATCCAAGCAGTACATATTGCATTCAGACTTGTGAGAATCAGCGTGCAATTTACACTGAACAAAAAACGATTCTCGAAGCATCGGTTTCAGCCATGGCGGCCATTTCGGTACTTCATCTTTTTCATCATCAGGTCCACCAGCACCCTAACAACATTATACCATTATTATTATTAGCATCAATTAAACACATTGAAAACAAAATTGAAACAGAGATTGATGAAATTGGTTACCATAATCCGACGATTTTTAGGTTTGATTTCACGGACGATGGGGGTATCTTGATTATCGATCGCCAGTTTGAAAGAGTTTTTTTGGGTGGAAATTTGGGGGTTTGAAAAATTGGGGGTTTAATTTTTTGGAAGTGGAGGCGGCGAAGGAAGAAAAGGGTATTTATGGAATAAAAATGGTGTGGGGGGTGGGTGGGGGTGGGTCGTTCTTATCCGTTCACACAATCAATGTAAATGGACAATTTCCGAGCCTAGGTCCGAGCCTAGATCCGAACCTGAACCTAGGTGAACCATGTGTGCAAGGAACCGAACCTAAACCTAAAACCTAAGACCTTCTTTATTTTATTTACATTTTATATCCCTATAGAAGTTGTTTTTCAAAGTTTTGCCACTGAAAATTTAAAATAAAGCATGAAGTATCAAGATCTTGGAAAAGGATCAAAATAGTAACTTTTTTTAATCAAATTTATTTTTTACCTAACTTTTTAAGTGAATCTTGCTTTAACCGTTTTTCATGTAGAAATTTGAAAAAAAGTCTATGTTATTTTCCTAATTTATTATTCTTCCAAAAATGGAATTTATGTGTAAGGATTCAGAATTTTGCATTAACTTTGACTATTTTGGAAATCTATTTTAGAAAAACAGCTTGAAAGTCAATTTTTTTAAAAATATATTATTTTTAACGGGTATTCTTTTTTAATAGTTATAGCATTAATTATATTATTAAAATAAAGAATGTATTTGTTTTCTTCAAAAAAAGTTATTAATATGTTTAATAAAATGCCAATAGCACGTAACTCAGTTGGTAATGGTGAGTGGTACGTTTGTACAACATTAAATAGTCTTGGATTTGATTCCGGGATGCCTCCATAGCTACTACCTGCTGAGTGAGTCAAGAATCGTCTCACATTACGAAACTGACAGTTGATTGTGGGTTGGTTGGGATTGTCGATATCAATCTTGTACAAAATATATCTAATAAAATAATGTTTTTCTTAAATAAATTTCAATATATATTTATTGGTGTGAAATAATTAGAATATATTTATCTCTCCCAAATATATAACTTTAGAAACGGTTATCTTTATACCTTTTTTTATATTATCATAATAGTTAAAAAAACTTAAATCTTAAACTAACAATACAATATTAATTCTTGTTTAATTGGCTATTTATGCATATAAAAAATGTTACTAGAATAGCTATAGGGTGTAAAATATAAGTTACAAATGGGGTAATTTTGTGTAGTTTATTTGTAATTGGAGTAATGAGTAATGTGTTTTGGTTTTTATATATAAAAATTTGGTATGATGAGTTGGATCATTCATAGAATTAGTTGTTAATGACAGAGTGTGAGGTGGCTTTTGCCACTTTTGTTTTAGCAAAACAAAGTTAGAATTATGTTTTAAAGATCCTTTTTAAGTTTAATTGTGATAAAAAAAAGAGTATATAAATAAATAGATAAATTGTTTGAAGGTATTTTACAAGGGGAATTTAGCCAAAATGATCCAAATACATGTTGAAATTGACTTCCTATTCTTTTCTCTTATGTTATTACGAAAATAGCCATCAATTCCGTAATAATAAATCCGTGACCACGGATTTGGACCAATTTTGTAAGAAAATTTCAACAACAGGGGGTAAATCAGTGATATCACGGACTCGGGGATTATCAACGAGTCCGGAATTCGTGATTTTGGCTATATCAAGGAATCACGAATCCGTGATTTTGCTCTACCAAGAAGTCACGAATCCTTGATTTTGACTCCTTTGATCTATTTTTACATAATATCACAGATTAACTCCATGTGTTGAAAATTTCTTTTAAAATTTGTCCAAATCGTCAATCATGGATTTAGTATCACAGAGTTAATGACTAATTTAGTGAAAAAGAAAAAAAGATGACTAGAAAATCAATTTCAAACATATATTTGGCTCATTTTGATCAAATTCCCTTTTACAAGACATGTTCAAAAAACAATTTTAACATAAGTTTCGACATGTGTGTAGTTTTTGTTTGTTTGTGCAGTAATTCTGTTTTATGTGTCTCACATAACAACAATAATATGCATGTTTATATATTTTTAATTGAATCTTTTTTCAAGTTAAAGTTACTTTCTATAATGATAAACTATTCATCACATTGATTCTTATATTACTCATGAATATTATTATATTTTCTCATTGCAAAAGGTGTTTGGTTAGAATCCAAATATTTTCATGAATACCATTTCCTTGTGTACCCTAAATATCATAATGATTTCTATTTTGAATGTGTAAACAAGACAACAACTTCTTTTTAAACACTAATAGAATGGTTAACATTGTAAGTATAAATCTAAAGAATTTTAGATTTGTAATCATAAAAATTAAATAATGTGTTTTATTAATAACATATTTTATTCATTGTTGAGATGTTCATTTTTTAATTCCTTTACAGAAGGATGTTTGTGTCTTTGCTCTTCGGCCCTCGTTTCAATGGTGTAGGCGTTGGGGTTTGTTGGCTGTTTTCTTATCTGTTTTAGCTTTGATCAATGCCACTTCTTACGGATGTTGTGTTGTTTTCTTCTTTCTACCTATTCATTTTTCAATAATATATTACCCTTCAAAGAAAAGTATGATAAATTGTTTGTTTTAAATTATTTGGTTGACTATAAGTTACATTCATAATAAAATTAAAATTTATATACTTTTTTTAAATATATTTTTACTTTTGAAAGATTCCCTAAATTATGGAGTAGCTTAGGTAGAAAACTTTATTTGTTGAAACATGCCTAAATTTAAGGTCTTCTAGACCATATATTAAAAAGGTTAGGGACATCTAAATGTTTTGGTCCAAACATTAGTGGCAACATTTCATGTTAAGTATTGATTGCAATAACTAATGTTTCCCTTTCATGGTAAATTACCTTTATGCCCTTTTAACAATTGCATAGAAAATTCCACCTGCTAAGTTTGGTCAACCAATTGGTTTATTGGGAAAGTTAGTATATTGAACATCAAACCTGTTATTGTCTTGGGATGGGAGAGAGAAATGCTTGTCAATGAATTATTGGAACCAAGAAACCTTCACTTTACTTGGAAGTTGCATGAAAAATTCACCAACAATCCATCAATTGTTATTTTATCTTTCTCTAAATCCATCTCAACTGAAATGTATTGGGTTTGTTTAATATAACTGGTTTATTTTTGTCAAATGTTATTTGGAAACCATCCATTTTATATGTATATATAGATTTTGTCAAATGGTATCGTTAAT
Organism: Centaurea solstitialis; assembly: GCA_030169165.1. NCBI lineage: Eukaryota > Viridiplantae > Streptophyta > Magnoliopsida > Asterales > Asteraceae > Centaurea > Centaurea solstitialis. The sequence continues at coordinate 77,743,011 of CM058044.1, forward strand.
TGGGCTGGTTCATGGTCAACGAGGATTAGTTGGGTGCCTTTGAATGTCAGATACCCTGGGAACATGTGTATGCTAGCTTGTCGTTCAAAAAATATATATACCCTCTGGAATCATGTGAGACTATGTTATTTTCATGAGACCCATACAATTATATTTTTATACTTGAAATTTCATAACAAACCCTCTTAATGTTCAAATCTTTTTTATCTTTACATTTTTTTTACTTTAAAATTTAAAAATATAAAAATATAGTTTCACGAGTCTCATAAAAACATGTTGGTTTCATGGACACCCACCCCTATGTGTGTGTATATATACATATTATACATATATTAACATAAGTTAAGGAAAAAATGCTTTTGTTATGTTCTATATGAATCTTTTAATGAATTGTTAGTTTTTAGTTTTTAAGTCTATGTCATTCCTCTGCTTTATTATTGTTGATTGATAGACTTTATATTATAATGTTATTAATTTATATTAAATATTGGAATTTGAAAAAGACATATGATTTTAATATGTTTGGAGCTATACGTACGACATAGTTTGTGATTATCCTCTTAAAATAATTTTTATGGTTGATTAATTAGAAGCCACCGGAATTACGGACCCTCTTGTCCCATGTTGTTGACAAAGAAATGAATAACTCTCTTTGGGTGTTATCTAATAGTTTCCAAATCCAGTTTTAATTGGTCACTGGAAAACCGTCGGAAAACAGCCGGAAAATCGTCGCAAATTGTCGGTAGATGGAACAGTTGGAAAAAACCGTAGGTAGCTATTACCGACCAGGTTTTTAGCGACACTTGTTTCGTCAGAAAACCGTCGGTAAAGACTGTTTCCGACGGTTTTTTAACTGTTTTTGCCCCATCAATAATATCCTTGTTTTTTAGTAGTGAGTTTTATTAAATAACTATTCGCTATAAAATCGGTTAACCCTCCATTTATATTAATCTGCTTAATATTCAAAAACATGTTAAATGAACAAATTAAAGTAAAATTTTAATATTTATTAGATATATTGGAATCAAGTGCCTAAAATTTAAAGCATTGTTTTATTAATTTATCAAGTCGTGGGTGATACATTTTTTTTTTGCCAATGTACATGCTATAAGCATTGTAAGATTGAAATGAGAAGGTTTTAAGATGTCGTGGCTAAACTTGCAACTTTTTAAAACCCTTACAAGCTTGGTTGGATCAGTTTTGAAGGTTATTTTACTTCTCAGGGGCTAAATGATAACATTCTCAAAGTTTAGCCTTTTCAATACTAATTATGCAAATCAATATATATATCTATATATATATAAAAGCAAGATGTTGGAAGATGATGTGGACACCCTATTGTTTTGCACGTTTTTATTATTATTTTTATAGTTTATTTTGCATCTTTTCCGTTTCCATTCTAGAGTGTCTCATGCATTTTTATTACCTTTTGTATAGTTTTTCTCTTTTTGATGCTTATTACTTTGTTGTCGGTATTTATATGTTTTTGGCTAGTATTTCCGTGTTTTTGGCGAGTTTTATTTCCATTGTGTAGGTGTGCGTGGATTCGAGAAGAAGCGAAAGGAAAGGTGCGAGCGATGTGCGTAAAAGATGAAGAATGAAGATTGGAAGTTTGAAGAATGAAAGTTGGGCCTTAATTATCCTTTCTTTTCTTTTGGGCTTTTTGGCCTTTTGGCTTTTTGGCCTTTTTGGCCCAAGTATATAAGTCTTGTTGCTCCCTCATTTTGGGGGGAGGAAGCCATTTTTGTTAGTTTTATTTTTGGGTTTCCTCTCTAGATTAGGTTAGGTTAGGTTAGATTTTATTTTTGGGATTTTTGGAGGTACAAGCATCCATGGAAATGGTGGGAGTTCATCTTGAGCAAGGATCAATTCATTGAAGGGTAATTGTATCTTCTTATCCTTTTATTTTATTTCTTAATTTGTTTTTATATTTTAGGTTCTTGAGTTTTTGTTATTTAGCTTTTATTTTATGCAAGTAATTAGTTTATAAATCTTGATTCTTTCATTAATCTCATGTTTCTTATCTTTTTAGATTTAGGGTTTATGTGTTCTTATTTTAATGGCTTTCTTCATAGATGGTTATTGTTTATTAATGTTTTAGGTTATAATTTTGTTTCCTCAAATTAGTATTGGGTTGATTTATAGTATTTTCATGTTTATTTGTTTTATGTTAATCTAGCTCATAGTATAGGGTGAATCTTGGTGAAGACTTGATTTGTATCAATTGGTTGGTTTTATGAAAAAATGGTTTTCGGTAAAATAGTCGTTTGATTGTCCGACTAACGGAAGTTAGGGGTCGTTAATTGATTATCAATCGATAATTGTTGAATTTGTTGTTGAGATCTAAATGGAAGTTTGATTTTGACTTGGGTTAACCAATTGGTGATTTTCACTACATCATGGAAATAGTTGTTGGGAGTAATTGGGTATAAATTGTCTTGCTTAATGCTTCTTTTTGGAACCATCGATATGGAAATAATCGGTTTTCAAGTAAGAAAGATTTTTGTTGCCTTGGAAGAGGGACAAAAGTAACGATTAATTTGGACAATACTCACTTTGAAAGGCCTAAACCGATTTTCACCACCTTAGGTTAATTAGTGTAGATATTAGCATTTTTGGTTCGTTTATGTTATTAGTATTAATTAGATCTTTTGTTTGATTTTCATTTTAGTATTTGGTCGAGTCTTGTTCGTTTCTTAGTTTTAGTTGTCTTTTATAGTTTTGCTTAATTCTAGTCTTTATTATGTTTAGTGTAGTTAATTAGCTAGTCTTGTTAGAATTTCTTAGTTAATCCAATCCTTGAAAAAATGATTTCGCGCAACTAGCTAACGCCGTGAGTAAATCTATGCTTACTCCGTTGCCTCCCTGTGATCGACCCGTATGCTACGACACCGTACGCTTGCGGTATAAATTTTAAAACCCGAAACACTATTGAGTATTTGCTTAAAGAAATTTTCTCCTTTTTTTGAATTTTTTAAATATTAAATAAATTAAAGACTATTCTACCCCTAAATAAAAATTGCATGTTTTATTATAAGAAGGACTATTTGGTAATTTGACTTAACAATTTAATTAGCTTTAAGATTCATATTATTTAACTTTTAAGAACATTTATACTACCCTCTTCATCTTCTCATTTATTAATTAAAAAAAAAACCTACAACATATTCATCTATAAATAACAACCTAATGTCCCACAAAAACATAGTCAACAACTTTGAGTTCTATGTTTTGCTATTGGTTCCTATGTTTGTTTGATTGTTGCTCATTCTTCATAAGATTTCTAGGTAAGTTAATACTTTTTATGATTTCTGTAAGCTACATATTGTTTATGTGTGTATCAATTAATATTATTGTTTTTTATTTCTATAAAAAAATCCATATTATTTTTATACGTTTTGTGTATATTCCCTGTTGTTATAAAAGTTTTTTGTTTTTTTTTTAATTTTCAAAATTGTTACCTTTGTTTTTTTTTCATTTTCATTTTCATTTTCATATTGTTTATATTGTAAGCTATATTTTTTTTCATTTTCATATTTATTCTAATTTTCATATTTCCTAATTGATTTCTCCGTAAGCTATATATTATTTATGTGTGTCAATCAATATTATTGTTTTAGTCAAAGTGTTTTAGTCAAAGTGGCAAACACATATAAATATTTTATGTAAATATTGTGTTGGGATATATCAATACATTATGAGATATGCAAAAAAAAATACTCATTAAACATCTCATTGTTATAATTAATAGTCTGACACGTTTCTTTTATTATTCGAGTCGATTACAATGTATGACGATATGAAAGTTATTAGTTATTACTTTATTATGCACAAGACAACTTTAAATCAAATCTAATATTGATTTTTATTAACCTAATATATGATATGTTAATATTGGCTCATTAAACTATAATATTTTCTAAAAACTTTATTAACACCGCGCAACGCGCGGTGTCGAACACTAGTATATATTAAAAGTAAAACCCACACATCCTACATGGCATTCTCTCCATCAAGATAAATGAGTTTTCTTTTTTCTCCTTTTTTTGATTTTCTTTAATGTTGAATATATTAAAGACTTTTTTACCCCTATATGAAACATGTATGATACATTATTAACCTAGGTTCTTTTTGTAAATTTACATACATAAGTTTAACTTACAACTCTTGATTTGCTTCACCATTTACTTTAATTTATTTCTTAATAAATATGTTTTTCAAGGTTACAATATTAAACAAGAAGAGATCCAAGAGTTGAAGACATGAAAGATTTCATTTGGTGAGGGATGAAGAAGACAATAGTTGAAGAAGACATGAAATATTTTGTTAATGGTATGTACAAATTATACTCTCTTAAAAATGTGATTTGTTATAATATATTTGTTCTTTTCTATATTGTTGGATTTGTTATTATCATATTACATAGTTGTGTTTACATTTGTATCATATTGATTATTTAAAATTTTGGTATTTTCTATAAATATTTATTTCTTAATGAAATTTGTTTTTCAAAGTTGCAATAATAAACAAGATGGTATCCAATAGTTGAAGATATGATAGATTTCTTTTGGTGTTGGATGAAGAATACAAGAGTTGAAGAAGACATGAAAGATTTCTTAGAGGTATGTACAAATTATATTCTCTTAAAAATGTGATTTGTTATTACATATTTCTTCTTATCTATATTGTTGGATTTATCATTTTCATAATACATAGTTGTGTTCTTGATTTGCTTTTTCATTACTTTCTTTAATATTTTAATGCAACTTGCTTTTGAAGGTTGCAATATATAATAATCGAGATGAAATCCAAAAAATTCCTTTGGTGTCGAATGAAGAAGATGAGAGTTGAAGAACATATGAAAGATTTCAAATAAGTATGTGCAAATTATATTCTTTAAAAAATGTGTTTTGTTATTACATATTTTTATTTTCTATATTGTTGGATTTGTTATTATCATAGGACAAGATTGTGTTTACAATTGTATCATATTGAGTTGGTTAGAATTTAGATGTTTTGTGATTACAATATTTGATATTTTTTTTAATTTAAGCTTCATTGATAATAATCGTTAATACATCTATGGTAATTGCGTTAAATTTAAATTATTTCGAGATTTTTCTATTGAAATTGAAATTGAAATTGTCATTGTTGTAAGAATGAATATTATATTGTTGCAAACTCAAACAATCATCATCAAATCTTAATGGTTCTTCATTATCCAATGTCGAAATATTTTTTGTTGAAAACTCCATTGATTTAGTTTGTAATGAGTTGAAACAATATTTACTTCTAGGCTTTCATTTTATCTTATACATTGTTTATTTATAATTTTTTAAATAGTTTCTAGGTGGCATTCTCTAAGGCCAAGAAAAATATTTATCTTTTTTCTCAAAATTTTGATTTTTTTAATGTTGAATTTTGTAAAGACCTTTTTACCCTTCCATAAAACATGTGTAATTCAATACAAACTTGGGACTTTTTTGTAAATTTACATATCCAAGTTTAACCTCCAACTTTTCATTTTCTTCTTCATTTAATTCTCTTTATTTGTTAATGAAATTTGTTTTTTATAAGTTACAATGATAGACAAATTGAAATCCTATAAATTCCTTGGTGAAGCTAGAGAAGATGAAAGTTGAAAAAGACACAAAATCTTAAACATGTATGTAGAAGTTATGTTTGGCTAATATGATTTGTTACTAAAAAGAAGAACCACAAAATATGATGTGACATCTTCTAAGGGTTAGAAGATCATTTATCTTTTTTCTTAAATTTTGTAATTTTTTGTATTTTTGTATTTTTAATCTTTTTAATTAATATGATAATAATTACATTCATTATTAGAGTCATTATTTCAAACATAAATTGACCACCTTTTCATTTATTCTTCAAACTAGCAAACACATGTTATATTATATATACCAACTATTTACATCAAACACATCCATCAAATTGTCCAAGTTTTTCTCATTCATTCTTCTAAAATCAAGAAACTTATTTATGCTTTTTCTCATTCATTCTTCTTTTACTCTTTTTTTTTCAATATTAATTTTTCATCAACATTGATGGTTATTTATGTTTGCAATTAAACCATCTTTTCGTTTTCTCTACCTATTCTCCATCTTCAAACTATTTATACTACTACAACTTATGATTGATCATCCATTCACCATGTGTTTTCATGATGATTATCATGTTTATAGTTTTTTTTTTGTATTTCGTCTCTATTTTTTTTGTTTTGTTTACTTCGAGAAAACTAATCCGTATCTCATATATACATTTTGTAGAAATTTTGGTGGGGATTTTAGAGTCACTTTATCATATTTGAATAAACTTTGAGAGACAAGGTATGCATCTCTCTTACCTTTTGTTAAGAATTTAAAGTATTTTTTTTGGTTTATTTCGTCTATATATATTTTTTCTTTGGATTACTTCGAGAAAAACTATTCCATATACCATATATATCATTAATCATATATGCATTTTTGTAGAGATTTTGTTGAGAATTTTAGACTATCTTTATTTAACCAGGGCATTGTTTATGTTTCTTATATATTTCAAATGAAATCAACTGTATATTTTTTATATTTGTTTTGCAGTTTTGCTTACAACAACTATTCATCAATGGAATTGTTCATATAGGAAAATTCAAATTTATATATATATATATATATATATATATATATATTTTACTCCTAACTTTATTTTATGTCAAATCATCAAACATGTGTTAGAGAATATGTACACACACACACATACACCGACTATTTGAGACAAATTATTTGTTTGTTTTTTTTTGTTGAATTTGTTAACAATTGTATATTGATCTATTTGCGAGATCCATCCAATTGTAAGCTAAGATGGATGTTCCGTTAAAATAGAAGTTATTGCGTTTTCACCATAAATTTTGTAGGTAAAAACGTTTATCTTTTATTTCATGTTCTATACAAATTATATATTGTTGTTGATGTTTGCACATATGTTTTATTCGAAAATTGTTTTCTTGCGTGACAGTGGTTCTTTCAACGGAACCAATGATGCATTATTGACAGCGATTTTAGAAGACAAGATACAACATATAATATAATTGTTATAAGTAATTTTCAATGGTTATTTGTATTTTTATTTAGGTTTTATTTCATGAAAATTAATATGGGTATACATTTTTTAGACTGTTGTTGGAGTTTTAAAGCCCTTTTCTTATCCAAATCTTTTATATTTTTCCAAGTTTTTTGCTTGATTAAATATTTTAAAAATATTAGAATAAATATTTTTGTTATTTTGATGACACGTGAATATAATAATTTATATTTAGTTGTCAAAATATAATAATAAATTGGTTATAATGAATATAAATAAATAAATAAAGATGACAATTAATCAGTTCAATTTAAAATATAAATGAAATACTTATGATAATAAAAATATAATAACTTATCGTTACTGTTTAATGACAATTATTAATTGCTATTGTCTATATAATACTTTTTATATGTATTGATTAAAATATTAACGGTAGAATATGCCATATATATTCATTTTGTATGATACTATTTTCATTAATTCGATATAAACATATATATATATATATAAATCAATTGATCCTATTTTTAAGTGAAATTATAATTCCAAAAAACATGATAAATAAGTGAAGTCGTTATATAAAAATAAAATCATATATATTGATATTGATATATTGATGATTAATTTTATCTTACAAAAAAAAGGTTAATAAAAAAACCAAATAAAACTCATTTAATAATAGTTTTGATTTATAATGATTGTTATCTTACAAAAAAAAAGGTATAATTGTGATTAATATAAAATAAATAAAATTAGAATTAGTATATAAAATATAAAATTAGTCCTCTAAATAAATGAGATACTTATCATGTTTAATATCGTTTAAAATGTTATTAAATAAATAATATATATAATTAGAATTAGTAATATAAATATAAAATTACTACGATAATATACAATAAAATTGAAGTCAATAAAATAATAGGTGTAAAAGAAAATATAAAATCAATATATAAAACTTAAATTAGAAGAATCAATGTATTAGATGAATTTGATTTTGGTTACAATCTTAAGAATATCAAAAAACTCGAACATGTCAAATGAAATATTAACGATTCAATTAAACCTGCTCGCAGTCAAAGTGGTCGCAATACCAATAACTAATGTTCTTCTTTGTGCAATAAGTTTTTTTTTTTGTCAAAGTTGTAAACGAGTAAATTACAACAATTGTAAACAAATTATAAAACATCTCGCAATTATATAATAGTAAATAAGAGCGTCACATTTGTCTGATATCTTTTCACCAATCCTCAAAACACACGTCATAACTATAATCAGCGATATCTCATATTTCTTTTATTATTACTTTTAGTAAAAAAATTACCAATCACCGTGCAACGCACGGGCCCGCCACTAGTGTGTTTTAAAACAATTGCAAAAGTGAAAACACGTACCATATAAAGTTTGTGGCCAAATTGAAAAAGCAAAAAGTCGTGACCCACATGATCGATTTGGACAGTTGTTGTGACCTAGTTTGAAATTTTGCTCAATTTTATTTTAATCAAACATAATTTCAAATGATAGATAAGATCATGGTACGAAATAATAAACTAAACCAAAGTTTAGCTGAAAATAATTTTAATTTAATTTAAACTATGTATTATACATGCAAACAGGCGGACCCAATGTAGAGCACACAGTGGCACGTGCAACCGTTTTGTTACTCTGTTGCAATGCAAAAAATTTATAGGATCGTGAAAAGTGTCATCGTATCAATTTATTGTGTGTCACCATCTATAATTTGAAACTACAATGAGTACACAACTTTTCCTTGGTAGAGTTGGTTTGGAAGACTTCTATTCCACATTTCCATTGTAGACCCGGGTTCAAGTTCCGTTGGAGTCATTTTCCTAGGTATTAGCTTTCATTTTAGATTTATTATGTTTCTAAAAGAATTGCAATAACACAACACCTCACATTTGAAAAGCAAGGAACTGACCACTAGACCAATATTGACTTTGTGAAAAATGTCCATATACTTGTTTCTTATAATCAAATGGTGCCGCCATTTGAAAAATATTCTAGGTCCGCCTTATACTTGTTTCTTAATTTGTTTGTCTAAATTGAGAATTTTTTTTGCTTGGAAGGGTTTTTATAGATGCAATGAGTGTGGTTTTTTTAACTAGGAGAGCTGGTTTGGAATAAGAAAAACTCGACTTTCTGCATAAAGCTTTCATAGTAGCTTGTTGAGTTATGTTTTATATCGTTAAGCCATCACAATATAGTCATATGTAACCCGATTAAAAATGTTATAAGTCCCATTAAATTCATTTAACTGCTAACAAAGAGAACCTTACAGTTTTGTGCATAAGTTATCTATAAATCATATATTTCTTATCAAATTCCCATCTTCCAACATTCATCTGCTTGATCCAAAGCCATAGCTTTTTACATCATGTTTTAATCAAAGTTAGTACATTTAAAATTAATATATTACTCCAAATGGTGGATAGAACATTTCGCTTTTTCTAAAGTAGCCTAATATGATAAGTCAATGAAGAAAACTACTTCCAATATCACCATCATTAATATTAAATGTATAACACGTTAATATCGTTTACATTAAATGTAACATTTACCGTCAAATATCGTAAATTTGTAACTATGGTCGAATAGGTTGGAGCATCACCGTAATTATGAGATCTAAGGTAAAAAGTTTAAGTGATCAATCTTAACTTTTTTCACAATTGGTTAAAATTAACGTTCTTTTTTATTGTCGGTCACTGAGTGTCTTGTTTCATTTTTGATTCAACAATTAAAACGATGAAAGACAAAAACAATATCCAAAGTGACCGACAATTCTTTCATCTTTGCATCACTTTAAAAATAGCATTTCTAAAAATACTCTTTTATTCTTAAAAACACGTGGCCATTCACACATTTAATTTGACGATATTTGACATATCTCATATAATAAATGGTTACAAAGGTAGCGTGGCAAAGAAATCAGCCAAAAAGAGGCATTTAAGGTGCAAGTTCAATCATGGTTTTAATTCTATCACGAACCAAGATACTATTGACTTCCAAGATTATATCATTGATTATTATATGATTTCTTAATAATAATGTAATAAATCACAATAATATTAGACAAATTTAATGAGAAGCAAAATCAGATTTTTTTTAATATTGCAAACAAAATAATACATTTAAATGATCCATATCCATGACGATAACGATTTTTGTCAACTTAGATTTATCAAGTTTTCTTTGTTGATTAATAAATCATTGATTGACTTCGAATATTTAATAAAAGATGCTTGTTTTAAAAAAGAATTGCTTTTAAAACACAAATCTATGAAGTAATAACCATATTTCTCAATTTGGTTATTTTGGAAGAAAGGGGTTTCATTCTCTTTTTCTTTCATTTCTACCTTAGAGTATCCACAATTGTAAACCTTCAATAACCTAACCTCTCAGTTACCAACTTACCATATTTTTAAAAGAATAGATGTTCTTACAAAAAACTTACTTTCAGAAGTTTGAATTTATAAAATGATTAAGAAATAGCAAAAATAATAAATAAAATACTAATACAAAAGGAAAGTATAAAAAAAACCTGGGTTTTTATTCAAGCATTGGGTTCCAATAAAAACCCTATAACCGAACAAAAATCTTTATTCCACAATGAAAGTTTTTTAAAAATCTCAATAAAAACCTCAAAGAAACATCCATTAGGGATGATCTTAGGCCTTTTTCCTTTTATATGTGTGTGGTAGAAATGATAAAATCCAAACAGGGACAAATGGCTTGGGGAGGAAGTTTGGAAAGATATAAGAAAAAGCAAATTGGATTATTTATTTTTTGAGGCGTTGAACTCTTGATTGGTTACGGTTTGGTTCTAGAATGTACTTGGACCATAGGTCATTTTTTTTTAATTATTATAACTAGAGTTGCAAGAAATAATTTAATTTGTTTGAGGTTTACAAAATATATTTATGCAAACATGCTTTAATAATTTATACCACATCAAGATATGAAATTATGGGGTCACATGGGTCACAGGCCAATCCACACTTTTGGGTGTGGTTGCAGGTAGTGATGGCCATCCGGTCCGGTCCAGTTTAATCGATATCTGATCAGTCCTTTAGCTGGTTATAATCGGTCTGCTCTTAAACCGGTCACTTAACCGAAATCCTTAACCGGAACCAGGTATGTAACCGGTCCTTAACGATATTCTCTTATATCCGCCTCTAACATTGTGTATCATGTGGGTTGGGTAACTGTCACAACGAGGGTAGATGTATGTTGGACTATAATGGTCTACATCTCGAGTTAGTTTTCGTTGTGCTATAATACATCGTTTCTTGGAGTCCCATTAAGTTGACAGATTGCTATCTTGTCAGAGGGGGATCATAGAGATATATTGCAATCTTGTCGGGGGAATCACATTATTGTGATGGTTTTTGCGATAGTTGTAGACAATTATCTAGGAGGGAATGTAGCGATGTGATATGCTATTTTGATTTACATCTTTACGAGAAATGATAATAAAACTTACATTCTTAAACATTACTGTTTATTACAAAAATTCACAAACTTTTCGGTCTAACACCTATTTCTATTATAAATGTTTTTTCCAGATTGTTACCTTGTAGAGGGTTTTAGGTAAGACGTGAACCTCAAATTTGGACAGTTGCATCGTTACTAATCGCTAGCTAGTGGAGTTTAGCATTAAGCTATACAAAATTTCACTACAGTTCTACGTATTAATTGTCTATGTGTTTAGTTCTATTGCTCTCGACTACAATAATCAAGTTTATTTTTGTTGGACTTGGATATTTTGGATCTTAAAGGAATATTTTCGATAACTTAAAGTAAGCGAGGTGATATTTGGAAATCGGTTCGTTAAATAAGACTAATTTGATAAGAGATATAAAAAAACAAAAACTTGGTTTTTCACATCAAATGTGACAAGTAGCCATATAGAATAAATACATGACACCAAAATATGTAATACAATAATCAAGGCCATGAAGTTAGATTAATAAATTAATAAAACTATTAATGTCAAATTAAAATACTAAAACGTATATAATTGTTTCACTAGCCTACTTTATTTATTTGATACCAAACTTACCCTTACAAGAATCGTTGATGATGATAATTTTATATTTGTTGTTTGAATTTTATATGTGCACGTGTTAATTTCTTTATAGCTTTGTGCTTTACCATTGATCATGGTACAACAGTACTGTTAGAGTTTTACATTGGCTAGACTTGGATCAAATCTTCATTATATATGTTGGAACCCCCTTTTCTCCTTAAGGGCTCTTTTGGAGATTACATCTATCGGTTCCACATATTCTCACATGGTATTAGAGCCAAGGTCTATCACTTTAGGGACTGACATGTCCAGAGCAATCTACTCTCCAAGCCCTTTTCTATCCAGACCTCCAACCCTCTCCTGGCCCTTTTTGGCTCCTTCATCTAGCCTCTGTTGGAGGGGGCGTGTTAGAGTCCCACATTGGCTAGACTTTGACCAAATCTTCCTATATATATTGGAACTCCCTTCTCTCCTCAAGGACTATTTTAAAGATTATATCTAGCAGTTCCACATATTCTCCCAAGTACAATACCACAATACTAAGATGAAGTGGTAGACACTTTTGATTTATATATATATAGCAATGAACTTTTAAATTTCCTTCAATAATCAATTAACTTTTTCAAAGTAAAGGTCATAATTAAACGTTTCCTTTCTGGGGTGAGCATGACAACGACCCAAAAACTTACCTAAACAAGGATCGATAATCTCACACGGTAAGTCTAAGTGAATACCAACAATCCTTTCCTGATAAGCGTTTATCGGATATATGATGCACACCAACAATCCTTTTTGACAAGCGAGGATGTTAACCAATAAGGTAAGTGAGAGTTATGCTCTTGCCAATACAGAAAGTACTTATCCAGTAAGCATTTGGAAAACAGCTTCAATGTGTCCTAATAGAGTGTATTATAGCACTTAAATTATAAAACCAAAAACAAAATGTTCTATCTAAAAGTGTTATCATAATTGTATAAACGTTTTTGGGAGTCGTAGAAAGTTTTTTTTAGGACATTTATAAATAAAGTGTCATATTAGATATTTAATAGGAATGTTGATTAAAAAGGTCTTCGATAAACATAAGTGTCCTATACAAAAATGGATTCATAAGAAAACTCTCAAAAGTGTTTGTAAGTCACTAATAGAAAATTTTATTTTTATAGTCTTACAATACTTGTTACGATACCCAAAAAAAACCTTCTCAAATGGGACTTGGTATGGTGCTTGGGACTGGTCTCGCAATCTTAGAGGCAGAGCTTTAGATGATCTACAGGATATGGAGAACACGTTGAATTTGATGTCTTTCTCCCTTTCAGGCGCTGACTATTGGTCGTGGAACTGGAATAAAAATGGTATCTTCACTGTCAACCATCTATCAAAATTATTACAACTTGACTCGGGAGGTGATAGTGTAGAGAAGTTCCTTTGGAATCCTTTAGTTCCCTTAAAAGTAAATATTTTTATTTGGCGATTGCTTAAAGAGGCTGTTCCTACAAGGTTTAATCTGTCAAAAAAAGGTATCCAACTTCAATCTTTGGCTTGTGCCCGTTGTGAGAAGGGAGTGGAAACGTTGGATCATAGCTTCTTTTTATGTCCGGATGCTAGCGTTCTATGGAGGAAAATATGGGCTTGGTGGGGATTAAAATCATCTCGTATCTTTTCGGTTTCTGATTTTAGAAACTTGGTTACGCGATCGGAAAAGCTTACTCGCTCACGTTTGGTGTTTTTGGCGGTTTGTGCTGTTGCATTATGGCACCTTTGGAAGTGGCGGAACGACATCTTGTTTGCGGCCGGAGATGCGGTCAATCAGAAGAGGTCTAAAGATCCTTTTCCTGTGGTTCAGATTACCTCGAAGCTTTGGATTGGTAATAGAAAAAAAAAATTAGAGTTGGATCTTAGCAGTTGGTTCTCCTCGCCGGTTGAGAGAGTAAGTCTTCTGGTCTTTCCTTTTCGTTTTTTTGTAGCGTTTTGGGTGGTCTTTGGTTCCCGTTTTGTCTTTGTTGGCTGGACAGTTGGTTTCTTGTACTCTTTTTCTAGCTTCTCGCTAGTTTCTTAATAAATCGTTTTGTGCGTGCTTGGCGAGGGTGATGGCCATGCCGAAGCTCTTTGCCGTGTTCGCCTTTGCTCTTCAAAAAAAAAAAAAAAAAGAATACATTTAGACGTGACAAAAAATTTTAATCATATAAATTTTAGTCCTATAAAATATTCTATTCTGATAGTAAAACACTTTAGCCATCCTATAAATCCGATTTATAGTGAAGAATTAGTGGTTACAACTCAAAAGAAAATCAATTAGAAACAATAAAATGTTTGTTACACCAACTGGAAGAAAAATTGTTATTACCCTTAATATAACTTAACTTAAACCCTTAATATAACTTAACTTAAAGACAAACTTCATTAAATTTTGATTTATTTTGATGGATTAAGTATTCCCATTAACATTTGCTTGGGTAATCCTTTTTGATAAATTTGAAGTTTTGGGCTAGAATTTGGAATTAGTGTAAATCTATTTGGGCCGTCTTCCAAACTCCAAATGGAACATTTTCAAATCCAACACCAAACCCACATAGGTGGCCCAAAGCCCCAAATATAGGCCCATCCATTACTTCCATTATAATTTTATTTTTATTTTATATTTGTGTTGCATTTCATATTATTTTATTTATTTAACATTGCTAAAAGGTGAATCTAAAGTTAAGATAAACTGGAAAATAAAGCCAAAATAAGTTGAAAACTGTGTATTCCCAGAGCTATAAATGGCTAGCCATTTGACACATTCATCATTTTGAGTTATAAATGGCTAGCCATTTGACACATTCATCATTTTGCATACACTTTTTGAAATATAACTATAAGTTTAAGGGAAGGTTTAAGAAAAAACCTTAAAAAAACTGAAAAACACTCGTGTAGACCATATGCACTTATGTATAACAGACTTAAAAGTAAATTAAGTTGTTTTCTGATTTTTATGCGCATGTGCATATTACAAATGATTTCAATGCACAAATGCCTACGATCCAGATGAAGGGCTATGAAGTTATTCCTTGGTTTTTTTAGGCTTTCTTATAAACCTGGCCCTATAAATGTAATTGTGTAAATGTGTAAAGCATATGTACAAGAAAATGATAATATATGTTATTTCATGAAAAAGAACCTAAATTTAAACCCCATTCACTGCCGCTTGCACCTTCCTCACCTAACCACCATTTACCATCACCGACCATTACCAGCTTGAGTTTCACCACCACCACCATAGCCACCCTTGAACCGCAAAGCTTCCCTTCTCATAGCCTCCCCTAGTTTTCTTTTGCTAGTCGTATTGTGACTTGTTGGTATATTCTAAAATTAATAAATAAATAAAAACCAAGCAGATAAAAAACCGCAATTATGAAGAAAACTTAAGCTTGAAACCTAATATATTTGACAAGTCGCACTACATGTCAACCCAAACCAAAGAATGGAAATCTTTGGCTATTAAGATTCAAGTTTCAAAAGACTTAAATAAACATATGATTTTAGAATCTATTTCATCAAATCAAAAACCGAATCTGAATAAAAGAATAACCATGTTACAAATGTAGAAGCTAAAGTGAAAGTAGATCTCTATGGTAGTTAGGTACTTAAGTTGAGTAAGAAAGTAGTCATAAGTGTATATGTGTAGTATGTGTTTCGTTACGTTGTGACTATATAATAACTATTAATTAATGTTTAAAGCATAAAATGATGTTTTTAAAAGATTAGACACCGGGTATCCGGTTCCTAAATATGAAAACCCGATGGAATCGATTCTAGTTCTGATACCTATATTGTACGAACCGCCAGCTCTAGTTCCATAAATTTTGATCGGTATCCGTCTTTGTTCACCCCTATTTTTAGATGTTTATTATTTTGTGTGGATTTATTTTTCTACTTTGGCGTTTTTTCAAATTCTTACTTCGAGAAAATTTCAATTCCTTTTAGCTACTCAGAATTGTTTGTTCAAGACGTATACATTTAGAGAAGAAATGATATCATATTTTCAAAAAGAAAGAAGAAGATATTTTAAAATTTCATTCAATTTTGATTCAATCCCATTTCCATTAATTAAACAGAAACCAAGTAATTTTAGGACAATGACATTTTTAAAAGAAATTTTAAATTATAATAATTGATTTATTTGTTATTTATTATGACCTATTAAACATTTTCCGAATTTGTGGTCTTTGCAAAGGAAAAAACAAACTAGCTAGAAACACGACTTTATAAGTGTTAGCCTGAAAAATTCAAAATCACTTCACATTATTTTTGGCGTTTATATGTATTTATAAATAAGAGAATTATAAAATGGAATGCATATTGAATGTGTTTTTCTAAAGCTCAAACAATACATTTTTAAAGTGTTTTAACAAATAATGATTGTATAAAAGATTATCAGATGTAATTGTGAGAGTTTATTTATATTGCCAAGCAGCATACCATTCACACAACTATCATAACTAGTGGTGTAGAACTTTTCTTTGTGGTTTGGATTTTTCCCAAACCGTATTTTTTAAGGTTTTTGATCATCAAACCCTACTGAACCGTGCATTTTTATATATTTTATATCTTTTAAAAATATATATATGTACACACATTATTGTTAGTTAATTGAATATAACCAATACAATATTGATTCTTTATTAACTTTTCGGTTTTTTAGTTTCCATTTTGACTTTTATATACGTACTTCTTATTTTTAAGTTATATTGTCTAGTCTTTTGTTATACTCATCGTTGAACTTATTTTTTATTTACTTTTTAGATGTCACGTATGTCTTAAAACAAAGAGGTATATAATATGGGTTACTTTTAAATTTTTTTTGCAAAGATAAAAAAACCTTTGATGGTTTCTTTCCATTATTCTGATATGCATAATAAAATCAACCAAGCAACAAAATTTTATATTTCTGTTATAAATACATATAAATGTATTAATATGTTTTCATATAAAGTTTCGATTCGTTGTCTACTGAAATACTAAAGCATTAATTACAACATTTTAGACCATTTCAACCCTTGGGAAAAGAATTTACGTGGTGCATGTCATTTTCAAGAAAATAAATGTCAATGTTCGTAAAGTAAGATACAATAAGGGGATGAATTTTGAAATATTGTTGCATTCATACCCTACCATAGAACTTTATCCTCCAAACCATTTTATTCAATTATTTCATGTCCATCATTTAATGACAACAACTAGTTGTCAACTTGACATTTTCAAGTCTCAAGATAATACCTTTTTCTCTCTAATAGTTTAGATCAGTAACTTTGCACTAAATTGACTAT
Source organism: Centaurea solstitialis (assembly GCA_030169165.1). Classification (NCBI taxonomy): domain Eukaryota; kingdom Viridiplantae; phylum Streptophyta; class Magnoliopsida; order Asterales; family Asteraceae; genus Centaurea; species Centaurea solstitialis. Next base: position 77,760,450 of record CM058044.1, read on the forward strand.
TTCTTTAATTCATAGGGAGGTGATATTTCCACATAATAAATTGATTCATCCAAGGAAAATGAATGGTTCACTAAATTGTACATTAGCTTTAAGGGTGTTGTACATATGTGGAAGAATCAATTTATTAAGTGGAAGTATCAATTCCCTAATTCATATGATAAGTTATACATCAAGGAATCACTAAACAATCATATTCTATGAGTAAATAATTAGTTTTTTAATGTAAATTAAGATAAATCTTCAAAGCTTGTTGTGTGGTCGGTTTTGTTACGTGTCAACTCTAATGCGACACAAATCTTAGAAAATGTAAGTTTGTGAAGTTGATATCAAATAGATTAGATGATTGTACTAAAAAATGTGGAACAAAAAAGCTCTTGTTTTATCAAAAGCTAAATGAAAGTTCCTAAATATTTGTTACTCATTCTAACCAATTTAAGAAAGACTTATAAAAATAGTTAATGGGTGGGTAAAGAACTAAAGATAGTACAAGAATAAAATACCAATGTTGTCAATTAAGACCACTACAACACAATGTGACACCAAGAAAATGCCACTTTTTCAAAGCAACGGTGTTTTGAGAATTTGACCATACTTATAAAGTTAAATGTCCACCACACTGTCTTATATTTAAATACGTGTTGGTTGGTAAGATCTCTTGTAAAAACATTTTTGATAAATTTTGTTTAATTTATATAAACCAAAATCAAAAACTAGTTTTTTTATATAAATATATAATTATATTCAAGTTAAACAAATTATTTATGTTAAGTATTTTAATTTTTTTTTATGTTATTAACATGCTCAATAAACTTAGTAGCTTTATAAAAAACTTAATAAGTTTAACACGAAACGAAATTTTTATTCAATTTCACTTGTAGAAAAAAAATTATAATGAATTTAAAGAGTTTTTTTACTTACATTAAACTTCAACTACTTTTAAACCTTAAAGTTCAAAGAAAGACCTCAGATTGATGCCTTCTCCGTCGATTCCACATTTGCATCTTCATTAACGCCTTCTCCACCTTTTCGTATTCTCAATTCGTCGTCGGTCTTCCAACAATTGACGTTCTCAAGAAAGCTTCTTTAAACCCTAAAAAGGCAATTACAGAGACAACTTCAATAGGTAGGTGAATCAGTGGTTATCTTCTCTCTATATATACATCTGTATGTATGTGTGGATACACGTATAAACGTACACATACACATTTCCAAGTATTTGTTTGTGTGGAATCCCAAAGGATGTGAAAAGATTAAAAGCGAAAAAGGGGAAACATCAGATTAAGGGAGTGGAATCCCAATTATATGTTTTTGTTCATATTTCGATTTTTCATGTTAATCTCTTTAATCCTCCTTTCTTTTTTGGGTCTTTGTTTAATTCTCCTTTCACCAGTTATAAACTCAGTTTATTTTGTTGTTTCCATGTTTGGGATTTCAAAATTTTTGTTTTGTCTCTACTATATGGATTTCTATTTAATTTTCAGAGCTATAATTTTAGGTTTGGAACAAAAGATTTTGAAAGGGTAAAATGATCAATTCTGACATTCATATCGTTTATTTAGCAAGTCAACCGAACATTAATTTATCTTATATTATATAGACAATTATATGAATACAAACAACCTTATCCATACAAGACTTAATGAAAAATAAAGCAAACAACCCCAAACTCTCATTTCAAGAAAATAAATAAAAACTTCTATTTTATTCATTTCTTGTACTTTCTTCCTAAAATCGAGAAAACAACATTAGAAGATATATTGAAGTAAACAAAATCTTTATTCTCTATATCTTAAAAAAGGCATTATAGTTTATAGATGCTCTAAAATTATATTACAAAAATCAAATTTTGTTATAGGTAAAAGGGAAAAACGAAATCTTTGGATGAAAAGGGTGCCTTTGACATATCTCCCAAATTTAAGGGACCGTATCCTGTAAAAGTCCTCTTTTTAGTAAGATGGTGGCAAAAAACATGGTTAAAAAAGTAAAAAAGCCAACAATAATCACATATAACCATATCTTATATCTTATTATTACTTTATTTATTTATTTTAATTTAATTTTATATGTTTATGATGTCTCTGTTTGATGAAATGAAAAGGAAATTTTTTTTTTTTGAGGACATGTGAATCTATTTTTTTAAAATAGGCATGTACGATTATTGTTAAAAGCAAATTGTACTAAGAAAGTCATATTTAGAAAGTAAAAGCTTTCAATCATTGTTTGATTTGGTACAATTTCTAAACCGAACTCAATACATGATCTTAGATCAATATTTTAAACAATCTTGCAAGTATATTTAACAATGTCACATAAACCAAACTAGCAAAATGAACTTTCTAAAATTCAAAGGGCAATTTGTGATATTATAAATTATTAAATTATATAAATATAAATTATAACGTAATTAATGATGTGATAATGGGATAATGGATACCACTTTTGATCAATGTATATAATTTCTTTGATGTAAGATTTTATTATAAAATTAAGGTGACACTCTTAAAATAGGATTGGTGTTGCAACGATACAGATGCTTTTAAGTGTACAAAGATTAATAGTAGTTGTGGGTGCCACTCATTGGCGTTATGTCAAATATTTCATCCACCAGCACTAAAGTAGGGTGCTGATATACGTGTTACATATCAAAAGTTTAGGCTTTGAAAAGAATAACATGTGTAATTTTAGATGTTAAACATTGTAAAAATATGTTATTTTAACTAAAAGTTTCATAATAACCAATAGTTAAGTTGGATCACAAACGAGTCAAACATTGGACAAACTTTGATGTGGGTGAAACCTGCTTACCTTTGAGCTGAATGGTTAATGGATTGAAGACTTGAAGGCCTCTAGCTCAAATGCTATCGAGGCCGAAATAGTGTTGAGCATGCTTGGTTCGAATTCAAACCGAATACCTTTTTCTCATGTGTTTTTAGTTTAAAATAATACTAATAATAATTAATTAAATATATCAAAAAATAAATAAAGGGTCATAACCGAAGATTAATTAAAAATATTCTTTTAGCTAAAATGAGTTATTTTTCTTAATTTAAACTATCAAATCAATGCTAATAAAATACGTTTAACGTGAACGTCTCGTTTTATATTTCTTATTTTCACTTCTAATTTATACGATTCTTCATCTTATTTTCTAGATCATCATATTTTGGTTCCTAAAATTCTAATATTTGATTTTTACCACATTTTTAAAAGATCAAATTTTGTGAATTTAAAAGTTCAACAATTCAACATTAATTTATGCAAAGACGCATAATAATTTCTGATGATGAACTGATAATTCTCTAGCATAGTTTTGGGAAGTTAGAAGGTGGTTCTAATCGTTTGAGGAGGTCAAAAATAAGAAAAATATGAGTTTTGGAATTAAATAAAATTTTGTTGAAGTTGGAAGATTAAAAATTAGAACATGATACAATGGGCAACAAGCCAACAATACACACGTAGATTTAATTTTAAATTATATAACTTATTTGATAACTAAACATATTATTGTGGTGGTATAATTGAATTGTAGTCTTTGTAAAAATGTGTCCTTGTTATGTTTTTTTGTTGAACTACAAATTTTTATATAGATTGATGTTTTAGTCATTCTTATCACACTTTCTCTAAAAAATTACACTACCTTTATAATGGAGATTCAAGAACTTGTTGAAAGGCCAAAAAAGGAAGAAAAAGAAATTATGGGAGGGACCATATGAGAACCTCCAAGTAACACTTAGCAACCTGCTAACTATAGAGACAAATTGTTTAATTTATTGAGTTAATTACATATTTGGTCCCTGTGGTTTACACGAAGTTACGATGAAGGTCCCTGAACCCTAATTTTCATGCCTACGGTCCCTGTGGTTTGATTTTCGTTACCATGGTGGTCCCTTGCCCTAACGTCCGTTAAAAAACTCTGTTAGGGCAGGGGCATTTCGGTCAATTTATAATTTTTTTTCATTTTCAATTAAAATTAAGCTTTACTTATAATATTTTAATATTTTCTTTTATATAATATATGTGTATACCAAAGAGGGAACATGTGGGGCCTACCACCTACCACCTAAACACTTACTAACCTACCAACTAAAAGTCTACAACCCATCACCTCCCTTCATCTTCTTTACATTTTTTTTCCAGGTGATGCTTACACACCTACTTACCATTACCACCACCACCAACCACCTATCCACCACCACCATCACCAACCAACCACCACCACCACCACCAACCAACCAACCATCCACCACCACCACCAACCAACAACCCACCCACCACCACCCAACCAACAACCCACCCATCACCACCACCAACAACCCACCACCACCACCACCACCACCAACAACAACAACAACACTACCTTCCACCCAATACATCAACACCTACTACCAACAAACCACCATCACCAACACCCACAACCACCAACTCCGGCCACTCCAACCCACCTCCACCTCTATTTGCCAGCCACCATCAGATCCGACCACCATCGCCGCCTCCCATCAGATCCGACCACCGCCGCCGCCTCCCATCAGATCCGACCACCGCCGCCGCCTCCCATCAGATCCGACCACCGCCACCGCCTCCCTCCAGATCCGACCACCGCCACCGCCTCCCTCCAGATCCGACCACCGCCACCGTCTCCCTCCAGATCCAACCACCGCCACCGCCACCGCTTCTCTCCAGATCTGACCATCGCCACCGCCACCGTTTCTCTCCAGATCCGACCATCGCCACCGCCTCCCTTTAGATCCGACCACCGCCCAGCACCATCATCTTAGCCTCGCTCTCGTGGCGTCCTCCCAACGAGGTGGTCGGAGTTGCAGGAAGGGGGTAAAGATCTGAAAAAAGGAAGAAGAAAAAGAAAAGAATGGGGCTCTTGGTTGGCAGGAAGAACAAAAAGAAAGAGTGGGGTTGGGTTTCTACAACCGACGGGTGGCGGCGGGTTTCTGCAGGCCGACAGGCGACGGTGGGGGTGGCCGGCGATGGAGGTGGCCGGCGGTGGAGGTTGCTGCAACTTCTTAGGGTTTGGGGGGGGTTTGGGGTTGGGAAGAGGGGAAGGGAAAGAGTTAGGGGTATTTTGGTCTTTAACCCGTTTTTTAACGGTTGCTTTTAACAGAAGTTAGTGGCAGGGACCACCATGGTAACGAAAATCAAACCACAGGGACCGTAGGCATGAAAATTAGGGTTCAGGGACCTTCATCGTAATTTCGTGTAAACCACAGGGACCAAATATGTAATTAACTCTAATTTATTTTAGCAATTTGTTAAATATATGAACCCGTTTTCTATTCCTTTTTAACCACTCAAGAAGATGAATCTCCAATTGCATAGGTAGTGACTTTTTAGAAAGTGCAAGAGAGAAAATAGCTTAATAGATAAATTCATTCGGCCAAAATGATCATCTACATCAATTATTTTTTTTGTAAAAGGTGTAATATATTGAGATAATGAATATTTAAGATGGTTTAATATTAAAATAATAAGTCCATTGTGACCTTAAGGTTAAAAAAATGCTAGGGCTAGTCAAAAATTCTGTTCGAACTACTTAAATTAGTTGAAAAAAGTTAAATCAAACCATTTTATCGATTTTCATGTAGTGGGATCCACTTTTATGTTCCAATTAAAATATTCTATTCAAGACATTAAGTTTTTAAATTTAGTTTTCACTTGTTCACGTTTCATAAATTCAACAAAATACCTAAATTTGTCAAAAAATCTAAATCTAAAAATTCCGTCATAATTAGAAAATGTTTGTCATAAACCAAACTATTAATGGTGGACTTCTTCAACATTTTTTTTTTCAATTTGCACAATGTTATTTTATAGTTTTGAAGATAGTTATTTTATAATTCGATATAATTTTTTAATAATAATATAATGGTAAAAATTTAGTTAGACTAACCCGTATTTTACTGGTCCAATTTCACTGGTTTGGTTAGTTGCTACCAAAGTCCTCGGTTTAGCAATATTCTGCAACCGACATTCCAGTTTGGTTTTTGAACCATCAAACCAAGCCAGGAACACCACTAACAAAATACATTGAGATATGACAGGAGATGTTAAGCTCGATCATTTGCCTAAAATGTATAAACCATCCTTGCAATCATAAGTACTTTTTTTCAGCATAAAATCAAAGCTCAAAGTGTAAAAACTCTTGAGCAATCAACTTTTTCACGCTTTTACAAGTTTTATAAATTAAACATCTTCACATTTTACACACTTACACGTTTTTATCTCAAATCTTAATGAAACTAACAAGTATTGAGTCCAGTGTCCACATGGTAAGAATTAAACGATTATGTACATTAAAGTACAATAGAAAAGTTGTGGCATTGACTTGTATTTTTCCTTTCATTAATGGTTGATGAAAAAGTTTCTGAGTCTAGAAACTAGAAAGTATTCACACGTCATGTTCTATGTACCGCTAGTACATTCCCTTACAATGAACACGGTATGCAAATTGAGTTTTCACATAGTATATTTTAGGAGCTTCATTTACTAGTTACTTAATACAGATTATTTATTTATACGTTGTCTTTTTCTATTTTCTTGTACATCTTACCTCCACTGGTTCATCGTCACCCACCCCACTTGATTTCATTTTTGATTTTTTTATAAAAGATTATAGATTCAATGCATTATTATTGTAAAAAAAAAACATTAATGAAGTTAATAGCACTTTGAATGACAATAATAAAAAGACCAGAAAATAAAAAAATGATTGATTCTTTTTCCTAATTCTTAAGATTTCTTTGAAAAGCTCCAAAAGAGATTTACTCAATTTCTATATAATAAAGGATACCCTCTCTAATTTTTTAGATTAATTTTGGTACATATTCTTTAAAATTTCAATATTAATTTAACTTATGCCATAATTATTTAATCATAATTATAAAAATGGGAACCTTTTGCGTATTAAGCCCCACCATCCTTCTATACTTTATGCTTCCAAAAAACCCCCTTGCCACCATTTTACGTCCACTCCATATCTGACCTCTAAAAGTTAGTGAATGACAAAATAGTCCTCCAATGAATCTTCAACTTCACTTTTCATCCCTTTATATGCTTGTTTTCTACTCATAATTATTAAAATTGTTCATTTTTAAAACGCTCTTGATGATTAATTAATGATTATATCTGAGTGAAAAAAGTTTAAAAAAACCCAACAAACTATTCAACTTTGAATGGTTAAGTCAATAAACAATTTTTTTGAACAAAAAAATCATTAAACTTTCTCATGTTGAATGATTAAGTCACTAAACTATTTTTTTGAATAAAAAAACCATTAAACTTTTTCGTTTTGAATGATTAAGTCCTCGAACAATTTCTTTTCGATAAATAAACCATCAAAATTTAAAATTTTGGTTACTTACCCCCTTTTAATAAAAAAAAATTCAATGTAACCGACTATGAAGGTTTTAAAGATAAAATATAATTATGTTAGTTTAGGTTAAACAAATATAAGTACCAAATTTTTTAAAATTCAATGATTTATTTTGTTGAAAAAAATGTTTATGGACTTAATCATTCAAAATGAAAAAGTTTAATAATTTTTTCATTTCAAAAGAATAGTTTAGTGACTTAATCATTCAAAATGAGAAAGTTTAATGGTTATTTGTTCAAAAAAATTGTTTAAGGACTTAACCATTCAAAATAGAATAGTTCGTTGGGTTTTTTGGACTTTTCCCTTATATCTGGAGGTAATTGCTTTGTCTCATTTTCTATTTAGTTTTAAAAAGCAAATTAAATATACTAAAGTATATATCAAAATCAGTCATGCAAATAAATTAAATAGTTACTAGTCTAATAATATCAGTATTATTGGTATAGCCTATATTCGTAAGAGATTAAGCGCTGTAATTTAACACCTATCCGAGTAAGTGCTTAATAATATCACTTACCTATTTGAACACAAAAATTATCGAGAATCTTACTTGTTAAGAAATATAAAAAGGATCGATAGCCTTGTCTGATAGTAGGTGAAAAGACTTTTACCACATAAGTGCTTACTAAGTTTAAGGTGCATAGCAACAACTAATTTGGATTATCGGTAAACACTTACCTCGTAAGCATTTCGTAAACAACCTCTAAGGATTCAAATCTCAACAACAATTATGTCATGACACTACTCATCTGAAATGGAGATGTAATAGGGCGCTTGAGGGATTAAAGTGATATTTTTTTTTTTCCATTTTGAATGCAAATGTGAGAAAGAATAAGACGGTACGTACTTGTTTGCAAATTTAAGACCGTTTGTTTTATTTAAAAAAAAAACCTGAAATCCTCCTATCATTCTCTACAACTTCAAGAGGTGCACCACCCACCTCTCATTTTTAGACGTAAATTTAGACTTCAAACCTCTTAAAAAAACAAACAACCCTTAAGTTTTATGCAACAAAAAGTGAAATAGCAATAATACAAGGACCATTTATGTCATCCCCTCAAACCTAACCACCGGCCCAAAATCGTTTTCAAACCATGGTTTACTAAACCTAACCACGGTTACCACTTTCCCTCTTCCTTTATAAGCACCCCCACCCATTAACAAATTGGACTAATTCCTAGAGAGAGAGAGAGAAAATATCAAAAATCAAAACAACCAAAAATCAGTTACAAAACAGATTCATTCAACAGAATCATTCACACACACAAAAACACACACACACACACACTCGATCATGGCGTTCTACTTGGACGAAGAAGAAGTCTGGAAATGCCAAACGCATCCGTCGAAGCGGCGGAGGAGCGGCGTCTGCCCTACCTGCCTCCGCGACCGCCTCGTCACGCTCTGTCCGGAATGCGCCAACACTCGCCCCTGCGCCTGCTTTCCGGCAGCAGCTCCGATCGATTCGACAACTTCGTCTTCTTCGTCGTCCTCCTCCTCGGTCTCTCGGTTCCAGTTCACACGCGGCGGAAGCCTCCGCGACGGTTTCCTCGGAACCGGAGAAGTAGGCCGCGTGTCGAGCCTGATCGAAAGCGAGCCTGCGTTCCGGAAATCGCGATCGCTAGCGATTCCGTTTCTACGATCCAGATCGAAGTATTCCGGCGATCGGAGGTTTTGTGAAGAGGAAGAGAGGAAGTCGCTGCCGCCGCGAGTCAGCCGGAGGAAAATCGGATTCTGGTCGATGTTTCGGTTGAGTAAGACGAAGAAATGCGGTCGACACCGTGACGACGGATTGGAGGAGGATTCGAATCGGAGCGATGTTTCTTCGGTTGCGACCGATGATTATTCGAGGATGATGAGATCTAGATCGGTTGCTGTCGGAGCCGGAGCCGGTGACGGATTCAGTCCGGTGGCGGTGAAGCGCCGGGGATGGTATTTTCCGAGTCCGATGAAGGCTTTCCGGCAATCGAAATTACACGAACGATCTCCGATGCATAGAGGCTGAGTTGCTTAAACTTAACGCTTAATTTTAATTTTGGTTATTTTAGCATTTATTGGGGATGATATGGAGAATAATTAACATTTGGTTATTTTCTTCGGGGAAGATAGCGTCTGGTTTAAATGTGAACTCATATTTCATTGTGAACGTGAGTATCAGTAAAATCACAATATTCAGTCTAAATGTTCATGTTTTATTCTGACTGAACAAAGCTTTGTTCAGTCTGAATAAAAGCTTCTTACGTGCACGTACATGATATTCATACTGAATAAAGCTTAGGTGTCGATTCAGATTGTTTCGTGGCGCGATTTTAGTGGTTATTGGGTTCACAATGAGAAGATGAGTTTAGGTTTAAAGTAATGATATCTAGGATTGTATATGGTTTTTAGGTTATTATTATTATTGAAGTATGAATTTGGATGGGAATGCAATAATAATGTTAAACTTTGGGTTTGATTGCTTATTAGGATTTTGGAATAAATAAATAAATTGGGCTAAAAGGTACTCTGTGTAACGTGGTTGTTACTTCTGCTAGTTGTAGGGATGGAATCTTTGCACATCTTAGGTGTATTGATCGGGGAAAAGTTTCTTTGCACGTACTATATAACATGATTTTTGATTCGTTTTTTTCTTATGGTTTCCTTTTCTTCAAAGAAATGGCTTTATTTAATTAATATCTCTTGTGGGACCACAAAAAACTTATGATAGATGAGATTTTCACCGACTTATTTATATTTGATATGGGATTATATGATAACTTATTGTTTATAGTAACCATGTTTTGATGAGATATAAGGGAAAATCTCAAGAAACGAAAAACTGAGGAGCTTTTCGTTTGGACCGTATATATTTGTGTATACGGGTAATTTGAGTTCTTTTTGGGTTTTACACACAAGTTCGTTATGCACCTATGTATATGAACATGTGTATATTATAAAATTACCTGTATGCACAAGTGCATACGGTCAACGTGGAGGGCGGCTATAACGTGTTCTTCAGTTTTCCGTTTATTTGAGATTTTTCTTTGAATCTGATCCTAAGTTAGTAACATAAATCCAACTCAGTCAAAGATTGTGGTTGGGCTCTAGGTCCAATATAAGCTGGGCCGGGACAACGACGGATTAGTGGGCTCCCCATGGATGCCTGATACCGCGGAGGCGTGCCTACGTGTGTGTACTCGTGGTAGTTATTCGTTGGTTTGATGCCGCCTGCCTTTTAAAAAAACATAAAGATTAAATCAAATAAAGTTGTATTGAAAGGAAATAAGAAAGGGATATATGGGATGATTCAGAAAGGTCATGGAGAGGGTGGCTACAACTAACTCACTCCTGCTGGCCAACCCTATTCAATAACTCTACTATTTTCTTCATCTTTCAAACCTAATTTATTACCTTCTTTTAAATGCTAGTAAATTATTTTACATTTATCATTGTTGAATGTTGATTAAAACCCTGTTCAGATTTGCTTATATAACGTTTTGCATTAATTTGATCAATTAATTTGGTGCTTTGTTGAGGGTATATATGAAGAGGTGAAGAATGATAATGGTAGTGAATAAGGATGTGTTTTTTGATTCAATACAATGCAATGAATGACTTTTCATTTAACAAGAGATAAATGAAAAGAAATTTATAAACGAAATACCGGATTTTATTTATAAATGGTTAACAAATTAAGGCCATCCACTGTCGACCCTTTACAACCCAATGGTTTCAGCTGCCACATCAGCGCCACATCAGCTTTCCACAAAACTACCCAAAACTACCCATTTCATTCACTGTCGACCCACTGCAACCCACTTCATCAAAACTCATTTTAATTTAAAACAATTCTAATATTATATAAAAATTAAAAATTACATTATAAAATTAAAATAAAAATAATTCTAATATTAGAAATAAAAATAAAAAATTACATTATAAAAATTATAAAATTAATTTTGGGATGCCCAATAGTGTTCCGTTAAATCGGCTCGTAGTTGGAGGTGTTTATCACTATTTTTGACTTCGTTGACGTTTTGCGCTCGTTCTTCTTCGGATATATCTACTTCGTCTTCGGTAACCCAACTTTCATCAAACGGATAATTTGCAAAGCCTTCGTCTTCACGAATCATGTTGTGCAAAATTATGCACGTGTACATTGTATACCTTAATTTTTTCTTTGTCCACGCCCGTGCCGGATACTTAACAATGTGCCATTTTGATTTAAGCATCGCGAATGCACGTTCGATATCCTTCCTAGCCGATTCTTGACGCTCCGTAAACGCTATCCGTTCGGGTTCCGTTGGATATCTATACGCCTTGACAAAAGTCGTCCACTTCGGATAAATCCCGTCCGCGAGATAGTATCCGTGTTTGTATTGTCTTCCATTCACTGAAAACGAGCTATCGGGTGCTTTGCCTTCGAACAAATCGTTGAATATCGGTGATTGGTTTACAACGACTATGTCGTTTACGGCACCCGGGGTTCCGTAATATGCGTGCCAAATCCAACCATCGTACGATGCTACCGCCTCTAAAACCGTTGTCGGTCCTTGATGATCACCTCGATGGTATTGACCCCTCCATGCTACGGGACAATTTTTCCAATCCCAATGCATACAATCTATGCTACCAAGCATGCCGGGGAGGCCGTGTTGTTGCTCATGCAATGCGAACAACAACTGAACATCATTTGCGGTAGGCTTCCGTAAATATCTTCGCATATAAAGATGTATAATACCTTCACAAAAATTAGTAAAACATTCCCTTGATGTCGTTTCGGACATTTGCAAGTACTCGTCCGTGGCATCAGCAGCAGTACCGTACGCCAATTGTCGGATCGCAGACGTACATTTTTGAAGCGGAGAGAACCCCTTAACTCCTCTTGCATCGTGAGTCCACCTAAAAAATTCGTACTCCCTCTCAAGATCCTCAACTATTTTAAGGAATAGTCGTCGTGTCATACGAAACCGCCGTTGGAAATCGTTATCGTCATACACCGGATTATCTGAAAAGTAGTCGTTAACAAGTTTCTCGTGTGCCACTATACGATTTCGACTTTTTGGCGTCCTCCTCGTTTGTCGACTTGAAGTTGCTTCGTCACCGACAATTAGTTTGACCGCTTCGTTCACGGCGGCTATCGCCGCCAAGTGGTTGGCCTCCAACAAATCGTCAGCGTCGTAATCGTAATCCGGGTGGTAAATTGATGAGGATGATGCCGATGATGATCGTGATGATGACGATGAAGACATTTTTTTTGAAAAGAAAAGTGGAAGAGATGAAGGTTGTGTTTGATTGAGAGTTGTGGAATATATGAAGGTTGTATATATATATATAGGAAATTAAATTGAACAAAAAAAGAAAAGAAAAAAAAAAAAAAAATAGCCGTTGGTTTTTCCAACGGTCGAAAAAATGCTTCGGTTTGGGAGAACCGATTGCCCCAACCCGATCACATGGCGCGGCGGTGTTTGTGTCCCAACCCGTCGGCTTCATCCAAGCCGTTTGCCAACCCGACGAGATTTCCATCCCACAGCGGATGGCCTAATATATTGATTTTCTATAAAGAGAGTTATAATAAAAAGGCTCTTAATTTTCGTAAAAACTGTCTTCTAAGGTAACAATACAACTAAAAAGGACTAAAGTGTGCTTGAATACATCATGGCTAGTGTATATCTGCAAAGCTATTATAAATTAACATGAGGCTTTAGAATTTCACTTTTAAAGAAAAAAAAAAGTGAAACTACATCCAATCTTATTTGTCCTCAATTTAACTCATTAGTTTCGCCATTTCCCCAAATCCTTACTTCAGAGGTACATGCAATACTACGTTAAGTCTACAACCAAGTGAGTTCGATCTTAGTTTCATGCGACAACATTTAGCATACATAAAGATGATTTGGAACATAAAAACATGTAAGTTGTTAGTTAACTAAATTAACTATGTATACAAGTGAAATCTCTTGCTACCATCGATGTGCATTGTGAAAAATGTCATATTATGCCAATCTTCAATATGTACAAACGTTATTGGTCTGTGGTTGCATATATAAACCATAAGCTTCCATCTATCTAAAAATGGTTTCCAATTTTATAAAAAAAATGGTTAAAACAAAGGTCTACTAAATCGTCTTTAAAATAAAGTATATGCCACAAATATCATCATGAAGGAGAATAGGTTATTATTTTTATGTTAATTGATTAAAAGATCCACATGAGCTAAAATTTTTTATACAAATTTAGTAACAGTTATCAAAGCATCTCTAGCCTAGTGGTAGGGTAACATCATGTGAGGTCAGCGTCTCAGTGGATGATATCCTTGACTACGTACCCGAGTTTGAACCCTGTGAAGATTGGAGAGTGTATGCCGATATCTAGATCATGGATCTGCCGCGTAATGGTACTCTTAATTGGGTTGGGTCATGGTCGACGGGAATTAGTCGGGTGCCCTTAGATCCCGGATACCCTGGAAACGTGTATGTGTGTTACCTTGTTGTTCAAAGAAATATTTTAGTAACAGTTAGATGAAAAACAAATTAATTCGGACTTACGCGGAAAAACAATTTCTTTATATAAAAAAGAATAACGAGTCTATGGGTCAAACATAATTTTTGAGAAAATAACGTGTGGAAAATAACTGAATAAAATAATGGAAGTTATATTGAGAATAAGAATATCAACAAGAGCTACAGAACACTTCCTTCAAAGACTTAAACGTGTTTTTTCCACATATACAATAAAAAAATATTGAAGTAATAAAATAAAACAAAAAGAACTTACCTACAAAACAAAACATAAGTAATAAACAAATATGAAAAACTATAGTTTGACCTTTTTACACTTTACTAGCAAGTAGATGGATGATACCTAAGTTTGAAAATAGTTGTATTTATATGTTTATGATCTATTCATCATTCTCTAGCCTTTTGTGTTAAAAACTTTAGGCAGAACAATATTTATATTGATTCTTATAAAACTAATTTCTAAAACTTTATGAAGAGTATTTATTTACTAGTATAACTCTTCGAATGATGCAAACCAAACTACTCGATAGCTTACAACGAAAGTGACAACAATCTGTAATACGATTTTCTACGATCGTCACATGTTCATTGATTTATTCACCTTTTAGTGTAAGAAATAGTATTCTGCTCTTGATTTTATTTATCAAGGTTTGAAGCCTAAAATTTCAACGACAAATGTGATTGAGAATCATGTTCGAGAACAGTGCCATGACAACTCCTTCTGCTTGTCAATTACATCTCACCATCATAGCCGATTATCATTTTTCTTCAGGTTTTATGCCTGTAATTTTGTGATATATTAATTGCATTATTTTTTAATCAAAATGGTGAGAGGTCTCCTCATATTGGATCACTTGTTACTCTTGATGCATGAGTGTGTGCTTTTTAATTATTCATCTTAAAAACACTTGTATCACCGAACAACCAATCATCCTTCACTTGTTTCATTCTCTCTTCATTGAAGCTTTGTATCTTGACACACATCGTATTGTTAAATATAGTTTTGGTGTTATATTATGGTTCATAGCACTAAGCGTGAGATTCAAGTTCTTGCATAAAAACCATAGATAGAACGATTTAAGTGTCGATCCTTGTAAATCAAATCAATTTTCAAAATGTCTGAAAAAGAATAAATATTTGCTTATCTCAGTTTAAACTCACAAATTTATCCATATCTACTTTCAGACTACAAGAATCCAATATATTGCAACCAAATTTACTGTATTCAACTACAACACAATGTTTTCGATCATCACTTGTCAACTGTACTCTTTTTAGTTCTCTTGTAAAACTTTAGTGTTTGAATCTTGATTTTGTCTATCAAGGTTATAGGTGAAAAAGGTTGTGGAGTACATAGATGTTTTTGGATCTCAAAAAATTCAACGACAAGTATCAATTAAAACCATGTTCAACAATAGGAATTTTAATGAAGGTGATAACAACTCCTTGCCAACCCGATCTCACCACCACATGTTTTATTTTTATAAAAAATATTTAATATATTGAAAATTGGTTGAAAGATGGTCAAAGATATACTTCATCCATCCTAAATTATATGTCCATATTAAAAGGGACAAATATTTCAAATAGTTATAATAATTAATAATTATTCTTTTAATTTAACTAAAAACACTTTCTGTCTCTTAACATTAGAGAAAGAAAATTTTATGTTTTTTCTCTAAAAGTTAGACATTTAACTTAAAGGGCTGAATTTAGTAAAAACTCAAGTCAACAAAAGAAATTATAAAGCGATTATCAACTATTGAATACATATAATTATGAGATGCATCGAAACATCTTCAACTGCTAGTCTATAATATTTTTAAATTAGAAGATGAAAATTAAATATATGTTTTCCCAACTCCAATGAGTTTTTTATTTTAGAGAAATCAGAATTACTTACATAATTAAAATATACACTACATATAACCTTTTTAAAAAGTTTTAAAAAATCAATTATGTTATTAGTAAAAAATATTGAAATAATGTTTCTTTAGTTTTATTTAGAGATTTTAGAGAATTTTCTATATTTAGAATCTTCTTTATATTTTCCTATTTTATATAATAGGTTAACAAATATTTGGAATCATTTTTTACGCTTCTCATGTTAATTTAAATGATGTTTAGGGTGTCTTTGGCAAAAATAAGCTAGTTGGAGTAGCTTTTCAGAACTTTTTTGTAGCTTTTCCAATTAGACCTTATTAATAATAATTATTATAACCAAGATACATTTTTGTCATTATCAGCTATTAGCAAACTTACCATCTATCAACTAGTTTATCTGCTAGTTTGTCAAGCACAACCTTAGTCTTTCTTAAGCCACCCGTACAACCCTCGGGTGAGGGGGTCGGGTTCCAGCAGGTGAGGCCATCACACCGCTACGTGTTGAACGGGTGTAGCCGGATGGTAGGGCATGGGGTCCTCCACACCCGATGCCTGCTGCTTAAGCTCTCTCTCCTTCTTTCTCTCTTTCTCTCCCTTTTACTATTTTATATATTATATTAAAATTATATATAAAAAAATGTGGATACATAGTTTAGGGTAAGGGGTAGTGGTGGTTAGATTAAGGAGGGTATGGAAAAGAAAAAATTGATGTGATACTGATATGATATTAGAGTTCAGAGGATATACCCTGTCCCTAAGGCTATGCGTAGCACTTGGGCGGGGTGGTTTTGGTCCCGACGGGCACGGGCGGGCTCCGCTACACGGAGTTCGGGTTGGGCAGGCTCAGACTAGAACGCTTTCCCACACGACGAACCCCCTCTCTCTCTTATCCTTTCTCTCTATCTCTCTCTATTAAAAAAATATGTATTGGGTATTGGGTATTTGGGTTGGTATGTTCGGGTACTAAATAGAGAGGTCTTCAGAGGGCTCATTGAAGGTTTATGAAAAAGCTGTTGTGGTACAGATATGACAGTGACTCTCAGAAGATTGATAGGGTTCTACACCGCATAGGCATTTAAATAGGTGACTTTTTAAACATAGGATGTGACATTTCATTGTTTGGAATAGAAAAGGGTGAGTGAGAGTAGTCATTGGAACATTGTACAAGAAGAAGAGATTGGGGCCCCGAGAACATGTGCAGCAGCGGCCGCCGTGCAGGGACATCACGTGAGGGTGACCGCACACGTGAATGCCTCCTCTTCCTCATTTTGTCCAATCGAATGTTTATAGAGTCAATCAAACAACCTTTTACAATATTCCACTTCTTTTTTTTTTTCTTAATTAATTACCATAAATCATCCTTTTTATTTTCTAATTATAAACCCAAACCAATATTTAGAGCATCTCCAACAGGTTTGCTATAATTTTACTAAAATAGCAAATGAAATGTCAAAATCTCTAAAACTTTATTTTTCCATCTCCAACAGCTTTTCTATTATAGAGATTCTATCATCACTTATATTATTAAAATATACTTACATTTATTATTCCAATGAATTTTTTAAAAAAAAATTAAACAATCAAATTATTCTATTGGTGGAAAATAAAAAGTAATACTTAGAGAAAAACCCAAGTTTTTTCTATTTTAGCAGTCATTTTAGCAAACCTGTTGGAGCAATTTAGGGAAAAAAAACATCAAATTTTCTATTATAGCAAACCTGTTGGAGATGCTCTTAGTTAGGCTATGTTTAGCAAACTAACTGATAAGCTAGTTGGTCGCTAATAAGCTAGCTTATAAACAAATGATGTTTGGCAAATACTAGCTTATGAATATATAAAATGACCAAAAAAATATCTTTGAATTTAATAATTAATATTAATAAAAATATAATTGGAAAACGCTACAAAAAGCTCTCAATAAGCTACTCAAAGTAGCGTTTAAAAAATCCACCTTATAAACTAACTTATAAGCTAGCTTATGGTATATGTTTGGATGAACTAGTTTATCTGCTAGCGTATAAGCTAGCTTATTTTTGCCAAAAACAGACTTAATGGATTAAATTGTAGTAGTAATCCGTTATTAGAGCATGGGGTGTACAAGAATCTATTATTCAAACACATGTATTCTGATAAAAACCTATAATTGAACAAGAATCTTTGTCTTATAGAAAATATTATAAAATTATAATAAAATTACAAAAAGAAACCTTAATAGAAACATCTATTAAGCATTTGCATGATAAGAGTTTGGTAAAGCTCTTGTAACAAACATCTATTCCTCATTCATATTTTACATGTTCCAAATATTTCAAAATGGTAGTCAATTTATCATAAACTAGTGGGAAATCCGCGCGTTGCGCGGTTGCCCGATAAAGTGAGTATATTAATTTGTATTGTTTATAAAATACTATTATATGTATTGTTTAAAATACTAAACGGTAGATTATGCCATATATTCATTTGTATTTGTATAAATACTATTTTCATTACTCCTATATAAACATAATATATATATATATATATATGTCAATTAGACCTATTTTTCAAGTGAAATTGTAATTCCAAAATAAAATATACGATAAATAATTGAAGTCATTATTTAAAAGAATACTAAACCTTATAAATCTTATGAAAATTAGTCAATAGATATAAATGAAATTATGATTAATATAAAATAAATGCAATTATAATCAATATATATAGTTAAATACTATTATTAGATCTATAAATATATGAGACAATTACCGTGTTTAAGTATCTCATATATTTAGAGGACTAATAATAGTATTTTCCTATATACTAATTATATTTTTATTTGTTTTATATTAGTTACAATTTCATTTATATTTATTTATTAATTTTCATAAGATTTAAAAGGCTTAGTATTTTTTATATATAACGACTTCAATTATTTATCGTGTTTTTAGTTTTGGAATTACAATTTCACTTGAAATAGGATTAATTGATATATATATGTGTGTGTGTGTGTGTGTGTGTGTGTGTGTTTTTATATCGAATTAATGAAAATAGTATCACACAAATAGATATAGATGGCAAAATCTACCGTTTAGTATTTTAATCAATACATATAATCAGTATTATATAGACAATAGCAATTAATAATTGTCATTAAAACATATTAATGATAATTTAATATTTTTTTAATTATTATAAATATTTCATTTATATTTTAAATTGACGTAAGTAATTATCATATTTATTAATTTATTTATATTCATTATAATCAATTTATTATTATATTTTGACAACTAAGTATATATATATATATAGGGCATCTAAATAACAAAATTTTTTATTCTAATATTTTTAAAGTAGTTAATCAAACAAAAAACTTAGAAAAATATAAAAGATTAGGATAAAAAAAAGAGCTTTAAAGCTCCAACAACAGTATAAAAATGTATACCCAAATTAATTTCTCGAAATAAAACCTGAATAAAAATACAAAAACCATCGAAGATTACTTATTACAATTATATTATATATTGTATCTTGTCTTCTAAAATTGTTGCCAATATTGCATCATTGGTTCCGCTGAAAAAACCACTATCAAGCAAGAAAACAAATTTCATAGAAAACATATGTGCAAACATCAACAACAATATATAATTCGTATAAAACATGAAATAGAACATAAACATTGTTACCTGAAAAATGTATGGTGAAAAAACAATAACTTCATTTTTAGCGAAACACCCATCTTAGCTTACAATTGGATAGATCTTGCAAATAAATCAATACACGATTGTTAACAAAACTCAACATTAAAAAACAAATAATTTGTCTTAAATACTTGGTGTATGTGTGTGTATATATTCTCTAACATATGTTTGATGATTAAAGGGTGAATGAAATAGATTAAAATTACTAAATATTACAAAAATAGAGAAATTTAAGAAGAAAAAAAGGAAGAGATTCTAGGCATTAGAAGGTGTCACCTCATACACGGTGATTTCTCCTCACACATTTGAATTTTGATGAAGCTACATACAAAATCGTTAGATTTTCAAGACTACATGATTGAATCATCTATCAAAACTCTAGAACCATTAGTAAATACAATACATTGGTTCCATCGTTGGGGAAAAAAACAAAGAAGATATAGTGATATAAGTAAACAAAAACAACTTTAAAATCCCAACAAAAGGTAAAAGAGATGTGTACCTCTTGTTAGTTTTCTCAAAGTTTACATGAAAAATTTGATAACCAAGATGAATTGATGATCCTCATAATTTATAGTATGAAATTATTGGAAGATGTAAAGTAGCTAGGGAAAATGAAGAGATTGTGTTAAATACAAACATAAATAACAATCAATGTTGATGGAGGATTAATGTTGAAAATTAAAAAAAAAGTATAAAAAAAGAGAGTGAAGGAGAAAAAAGATAAATACATTTCTAGGCTTTAGGAGATGCCACCTCAACACCCTTGGTTCTTCCTTTAATATATATAAATGATTTGCTTTTACTCCTAACCCACACAGCCACACTACTCTAACACCAAACCTAGACCTACACCCTCAAAAACTTAAAAATGTTTCTAAATGAATCTATTTTTAGTTACATTTAGGCTATGTTTGGCAAACGTAGCTTATAAGATAGCTGGTAGTTGATAAGCTAGCTGATAGCTGATAAACTAGCTGTTGATTGATGAGCTTGCTAGTAGCTGATAAGCTAGCTTATGAACAAATTATGTTTGGCAAAAAATAGCTTGAGTATGTAAAATGACCAAAAAGGGTATATTTGAATTTAACAATTAATATTAATAATGGTATAATTAGAAAAAGCTACAATGAGTTCCTCATAAGCTACTCAAAGTAACGTTTCAAAAAGCTAGCTTTTCTGGTACATGTTTGGATAAGCTAGCTGATAAGCTAGCTTATTTTTGGCAAACACAGCTTTACGTTATTAATGAATCTATTTTTTGTTAGATTTATGTTATTGATTTTTGTTGTATGTACGTGGTCATACTAATTTTACATTAGAAAAAACGTTAGTTCCTTAGTTCAAGTTTGTTTACCAATAAACTCAATTCCTAAAACTTTAACCGCTTAACACTTACGTACTTGGTATAAAAGCAAAAACCTTTAGAAACCCTAAATGTTAATTTTAATAGTTTTAGATAAATAATTTTATTAAATAGGTAACTATATTAACTCACTTTCCAATTAATTGGCTTCAAGTTGAACATAAAGATACAAAATATAAATTTTAAAAGTGAGAAGCAACATAGTTAAATAAAATACCCTTTGTTGTTTTACTTTTTGAGAAATTCAAGTCATAAAAGCATTTCCAATTGCAAATTCTTTACAAGTTTTTAGAAGACTTTGTTTCACATTTAGTGACAAAAAACCTTTCATAAAGTTGAGCAGACAAAGAGAGAAGAAGGGTCACAATAAGGAACAAGTCTTTTAATTTACATGAAAATATATATTAAATTAATGATGAATCTCAATATAATCTACTTAGAAATTATAATCAAGGAGATCATGCAAGATGACATCCCTAGACTACCTTGATACTTGTAAGTTGTAAACAACTACACAATCAAACCAACTTTCAACAAATAATTGCCTTGGCCAATATAGACTTTAACCTAGCAAACATAAACTTTAACGTATTGGAAACAACAATTAAACTTGAAATTGAAAACCGATAGAGTAATAATGAATAAGTTAACGTCAACGATAGTTTAAATGTACTATTTGGGTAAAAGGGATTTTGAGAAGAAAAAATAAACTATGATAGATATCGATATTGTAAAAAAAAATATAAAATCGAGTGTTATTTTATATTTGTATAATCGATCATTGTCGAAAAGACCATTTGAATTTTTTGTATTTTCTTTTCTTCCTACGTTATCCTACCAAATTGTCGCTTTACTTTACCTTCACATCAACGTTTTTTTTTTTGCATTTAATTAATATATCACAGTTGATGGGTTCTTCTCGGATACCGTGGATAGGTTGGGTTCCGATGAGAAGTGGTATATTTGGTGAGAAGTGATTATTCACCATTGGATGAGAAATAAACGCACATTAGTATGTGATGCACCGAGATAAGATACATCGAGATGCACCGGTTCAACTCCTTTGTGAAGTGCACTTCATAGGACATGAGATTAAAAACGATTAATGATTAAGATCCACTTCTCACGCTTCTCACTGTTAATTAGAACTTCTCACACGAAGGATTGGGCAACATATAAGATATACATCACAAACATAGCATTTATCACCAAAGGTTATCCATGTTTAATTTATCGGTTATGACAATGACTCTTTGTAGCGTCATTACGCTAGAACTTGGTATTCTAAGTTTTATTCCCTCTATTTTTAATTTCAATCTAATTTAGCATTTCTCATTTATGGAATACAAGTTGCCACGTCTTCTCACGTTGATGACCATTAGAGATGATGGTCTAGAGGTTGTATGTTTTCAAGGCGTAGTCGATGGTTTGCCGAAGTATACTTAATATATAAGAATTTGGTTTTGGTTCAGTTTTATAACCTTTAATAAACTAGATGTTGCCTTAGCCCTCTTTATTTATTGCAACAAAGACTATTACTTTAGATGTCTTAATCATGATCAAGGATTAATTTGTTTATCAGAGTTTCAGATTTATGTCGTACGAGAGTTTGGTTTCTTGTTCAGTTTTAAAACTTTAATCAAACTAGATGTTGGCTTAGCCCACTTTATTTATTGTATAAGACTTTGGCTAGATAAGATCATAAAATCGTTGCATGTATAATTCTTAATCTAAATAAAATTAGCCTAACTTATTGACATTTTGGATTGAAAATAAACGTAGTGACATCAAGTTGTACATAAATTTGGAATAAGGCTGAAAGTACATGGGCTATAATTGGGATGATCAAATAGTTGGAGGAGTCATATTATAAATTACTCTCAACTGTTTGATTCTCTCTGTGAAGTTGTCTGAATTAACCCTGAACTTTGCAGATTATTTGTTGGGTTGCGCAATTATTTATAAAATTCACAGAATTTTAACATATTACAAAGGAGAAGCAACCTCAAAAAGATCTTGAAAAATATTACTTTAACTTTATCAGATTTTTTATCTAGGATATTATATCATAGTTGTATAATTAAAATATTTTATACATATAATATAAAATATAATAATTTTTTTTGTAAACTTTTAACATCGTGTTCTTTTATTGATAGAAGTATTATAAAAAAATGTTTTTATTCTATAATACCCATTTTTGGGGTGTTTCATTTTTACACACTTTATCATGTTTTCTCCAAATTAAAAAACTTATAGGAGCCAAAAATTATCCAAACTTTTGATTTTTAAAGAATCTGTTAGAGATGTTTTAAATACCAACTCGATCGATCGATTCAAAAGACATTTAATCATTACCAGACTTGGTCTTGGATCCGTAATCCGTTCATGAAATATAGCTGGGCCTGGACCTACTAACTGGGCCAGATTTGAATCTGGGTCTGGACCTAGTATTTGGGCCAGATTTGAATTTGGTTTTGGACCTGGTATTGGGCCAGGATTGAATCTGGGCCTGATAGCTTCATTTGGATTGGTATCTTGCATTGTTTCAAAGTACATTTACTATTCTTCCAAAAAGTGTGTTTTGGCGGAGACCTCTAACCCCTAGTCACATTGGACCGACACCACTCTACCTCCATAAACGCATCCCTAGCAACCCTCTGTTCCGGTCTCCCGCAGCCGGTCGGAATAAAACCCATGACCGAATATTTCAAATAGTCCCCAAACTGCGAGGTAAGGATGGATCAACTAGTCTTTTTCTCCTTGATGGGATGGGTACCCAAGTTAACATCTTTGGTGTCTTCGATGATGGTAGAAGTCAAAAGCGTCCTAAATAACGTAGAGTAAACTACAAAAATAATTTGTAGGGTTTATGAGAACTTTCGCTTTCGTCATATGACTTTTGAAAGTTTGGATGGTGTTATGACTAATAAGTGTTATATATCTTTCATTAACTTATGTAATTGTGTTATGTGGTAGTCATGTGAAGGCAATGCAAGTTATTCATAAATTACAAACATCAAGAGCCAAAAACCCACAAAATCAAAACATTATCGTGAATTTTTAAACCAACCTAGCATTAATACATCTGCTGATCTCGACAGAAAAAAGTATCATTGTTGGATATTGGTGCAACAACATCATAAATTTGGTTTTCAACTGATTGATAGATGAAGCTTGAATCTGCGGCTATGTTTGGCAAGCGTAGCTTATAAGCTAGCTGGTAGCTGATAAGCTAGCTGTTGATTGATAAGCTTGCTAGTAGCTGATAAGCTAGTTGTTGAACAAATTATGTTTGGCAAAAACTAGCTTATGAGTATGTAAAATGACCAAAAAGGGTATATTTGAATTTAATAATTAATATTAATCCTTATAATTGGAAAAAACTACAATAAGCTCCTCATAAGCTACTCAAAGTAGCGTTTCAAAAAGCTAGCTTATAAGCTAGCTTCCTGGTACATGTTTGGATGGACTAGCTTATAAGCTAGCTTATCAGCTAGCTTATGCTTGCCAAACAAAGCCTGCGTATAATGACCAACATATTGCGTAATACCATGACCCAAAAGCAACAAGCTAAGCAATCAACCTCCAAATCAATTTTTTGGTGACCCACAAGGACAATTTTTGTAAATTTACTCAAGATTTTTCTACTACTTTTATATATTTACATGATAAGAGAATAAAAAATAGAGACTCCAGTTTTTTTTCCATAAATATTTGATTTTTGCTGGGATGTTATTATTTTTGATCAATCTTCGAGAAGTCTAACATGTTACAATATAATTATATTTCAATGAAACATTTGATTTTATTAATATATGATAAAATTAGAAAATGATGTCGACTTACACTGATTGATATATCCTATAATTTATATCTTGAGACAACTTAGAGCTAATAGAAAATAAGAAAAATATTATAGTAAGATAAAGATGACCAATAAGCCACTTGGAATTAATATGTGAAGAGATAAGATAACAACCACCAAACCAAAACCAAGATCAAACATTGGCCACTGCACCAACTCTTTTTTCTATTTTTATTCATTTTTAACTTCTCACATGTAAAGTTTTGTATATAAAGGTTGTGTATAAAAAAAATAGCTACATGCAAAATTATGTGAGTTGTGATTTTAATGGTCATTGATAAAGTTAATGAGTTAATAAGTTTTCATAACATGTTAAAAATTGATACTTTATGATACTCTTTTTTATATATTTTTAGGGTAGATAAATATTGAACTAATTAGTGCAATTATAAATGACAAACACATGTTAATTTTTTGGTTAAGAGTCGTGATACTAATGGCACATTTTTACTTTGATATTTTTACTTTGATATCGATAATGAAATTGGTAAGACTAGCTTTCTAAGAGCTTAACAGGTGATATTAATTAAGTATGATGATTTCATTTCATACTTTCTTTGTTTTAACCGATTCAGACAAGTCTAGCATGTTTGGTAGTCGCACTATAAAACCCTAACCAGAAGCCTCGTTTCACGATGTGATGTCATCATCCTAAAATAATTATGTATGTACATATGAACGTATGTATATGATTTTACATATAAAAGGGGTGAGTGCATTAATCAACAAAGTAGAGAATGAATCTATTTCTTCCAACCTTTCCACACTCCAATTTATTCCCAAATACCGTGTCTTAGAAATATGACATTCGTTTGTGTTAGTGGAGCTCCTCCAAATTTTCTAACTCTATCTAAATGAATATATATGATAAGAATGAGAGTTCAAACGTGAACTACTTTTTGGTTGTGAACGTGAGGACAGCCGAGAGCGCGACACGTGGCGACTTTGAGTGTGGTCCTCCTCTTTAATTCAATGCCCTCCCATGAATCGTGCCTAGTCATCCGCCGTGGATCTGACGTGACACTTAGTCATCCGCCACGTGTCGCGCTCTCGGTTGTCCTCACGTTCACAACCAAAAAGTGGTTCACATTTGAACCCACCCCTATATGATAATATTTATTACAAAGCAATCAAATAACTGAACTTTGATTAATATATATTTATTTCGTATGCATTTTTTAAAGGCATAGCGGCATCAAACCAACAAACGGCTACCACGAATATACGCACGCACGCCCGCCTCCCCGGCGGTATCGGGCATCCACAGGAAGCCCACTAATTCGACGATGTCCGGGCCCAGCTTACGCTAGACCTGGAGCCCATCCACAATCTTTGACTGAGCTGGGGGTGGCCCAGTCTATGACTAGACCAGCCCAAGGACCGGGTACTCCTTATGCCTCAATTGACTCCTCTTGGATTTGAACCCGGATAGACTGGGATCCCGTCCACAGTCCCCCAGGATGAACCTGTATGCATTGAGTACTATAATATTAATAGACATTTATATTAAAAATAGCTGATATATGAAAAATGAAATACAAAATAAAATATGATTTTAATGTCGTAAGAAGATTTCACCGAATCTCTCTATATATCAATATCTTCATAGCACGCACTAACATGAAACAATTTTATTCATTAGTCCACTTATACATGTCTATATGCCGTCACAAGGACCAACCTAAGGCATTGTTTGGTAAAAATAAGGTAGCTTATAAGTTAACTTATAAGTCATCTTATAAGTCAGGTACATGTTTGGATGGACCATAAGTTAACTTATAAGTTGACTTATAAGCTAGCTTTTTGAAACGCTACTCTTACTAGCGTTTTAGTGACTTATGAGACTTTTTATTTTATATTTCAAATATACCCTTTTACTTTTTACATTATTAATTTTTAAACATGCCTATTTTTGTCATTTTACAGTCATAAGCTACCTTATCAGCTAGTTTTTGCCAAACGTAACTTATTCATCAGCTACTTTATCAGTCATCAGCTACCTTATCAGTCACCAGCTACCTTATCAGTCAAAAGCTACCTTATCAGTCATAAGTAAACTTATCAGCTAGTTTGCCAAACATAGCCTAGAACGTTTTTCTAATAATTATAGAATAGGTTTTAGAAAACAATTAAGGTGATCTAAATGGGTTGTGTTGGATTTCCATTTATACAATGTGAAATCACATCATGAGATTAATAGTTTTTCTTTTTGAATTATTTTTAAATTCTATAAAGTTGTTCCGACTTTCCTGCCGCCTATGAATCATCCATCTAAACGAATTTACAACTATAAGTCGAACATGAAAATTAGTCTAGGCGTAGACTAATTGAACTAATTTGTTGCAATAGCGCCATAAAGCAAAACAAGATATTATTAAGATTGCCGTTTTCGGATATCCTTTGAAATTCGGGAAGATTCGAATTTGTGAAGAGCCGCTTCCATATAGAGTCCCATTAAATAGGTCGGAAGCCCAATCGTGGTTACCAACCAACATAAAAACTCACCCAATTTGCAAGAACAAAGGAACTAACCACATTCACATATGATGTGGGACCCACATGGACCCACATCAATGTATGGCCATGGTTTAGTTCCTTTGTTCTTGCAAATGGGTTGGTTCTTGTATGAACCAACCTTTAAAGTGAAATATATCAATAAATCAGTTTACAAACAAGGCCCATATGTGTGATGAAAATTATAGATATTCATTTTGAAATGCAAAATTATCTAACAATATTCAATCCAATTTTGTATTTCACTCATACATGCATATAGAAGTGATGAATGTTGAAAATGTTTGTTTAGGCTTGAATACCCTACTGGCCTACTTACATGATCTCACAGCATATACAAATACCATATCAAAACTTATATCTTTGTTAATTAAAACTTATATTAAAAAGAACCATAAAATTAAAGTGGGAAACAGCAAAAGGCACATTACAATAGATCTTAATTGTAGTTGTGTATTTCTGAAGTGGACCACTATGTAAACTAAGGAGCTTTTCTGTTGTGCATATTGTCATGCCACTTGAAGTAAAGCTTACCCAATGCCTATATATATGCATGCATGCAACCAATTCAACTCACACTCTTCTTCACTTTCATTCACCATGGCTCTTTACAAACTTTCTAGTCTTGTTTTCTTGGTGTTATTAGGTTTGGGCATTTCTGCTGCCACTAGAGCTCTCTTGACTCTTGAAGAGGGCGGCTACATTCATGGTGGTTTAGAGGGCGGTGGCGGTGGTGGTGGCGGTAGTGGCGGTGGAGGCGGTGGTGGTTATGGGGCCGGAGGGGAACATGGAGGTGGATACGGAGGTGGGTCCGGAGCCGGTGAAGGTGGTGGTGCGGGGTATGGCGGCGGGGCCGCCGGAGGTGGTGGCGGAGGTGGTGGTAGTGGAGGAGGTAGTGGTGGAGGAGGAGGAGCTCACGGTGGGGGCCATGGGGGAGGAGAGGGAGGCGGTAGCGGCGCCGGTGGTGGATATGCTGGCGGTGCCGGAGGAGCTGGCGGCGGAGGCGGGCATGGTGGTGGTGGCGGCGGTGGTGGAGGAGCCGGTGTGGGTGGTGGTGGAGCCGGAGGGAGTGGATATGGTAGCGGTGGTGGTGCTGGAGGGGGCGCTGGAGGAGGATCGCATGGTGGCGGCCATGCCGGTGGAGGCGGAGGTGGTGGTGGATCGGGAGGCGGAGGTGGCGGCGGAGGCGGGGCCGGAGTTGATCAACATGGTGGTGGTGGGTATGGAGGTGGTAGTGGAAGTGGTGAAGGTGGTGGTCATGGTGGCTATAGCCCTTGAAAATGGACAATGGATTATATATGATAATAAGATTGGAAAAAGACATATTGCATGGGGTCATGAATTAATTAAGCCTATACAATGTTAATCTATGAAGATTAGATGCATTTAAAATTAAGGCATATATATGTATATCAATTTGTGATCTTATTCCAAATGTTTATGAATTTAAATATTGCTATTGTGATTGCTAAATTAATCAATACTACTAATTAATTAAGCCTATATGGTGAAATGTACAATCTACATGCATGCACGAGTTCCTTGTTTAATTAATGATTCAAGAAGCTAGAATCAAACCCCACAAATTGACCTTGTCTAATTAATAATTACAAGTCTATTAAACACTCCGATAACAACCAGAAAAATCCCCAGTGATCTTTATATGAGGATCCTCAAAGGCCGAAGTTGTATTGCCAATTGAGCTAACTATGTTAGTTTTATTTACGTTGTTGATGACTATTATAGACTTCATGCTCGTAAATTAATCCTTTGTGTCTTGTAGAATTATTAATTGTGCTTGGTACGTGGGACATGACGGGATAAAACTAATTGTTACACATGTGACACGACATAGAACAAGACAAAAACTCAATGCCTCATATTTGGCATGACATGAGATACGGACAAGGATATGGATCAAGAATAGGTGGGACTAAAAGGTTTACCTCTTCCACAAATAGGTGGGAATAAAATGGGACAAATATGAGACAAAACCAAAAATTTACTAACCTACCTTTATTTGAGATAACCTTAATATGATAATGATTTAATGTTCACCACCACCAGTCACCACCGCTAAACATATCATTGGCCACCTCAACTACCTCAACCTCCTACACCACGACCATCATCAGCTACCTCTATCTTTAATATGACAGCCACAACCAAGGGCGAATCTACCTTGTCCGTAGGTAGGTCCCGGGACCTACTTAAAATTTCTCATTTTCATTAGAAGTTATATAGAAGTTTTCTGGGATCTACCTTAAAAAACTTATAGGAATTACATTAAAAATTTATTTCGCAGCTTAAAAACAACAAATACATAATTGGCCTGACGAAAAACGCCTTGTATATAGTAGGTCGTAGGTTCGATTTTGCTGGTACACATTATTATTATTTTTGAAACTTTTTTGTTTAAGGTCCAACAATTTTAAATATGGTCCAAATTTCAAACAAAAGAAGCAACATCAAAGAAATTAAAACTTTTTGTTTAATGCCCAATAATTTTAAGTTTTGTCCAAATACCAAACAAAAGAAGCCACACCAAACAAAAAATTGGCTTTAATGTTTGATTTTTATTTTAATGGTCGACCTGACAAAAGTATAGTTGACAAAACTTTTTTGGCTTAACTTAATTAGAGAACCACGTGGTTTTGTGTTCTAGATTCGCTACTGGCCACAACTACCTCATCCATCATTGCGAGCCACCTTCACAGTGGTTCACCATCTTCACATCCTCCATAGGCATTGTTATCAACCGCTCACCATCGCCTTTACCTCCACCACCATTGTTACTGCAACAACTCCACAATGCATATCTAGTCCACCATCTTTAAATCCTCCATGCTCACCATCGTCCAACACCACCCTCTTCCAACACCACCCTCTGTTACTACCACCGTCCATATATTACTACTACCTTTAACATATTGACCACAGCTACCTCCACCAATGTCGGACACTACCACCACAACCAATGTCCACCATCTTCGCATCCTCCACAGTTACCGTCATCCTTCGGTCAACACTACCTCTACTCCCACCGCCATCATCGTTGCAAGAATCTATACTGCTCCCTAGCAAAAGGTTGTAAACTTGTTTTTTAAATTAAATTAAATTAAACATATTACCCTTGATTTGTGTCATTTATAACTATTATATGAGACATAACATCATCAAATATATTTTATGGGCAGTTTGTCTAGTCCTATCCAATCCAACCATACGTAGTCATACCAAACCTCACACATACTTCTTCATGTCAAATCTTGCCATGTCCAGTCCAGTCAGTCATATAGATATATAATGTTAATAAGGCAGTGTCTGGCAAAAATAAACTAGCTTATAAGCTAGTCTATCCAAACATGTACCATAAGCTAGCTTTTTGAAACACTACTTTGAATAGCTCTTTGGGAGCTTTTTGTAGATTTTTCCAACTATACTCTTATTAGTATTAATTATTAAATTCAAATATACTATTTTTGGTCATTTTACATACTCATAAGCTAGCTTTTGCTAAACATAATTTGTTCATAAGCTAGCTTATCAATCACATTCAACATCTAGCTTATCAGCTACTAGCTAACTTATCGACTAAACATATAGCCTGAATTACTTGTGTGAACACCTAACCCTTTATCTTAGCCTAATTGTCAAAGAAGTCGGGCTATCCAAATCCAACCAAAAGTGTTGGCCTGGTCCCATGAAACCATATATACTCAAATATATGGTCCACCATGTGATCTCCCACAACCCTCAAAACCCATTGCTGGTAGACCCTCACCACACTGCAGGTCGCTAGCTAATAGCTTAATGGAGGCACTGCTGTAAATGTATGTAATGAACACATAGAATATATATTGTATGTTGATTTACTATACACATATTGTAGCTATATATATATATATACTTCAATTATATATCTATCGATCTCTATCTTTTCACGTGAAGTTATAATGTGAGATTGAAGCAATCAGACATTTGTGCTTATTACAATATCCGTCATTATTGCCTTCCGGCAACCACCAGCTGCCGTCTAAATTTCTTAGTGGAGATGTTTGAAAATGTGGTTCATATATATGATATATTTTTTTATTACATATATATACTATAGTTTGTGGTTGTTAGGTCATTCACAATTTTATTTTTGTTTATTTTTCTTTTCCAAATGGGAAAGGTCAGCATATATCATGTTTATATACATATATATAACATGTATGGTTTGGTTCCGGTGAGAAGTTAAGGTTAACGTGAAAAGCGGTTATCAACAGTTAGATGAGAAATTGGTGCACATTAGGATGAGATGCATCGAGATAAGACGCATTGATACACCGGAACAACTCCCTACTAAAGCGCAATTTATGAGAGGGTATAAAATTAAAAGTGATCAATGATTCAAATCCGCTTCTCACGTTAACCTCAACTTCTCACATGCTCCTTCGAATATATACACATATACACATGGTTATGTTTTGGTGACGGGTGTCAATTATATGGTGAAAATTAAAACATGAGGAGTGGTTATCAACTATTGGATGAGAAATGGACAAACATTAGGATGAAATGTATTGAGATACACCATATATATAGATTCCTTTTTAAGCCCCAATTTATGGGAGGGTATTCGATTATAAGTAATCAATAGTTTAAAAGTACTTACGACATGATCCCATGTCAACTTATATATATAGAGAAAGAGGGGGGGGGGGGGGGGGGGGGGGGGGGGGGGGGGGGGATTGCAAGTCTAACTTTTGTACCAACTAACATTCCCTTGATAAAAATGTTATGAAACGTTTAAGTTTTTCGAAATCTCCTCCTTTAATTGTCCATTAAATATATGTATGAATTGATAAGCTCTCCCCTATATTCGACTTAATAATTAACAAAATAAATATTAGTAATTGATATCCAACTCAAGCCATCGTCATCCACCCTATTCATATTTGATCATTTATTTAATTAAAGTGTACTGTACTTTAAACACGATTCAATTCCTTTTACCATAATAGGCATTAATATATCCAATATTTTCTCCACTCTATGTAGAAGTACTCTATATTTTGTGTGTTTATGTGAGAAATGATGTGATATAAGCATTATATTTGGCTCTACCCGATTAATATAGAGAGAGCGTCAGGTACAAATGAGAAAAATAACCAATATAAAGAACAATATATCATATGTGCCTTTACAATAAAATTATGCAACTTCGCCTGCAACTTGATGTCGCCAGCCAATTGTAACAAGTTTTTTTGTAATATTTAAACTGTATTACTAGCTATTTTATCAAACTTTTGAGAAGTGTCCTAGCAAAATTATCTTTTTACAGATGACTTGTGTTTATATGACATTTTTTAGATTTGTTGTATAAAATAGTTTATATGGTCCTAAAAATTTGATACACATATAAATCTATTGTAACACTTATAGATATGACGATTTTTTATTTGATTCTATGAACTTAAGAAAGTCCTATAAAGTGTGTTGTTAGAATGCTTAGAATTTTTTATAATCCTATAAAACCAATTTTATTATAATGTGTTTGATGAAAAATCAATCCATCAAATGGTTTAGAAATATATATTAATTCTTATCATTCTCAATCTAATATATAAATGGAATATATAAATGATGACAAATGTATTTCAACGATTATATATATCTTATATACAATCGGAATATAGGAAAATATAATTTGTATTGCCAATAGATAGATGATTCAAGAGACAACCTTTGTAAGATTTGAAATCGGTGTATTTTATATAAGTCAAATTTAAGTATTTGAGTACTCAAGTGGATGGGCATTGAGGATCAAAGTGTGGGTAACAGCAAAAAGCACCACTAGCATAAACCACCATGTAGGGTCATAAGTGAAGGAGTTATCTTTTTGCATGTGGTTATTGGTGAGGCCACTTTGAAGTACTACATCTTAAAACCCTAGCCAATGCCTATATATATGCAACTAATTTCATGCAACTCACCAACAACACACATTTTTCACTTTCATCCACCATGGTTGCTCACAAACTTTCAAGTGTGGTTTTCTTGGTGTTATTAGGTTTGGGAATTAGTGTGGCGACTAGAGCTCTCTTGACTGTTGAAGAGAGCATTCCTTACTCTCATGGTGGTCTAGCAGGAGGTGGTGGTGGTGGAGGTGGTACTGGCGGTGGTGGAGGTGGTGGTTATGGTGTTGGAGGAGACCATGGAGCTGGATACGGAGGTGGGGCAGGAAAAGGTGGCGGTGCAGGGTATGGTGGTGGAGCAGCCGGAGGTGGAGGTGGAGGAGGTGGTACCGGTAGTGGAGGAGGTGGTGGAGGAGGAGCAGAAGGTGGGGGTTATGGTGGAGGAGCAGGAGGGGGGACCGGTGGAGGATATGGTGGTGCAGGGCATGGTGGTGGAGTAGCTGGAGGCGGAGGTGGTGGTGGTGGTAGTGGTAGTGGAGGAGGTGGAGGCGGAGGAGATGGAGCACATGGAGGTGGCTATGGTGTAGGAGAAGGAGCAGGAGGAGGCGGTGGTATTGGTGGTGGGTATGCTAGTGGTGCTGGCGGTGGAGGTGGGCATGGTGGTGGCGGAGGAGGAGGTGCTGGCATTGGAGGCGATGGAGCACAGGTGGTGGTTATGGTGCAGGAGAAGGAGCGGGAGGAGGTGGTGTGTGGATCAGCGGCGGTATGTGGTGGGGTGGTGGGGAAGGGGTGGTGGCGGAGAGGTGCTGGTTGAGCGATGCATGGTGGGGTTAGGTGCAGGGAAGGGAGGAGGAGGTGGTGGTGGTGGATTAGCGGTGGTATGTGGTGGTGCTGAGGTGGCATGGTGGTGGCGAGGAGGAGGTGCTGGATTGGAGGCGATGGAGCACATGGTGGTGGTTATGGTGCAGGAGAAGGAGCAGGAGGTGGTGGTGGTGGTGGTGGGATCAGCGGTGGATATGCTGGTGGTGCTGGAGGTAGGCATGGTGGTGGCGGAGGAGGAGGTGCTGGCATTGGAGGCGATGGAGCACATGGTGGTGGTTATGGTGCAGGAGAAGGAGCAGGAGGTGGTGGTGGTGGTGGGATAGGGTGGATATGCTGGTGGTGGCTGGAGGTGGGCATGGTGGTGGTGGCGGAGGAGGTGCTGGCATCGGAGGAGATGGAGCACATGGTGGTGGTTATGGTGCAGGAGAAGGAGCAGGAGGTGGGATTGGTGGTGGATATGCCGGTGTGTGCTGGTGCCGGAGGTGGAGGTGGACACGGTGGTGGCGGCGGAGGAGGTGCTGGCATTGGAGGAGCAGGAGGAAGCGGATATGGTAGTGGAGGTGGAGCTGGAGCTGGAGCTGGAGGGGTGTGGAGGATCATATGGTGGATACAGTGGAGGAGGTGGTGGTGGTCAGGAGAAGGAGGTGGTGGCGGCGGCGGAGGTGCAGGAGGCGAACATGGGGCGGGATATGGAGGTGGTAGTGGGAGTGGTGAAGGTGGTGGTCATGGTGGCTATATCCCTTGAGAAAATCATTCAACGTCCAAATTAAAATTAAGGGGCAATTGATTACATTTCCAATATGAATTATGATATGAAAATAAGAGTAAAATGCCTAAGAGATTTATGGTACGAGAATCATATGCAAGTCCAAGTTACTTGCATCCATCAATTTGTAATCTTATTCTACGTTGTTGTTTAATGAATTTAATTTTGTGTTTAATTATGGGCATATCGATCTCATGTGGTAATTTATTTGCATTTTTCATCAATCATGCGTACATTCCCCTTTCTTTTATTCTCATTTCCATTTTATTGTGTATATTCGAAACACAAGATAGAAACAAATTATAGAGAAAATATTTCATATCACATTAATATACGAAATTTCTTGTTTAATTAATTACCCTTTTCAAGGTTTGATTTAAGTCGAAACATTTAATTTCATTTATGATTCTTATGACTATACCATTTTCAATTTGTAAGATATAGGTCTTCGAAACATAATATTTAAATTGAAATCAAATTATTGAAAACACATTCTCTAAAACGAATCATGGCACCAAATTGAGATAAAGCTAGGAAAAGAAGCCGAATGATTGTATGAAAAGTTTAACCGTGATAATGTGATAAGTGATTTTTTAAAGCGTAATTTATGAAAGGGTATGAGATTAAGAGAGATCAAAAGTTCAGATCCTAAAATGGATCTTTGCATCTTATTTTAGTGCATCTCATTTTAATTTGCATCCAACAATTGATAATTAAGAGGACATGACCTCATTTTAGTGCATCTCATGCTATTATGAAAAACCATAATAACTTCTATGAGGACATGATCTATGATAATTAAGAGCTATTAGAGGTAAATGGTGGAGGGTACATGGGAGGAATACGTCGTTAATTAAGATGCCAAGGTCCAACAGACGTTTCAAGTATAATTAAGGTATGTGCACATTTCACTCTTTTTTGATCCCACCTCCTAGTGAGATATGCTTGTTTAGTTTATTTTGATTTGGTTTATGAATATCATATTGTACTAGTACTTCTAGTTTGTGTTTCCTTTTGCTTATCGGGCTAATTCGCATGATGCTTGAAAAGTGAAATTGAAAACAAGAGACGATAGAATAAACTTTAAAGTCATATAAAAATGGTATTTATGTTAGGTTCATATAAGAATGGTAACTAAATTAGAGAATATAAAAATTGTCAAATCAAATATAACTTCACACTGTAATCATATTTAAAATCACATGTGAATCGACAAAATCACATGTGAACGCGAATGAACCAGATCGCTTGCTCTAACAAACCTTTGACTTGGATAACGTTTGTTCAATTTGTGTATTTCTTTGTTGTCTATTTGTTTTATGGGTTGCATGCATGCATGATCATAAAGATGACATCCAAGAAATAACTTAATAAAAGGTCATTTAGCAAGATATGATGATAGCTTAATTAGTGAATATTAATAGAAAGAAAAAAACACATCAACACTTAAAATCATACATCAAACACACGTAGAATTGATAATAAGATTACAAATTGGATATATGCTACACTTGATTGCATGCATCAACTTTCTTAATGACAATGATCTTATTTTGATCTTTTGTCACATCTTATTATTAAGAAACTAAAAACAAAGAAAGTTGATGCTTTTAAGGGATGTAACCACCATGACCGCCACCTTCACCACCTCCACTTCCACTACCACCACCACCGTGCTCACCGACACCACCACCACCTCCACCACCGCCTCCTGAACCACCACCACCACCTCCACCATATCCAGCATATGATCCACCAGCGCCTCCTCCATCCCCACCTCCACTACCATATCCGCCTCTTGACCCTATGCCAGCTCCTCCACCGCCGCCGCCGCCGCCACCATGTCCACCTCCACCTCCACCACCAACTCCTCCGGCGCCACCAGCGTATCCACCACCAATCCCACCTCCTTCTCCTCCTCCTCCCCCATAACTCCCACCATGTGCTCCTCCTCCTCCTCCACCTCCCCCTCCTTTACCACCACCTCCACCCACCTCCGGCCGCTCCACCATTATACCCTGCACCACCATGTCCACCACCACTCCCACCTCCCTCCCCTCCACCATAACCCCCACCTTCTATTCCTCCTCCACCTCCACCACCTTCTCCACTACCACCACCTCCACCTCCACCTCCCCCTCCGGCCGCTCCTCCACCATACCCTACCCCACCACCTTTGCCAGCCCCACCTCCATACCCCACCCCATGTCCTCCGTCTGCTCCATAACCACCACACCTCCACCACCACTGCCCCCTCCACCTCCACCGCCACCACCACCTGCCAAACCACCATGAATGTAAGGAATGCTCTCTTCAACATTCAAGAGAGCTCTAGCCGCAACCGAAATGCCCAAACCTAGTAACACCAAGAACACAACACTTGAAACTTTGTGAACTGCCATGATGAATGAAAGTATGAGTTATATGATCATTTGCATGAAATTGGCTGCATATATATAGGCAGTGGCTAGGGTTTTCAAGTGGCCTCACCATAATTACCACATGCAAAAAGAGAATCACCTCCTTCACTTTGTGGCCCTACTTAACTAGTGGTACAGTTCAGAAATGGCCAACTTAGGAAATCAAATTTTATAATGGTGGTGTGCTTTTGCTGTTTTCAACATTAATGTGATCTTCAAATCCTTATCTTGTTCAACTCTTCATGTGAACAAGCTAGTAGTGTCATATACATGATTATTACTTTGTGAACACTGAACAGTAACCATCAATATATATGGTGGTAGAAAAAAAAAAGATAAAAGAGCAAAATAAAAAAAGAAGACTAGCTAATTAATTAACAGCTTATTGTAATGTGGTATATATTTTAATCATGCATAAAAATAAAAAATCAACATGGCCATTGCATTTTCCCTTTATTAAGTGAACTATAAAATAGACTTTATGGTTCACATTTTTGAGGATTTACATTAGTTCTAACTTTCTATTACTATTAAACGTCACTTTTTTAGCAAAAAGTCCGTCAGAAAAAGACTCGTTGAAAAACACAAATTCTGATAGAATTTTTGGCTGATTGGTCGTTTTTGGCAAAATTTTGACCGCTAAAAATTGAAATGGAGTTCGAGCCTTCTCGAGCGCATGCCTATGAACATTTAAGTAGGGCCATGTTTAAATAGAACTACATTTTATTAATAAAAAAACGAATAAAATGGTGGAAGTAAAAAAAACTACTTTTTAACGGAAAATACCAAATTACCTATGAGTTAACTGACTCATTTAACAGAGATCAAAATTGAAACGAATTGGCAACCATTGTGACTACCTTTTGTAATTACTTTAAAGCAAGGACGAGACTTGATAATGGATGAGAACCACATGAACCAAAAGTATAATTTACTCTTTTATTTAGAACTATCTTCACGAAAATGTATCCAACTTTACCTTTATTCCTATCGAGTGTATCCAACTTTAAAATGTGTTATTGTATGTACTATACTTTCAAAATGTGCTATTGTATGTAATATTGTACTTAGCATGTTTTTTAAAAATATAGTGCACACAATAACACATTTTTAAAAGTATAATACATCTAATAGCAATTTTTGAAAGTATAATACATATAATAGCACATTTTGAAGTTGGATATACACAAAAATAAGGACAAAGTTTGATGCATTTTAATAAAGATAGTCGCCACCAACTACTTGTTTAAGTCTTTAAGACAAATGGATATCCAACGCAACCCATTTTTGTCTACCATAAATGTATATGATTTCATTTCTTTAATTAGTTAGATGATTCCTATTGAAGACTTCCTATTGTATAACTAATTAGAGCATATTGATTAAAAAAAACATAATTCATCACTATGATATGGGAAAAATAAATATTATTCTATCTTTTTATATTTGTATGAAAGGTCTTAAAAAAGAACTCAAAGTTCATTTTTCAGACACTGACTAATATACATTAGGCTTATTTCGAAAGTATCGACGATACGATTATAATAGCGTATTTTGTTTAAATTGAAACGCGTTTTTTTAACATATTTTAGCCGATATACGATATGTGGCTAAAACGTAAAATAAAATATAAAAAACTAAAAAATATAAACTGAATAAAAATTATAAATGTAGAGGGTAAATGTAACTTTTAAAACTAAATTAATTAAAATATATATAGTTAATGTTTATAAAAGAATATATTAAAAAGTTGGTCAAACACTTTGATAGTATATATAATATAATCTTATCTTCTTCGTCTTCCCTGATTACCCAGCCACCCCTTTTTTTTCTCCGGTCACTACCACATCCCAAATCAAACACCTGAAAGTAGATCTGAATCGTAAACAAAAAACCCAAAAATCTAGATTTGGATTGTAAACAAAACCACATCATCACCATATCTTCCAAAAGTGTGTTTTGGCAGAGACACTCAAACCCCGGATCCGATTGGACCGCCGCCATTCTACCTCCATGAGCGCGTCCCTGGCAAACCTCTGTCCCGGTCTCCGGTAGCCGGCTGGAATTAAACTCAGGACCGTATCACATCATCATCACCAAATCTACAATTCCAAAACCTAAAACCAAAGGGGTGATCTCGTAGTTCTTGATATGTGAAGATGCGTTGTTAGGTGCTCCGTTTTATTTTCCAAGGCCTATTTTTTTTTTATCCCGAAATGATAATTGAGCACTCGTATAGGCATTGACCATAAAAAAAATCTGCAGAAAAACCTAGATCTTCGAGAATTCATGAGCCCATACCCAGATTGAAAGCATATGAAAGGCTGGAAAATGGTGATATAAACCGATTTGAAACCAAACTCTTCTCAAAAATGAACAAATCTTTTCAAAACACATAAACCATATAAACAAAATATGTAATTTACTGATTAACTAATGATTACAATTGCTTCTATCCAAATATCATCGCCATAGAGATATGCAAATGTATATACATGACATAACATGTATAACAAAAAAAACATTATCGCAAATTCTGGATTCTATGACAAAACGTCGCATATTATAAGTCGCACAGAGTCTCGCTACATATCTAGCAACATTCATTACCCATTCACAACAACCATATCTAACACCAACTTTTCTAAAACAAAACAAAAAAACACTTGCATCCAAACAAGGAGCTTAAGCTCCACCTCTTCTATAACAAAAAAATATAAAAAACTTACAACCCTATCCACAACTTACCGATAACTCGAAGCAGCCAAGTTACGCGAGATCAACTTGTCACCATGCCTAAAACCCTCACTCGATCGGCTATACTTCTTCCTCGGAGGCGATGCCATTTTCTTGCTTCTCTTGTTCACCGAGCTTTCACTCTTGGATCCCATCTCGAGCGCAGCCATTAACAAGCTCCCCCTAGCACTCGGCATCCTCTTACATTGTCTCAAAGCCTCGTTCTTAACGGAATCCTCAACATCCTTGCTTCGTGGCCTCTTGTGCGATGATTTCTCCACGAGTTTTAGTTGATCAGCCTTTGGAGCAAAAACCACGTCTGGATAACATTTCATCATCTTAGTTACCGAAGTTTTGAGAAAATAATTATATTTATACAAGAGACATATGATATAATATCTCACCTGAAATGTCATCGTCAGAATCAAGTCCCGGAGATCTTGGTGGTGTTGACGGAGAAAATACCTGATCGATATCAACAACGGTTTTTCCGTCACTTGGTCTTACAAATGGAGTAGCGAAAACCCTATTGGTATCATCTTCAGAATCAGCGGCACTCTGAAGTCTATTATGCCTAATGGGAGTAACACCTGTGTTCTTCTCGACTTCTGGCATGTGGTTAGACCCATACTCTTTAAAGGTCAACGGAGATTTTTCTTTTATAACATGAATTGAAGCATTTAATTCTGAAGAGTTGATTGGCTTAGGTGGCGCCATAGTGTCGGATTGGAAAGAATAATCTTTCGCTCCGGGAACCGCAACTTTGTTACTACATGATTCAATGATGTCATGGGAATGGACTGCATCAGCAGATGTGGATGGGTGGTCAACATTCTCCAGTACTGATTTGGGTGAAGTATTGGATAGGTTTGGATCCAAGGATGGCTTATAAGTTTCCATAAAGTTTGAAAACCATGTTGTGCCTTGTCTTGCATAGAAGAGAATGTATGCTTCTTCTGAAAGCACAAAGGCTTCAGAAACACTGGTAACCTATCAATATGAAAAATTTTAAGTCAGTTTTCAAGGTGAGGAAGATGAGTGAGTTCTTTTCCAATAAATAGATATTATATTGTGCGAATATATATTGATATACATTACTTCAAAAAGTATGGATATCATTGTTACCTTTGAGTCGTCAAACTTGTACCAGTATCAGGGGCAGAACGAATGTAACAGTAGTAATGACCACAGCTAGATGTAAAAGCTGCATGTACTACAACTGCATATAACTCATATTTCAAATCCACCTGATTAAGAGAAAAAGAGAGGGAGATAAGAACCTCTACATATAATTGAAATCATCCAGCAAGATATTCAAGAAATAGAACTCACATTATTACTCTGACTGCCACATGTATAAGGCTGCAAGTCCAACTCAAGAGGAAATTCCACATGCTTGTCTATTTTCTCCACATAAGAGCCATCATTCTTGAATCTCTTTAAATGAAAAGCACATATAGGAGGGGTCTGATCCAGCATAAGTTGTTTTCAACAGACACTTTTTCCTTACACTGATCACATGTAAACTTCATCTCTTCATCTTCAATGTGTTCAACTTTTGTAAATGACTCAAGAGCAGTTGAAAGACTATTTGCATCCTCGATCTCCAAACTGAGGTCAACTGAGGGCTCATAGGTGTCAGAAATGTGATTGCAGTTGCAACACCTTAGCTGAAATTCATATACCAAGAAGAGAACAAGAATAGCAAGGATATTCAAGTTGATATTCAAGTATTAGCATCCTAAAATAAGTAAATCAATGAGAAAAAATGTTAAATACCCATCAAATTCTTACTTTGCTAACAACACAACCCCCAAAGACCTGCTTGACTAAATTGCCACTTTGCAAGGAGAGAGCATCATCCTTCACTTTTAAATTGCTTAAAGAACTTTCGAGTCTATCCAGAAAGCATTGCAAGAATTCATGAGCATCTTCCTGTTGATACCTTTGGAATGATGATGAAAAATCTGAGAGTTGTGTGGTCAAGATTTACAAATACATTAAAGAACATGTGTTGCAGAACACATATATTGAACGAGCAAAGTAACAACCCAAAAGCAATGGAAAAATGCAGTGTTAAAGAAAAACAACAACAAAAGAATTTGTAAAAAGTTCAAGGATACAGCTCAAATTGTCCACAAACTTCCATGGGGAGACAACTTTTCCAGTTGATGATAATGAATGTTCAATGTGCTCCCGCAAAGCACAGATCAAGCAGAACCGTTCATTATTACCTGAAAATCCAAGCATTTAAAGTATAAATTTAACATATAAACCATTTAATATACAACAACTATAAAACAGCAATGTCATTTTCCAAATAAATCCTGTCATGTCCATAATGCTACTAGAAAAAGGAACCGAACTAAAATAGTATAAAAGATAATGAAGATTTAAGTCATACAATTGCAAGGCGTCGGATGGGTATACGAAAAAGCCCCTGAACAAGTAGCACAGAGTGGGTGAAACATGCAAACTGCATTGAAGAAACAAGTGTTCCCAGATTGGCAAGCCCTGCACCCTGTAAGTTCAGAAATTCAATCAGCCAGTTTGATAAAACACAATAAAACTTTTAGATGCTAATTCACACAAAATGAAGTAGACAGACACACACTCAGAAGAAATAAAAAAAAAAAAACTTGTACCAACTAAACCATCATAAATTTGATCAAATACTATACCCCTAGAGGTGAAACATTTCAACTCAAAATGCCAATTAAAGTAAGTGCTGAATTGTTAGCCATATCAAAATAAAATCTCACAGCAAAATCAAAGTTATTGTCAAACAAAATCACAACCTCCTGTACAACTACTAGTCTACCACTATGAGAGCAAAATATGGGAATCCTATTTTTAGAACTAGACTTATAATCATGAAATAGATTTTAACATGTGTAATACAATTACCTGAATCCAAAATTCAAATAATTTCTATAACCAATAGCAATTAAAATTATCAATATAACACAAAACTAACTATGATGCGACTTAACATCGAAACTGCAAATCGATTCGAGTAATCCATCACTCAAACATAATAACAACAATCTAGCTCAAACAGTGATATATAACACTTAATTCAACAGTAAACTTCATACCACCATGGACGGCTTCTCGTAGGCATCTTCGTACCAACTCGAAGAACTCGAAGCCACCGAAGGAAACGGCTTATAAACCTCCGTTTCACTCCGATTATACGAAATCCAAGCATCAGTCTCATCAGCAGCATCACCACCACCGCCGCCATCATCATCATCAACCGCCATAGCCGGAGGACTCGAATGCTCCGAAAGCGTATCAGGTACTACTTCAGCACCAGAATCCTCTTCTTCTTCTAACACTTCATTCGACATCAAAACATCATCTTCCTTTCGATCCAGTAACTTAGAATCATCCATATCTTCCTCCTGTTGCTGCGCTATTTCGTCGAACAGCTTGCGTGCACGAGCGTGGGTGTCGAGTTTAGGGCGACCAGAGCTCAATTGAGGACCTAGGGTTTGGGAATTTGGAGAGCAGAAGAAGGATTTGAAGAGAGAAGGGGATTGGGAGAAATCAGCCATGGGAGATTAGGGTTTATGAAGAGTAAAGTTTTGGGGGAAATTGGGGAATTAGGGTTTGAATTTGGGGGGAGAGGGAAATTGGGGAAATTTTGGATGAAAAAAAATTGGGGGAAGTTGAAAGTGGTTGAAAATTGAAAATTGAAATTGAAAAGATTTTTTTTTTTTTAATTTTTTTAACACGGTTTTTAGATTTTAAAATGGGAGGGAAAATACAGCCGCCATTTTTATGGATTTTATCAATTCAGATTTTCAGAAGAATTGAGAATGAGAAAGAAGTTGGCCGATTTCAATTTTGTGACGGATTATTTCGTACCCATTTATTTTGATTAATTTGTTGGGTAACCAATATTATTCTCGGACAAACTAGCTGATAAGATAGATTATGGTTGATAACATAGCTGGTGAATATGTTATGTTTGGTAAAAACTAGCTGATAAGATAGCTTATGATTGTAAAATGATTAAAAAAATGCATGTTTAAAACTTGGTAATGTAAAATTTAGCAAGAGACGGATCCAAAAAAATATTTTTGTGGTTGCAACGTTGTAAGGGATCAATAAAAAAATTTAGCAGCCTTAGGCTAAGGCCATCCTTAGCCGTACCCCTCATACCTCTCATTTTTGCTGCCACATCAGCGCCACATCAGCTTTACCAACACCTTACCAACACCTTACCAATCCATCCTTAACCATACCAATACCATACCCTTGTATTAATTGGAAAAAAAAAATAGAAAAAGAAGAGAGAGAGAGAGAGAGAGAGAGAGAGAGAGAAGAGAGAGATAGAGAGAGGAGGGGGGTAGGGGGGGTGGGGTATTCACCTTTTTTCAACCGGCAGCCCACCACCGATGCTTGTTTCTGCCGGCCTCCTACCGATCAAAAAAAACGGTGTTACCGTCGGTACCATGGTGGTACCGACCCTCTCCCCGTCCTGGCTAATGATGGCCTAATAGGAAAAAAAATTTGTGATTGTATGGATACTCATTGTACATCCTCCCGTAAATAGTGCGGTCCTTACTATTTTATTGATTTCTGTT
This sequence comes from Centaurea solstitialis, assembly GCA_030169165.1. Taxonomy (NCBI): domain Eukaryota; kingdom Viridiplantae; phylum Streptophyta; class Magnoliopsida; order Asterales; family Asteraceae; genus Centaurea; species Centaurea solstitialis. Next base: position 77,804,885 of record CM058044.1, read on the forward strand.
GCAGACACTGTATAAACAAACTAACTTTAACCAAGGAGATGATAATAAATTTTGTATTCGAATAAAACTTTCATGAAAAAATCACCTTATTATACACATTTAATTTTATTCGAAAATTTCAAAAAAAACAATCAACGATAGACATTGTAATAAATGTATGTTTAATAATGATTATATATTGTCTTTATCATGTACACAATATAATCAGTATTGGATTCATTTCGAAGTTATTGACGATACATTTCTAATGGTATAATTTTTAAAAAGAAAAATAAGTATTTTTGGATTTACCTAACAAAATTAATTAATTAACTAAAATGATATGGGTATAAAACGAAAAATGTAAAAGGAAATGACATAAACTAAAATTAAACTATCTAGAGGATGAAAACCATAGCTTATCATCAACAAACCTAAAAAATTTCACATATAACCCCTTAAAATTTTAAAGTCAATGGTTTCACTTCAAAAAAGTTTATGGTTTCACTCCAAAAAAATAATGGCTTCACATGTATAAATCTCAAAAAAGTTACACTTAATCTCAAAATTTTATGGTTGCACATGTAACCATTCTCAAAGACATGTATCTGCCTATAGCAAGGGTATATTTGAACTAAAAAAATAACAAGTCTCATAAATCATCAAAACGTTAGTGGGAGTGGTTTTTCAAAAAACTAACTTATAAATTAGCTTATAACCTTGTGGAGTTATGATCCGTTTAAACATGTACCTGATTTATAAGATAACTTATTTTTACCAATCAATGTCATGTTACTATAATCTATATATATATTAAAGAAAGGTTTTTGCTGATGTCATGATTATGAAATTGAGTGATTTTATTGGTCAATTAAACAAATCCTATCAAATGATGATGTCATAATTCATTTCCATTTTTTTCCCCAAAATTTACATACCTAAAATTTCTCATTAATTTATTAGTTTCCTTTTTATTACTTACATTTTGTATCCTTATAATTATTTGATTAAATTACTTATTACCCCTTACTTTTTCAATTTTCATTTTACATTCTTATCATATTAAGGTAAATAATGTATATGAATTAAAACCATTTAAGTTTTTTGTTTTTTTTTTTATAAATTACACCCTTATAATTGTCTCGACGATACCTTCAAAATAAATATAATATTGAATATTTTTTAATTTATTTATATTACTAAATATTAAGAATAGATATAAGTTAAGTTGTTTACATTTTATTACAATTCTATCTATTTTTGAAATTTAAAGATTCCTATTTTTAATCTAATTTTCTATAGATTATTTATAAATAATAAAAATTTATTTTATTTAAAACGCTATTGTTGATGTTCTTGAAATTTAAATATTTCATCCTTTTAATCTTACTAATTCTATACATCATTTATAAATAATAATTTTTTTAAAACCCTACAAATCAAAAACACTATATAATTTATTTCAGAATCTCTCCCGTTTTAGAATCATTCCCGAAATCCAAATCTTTCAACAAAAGAATTTCAGATATTTTAATAACTATTAGATGACTAAAATATTTAATAATAAAGTAAGAGTAATTTTTTTTCATTTAAATCGTTGATTAATTAGAATTATTTTTAATAAATAATATTTCTCTACTTACTCAATTTCAAAGAAAGCTTTGAATAAAAAATGAAAGAAAAGTAATTTAAATGTTATATATATAATTTCCTAAATGGTTATGATTAAACTAAATCATTAATGTTTCTTTTATCAATTTAACAAAGTCATATTTATATTGTTAATTGGATATTACGTTGGTTTGTGGTGAATTATTTGTGAACTTTATAATGCAAATGTTAATTCTTATTATACATTAAATTTTTATATTCAAAATGAGATTTTTATACTCTATTGACTATGTTTGTCTACAGTTAGTTATACAAATTCAGACTTGAATCTTTAATTGTATTTATGCACAATCAAATTGTAATCTTAAATTACTTAGAATCCTAAACCAGACTGTACTGCCAGATCGTTCAAACCATCAAAAATGTTTCGACTTGAGTTGGTTCAATCACTTTGAACGGTCCAACGGTTCTTTGAACACACTTAAGGGTGCATTTGGTTCATTTTTAGGAATGGGAATGAAAATGAAAATGAGAATGCAGGAGAATGGGAATAGGAATGAGGATTGCATTGATGTTGTTTGGTTAACCCAATATAATCAATGAAAAATTGTTTCATATTAAAAAAATATGTTTTGCCAACTTGAAAATACAAAAAATGTTTCATTTAATATTCATAGACGGAACAATGCATGGAAAAAAGAACCAAGTAGAAATAAAAATTTCATTCCCCCAATTTGGTCAGGAATGAAAATTAATGGATCTGCAAAAATGATTTCATTATATAATATCAAATCAAACAGCAATTTTCATTATCATTCCCATTCTTGATCCCTCAATACCCCTAACCAAACGCCCCCTAAGAATTATGTTAAAGAATGGTGGAATAACATAACATTCCAATTAGTTAATGTCAATGTTTCCTCTTTCTGTATACAAGTTAAAAAGGTGTCAAACAAGGATTATGAGATGATGAAAGAAGAAGATCCTATCGACTTTGATTAAAGGGGAAAATAATCCTACAGTTGAGAATCGCTTCATAGAAAAGATGATAATGATGTTAGATTACACATTCACTAGCATTTTCACTACAAACTATAAACGTACTCGCGCGCGTTGCAGCGCGAAGTATGTATCAATTACCCGATTTTTATATACATCATTGTAAACATCAATTTAATCATACGTGTTCAATCAGTTAACCTTCTAATGGTTTATTAATAGTCAATCTCGAAAATTGAAATAAATTTATTATCTTTATATAATAGAATATATATAATATAATTGCATAAAAAATATTCAATATTGGGCTCATTTCGAAGGTATTGACGAGACGATTATAATGGTATAATTTGTAAAAAAAAATAAACGTAATTTTAATATATTTTAGTTCATAATATATGATTATTTAGATTATATGATAAGGGTTTAAAATAAAAAATGAAAAGGTAAAAGACTAAAATAAGATTTAATAACTAACTATGGGGGTACAAAATGTAAATGTGTAAAATGAATTGTTAAACAAAAATAACCATCAAATTGAGTTAGATAAGTTGGCATAGAATACACATAAAATGACAAACAAACTATAATTGAAGTTAGGGGGTTGCTATTTGGACCCCCCGCACTCACATAAATATAGTGGATCCCACCACTGAGACCCACCTTTGTACTCACATCATGTACTCTCGTCCCCTTGTAAGGTGGTCCAAATAGAAAGGACCTTGAAGTTATTGGATACAATAAACATACATAATGACTTGCACTTTTAAGTTAGATTTGATTTCATTGATGGATATAATATGTCCTTACTTTAGTTTTCAATATCGGGTTTGGGCCTAAAGCCCGTGTTAAAAAAAGAGTCGGTGTCAAGGATTAGAAATCATATAGCAACTAAAATCACATTGAAAATATATACAAATAAATAAGAATATACAGAAAATCATTTATTAAATCTATTCAACCCAACCGCTAATAATTCAACTAAGCCTATCTTTAGCAACTAGTTGATAAGCTAGCTGATGACTGATAACGCAATCCGTTACCAATGTATATTGTTTCGATAAAATCATATTTCTTTAGGTATGAATTCATTTGTAAATCACTCTATTTGTACAAACTTTACAAATCATTTTAAATTGCATATTTCTTTGATTAATGGTCCAAATCATTTTCATTTGTTGTTGCTAATTAAATAGAAATTAATGGAGATCATTAAATGAAACTACGCCACAAGGGTAAAGTGGTCATCAAATTTCCACCACAAGGGTAAACTACTCTACAAATAATTTTAAAATTGTATAATTATTACACTTTAAAGAAATAATTTTATTTTTAAGTAATGGAGAGATTAATGAATTTATCAATCTAAAAATTAATCAATAATTGAAATGAACAATATACACTTACTTTATAAATTATACACTATATTGAGACAAATAAAATACATAAATGGAGAATGCTAAGCCAAGTTTGATAAATGACTTAGGGTTACGTTGATTAGGCCATCCACTGTGGGGTGTTTAAACACCTCGGCAAGGAGTGTTTGCCGTCGGCAAACCCGATGAACACCGCCGTGTGTTCTCGGGTAGCCTTCGGCAAAGAAAGGCTTCGGGTTTCCCTTGCCGTTGAGCAACGGCTCTAAACGGCTATTTTTTTTTTATTTTAATTTTTTATTTTAATTTTTTTTTTCAATTTCATATATATATATAACACCTAAATTCTTTCTCAATCACTTCTTTCTCAATCTCTCTCTCAATACTTCTTTCTCAATCTTTCTTCCTTTCAATCTTTCTTTCTCAACATTTCTTCAAAAAATGTCTTCATCGTCATCATCATCTGCATCATCTTCGTCGATTTACCACCCGGATTACGATTACGACGTTGACGACATGTTCGACGTCAACGAATTGGCGGCCGAAGAAGCCATAAACGAAGCGGTTAAAGTAATTCTCGAGGAGGAAGCAACTTCGAGTCGGCAAACGAGGAGGCCGCCAAAAAATCGAGATCGTGTTACGGCACACGAGAAACTTGTTAGGGACTACTTTTCAGATAATCCGGTGTACGATGATAGAGATTTCGAACGGCGGTTTCGTATGACCCGACGACTATTCCGTAGGATAGTTGCGGATCTTGAGAGGGAGTACGAATTTTTTAAGTGGAGTGAAGATGCAAGAGGAGTTAAGGGGTTTTCTCCGCTTCAAAAATGTACTTCTGCTATCCGACAATTGGCGTACGGTATTGCCGCCGATTCCACGGACGAGTACTTGCAAATGTCCGAAACGACATCAAGGGAATGTTTCACCAATTTTTGTCAAGGTATTATACATCTTTATATGCGAAAATATTTACGAAAGCCTACCGCAAATGATGTTCAGTCGTTGTTCGCATTGCATGAGCAACAACACGGCCTCCCGGCATGCTTGGTGGCATAGATTGTATGCATTGGGATTGGAAAAATTGTCCCGTAGCATGGAGGGGTCAATACCATAGAGGTGATCATGAGGGACCGACAACTGTTCTAGAGGCGGTAGCATCGTACGATGGTTGGTTTTGGCACGCATATTACGGAACCCCGGGTGCCACAAACGACATAGTTGTTGTAAACCAATCACCGGTATTCAACGATTTGTTCGAAGGCAAAGCACCCGATAGCTCGTTTTCTGTGAATGGCACACAATACAAACACGGATACTATCTTGCGGACGGGATTTATCCGAAGTGGACCACTTTTGTCAAAGCATATAGGTTTCCAGATGACGCCAAACGGATAGCGTTTTCGGAGCGTCAAGAATCGGCTAGGAAGGATATCGAACGTGCATTCGCGTTACTTCAAGGAAAATGGCACATTGTTAAGTATCCGGCACGAGCGTGGTCAAAAGCAAAATTAAGGTATACAATGTACACGTGCATAATATTGCACAACATGATTCGTGAAGACGAAGGCTTTTCAAATTATCCTTTTGATGAAAGCGAGGTGCCCGTTGATGAAGTAGATATATCCGAACAACAACGAGCGCAAAACGTCAACGAAGTAAAAAATAGTGAAAGACACCTCAACCTTCGAGCCGATTTAACGGAACACTTTTGGGCATCCCGAAATTAATTTTAATTTTAATATTATTGTAACGTTAGTATTTAGTTTAATTTTAATAATCATTTTAATTTTAATTTTAATTTTAATTTTTAATATTATTTTTAATGTTATTAATATTATTTTTAATGTTATTAATATTATTTTTAAAATTAATTAAATTGATGTAGTTTAAACAGTGGGTCGACAGTGGATGAATTGGGTAGTTTTGGGTAAGATAGTGGAAAGCTGATGTGGCGCTGATGTGGCAGTTTAAACAATTGGGTTGCAGTGGCACGACAGCGGATGGCCTTAGGATTAGGGTCTAATGATCAAAACATACTTGTTGATGCTTTTACCTAAATTACATTGTGACTTTGTTTTCCTTTTTCGTAATTGAGAATGTTTTGGTTGACTCGTGGGCTATGGTGAACCTTGAGGATGCATTGTAATTAGTTGTATGATGAAATGGACATTGGATAATGGAAAAGACAAAATGAAAAATGGTTGCATATCTACATCAAAATGTCGTGAGATTAAGTTTTTGAAACTATCGATCTTCGTTTATGTCTAATGCATGTTGAGTGGTAACTTGTGTAATGATATTTTCAAGTTGTCAGGTTGGAGCTTGTTGCCAACAATTTCTATCGACGATCTCATGGCCGGTTTGGGCTTCCAAATTATTTTGACTTCGAGGAGGCATATATAGAAGGCGGTTATTCAGATTGCTCTTTACCCTATTGGAGTCACTGAAATAATCATGAACTTTTCTTGTGGGTCTAATATCCAACCCGACCTTTTTTATGAGTTCCAACTCCTACCATCTCAATTAATGTTTAATTGTGTGAATGACTTCAATATGGTGCACAAATCACATGGAAGACAAGGGATGGATTGCTTGGTGGTCGCCTCTTCTGCTCTTCAAGTTTGTTGTCTTTGACTTTGTTTGTTGCAATAGCTCATGATGTTTCTTGTTGCTCATCGGTTTTTGCTTTCTTGTTATAGATAAGTCCATTCGGCTTTTTTTTTGTCTTGGTTGTTATGGTAGTTGTTTGTCTATATCTTGCATAAAGTTTTCCCTCTTCTTTCTTTTCTATGCTATGTGTTTCTTAATAAATTATATGCCTTTAAAAAAGTTGCTTTGATGGTCTGATGATATCACTCTTATTCATGGTATTTCAAGTGTAGAGTAAATCAACGATTAAGATTAAAGTCCCTACATATATCATTACAATGTTTAACAATTAAGATATATAAGAAAAATATCTACAACTAGACTAAATCCCTTTTGGACCACATATCTCATCGGTCCTAATCATTATCATTTTTTCTATAATTTAAGCCTAAATGTCATGGACCACAACTTGTATTTATCAAAAATATTTTTAACGTTAAATTAAATTACATGAAACAACATATAATATATATTAAAACTAACGTAGTCACAAAAAGCACAAAAAATTTGACATGAGAATTGCTGCTCCTTTGTTTGTATTCGTTTATTTGATATTTTTTTATCTTCTTGTGTTAATGAAATCAACATAAATAAAAATAATATAATGTCATATTTCAATTTTAAATATATTCTTTGTATTATTATATCATAGTACAAAACGTCTTCTTGTATAAGAACATTATCTTACCTCAACAATTATATCCATAAGATATATACGATTTTGAGGCTTGAGCACTAATATAGTTAGAATTTTGGCAAAAATATAATCCCACTTATAGATACAAAACGACTTGTTGATGAAATTCTTGTTAAAATAACATTTTAGAAGTTTGTTGTCATTTTCTTTTAATTATTGTTCTTATTAATGCTAATTGTTATATATTAGAGTTAACTGTTAATAAATACTAACAAAAATTCATTACTACTAAATATTAATCATCAATACAAATTCTTTTTGGAAGGATTAATCATCAATGAATATCAACTAATGGTTGATCACTTATTTTATTCGTATAACTGTATTAGTTATATAAAATCGAAAATTAATATAACAAAGCTAAACTTATAATGTGTGTATGTGGTGTGTGCGTATATATAGGTGTAATATTATGCAATTCTTTGTATTCCTACAACTCTTACAATTAAAGCATAATCGTCTATTTGATCATCAACGCTTACCATTTGGGTGATTGTAACAACCCATAATTAAAAAAAAACTATATATAGGCAAAAAATCACGTGAGATATAGAGTTAATGTAAAAATGGTAAGAATAGATATGGGCCGTTGATCATTTATAATCTCAAATTCATCTCATACATTACATCAATAGATAATTGGCACAATGCATCTTATTCTAATTGCATCTAGGAGTGGAGATTTTTTCTTACCATTTTCATGATAACTCCAATTCGTACCGATGCCCAACCTTATACAATGCATACAATAATATAATCTTATATTAATATATCATATTATTTAACTTTTATTTGATATCTCGTATGTATTAACTAGCGTATTATATTATTAGGGATTTGTTTTAATCATGTTAACTAATTTTTTAAAATGTCTCTTTTATTATTTTATACGATTATCAACCAGTTTTTAAAATTTATTCATCGGTTAAGCTATCTCCCAGGCATAACCTAATCTTTATATATATATTAAAAGAAGGTTTTGGGTGACATCATAAATATAAAATTGAGCCATTTTACTGGTCAATCAAAAACAATTCATAATTTGATGATGTCATCATCTATATCTCTTTTCTTTATTTATTAATTTTAAAATTATAATTTACATTTTTTACTCTTATAATTATTGGATAAAATTACTTTTTATCCTTTAGTTTTTCATTTTTCACTTTGCATCCTTATTATATTAACATAAATAATATATATTAACTAAAATGCATAAAATTTTTTGTTTTTCTTTTCGATAAATTACGCCATTATAATTGTCTCGACAATGTCTTCAAAATGAGTATAATATTGAATATTTTTTAATTTAATCATATTATTAAATATTAAAAATAGATATAAATTAATTTGTTTGGACTTTATTACATTATAACTTTAAACTTTATATTTTTAACTATCTATATATATAGTATCCATTCAGATTTCATTTTCAATTTTATAAATTACATTATTACTCATGTAGTTAGTATTTGTGAATTTTATACTGCAAATGTCTATTCTTGTTAAAAATTAAAATAATATATTTAAATAACACGTGTATTACACGGGCCATTAACTTGTATTTAAATATATAAAAAGCATAACAACCAATGGGTTTTTGTTTCGATTCCATATTGCTGTACAAACGAAATTTGATTTCTAAACCTAAGTTCTAAAAATGTACATGTAAGGTATGAATATTACTACCTATATACCGACAAACGTGGCACATTGTATCGAGAATGATGGTTAAATTGAATGAACGTTATCGTGTGGGACAAAATCGTGAAATGCATAGCACCTTTCTTCATTTAGTCATGACTCACATGGGCGTTATTTCGCTACATGTCACAAAAACTATCTTACTTGTCAAATATGGCATAAAAATACTTTATATGTTATATTCTATACATACCACTAGCATCATAGTTTATTTCACAAATCACAAGAATACTTTATCGTTAGGTATCATGGATCATATATTGAAAAGTTATTCTTGAAATGGAAATAATTACCATTCTTATAACGTAGAAAGTCAAAAAGATATACAATCATAATTTAAATAAAAGTAAGCTACAATCTTTGTCCACGTGGTTTACATTTAACTATTGTAGTTATCTGTACATTTTAATAAATACAATTATAGTCTTTCTAATAAAATGTTATGCTTAGGCCGAGCGTACCATGGCTTGGGTTCACTGTGGTTTCGCCGGCAGGATGGCGGGATGGGCCTAGGTGTGGTGCGGCTGACGGTTTCAACCTTGCGGTTTGGGCAACAGCTTCCCCAACAAGTTTCTTTCACTCTTTCTCTCTTCTCTTTCTCTATCTTCTACACATATAGGGAGGTTCATTTGAAAACCACAAAAAATGTGTAAACCGTGTAAACTAATCATAGCCGTTGATCAAAAAAATCAAAGGAGGATATGGATTCATAGAAAACATGGAAATGTGAAATATATGGTAAGTCATTGATTATTGAAAGATGAAAGTGTGAAATATAGAAATGCTTTTGAAAATCAAGGGTGTGGATTGGTTTACACGGTTTACACATTTTTTGTGGTTTACAAATGAACCTCCCTCTCTCTCTCTCTCTCTATATATATATATATATATATAATTAATATAAAATGGTAATTGTATGAAAGGTTTAAATATTGTATTACGAGATTTGAAAGGTTGGTCACAATTTAAGGGTATGATAGTGAAAAACTGATGTAGCGTTGTGACAGTAAATGGTTAAAACCAGAGTTTCATGTGGTACTCATGGTCTTATCGAGAAGTCTACATACCACTTTCTTTTGTTGTTTAACTATCAATGGCAAGAGCTATAATTGTAATTTATTTGTAAATAAATATTGTTAAATAAAATAAATTATATTTAAGTATAATAATTTTGATAAAAAAATTGTGATAGAAGAAGAGTAAATGTGACAAGTATATTTGTTTATTATGACCCTTCCAAGTAATTGGTCTTGTCATGTCGCAAAAGAGAGGTCCACACGTACCATCAGTGACCGCGTACATTGAATACTTTCAATCATGGGCCCACTTTTTTCACTATTTTTTTCAACTATGCATTAAAATATGAAAGAATTCAACTTTATTAAAACACAAAATATAGTTGACAATATAAAAGTAAGAGTAAATTACGGATTTGGTCCCTGTGGTTTACAATTTTTTACTACTAAGGTCCTTAAATTTCATAAATTATGAATCGCGTCCCTGTGGTATTCAATTTTGCACTACTAGGGTCCCTCCTTCTAACTCTGTTAACAATAACTCCGTTAACTAAAGGGTGTTTATGTCATTTTCCATGTTTCTTTGTTTTAATGGGATATTTTTCTTAATTTTCTATATTCATGAGTTCATCTAACAAAAACATTTTTTCCAGAAAATTCTTGCCCAAAACCCCAAATGAGTGACCTAAATGGAATTTTAAATCAAAATCAAATCTTAAGCATTAACCAAACCACAAATCAAAACCTAATCCTAAAATAGAAAACCCTAATCTAAATTTTTACCAAAACCCAGAACATGTGAAAACCCATAAATGGATAGAAAATGAGGAAAATAAAGTGTTTTGATATAACACAGATTGGGAAATTGGGAACCATGAATTCTAAAAAACCCACATCATCAACTACAGTCATGGCCTCTTTCATTTGCTTTATTCACACACAAAGTTGTGTAGCTTGAAACCTCCTTCTTTATGTTCATCATCATAATCGGAAGAAAAAAAAACCCATATTAGAAACCCCCTTCTTTATGTTCATCGTCATCATCATCTGGATCTGGGGGGTGAAGGGGATGGATGAAGGTGTTCCCCACAACAAGAATGGAAGAAGGAAGAAGGGTAGAGGAAGAAGATGATGTGGGGGTTTTTTGGGTTTAGGCTAATCTCTCCATAAAAATCAAAACTTTGTAAGGGGTGGCATCAACACCATCGTAGAGTTTCTTCTTCTGTCGATCCATTTTCTCGATGGATTCCATATTTGCTTTCGTTAAGTAGTGTGATTTAGGGATTTAGGCTTTTGGGTTTTATTTTCTGATGGGTGATTTACAGGATTTAGGCTTTTGGGTTTCATTTTGTGGATTGCATGAAGAAGAAAACAACTATGGTCAAAGAAGGGATGGTGATGGTTGAAGATGAAATGCAGAAAAAAGAAAGCAAGAGGAAGTACATATCATCATAGAGGGAAGGAAGAAGAAAGAGAGTGGTGGTGGAGAAAATTAGAGGGGTTTGTACTTTTGTATCCCTCACCCACCAAATCTGGGTTTTGTTTCTATTTTTTCAATTTGGATTTTGGATTTCATGTATTTGGTTTATTTAAGTTTTTTATTTATGGTTTGATTTATGTTTCTGCTTTGATTTTGAGATTTTATGTTTTTGTTCTGGTTTTGATTTAGAGGCATGTTTTTGATTTTAGATTTGGAAAAAGTTTGTAGATTAAGTATATTGAAGATGAAGATTCATATGTTGAAGATGAAGGTTTATGTTTTGAAGATCATCATTTAATTAGAAAAGAAAAGAAAAACTCAATAAAAAATAAAGAGAAGTGTAAATTACTAAAATGCCCATGATTTAACGGAGGTTATTGACGGTCGTTAGGAGGAGGGACCCTAGTGGTGCAAAATTGAATACTACAGGGACGCGATTCATAATTTATGAAATTTAAGGACCTTAGTAGTAAAAAATTGTAAACCACAGGGACCAAATCCGTAATTTACTCTAAAAGTAATCTTTAAGCTTAAACCTTTGTTACTTGAAAAGTAAGAAAGAGAGATACAAATGTTCATTCTAAAACATAATAACACAAGTCAAGTTCTCTAGAAATTAATTTTAATTACTTTTATCTAGGGAATTTGTTATTTTATGAAAGAAATTAAGAATTTTGTTTTTAATCATATTATTTAAAATATTAAATCTATTTGATACAATACACTTTTGTCACTTAAACATGTATTTTTCAATATATTTTGTTGATGGGAACAAATTGAAATGTTATTTATTTTTCGCATATAAATATTTTTTATACTTCTTTTTAATTATTATACAATATAACATAACTATCGAAACACAAAACTCTCAAATCATCAAAATGTATGTTATAGTATAGTTGTTGTAGTTGTTCAAAGTAAGTACAAATTTTGGTGAAAACGAATGATCGTGTGAAAAGAAGAGTTAAGGTGAGAATAGTAAGAAGGAATTTAAACCATTGATCCATTTTAATCCCAAACTCATCCCGTGAATGTGAATGTATCTCATTCTAATGTGCATTCAGGGATGGAAATTCTTCTTACTCTTCTAAATATAATTTCACTTCTTACTAAAACCCAACCGTGTAAATGAATACCTACTTCCAAATATACGTAGTTGTTCTAATTGATATGTAATTATCGGTCATAAATTTGTACGGTTGCTTTGTTGTAATCGAAAATGTAAGATTCGCATAATATAATATGTCATTCAGTTCCCTAAACCCAATGTGAGTTTTTATATTTTGATGTGCTACCCCGCTGTTCACACAGTACATGTGTTGTATAAAGACCAATGAAAGTTAGTAATCGATAAAAATACATTAAAGTTATGTTATCTTCACCATATCCATGTAACGTTAATACAATATAAGAATAATTTCAACACTTCTTACGCTTTTAATTGAAAATAATCTCTCACATACTTGCAAGTTTACATTTACATTTTGCAATTATTTATAACTAGTTATCAAAACACGTCTATCATAGTGGTAAGGTAACATCCTGAAGGGTCAGTGGATGGTATCCCTGATGCATCCTTAATTAGGTTGGGTCGTGATCGACGGGGATTAGTCAGATGTCCTTGGATTCCGAATACCCTGAAACATGTGTATGTATTTTACTTGTCGTTCAAATTTTTATTTATAATTACTTAAAATTATTTAAGTATAGAAGTTTCTTTTTGTGTTTGTTTTAGGGGGCCGGATATTGTTTCTACTAAGAAAAACGTGTCAAAAATCATCGTTGAACTAATATGACTTTATTCTCGATAGTCCACACTGACTTCCATTGACTACCAAATGTTTATATGTTTATTAATTTAGCGTGTTTTTCTTTTCCTTTTCTTTTTGAACTTTTTTTACTCAATATTTTATCATTTTAAATAAAACATCATTTGTTATTTGATTTGCATACTTTACTATAAAATGGTAAGAAAAATAAATTTTCAGTTAAAACTAATAAAAATTCAAATAAATCAATAAAAACACATAGATAAAGTAGATTATGATTTTCGTTCATATGGTTTCATATTTGTAACGATTTTTGTCTGTAGATTATAACTTATAAGTACTTTTTCTGATGATTTAGTTTCTATTTTGCTTTCATCTTAGTCCGTTTATCCAACTCTATTAGAATTCATCATTAACCCATCAAATATATTTGGTCACTCTAGTATACCAATTTATATCTTTTTATTATTAGATTACATTTTTATAAAAAAAATTTACTTTTTCTTTCTTTACCATATCTCATCAAGACATTTACTTTTCTATTAAATATATTGTATATTTTAAAATTATTATAAAATTATTTATTTTATGAATTAATCTTATTTAAATTACTGATAAGTATATGATATTTAATCGAAACTTTACATTGAAATTTTCTAAAGTTAATATTTTTGGTTTATTAATTTACTAAAGATTTTTATTTTTAAATTAGCATTGAAAGAAGTTCAATAAAACCCAAGAAAAAACTAGTTTACTTTATAACAATTGGTTGTTATTTTTTATTTAATGTATTTTAGTCCCACTGTTCCATAATTTCATTTAAACTATATCTTTTTAAATTTGCATTCACAAGTCATATATATTACTTTTTTTAGAACCTTGTACATAAACACACATATATACATATACACTTATTGTTCTATTATGATTTTTCATCTCTCTTTAGCTGTTATTTATTTTAATATTAAACAAATTAGATGTATTAAAAAAGTAAAACTTTAAACGGAAATATGAAATAAGTAAAGTGCATTTAATAAAAACAATAACTGTTTGTCATGAAATTGATTAATTTTTTCTCGAATTTTATTAGTTATTCTTGTGGTAATTTGAAATAAATAAAGGCTTGGTGAACAAACAGATAAAAAAATATTAAAAGATTTCAACCTAGAGCTATAAAAAAGGAAAATACATATACATGTTAATAATTTAAATTTAATTTTTTGATTATAGTTAAAATTATAATTAAACTTATAATTTTTTTTTGAAAATATACAATACAAGTAATAGAAAAATAAACGTGTTGGTGAAGTATAATAAAAAAGTAAGAGCAAAAAAACTTATGTAATTTAAGGATAAAAATGTAAACATTGTTATATCACAAGGACCAAATATATAAATTTTTTTGGATGAGTTAACTCTAAGCTTTAACATGGGTGGATGGAGAAAAAGTAATTTTTAAGCATGGAAACCACCAAGAATCTTACCTAGTAAGAGCCATAACAAAATCAATAGTCTTACCCGATAAGTGATTGAAATGACTCTTGCCCGGTAAGGGCTTATCGAGTTGAAGAATCTTACCAACAATCAATTTTGATATGTTACACGATAAGGTAAGTAAAAGTAATCCTTACCGCGCTTACCCGATAAAAGTTTAGCAAACAGACCCTTATTCACAAACTTTTGATATTAGCAAGGTCATATACTCGTATAATAAGAAGATGCAACTTTTTTACTACACAAGATTTAACACTAAAACTTTAATATTGCACTTTCACCTCGAGGATATTTATATCCATGTATGAAAGAACAATCTTAGATGTACTTTTTTAAAGAGAACACTCATAGTACTATATATCATAGCTTTTAGTTGTCCTTTTTTTTAAAGGCTAGCAAATTAATACTAAATAAACAAAAGAAATGAACAAAGTTCAGCAAAGGATTTGCAAGCCGCCGAACCAACCTAAATACACAAACAAACAAAATCCATTGCAACCAAACATGATAAACTGTTGAGTCTGATACATTACCACTGCTGAAGATTGATGATTACCACTGCTGGCTTTGGAGTTGTTACTACTGCTGATTAAGTGAAGGTTACCACTGCCAGTATGTGATGAGTGAATGAAGATCAAGATTACCACTGCTGTACAAGATTACCACTGCACTTGAAGATTACCATTGCTGGTTCAAAAGTTAACACTGCTGGAGCAAAGTTAATGCTGCTTTTGTTTTACCACTGCTATCAAGATGAAGATAAGCAAAGGATTGCGATGATTTGAAGATATAGACAAGATACGATATGCTTGGAGATATTTTAGAGATTATCTTGTAAATCTAGTTTCCTTATTGTTATCTTGTAAGTCGTATATATAGCTGATAGGTTTTATCATTGAGAGATACGAGTTTAATAGCTTTTGTGTTAGAATTAAGAGCCTCAAGATTGATCTTGTAATCCCTGCAATTGAGAAGAGTTGCACGTCTGTTTGAGCCTGTTCAAACAGATTGGGGCTTGTGTTTTGTAATCATTAAGCTATTGAAATCAATACATACAGTTTGTTTAAATTCATTGTTCTGTTCTATAATCAAAGTGTTATTCCGCAAACTTCTTTGATTAAGTATTCTGATCTTGATATTGATACTTAGATCCTGTCATAAACATCATCGTCTTTGAGGTTTGAAATACTCGATTAAAAAAACAGACATTCTTGTAAATAAACTCAATGCTTGTAGCTTGATCAAGAATTACGTGTTTTGGAGAAAGGAAATTGGATTTGTGATCCATAGTTCCCATGAAAACGGAGCTTTTTCGAATTTTTCTTGATACCCACTTGAAAAATGCAAGCTTGAAATCCTACAAAAAATAATTCAATAGACAGGCATCTTGTCCTATAGATAACATTATTGTGATTATCCTATAACAGTTAGCTAGTAGCTCAAATAGATGTCTCCCATATTCGTGATAGGCATGGCGAGAAGGATTCTTCTCCATGAAAGAGAAGTAGTCGTGCTGTTAAACTTTTTGGACCAACCCTTTTTCCCCACCAATTTAGAAACAAGTCCCAAACCATCCTAACCATCTTGCAACCCTTAATGGAGTGATCTTATCTCTAGTAATTATTCACAATTTGGATAAAAAAAATTGTATCTAGACCTATGTCTCTATTTTTCAAAGGTGTACGTGTCGAAAGATGTCCATGTAGAATACGTCAGACAAATATATTTATCTTTCTTCAGACAAATTTGTTTCAAACAGTTTTTGGATGGAGCCTGTCGCCTACCCGACACTTTAAATTAGTTTTTATCAAAAACATGTTTTAAAAAACTATAATTTACTCTAGTAACTTAACTTTTTTAATTTGTCTTGATATGGTAAAAGAATTACATCATCATAGTAAAGAAAGAGAAAAAGGTTTTTGTTCATTAAAACGTGCATAGCATTTTTCTCTTCCAAAGGAATCTTCCATCAAAGTCTCGTTGCAATGTATTGAGGTAAAAGTGTAATCTCGGGTGATTTTGTGGTTTTTATTTTCAAGAATATTTTCTAGTTTCCATTTCTAAACAACAATCATTCATCCATTTAAAAAGAATAATACATATTGTTTTACGGAAAAAGTTATATATTCATTCATGACTATTTATCATTAATAGCAGTCATTGTGGAAAATCTATGGTGTTAATATTAATTTATTGGAAAATTTAGATTCGTTGTTGAAAAGATTTTTACATATCTAGTTGTTGAAAAAAGTTACATCTTCTTAACAGATGGCTTGGGCCTTGGGTGCGAGTTTGTCTCTATTGGGTTTCTGACTTTCGGTTCATCTCCTTGCGGCAAAAGAACTTGTTGCTCACGACACGAAAATGTTTTCGGATCTTGGGTTATATGACTCGTGACGCGAGATGATCGAAACCTTAGAGATATTGACTTTTCTTTCTGAACAGTTGCATCCCTTGGACCAAAAAGTATAAATATGGATCAGTTTATGGATTTCGAAAAAAAAAACAATCACTCATTTTTCCGCTTTCTTCACACAAAATTCCATTATCAAACATGATCGAATTTGCAAGATACAAGTGTTAAAACCTTGAATTCGATGGTTGTACCCTTTGGACAAATGTTGATACCCAAGGTGAAATTTTGTCTAAGGATGTTGCATTGGTTCAGGCCTCAATTGAGATTAACAGCACGAAGAATCGGCAATAAAAAGTATGTTTATTACGATTTTATCAGTTGTATTTGTTTTGATTTTGCCTTATTTTATTGATTTTGTATAAGAATCCATATTTCTATACGATTTGTTTGTACCATTTCTACCAATTTGTTCGATTGGATTGGTTACTCCTAACACTGGTAACGGGATTTTAAGAAAATAAATAAAGAAGACCCCGTTTACGCTACAAGCCTACAACGCAATAGGAAAAGTAAAAGTGTAAAAATTAAGTTACAAGACGTTTTAGGGTATCGATTCGTCTAAGGTGCATTGCTATGACCCTTCTTTTTTTCCTTTCATAGAATTAGTACTGATTCAATTAGATGGTGGGAATCGGTTCGAGTACCGGCGATTTACTACTATGTCCATTTTTGTCGATTAGATTATTTTCACACCTGATGGAATTACATATATTGCTACCGACAATGCAAACAAATTCATATCAATGTCAATTGTTAGTCGCTGAATCACGTAAGTTATCTTCTTTGTATACTTAAAAGAAAATTATATTGTAGACACCCAAAAGGTGGAACGTTGAATCTTGCATTGCATAGTACTTGATTTGGATTCGACACCCAAGTTAGGTTAGTAAATCATTTACATGGTAGTTCAAATGTACCTTTCAAGGGAACCATCACAAATTCAAATAACTATTTTATATTGATCTTAATAAATAAAAACTAAAAAAATATCTAGAGGAAGATAATAATTCATTTTAGTTGATTTAAATGTTACAACATCAATTAATCTTTGCTAAATGTTATACTTTTGATTTTTAATACCAAATATTTATTAGGTAAGCGTTCTTTTAACAAAAACACCATCTTAATTATCTTATTACTGTTATTATTGATAATAAAAAATGATTGTTGATAAGTATCTTTTACTCGTAAACACTTATCAGATAAAAGTTTTTTCATTGCTGATAAATATTTATACAGTAAATCGATTATAAAATTTTGTGATCAAGTGGGTTAGTAATGATGTTGAAAAAGAAAATCCAAAAAGGACGTCTTTATGACCTTTTTTCTAAAGTTCCACAAAAAGGAATAAAAAGTTCAATCACTACTTATAACTGTATTGTATATATTTAGTTGATTTAAACACGAATAAGATAAGATATACACGTTTATTTATTTCCCTACGTTTATTGAAATTTCATTTCCAAATTTCAAGTTGCATCTACATATTCCATGAGCTCATATTTATTTATTTTTTATTATCAAAGGAAGATCTACATGGTCTATGGGAAATGCATATGCATATCTTAGAATAACAATAAAAAGGTGTAACGTTATAAGTTATAACAATGAAATGATGATCAAAAGTCTTGCCTAAGATATTACTTGTTAAAGATTGTCAAAGATTCTTAGATAGAATGGATCTGGTTCGATTATTAATTGTATGTTACATTTTATTAACCGGTTATATTTAATTAACCTTGAACGATAATAAATAATTGGCTCAGATCAACCTATTAGCTTGTTGCTATTCATTGGATTGGATCCACCTAATGTATCATCGAAATTTCCTTGTCAATTAATACAAATTTCCAATCAATCATTCATATGTCTCTTAATTACTTTAAAACATTACGTTTACAAAGATAAAAAAGAAAATAGGTATTCATATCAGCATAATTTATAATGACTCATAAAAAAGATAGTCAATCTGTAAATGAAGCCTAAGGAGGAGCTAAGCATTGACCAAGGGTAATCAGCATCACATGCAGGAACCGAGCAAAACAAAAAAGACCTCGCAATGCAAAGATGGTGTCTTGCGACGCGAGTCCTCGAAACACAACTTCCAACATTCCAGAGAGTGCCTCACTACACGAGGATGACGACTCAACATCATCCATACTCCAGAGAGCATCTCATGATGCGAGATTGATGGCTCACAACGCAACATGTGCTATTTCAAGTCGTTTTTTTTATCTAAGATTATATTTTGGAATATTGACTAATCTGTATTTGTTTTACAATGTGTTTATTTTATATAAAATTGGTTTGTAATGTGCACATTTTTGAAGTGTCTCTAAAAATTACACATTGTGGAACAAATGTGTGTTAATCAATACATTAAGGCTTTGTTTGGCAAGCATAAGCTAGCTTATAAGCTAGTCCATCCAAACATGTACCAGGAAGCTAGCTTATCAGCTAGCTTTTTGAAACGCTACTTTGAGTAGCTTATGAGGAGCTTATTGTAGCTTTTTCCAATTATACCCTTATTAATATTAATTATTAAATTCAAATATACCATTTTTGGTCATTTTACATACTCATAAGCTAGTTTTTGCCAAACATAATTTGTTCAACAGCTAGCTTATCAGCTACTAACAAGCTTATCAATCAACAGCTAGCTTATCAGCTATCCTCTAGCTTATCAGCTACCAGCTAGCTTATAAGCTACGCTTGCCAAACATAGCCTAAATAATACACCTTGCATAAAAAGAAGACCATGTCAAACAAAACAGTAAGGTAGAAGTTTTCATGGATATCACGAATTTTGAAGTTTTCAAATGACTAAGCCATATATATAATAGGAAGAATAATTCGACAAAAGCTAAACATTTTGCGAAAACGCGAGAATTGTCAATATCATATGGGATTACATTTTTTTGGGTGTCTTTAATTATACTACATGATTAAGCGTCTATGTGTTGTCAATACAAAACGTGTTATGTTTAATCATATATGATTAAGTTTGCGTACCATTATATGATATTAAGGGGCTGTTTGGGAGTTGTTGAATAGTGTGGTGTTGGATGATTAAATGGTCAGAAATCAGAATGATTAAGAAATAATCACATGGTCAGAATGATCAATCATCGTCAGGCGTTGAATGATTAACGAAGACCCAAAATACAAAATCATTCAAAAGGTTTTCGAACTACTAAAAGACAATCATTTTTCTGCCAAATCTCACATCTTTGCATAATATTTAACTTATTAACATTGTTTATTCTTCATATAAGGTGGCTAATTTGATGGTCATTAGATTTCATTGGTTTAACTTCATTGTGTTTTGTTTTTGGTTTGGTGGTATATAATCCTTTGCTGCTGTTTCTAAAAAAACTTCATTGTGTTTAGGTGTGTCATCCAAATCAAATACAATGATATGATAGAATGACTTTTTAAACAATCTTAATAATCTTATCAACATAAAATAATTGTCGAAAAAATAGAAATCATGTCTAACTCAGTTGGTCTTCTTAAGGGCCGTAACATTTTGGGGGACTGTGTATGGGGTCCCAGTCTATCCGGATTCGAATCCAAAGGGAGTCCATTTGAGGGGCATGAGGAGTACCCAGTCTATGACTGGACCCCCCCTCCCCCCCCCCCCCCCCCCGCCCGGCGCGTAGTCAAACACTGCGATTGAGCTCTTGGTCCAGCGTAAACTGGGCCGGAACAACGACAGATTAATGGGCTGCTCGATACCGCCTGAAAGACGTGCATGTGTGTTCATAATAGTCGTTCGTTGGTTTGATTCTACTATGCCTTCAAAAAAGAAATTGTCGAAAAAGTGGCTGGAGGGACTAAAACGTAATATTTGGTTAAAAAAAGATCTTAAAGAACAATGTTTGGGTATTTAAAAAGCACTTTTCAAAAGTGTTTTTTGATATAAAGGGAAAAGCTATTTTTGAAAAGCATGGAGAGTGGTGCTTTTTGATTTGGCTTTTGACTTTTGGCTTCTCCCTCTCACATAAATTTACTTTTTAACCCAAACATTTTTTAACTTATTGACTTATTGACTTTTCTCATAAAAAAACTAATCCAAACATTTTTTTAAAAACTCCTTTTACCATCACCAAAAGCCAATAAGCACTTTTAACCAAAAGCACTTTTGGAGTTCAAAAAGCAATCCCAAACACCCTCTGAGTTATCCAATATAAAATGGGGGTTTAATTGACATAATACATTGTTTAAGAAATAATCACATGCTAGAGTCTAGCAGCTTGACGATGATCGATTATAAAAATGATAAATTTTCACGCCTAACTCGTGTTTTGTTATTTTATTAAATTAAATAATTAGCTACTAAAATATTCTCATAAAATCTTATCTCTTGCAAATTGCAACCATTAAACATATTCTAATGTTAAAGGGCTTTGGTAAACCAACAGCTTAGTGTTATTTTACTCTCCTAAATTGTCGTCATTATTTATGATAAAAATAATTAATTAAGTTTATTTTTTTGTATCATTTTATTTCATGATGGACGATTGGTCGGATAGTAGAAAAGTCAATCATGTTATTGATGGACCCAATATGGTGCATATCGTGGCAAGAAGCTATCGTTTTATTAATCAGTGGTAGCGTAATAAATATAAAATATTATTTTGTCGTGTGCAATTATATATTCTACAAAATACAACATAATATAATATAATACAAGTCTCGTTCGGTACAATTGGTTTGCACCATACTTTTTTCTTTCTGGGTGCTAGTTTGAATTTCATTTGTATCATTTTCTTTAGTTTGAGCTAGGGGTGCACACGGGTTGGGTTGATCGGGTTGAGGGCGTTTCGAGAATTCAACCCGATGTTGTCGGTTTGAAACTTTTTCAACCCAACCCAACCCAAACAAAAGTTCAACCCAACCCAACCCAACCCGTTCGGGTTGATTGAGTTGATCGGGTTATGTTTAAAGTTAGATAATAAACCTAAAAATGATGAATAATTAAAAGGTTAAAGACGATTTATGTAGTGTTTCCGGGTATTGCCGTACACAAAACTATTTTCTTAATTTTCGTGTGTATGTATGCGTATATATGACTTAACACGCACACATATACATATATAAGAGTTATAAAGAAATGGAGAATAGATTTAAAGTGTGTGTGTGTGTATATATATATATATATGAAGAGGCTATGCAATGGTGTAATTATCTAATGTACATATTAATATGAGCTTAACAATCAAATAAATTAAAAAATATAAAGAAATATCGGGTTCATCGGTTGGTCGGGTTGGGTTGGGTTCGCATGATGCTAACTCGATATCAACCCAATACCTTCGGTTTGAAAAAAGTTCAACCCGATTAGACGTCGGGTTGCTTCGGGTTGATTTATTTTGCCTCGGGTTGGGTTGGGTTGATCGGGTTCATCGGGTTTGTCGGGTTTTTGAACACCCCTAGTTTGAGCTTTTAAGTTTATGTTTATTATGTATATGATTTTCTTCTTCTTTTGGAACCAGATATTTAAACAAATTCTCACATACAAAAACATTAAGGAACTAATCGAGAGATTAATGATGAATTTGTAAAATTATATCTATAGTTTTGTTAGATATAGTCAAATTGTCTCACCACTTAAACAAGCTTATAAGTGTGTGTATGCATTCAATGTACTTAATAATAATGTATATTAACAAGAACTATTTTTTGTATCTTACCAATTTTATGAAAAACCAAAGGTAACGAACTAATTTTGGACATCCATGCCCCCTTGACATAAAGTTTAAGTTGCCCTTTGTTAGTGAAACAATATATCGGGTTTGTAACACCTAAACTTTAAAGATAAGAAAGTACACATGTTGGTTGTATTATTTTCATAAAAGCGGCTATGAGCTAAATTAACACCAAACTTAAAGATGGGAATATATATGCATGATGCTTGAATCGGGAGTTAGCAAACATTGTTGATCCGGGGAAAAAAAAACATGTCCCAAAATAAGTGGCGTCATCTGGTGTAGACGGAAAGAAAACGTTATAACTATAGTCGTAGTTGTTTTTAGTAAAGTCAACGAGTGTGAAATCAATGAATTTAAGTCATAAAGCTGCACTTAAACTTCTGTTTTAATTCATGCTTATGTAGCATTAAAAGTTAAGGGGTGATTAGCACTAAGATTAGCATAAAATCAATGGGTAAAAACTAGAAAGCGGGAAATAAAATACCAAATTAATGCTTGATATGCTATGAAATTGTTGATTTATTGTCAAAAAGGTGTTGGTATGTATGTTGTTGGTGTTCTTGTGCAAAAAGAATCAAAATAGAGGGAATTTTGTTTTGGTAAATTTATTGTTACCTTTATCAAAGAATATTTGTTTTGCATGTCACATTGACCAACAACATAAGGTCTTTGTGTTTCTATCACATATATTCCAATCTATTTGTTCCATATCATGGCATCCAAATTTTTTGAATATCTCAATGTCTTATAAGAATCGTTGCAAATTATTGTCTTAATCCGCACCCAACTCTTGGTAATTGCATTTGATATAAAAAATAACACTTTTTACAAAGCAAAGATACTGCAAACGGTTGATATCTCATACAACTACATCTGAAAAACCTACACAACATGTCAGCCTTACGACTTCAATCCTAGAAAGCTTTGAAGTTAGATTTACATTAGGTTGCACTCATTGCGATTCATACGTAATAATGTTTATAATAATTGTGCACTCTCCAAGATTGAATGTGCTTCGATTATTGAAAATTATGTAAGGTTATGCTAAAGGCATCTTGTAAGATTATAATAAAACGAACTATAGAATATTTCTAGAATTAGAATCTTCAAATTTCAAAAGATGTCATAACCACTCATTAAAGCGTTAGGGATTAAATTCATATAACACCTTTAATTCTGGATTCCTTTTATGATGGAAAAAAATAGTTCATCCTTTTTATTAGTTAATTGGTAGATTTAAATTGTGAAATATAAAAATGAAAAGCAGGGTAAGAGAAAATGATCTTATTGTCTTGTAGAGTTGTAAAAAGGTAAAAGTATTAGTTTTTACTTTATTTTCTTAATAAGACCGAACTAGGCAAAGAGACACTCTTATGATACATTTATCGAATGTATGCATCTATTCCGTGTCCTATCAAATCTTTTGGCTAAATTTGCACATGATACGTGCATAAAACAAAAAGTAAGCAAGGTATAACAACCTCTTCTACATGAATAGAAAAGTAGATTGTATAAGTTCAATGGTAGAAGCTATCGATAACAAAAGCAGTATTTGTCCCGATTTTAAACAACAATATAATAAAATAAATCGTCTAATCAAATTAAAAATAAAAGCAAACTGGAAATCCCGTCCTTGTGGTTTCTTTAAAATAACACTTCCCGTCTTTGAAGTTTCAAATTTACATGATGACCATCTTGGTTTATGAAAAAACATTTGATTTGGTCTCTTATTTTAATGACCGTTAAAAAGTTTCAGCTAAACTAGAGACATTTTGATATTTTTTGTATCTTACCCAATCAAAACTAATTTTATAATTTTCCCTCTATCTTTATTGCTTTTTATGTAATCAGATAGAGACGTTATCGGGACATTATTTTTACAAAACATATGGTTTCTTTTCAATTTTCGAAATTATAAAGGTGCTCTTTTTTGACAAATCAAATGGACGAAATTTGTATAGTGCTCGATAAAAGGTTAGGTTCCGACGAAAAACTAAGGTTAATGTGATAAGTAGTTATTAGCCATCTGATGCACATGGATATATAGTAGAATGAGATGCATGAAACCTATTTCTTTCTAAAACGTAATTCATGTGAGAGAATGAGATTTAAAAAGATCCAGAGCTCAGATCCATTTCTCACTTAGATCACGTTAAACTCAGCTTCTCACACGATCATTCGCCTACTTACTTGATCTCGAACACAAAATAGAGCCCGTTTAACTTAACGAGCCGACCTTTATAACACCAATGTTTGATTCGACTCGTTCGAAAACTCATTAAAATTTTTAAGCCAAGCCAAGCCGAACCATTCCAACATTTTTATAAAACCAAACATGTTCATATATTTATTAATAACATATAAAAATTATCGACCATAAATTGATATATTAAATTAATCGATCGAGTAGTATTTACAGTTTACACCCCTATCTCTTTGGCTTCTATTGTAGAAGAAGTATTTCTTCCACACCTCTTGTATTGAAAAAATAACATTGTATATTGTATTAATAAGAGCACGTTGAAACAATATCATTTTGTCTTATTCATAATTATGCTACCCTGCAAGTGAGGTCCATGGTATCATCATGTATATGAATAACCACAACGCGGGTGTGTAAAAACGTGGAATAAATCCGACCCTTCTTAGAAACCACACACACACACTCCCCTTATCTCAAATACACCCAATAATCCCCTATTTCTCACACACACACTTCACATCCTCCTCCGTCCACCACCAACCACCACCGTCCACCACCACCACCGGCCACCTACACTCCTTTATGTTATGACGGATTACAGGCTACACGCCATGAATCACTGGACGCCGGAAGACAACGCTTCCATGATGGACGCTTTCATCACCTCCGATATGACCTCAATTTGGGGAATTCGAATACAATACGAATAATTCTCATCCGCCACCTGCTGTTCCGCCGGCGTCGTCATCGGCGTCCACCTCCGCGAACGGTCCGGTGAAGATCCATAGCGAATTCAACCAGGACACGTTGCAGCAGAGGCTACAAGGATTGATTGATACGGCGAGGGAGTCGTGGACGTACGCTATCTTCTGGCAGTCGTCCGTCGTGGACTACACCGGCTCGCCGGTGTTAGGTTGGGGAGACGGTTACTACAAAGGCGAAGGAGGCGGAAAATTGAAGAAGGCGACGGAGACTTCTGTGGCGGAGCAGCAGTACCGGAAGAAGGTGCTCCGGGAGCTGAACTCGTTGATCTCCGGCACGCAGGCGCCGGAGAACGATGCGGTAGACGAAGAGGTTACGGATACCGAGTGGTTTTTCCTGATCTCGATGACGCAGTCGTTTGTGAACGGTAACGGACTTCCAGGACAGGCGGCGTTCACGAACCAGTCGGTTTGGATCGCCGGACGGGAGCGGCTGATGGCGTCGCACTGCGAGCGAGCTAAGCAAGGTGAAGGCTTCGGATTGCAGACGATTGTGTGTATTCCGTCGGCCGATGGAGTTATTGAATTAGGTTCGACGGAGTTGATTTTCAGACCTCCGATGTGATGAAGAAGGTTCGGCTTTCGTTTAATTTCAACAACGGACGTGATTTGATGATGCAGATGAATACAACAGATCCGGCCGCTGCCGGAGATGATAACGATCACGAAAACGATAACGAAAACGATCCGTCGTCGATTTGGATCACGGATCCGGTGGCGTCGTCGACGGTGACGACGGAGGTGACGGCGATGAAGGATTCCGTCAACGGAATCGGATCTCAGACGGTAAACGCCGTTCCGTCGCATAGTTCTCAGGTTCCTAAACACCTAGGGTTTGAAAACCCTAGCTCGTTAACTGAAAACCCTAGATCCGTACACGACGCACAAAATCAAGGATTTTTTGGTAGCAGAGAGTTGAATTTCGGAGCTACCGGCGGCAGAAACGGTAACAATTCTTCTTATAGTAAGCCGGAATCCGGCAAGCTTTTGAACTTCGGCGAGAGTAAACGGAATTCAACGAATAACGCCGGTTTCTTCTCCGGTCAGTCCAAGTTTATCGGAGCAGATGAGACTAATAACAATAACAAGAAGAAGAGATCTCCGGGTTCTTGCGGAAGCAACGAAGACGGAATGCTCTCCTTCGTCTCCGGCGTCCTTCCGTCGTCAAAAACCGTTAACTCCGGCGCTGGCGCCGGGGCGTTGACCGGAGCCGACTCCGACCACTCGGACCTCGATGCCTCGATCGTCCGAGAGGTCGAGAGCAGTCGAGTCCCGGAGCCGGAGAAGCGGCCGCGGAAGCGCGGCCGCAAACCGGCCAACGGCCGCGAGGAGCCACTGAACCACGTGGAGGCCGAGAGACAACGGCGCGAGAAGCTGAACCAGCGGTTCTACGCCCTACGCGCCGTTGTCCCGAATGTGTCCAAGATGGACAAGGCGTCCCTCCTTGGGGACGCCATCCTATACATCAACGAGCTCAAATCGAAGCTCGAAAACACCCAATGCGACAAAGACGAGCTCCGAGGCCAGCTCGAAGCCCTCAAAAAGGAGCTCCTTAATAAGGACTCCCGCCAATCCTCGTCCTCCGGTATTTCCCTACCGGAGGACATGAAGATCTCCGGCCAGCCGGTGGATCTTGACGTCGACGTCAAGGTCATCGGCTGGGACGCGATGATCAGGATCCAATGCAACAAGAAGAGCCACCCTGCAGCTCGGCTAATGGCGGCATTGAAAGAGCTCGATCTCGAAGTCAACCACGCCAGTGTGTCGGTGGTTAACGACCTCATGATCCAGCAAGCCACCGTGAAAATGGGCGGCCGGTTGTTTACTCAAGATCAGCTCCGGTTAGCCTTAACTAACAGGTTTTCCGATTAATGATGGCAGGGGTAGCTTAAATCTTTTTTAAAGTGTAATATAGTGAGTAATTTAGTGAGTAATTAGTAAGTAATTAGTCTAATTAAGTGTATGTTTTTAGCATAATCGTGTGTTACAAAAGCGAGAACGTTTAATCCGTTCTCTTCGCGAAATATAATCGAGTATTTAAAAACCTCTGATGTTATAATCGTGTGTTCGTATAAGGCGATGTTTGGCAAACTAGCTGATAGCTGATGATTAATAAGTTAGTAGCTGATGAGCTAGCTTATGTATAAGTTATGTTTAGCAAAACTAGCTTAGTATGTAAAATGACAAAAAGGGTTTGGGTATAATAATTAATATTAACAGGGTATAATTGGAAAAAGATATAAAAATCTACTGAAATATCACTTTAGCTAGCATTTCAATAAGTTAGCTTATGGTATATTTGGATGGACTAACTTATAAGCTAACTTATCAACTAGCTTATAGGCTAGCTTATTTTTGCCAAACCAAGCTTTGTGTTGGTTAAAAAAAGTTAAAACCTTTTAACTTCTTAGAAAACTCTATATCTGCCTATTGTTGCCGGAGCAAAAGTTAAAACCTTTCAATCGATAATAAGAAGATTTAACAAGCAACTTCAAACACCGCTAACTTGTAGAATTAGAATAAAAGAGATGATAAGTTTGTTGTTTTAAATGATTGAATGTTGTAGAATTAGACTAAAAGGGATGGTAAGTTTGTTGTTTTAAATGATTGAATGTTGTAGAATTAGAATAAAAGTGATGGTGGTAAGTTTTGTTATTTTAAATGAATGATTGAATGTTTTAATGGTGCCATTTTGGGGTATATGAAACATGATGTGTTTTATATGGACATACCATGTAATTTTTTGTGGGCCTACACTTTTATTTCTTTGTCTTTAAATACAAAATGATGCTGTAATTTTTATTTTTTTGGATAAATAATGAGAGGATTTAAATTAATTTAAAAAGGAGCACATGGGAAAAACGTGTAGACATAAAGAATGGTGGAGGGAAGTCGGGCCACCGGCCATATAAATAAATAAATATATGTCGCTAGCGAAAATAAAAGACACACGTTTGGTTATTTGGTATCCACTAATTACCAATAATTAAATACCAAGTGGGTTATATTTTGATTGTATTGTTATCAAAAGTAGGGTCAACCCACTGCCCAAATAAATTTGGTTCCATCCTTTTCAAGAAATATAGATATTTTGATAGTTTACAATCAAAACAAAATGTCTTACTTATCCTTGTAAGTTTGTAGGGTTTCAACTCAAAATCAATTGGCAATGAATGGAGTAGCTCAGAACCTTTATAAACACATTACAAGTTCACTTTGTGTCCAATGTGGGACATTGCTCAACACGCCCCCTCACATGTGGTGTTCTTGCTCAACACGCCCCCTCACATGTGGCGTTCTTTTCAGCCTAACACGTGGATACTTTGGGTTACGTGGAGTTCGTACGGCTTTTTGACCAACCACGGGTGAACCTTGCTGCTGATACCATGTAAGTTTGTGGGGTTCCTACTCAAAACCAATTGGCAATGATTGGAGTAGCCCAGGACCTTTATAAGCACATTACAAGTTCACTTTGTGTCCGATGTGGGACATTGCTCAACAATCCTAAGTTATAGTGAGAGGTGAATGTATAGATACAGGGCAATGGTTGACCCTATTTTCTATTTGCATCGACCTCTCGATATAACTTAGGTCATGCGTACTGCATCTCGGGTTTCGAGCAGGTTTGGCTTTTGGGCTTGGTGTGTGAGGATAGGTAGTGGTATGAATGATGTGGGTGAGGCTGCACGGATAATGCTTTGGGTCTCCAAACTTGAGCACACCCGTCCTCTCGTACTTCCTCTCCCACTCTCTCTCTCTCTCTCTCTCTCTTATACATACATATCTATACATATATATATATTAAAATAATAAAAGAATATTGACTTAGTTTAGAATAGTGATACTCTCCAGTTTAAGGTAAGAAGGATAGGATAGTGGATCTCATATCCAAGGTGTGCGTATTGGCAATAGGTGGGTGCTGATCGGAGGTTGTAGGGAGGATTACTGTTAAATTGTGGTGCGGGACAACGGAGTCGGGCTGAAATGGGGAGGCTTATACACTGGTTTGTATCTTGCAAACCACCTAACTGTACACTGCAGCTCAGACGGTTTGTTAGGAAACTGGTGTCTGGATTGCTTTTCTTCCTACTTGTTTTTGGTTGGCTTTTCTTTGCTCTGTTCGTTGGCCTTGTACAGGTTGTGCGTAAAACTCTTTGTTGGCTATACCCTTGGTAATATATTGGTTATGCATTGAGGTGGCAACAAAATTTATCGGGTTTAGAGGGTTGTAGTACTCATGGTCTTAGGATGTGTAAAACTATGGTTGTTAAGAGGTTTAATTATTTTTATGTGTTTTGACTTTCAAATATAAATTATGTAAAAACGGTATATGATTGGATGGTTATACTTTTAGGTGACACAAGAATAACTTGAATGAAAAAAATGATAACAAACAATGACACAAAATATCATCTAAGTGGTGAAACAACCTTTCAATGGCTATTTTGGTTCTAGAAGGGAATTTTGAGTTTCTATGCTCAATGACGTCATGTTTTTGAAAAAGATGTGTTCGAATTTTAATTTGTTGAATGAAAACTCAAGGATATATTCTTGCTACAATATTGTGTCGCTTTTATTATTTTACTGTTTTTCATATTATTTAAACGCTCTCCCCTTATGACCCTCTTTAAAAAAGTTACAATAACTTATGTTGTGGCTTATAAATGCAATTATTATGACATGTTAGTGAAGATATTGATTATTATTGATTATGGTACTTCCTTCATAAATACTATTAATAACAAAGAGAAATAATATGACCTTTTAAAGTATAAAAAGTCATTATAGACATATAAGGTACATAAGTGGTGAAATAATCTTAACTATTGCTACTTAAACATATAAGCAAGATAAAGAAAGTTAAACTGAAATTCTAAATATGATAGAACACAAATATTATTTATAATAATATAATAATAGTTTATTGTTTTTGTAGGCCATAAAATAACTACAAGATGGATATTAAATGTATAAAATGATTAGTAAGTCAAATAACTACAAGATGTTAATTAAATGTATAAAATGTTTTGTTGGAGTTGGTAATAAACTCCCATGTTTTTAAAAGAAAAAATATTTTTTTGAACGAGTATTGTTGATTATATAATTAGAAAAGAAAACTTTTAAAGTGTTTTTTTTGAGAAAACTCATGAATGTTTAAGGTTATCTCAAGGTTCATACACCATTAAAAATACAAGATCTATGTAAGATTAATTTATAATATTATTTATTTTAACGAATATCTAACAAAGAAAATGTTTAATAAAATTTACTTGCATTCGGATGAATTTAGCCATTTTAGCGAATTCAACGCATCGTACGTCAAAAAGTTTTAGAATTTACGAATTTGATACTTCAAATTTCGTAAATTATATCATTAAATATTGACATTTAAAACTTGTCAACATAAATTGAGATAGTCAAATATATATCATTTAACTTTTACTATTTCAAAATCGATTTTCTTTTTCACACCAAATTTTATAAAAAGATATCACTTTTCAAAAGATAGAAAAGTGATTTATATGAGCAAGAATTTTATAATAAATGTATTAGATTAAAATGAATAGTAGAAGATCATATTTTGAGCAAGAATTTTATAATAAATGTATTAGATTAAAATGGTGACTTTCAATTTGTATAAAATTCATTTGATATTACTAATTTACAAGATTGTTTGTTTGTCGACATATTTTGATCTTGGAGATACAATATCATTTAAATTTTATTTAAGCTGTTTTTGCTTTTGTCTATTAGATAATGTCTTCATGATTATTGAAACATTTCTAGACAAAATTCGATATTTTTTATGGTTTTATTTAATTTTGTACACGAATTTTTATTAAAAATGTAACAAGCAATCATCTATTTTATGTATTGCCTTTGATATCATGTTATTTCTTCATGAATCAAAATGAAGTAAACCTTAGTGATTGGTTGTATTCGTCCAAAATGAAAATATGCACATTGTAAAAGCAATAAAAATAGTCAATATTGCTGTGACGGATTGGTTTTCGCTCGGGAGGTTTATAGCGCTTTAACCGAGTTTGAACCTTCTCGTGTGCATGTCTGGGGACATTAAAGTGGGGCCATGTTTAGCCCCAAAATTTTCGGGAATTAGTCGGGCTTTGGCCCGGACGCCCTTATAAAAAAACAATAAAAATATGAGATCAAAGTAAAAAAATTGTATTCAATTAAATCATACACACTTATTTCATAATTTTGTCAAATTTTATTTCTTTTGCTTTTTGGTTTTTTCAAGCGGTATTCATTAACTGTCTTAGATCCTCCAAACTCCAATCTCTTCTCATCCCACTACTTCTAGTTAACCTTGGCTTGCAAGCATCCTTATTGATCTCCTTTCGTTTCACGCTCTTGCCTTTACGCAATATTGGTTTTGCAGGCAAACCTGTGGATGGTTTACGAACCGTCTTCGACGGAGAACTCCGTTGAGTCAATAACAAAGGGGAGGGGGAGACTGACCAAGTTCATCCTCGTATCCTTCTCTGACGTCATTGCTTGAAGTTGTTTTGGGGATGGTAGCACAACCGAGGCAAATCATATTCATGATTCATGAAACGTTGGAGATGAAAGGTTTTAGATGGATGGGATGAAAACTTGGGAAGTATGGAGAAAAGAGATGGATTTGTTAACGATCACATGTATATATGATTTCAATATTATTGTTGGTATGACATGATGGATGAAGATTGGAAGTTAAAGATCATGAAAGTTAATAACGAGATGGGATTTCCCATCCCTACCAACCTACACCAACATCTCTAAATAACAATCATGTTCGTAACTGCTATCTAATTTTAGTTTCATATCCTTAAATTATGCTACCTCACATATAATTTTAGTAACTAATTTTCTAATTGTTGTATTGGTTTTCTAATTTTTATCTTACAACTTTTAATAATCATACGTATATATACATCAAGGGTCTAGTCTGGTGAGACCAAACTGTTTCCGTGAGACCGGTGAAAACAACATATTTTATATGAAACTTCACATCAAAACATTTGTGAAGGTAAAAAAAATTGAACATTCATCGTAAAAACATACTAAAAAAACAGTATCGAAGAAAAAAAATAATCCAAAAAGGTAAAAAAAACGAAACCTTCACAGCATTTCCGCTGTGAAGGTTCACATTATTTATTTGTAACTTTCACAGGAATTGAGCTGTGAAAGTTTCGTTTTTTACATTGTTTTTGATATTTTTTGCATCGAAAGCGATTTTTGGGTCTGCGTATTCGAGTTATATTTACTTTTAGGGTATTTTTTGTGAAGTTTCGTACGCTAGTTATTGGTCTCACGAAAACAGTTCGGTTTCACCTGAACCTAAGTTTATACGTCAAGTCATATTTTAAATAGAATAATATAAAACCACTTGAAAATATTTTGTTTTTTAATGTTTTGGTGTGTTTTAATTTTTATAATTTATAAGTAATTATTTGAAATATAAACAAAAGGGGTGGTGGCGCAGTTGGCTAGCGCGTAGGTCTCATAGCTACTGAGTGATCCTGAGGTCGAGAGTTCGAGCCTCTCTCACCCCACTGTTTTTTTCTTTTAATCAATTGCGTTTTTCATTATAATACACAAAATAATTGATCATATGATTAAATAATTAAAAAGATTTGACATTATTCGACCAAAGTACTATTAAAAACAAATAATAATAATAATAATAATAATAATAATAATAATAATAATAATAATAATAATATTAATACATAAATAAAATGAGGTTGATAACATACATATAAAAATAATGTTGATTTATAATTAAATATTTTCTAAAGTGGTTTACACTGGATTGTAATGGGTCATTATAGTGTAAATCATAAATTTCATTTGCATAATTATTTTAAAATAGATAGATCGTGAATTCAATAACTTAGATAACAAATGCAATAATTTCATACCAAGCTTTAATGATGTCCAAAGATGCTTCTTTAGTTTCCTAAACAGCCGACTGGCTAAGCGGTATTTTTTTTTGAAGACTTCTTCCCTCCGGGAACTCATATATGGTGCTTTGAGGATGAAAATATACAAAAGGAAATTTTATTGACAGAATATATACAAGGTTCTAAATAAATCCATAGCAGATAACTCTATCTACATTGCTATAACACCGTGAACGTAATATTTATAGTGTTTATACGATGAATGCTCGATTTTTTTTTTAACTTTCACAGTGTTTTGCCGTGTAGTTTCATATAGATAGAGTAGAAACCTACTATAGGGTTCTACATTGAACTCAAAAATTATTTGAGCTCGAGCCCTACATTGAAAAAGTTAATCGAGCTCGAGCCTAGTATTATTTTTTGACCTCGACTCGATTAACCTACTACTTGACTCGACTCGACTTGTTAACAACCCTACACAAAATTAACATTTATTTACTATATTCAATTTAGTGATTTTTTTTCTATTTGATTTCAAAGTTGCTATAAATTTTGGTGTTGCAAAATTATATATTTGAAGTAACAAGAGTTAAGTAGATTAGCCTCCATGCAAAATCCAATTATTCTTTGTAGTTTTTTACCATGCTTTCTTAGTCCTTTATGCATTGGGACACTACTAACATAATTCTGAATGCATAGGATACCAAAACATTATTTAGATCAACCATCACTCTTAATGTGACAAGAAAAGGTTCTTCATAATGGTATCATTTACCATCGACCGATCCTTAAACCTTTGTTTTTGTTACCGTTATAGATTCCCTAAGATCATTGTACGACGTTTGCATGTTCTTCTCTTTTCAGCGCTCCAAATCTTTGAATATTTTTCTTATATTATTTATTACTCGAAATTAAAGATGACAACTTCTAACAAGTATATAGTATTCAAACATGCAGTCATGCATATAATAATTCTCCATTTCAAACCAACCATTACTAAAATGTTCTATTTTACGATCCCACATGCAATTTCTACAAAAGGCCCATCAAGTTCCATTTACAGTACATTTCCTATCTAATGAAACAAATGGTCCTTAAACTTTAACTAAACGTTACTTTACTTGCTTATTCACGCACCGAGTTCACAAATTTCTCATTCCAATTTCCATTCTTCATTATTCTTATAATCCGGTTCAATTCATTGCTTAATGCAACTACCTTGATCTTCGGCAACCAATATGTTCTTAATAATGAATCTTTAACTAATCATTTATATTTTTCTGAATGATAGATAACTCACGCACACTTTCAGACACGAAGTCAACGAGGTCTCCAGGATCCATACATGCACCAGATTAATCCCCGGTGGCTATGGACCGACCCGAAAACCGAGCCACGATCAGTGTATCGCCACATGCTCACCCATGAATCGAACCCGAGTAGACAAAGATGTCATCCACTGTCCCTCCCAAAGATGTTACCCACCACTAAGCTACTAACTATCGGTTTTTTGATACCGGGCAAAGTATAAAGAAACAAACTTTGTAAATGTATTAAAGAACGACCTTTTAAGTTCCATGGGCCAGTTGTTTGGGTTTAGCCCATGGGCCACGATGGACCAGATATTCGGGTCAAGCCCATAATGATTCGGGTCAATCCATCCGCCATTGATGATTTGATTCCCAAATTTCCCCCAAATTAAGCACCCTGCGTTACGCTCACTCTCTTTTCAATCTACTTTTCAACCATTTGATTTGGTCTCAAAAGGAAGAATCTTCAACCCTTACGCAATTTCTTCTTCACTCGTAAGTCAATTCGCTTATCTCATCTTCAATTTCCCTTTTTCTTGTATTCAATTTCATCTGTTAGGGTTAATCGTATTCCTCTTTTGAATCCTAGGGTTTCATCAATTTGATCACCTTATTCACCTCTTAGAAGTTAGAATACTGATATGGCTTGAAATTGGAATTGAAGTTCTGAATTGTGGTGTGTTTGGTGGAGGATTTTTGTGAAAATGGATAATTCAGGTTATAATAGGAACAGGCATAATGAGCATTTAGGTGTGAATAAGATTGGGAAGAACATTAGGAAAAGTCCATTGCACCAATCGAATTTCGGAAATCCGGCTTCTAGGCAGCAGCAACAACAGCAACAGTCTCAACAACCTCAGGTTTACAATATTAATAAGAATGATTTTAGAAATATTGTTCAACAGCTTACCGGTTCGCCTTCACATCATTCACAAGAGCCACTACTTCCTAGACCACCTCCACCGCGATCCCCTAGCATGCGCTTGCAAAGAATCCGCCCCCCGCCGTTAGCCCCGATAAGTGTAAACAGGCCTAGAATGGTAATTCCCCAAATGCCCCTTCAACATGGACCTAGGCCTGGTCCGTATGGTGGTCAACCGCCTCCGAGAAACATGGTCCAAGTGCAACCACCGTCACAGCCGCAGCCGCATCCACATCCGCCCTTTGGTTCGGGTAATTATCCTGCGGAGTCACCTATATCGTCGTATATGCGTTACCTTGAACATTCCATCAATGATTCACCTCAAGTTCGAAACCATATGCAAGCTCAGCAACACCAGCAGCAATCAGCTGGATTGCTTCCTTATCCGTCTGTGGCTCCTCTTCCGTCACCGAGAACGAATGGTCCGCCTTCGTTTTTGTCTCCAAGAACGAACGGGAACGGGAACGGAAATGAGGGTAAAGGCTATCCTCCACTTTTACCGTCGCCCACTTCTCAGTTTCTTCTGCCGTCGCCTTCCGGTTACTTGAATTTGTCGTCTCCTCGATCGCCTTACCCTCTGCTATCTCCTGGATATCAGCGTCCTCCACCATTGACACCGAATAATCCCTTTTCGCCCATGGGTCAACCGGGTATCTTGGGCCCTGGACCGCAACCTCCACCGTCTCCCGGCATTGGGTTTCCGTTATCTCCGGGGTTTTTTCCTCTTTCGAGTCCGAGATGGAGGGATTAGGTGGATGAAATGTGGGGTGGCATGTGTCCGATCAGCCGAAGTGGTTATCATCGTGGCAAACCGTGGGAGTTTCGCATGCGAAATCGTAAGGTACATTGGCTGTATGATAAGTCTTTTTACAAATGCTTTTGTTTTTACATTGTTTTTTGTTTGTTCATAAACTTCATATGCATTCTTAGAATACATGTTCTATAGAAACTATAGTAAAGATTCATGAACATATCTAGAGTCTTGATTGTTGAAACATATAGTAGAATGATAAAGATTGAATTTGAAGTTCCCTTTGACTCTTCATACCACAATTGATTCATCTTTTGCCAGCCTATTTGGGAGAATATTATGCTTCTTGTTCAACTCCTTTGCATATTCTAATAGCATGTTTTGTATTGAAGTTGCAACTTTCCCACATGCAAAATTCACAACTGCCAAATGCAACCAGTGATGGTAATATTAGTTGTAAGCCTCCATTCACAAAAAAAGCAAAAATTACAGTTATTATTAGACACTTGAGAATATAAATTGTTGCAATTTATATAAAGGGGAACATCTAAACTTTAACATTGTAATGGTCTGGAACTCTGGATCTTGATATCACATCACCTTATTATCATATGTTGTGATAGTTATTTGTGAAAGAAGTGTTGTGATGGGTTTGTGTCATATTGAATTTTGAAATACTTATTGGTTTTAAGCGTTTACGGTCGAAAGCAGACTAGAACAAAATTTAAAGCTGGGGAAAGTAGAACCACTAATTTAATTATGGATTGAAACAATCAGGAAGAAGAAACTTCTGCTGTTAATCTTCTTCTGGTTTTGATTTTTGGAAACCTGATGTTAGTTACTGGAAATGGGTTTTACTCTGATCAAAGGAAGAATGAAAAAGGCTCCTCATTTTCTGCAAAGAGAATAAAAAATCCTTCCCTTTTGCCTCTGCATCACCCTGCTTAAAGATTCTGGTTGTTTTTTACATCTTTCCTTCCAATTTTAGTTCTTTTTAGATTTTGGTTTTCTTGTCTTTTTTGTTTAGATTGTGTTTGAGGTTTTTGGTTTAAAGTACATGAGTTTTATACCCACACACACATACATAGAGGAAAGTTAGGCTGTAAACTCATTTTTCATTGTGAACGTCGAAAGAGCGATGCGTTCGCATTCAATCCGAAAATACAACAGTATTCAAACTGAATGTTTATGCATAAAGGTTATATGTAAAAATTTATAGATAAAACGTGACTGAATGTTCATTCACAGAGGTTATATGTGAAAATTTATAGATGAAATGTGATGGTTTCTTGATGATTGATGATAAGTTATGGCTTTCACCATTTAAAGAGTTTAATGTTTTTACTTTACGTCCTTTTCCTTTTCCATTTTATACCCATATCATATTAGTTAATTAATTAATTATTAGCTAAAGTATACTAAAAAATATGTATTTTCTTTTTTACAAATTTATACGTTTAGAAAGATCTCGTCGATAGCTTCAAAATGAATCTACTATTGATTATATTGTGTGTATGATAATGTAATATTTAATCATTATTAAACACACATTTGTTTCGATGTTGTCGTTGATTGCTTTTTTGAATAAAATATAACGTGTAAATAAGGTGAATTTTTCATAAAATTTTACATGAATATAAATTTATATTAGCATCTTTTTGGTTAAAGTTAATTTGTTTATACAGTGTTCGCAATAGAATTCATGATAAAGGAATTACATAGCAATATACATGATTTAGAAAGGAAAATTGTTTCGTAAAGTGTGGATTATATATAAAGCAAATGACCAAATTGATTTATCAGGTTTTTAACTGTTTCACTGATTTCTCTTGCTGTGTTTAATAATCTTAAAATATATTTTTAACAACTAGTTATTAAAGAGTTCGGATTCGTGCCGGGTTATAAACTGTGATAGATATTATCAGTATATGAAACATAAAGTTTGTACGTATGTTGTCATAGGAAATGTTAGTATGACGAACTTCATACATTGTGTTGGGTATTTAACTATATGCAGGAGCGGATTCACCCTTTGGGAAGGGGTGTCAGCTGACCCCATTGCATCCACTAAATTATTGATTTTAATATGATAAACTTCACATTTTATAAACATAGTTTCACTTTGACCCCCCAAATATTTTGGGTTTGACCCCCAAGTTTTTTTGATTGACCAACTCTTTTAACATAATTCTAATAAAACTCAAGATATATAAAAAATTTGATGGCTCAAATTAAATACTTGATTTTAAATGTTGAATGTATACCAACGTGTTATTTATGTATTTTGTCTTGCGGTTGATTTATACAAAAATATATAAAAGGTGTTGTTGGTATAAATATACTTATTATTTGATAAGTTTAATGTTATTTTGTATATAATTATTTATATATTTAATTATAATATATTATTAACTATTTGATAAAAATATTGATTAATAAAAATTTAGTATTATGTATTTTGTCTTGCGGTTGATTTATACAAAAATATATAAAAGGTGTTGTTGGTATAAATATACTTATTATTTGATAAGTTTAATGTTATTTTGTATATAATTATTTATATATTTAATTATAATATATTATTAACTATTTGATAAAAATATTGATTAATAAAAATTTAGTATTATGTAGTGCATAGCAATACATATTCTTTTAAATTTTAAATTTACAAGTAATTATTGTATATACATAATTTTTATAAAGTAATTTGAGCTAAACACCTTACATAGAGAATAATTATTAAGTCATACTAATACGATAGAATATTGCAGCATTATCTTTAAAGAATCACTAAGATTTATTTGTAACTAAAAGATATTTATCGTTAATTGTTAGAATAAGTAATTCTTATTTAATGTCTAATTGTTAAGTTTTTGTTAATTGTATATGGCTAAATGTTAATTGTTCTATTATTTTGCTAGGAAAATAAAAAAAATGTTTAAGAAAATTGTTAATTTGCTAAAAGAAATATGAAAAATATCTTTTAAAAAGAATGTCTAACTTTCAAAATCGGTAATGAGGGTAAAGCGATTTTCATAATATTATTTTACTTAAATTCCGACTCCGCTTATCAAAGTTTCTGGATCCGCCACTGACTATATGCTTACAATTAAAAAGAGGTATATCGTGCAGTTGATGTATATTTTATGTGACTGCTACCATATATGTCAATGATTATTTAAAATAAATAAAAATATTTAACAAGTCAATAAATAAAAAATATGAAATTTAAGAGATTTTAACTAAAGTGTTGGAAATAAATATCATGTAGTTATCAATAGTTTAATGAAATTATTTGATTTTTTTTATTACATGTATAATAGTTTATATTTAACCAATAAAACAAAATGTTTTCATAAAATAAATAAATAAATAAATAAATAAAGTAAAAAGTAACAAAATGTGAATTATGGAATTTAAAAAAAATAAATAAATATGGTTATAATTTTTTATGATGAGTTAATCACTTAATTTAACAAAGTTGGATGAATGGTTGAAAATGTAATGAAAATAAAAATCGCAGGGATGAAAAAAAGCAACTTTTAAAGATGAAGGATGAAAAGTGTTATAACTATCAAATCATAGGGACGGAAACGAAAATATCCATGCTGTTAAAAGTTACTGTTCATGTTTCCTGATAAATGTTATATATTATAATGTATGCATGCTATTTTTTCAACGACAAACATTTGATGCACATGTCTCGATACAAAGTCGACGAGGTATTCAGGATCCATATGGGCATCCCGACTAATTCTCGACGACTATGGACCGACCAGAAAGCCGACCCATGGTCAGGGTATTGCCACATGCTCGCCACATGAATCGAACCCGGGTAGATAAGAATGACATACACTGTCCCTCCCAGTGATATTACCGACCACTAGGCTACTAATGCTTTGATATGTATGCATGCTACTT
Organism: Centaurea solstitialis; assembly: GCA_030169165.1. Taxonomy (NCBI): domain Eukaryota; kingdom Viridiplantae; phylum Streptophyta; class Magnoliopsida; order Asterales; family Asteraceae; genus Centaurea; species Centaurea solstitialis. Next base: position 77,845,564 of record CM058044.1, read on the forward strand.
GTTTATGAGTTAAAACTATTTATAATATGCCGTATTGTTTTATGTGAATGTAAAATATCTTATGCATCAGAATATCTTATGCCGTATTATTCAAAAATTTAGCTGACTAAGGTTTCTAGAAGTGTAGAAAAATCTAAAATCGAAGAACTCACATAAATTAAAATGATTTCGGGTTATTTAGTTCGTTACTTTAGCAATTCGGCTTTGATTTTCTTTATTGATTAACGAAATAGTAAATTGTAGGATTAATTACTTTATCTAATTTTATTCTAGATAAATTTTTGTTTGAGAGTGGAGGGAGAGGGTGTAACACCCTAAAAATCAGGGCGAACAAAAACTTTCATTTCCAATAAAGATGGTATACAATGTACGCCAAAGCGTGAGCTCTTCCCAAAATCAGGGGTACAATAGTAGTGTATAATTACAATGTTTGTAATCTAAATGAATTATGTGACAACCATCTAGTCTCAAACCTATCTAGGAAAGAGACTACAAAAAGGGTTGCCAATCTATCAATGCCTGCACGGTCTAAAGGGACCGGTCTCTTCACACGTCCCCCAAAGCTCACTCTTAACTCCGGCACCTACTTAGGAACGGCGTCCCTTGTACCTGAGAGACACATCGACACCAAGCAAGTGTTAGGCTAAAGGAGCCTAGTGAGTTGTATCAAATAACAACGAACATCATACCTGTAAAGGCATGTTAAGTCACGTAAGACGTACGAAAGTGTATTAACAACAAAGGTATCACATTAAACCGGTTTATCTTTTATTTTGAAGACCGTGGGAGCGACCCACCTTCACCAAGCAAGTTACACCTCAGAGTCGAGACACCCCGTTGCCGTCCTCCTACGAAGACTCGAATAGGCAACCTCAGAGGCCAGGCACATTCGCGGCCACACGAATGGCGAGGGACATAGGTACACACCTTTTGACTAGTGCCACCCAAGACTGAGTCGAACTCGTGTAAACTTGAAGTGCACACCTTTTGACTAGTGCCACTTAAATCAATCTCATTTCAAAAACGACATAATGTACACCTTTTGACTAGTGTCACATTGTCCAATTTATATTTGAGTAAGACATGGGTACTCACCCTTTGATTAGTGACATCCCGGTCCACTTTTTGACCAGTGACCAATAACATCCCGCTTTTTGACTAGCGGTGTTCCACAACATTTTAGTCATCCAATTTATGCATTATCGAAAGTCTCAATACTTTCATTCATTTCATATAAATCAACATGCTCGGGATTCAATTCCTTCGCATCATTCCATGGCATTTATAATAACACGTATTTCTTACAAATACATTCACCACATATTCTCATGGGTCTAATTCATGCATCATTGGCATACAATGATCTATTCCATATACACAATAATCCAAGTTAAGCCATACATACGAGAATCATCATTTATTCATTTCATGGCAATCTCAACCTAGAAATTTATGCATTTATTTCAAAGATCATATTTATCCACAAATATCAAGCAAGACTCGAATTATCAAACAAGATGATGTGCTCTCAGTTTTAACAAAACGGTTTTAGCAACTCACCTCGGGCTTGTAAAGCCGAAAGCCCCAATTTTCACCAAAACCCTAGCTTAAAGCTCGGGTGAACACCTAAACTGATAAGGAGTTAAAACCTTGGATTAGTTCTAGATCTACGACGTATAAAACTAGATCTATACTTTAAAACCCATGTAGAGACTCACCTTGAGGGTTTATACCCAAAACCCACAAATCCAAGATTTAGGTCAAATGTGTGAACAACCTAAAATCAAGCAAATCAAACCTTTGGTTAGTTTCATAACTCCTATTATGTAGATTAACACACCTCAAGTGGTTTAGATAAGCTTACCTAGCCAAATCTTGAGTAGAAAACCCTAGATCTTGAAGAGCTCAAAACTAGCAACAATGGAGGTGAAGAAGATGAAGATGACGATGATCAACTTTACAAATCTTGCTACTTAACTAACAATCCATTAATGGGATCTTGAAGAGCTTGGAATTTGGAGAATGTAGGAAAAAGAATCAGCTCAAAAGGATAAGAAATGAAGAAGTTATGAATGAAAGAAGAAAGAAGGGTTTTAAACCCGAAAATCTCGTTGCTGCAGCACACCTAGCGATCGCTAGGTGTGCAGGCTAGCGGTCGCTAGCCTTGATCGCTAGCTCCAACAGGAATCCTTGGAATGGTGCCTAGCGATCGCTAGGGGTGATAGCTAGCGATCGCTAGCACCTGTGCGATTTCAGTGCGATTTTGTTTCGGCCATAACTTCTTCGTTATAACTCCGTTTTCGATTCCGAAAGAACCGTTGGACTCGTAATTGGATTCTCTACCATTCTAAACCATAAAATATGGGTTTTGGTCTAAAATTCTATTTTCCAAATTTTATCAAAAAGTCGATATTACTACCGAAAATTACGGGTGTTACAGAGGGGGTCGTCAACAAGGACAGGGTTTCGTCAAGACATACTGGATCGCTAAGAGAGACGTCGTAAACAATGTTTTAAAAACCGGGTTTTTAGTTGAACCGGTGTGATGACCGGTTTACGGTTCGATCGATTTAACTGGTTCAATTGCCGGTTCGACCGCTTCAACTACTGGTTCAACCGGTTCTAAGCATTTTTATGTTTTTTGTTTTTTCCATTTTCTTACATTCATATATTTATAAAACCAACAATTTGATATCTACAAATTAAAAAACATTGAAAATATACATTACAATGAGTTTTACATTAATGAAAAAACATTAAAATAATAATAATAACAAGTTTTACACATAACATTTTTTTAAAAACCGGGTCAACCGGTTTTTTACTGGTTTGATCCACCGTATCAACCACTAATCCGGCCGGTTCAATCCGGTTCTTAAAACGCCATAAAACCGGTCACAATTGGACCTGTCCTTTTACCGGTTCCCGGTTCAGCCGGTTTTTAAAACATTGGTCATAAATAGCTGAGATAAATTAACGACTTAAAACTAAACACACACACACACACATAGAAGGAAATTCAAATGGAAACTCAAATTTGCTTGTAAATGTGAGGACAACCAAGAGCGCACCTCGTGAAATATAATAAAGATTGTTTAGACCGGATATTGTGCATCATTTAAGCTGAATAATATAGTATTCAGACTGAATAATATTGAATGTTGTATTATTCATTTTGAATACTGTATTATTCAGATTGAATATGAGCTGAATAGAACACACGACGTGCTCTCAAATGTCCTCACGTTCACAATCAAATTTGAGTTTTATTTAATTCTAACTATATATACTATATATAGAGAAAAATCAGGTTCAAACAATAACAAATGAATTTTGTAGGAACAAAGAAACAATTTTGAATCACATGTGATGTGGGCCCATATGGGATCCACATAATATGTAGCTCAAAATTTGTTCGTTTGTTCTTACAGATGGGATTGATTCTTATATGAACTTATCTCATATAAAGAAATGTTCTTTTATTAACTAAAGAATTTGTTTTAACTTATATAAACTTAAATCAACCAAATCAAATACATTTTTTTTTGGTTTATTTTAAATTAAGCAAAATGTTGATGTTTAAGTGGGGGCTTTTTCCCGACACTCTTGTATCGAGGTCCACCGTTGTTTGATTGGTATGCAAGTTGTTCTGCTCTGGCCTACATGTTATATTGAATTAAAATTGATATCTTGATTGTCATATTTTGCAAAATGTTATACATTTAAATTATAAAGTATGGTGTTGTTTTTTTGTTTTCTTTTAAATACCTCTTAAAATCTTTTAAGTCTGAAAATTAAGATGGTTTACAAAGTTAAAACTAATTTTTATTTTTATTTTTAAAAAAAAGTGTGGAAGTTTTTTATCGTCCTTTGAAATTTTAAGAGTTGCACCATTCAACTCCTATCTGTTAGATGTGAAATTAGACTGTTGACTTACTAAAAAACAAAAGACATCTTACTAAGCTTAACTTAATGACATGTATCTCAACATTTAAATGTGTTAGCTCCAATTTAGGGGTGAGCAAAACCTGACCACATCTGAAAACCTCGAAAACCCGGTCCAAAGAACCCTGAAACTACCCCGAGCCACATAACTCGAAATAACGTGATCTTTGAAATAGCTGTGTCTTTTCATACCCATCACTCAGCACCCATATGCAGTTTTTTCTATTAGCTGTGTTTGATTTGAACATACACACGTGTTCATATTAAAATTACCTGTATACACAAGTGGATTAGCGGGTTCCTCGATTTTTTGGATATTTGAGGTTTTCCTTTGAACCTCTCTCTCTATATATGTATGTATTCATCTATAATTTTTTTTTGCATACGATTTGTATTTTCTACTAATTTGGGACAAAAAAGGGGGAAAAATATTGATAAAACCCGAACCCGACATGGCCCGAGATCGAAACCTCACACCCGATTTTAATTATTTGGGGGTACATTTCATACGCGTATCCTGATGGGGTTTTATGTTCTCTACCCCCGACCCGATCCATGCTCACCCTTTATTGTTTTTTATTTTAGAAACAATTGTAATCATACCTACTCAAATGAATTATCGTCATTTTTAGTATACATTATCCTCTTGCCATTACTTTATTCATCTTCCACCTTCCAACTCTCATAATTATAAACCATCCTCGTGATTGTTTGCAATTCATATTTATTTTCTTGAAAATTATTACAAGCTATTTTTAATGCCAATAAGGTTGAAAATTTGTTTTGAATTCAAAAAACATATAAATTCTAGATAGGTTGCATATTAAATTAAACCTAACATAAAAGATATAGTGTTAGCCTTTCAAAAAAGAAAAAAAAGCAAAAAAAAAAAAAAAAAAGAAGAAAGATTTAATGTTAAATAAAATAAACCAAATCAAAATTTAGCAATTAGCATCCACACATCAAATGCAATAAAAAAAGATCGGATATTGGAATCGGAATTATAGAATGCTTTTTTCACACCTAAACTATTACATCTTTTATTTCAATATTCAATCATTAGTATTTAATATTTATATATCTGTATATAGATTTCAATAATTCTTTAATATTTGAATCTAATACCGTTGTTTTAATCAAGTTCAACTAATTCTAGAAAAATCTTATTTCTTAGAGTTGCAAACCTAACTTGTGTTGTAAAAAGGGAGACAAATGAGATCATGACAATGTTTTTTGTTCATTATGAATAATTACGTTAATTTTTTTAAGACGTTAATTATAAATGATACGTCATTTATGATGAATATTTTGCAAATGTTTGAGACACATGACATACTTGTGTTTGTCTCCTGATTCATAATGAAAAATTAGGTTTCCAACTAAACGTTCCCCCTGTATGTATATGGTCAGGTTAAGAGTAAACCCAAAATAAATAAAACAGAGGAACATCCTACTAACTATTCATCTGGATGCCATGCAAATGTACATACAAGTAATTAAATATATTTCTCAGTCTCTTTGCAAGTGCCTATGCACATGTACACATTGATTAGATTATTTTATACACATGAGCCTATCATACATATGAATATTAAGGTGTTTTTCAAACGAAAACTCATCTTTCATTGCGAACTTGAGGACAGTCGAGAGTGCGACACATGTCTCATTCAGTCTAAATAATACAAGATTATTTAGACTGAATGTTCATGTATTATTCATCATGAATAATGAACCTGAACAGTTCTGTATCATTCAGACTAAATGAGACACACACGTCGTGCTTTCGGTTGTCCTCACATTCGCAATGAAAGATGAGTTTTCAGTCGAACTTCGTCTATACATGAGAGGTTTCAATTACAATCCATGTAATTCTAACATAATATACAAATCATATATATATATAATATATGTATATCAATTTCCTGTTATATATGTTTACAGTTGGATCATATCCTTCTTAATTATAAAAGGTATACCCCTTTCTTTTTCATAACACTACTTTGAAAATGTGGACACACGAAATGTATCCATCACATCCAAAGTCAACATTGGGATCTCTATGTCTTAGAGGTTGCCATGTCCTTTTCTAAATATTTCTTTACTAATTATCATAATATTTTCTGATACAAAATTAGTTTTGATACGTTGAATTTCTTTTGACAAGATAAGAAACCATATTATTAGAAAGAAATATCGTTATAACCAATGACAAATCCTATATAAGACACAAGTCTAGAGTCATGTTACATATAAACAACTTAGGATCTGCTTGTTAGCAGCTTAAGAAGACTCACAGATTAGTCAGTTTATATGTCTGTTTGGACACAACTTAGGGCTTGTTTGATAGTGGCTTAATAAGCTTAATAGAGGCTTGAGCTTATTCGCTCAGCTTAATATGAGTGTTTGGAAATGGCTTAATTGAAAACAGCATGACTTAATCGGTCAGCTTGAGGAAGGATGCTTTATACACACAGACATCTAATTTCCACATTTACCCTCCAAAATAAACTCTGGCTCAGCTCTCACTCAAACCCTTTATTCAGAAATCAAAACCCTCCCCACACCAAGAACCTCTCATCTTCTCCACCAAGCTCCTCGTCGGAGCTGTTCTCGCCGGAGGTCGTCGCCGGTACGTTTCTGATGCTGCTTGCTGTCAGGACCTGCTCTACTCCGCTGTTCACGACATCATCTGCTCTACTCCATTTGTTCTTATTCATGACCTGCAGGTTTGGGTTACAGTCATGTTTTTTTTATCATGGTTTTGAGAAGTCGACAACTTGATTGGGTTGAAGAACAAACTGATGGGGGTTGTTTTCGTGGCTCGATTTGAAGGGTTTGGGTTAGATTCATGTTTTTTTTATCATGGATTTGAAGGGTGAATACAGAAAATGAGTTGTGAATTTGGGGATTTCAACTGTGAATCTTTCAGGGGATGTTTAAAGCATTTGAGAGCATGGTAGGAGAGAGAAGCATGGGCAATTGCAGGTAGAGGTGGGCAAAAATCGGGCCGGGCCGGGCTTTGACCGGGCTTTGAAAAGACCGGGCTTTTCGGGCTTTTGTTTGACCGGGATTTGACCGGGCTCGGGCCGGGCCGGGCCGGGCTTTGACCGGGCTTTGAAAAGATCGGGCTTTTCGGGCCTTTGTTTGACCGGGTTTTTTCCAACTTAAAAAACACTAAATTATTTTATAATTTCAATAATATTGATAATATACGATATAAACTAGATTTATTTTATAGTTCTAAAGTCTAAACTATATAAAACAAATAAAAAAATAGATTTATTTTCGGGCCGGGCCGGGCTTTGGTCGGGCCGGGCTTTGACCGGGCCGGGCTTTGACCGGGCCGGGCTTTTCATCGGGCCGGGCCCGGGCTTTTTTTCGGGCTCGGGCCGGGCCGGGCTTTTTGCCCATCTCTAATTGCAGGAGGTGTGCTATTACCTTGAATTTGGAAGAAATTTTATCCCAAGTGGAAATTTGTCATATAATTTTATGTTGGATGATTCATTTTTATTTTAGAAATTATTGAAATTCTTAACATTTATTGTTAAAATTAACCATTTGCCATATTTATTAAATAATTATGTTAAGTAGTGTTTAATATACAATAAGGGGTAAAATAGTCATTTCTGACATTCAGACGATATATTCAGCACAACAAACAAACAACAAGGTATCTATATCTACACAGACAGATTAATCCATACAGATATCTTTCTCCATACAGGACTTAATGGAAAACCAACCAAACAGCCCCTTAATTGTATAGGAAATGTCTTATTCAACAAGCTTTTAAGGGGGAGTTTTATGCAGAAATCCATTCATTTCCAAACTTGTCACTCTCAGTTAAAGAATATGTTACTTCTATCTATGAAAAAACTTTCTCCAACAAAAGCCTTCGTGGTCTATACATATTATTTAATATACAAAAACAACTTTATCCGTATAGAACTTAATGAAAAACCAACCAAACAACCTCTTAGACATGTATATAAACGCAGTGTAGTCCATACACTACATTATTAGCTTCTTAGGTCATTTTCTATTAAATTTTGGTAAATAGTATAGCATTAAACCATTTATGTTATCGGTTGGGTTCTGGTGAGACGTGTTATATTTGGTGAGACGTGGTTATTCATCGTTGGATGAGAAATTGAGTAATTGACGCACATTAAAATGAAATGCACAAAGATAAAATGCATCGAGATACACCAAATTAATTCCCCTCTAAAACGCAATTAATGGGAAGACATGAGATTAACAGTGATAAATGGTTTAAAACCACTTCTTACTATTAACTCAATTTTCACACGATCTTACGTGTTATTTATATACTTTAAAAAAGTATTCACTAGATTATTAAATGAAATGTCCTTTTGATTCATGCATGCAACATCTATTATCTATACTTTCGCCATCACAAAAAAAATGCTAAAAATTTATTACATTACTTAAAATGTATCGGGCTTTGTTATGTATTATCATTTAATTATAAAATATGTTACAGACTCAATTGGATAAAAAATGGATGTAAATTAGGATGAAAGGTATCAAATCAATTCTCGTAATAATCTGATTTATGAGTAAAATCAAAAGTGATTAAGGGTTTAAATTAACTTCTTTTGTTAATTTAACTTCTCATATGATACAATGTAATTAAAACATTTAAGTTATAATTTTATTTTTTTATTTATTCGGGGCAGCTTTTGTTATACACAATAATCTTATGATGTATGGACAAAGATTAATGTTTAAATAAAATATGAGCTAGAGCTATGAATATGATTGTATTTGACTAATGATAATATGAAGCCAATAATGTAATTTTAAATTAAAATTTTGTTAAATCAATATCACATTTTTCAAAAAATAAAATAAAAAACGTTGGTACTTTTTGAAGAAGGGAAAGTGATGTATGCTTTTAAGGTACCAATATTTTGTAAAGGTGTGGGGCACTCAACCAAGCAAAATGCATCCAATCAAATTACATTGAAAGATATTCTACTACTCATAACATGTAGTCCTTTCATTTGAGTCAACCTATGTCGAAACACCCAAAATGCCCTAGTTTTGTGGCTATGTACTCAAAGATTTAGGGGTATATAGGGAATTTTCTATTTTCAAAATTTATGGCATACGTTCAATACCTCGAATCATAATGACCAATGGCCTTTGTCGTTAATATACGGTCTTCATGTATATTCAAATATCCAGTTGATGTCACCTTGTAATCCTTGTTTGAAATTTTACAATTTTAAACGGCGCCACTGTTTTGAAATACGAATATAATTAATGACACGGAAACGTGATGAAAAGATCTAAGGGGGCATGTTTGTGTTCGGAAAAAAATGGAAGGGTGAAAATAGAAATTTTAAATAGGATGGCCATCTTTATGCAAAATGACCAACAAAGACAATAATGTACAACTAATAATTAAGGATTGACTCATGCAAACCTAATTTTAAAAGTTCAAAATTAAATTAAAAGAGCAAAAGAATATTGTGATTGGTTATGATTGTCATATGGGTCATGCTCATACTCCATGTCATATTCATCACCACCTCTTTAACTCTTTTTATTATTCCCACCCACTATATCTTTCCATAACATTATCAATCCTTCTCCATCTATCTACAAATTACAAAATAGGTCCTTCTTATGTGCATGATGTTACAAGTTGCTCATATAAGAATCCAACCAATATGATCCAAAATCATATACTTAAATGTTACTCCATAATGGATCCAAACAAAACAATTAGGTGGTAATATGTGATTGATTTCTCTTTATGACGTAACTTGTTATTTGTCATAGTCCAATCTATTTACATTCATTGATTATGATTGTATAAATTATAGTTTGGTCAAACATATATATATATATATATATATATATATATGACTGAAAAGAGTTTTCTCTTGAAAAGAGTTGCATATTGATCAAGGTCATTCGTATGCTTTAGCATGATAATACATGCTCAATAATAAGATATGGTTCGAACAAACATCAAGGTAAGGATCTCCATGATCTGGAGCAACCTAGTGCAAAATCCATTGGTATTTTCTTTTCATAATCACTTTGCCTCTCTCCATAGATGCGTATCTAGTCGGAATGAAAACTCCAACTGTGTACAATCATTATTTGCCATTCTTTCTTAACATATGAGATATATGATTTTGAATAAATTTCACAAACCCTTGTTTTAAACAAAGCATTTAGTTGTAGAATACATGTACATCTTAGACAAAGACAATTATAAATTTTTAATGCAAACTTGGGCAACCTAACAAACTTTAGTTCTTTTAGATAGAATTCCTAAAGAAATATGTAATAGAAATCAAGAAGTGTCACATTAATCTTTTTATAGGGAATTTCTTAAAAAGAGTCTTAAAGTCCAAGTTCTTTTTTGTTGTATATGTAGAACAATTAAATCCACAATATTCTTTGTATTGTCTTAATTGAAAATAACTCTTCTTAAAGCTTATGAACTATGCAAAATGTGCGTTTTGAACATTCATAATGTCTCCATCTATCAATGTCGTATGATGCTACAACACGAGCAAAATCAGATAACCACATGTGATTTCTACAATGGTGCAATAAGATAACATTTATCCAAATGTACACTCCACAATCTTATTGATTTTGAAGATAGCAAACAAAACCTGACATATTTTCTAATGGTTCTTTCATTTTGTAACCATTTTTGGAGTTATCAAGATATTTGGAGAAGAATCTCTACTTTCTTCATTTTGAAGATAGTTTTAAGAAATCTCTTGAAGTAAAATTTTAGCCCAAAATCTTCATATTCTCTATTTTTTTTTCTTCATTCTGAAGAAGCTTTTTAAAGGCACAAATTCACAAGATTCAGCTCCCAAAACAATGAATCCTAGCATCTGTAATCCATCAGGCAATTTTTATAGCATAACTAGAAAATTTCAACAAAACTTTGATAAACTATTGTCCTAGTTTAAACGTTATTGAAGAAGATAAATCTTATGCCAAACAATCTTCTTTAAGGTGCACCTAACAAATTTGATATTTAAAAGCAGGTCGCAAAATATGCAATATTTATTATTATTAGGATGAACCAAGGTTTTGTGAATTGTGATGCATCAACCATGTTAATGAACCGATCAAATCGAATGCAATATCATAGAAAAGTTACATTGAAATATTTTTCTATAACTTAAACTCTACAATTTAAAATTGAGTAAATTATATTTTTGATGCTTATGGTTTTCATTTACTATCGAGTTTGATCTATTTTTTAAATTAACTACAAATTTAACTATATTATAATTTATTGTTTAATTATTTTTATTTGCTTTTGATTTTTTTTATTGTTCTCAAATATTAGTTTTTGGTGTAATTTAGTAAATAAAGTACATATTTTTAGTTAACAATATTATTGTCTTTGTGATGTAGCTACCCCCTGCAAACGCTCCATTGATCCAGTTAAGGAAGGATTTTGGGGAAGCAAGACTGGGTTCGAATCCAGACTACTCCTTGTATTGGGTGCGGAGGGGGCAGGGGGACATTGTCTGGAATTGTATTTGGTGTAGGGGTCATGTTGGGGTCCAAAGGATCATGGGATCGGATTTCCCTATCATTCTAAACCTTTTAAGACTATGAGGATAAAATGAATAATAAATTAGCAAGAAAGACATAAATAACAAAGACAAACCAACTACGAAAAACATAAAGAGTTGGTTAAAAAGACAAAATCGAAACAAAATAACAACTACAATAACAAGATTATAATTACTTTAAAAGATTGATCAAACCTGATAATAAATTGTGTTCTCAGCACCAAAAATGTAATTTGAAATTTGAAAAAACCATAACATGAGGGACCAAAACTGAAAATATAGATAGCACCTCCCTGTCACTTTCTTCAGCTTTCTGGTAGTAGTTTGAACTTTGAAGGCATTCTAAATTCAGCGAAATGGTGAACGAACTCAAGGGCTATTTATGTAATTATCATATATTTCGTAACCACTTCAAGACTGTGGGGTCCTTTGGTAATTTTACCCTTTCTAATTCAGTTATTGTAGTTACATTCAGTTTTACAACTTGTTTAGATTGTTAGTTAAAAATCCAAATATTTTCAAATTAGTTACTGTTTAAATATTAAAATTTAAAATTCCCTTTCATAAATTTAAAATTAGCAATAAACTAACCTTTTCTGTAAAAATTAGAAAACTAACAAGTGAAACTTTTTTTTGGATAATTATAAAATATGATGCTTCAACTCAAAGATCACTTAACGAAAAGAAAATTTGTTTCAGAAAAAAATATAAATAAATTAATCATTGAAACAATAGATTAACTAAAGCAAATCTAACAATTTTGCTATATTTTTCTAAAATAGAAAAAGAAAGATCAAAATATCAAAAATTTATTTCTACATTTTTAATAACTTTTTTATTTTATAAAAATCGATCTCGTGGTGATTTCATGGTGGGCTCGACGGGCTCAACCCTCCCACTGTACGACTTCCAGTCGTTTCGCTCTTGGTTTCCATTGGCGGTTCCTCAACCCGTTAGTTTCGCAACTCAATCTCTCTTTCTCTCTCCTTACTTATGTATAAATTAATTATAAAATTGTAAAGGGTATGAAAGGTTCTGTTTCGGATTTAAAAGGTTGGTGATAGCTTAAGTGTATAATAGTGAAAAGTTGATATGACTGTGAAACCACGAAACCATATAAGTGTGTGGTACTCTCGCCTAACAAACACAAACTTTCAATTAGGGGTATAAATGAGCCGAGACAACTCGCGAGCTACTCGAGATCGACTAGGTCAAAACTCGATCAAAACTCGACTCGAATAAACTCGGTCAAAACTCGACTCGACTAAAACCCGACTCGAGATACTAACAACTCGACTCGAACTACCTAATACTCGACTCGACTCGGCTCGTTTATACCCCTACTTTCAATGACTAAAATGAAATATTCACAAAATGCTTCGTTATGAACATTGACCAAAACGCCCCTAATATACAATTGACATTTGCAACCCATCAATACAGCCAAAGGGTGCTATTTGTAAATTCCATACAAACATCAAAAAAGAAAGAAAGAAAAAAAAAAAAAAAAAAAACAAACTCACAAATATTTGAATTTAATGAGAAAAAAGTATTGATCAATTTTCTTTTTCCTTTTTCTTTTCCTTTTTTTTTTAAATTTTGGGGTTTCAAGAGATTGAAATCCAATTAACCACCAGATCACCTGACAATCTCTCCGCCGCCACCGCCGCCATCTCCGCCGCCGTCCGCCGCCATCGCCTCCGTGACCGCCGCCAGCTTCTGCAGATTCAATTTCACCACCGTATCGGCAAACAGCCTCGTGTCCTCCTCCGTGTTCCCTTCGGGCACGTCCACCGCATACGACTCCAACACCACCGTCACCGGCGCCTCCCCCGCCGCCACCTCATGCACGGTGGTGACGGCGTGGTAGTTCCTCAACCTGTGCTCGCCCCCGATGATGGTGAACGCCATAACATGATTCCGATCGTCCAAAAGGTCCAGCCGCTCGGTGCTGGTGGCGGCGGGGAGGCCCGAGATGACGTTGACGTCACGCGTGCACCCCACCGCCATTGTGAACCCTTCCGGGACGGTGCAGCTCTTGATGAAGTGTTTGTAGGTCTGCGGCTTGTCGAATTGGCGGACGACGGACCAGACGGCGGCGGGCGGCGCGTGGACGTGTTGGGCGAGGAGGGAGGAGCATTGGGATGGGGTGAGGTGGTAGGTGTGGAATTGGATCACGTGGGGTTTGAGTTGGTTGAATTCGTGGTCGGTTAAGCCTGGTGGGGTGGAGAGGTGGTGGGTGGTGGTGGTGGTGGTGGTGGTTTGTGGCGGCGGTGGGGTGGAGGTGGTGGTGGAGGAGGTGTTGGGGTTGTCCATTTGAGAAATGGATAGTGGAGGAGAGAGAAAGGGGGTTTAGAGAGAGAGAGAGAGAGGGAGGGAGGGAGATAAGGACCAAGATTTGTTTTAGTTTGTTTATAAGATATAGACTTTGGGAAAACGGTGGGGGGTATAATGGGAATTTCATGTTTATATTTGTTCTTTTATAGTTTGCCATAAGTTTTTATATTGTAAGATGGGTTATTTGACAATTGATGAATGGTTTTGGGGTTGTTTGTTTACCTTTTAACAGTTTTGTTAATAAAACGGTATTTGATTTGTTAAGAAGTGAATCTTGTTTGGTAAACGAAAAAGATTGTCTCTTAATGGTTTTAATTTTAAAACTCTTTGAATGATTTTGTGTATTGGGTATCTTTTACCTATCTAATTCCTTGATTTTATTGTTAACAATTACCAGATAATCATATTTCATTTTACAATATTTTATAAGAGTTTCTTAATCATTCTGACCACTTAATCCTAGTACCATAGCAAACTATTTAGCAATTTGTAAACAGTTGGATGATTAAGTGGTTAGAATGATTAAGAGTCTCTTATGACACGATACATAATGAAATATGATTGTTTGGTAATTGTTGATAATGAAATCAAAACGCGTAATGGTCAATGAAGGTTTAAGATAAAAAATTATTCTATTCATTTTAGAACCATTAAGAGTCAAGCATTTTATTTGCCAAACAAGATTTACTTTCTAACTATTAAGAGATTGGTTTATAATGGAATTATTAAAAGGTAAAGAAACAGTCTCCTACATGCTACATCTTTAGGAGCTATATCATGGTTTTTATAAAATAAAGCTTAGCGGGCTTCCAGCGGCATGGGGTACGCTTCCGCCAGGCTTTTGGAATCGGTTTCTCCAAACCAAACAAGCCGTTCCCTTCTTTCTCTCACACTTTTTTTATTTGAAATATATATATATATAGGGGTGGGTTCAATTGCAAACCACTTTTTCATTGTGAACGTGAGGACAAACGAGAGCGCGCCACGTGTCACTCTGAATTTCGGCGACTTAGTGTTATTCAGACTGAATAACGCTATATTCAGTCTGAATAACGCTATATTCAGTCTGAATATAGCGTTATTCAGTCTGAATAACACTAAGTCGCCGAAATTCAGAGTGACACGTGGCGCGCTCTCGTTTGTCCTCACGTTCACAATGAAAAAGTGGTTTGCAATTGAACCCACCCCTATATAGGTGAAAGTTCAAATACAAACCACTTTTTCATTGTGAACGTGAGGACAACCCAGAGCGCGACACGTGACAACAAATTTTATGAGACGCGCGACTTTTCCCGCGACCTAGTGTTATTCAGTCTGAATAACACTGAATAATAGTGTTATTCAGACTGAATAACACTAGGTCGCGGGCTTTTTGGTTACAAGTCGCGCGTGTCACTCTGAATTTCGGCGACTTAGTGTTATTCAGACTGAATAACGCTATATTCACTCCAGTCTGAATAACACTAAGTCGCCGAAATTCAGAGTGACACGCGCGACTTGTAACCAAAAAGCCCGCGACCTAGTGTTATTCAGTCTGAATAACACTATTATTCAGTGTTATTCAGACTGAATAACACTAGGTCGCGGGAAAAGTCGCGCGTCTCATAAAATTTGTTGCCACGTGTCGCGCTCTGGGTTGTCCTCACATTCACAATGAAAAAGTGGTTTGTATTTGAACTTTCACCTATATATATATATATATATATTGGTTATTCAGTGTGGTGGGTTGTGGTACTTGATAGAGTAAATTCAATGGACTTATTATGTATAAAGCTGATATGACGCTGATGTGGCATAATGGGCTTGGAAGGTTGAGTGGTCTCCGCTATGATAGCCTAAAAGAAACTCAAAAATTTCATATCCAACTTCGAGATTGTTTTCTCAATTTAATCATTAAATATATATATTTCTATAAATTTGTCAATTTAATACAAAAATCATTTTTGAATGTTTTATAAAGTAACACACTCATTCACTCAATAACTAAAATAGACATTATAAATTTTTTATTTTATTTTATAATTTATCAATTCACTTTTAAATATTTTTATATAAAATAACACATTTCAACAACTCATTCATGGAACTAATTAAAATATTTTTCTTTTTCAAGTTTTAAAGATACAAACTTGGAGTCTTCTACGTCAATATACATTAAAATAGTTGGTGGGATAATAAAAAAAAACTCTTCAAAATCTCTCAAATATCAACTTTTACATAAAAATAACTATTTTAAAAACATACATTTAGACACTTGCAAGATATAAATTTTCAAATTTTCTTTTACTTGCGTAGTTAAACAAACTTCATAGCAATACTTTGCTCATATACTCACCATATATCATAAAAATTTACGATTTTCAATTAATCTATCATGGAATTAAACCAACAAATCTTAATTAAAGTCAAATCCCAATTTGTCAATATGATGTTACAATTTAAATGTATCTACATATTTGATGTATTATAAAATTTTTAATATATCAATAAGTTTAATTAATTTATTATCCTCATATTTATGTATATATATATAAGACTAAAACACTATAACGCCATGCGTAGCGGTACCCCCAGGCTGGCGGGTTGAAGCCGGTGAACTGGGCGGCTTCAGCGGGTTCGAAGGAGGGCGGTTTACCCACGCCGCTCACAGCGGCTTGTGTTGTGTGTATGTGGTGTGTATGCGGATGTCGCTGCATCATGTGTTTAATTAAATGAGAGGGTTGGGAGGGTTTCAGGTACTAATCAGAGAGGGTTTCAGAAGGTTAATGTGAGGGTTGAAGAGAAACTGATGTGGCAGTGGGGTTGAAATAGTTGGGAGGATTGGATACTGATATCCTAATATAACTTTTTGAACTTAATAAAGTTTACAAACAATCACACTATCTAGTAATACATAATTTAGAATCCTCACAGTGTCTTTTGTAGTTAACTTCATAATCATGGAGATCCATGTTGCTTGTATTTTCTAGCAATCATCTAATGACGTAGATGATTTTATATTGGTGATCTTTCAGAATCAATCTAAATCCACCTTAATTGTACGAAAATAATATAATTGATATTTTTACAATAGGATAAGCATGTAATTATTTCCCTTTCGAGTTTGTTTAATTCAGTATTATAAGTGCATCTCCAACAGCTTCTCCAAAATAAAGAAAATAGAAAATCTGAAGATTTAAGACTAAAAATGTACTCCAACAACTTCCCCATATCTATCTCTAAAATGGAGATACTAGGAAAGAGAAGATGTTTTTCTCCAAACATGAAGATGATTAGCTAATGTAAAACAATAAGAAGCTTTGAAAATAAAATTCTAGAGAGGGAAATAATTTTTTAATATATGTATAGAATATTTTACTATTATAATTAATGTTGAAGTCACCAAAACGGGAGAATCTGTTGGAGGTGGTTCCATTTTTTTTTTTTTTAAATTTTGATTTTTGACTCTATTTTAAAGAAATTATGGAAAAACGGTTGAAGATGCTCTAAAAGTATAAAAAAGTAGATTTTTAAATTTCGCATTTGTCTTACTGTTTTTTATGATACATTTATTAAAAAGCTATATCGTCAATTAAAGGCACACAAGTATAAGGTTAGAACGAAAACTATAAACGTTGTACAACATTGATTATTATGTTATAAATTAAAGTCTAAAGGGATAAGATTGGATATATAAGAACAAGTGAAAAATATGTTATAAATATATGAAGTAATGCCATTATATTGACCTATAACTAAAAGTAAGAAGGACATATTCAAATAACCAAAAGAGGTTAGATTGAATTTATGGCATTCCAGCAATGTTTTGAGGAGTTGTGAGTAACTTTTGCCATGGGATGGTCCTATGGATAAGAGTGGGATATTTATTTCATGTGTTATTGTCTTGCATTTATAAAACAACATTCGTATTTATCTATTACTATTTTAAGATAATAAATATCCATTTTCGTATAGGTAAAAGTTTTCTTAACCATTAGGACAATCTTTTATAAAGACGTTTCATATATTCACTAAGTCACATACTAGTTTTATCTAGATCTTATCTACGAGCTTGTTAGAAGTCGATAATACTTTCTTTTTTGATTGACAAGATAATGTTGATATATCTATATCTAGTTGTATTTAATGAGCCTAGCTTAAATATTTGTTGGTAAATAATTCATTTGTTTATCATAAATAAAAATATCTTATTATAAACTTATAAAACATTATATAGGCAGGGATATTCTTAGGAGAACTTTGTATTTTGTGATATCATTGAGACCATTCACAACAACACATGTTAAAACCGTACATGGTAATTCACAAGGATGGCTTGGCCCTAGTGCTAGACGAAGAGGGCGGGCCTAAGGAATCAAAGCCTACAGCGTATCACAACCCAATAATCACATGTAAATATACATACATCTGAGTATAAGTTACATATTATTACATATGATAATATATATCTAAATACAACTCTCGTATCATCACATGTGATAATGTTTACATCACAAAAAATATCTATAAATGTAAAAATTTATAATCACATATGATTAATAAAAATATTTAAAATTATCACATATGATTCATAAATTATCAAAGAAAATGTCACATATGATAAAAACTTAAAATCAAGTTGTTACAGATTTATGTTGGTAATAAAATCAATTGTTATGAATTATTAAAAATGGGTATATATGGATAACAAACTCAATCCGGTTTATTAGGGATTTTCATCACGATATAAATTATACTACTCTTTTTATTTAATTTAATAATACTTTATTTAATATATAAAATATGTGACTTATATTCTTTTTCGTCCTCTTACAAATTAGTTTGGTTTAGCACCATTATTATTTTCTCTTCATATACATTACAATAAAATAACGTAACGGTGTCATCACAAACAAGGTATTAATTATGCAATTTAATTTCTCACCACACATACATTGTTGACTATATGAAATAACAATTTATATTTCTTCCAAAAATATCAAAATGCATCATTAAAAAAGTCAAAATAAACATAAAAGGTAATATTAAAAAAACCATAAAAGATACCAATTCTTCAACCATATTGGCAATTTGGCATCATATAAATTTTTGTGAATGGAGACTTCCTAAACACCCTTTTCATAAGTGCACCAAGGTCCTCTAAGTTCTTCCATAATTACAAGAGAAATCCATGCTTCCTGAATCATTCATCATATCATATGAAACAACCGGTAGATAACATACAAACTAAAAACTAGCCAACACAACTTAATAGGATGTAAAATCACCGACGATCAGTCTTATAGGTGCTTTTCATATGCAGAATATGATATAACGAAAACCCGTCGTTTCATATTGGATGTAACATTCTAGATCAAGACATGACAAAACTAAACAAGATAAAAATTCATTTCATATCCCACCAAAACACGTGAATCAAGATAAGATACACTAACATGCACTCTTCAAAACTGTAATTCATTGGAGGGTATAAGACTAAAAATGATCAACATTTCAAGTCCATTTCTCATATAAATCTCAACTTCTAATGTAATCCTTCGCCTATATACGAAATGCACCACCCATATTCATTTGTAGAATAAAGAGGATGGATGGGTAATTAAGCAATAGGGTGAGGGAGAGGGATGTAATTTTGAAACGTAGGGTGAGTCCACGTCATTCCAAGGGTGGTCCATTGAGACAACCAAGCAAGGCTTTAAAGACTTTTGATTTCTTTATGTTATCTTTATTTCCTTTCTGCCCTCCAAAATTGATGTGATCCATGAGCATCAAACCTATATTTTGTAAGGGTCAACCACCCTTTTAACACCCCTTGTCCCTAAACCTACCCCACAACCATTCACCTGCTTTACCTGAATACATTTATATAAAATTTTTAAACGGCAAGCTAACACACATTCCTAGGTGTTAGAGTTCCACATCGGCTAGACTTGGACCAGATCTTCACTATATATGTTGGAACCCCCATTCTCTCCTCAAGGGCTCTTTTGGAGATTAATCTTGGGGTTCCACATATTCTAACATGGTATCAGAGCCAAGGTCTACCACTCTACGGACTCACATGCCGGCACTCTCTTAACCCTCTCCTGGTCCTCTCGTGACCCTTCTAGGCTCTCTATCTAGCCTCTGTTGGAGGGGGCGTGTTAGAGTCCCACCTCTCCTGGTCCTCTCGTGACCCTTCTAGGCTCTCTATCTAGCCTCTGTTGGAGGGGGCGTGTTAGAGTCCCACATCGGCTAGATTTGGACCAAATCTTCACTATATATGTTGGAACCCCCATTCTCTCCTCAAAGGCTCTTTTGGAGATTAATCTTGGGGTTCCACATATTCTAACACTAGGATATCTGGATTTTAAGGGCATTCGATTAATCTTCGTCGATCACAATTCAACCCACTTAAGGGCATTCGATTAATCTTCGTCGATCACAATTCAACCCAATTAAAAGTACCATTATGTGGCAGACTCATGATCTGGATATCGTCACATGCTCTCCACATGGTTAGAACCTGGGTAGTCAGGGATACCATCCACTGACCCCTAAGGAGGTTATCTTATCACTGGGCTAGACATACTTTGATAATACATTTATATAAAATAACATTCCAAACAAAATATTAACACTTAACATTTATAATGAATAATGTACGAAATTCATTTTCTTAAATTATTCATGATGAATGAAGACACGTGTATCATTGTCCTCTGGTTAACAATCAAAGTTAGCTTTGGAACTGAAATTTTCTTATATATGGTATATGTTATAAGCATACGTATGATGATTGATTGGTTTATAAGGCAACCTAACCCCATTTATGTAAGATTTAAATGATTGAAGCTTCTCAGTATCCTTATAAAGGATAGTTTATCACGAGCATACATCATACATCACAACTATACATGGTACAATCTACGATTATACCTCAAAAACTATTTATAAGCTCACACATTTTGGGAAAAAAACCTATGTTTGGTTTTATTATCAAACAATGTTGTTTAATACAAACAAAAAAATGATGTAGAAAGAAAAGGAGGGTTGCAAGTTTTCATGAATGGAATGTTTTGTCATCCATTAGCATGCAAGTTGCTAATAAAAATTAGTCTTCAATATAATTACTTCATATTCACTTGTCCACTTTGCCTTCATTTTATGATTTCTTCTTTAGAGTAAATTACAAATTTTGTCCCTATAGTTATACATAAATTATGAATTAGGTCCCCCAAACAAAATAATTACAAATATCATCATCATGATTTCGGCTTTGTTACGGTTTAAGTTCCTTGTTCCAAATTTTTAACTTAAGCTCTGTTACATTAAAGGTGTTTTAGTCCTTTGACATTTTTTATTTCAATTAAAAAATAAAGTTTATGATTATTCTATACACAAACATGAATTTACATTAGAAGGCCGTGGATTCTATGCCCACCTCCTTATAGGGGCGTGGGGACATAGAGGTGAGATCCAATGGATTTATGTGAGTAAGGGGGTGGGGATAGCAAACCCTTTTTAGAAATGATATAAAGAAAGTGTAAGAGGAAGATATCACCTCTAACTTAACCGAAATCGGTTAGTGGAGGGGTTAAGATAAATGATCCAATCTATAACAAAGTTATACCTCATGACTACCTATGTAAGTATTTTGTTTGGTAGGTCGAATCTAAAATTTTCGATAAGCATATGGACAAAATTTGTAATTTACTGTCTTCTTTATTATGAGAAAGTATTCCAAACACTAGTATGGTGTCGGCCATCATCTCACCCCAAAATAACTATATTCTGTAGGTTTTTTCAAGTTTCAATGTTTTTGTTTAATATTTAAAAAAGTGGGTTGGAATTATAATAATATGCGTATTTTTTTTAGTAATACCCAATTAAATACTATATTAAGCTATTATTGTGTTTATTTATTTTCTTAGAATATTTATTCGAGTAAATTATGGATTTGTTCTTTTTGATATGTAAAAATTTATGACTAACGTCCCTAAATTCGAAAAAATGTAGATATAGTCTTTATGGTATTCATCTTCCACGACTAGATTCCTATATCAAATAACCGTTCATTGACCTCCGTTAACTTAGGGATAAAATCGTATTTTTATCTTTTTCTCATATTTTAATATTAAATTTTGGACAATACGGTCCACACCCACATCTTAGATGTCAAATCCTTATTTCTAAATACAAAAACTATTATAAAATGAAGTTATAAAAATTCATTCAAAATACAATGTAAGGAGAAGAAATCAAGAATGAAAGAGTGGAGAAGATGAAAGCTATTGAAGTCTGAAGGTTTTCCTTTTTATCAAGCTAGTGTCCCTCAGTACAAGGAGGGTGAGGGGGATTTTAGTCAATAGGGAGGGGAGGAAATGAGGTAGCCGGCGATAGAAAAGGCCGACAAAGGGAGGTGACAAGAGAGGAATAAGACGAGGTGTTGTTTCTAGGTAAATATATGTATATAACAAATATAAAATAAAATAAAATAAAATGTTAAATATAATTAAAAATACTAAAAGATGAAAAAAAAACGTATCTACCCCTATGCTAACAGAGTCTCTGTTAACAAAGTTAGAGAGAGGGACCGTAGTCATGCAAAAATGCAAACCAATAGGACAATATCCATAATATTTTGAGAATAGATACCTTAGTCATAATTTTTTACATAACACAGAGATCAAATCCGTAATTCACTTTATTTATTCTCTTTTATTTCTTATGATAAAAATGAATATTAAGTAAATGAAAGAAACCTGCTATTTACTATTTTTATCGGATGTTATATTGTTGTAAGAAAGAGTGAAGTAAATCTTGTAGGTACATGAACAATTGAGATATCGGTTTTGAGCCATTTTTAACACAAAAAATAACGGTGTTTCAATCGCTTTGCTAAAATAAATAATTAAGCCGATAAAGTTCAAATGTGAACCATTGTATCATTGTGAACATGAAGACGAATCTCACCACTCATCCGGTCAACAAAGGCGGCTTTGACCAGTCCCTCCCTTTAATAATCTCTACCCTCGCGTCAATCCTTCGTGATTACGTCCACCGTAACTGCGAGATGAATGACTGAGATTCGTCCTCACAGTTTACAATGAAAAAGTAGTTCACATTTGAACCCATCCTTAGTCTGATATACGTAAACGGTTTTTTTTTTAAATAATTAAAAAAGACAATAAAATGATATGAAAAAGAAACGCTTCTGACCATGCAAACCCACTTGCTCATTAGTTTCCAAGAGGTCTCACAAATAAATTCTAATATCCTCAAAGATGCAACATAAAAACCTAAAAGCATTCGAATAAAAGAAATCACTAGCAACCTAAGAGCTTTAAATGTGGCCAACTATGAGCTTTTTTCTTTCCATTTTTGAACGTCTTCTGATCATCCTCATTCCTCTTCCCATGTCTCTGCTTTTGCTTTCTTTCTAGTGTTTCGGGTATCTTCTGTTTATGAAATCAATGTTAATACGGGAATCAGTTTAATTTTGATATAAAATAGACATGTCAAAATAATATCTCGATAAAGTAGACTATATATATAGAGGGAGGTTTAAATGAGAAACATAACTTTTTAAGAAAACGTGAGAAGCAATCTCAGCCACTCATTTAGGTCAACAAAGGTGGCTTTGACCGGTCCCCCCTTTAATAATCTCTACCCTCCTATGAATCGCGTCAATCCTCCGTGATCACGTCCACCGTAACCGCGAGATGAGTGGCTGAGATTGCTGATCACGTTTTCTTAAATTGACATGCTTCTCGTTTGAACCTTCCCATATATATACATCTTAGTCTCTTAGATATCAAATTACACAACAAATCCCTAGACTTCATCAAATTACACAATGAGTCCCTACACTTTAAGATTTTACACTAATTAAACTAGAGTTTTCTACCTTTTACTTTCCTCAAATATCTTTTCATTCTGATAGAAAAAACCGGATTTATAGAAAATACATGAAACTACAAGAATGTAAATTAACCATTTATATTCACTAACAAGCTTTTTGTATAGAGTTTTACCTCTAATTCACAACCATTGTTGATGGAATTGCATTTGGGCTTAGGATTGTTGAAAACCGGGTACGAAGAAACCGGTAGTTCCCGTGATCTAGAAAGCGTTGAAGTTGTGGCCGAGGTACGTGATGTTCTCTGAGTCTCGATCTCCAACGAAAGCTGGATTTCATCCCAAAATAAAACGAATTATGCATGAACCATATAAAAAATCTCCTGTCTCATAACTCCATGTCCCCTCCCTGTCCCACCAATCATGTACAGACAGAGTGGGGGCACGCATTATGGGTCAATTTAAAACGTTCATGTTTCATGAAACCAAAAAAAAATATTACTTGAATAAGGCGATCTTCTAGGGACTCGATCCGATCTAGCAAATAACTTTTGTTGTTGGCATCTAAGACGGCCGCATTCAATGGTACGCATTCGTTATTCTTCCTCCCGAACGAAAAAATGTAGCTCCGCCATCTCGATATGTTAGGGTACCTTGTGATATGCTTCATCTACGTAGATATGTAACGAAACATTTTCATTGAAAATCTCGAATCACAAACAAATAAATAGAAACAATCGTTGCGAAATAATTTCGATCTAGTTACAATGAGAAGAAAGGTTGAAATTAAGCTCACAAAGGATTCCATGCGATCCGGTTTCGAGAGAAGAGGCAGTGAGGAGTGAGATGGTAAGTGATCCTCCATTTTAGCCATTTTTCATAGTCCTTTGAGACTGTTATATATGTATATATATATATACACATACATGTATGTATATATATATATATACACATATTTTTTGGAATAGTTAAAAGCGGCACCCTTTTTTCTGTGTTGACTGAAGCAAAAGGTTTGGAGTATTTAGGGGTAAAGTTTGTTGGTTGCTTGGTCAAGAGAATGAATTAAAAGATTTATGTGAAATTTGTTGTTGATTTAGGCAATTGTTACACACTTTGTGACATGTTTTGGAGTGATAATCCGTAGTTCGGATGCTGAAAAACCGATCAAAACTAATGTCGTTGTACAGAAACTTGTTGTCACATGTTTAGCGTAACATTGGACTGTGACAAGATGGGACACCTTAACCAATTGGGTTGTGGTGTTAAACATAAGGCGATGTTAGATGTAGTAAAAAATCCCATCTACCCCATATTCAAATCCAGGCGCTTCTAAAGCCCTTGTGGCCATGGAGGTTCACCTGGGATGACTCCAGGCCATTTGTGGTTATTGGAGGGATTAGTTTGTGTACGTAAGCTGACCCAAAAACCTACAGTTACCAAAAAAAGATGATACTCCTTCAAATTTTACACGGTTCCGTCATTTTTATGGGCACCAAACACGTCCCCTCAACACTGAACGTCTAACAAGGTATTTAATACTTTAGTTTATAGGATCAAAACCTGTGTCCTATATAAAAACATTACAATAGAATATCAAGACAAAGTTAAGCGACATAACAATTCGTATCCCACGTAGTTGGATAAACTATTAGGCTGCGTTTGGTATGCTGGAATGTTTTTGAAGGAATTGGAATCCTGAGGAATTTAGAATCCTGAAGGAATTGGAATCCAATTCCATAATCTGTTTGGTTGGCAGAAATGTCCGATGGAATTGGAATTCAGATATGCAAAATGACAGAATTACCCTCCTTTAGTTCGTATGTCGAAGCAGTAGTGGTGGGTCGAAGCGGTGGCGGCAGTCGGCGGTGGGTCGAAGCAGTGGCGGCGGTCGGCGGTGGGTCGAGGGGGTGGCGGCGGTCGGCGGTGGGTCGAGGGGGTGGCGGGGGTCGGCGGTGGGTCGAGGCAGCGGTCGGCGGTGGGTCGAGGCAGCGGTCGGCGGTGGTGGCGGCGGTCGGTGGCGGTCGGCGGTAGGTCGAGGCGGCGGCGGCGGTCGGCGGTGGGTCGAGGCGGAGGCGGCGGTCGGCGGTTGGTCGAGGCGGCGGCGGCGGTCGGCGGTGGGTCGAGGCGGAGGCGGCGGTCGGCGGTGGGTCGAGGCGGCGGCGGCGGTCGGCGGTGGGTCGAGGCGGCGGCGGCGGTCGGCGGTGGGTCGAAGCGGTTGCGGCGGTCGGCGGTGGGTTTAAGCGAAGTAGTAAGTTAGGGCATCTAATTGAAGGGTAATCTGGTAATTTGGCAATTCCCATGTTAAGGGATTTTAAAATCCTTCCATGTACCCAAGGATTTCAAATTCCTTCATATGAGGGATTTTAATTCCTTCCCCCAATTCCAATTCCCTTCTTTAAATCTTACCAAACGCAGGAATCCTTGGGAATTGGATTCCAATTCCTTCAGATTCCCAAGGAATCCTGCATACCAAACGCACCCTTAGGATACAAGAAGTAAATCGTTCTATTATTAGTTTCTTAATAATTTTTTTCTTTTTGGAAAATATCATACATGGAAAGTTATATAAAATGAGTGCTAAACTAGTAACCTTTTAAAAAACATTAGTACTTAGATTTTCCAGGTTCATCGATAAAACTTGTTAGGTCAACTAACTTTGTCACAACAACTTATAACCATCCTTAACTTCAATGACGATTGGACTCCGTAAAAAACCCACAAACCAAAAGAAAACTATTTGAATGCGTTAAGAGAATAAATCCGTTCGGTTACAATAAATGTTAAAAAAACAATGAGAAGCCGAGCTCGGTGAAACCTAGCCCAAGCTCGACCTTGTGACTTCATACGCTAGAAAGCAAGCGGCGTTAGCCGGGATGCTTCGACCCATTGCCGGTCCAAAACCTTTATACAAACCCCCGACCCCTTCAGCTTTCAGTATCTTCTTGAACGCGTCGATCGATCCCGAATACTTCGGGTTCTTAAAATCGTCGATCTGGATCACACTCTTGACGACATCGGTTGGGTAAACCCCAGCCCAAAACGCACCTCCCGCTAACCCTCCAGCCATCATCAGCTTACCTCTGCTTAAACCCGAAGTATCGGTCCCACCCGCAAAATACTGTTTTAGGGCCTCGTAAACGCCAAACATCGCTGCGTTTCCTGGAACTTCACGAGCCAGTGTCGGAAATAGCCCTTTAAACAGACCTCTAGCGCCTCCTTCGGACCTTAGAACCTGCTTAGCCACGTCCATCGGACCGGTGTATCTCACTGCAGCCGCGACTGCACCACCCGCCTCTGCCGCCGCACCACCCGCCTCTGCCACCACACCAGCCGCACCTTGCGCCTGCAATCTAAAGATTTCGGAAAAGATTAATGGGCTGTTATAAGTCACCGTTTGTTTTATTTTTTAAGGAAAGATCTGAAATCTTCCTACTGTCCTCTGAAAATTTAAGAGGTGCACCATCCACCTCTAATTTTTTAGACTTAAACTTAGACTTCAGACCTCTTAGAAAACAAACAACCCCTAAGTTTAAACGACCGTAGAACTATGCATCCTGTACAAATGTGTTACGCTAAGTTGATATGGCACAATAAGAGGTGCTGAAGTCTGAAGTCTGAAGTCTGAATTCACTTCCGATTTTTAAGAGGTGGTGTTGAAGTCCGAAATCTGAAGATGGTGCTGAAGTCTGAAATCTGAATCAATAAGACTGTTTGTTTTTGAAACTTACTAACGTCTGAATATGTATAACTGTCTATTGTGTCCCTAAAAAGTGCGTCAATTGAAGTGAGCATCAATGATCGAAGGACGGAATAAAAAAAAATTGCAAAGTTGTGGAGTTTTAATCATCTCACACACAGGAATGGTTTATGATGTTTTGGAAAGCCAACACACAAATCTACAATCTATGTGTTTTGCGCTTTTTGCTAAATTCGGGATGCATTAGCCGTTAGGCTAAAACTAACGTTGAAATTGAAAGATTGGTGCTGGACGGAAATAATAGGTAATTAAGTGTCTAGGTTATCACTTAAGGGATGTTTGTTACTTTGTTTTTAACCTCTTAAATCTGAAAATTAAGATGTTTGTAGATTTAAGACTATTTGTTTTATTTATAAGCGTCTTCTGAAATTATAAGAGGTGCACCATCCACCTCTTATTTTTAAGATGTGAAATCAGACTTCAGACCTCTTAAAAAACAAACGACACCTTAAATTACCTAAGGACGTTAAGGGTTAAGACAAACAATCTGAATTGTCGGATGTCCGATAGAATCAAACATAAGTGACAAATAACAGGCGAAAAACCAAAAAACAAACAAGGCCTAAGTATACCTGCATTTGATCAACTCAGTTGGGGTGGCCAAGAACGAGACCGCGACACCCGCACCCGCACCAGCAATGACCTGCTGGCTCACGGTCAAAGGTGCACCTGGTTCGGACTTCAAAAGGATTTCCATCTGACCCCTAACCGTGAACAAAACCGCATTGAAGGCCGCCACGGTGGCTAGTGGGGCTCCCATTCCTTTGTATAGACCTCTCGGACCTTCAGCGGCTAACGTCTTCTTAACAGCATCTATAGCACCGGCGTATTTGGGGAGTTGACCGGGTAACGGAGTAGGTTGACTTTGGAGTTTCACCTTGATGGTGTCGAAAGGGTGCCCGACTATCAACTGGGCCGCCCCACCTACAGTCCCGGCCGCTAAGTCCTTCGCTACATCGCCCATCTGCAAGTTTTTTATTTCGGAATTCTTTTTCAAATTTTGATTTTTTTGAAACTCATCCCCAATATTTGTCAAATTCAGATACAAAAGTTGTCTTCAAGTTCAATGTGTTTATAAATCTTTTAATAAACCAAAACAATTCTTGATTTTTGAAGTTGAAATCCAACTCAATTCACACTCAAATAACCAAATGTAAACAATTCATCTCAACTTAAAGTTCAAATTTGGTCCATAAAACTTCAAGAATTCAGCATTACTTCTGATATTAAAACCATCATTGAATCTAAAGATTACAAATTACAAACTACTAACCAAGAACTTGCATTCATTATAAACAGATCAAGTGATTGAATTGGTTCAAGAAACATATAGAAATCAAGATTTAGATCAAATCAAACACTAAAGATCATACCTTTTTCAGATGATTTGATAAACCCACCAAAGATTGATGAAAAAAAGATGATCTGTAGCAAATCTTAGTCCAATCTGATCTGCATCAAACAGAGTTTAGAGGAATCAAAACCCTTCTTTCCAATGGATCTCCATTAAAAAGATTGAACAAAAATAAAAAGGAAAAATAAAGTACCAAATGTGAAAAGGCTATTGGGGAGTTCCCATTAGCATTCAGTGAATGAATCTTGAAAAAAGATGGAATCTTTATTGACAAATATGGAGGGCTGATGGTAGTAGAAAAGAAAGGAGGGTTAAAAAGGGTGTGATTTTGTTTCAAAATCTTGAAGATTTGAGGCCACAAAAGAGAGAGAAGATATGGACAAGATTAGGATTGTTTGGTGTGAGTTGGAGTTCCAATGAACACAGAGAGAGAGATATATGGATGGAAGATGTGTAGAGAAGAACTGAGGACAGTATTCACTGATGAATGAGGACAGTATTCACATGTGAATGGATTGCCCACTTACCAAAAATTACTAAAAATTTGGGTGAAATTATAGGTGGGTGGGTAGTGGCCCTCACAAAACAAACAACATCAAGATTCGTCTGAATGCGGCAAAGCTTTGGTGAATCAGATCCCTTATTCTTTACCCTAATTACTAGCTTATCAGCATCTTCATAATTAATAGCTTATATTATAATTTGGGTTATTTAGGTAATATGTTAAATGAGGTTTTAATTAAACAAAGTATTTAAATTAAAATATTTAAGAAAGTATTTAAAAGGTTATTGGAATATCTTAGTTCTTTACAAATATTCTTCAAAACCGAATAAAACGAGGATTTTTAAACAAATTTTATTTTAGAAGAGATTTTCCAAAATAAAGAAATTATGAGAGATGATAAGAAATTCTCAAATTTGGTATTTGAATATTGTTTTTTTGTCAACTTTATTTGGTATATGGGAACGGACACGATAGAACAAGAATTCTTTGTCTCAAGTTAGGTGGGACATGAGACATGGACAGGTACTGAGACAAAGTGAGATAATATGAGACAAAAAATAAGTTTTTCTTATTTCACCAAAATAGGTGGAACAATATGGCACAAGAGTGAAACATAAACTATAAAAATATTAATTAACCATCGTTTGATTTATAATCTTAGTGTGATATTTGTTTTAGTAATTATCACCACTAGTCGTGACCGTTATTTAGACAAACTGATTGCATGTGAAAAAAGTAACCAAAAAATGAGGGGACTTATTTGGTAAAAAGTTTATACTTTTATACGTTTCCAAACTATAAATGATTTAATTTAATAAATTAGGATTTTATCAATTACAAAACCCCCAAAAAAAGAAAAAGAAATAATTTGAAGTCACGGAAAGCCCAAGCCCCTTCTTGAGCCCAAAGCCTATGACCCACCCACGAATCCACAATGTGCAAATATTGGCCCAATTGATAACCAATATGAGATTGAAGTACATAATGAAGCCCATTCAATATTTCATATTGATGCCTTCGATCGATGTAGAGGTATAAAAAAATCTAACCATTTGATTTTGAGCAAAAATTATTCGAAACTGATTTTTTCATAACCGGATTTTTTTTCCAAATCGGACCGGATTCTCTCCAAACCAATTATCTGATTGGATTTTATTTTTTTCACCAACCGGATTTTTATCCGGATTGGATCCGAACAGGTTCTGGATTTTTTTTCAAACTGGTTTCAAAAAAACCCGCCCGTAAATAGTTATATTATATATTAATGTTTGTAATTATAAGTTATATAGTTAATATAGTTATATTGTAAATTTAAAATTTGTAAATAAAGCCCAAAATCAGATTATAAGAATATAAGTATATAATTTGTAACTGTAAAGCCAAACGCAGTTATAAATATATCCCAAAATCAGATTTCAAGTTATAAGAATATAAGTTATATAATTTGTAATTGTAAAGCCCAAAATCAGTTATAAATATAGCCCAAAATCAGATTTCAAGTTTTTGTAGAGATGGCCAAAATCAAGCCCAAGAAGACCGGATTTTTTTGCAAACCAGTTTATGGAATATCCCGTTTTTTTCAAATCGGAACCGGTTCCATCGGTTACGCCTTTCCACTCTCAAAACCGGATCAGATCCGAACCGGTTTTTTTCTTAAAATAGGAAAAACCAGATCACATAAAATCGATCCGGATCGAAATTTAATTTGTCTGTATGCAACTTCAATGTTATATATGAATATTGCAACTTGTAAGTGTTGTTGACACTCAAAACCTAAGGACGTAAATTTTGCTAATAGAGTAATAGTTCTTTACATTGCTAATTAAGTAAATTGCTTTTTAAAAGTAAATGCCACTAGCTACTTCCCAATGGACTATCGATCAACAATCTCTTGACAACAACCTATCACCGATGATTATCAACGGAAATTGTTTATTAGTGATTTTTTTTTTGTTTTTGAAAAGGTATCGCAGACCACATTGGGTCCAGACTAATCCTCGCCAATTTTGGGCCGAAGCCCGACTGCTAAAGCATGCAGCCCGGGGTCGAAGCCCCCGTACCTCCCGAATGCGTTTATTAGTTAATTTCGTGGCCGAAGATTTGTAGTCTAGACGTCTAGTAGGTGGTTATCGTTTGAGAAACACTGAACTAGTTGAGAGACATATAGAAAATGGAAGCATTGTTTTTGAGAGGTAATAAGCATAGTTACAGACCTCGTTCAATTTACACACACATACAAACACATATAAAGAGAGAGGGAGAGAGACAGAGAGAGACGAGTTCATACAAGAACGTTAACTATTTTTTTAGAATGCGATAAACTTTTTCGATGTTGAAAATTACATATGATTTACATACAAAAATCATATATAATTCACCTACAAAAATCATTTATGACTCTTACCAGGTAAGATTCCCGATGGTTTTCATGTTCAATTAGCAATGCCAAAGCTCTCCCCTTGTTTCCCCTCATCGTAAGGTTAGTGATATCAATAAGTGTTTATCTAGATAAGTGTTTTTTTGGGGAAATAACAAGTTCATTAAAGAAGGCTAGCTAGAGACTAGTAAAGGAACTACAAAACAACAAAAGGGGAAGATCTCCATAAAGCCACATCTTTGAGATCCAACTTATATATCTATACAACAAACATCTAAACGAATTATCAGTAATTGAATTGAAAGCAATGCTCGTCTTAGGCTAGATGTAATAGCAAGTAATTAACATAATAGACCCAAACCATAACGATTCAAGGAAGAGATGCGAGTTGTCTTTATACCATCGAGCACTACTCCAAGGGAATGAAATGAAAAGGAAGGGAACTGCCACAAATGTTCGAGTCTCCTCCATATCTCCCCTAAAACCTCTCAAATGAAAAGGGAATGATATATTGTCTTAACAACCTTTTTACATAATGGGCAAATAGTATTGTTGAGGTCTGTTCCCATGTCTGCTAGCCTAGCTTTGATAGGAATACGACCTTGTAAAGCCCTCCAGCCAAATATATTAACTTTGGATGGTTCCATTTCTTGCTAATTCTATACATGATTCCTTAGTTTGCTATATGTGTGCAATATGTCATCCACTGGTGTTTGAGTTTCTAGATCCACCACTAGTACTGTACCATCATTCAAGTGGTGAAAGAATGTTAGTTAATTCATGAATATTTATTCGTTTGCTTTCCTTTAATTGCCGATTATGTATTGCATTATATATATATACTCGTTTTTTGCCGTTCAAAAAAAATGTATATAGATATCTTGTTGTTCGGTCCATCTCTTCCACATTCGTTTGTTGGTAAGATGATATTTCCATGGTGTTTGGTATAATAAAGTTTGCACCTTTATTATTTTGGGACCATGTGACCTAGCTAATCTCACCATTACTTAATTTCATAGAGAAAAACATTTGCCATTTAATAAAATGCATGTTTGTTTCTAAGGACCACACACCTATCTATTTTGTAGGACTATACATCAGGTACCTATTTTTGTTTCAGGTACCTTCTTTATTCCTATAACTTATACAATTAATTACATGGAGTTGTTACTTTTCATAACTAAACAAACGTACGTTATTGACTTATTGTATGTGCAAAACATTTTCACATTACAACCATTACTTGAGGTTCGAGTAAAATTATCAATCGTGTTTTAACCTTTGCTATTTTCTCCGTAATGTGTTGATTCGCAAAAGTCCAGTAGCCGAAAGCAACACTAGCTTACGCTCTGACCCGAATAGCATGAGGCACGTGGAATCCTGTGTGAATCAGCAAGGACCACCTTGCAATTAATTTCTAAGATCATTATCAAGCAACAACTTAACATATGATTAGTTTCATAATCTGTTTTTTTAGTTCATGTAAAGATTTGATTCGTTAGATTGTTAATGTAGCATGTAGGGAAAAACAAATTACTTAACCAAAAAGATATATAACAAAGAAATCAACGGCACATTGGTTGAGGCCCTGGGGGATATGATGTGGTGGGATATCCCATCTCTCCAGCGTTCGAATCCAGACTCGAATCCAGGCGTATGCAACAACTATGACTATTGAGTTATCAGGGACTGATGTCTGTATTAGTTTAGGTCTGCGTTTGGCAAAAATAAGCTAGCTTTTTGAAACGCTACTTTGAGAGCTTTTTGTAGCTTTTTCCAATTATATCCTTATTAATATTAATTATTAAATTCAATGACCGTGTTTTTGGGCATTTTACATACTCATAAGATAGTTTTTGCCAAACATAATTTGTTCATAAGCTAGCTTATCAGCTATCAGCTACCAACTAGCTTATCAGCTAGTTTGTCAAACATAGCCTAGAAATTCATGGAAAGCAAGATGACTGGATTGCAAGTACAAGTAGAAATAAAGTAGAAACATATAGATACCAAAATAAGAAGAGTAGTTTTAATTACAGATATATGCAGGAGGTAGCATTATTGCAAAATAAGTTATCCCCACGTTCACAGATAGGAAATATCCGATTGTGAATTTGGAAGTATGCTTAAGAAAGGTCGTTATTGTTACTGCAAAGAAAGAGGTGAAATCATTATCCATGGTTTTCGAGCCCACTCAGTCGAATAAGACTTGTGCTTTCTATCATGACCCTACTCTTCAATCTCTCTGCAACAATACTATATACAACTTACTTACCTCTTCACTTTCCATATTCATCTTTAAATTTGTATATGTGTTATTGGACTCATATCCAGAAAAGAAAAAAGGAAGAAAAATAAAGTTGTGTGA
Organism: Centaurea solstitialis; assembly: GCA_030169165.1. Taxonomy (NCBI): domain Eukaryota; kingdom Viridiplantae; phylum Streptophyta; class Magnoliopsida; order Asterales; family Asteraceae; genus Centaurea; species Centaurea solstitialis. The sequence continues at coordinate 77,879,636 of CM058044.1, forward strand.
ATTCATAGCTTGTCAGCACTATATATATATATATATGTATATATGTATATATGTATATAGACGAAAGTTCAAATGTGAACCACTTTTTGGTTGTGAACGTGAAGACAACCGAGAGCGCGACACGTGGCGGAGACTAGTCAACAAAGGCGGCTTGGAGTTTGGTCCCCCCCCCCCTTTAATTCAATGCCCTCCCATGAATCGCGCCTAGTCATCCGCCGTGGACCTGACGTGGCGCTTAGTCATCCGCCACGTGTCGCGCTCTCGGCCGTCCTCACGTTCACAACCAAAAAGTGGTTCACATTTGAACCCCTATATATATATATATTATTCGATTATCAAAGTATTAGTAGCCTAGTGGTCGCCTGGTCGGTAACATTATTGGCATCCCTGTCTACCCGGGTTTGATTCATGGGGTGAGCATGTGACGATACCCTGGCCATGGGTCGGCTTTCGGGTCGGTACATGGTCGCCGAGGATTAGTCGGTTGCCCATACGGATCCCGGATGCCTCGTCGACTTCATGTCAAGACCTCTGCGTGACACTACTAAAAATTTGATTATTACCGACGGCCATTACCGACTAAATTAATAACACCGAAATAGCGAAGAAATTCAAGTCTGAACGTAGTGTTCAAATTTTCAATTTGAACGGCAAAGAATTAGAAACCGACTAGCAAGGCGCTAGACCACCATCAAATGTACAGTTCAGATAAACAAGAAAAATACAATCGGGAAAGTTAATGAGGCAAACACCCGATCTGCAGATTGTTCTATTAGAACATTGAAATTTGCTTCTTGTGCTCTTTATACCAATGGTTAATAGACAAAATATCGTTGAACAAAGTTCTTTTTCCAACATGCTTTTACTCACGCTATGTATATAAATCACTTTATACACTAAAACGGTGTGCAACAAAATATGGTTATACAAGACTCAAAAGAGAAAACTTGCACGACATCAAGCTTTCAAAATCTAGCCTTTTTGCTACAACTCGACATGGGAAAAAGTTCCTAACGGAACTCACATACGTCATTTTATTTCTTGAAAACTGAAAAATCTATATGTGCATGCGCTTTGGTTAGGCCATCTGCTATGGGGTCGTGAAGGCACCGGTACCGAACCGGTACCCTCGGCAACACCGCCGAGGGTGACCAGCACGGCAGCCGGCACGGCATCCCATTGCCGAAACTCAACCACGCTCTATTTCCTCTCTCTCTTTCCTTTGTGTCTATCTCTCTCTTCCTTTTTATTTTTTTATGGAATTGGTATGAATGTGGATGAATTGGTAGGAAATTGGTAAGGTATTGGTAAGCTGATACCAATTGGTACCATTGGTACCATAGAGGATGGCCTTAAAACAATGAAATGGTTTATGTTTGTTTCAAATTTGAAGCCAAATAACAATTCATTGTTCTAAAATAATGGCTAAAATAACATGAAAAATGTTTCAAATAGAATACGTATGCAAATGATATGCAACCAAGTTGTCCACGTAAAACTAAAAGGAAACGATACAATTGAATGCCTTCAAAATCTTTACACCAACTCAACAAAATTTCTCAATAAACCTTATATACAAACGCACACAATATGCATTTCTAAATTGCATCATTGAGTGGCAAAACAACAATTCCAATAAAACTCAAAGGACATCTATATCCCCCAATGATGTCACAATTCTCATGTCTTTTTTTTTTTGAACGGCAAAAACAATTTATTAAAAACTAGCGAGAGGCTAGAATAGAGCAATTACAAACCGAAGCAATGGGCGCCTTAATCCACTCGTCCCAACAGATCAGTAATTAGATCTTTAATTATGGTTAAACTAAAAGCAATTACAGAAGAGAGTATCAATAAGAACCCTTTTAGTAGGAGAGGCCAGAATCCAGAGAGATATATGCTCATGGCTTAAAACACAGGCTTTTAATTAGATCTTTAATTATGGTTAAACTAAAAGCAATTGACAGAATATTATTTGTATGTGGAGGGGACCAAAAAATATTGGACAAAGTTGATAGGTGTGAGATATGGTGGTAACTATCATGCATAAATCATCTCATTAATGAAAGATAACCAAGGTGTGGTGAGAGTACAGAAACAGAAGAGGGGACCAAACTATTCTCACCATTATTAGTACTACTTGAAAACATCCAGGGACCCATCTACTATTCCATTTCTTAGCTGTATGTTAATGTTTTACCTACACATGTTTCATTTCCAAACTGATTAAGTTTACAAACAGCATTTCTTCAATTCATTATACAAAATTGACATGATATCCACCACTAGCTAGCTAGAGCTATAGATCTACATGCAGTACTATATATATGTCACCTAAAATAATACTCAAAGTTGTTTTCACTTGTCCATCATAGGATGATAGTTGGTGCAGGAAATGGTACTAAAAACCCTACAAATAAAATGTTTGTTTTGTATATCTAAACATTTTTGGGGATTAATTTAATAAGAATGCATGTACAACTATTTTAGAAACATTCATCTTGTGGGTAGAATTGCATCTCCATAAAATTTAAAATCTATCGGCCTATGTGTGATGGTTTACCTAGAGGAGAATTATAAATGGACCCTCTTATAAGGAGCATGGGTAGGTTTATGTGAGTAAATAGGTGGGACCAGTATTAGGCGATATATTGTTTCCTTATATTTTATATATTGTTTCCTTATCTATTTCTAGTAAATATTGTATAGCCATATTCTGTATCTCTTGTATCCCTATTTAAAGGGTTGTAATCTTCTCTTTTGTGATATAGAAATATACAAAGCTTTGGTTTTAACACCAAGTATAGGGGGATTTACTTTTATGTGAACGAGAGAAAATCTAACGAGATAACAACACCCTATTATATTGTATATGTTTTATTTTAGTAATAATACATGTTTTAACCTATTTATATATAATATTTTTTTGTTGTATTCCTTTAATCAATTTGACTTTTTTTATTTAGGTTCTAAAGAATGTTATAATAATGATTACATTTGAGTGAGTTTTATATGTTATTTTGTTATGCATGTTGGAATATCTTTTTTGTAATTTATAAGAACTTTACAATAAACATGGTATCAATTTTTATATTTTATTTTATTTATTACTTGTTTAGTTGATCTATGACCTTGATACATAAAGAGAACTCCTAAGATGGCCTTTGGTTAGTAGATAGTTTTTGTATAAAATAAAATTTGTTAATGAAATTAGACTTTGAATGAATTAGAATGAAATCTTATCAGATTTGACAATCTGCTAGGTTGATAGAACTATAATGGAATCTGTTAAAAGGAAACAAAATTTGTTTGTTTGATTCATAAAATATAGTTTTAAAGTTAGAATGAAATTTTGATAAATACACAAAATAGCCTTTTTAACTATCCTAATTTTTTTAAACAAAAAATGATTTAATAAAACACTCCTTTTTTTCAACAATAAATACTTAAAATTATTATTAAATAATTATATGTGTATAAATTATAATATACACAATCAAAATCTTTATCAAACCTAGTTGATCATGAACATCTCCAAGAGAACATCTCCAAGAACATTTTTGTCAAATCCACTTTACAAAACAAGAAAGGAGAAATAACTACAACAAAACCAATGCTTATCAAATCGGATAGAAATCTTTTGTACCAAATTCTCCTGTTTTATCCCTATCAAACCCACATTTTTTAAAACCCACATTTTTATCACCCATGAACATGAAAAGAGAAGGAGAATATATAAATCGTAACCAAACAACAAAATTGTATAACCAACAAATGAAGAAATCGAAAGAGAAAACAAACAACAAAATCAAATCGTATCTAGTAAATAAAGAAATCGTAATAACAAATGAAGAAATCAAAAGAGAAACCAAACAATAAAACCATATCATAATCGGTAAATGAAGAAATCGTAACCAGGAAATGAAGAAATTATAACCAGAGAAATGAGAAATCGAGCAAATGAAGGTTTTGAACTTGTGTTTTGCGTGTCGCATTGGAGAAGATGAGTCCCTAAGAGAGAGAAGGTTGAGATCGTGAATTGCTAAGGGATGTCGGCTGTATAATCGATATTAGGGTTTGGACATTTTTGGAATAATGAAAAGATTAAATTCCATTCCAATAAAACACCACCACTCTCATGGAATGTGAAAATTCTATATCTATGGAATTTGTTGGAATTTAATCATTCCATCTATCAAAAAGTTTGAACCAAACAAGAATGAAATCTGGTCAAACGAATTCAACATTCAAATTCCACCAAATTACATCTGATTCTATGAACCAAACGCCTCCTATAAGATTGGAATGACCATGTTTAGATGCAAGACATAAATGCAATTGATTATATATATATATATATATATATATATATGTGCATAAGAATAAAGAGGAGATAGAATCGAGAAAACATGAAACCATTATCGAGCACCATCGATCTGAACCACCGTACCACCATTCTAAACCATTGTTGATCACCGGTTACATGAACCACAACGAGTTAGGGCATGTACGTGACTTGGCACGTGACCCAACCTGCAGGAGAAGTGGCATAAGAGACTTTTTTTGATGCAAAACTACGAGTTTCTTTCAAGCTCATTTTCTACTCTTCAAATGATATGTGAAAAACCTCATTAACTCTTAAATTCTCTCTGTATCAGTCACCCTCATTTGAAAAATACTCAACCTCAAGTTCACTTCAAAAAGATCTTCACTCGACTCAAAAATCATTTCTCCAAAACGCTTGGATTTAGATCTCGGCCATCGAAATTCAAAAACATTGACGAATCTTTAAATCCAAAAGGATGTTTTCGTGGTTGCTTTCATAAAAGCAATACTTTATCAAGCTTGAAGGGGTTAGAAGCGACAAGATTTTAAGTAGGAACTATTTCAATTTGATTCAAAACCTTAGGTGTTGGAATACCTTAAACATCATATTAGGGATCACCATTCATGATTTCTTGTAACACCAGTTTTGTTGGCTCGAGAATGTCCTTAACCGGTTCACTTTCGATTTTCTTTGGTAGCGGCTTCGCGATCTGGTTCAGACTCTTCGTTCTCGATAAAGATTTCTTCTTGTGGCTTAATCTTGACAAGGATGTCTTTTGCGTCGAATTTGTTTGGCAAGACTTTGTCATTTCGGGTGACTTTTTTCGCATAGGTGGTTGTTTGACTAGAAAAAGAAACAAATCCTTAAAATGGTTAAAGTTGTTATCGAGTGAAACCTTTACCAGTTTTTTCATACTTGTCTCTTGTTCGATGGTTGTCGTTAATTTGATTGGCAAAGGTTATTTCTAGAATGGTGAAGGTTGTGGTAAAAACTTTTGTGACCCAGTCATGATTTGTTTGGATAAGCGAGAGGGTGGTGCTGGCAGCTCGTCTGCCATTGTTAGTGAAAAGATAGACGAATTCTGGTTTGATACCAGCTGACACAACGAGAATTGCAGAAGAATCGACAAACATCTAAATCCAAAAAGATAACGAGTCTACAAGCGTAACAGTCGGGACATTAATAGAAAACTCTTAAAACTAGAAATGAAACTGAAAAAATAATGTAATTGATCGAAAAACTAAATATTAAATAAACCCATAAACCATATTTATACTAAACTAAATAATAATCCTAATTTTAAACCAACTAATTAAGAAATCAAATAAAACTATGAACTAACAATAAATTCTAAAACTAAAAATGAAACTAAATAATAATAATCCTAATCTTATTATAAAGAGATTGATCACTAAAACTAAATAACTGTAAACTAATTAAGATATAAAATAACCAAATAAGCAAATAAATACAATCTGTTCCGGACTCGTTACACGGGAATTGGCACGATGTCAAGTAAGAGACTATTTTTCAACGTTCGATGCTGAATTACGAGCTTCTTTCGAACTCGTTTTCTACCCCTTTAACGATCTATGGAAAACCTCATTAACTCTTGAATTCTCTCTACTATCGTCCCGATTATGTCATAATTAATCCTTTCGTTATTTAACTAAAAACGGGAGCCCTCTACTTAAGCAATTTGCTAATATAAAATATCCATTTGATAATGGCAAACAACAAAATTGAAAAATTCATACTTTTACATAAGAAAAAACCAAAGAATGAAGCTTATGAACGGAGACTAGAAAAGAAGCACACCTTTATGCACACAAAAAAACCACCATAAATGTGTTTCAAGAAGCTGCCAATTAACGAGCTAGCTGCATCCTAGACGAAGCTCTAGATCGATGCCCGCAACCGATGAATCCGTTTTCCTTCTTTTCTTGTCTACGCTTATAACTACTTCTTCATTGCTTATACGATTATTATTCGACGCTTTCGTGTTTCTAGAATCAGAAACGGAAGAATTCGCAACACTTGCTGGAAAATTCGCGAATTTATCGGTATTCGGATAAGGTAATAAATTAGAAATGGAGGGATTAATACAATTATTACCTTGAACATTATTAAAAGATGAAGGGCTGAAAATGGTATTAGGGTTTGGTATGGAGTAGAGAAGGCATAGACCAAGACCAGTACCATTTGCAACAAGTTCTTGAGTTGGAATCAAGAGAGTGGAAGAAGTAGAAGATGGAGATAAATTAGGGTTTCTGAAGGAATTAGACGGTTGCGATTGATGGAGTCGAGCTCTATCGCGACGGTGGACGTTCATATGACCACCGAGCGCCTGTGCCGACTGGAATTCTCTTCGGCAAAATGTGCAAGTGTAGGACCGAGGCGGCCACGTCATTCCGGTGGCATTTCGGGTGTCTTCGGCAAAGGCCTTCACTTCCCATGAATCATCATCATCATCTTCTACCTCATGAGAGTTGTTTACTAGTGGATAATTAGGGTTCCACATCCAGAAGAGGTTATGGACTTATGGTGGCTGTTGTTAGAAAGGAAAGATTATATATAAGCCACATATATAGTGGTCGACATTAATAGGGGAGAATGTTTGGAAAAAATTGAAATTTTCAAAAAATGAATGATAAAAAGGGGTTTTCAGATGGGCAAAGAAAATGCCAATTTAATAATTTAATTATGTTATCCATTTCATAATTTGGATTTTGGAACTAGCTATGCAGTAAAATAAACACGATTTATTTCCTCCTTTCATTACCGCCGTTGCCGCCGAGGCTCCCATCGTCGCCGCCAAGGCCATCATCGTCCCCTTCGAGGCCATCACCACCACCGCCGTGGCTACCGCCACCGCCACCGCCGTCGTCTACGAGGCAACCGCCCCCACCGCCGTGGCCACCACTGCCACTGCCGTCGTCTACGAGGCCACTGGCCCCACTGCCGTTGCCGCCAAGGCCACCGTCGTCGCCGTCGAGGCCATCGCCACCACCGCCGTGGCCACCGTCGCCACCGCCCTCGCCGTCGAGGCCACCGCCGAGGCCCCCACCACCACCGCCGCCAATGATTGAAAAAATGAAAAATGAAAAGTGATGAAAAATGCTCAACTAAACGAGTTTTCTAATTTTCTAAAAATGGAAAATGAAAACTCCATCATTTCAACTAAACAAGTTTTCTAAAATTTTCATAGAAAACTGAAAATGAAAACTCCACTCCAAGTTTTGAAAACGTTTTCTATGAACGGATATATTTATGCATCTTGTATTTTAATATGTTTAATTATTTAACCTATAAATTATGCTTTAACTAGTTATTAAAGAGTCCGGGCTTCGCGTCGAGTTATAAACCGATAGATTTATCATTTATATGAAACATAAAGTTTGTAACGTATATTGTCATACGAAGGTTAGTGTGACGAACTTCATACATTGTGTTGAGTATTTAACTATATGCTTACAATTAAAGAGGTATTTCGTGCAGTTGTTGTCTATTTTATGTGACTGTTACCACGTAGATAATATGTATATAATATGTAGATAATGTGAGTGTTGGGGGTATATGTCAATGGTTATATAAAATAAATAAAAATATTTAATAGGCCAATAAATAAAAAATATGAAATTTAAGAGATGTTAACCTAAATCTTTGAAAATAAATATCATGTACTTATCGATAGTTTAATGAAATTATTTGATTTTTTATTAAAGTTATAATAGTTTATATCTAACCAATAAAACAAAATGTCTTCATAAAATAAATAAATAAAGTAAAAAGTAACAAAATGTAAACTATGTAATTTTAAAAATATATATAAAAATGGTCTATTATAAAGACCAGATATATAATTTAATCAAATATTTTGTTTGAATGAGTTAACCATTTAATTTAATAGAGTTGGATGAAGGGTTAAAAAACACCTTTTAAAAGTGAAGGATGAACAGTGTTAAGTATCAAATCACATGGACCCAAAATAAAAATATCTATATTGTTAAAAGTTAGGATTCATCTTTCTTGATAAATGTTATATATTATAATTTATCTTACGTGGCTATTCAATTAAAGACTGATTCAAAAACAAAAATCCATGAGTAAACTACACTTTTGGTCCCTGTGGTTTGACAAAAATAACGGATTTGGTCCCTAGAGTTTAAAAAATACAAATTTGCCACCGTAGTATGCGATTTTGTCCGGTTTTGGTCCCTGACGCTAACACCGTTAATTGGGCTTCCGTTAGGCACACCCACGTGCAGTGCACATGAGGGTATTTTCGTCCTTTCAGCATTTTGTTCTATTTTACCATTTTACCATTTTTTTAATTAATCTATAATAGTAAATATGAATTTGGTCCAAGAATAGGAAGAACATCATCTTCTTAGCAAAAATCCTAAAATCAAAGCAACCCAAACATCTAAACTAAACAAACCTAAATTGAAATCTAATTCAAAAACACAATGAAACAAACATAAACAAAACTAGCTTTGGATTTCAATACCCATATCTAAATCAAATCTGATTTTTGAACTATCCATCGAACATGAAGTAGTAAAACAAACAATCTAAACGAGAAACCCTAATACAAAACCAAAAATCAAATACCTACACCTAATGGTATTTGGGGATTTTGTTTTGGGTGGCTAACCGTGAGACGCCGGTGAGTATTTGGGATTTATCGTCGCTTGAGATCTGGTGGTTGTGGATGAAATCGAACCAACCACTGAAGATGAAATAAGCAACAATGATTGATAAACCAGATTTAGGTTTCAAAATAGAATTTAGCGAGGTCACCGTAAACCTTGTTGTCGAAGATGGATTAGGGTTTCTTGGTGGCGGTGGCTGTGCCGAAGGTCGGCCCCGTCGGTGGAAGGTGGCGGCGCCACGATGGGTTCTTGGTTCTCAGATCTGAGTTTGAAGAAGAGAAAGAGAGAGAGATAGGCGTACAAATCTGCTCCCACGACGAAGTTCAGATGGCCGACAACAGGTCCGATGACCGGCGACCGCTTACTTCTTCGAAATCTGGTGGCCGGCGACGGCTTTCTTCTTCGAAATCCGGTGGCCGGAGACGGCTTTCTTCTTCGAAATCCGGTCCCCTCCGATGAGCTCACAAGCAACGAGGCAGAGAGTAGACCTGAGGTTGGCAAGAACTACCGTCGGTGGAAGGTGGCGGCGTCGGGATGAAGGCGGTGCCGGAGATGGAATCACCGGCGACTTTGGCCGGAGGTGGATATGAGAAGTCTTGCATCTGGTTCTAACTTCTAACCCTAGATGAATATAAGATCAGTTTCAATTTACAGATTTAGTCCCTGTTGTTTTAAAAATTATAAAAAGTCAATAAAAATGCTAAAAAGACGAAAATACCCTCATGTGCACTGCACGTGGGTGTGCCTAACGGAGGCTCTATTGACGGTGTTAGCGTCAGGGACCAAAATCGGACGAAATCGCATACTACGGTGGCAAATTTGTATTTTTTAAACTCTAGGGACCAAATCCGTTATTTTTGTCAAACCACAGGGACCAAAAGTGTAGTTTACTCAAAATCCATTCTTACCTTTCTAAACCGGGCCCAAGATGGGTATAATATTAAGAACCCGTTTTTGATATAATTTTGTAAAATTAAAAATTAAAAATATTTAAGTAAATTTAGATTTAGTTGCGGGCCGTGGTCTATTTCTTGTCTCCTTTTGGTGGTATTAAGGTGGTATTACAGGAAAATTAGATTTTTTTTATGGCTTTCTATTAAACCTAATCCAATTTAGATAGAATGATGGCCGTTTGGTTCGCGGAATTGGATGGAATTCAAAGGAATTGAAATGACGAATTTCATTGACTAAATTTCATGCTTCCGTTTGGTTCGCGGAATGAAAGCTAAGGAATCCATCGAATTCCTTCAAATTCCTTGAATCAATGAATTTGCCATTCCAAGCCATATCACTTCGAATTCATTGGAATCATCCATCTTCCCTCTCGTTTTCTCCATCTATGACTTTCCCATCTTCATCCATCATTCTCTCATTCCAAATCTTTTCTCGGTTCGGTCTCGGTTTTTTTATTTATTAAATAATTAAATTATATATAAATTTAAATAATCAAATTATATATATATATATATATAGAAAAAGAATCATACGAGAAAGAAATCTTTTTAAGAGAATACGAGAATGATTCTTAGCCATCCGTTTTTGTATTTCAAATACATCACCCACACAACCTCTATGGTCACCCACTTCCCCCACCTCCGCCACTACCATCACCACCGCCACCGCCTCTGCCACCACCACCACCACCCCTGTCGCCGCCGCCGGCACCGGCACCTCCAACACCCCCGTCGGCACCTCCGGCAGCATCGGCCCCACCGTCGGCACCATCGAAACCATCGTTGGCACCTCCGAAACCACCACTGGCACCATTGAAACCACCGCTGGCACCATCGAAACCACCGCCGGCACCTTCGGCACCATCGAAACCACCTCTATATATTAAATTGATGTCGTTCTCGTTTGCACCCACCCTATAAATATATATATATATATATATATAGAGGGACAATCAAATTGTAACACCCGTAATTTCGGGTAGTAACGACTCTTTAATGAAATATGGAATTTAGAATTTTAGATCAAATTATGCATTTTATGGTCTAATATGTTAGGAAATTCAATTACGAGTCCAACGGTTCTTTCGGAATCGAAAACGGAGCTATAACGAAGAAGTTATGGCCGAAACAAAATCGTACCTAAAACTGATCAGGTGCTAGCGATCGCTAGCCATTACCCTAGCGATCGCTAGGCATAAAACTCAAGTTGCTGTTTTAGCTCGCGATCGTGCTCTCGACCTGGACTGAACCAAGCTAGCGATCGCTAGCCCTCAAGCCTAGCGATCGCTAGGCAGCTGATATTTTCTGAAAACGGGTTTTAAACCCTTCCAATCTTCATTTTATCATAACTCTCTCATCCTTTGTCCGATTTTGGCGATTTTTCTTCCTACACTCTCCATTTTCAAAGCTCTTCAAGATCTTGAGGTTGGATCTACACTCGGAGCTAGCTCGATTGGAGAACCACACTTCACCTACCTCATCTTCTCCACTCTTCCTTTCACCACCATTGTTGCTCGAAGAAAGGAAAGCTTCAAACCCTAGGGTTCTAGTTGGATCTCACTTGGTAAGCTTCAAATAAACCCTTATAGGTTGGATCTATGTGTATAATAAAGGTTATGAACTAATCTAGGGTTCGATTTACTTGATTTAGGTTTGTGCTCGTATTTGACCTAATCTTGGGATTTGGGGGTTTTTATCACAAAACCCAAAGGTGAGTTGCTAAAACTATTTTGTTAAAACTGAGAGCACATCATCTTGATGATCTTACATACCTTACTTGATTATTGTGGTAAATGTGATTTTGGATGAAATGCCTAATTTGTCAAGTGTGGGGGTTTCCATGGAACGTATGAGAACTATGCTTGTATGAATGACTTGCACCATTGTATTGTATATGTGGAGTAAATTATCGCGTATTACTATGGTATGTGCTAAATCCGTAGGATTACATGAGGGATGCAATTATGAGAAATACGTGTATTGAAATATGCCATGGAATGATGCAAAGGGCTTGAGACCCTCGTTTAATGCCTATGATAGGTTGAAATGAATGTATGAGTCTTTTAGACAGTACAAATATGCCTTCGAAGGTGTCATGATAGAAATGGCATCGAGGTTGATTGAATGTAAATAACATGGACGATCCAACGCAATGTGTCCATACCCAATAGTCTTGGGAGGTCCTGAAATAGGGGCGCACCTATGTCGCCGGCTCTCGGGTGGCTCCGAGATGCGCGGGCCTCGGAAGGTGTCATAGTTGAAATGGCATCGAGGTATTGGGAAGCAACGAATGTAGGGGCATTGGTTGGTGGAAATGGGTCGCTCCCATTGTTTCCGAAGATAATAATAAACCGGTTTAACACGCTACTCCCGTTGTTGTATGATATTGTATACTCGCATGCTTTAACGTATTTTAATTGCATAGTGTCATTTATACAACTCACTAGGCTCCTTTAGCCTAACACTTGCTTGGTGTCGATGTGTCTCTCAGGTACTCGGGACATAGTCCCCAAGTAGGCCTCGGACGTAGAGTGAGCTTGGGGGAACCATTGGAGATACCGGTCTACTATGACCGCGAGACTTACCGTAGAACGATAACCCTTTTGTAGTCTTCTTCTTAGATAGAACTAGACTAGTTTGGTTATTGTATTTCTCCTTCAATTACAAACATTGTAATTAATTGTACATTACTTATACCCCGTTTTGGGATGAGCTCACGCCTTGGCGTACATTGTATACCACCTTTTGTTTAATTGAAGGTTTTTGTTCGCCCTGATTTTTAGGGTGTTATAAGTTGGTATCAGAGCTTTAGTTTAAGCGAACTAGGTAATCACTGTAGTATGCCTAGACTTAAACTTAGCAAACTAGTGATGCGATACATACCTTGGGTAGAACCTTAGGTGGGGAGAGCAATAGGATTGCGAATTCACGTTTATTCAAAGTTGTAGTGATGGTAACGAGGATGCTTATGTATGATTAGTTCATAAATCACTTAGCTACTGATCTATGAATGCGTTGTACGCGAGTATTTGAGTAACTGTTATTATGATAATGATAAATGTTGGAGTTCTTAAGTAGTCTATTCTTATCCATTCTCGTGCATTTGTGTGTGACAGATTAGTATGGCGAACACCCGTAGTCGAACGGGCGCCGCAAGAGAACTACCCGACCAAACCGCTTCGACCGCCGACCAACACGTGCGGGTCGAGACGGTTGAGAGCCCACCGAGGCTTCCCGTTCTCGGAGGGGGAACGGAGTACGTGCCAAGGGTCAATCTCGAGGATCCAAACCCGGTCCTAACCGAGGTGACCCCGGAGATGAGAATGCTCGATAGTGTGATGAAGGCCGTGAACGAGGCCATGAGCAAACAACAAGAGTCCTTCATGAAGATGTTGGAGGACCGTGACGCTAGCCACCGACGCAATGAGACGGTGGGAGAGAACGCCGCTACGGCATCGGGGGATGCGGCGGTGGTGGTGGTCACCGAGGAGACCCGAGTCACGGGAGGTAAGGAGAAAGAGAAAGAGAAAGCTAAGGGGTGCTCCTACAAGAGCTTCTTGGGGTGTAAACCGCCGGAGTTCCGGGGGTGCACCGACCCGGTCGTGTGCTTATATTGGCTCCGCGAGATGGAGATGGCCTTTGAGGCTAGCGAGTGCGACTCTTCACAACGCGTCAAGTTCGCATCCCACCTTCTCAAGGGCGAGGCCCTCACTTGGTGGAACTTGACCCGCTCCTCCCTCACGCCGGAGGTGTACGCTAGGCTCTCGTGGGCCGAGTTCAAGAAGAAGATGCTCGAGAAATACTGTAGCGAGCGAGCCCTTGACAAGATCGAGGACGAATTCCGAGGACTGAAGAAGGGCAACAACCCCATTTCCTTTTACGCAAAGGACTTTATGGAGAAGCTTGGGATGGTGGAGCACTTGGCTCCCGACGAGAAGGCAAAGATCAAGGCCTATTCTCGTGGGTTACCGGCCGAGATAAGATCGGCGGTGAGGATCGCAAGGGTCACCACCCTCCACGAGGCGATCGAAGAATCGTTGAGGATTGAGGACGACATCACCCAAGCCCGAGTAGAGGGATATCAAGCCGGGCAAAAGAGGAAGTTTGAAGAGGCCGCCATGTCGGCCCGACCGAGCAAAACCTTCCAAGACGGGAAGCGAGGCGGGAGCCGAGTCGAGGCAAAGTGGTGCAACAAATGTCGAAGCAAACACTACGGACCGTGTCGTAGCGACTCCCCGATGAGTACCCCCACTTGTGGAAAGTGCGGGAAGCGCGGCCATATGACTCGGGATTGTATGCCCCGGGTGGCGGTTTGTTATGAGTGTAAGGAGCCGGGTCACTATCGGGACGCGTGCCCGAAATTCAAGAAGGCGTCTACCGGGGGTTCGAGCGGGTCCGTAGCAAGAGGTGAAGCCCCGCCGAAGGTGACTAGCCGAGCTTTTCAGATGACGGCTAAGGAGGCGAGAGAGGCATCCGATCTTGTATCGGGTACGTTTCTCGTTAACTCCATACCTGCTCTTATTCTTTTCGATACGGGCGCCGAACGCTCCTTTGTGCATGATACACTAGCTAGGAAATTCACTATGCCTACCACTCCCTTATCTGATGCGTTAGTAGTAGAAGTAGCGGGCGAATTTCTTGTGACCGTTCGAGATTGTTTTGAGGGGTGCACTATAGAGTTAGATGGAGAACCTTTCTCCGCCACCCTCATACCCATGAACGTCGGTAGTTTCGACGTAGTGTTAGGGATCGATTGGTTGCGCGCACACGACGCCAACATAAGTTGCGGCAAAAAGATGGTAACGTTACCGACGCCTAACGGAAAACCGATTACCGTGTATGGGGATAAGAAGAAGGGCGCCTACACGACCATCTCGATGATTAAGGCAAGGAAGTGCCTAGCCAAGGGATGCACCTCCTTTTTAGCTTACGTCGTCGACACTAAGTTAGAGAAGAAAGAGCTCACCGATGTGAATGTGGTGCGGGACTTTCCGGACGTCTTTCCGGAAGAGTTGCCCGGATTACCACCGGAACGCCAAGTGGAGTTCCACATTGACCTTACACCTGGAGCGGCTCCGATTGCGCGCGCTCCGTACCGATTGGCTCCGACCGAGATGAAGGAGATGATGACGCAATTGCAAGAGCTCTCCGAGAAGGGGTTTATCCGACCGAGTTCGTCACCGTGGGGAGCACCGGTCCTTTTCGTCAAAAAGAAGGACGGCTCCATGAGAATGTGCATCGACTACCGGGAACTAAACAAGAGGACGGTAAAGAACAAATACCCCTTACCTCGGATCGACGACCTCTTCGATCAACTACAAGGTGCCGGGTGCTTCTCGAAGATTGATCTACGATCCGGATATCACCAAGTTAGGGTGAAGGAGGACGACGTGCCTAAGACGGCCTTCCGAACGAGATATGGGCACTATGAGTTCTTGGTAATGCCGTTTGGTTTGACCAACGCACCGGCGGTATTCATGGACTTGATGAACCGAGTGTGTAGACCATTCTTAGATAAGTCGGTTATAGTCTTTATCGACGATATCTTAGTCTACTCCAAAGATGAGGCCGAACATGAACGACACTTACGAGAGGTGTTGAGCGTGCTTAGAGGCGAGAAGTTGTACGCCAAATTCTCCAAGTGCGAATTTTGGCTCCACGAGGTACAATTTCTAGGCCATGTGGTGTCGCGTGACGGGATCAAAGTGGATCCGGCAAAGATCGAGGCCATGATGAGTTGGAAGTCGCCAACGAACCCGTCAGAAATACGAAGCTTTCTAGGCTTAGCGGTTACTACCGAAGATTCATCCAAGATTTCTCGAAGATCGCTTCGTCGCTTACGGCGCTAACGAAGAAGAACGCCAAGTTTCTATGGACCGATAAACAAGAAGAGGCCTTCCATACACTCAAGAAGAAGTTATGTCAAGCGCCGATTTTGTCATTACCGGACGGGACGGAAGACTTCGTAGTCTATAGCGACGCGTCCAAGATGGGACTCGGGTGCGTGCTCATGCAACGAGGCAAGGTGATCTCCTACGCCTCTCGACAGTTGAAGGATCACGAAAGGAATTATCCGGTGCACGATTTGGAGTTAGCGGCGGTGGTGTTTGCTTTGAAGTTGTGGCGACACTACCTTTACGGAACCAAGTGTACACTATACACCGATCACAAGAGTCTCCAACACATTTTCGACCAAAAGGAGCTCAACATGCGGCAAAGGAGATGGCTCGAGCTACTAAAGGACTACGACTGCGATTTATTGTACCACCCCGGTAAGGCGAACGTGGTCGCCGACGCCTTGAGCCGTAAGAGCTACGGTGATGGCGTTGGTGTGACCCTTAACCGGATTAGCGTGGTGTCGAGTCTGATGGAAAGGATCAAGGCAAGTCAAGCGGAAGCCCTACGAGAAGAAAACCTCAAGGACGAGGTGATGGTGAAGCAAAAAGAAGTGTTGACCGAGGATAGCCGCGGGCTTAAACTGTTTCAAGGCCGAGTTTGGGTGCCGAAGCTTGGTGGCAACCGGGAATTGCTCTTAGAGGATGCCCACAAATCCAAGTATTCCATACATCCCGGGAGCACCAAGATGTATCGGGACTTGAAAATGAACTATTGGTGGCCGGTCATGAAACTTGATGTGGCTAGCTACGTCGAGAAGTGTGTTACGTGCCTTCAAGTCAAGGCGGAACACCAAAAGCCCTATGGGAGCTTGCAACCTTTGGACATCCCAGAATGGAAGTGGGAGCATATTACCATGGATTTCGTGACCAAACTACCGAGAACCTTAAGGGGTCACGACACTATTTGGGTGATCGTGGACCGACTCACGAAGAGTGCTCACTTTCTCGAGATGCGTGAAACCCTACCCATGGACAAATTGGCCAAACTCTACATAAAGGAGATCGTGAGAAGACACGGTGTACCATTATCGATTGTCTCGGATAGGGATAGCCGATTTACTTCCCAATTTTGGCATGGATTACAAGAAGGCTTGGGTACGAAACTCAAGTTGAGCACCGCTTACCACCCTCAAACCGACGGACAAAGCGAACGGACGATTCAGACGCTAGAAGATATGTTGCGGTCGTGCGTGATCGACTTCGGGGGGAATTGGAATACACACCTACCATTGGTGGAATTTGCCTACAACAACAGTTACCATTCTAGCATCGGGATGGCACCGTTCGAGGCACTATACGGACGGAAGTGTAGAACACCGACGTGTTGGTTGGAGGCGGGTGAAAAGCAATTTGCGGGACCCGAGATCATACAAGAGACGGCGGATAAAGTAAAGGGCATCCGTGAGCGCTTGAAAGCCGCCCAAGACCGACAAAAGAGTTACGCCGACAAGAAACGTCGCCCCATAGATTTCCAAGTGGGAGAGCGCGTGATGTTGAAAGTGTCCCCTTGGAAAGGTATCATACGGTTTGGGAAACGGGGAAGCTTAGCCCACGTTTCCTAGGACCGTTTACCATTTTGGAAAAGGTTGGACAACAAGCTTATCGGTTAGAGCTACCGCCCGAAATGGATGGGATACATCCCACCTTTCACGTGTGTTACTTGCGGAAATGCCTAGCCGAAGAAGACAGCGTCATCCCGTTATCGGAGATTCGAGTTGACAACGGTAACCGATGTGTCGAAGAACCGGAGGCGATCCTAGAAAGTAAAACGAAGAAATTACGCCATAAAGAGGTAACAATGGTCAAAGTCCAATGGAAGCACCACCGAGGTGCTAATGTCACGTGGGAGGCCGAGGAGGACATGAAGCGGAGTAACCCACACTTGTTCACGTAGATGTAACAAATTTCGAGGACGAAATTTTTATTAGGAGGGGAGGATTGTAACACCCGTAATTTCGGGTAGTAACGACTCTTTAATGAAATATGGAATTTAGAATTTTAGATCAAATTATGCATTTTATGGTCTAATATGTTAGGAAATTCAATTACGAGTCCAACGGTTCTTTCGGAATCGAAAACGGAGCTATAACGAAGAAGTTATGGCCGAAACAAAATCGTACCTAAAACTGATCAGGTGCTAGCGATCGCTAGCCATTACCCTAGCGATCGCTAGGCATAAAACTCAAGTTGCTGTTTTAGCTCGCGATCGTGCTCTCGACCTGGACTGAACCAAGCTAGCGATCGCTAGCCCTCAAGCCTAGCGATCGCTAGGCAGCTGATATTTTCTGAAAACGGGTTTTAAACCCTTCCAATCTTCATTTTATCATAACTCTCTCATCCTTTGTCCGATTTTGGCGATTTTTCTTCCTACACTCTCCATTTTCAAAGCTCTTCAAGATCTTGAGGTTGGATCTACACTCGGAGCTAGCTCGATTGGAGAACCACACTTCACCTACCTCATCTTCTCCACTCTTCCTTTCACCACCATTGTTGCTCGAAGAAAGGAAAGCTTCAAACCCTAGGGTTCTAGTTGGATCTCACTTGGTAAGCTTCAAATAAACCCTTATAGGTTGGATCTATGTGTATAATAAAGGTTATGAACTAATCTAGGGTTCGATTTACTTGATTTAGGTTTGTGCTCGTATTTGACCTAATCTTGGATTTGGGGGTTTTTATCACAAAACCCAAAGGTGAGTTGCTAAAACTATTTTGTTAAAACTGAGAGCACATCATCTTGATGATCTTACATACCTTACTTGATTATTGTGGTAAATGTGATTTTGGATGAAATGCCTAATTTGTCAAGTGTGGGGGTTTCCATGGAACGTATGAGAACTATGCTTGTATGAATGACTTGCACCATTGTATTGTATATGTGGAGTAAATTATCGCGTATTACTATGGTATGTGCTAAATCCGTAGGATTACATGAGGGATGCAATTATGAGAAATACGTGTATTGAAATATGCCATGGAATGATGCAAAGGGCTTGAGACCCTCGTTTAATGCCTATGATAGGTTGAAATGAATGTATGAGTCTTTTAGACAGTACAAATATGCCTTCGAAGGTGTCATGATAGAAATGGCATCGAGGTTGATTGAATGTAAATAACATGGACGATCCAACGCAATGTGTCCATACCCAATAGTCTTGGGAGGTCCTGAAATAGGGGCGCACCTATGTCGCCGGCTCTCGGGTGGCTCCGAGATGCGCGGGCCTCGGAAGGTGTCATAGTTGAAATGGCATCGAGGTATTGGGAAGCAACGAATGTAGGGGCATTGGTTGGTGGAAATGGGTCGCTCCCATTGTTTCCGAAGATAATAATAAACCGGTTTAACACGCTACTCCCGTTGTTGTATGATATTGTATACTCGCATGCTTTAACGTATTTTAATTGCATAGTGTCATTTATACAACTCACTAGGCTCCTTTAGCCTAACACTTGCTTGGTGTCGATGTGTCTCTCAGGTACTCGGGACATAGTCCCCAAGTAGGCCTCGGACGTAGAGTGAGCTTGGGGGAACCATTGGAGATACCGGTCTACTATGACCGCGAGACTTACCGTAGAACGATAACCCTTTTGTAGTCTTCTTCTTAGATAGAACTAGACTAGTTTGGTTATTGTATTTCTCCTTCAATTACAAACATTGTAATTAATTGTACATTACTTATACCCCGTTTTGGGATGAGCTCACGCCTTGGCGTACATTGTATACCACCTTTTGTTTAATTGAAGGTTTTTGTTCGCCCTGATTTTTAGGGTGTTATACAAATGAGCACCCTATAGATGTTGCACACCTTTAGAACCCATCTAAACCATTAAAATAAAATCAAGAATTATCCATATTTAATTAATAGCAACGTCAATTAAGTAATTTTACAAATTTTCAAATACTTAATAATTTTTTTTACTTAAAATTTCATTTGAGCACCCTATATACATAATATGCATATGCAGATGGATGTATATGCAGATGGATGTATATGTAGATGGATGCATATGCATATGCATATGCATATGCATACTATTTTAATCTTGTTGCGAAAATGACGCTTATACCCATGCCCATCTTTCATCTCATTAATACAACTGCCATAAATTTCCTTAATTTGCACATAGGTCCCTTTAAATATATACCATAGAATTAAATTTTTAATGGTTTAGATGGGTTCTAAAGGTGTGCAACATCTATAGGGTGCTCATTTGATGCTACCCCTATATATATATATATATATAAAGCGGTTCAGTATTTGGGGAAACCAAGTATGTTTGGTTCGAGTGTTTCCGGTCGAGATGGAAATCAAAACCGAAATCGAACCATTTTCGGTTAGTTCGTTTGATTCGGATCGGTTTTTACCGGTTGAGATGGAAACCAAAACCGAAATAGAACCGATTTTGGTTTTCGTCCCGGTTCGATTTTTTCCGGTCGAGATGGAAACCATAACCGATATCGAACCGATTTCGGTTTTCGACTCAGTTCGATTTTTTTCAATCGAGATGGAAAGCAAAACCGAAACCGAGCCGTTTTCGATGTTGGATTCGTTTTTTGTTTCGGTTTCGGTTTTTGTTTCTTTTTTTCGTTTCGGTTCAATTTTGGTTTTAGCCCACCTTACTTTTTACATTTTATTCCAATTCTAATTCCATCCAACCAAACACGACCAAAATGTGTGGTCAAATTCCAATTCCAATTCCTTTAAAGTCAAATTCCTTGACGAATTCCAATTCAATCGAATTCCATTCCACGAACCAAACGCTACCTAAGTTTCGGTTGTAAGGAAAGTAAATTGCCGTTTAGCTATCTCGGCATGCCTATAGGTGCACATATCTGGAAAGTGCTCTTTGAGAAACTCTTGAAAAAGTTGAGCTCTTGGAAGATGAAAGTTTTTTCCGTAAGGGGTCGACTTACTCTTTGTAAGTCGGTACTGGAGGTTGTGTATTTATCTTTTCTCTTTCTTTGAACCCCGTTCCATAGCCTTCCATTTGGATCGTATGCACTTGTGCATATGGATAGTTTTGAAATATGCACATGTGTGTATGCATTGGTGCATAATGCACTTGTGCATAAAAACCCAAAAATAACTCAAATTACTCGTATGCACTTGCAGGCCCGTTTCTGATACTTTTTGGGCCCTGAGCGAGAAGTAAATATTGGGCCCTTCATATGTATGAAAAAGATCACTAATGTATCGTTTTTCTCACAAGAAATAGCGTTGAATTCAAGAAATACTAATAATTCATGTAAAACTATTTTTTTGCAATATTCCTATATGCAAAATTAATCAACAACTATTTCTAAATTAATTATCTACCATATGAATTTTTACATAACATCGTAAAAAACATCTTATGATATATCTTTAGTATATAGATTGACTCCATTTCATCATTTGGGTTACAACGTTGATTATTTAGAATAACACTCTATGTAAATCAATATAAATAAGTTGGTAAATCAAGAACACTCGATATTGTTTTAGAGATAAAAGTGTATTTAAGATTCATGCACTCGTATTAGGTAAAGAAGTCAATAATACATGAAAAAATAATTATAGTTTCTGAATCTTAAATATGAATATAAGTTAGACCTTTTCATAAGATTGGTAACTTTTAAAAAAAAATATGAGTTTTATTATTTAATAAATACATATATACAATTCATGCACATGGAATAATTAGAAGAGTCATTAGGGGATGGATGATGAAGAATATATCAATATTTTCTAGGCAAGTAATTTTAGACTTTGATACTAGCTAAAAAAAATTGACAAATTATAAGTAGTACTATAAACTGAACGACAAATTTGTATACTTTATTTACTAAATCTTTTAATACTATAATATTTTATTTTTCAATGTGATTAAATAATAAGTATTTGGGCCCTTAATATAATACAAATGAACTTAGGTCTTGTTATATGCTAACAAAATTTGTGTACTTTATTTACTAAATCTTTTAGTACTATAATATTCTAAAAAAATTCGGACCCCTATTATTTTTGGGCCCTGGGCGTATGCCCGGCCCGCCCTCCTAAAGGGACGACACTGTGCACTTGGAAATACAGATCAGATAAAGGGATCCGAGAGTGTTCATTGGTTTTTCATTATTTTGAGATTTTCCTTTAAACATTCTGTCTCTTTTTGTATGTAACTAGTTAGATATGCCCGGGCTTCGCACCGGGTTCATGAACAGTAGCTACCGACACTTTAACATATTTCAGTCAATATATTATATATGACTAAAATGAAAAATGAAATATAGAAAACTAAAAAATGTAAAGTGAATAAATATTATAAGTTTAGGGGGCTGATATGTAAGTTTAAAGGTGGGTATAAAATTCGGGTTGGTTGGAGCGTACATATATAGTATATAATAAGATAAATACATGATTTTTTTTAATATTAGGCTCATTTCGATCTTATCGACGATACGATTATAATGGCGTAGTTTGTTAACATTTAAACGTACTTTTTTAATATATTAGACCGTATCGATGATACGATCTTAATGTCGTAATTTTTTAAAATTAAAACGATATTTTTTAACATGTTCCAACCAATATACGATATATGAGTAAAACGTAAAATAAAATATAGAAAAGTAAAAGGTATAAAGTGAATAAATTTTATAAGTTTAGGAGGTTAATATGTAAACTTAAAAATAGTACAGGATTAAGTTGGTAGAAGCGATATATTAGTAATAATAATAACTACGTCAAAAAATATTCAATATTAAGGCTCATTTTGATCGTATCGACGATACAAATATAATAGCGTAATTTTTAAAATTAAAACGTATTTTTTTAAACGTCTTTTAGCCAATACACGATATACGACTAAAACGTAAAATAAATATTGAAAAGTAAAAGGTATAAAGTGAATAAACTTATAAGTTATAAGTTTAGAGGCCTAATATGTAAGTTAAACTACATC
The DNA here is from genome assembly GCA_030169165.1 of Centaurea solstitialis. Classification (NCBI taxonomy): domain Eukaryota; kingdom Viridiplantae; phylum Streptophyta; class Magnoliopsida; order Asterales; family Asteraceae; genus Centaurea; species Centaurea solstitialis. The sequence continues at coordinate 77,902,401 of CM058044.1, forward strand.
AAAATATATTCAATATTAGGTTCATTTCGATCGTATCGATGATACAAATATAATGACGTAATTTGTTAAAACTAAAACGTAATTTTTTAACATATTTTAGTCGATACACCATATATGACTAAAACATAAAATGAAATATTAAAAAGTTCAGGGGCCAAAATGTAATATTAAAATTAAACGTAAAATGAAATATTAAAAAGTAAAAGTTAAAAGGAAAAACGTTATAAGTTATAAGTTAGAGGCCTAATATGTAAGGTTAACTACATCAAAAAATATTCAATATTATGCTCATTTCGATCGTATCGACGATACGAATATAATGACGTAATTTGTTAAAGCTAAAACGTAATTTTTTAACATATTTAGCCGATACACATATATGACTAAAACGTAAAATGAAATATTGAAAAGTTACAGGGGCCAAAATGTAAATTAAAAATATTATATAATGAATCACCCGGCTGGAGGACACGCGGGTCACAGCGGGTCATACGCGGTTCTGGGCATAAATTGTGAGATGGAAAGCTGGTATGGGTCGGTTGCGGGTCGGACGGGTCGGGTCGGTCGGGTTGTGTTGGAGAACCGTGTACTGAGCTATGATCCTGCTAAATGTATATAGTATATATAATTATTAAGTTACTAAAAGGGAAGGTGAAAAATCAAATTGTACTTTACGATGATGAGATGGGAGTGGTCAGAATTGCAAGTACAAAGGTAGAACATGAGCATATATACAACAAAATAAGATCACTTTTAAACTGACCAAATATATATGCATACATATATGATCGAGGTTAAATATGATCACAGAGATCGATATATGGTTCAGCTATATATATACACAAATATATATATAATGATATCCAGTTTGGTTTTGGCAGTATACCACCCACCCAAGAAGAAGGGTCGTTATAGGTACTGCAAGAAGGGTAAATGACTAATATATCCATGGTTTTCGTGCCCATGCAATGGAGTAAGACGTGTGCTTCTCTCTCCTGACCCTACTTGCTAATCTCTCTGCAAAACAGCTTTTTCACTATCCATATCTTGGTCGCTATTTATGTCTTCTATGATATATATGATTCACATCTCTCTCTATATATATATATTTCTCATAAAAGAAAGTGATAAAGTCACACGGTGACATGTATTGATCACTTTGCACTATTCAAAAAGGTGTGCCATGGTACAATATGGTAGTATTAAGAGGGGTCTCCGTCGTTATGAAATGGTCCATAACGTTTTTGTAAGACGTGGTTCAGGTTATGGCTCTTTGAGGCGCCATAGCATGCCGAGACGTGCGTTTTTTTCTTTTTTGTCAAGATCTACTACTAAAAAAGGGTGTTGCCGACGGCTGAAACGGTCGGAAAACAGTCAGAAATCGGTTTTACCGACGGTTTTCCGGCGAAATGAGCGTTGCTAAAAATGTGGTCGGTGAAGCTAACGGTTTTTATCCCGACGACTTTTACCGACTGCTTTGCGACTGTTTCATTTACCGCCGGCTTTCCGATGATTTTCCAATTGTTTTTCGATGGTTTTTTGACGACTTATTATTAAAAAAAACAGTCGGTAAACATTGGAAAGCAATCAGAAATTTCCGACTGCTTTTAACAGCCGGTAACGTCGTCGGTAATACACAAATTTTTAGTAGTGATCGCATGGCGGAGGACACTTGGCCCACAATTGCACAACCCACCTCACTTAACATATATCATACATAATATATATATATATTTTTTATAAAAACAATATAGCTCAATTTACTTACCATTTCAAGCATGGGCCCACTCTCAAACATCCTCTTGATCCATATTACATAGCTTTTATATATTTTGTTTTGTTATGCCAAATCTTACACTAAACACTAATTTGGTGTAAATGTTACTATTCACATCTCCAATGGGGTCACTATTTTTCACACTAATTTAGTGTGATAATAGTATCACACTATACTTGGTGTTACCTATTTTTTCACTATTTTAACACTACTTTCAATGTAAAAGGATTTGTGTAAAATATGTACCCATTGAGAAGATTTACTACTACACTAAATCTTACACTATTTCTTACACTACTTTTGACATTGGTGAAAAAATAGTGTTACCCATTGGAGATGCTCTTACATAGTGATTTTAGCCTTTGCTTCCTTGAATGTGTATGCATTTGTTGGTTTTGCACAATGTAGTACGGTAATCAAAATATCAAATGTTTCTATGTTTGCCTGTTTGATATCATTTAAATTGAATGTTTTCACACACCAGAAAAAATTTCTTTGAATCCCTTCCAAATGCTTAATAATAGCCGCAAGAACCTTATATAAAGAGAAGAGATAATTGTCCAAGTTGCCTAAGTTAGCTGGAGTTTGAAAAATACATTATAAAAGAAACTTATCGACATTTTTTTAGAAACTTCCAAAAACCAACGGATGGAAACAAAAAAATTACAAAGTTCTTAAACAATAGAATGGAGAAATTCTCCAAACATTGACATTTTTCACGATGATCTAAGTTCGAAACATCTCCAAGGAGAATAACCACCCCCAGCCTAGTCATCCAATTTTCATTTAAAGGGCTTCAAGACATCCAGTTTCATGCTCTTCTTATATATGCCTAATCACCAACCAGCTAAACATATTGTTAATAACAGAATCAAATAAATCTCCACTGTTATTTCAGAATTATTATTAACAAGTTTTTAATTATTATTGATTATAAGAAACTTATTAATAATAGTTATATAATTAGATTATCGAATTACTATAAAAAATAAAAAATAATTTTAAATTCATATATACAAGTCAATCTTAATTAACAAATTGAGAAATAAAGAAACTACTAAAAAAAAAAATATATATATATATATATAGCGCGTTCGTCTTGCGGGAATGGGATGGAATTGGAGGGATTTGGAATTTAAATCCATTCCATTCCGTGTTCGCTAAGACATAGGATTTGACAAGGTGGGATTTGAAATCCACTGCTGCATTTGAAATCCCATACATGAGGGATTTTGAAATCTTACCATAAATGGGGGGATTCTGAAGGATTGTAAGCGCCTAGTTTAAGGAGGAGAATCCAAATCTCATTCCAAATCCAAATCTACAAAACGAACAAGATTTATTAAGGATTTAGAATCAAAATCCTTCAAAATCAAAATCCTTCCAATCCAAATCCCTCTTCGAAATCCATTCCATTCCAATCCACTCCCGTAAGACGAACGCACAAGGAAAAAAAAGATGAAACCTAAGTTAAAATAATTTTTTGTTGTTGCAAACCTCACTTTAAAAAAATTAAAATCCGGTTTCAAGATAAAATTTGGAATCCCAAATCAAAACAAAGGATTGAAAATTGAAATGCAACTTAAAAGATTTAAGATTTGAACCTAACTTTCTTCTAAAATTTAAAGCAGACCACGACCAAAATTGAATATGTTAACATTATTGTAATAATTTCTCTACGTACTAACTTTATTATAAATAAATAAAAAGTAAATTATGGATTTGTTTATGTGGTTATATTTTTTTTACCTACAATAGGTCTAAAATTAAAATAAATATATAAATGGATACTGAGTAGCATTTTTGCAAGCCTTTAATCTCTTCTTCTAACAAAGTCACTTAATTTAAAGGACTATTTTGACAATTTATTAGGTCATCCTTAACCGTACCCCTCATACCTCTCATTTTTGCTGCCACATCAGCACCACATCAGCTTTACCAATACCTTACCAACACCATACCAATCCATGCTTAACCATACCAATACCATACCCTTGTAATTAATTGAAAAAAAAATAGAAAAAGAAGAGAGAGAGAGAGAGAGAGAGAGAGAAAGAAAGAAGAGAGAGATAGAGAGGGAAGGGGGGGGGTATGGGGGGGGGGGGGTATTCAGCTTTCTTCAACCGCAGCCCACCACCGATGCTCTCCACTGCCGTTCTCTACCGGCCATCATTAGCGTGTTACCGTCGGCAAATGGTCGGTACCGACATGGCTAAGGATGGCCTTATTGTTTTGTCTATTCCCTAATACAAAAAAAAAGAAAAATAAAATTATTTTAGTATTATCTTATTACACAAACAAAATGTCGTCTTCGTGAAACCTTCCCCCCACCCCAGCCCACTGAAATCCATCTCCAATTTCCCAGCCACACCCTCAACCTCATTGTCACAACCAATTACCACAACGTGAAACCGTTTCTCAAACAACGTGAATCCTAGAAGAGCAACGGAAAACATGGGCTAGGTCCCGTAAATTGGGTCAATATACGATCAAATCGGCATCCATCTCTGACTTCGAATCTACATCCAGATCAAATTGAAATTCTACGTCTATCGATCTTTGATTTTGATTTCCTTCATAGCTCTGAAATTAGGTTTTGATTTCATTCTCGATTTTGGGTTTAAATCTTGTTTGATTTCGTTTCTATGTTTTAAAACAAGTCCACTTTGATTTTGGTTCACGTACTGTGGATAGAAAGTGTAAATAGAATATCTAAAGGCCTAATGGTTTTGTAGGGAGAGCTTAGACTTATTTTGGCTTAAAACTTACCCTCCCACTTTTGTGGATGATTTGAAAGGAAAGGAAAGGGTACCCCTTCCCTTTCCTTTCCTTCCCTTATTAAAATTATCACCCATTTTAGGCTGAGCGATCCAGCCCCTTGATGAGTGATTCAGCTGGTAACGAACACAAGCATATGTCTGACCGAGATTTTTTAACAACCCATTCAGCCGGTTCAGCCAATACCTAACAGGCCCTTAATCTACAAAACCCATACAGCAAATTGCGTGTGCAAGCACCACAAACACGTGTACGCATGCGTGTGCGCCCACACACATAGGGTCTTCTTTTGAGATTCTTACAATTAATTTGTGAAAAGTGTGAGGTCCATTGTAAACCATATAAAATGTTTTTAAAAATATTAGTAATTAAAAAAATAAAATCTTACAAATAAAATAAAAGTAAATCCCGTTGAAATCATTTCCTGTATTTGGATGGGCAAATTGGGAATTCACCAGCTACCATCATGATTGCAATAATATATCGATTGTTTTCTTGCAAACCCATAGAAGCAAAATGACAACTAACATATCCCTTTTAATTTAAAATCACATCAGAAAAAAAAAAAATCCTTAAGACGAACAAAAACTCTATATATTATGGTAAATATCAAGGATAAAGGGAGTAGACATTCAAAATCAATATCCCATTGTGCAGGTCCAGATAGACGAAAAGCCAAAGAATGCGAGAGAAAAATCCTAATCCTAATCCAAATATTGATGAACCCCACGCTTGTCGATTTGAACACCAAATCCGTTGATTTCTATAGCAGGTGGTGCACAATATGGTTTAAAACAATGTGAATGTCGATGGTAGAATGTCAAGAAGCTTAATAAAAAGAAGTTGTAGGTTCAAAAACTGTGTAGAGGAAGCTACAACGTTGAAGATGCTAGCTAATACATCAACATAGAATACTGAAGAAGATACTTTCTAGGAGCCGATGGATCTAGGTAATTTGTAAAACCTAATTTGTAATTAAAATTGGGGAATGATCATTTGATATAATGATGAGTTTTAGTTTGAGGGTTAATATTGTATATTTTACATTAACATTTGTATGGACAATATGGTATACTTTTACAAGTTTAATAGTTTGAGAATTATGTTATTGATTGCTTAAGTAACCTAACTACCTAAGTGTGCACAATGTGCTAGTGTATGTAATGTTTTCAAGAGATTAGGTTCCCATCTTTGTGTGGACAATGTGGTATTTGTGTAATGTGTAATTAATCCTTCTGATTCCTTTAATTTGTGCCTTGTACTTGGGCAGTGTGTTCAAAAGTAGGTCTAGGGGTTGCTTCTCATGATGAGGACTATAACCATTGTTGTTAATATTGGTTTTAATATCACCATGTGCATAACAAATTACCTCCAATAACCAAAGTAGTGTTAGCCTAGTGGTGTTTGGGCACTACATAGTGGTGAACCCGAGTTCGAGCTCTGGGGGACGCATTCTGGAGGTACGGGGGATTCGACCCCGGGCTGCATGCTTTAGCAGTCGGGTTTCGGCCCAAAATTGCCGAGGATTAGTCTGGGCCTAATGTGGTCTGGGATACCTCTTCCAAAAAAAAAAAACAAATTACCTCCAATAAATATTTTGGGTTTTAAAAGTTAAAAAAAAAAGGATATCAAAATGTGCACAAACAAATTAGGATTTGATTGTTAACACCAATGAAATTGTGAGATTAAAAACACAAACATGCTTACTAACAATCTAAGACACCAAAGAGTTCATAAAGATCTCTACTTTGATACGTTTTAATGATTCCATAAATCGGAGATAAGAAAATTATATACATATTAATTAATCTGTTAAATTTGGGATATGATCAATCCATAAGGAATCAATAACGCCTTTGATAGACAATTTACTAAACAACCATGAACTAACTAAATAAATCGTTGAAACTAAACTTATGGCTGATAATGGATCTTACCGATCTTACAATTCAAAGAGTTAGTCGGAAAGTTATTTATATTCACAAATTAGTTACTCTTTAATTACTAGACATACAAAAAGGGAAATGAAGACACTTAGGTAGCTTTTATGAATTTATCTACCAAAAGACATGATTGGGTCCTTTAGGGTCATATAACAATGTTTTAGATATAAGAGGAAGTACAGAACTAAACTATATTCAGTTTAACTAATTAGGAAACCCACAAAGAGCTGAGGATGATTCCTTTAATTTACAAATTGATAAAAAAAATTAAAAAAATAAAAACTATGTGCACATGGTGATATTAAAACACAAACTATTAATTATCATTACTAATAACCTTTATGTTTATGATTATTATTTTATTTTAACTATTATTCAATGTAACAGTGAATATAAATGCATATATAGCAAATGATTCTGATCAAGATAATGATAATGCACAAGAAAGCGATGCTCCATTGCTATATATAAGCTTTTTAATAATCATTTTATTTACCTTAAATTATTCAATTAAAGAAATGGATCTCTCTACTTCTTTCAATATACAATATCCTTCAATTATCAAAACAACAAATAGAAAAAAAAATTAAATCTTTTTAGATGAAAAACGAAAAAGATTTAAGCTTCAAACCAAAAACATCAAAGAAACACACAATCAAGAGCACACAAATTAACACACCTATGTTTTTCAAGAAACCGTTGACTTGCATCCTAGACGAAGCTCTAGATCGATACCTTCAATTGATGAATCCGTCTTTTCTCTCTTGTTGTCATGAATAAATTTTTGGTTGTTTTCTCGATTTCTTGAAGTTGAAGCTTCGATGAGCGAAGAATTGTAGCAATGAGGAGCCTCGTCTGCCAAAAATTTCATAGAATTATCGTTAATTGATCGAATATGAGGTGAAATGAATTCTTGATTCCTAACAAGATGAGGTGAAATGGAGAGAAGAGAGAAAGTATCATTTACCTTTAACCTCATTCAAAGATGAATGGCTTAAAATTGCATTAGGGTAGTTAGGCAAAGAGTAGAGAATGCATAACCCACTATTTGCAACACTTTCTTGAGCCGGAATCAAGAAAGTGGAAGAGGATAAATTAGGGATTTCCGGGTTAGGCTGGGATTGGTGGAGCCGAGCCCTATCGTGGCGGTGCACATTCATGTGACCGCCTAGAGCCTGAGCCGACCGGAATTCTCTTCTACAAAACGTGCAAGTGTATGACCGCGGCGGCCAAGTGGTACCCATGACATTTCCGGTGTCTTTTGCAAAGGCTTTCACCTCCCATGAATCATCATCATCTTCGTCTTGTGAGTTTGTCGTCGATGGATAACTAGGGTTCCACATCCACGAGACCGTATGGATCGGGGATATAGTGGTGGAGCTAGGCTTAATTGGTGGTTGTTGAGAAATATTGAATGAGAAGATGATCAGCAACCACTGTGTGTAATGGTAGAAACAAATTAAGGGTGGAGAATGTTTGAAGATGAAATGTGAAGAAAAGAGTTAAATAAGAAATGAGACAAAACAAAATTCTATCTTAGCTAGTAGCCAGCTATGTATTGAGAGGATTATAAAAGATGGCCCTTTTTGTTACATTACTTGAATGCTCATCTTATATTTTCTTTTGCTAAATAATGTTTTCCTCCTACATTTCTCTTTCTCTCTAGCTAACATACACTCACACAATTAAATATACATACAAGATAAACAATTTATGTACACATATATATAAGAATCTTTAAGAAATTGTTTGGTTACGATATTCACAATGTCTTCATAAGATTTACATAATTTCACAAGTGGTATATTTAAATTTAGTTAATATCCAGAATTTGTTTTATAACTTATAGCAGATCTAGTAGATTTAAAATGTGTCTACAAACATTTTTTCAAACAACAAGAATAATATTTCACCTAAAAACTAACGACAGGCTAGCAAGATAAGATGAAAGTCTCAGGCGCTGATGTGGCTTAATGTTCGTTCTAGTTTTGATAGTTGTATCCGATGGAATGATTGGATTAAGGAGCCCATCGTTTCTGTTTGTAATGTTCAGCTCTAGCTCCTCGCTAGTTTAATAAAATCTCGCTTTTGTCGTTCAAAAAAAAAGCAAGATAAGATGAAAGTACAAGGAAACATCATGCCAAGTCTAGAGAATTACAAATTTATCTCAACTAAAGCATTGTTTCATATATTTGTGACCACCTATTTGTAAAAACTACAAAAAAGAATTCATCACCATGAAAATATACATGCATACATGAAACAATTTCACCATAATAAGAAAATACAAGAAACAGTTTGATCAAATTAAACGATTTCATTAAACAAAGTTCATTCAAGTAACTAATAAAATCGATGATTTATATGGGTTGTATAAATTTAGGCGGTTTAAATTTTATCTTTCCTTTATATAAATGTCATATATATTATTACATTTATATATCAAAGAGATGTACCTCAAGTGGCAAAGGCTTGGGGCTAGTGGATGGTATCCATTGGTCTCAGGTTCTAACCATTGGAGTAGCACTTCTGCGATACCCAGACTTTGGGCCGGCCTTCGGGTCGGTTCGGGTCCAGGTAACGGGCATGCCAGTCTATGGGCATGCGGGTTCGACCATAGGTCGGGATTAGTCGTGCCTGGGCTGGTCCAGTCTATGTGGACTGGGTCGGGTCGCCGTGGATTAGTCGGTGTTGCCCAATTGTATGCCCGGATACCACGGGTGCGTGTGTAAGTTTATTGCCGTACAAAAAAAAAATCATTACATTTATATAAGAAAGGCCATGGTATACGTGGAGAGCAAGAGAAATGAGGGGACCAATATAATGTCTTCTCTACCATCATTTACTTCAAAAACCTATCTACTTAGTCGACGAGTTACTGACATGCATCTCTCTCTATAAATACATGTACATAGTTTTGGTAGTTTTAAGTGTCTTTTATTAAATGCTCATTATTTATTTTCTTATTTGAACATACCCCCTTATATATCTCTTTTTCCCTTTTCTTTGTAACACTCACTTGTCTCCTTCTATCCCTTGGAACTAAGGGCGCGTTTGGTATACAAATTCCTTGTGAATTTGAAGGAATTGGAATCTAATTCCCAAGGATTTCTGCGTTTGGTAAGATTTAGAGAAGGAAATAGGAATTGGGGGGAGGAATTAAAATCTCTCATATGAAGGAATTTGAAATCCTTGGGTACATCCGTACATGGAAGGATTTTAAAATCCCTTTACATGGGAATTGCCAAATTACCAGATTACCTTTCAATTAGATGCCCTAACTTACTACTTCGATTCAACCAACCGCCGACCGCCGTTACCGCTTCGACCCACCTCCGACCGCCGCAAACGCTTCGACCCACCGCCGACCGCCGCAACCGCTTCGACCCACCGCCGACCGCCGCAACCGCTTCGACCCACCTTCGACCGCCGCCACCCGCTTCGACCGAGCGCCGACCGCCGCCGCCACAGCTTCGACCCACCTCCGGCCGCCGCCCACCCCGCTTCGACCGAGCGCCGACTGCCGCCGCCGGCCGCTTCGACCCGCCGCCGACCGCCGCCACCCGCTTCGACATAAGAACAAAAGGGGGTTATTCTGTCATTTTCCATATCTGAATTCCAATTCCATCGGACATTTCTGCCAACCAAACAGATTATAGAATTGGATTCCAATTCCTTTGGGATTCCAATTCCTTCAAAAAGATTGCAGCAAACCAAACGCGACCTAAGGCTATGTTTGGCAAACTAGCTAGCTGATAAGATAGCTTATTGCTGATAAGGTAGCTTATTGCTGATAAGGTAACTTATGATTGATAAGGTAGCTGATTACTGATAAGGTAGCTGATGAATAAGTTACGTTTGGCAAAAACTAACTGATAAGGTAGCTTATGACTGTAAAAGGACAAAAAATGACATACTTGAAAATTAGTAATGTAGAAAATAGAAGGGTATATTTGGAATAAAAAAGATAACAATTGTCATGATTACAATAAGTCATCAAAACGCTACTCAAAGTAGCTTTTCAAAAAGCTAGCTTATAAGCTAAATTATAAGTCAGCTTATGGTTCATCCAAACATGTACCTGACTTATAAGGTGACTTATAAGCTAACTTATAAGCTAGCTTAATTTTACCAAACGATGCCTAAGTGGAATCATTGACCAATATACCCTCACCCCGTCACTCCTTCAGCCTCTCATCAAAGTCAATTCTTTCATGAGAAATCGAAATTTTCTCCTAATTTGAAATAGAAAATTTGAAATCAATCAGGAATGCTCTCATCGAAATAACATCCGTCTGAATCGTATAGAAATTGACTTCCACTCTCTCTTATAGAAATTAATGCTGCTTCTCTGAACCAACAAAAATCGACTTCAACTCTCCTCTTCAACTTCAAAATTTCCTCTCATAAAATATACTTCAATTAGGTGATTGATTCTCTTCTACATCGATCGATTTTTGTCTTAATTTTGTAGCTGGTTTTTGTATCTACTTGTTACCAATTTGGATATGAAAGGTTAGATTCGGATCATGTTTTAGTTACTGATTTTTGTATGAAAGCTTGAGATTTCGGTCTTGTATTTGATTTGGTTACTAATTTGTATATGAGTTTTTTTTTAAATCAAAGGGTGCTAACTCAGTTGGATAGGTAACATCCCTGGGGGTGGTGGATGAAAGCCACACTACCAGGGTTCGAATCCCACCGGTAACATTTTTGAGATATTTAGACTTTGGATCTGGTCATTTGGGCCGGGTTCAAGGCCGGTATGGGATGATCCAATCTATGGGATCCACTTCCCCGCCGGTCGGGTTCAGCCATATATAGGTTGAGCCGGGTCGCAGCGGATTAGTGAGATTGCCCAATTGGAGGCTCGATACCGCTGAATCGTGTGTATGTTAACTTGCCGTTCAAAAAAAATTTGTATATAAGTTTTGGTTCTTGTTTTGGTGTTCTTCTTTAGCCATACTTCGTGATTTAGGTCCTGTTTTGGTGTATCTGGTATATATCTAGGTTTTGGTAGTTGATATTGTTAGTGATTTAGATATGATTTTGCTACATGCTTACTTACATGTTTGGCAATTGGTAATTGATACATGTTTCTCTATAGCATTTTGATACATGATTGTTTTGTTGTTTTGTGTTTTTACTTGATAGCAATTTCTTGATTCATTTAGATTTGGTTATTTGGTATAAAAAGAAATTAAATATCTTATTGGAGACAAATTGCTCATTTAAACTGTCTTGTCCTATTTTGTCCATGTCTTACCAAACGTTGAACAACTGTTTTGTCTTGTCCTGTCATGTCGTGTCCTGTTCTCATTTCTCCTGTCATGTTATGTCATCTCTGCATACCAAATGCACCTTATATATATACACTTATCTTACATCCAAATTCAATTTTGTTTATGATAAAAAAACTTCAAAATTAAAAAAGGGCAAAATTTTCTTGTTTTGTTAAAAAAATATAGTGTTTAAGAGAAAAGAATTTCATAAATTTACTTGTTAATATCTCTTAACGTTATTGCTAGGAGTATCATCTCCTTTCTAAAAAAAGTATAAACGTAATGGTGTGTTACGATATCGTGGACTATGTTAATAACTTGTCCCGACGAGGATCAAGTTGATCATACCACAGTTGCTCGATCGCCCAACTGCTCATATAGCATCAATGTTTAGATATTTCTAACTAGCATGAATGTTCATGAATCTTCCCCCATTTAAAAATCGATAAGAACTATTAAGCTATCTAATGCTATGATAATTATTAAATGATATTTAATATTCTTCATGATTACAAGAAAATTTATTAGGTGCATTGCAGATAATACATGATCAGAGATTTCTCTATGAAAAGATCTTGCACTAGAAAATGCATTACATGGCTTGAAGCATTTCTTTCATCATCTTATTTATTGAAATGATCTATTTCTTCTTAATATACAATATCCTTTTATAATCATGAACAACAAATCAAAAAATCAAACCTTTTCAAATGAAATCAGAAAAATTAAAGCTTGTGAACAACAATAGGAAAAAAAAACACACACACATGCATTCACACAAAAAAACACACCATGTATGTGTTTCAAGAAATCGAGCTACATCCTAGACGAAGCTCTAAATCGATACCTTCAACTCCTGAATCGGTCTTTTTCCTTTTCTTATCGATGTTGCTAACTTTCGCGTTGCTTTTATAGTTTGTTGGTGTTGATGGTTCCGTGTTGCCGGAATTAGAGCGGGGAGAATTGAAGGTATCAGGAGCCATGGTTGCCATCAAGTTATCGGTATAGGAATTAGGTGCAATGGAGAAAAGAGTAGGAGGGTTACTTTTCATAGTATTTAAAGATGAAGTTTTGAAAATAGAATTAGGGTTAGGTATAGAGTAAAGAAGACATAAGCCACCATTTGTAACAAGCTCTTGAGTTGGAATCAAGAGAGCGGAAGACGTAGAAGAAGATAAATTAGGGTTTTTCAAGTTAGGTTGGGATTGGTGGAGCCGAGCCCTATCACGGCGGTGCACGTTCATGTGACCACCCAGAGCCTGAGCCGATCGGAATTCTCTCTTGCAAAATGTGCAAGTGTAGGACCGTGGCGGCCATGTGGTCCCCATGACATTTTTCGTGTCTTCCGCAAAGGCTTTCACCTCCCATGAATCATCGTCTTCCTCTTGAGACTTTGTTACTGATGGATTAGGGTTCCACATCTGCTAGACCCTTTCAACGTTGTAGTGGTGCTTCGGTTTATCGTAGATTTGGAACTTCCTATGATGGAAGAAACTTACAACCTTAATGATTAAGAAAGTTTGGAGAAGAACATTGTGAAAATGAGGGTTAAATAAGAAATGGAATTTATTTAAAATTTTGAAACAAAACAAAATCTTAGCAAGCACCAGCTTATCAACCATGTCAAAGTTGTTTGTTTTCCTTTATTTTAAGTTTATTTTATGTTCCTTTGCTTATTTGGAACAAGCTATTGTCACATAAAAGAAGTAAAATAACAATGATACTTTTTCTACATTGACTTCAACGCACATAATTGATCCGTCTTACTCTTACCATCAAACAGAAAAAAAAATAAGTATATAATCTAAGTATAATATTTAATTGATAAACATTAAAAAAAAATTAAACAAATCATTTAAAAAAAAATACAATATGAAAATTCATCGCATTTACTTTTTTTGTCGGATTAACTATATATTCATTTGCTCAAAAAACTTAGTTTCAACTTTGACGTAGAAGGTATATATGCATACTCGATTAATTCAATTTGTATCTATGAAAACCAACCGATTTCAATGTAGTAAGTTAGTAATACCATCTAAAGTTCTAACCATATCAATGTTCATAAAAAAGAGTATTGAACCTTATGAACTTGGGTGGTGCTGCTTGGCAAAAATAAGCTAGCTGATAAGCTAGACAAGGCGTCAATGGCATCGGCAAGGCCTTTTGCCGATCGGTAAGGCCGTCAACACCGCTGAGATCCTTTGGCAAGGAAAGAAATCGGCAAGGTCATGCCGACTTGTTAGACTACCCCACCCTCTTTCTCATTTCTCTCCATCTCTCTCTTTTTTTTTTATTAATTATTTAGATTGATATGACTGTGGTTGAATTGGTAACGACTGGTAAGGTTTTGGTAAGATAGTGAAAAGTTAATGTGGCGACTGGTACCATTGGCAAAAGTCATATCACTGTGGATGGTCTCATAAACTACTTTTTGCCAAACATTATTTATTCATAAGCTAGCTTATCAGCTAGTTTACCAGACAACCTTTAGTCATGTAAAATTTGTATACAATGGCTATAAAAAAAGTACCCCCAATAGATATTATAAATATGAAAAAAAATATATAATTAAAAAAATATAAGAATGCAATTAATCTTGAGGCTTGAGCTATCGTTTTCTTGTACTTGCGTGTAATTTGTTCGTGTGTATCTATGTAATCACCTAACTTTTACTAGGAATTTAACTTAAATTACGACTTGCATATATATTATATATAGATATAGATATAGATATAATCCTTCCAAGAATTTTTCTTCGAAGTCTGCGTATGACAAACGTAGTTTCACACTCAGATGTGGACTGTCATCAACCCCCAAAGATACTCAAATAAACCCTTGTTAATTATTTCACAATAAAATTCTTAGTTTTGTTAGTTTCTTCTTGGTCCATTGCCGGCACGAAAAATCCACCATTTTTTACATCGAAGGAATTTCTTAACCTAGGATGATTAGACATTCAGACTAGCTAGTCGGCTGTCTCCAATAATACTTATTGTTAAACAATGGGTTGTTCCCTTAACGGTTGGTTTCTATCTAGCTAGGTCATGCTTACGTATTGTGATCGTTTGTTATAAATTTTTTAAGTCATTTGTAGGATAAACCTTTCATACCCTCAACGTTTCATGCCACCTCAGCATCAGTTTTTCTCATCATATCCTTTGAATCCTCAAGCGAAGTAGCATCAACATTTCTTTTACTCTCGTACCCTTACCATTTTTTATTATTTTAAATGTAATACTTATAAAAGAGAGAAAGAGAGGCAGGTTGGGTGGGTTTGGAAATCTGTCCCCCTACCCGCACCATGGAACATGCCCAGCATAACACCAACATTTCCAACCTGCTGAAAGTTCCACCCCCCCCCCCCCCCCCCTCTCTCTCCCCCCCCCCCCCCTCCCCCCCCCCCCCTCTCTCCTTACTAATTTGTTGAAATTATCATTTCTAAAAGACATATTTGTACTGTCAATTATAAGTTTTAAATATATTCACATACACCTTATGATTAAGATTCACATATGAATCTAAGTCCATGTTAGAATTTATATGTTTTTATATATAAACCAATATACATTTAATGATCATAGTCCTATAATAGTTTGGTGGTACCTTTTACTTTTGGTTATATTTAAAACTACCAATGAAGAACATTGATGTTGATGTTCACATATGAGATCTAGTTCGATTAAGAGATTTTAAAATCGCAAGTAATTTCATGGTGAAATTTGGATAAAGAAATCGATGAGAAGAGTGTCTGAGTTTATTTGTTGCATTTGCATATATAAATACTATATATTTAAAAAAAAAATCAAGAAGTTTTATATGTATAGTCTATTGTCCTATAAATTATACTATGGGGAAAATAACCATTTTTACCAACATACTATTCACTTTTTCCTATTTTTACCAACATTCTTTAATTTTTATCAATTACATCATTAAACTATCAAAAAAAATTTCGATAAAGCCAAGGTTTAATTTTTTTCTTAATAGTTTCTACCCCAAAGTAAGAGTAAATTACATTTTTGTCCCATGTGATTAATACTCATTATCAATTTTGACCCTTCTTTAAAACTAATTACAATTTTAATAATCATGGTTATGATAAATTTCCCATAATACTTTTATCTTTAATGAATTCATATTTTTAGAGACTACAAAATTAATTATATCATTTTTTTAAACAACCAAACTTTATTACCACAAACAAAGGTTTACACAACAAAACACAAAGCCAATAACGCACGACCTACTATAAAGAGAGACAAACACAGTAGCGTACTAGCCTCCCTAATACAAATTAATTATATCACTGAAATAACTTGTACATATAATAATTTATTTATTTATTATTTATCTTTTGTAAATATTTAAATTTAAGATTTTTTTTATAGAAAAGAATATAATAAAAAGTTATTTCTCATTTATGATGATAATATTTTTGAGGAATCATTTGCATTTTGAAATGTTACCACTTTTTTTAAGGTTTTTTTCCAATTTGGAGAATACATTAAAGCAAATATTTACCTAAAACACCAAATTTGAAAGATAAATTCTTTTATCTCCCGTTCATTTCGATATAAAAGTCGCTTTATTTTTAGCTTGAATATACATCAATTTAGAGCCAATATGTGTTTAGAAACCACACCTCGTTGACTAGAAGAAGCTTATAAATAACTTTATGAAAAGATTAAAGTTGTATCTTAAATCACTTCTCTGAATCTTTTGGTCTCCATCGAGTTTTATGTTAAAATTATAGTATTGGTTTGCATTTAGAGTATCTCTAACAAATATTTAAGATTAATCTATTATTTTAATTATTTTCAATAATGAAATTTAAATTACTCTATGATCAAATAACACACAAAAGAAAAGTTGAAAGTATAGAAATACCTTTAAACTAAATAACTTTTATAACTAAATTTATTTAAATGGACTAAAACTAAAAAATAAAGAGGTAACCATGATTTACAAAAAATTAATTAGTTTTAAAGAGGGACCAAAGTTGATAATGAGTATTAACCACAAGGACCAAAAACGTAATTTACTCTTAATTTGGGGTAGAAACTATTGAGGAGAAAAACTAAACCTTAGCTTTATTGGAAAAAATTTGATTGTTTAATGGTGTAAATGGTAAAAATTAAAAAATGTTGGTAAAAATAGAAAAAAGTGAATAGTATGTTGGTAAAAATGGCAATTTTCCCTTATACTATGCATATGATATTGATAGTGTTCAAATTGTTTGATTAGATTGAGTATATATTTTTAAGCTAATTCTAGATCTTTGGTAAATTAAATATGGCATTGTTAATATCATCCTTAGTTACAGGAATGTCTTTTTTAATTCAATTATTATAATTAATAATATTTGAAGACATTGACTAAAATCTAACCAACTAGTTAAACTTAGTTTATGTGCTTTGTACACATAACTGTACGTTTCTTTCTGGTTCTTCGTGACAAACAAAGTTCTTTAATTAATTTATTATGAATATATAGTAACTTTTGCTAAATTCTAGCAACATATATCCGTGGTGACCAATATTTACATATATTTTGAAATAGTGTTGGTTTTAAGTTTTATCAATAAAACTAAGGTTTTTATATTTTATTTTTATATACAATACTTTTTTCACCATTAATTTTATTACATATTTTAAATTAATTAAAAAGCTAATAAAAATCATGTCATAAAAAGTTCAAGATAAAAACCAAGATATATATACAAGAACTCTAAAAAAGCACGTAATTAAGTTACTCTCTCCATGGTGATAATAACTTGTAAATCTAGCACTAAAGGTTCTCTTAGGCAACTTATACATTCTCAAAGTTGGTCAGACGTACGTTGATAAGGCTGAGCGTACCACAACAATGGCTTGGCCGCGGTTAGCCAGTGGGCACAGCTCGTGCGTGGTACGCGACCAGCGGTTTCGACAAACGTGTTGGGCAGCGGCTTCCCCAAACCGCTAGCTTTCACACACGCACTCTCTCTCTCTCTCTCTCTCTCTCTCTCTCTCTCTCTCTCTCTCTCTCTCTCTCTCTCTCTCTCTCTCTCTCTCTCTCTCTCGTCTCTTTATCTCTCCTTTTATGTATATATAAAATAATTAAAAAAATGTAGTGGCTATGAAATGTTGTGTTACGGGATTTAAAAGGTTGATGATGATTTGAGGGTGAGATAGTGGAAAGTTGACGTGGCGCATATGTGGCTATGAAACCACAAAACCATAAGTTTTTGTGGTACTCATGGCCTAAGGGTGCTAAAAACCCCAATTTATTTTTTATAGGTATTTCACCTCGAAATATGAAATTGTATTATAGTAGGTATTAAAAATAAAAAAATAACGTTACTCCTACCAAGAAACATGTCAGGTACAGGGCATCCCAATTGGATTAAATGGGATGACAGACCAACACAACGTGAAATAACCTAATTCAAAAGCAACTCGATGTGTAATCGTGTTATAAAATCTTCAAACCGTATGTATTGGTTTGAAATTGGATTTAAACCAGATAAACCAGATATCCTTTTATTTATTGGATTTAATATGATTGTTAAGTCTCTACTAATATGTATATTATAAAATTACAACATCACGTACCATCTTCATATACATATATTTTGAATCATATCCATCTGTATATAACTCCTTCATATATATGTTCAATAGATTGAGAAAAATAGTTTTTTTTTTTTGGAAGGTTCACCTGGACTTTGGCCAGACTACATCCTTGGCAATTTTTACCGAATTGAGAAAAATAGTTGAATGCAATATGTTTAAGATTTAATAAATCTTGATAATTAAGTTGTATTAAATGATTGATGAAAAAACGAATTATTAGTAGATAAAATAACTTATTCAAGATTACAAGAATATTTTGGTATACCAAAATATCAAAACGACCAACCCATATTTTTCGGATTGGCTGGGGTTGGGTTGGTTGAGATTTTTCAAAGCGCCAAATATTGGGTTAAGTTGTTCAAATACCTTTAACTAGGGCCGACAAGTTTCGACACGACACGACAACCGCAGAGTAATTGTTTTCTGGGTGTTACTTATCTTATGTGTGAGCATGATAAGGACCTAAAACCTTACTTGGTAAAGCTTCAGTAAGAACCAAGAATCTTACTTGATAAATGAAGGAGAAGGACTTTTATTTGATAATTAGCACTTACGCGTTATAAGATAAAAGACACTTACCAACGATCTATTTTGATGGTCAAGAATAGGGATGGGAATTTCACCCGGCCCGTCGGGGAACCCGGCTTACCCGCCCCGAACGGGGCCGGGGAAAACCCGCAAAATCGGGGCCGGGGACCGGGGCCGGGGATACCCGGTTTGAGAATACCGGGGGCGGGGGCGGGTGGCATGGTCCCCGATTTGGCGGGTACCCGGTACCGGTAATAATATTATATTATATATATTTTTTATTAATAATAATAAATATATTGTACATACTTTGAATTATATATATTTTGTCTTCCTTTTAAATGAATGTATAAAATAAATTGGTATATTTAATGAATTATGCTTTTTTTTTTTTTGCAATTCTTGGTTACGAAATTTGGATTGTTGAATATCTTGGAGTTGAAATTTGGAATTTGGAACAATGTTTGATTATTTAAACTATGTTTGTTGTTTGATTTTTTAAGTTTCGAAAAAAACGTATTAGTTTTTTGTGTTGTTTAATAGTTTTTTTTAATAAATATATATAACATACCGGGTCGGGTAACCGGGTGTGACCGGGTCGTAACCGGTTTGACTAAAAATTGACCGGGGCCGGGTGTCAACCCCGTACCGCGGGGCCAGGGCCGGGTAAAAGGGGGTACCCCCCCACCCCCCCCGTTCCCATCCTAGTTCAAGAATCTTACTTGATAGAGTAAACGAGGGTTGCCTCTTATAGATAAGCACTTATAAATGAAGGTGAAGGACTTCTTATTTATGAAGAGGTTGTGAACATTGGGCCATCTTCAACTAGATTATAACCTTTGCAGTATGGGCCTAAGTAATTTGGGTGAACTCGTTTTGTGTTGGGCCACATACGGTTAAAAGCCTATATATATGCAAGTTATGCAACTACTTATTTAAACTCACATGTCAAGCTTGTTGTCATTTTTTTGTTACAAAAGTCTTAGAAGAAATATTTTGTTATCATCGAAGGAAAAAATATGATAACGAAAAAGAACTACCAAAGAAGAAATATTTTGTGGCATTTTTTGAGAGTTTTAACTAAAATCCAACATATCAAAACAATATAAATATTAACAATTACAAACATGGAAGTAAATAAAAAAAATAGCACGGAAAAAAGACATGTATTAGTGGTTGACGCGTAAAATCGAAGAAGGGAATAAGTCATGGGTGACCGAATCGTCCTTTCAATAGCTTGAGAAATACGACCAACTCAGTTATTACAGACATGTGCTGGAACGAGTAGTTGACTACCACCAAATAACCATACAAAAAACTATACAAAATTAGGTGAATGTTAATCGTACTTCCCATCTAGTATCTCCTCCCATCACTTTCAGATGACACTCCCCCCCCCCCCCCCCCTTTTTTCCTCCTTTCTCGTCTTCCACTCTCTACATAGTAACTTCGTGTTCGCCCCTTCTGCTCCTAATTGAACACTTATGGCCGTGAAGCATCACTTATGGCCCACAACCGTTCAATTAGCAGAGTCGTGGCCAAACAACATCAATTTTGATATTTTACAGAACCATGATCATTAGTTAAAAAATGTAATTTTCTTTTAATTTAACAGAACAAAAATAAAACACGATACCATAACTATCAATGTATGATGTATGTGTATGTATGAAGAAAGCATTTTGTGGAGTATTAAAGCCAAGTTGGAGGAATATTATATGATTGATAATACGACAATATTAGTGATAATCATGGCACATGGGCCGTTGATTAGCATAATCTTGGACTAGACCCCATCAATATTCGTTACTTTTGCTTTTCTCTCTTCAATTATAATATTTCAAATCCTATTGATTCCTTTTTACTTTAATGGTTCAATATTTCACAACCTTCAAGTCTTATCAGGTGTTATCCATTATTTAAACTTCATTTGTTTAAGTTTTTTTCGTACTTGTTAAATTACTTAAAGTATTTGTGACTTATAAATTGTTTACACGATTGAATAATAATCTTGTTACACAAATTGTCTAAGTTTTAACTAACACTAAAGCATCCACGACACACGGCACACTACAATAGAACAATATATTGGTTATAGGACCTTAAAAGTTTAAGCATCTAACATAGTGTTACAGTATGTTTATTGTTAGAGACTGGTTTCGGAGATGATGATAAAGGACTGGGTAAACTTAAGAATCGTGTAGAAAAGCACCTTCAAATTCGAGCCTATTGGCCTTGGTGCCGAAATTTCAAAATTTGAATAATTCTTGAGTTTTCTCTTTTGCAAAGGCTTGAAAATCGAGATACATACACGCATTTCTCGTTATAATTATTTAATAAGAGATCGACGGTTAGTAAGAGCTAATCGTTAAACCGTTTGATGGATAAGATCAAGGGTAATTATAACCAAATCTAAGTTATAGAACAAAGAGTAGAAGCCATCTCTAAAACACACACATTAAGATAGATCGAAGACCAACCAGAGATGTCTAGCACGATTTGAGAGTTATTTTGTACAAAAGCTGGGACTTATTAGATTTCTAAGTTAAAAAAAAAGTCTAACCACAGGTCAGGCTCTTCCTTACTTGCTTATTTATCAAACATTAAAAAATAGTTAACTTATTATATTTTAGTACTATTATAACTAAATCGAAACATTATTTATACAACTTCTATATAATAACACATAAGTTGATAAATATTTTAAAAAATAAAAGTTATTTTAATAAGCAATTATCCCAAACATCCCTATATACTAAAAATGGTTTGGAGTTTGAATTACCTCATATAATGAAACACATGTCCAAAGTTTACTTTTTTAAATAATGCAATTTAGTTGGCTTTTAAATATTGTTTTTGTGTTTTTTCATAATTGGTCTAGTGATTACAAGTTTTGTGTATTAATAAATAAGATGCTGCTTGCGGTTGACATAAGTAGTTTATATTTGATAACATCCACAAGTTTTTAATATTATATTGTTTTCATTTCATCTAAAATAATAATAAAAGAACGAGAAATATTATACACTTTTGTGATAATAAATTAAATTATTTACATATAATAATAACATATATGTTTACTTTTGTGGTTTGGGATAACCATTATTTTTGTCTGAACCTTAGAAAATGCTCATGATTACCCAAAAAAGGGGTTCATTCCTAGGTTGTATCTTTTATTAGCAAAAAATCTATCAACAAAAAAAATACAGTTTCATTAATTTAATTTGTTATTTTAAGACCAATCATTTAAACTACAACCAACATCCAAAAAAAATTAATATTATACTTGAATATTTTTTTTATAGAAAAAAGGACTTTACTGTTAATAGATATTTCAGATCTTTTACTAGTAAAATATATGAACACTTGGACATTTAACTATTTCATTTTCTAATAAATAAATAAATTATAAAACCATAGGGTGTGCTTAATTAATAATAATAAAACAAGTATTATTCTTTTATTTAATTCATGAATATTGCATGTTTTAGTTTCATAATAAATTGATAATTTAAGTGTTTGAAATATAATTTCCATATGTAAAATGACATAAGAATAAATAGTTTTTAAATATGTAAGTTAGAAACACTTTTGATATAAATATACACACATTGGGTTAATTTGTCTTCGTTTTAATATTACACATGTTCAAGAACGTGGATCGATAATTGCAAGTGGTCATCATGGCTTATTTGTTATTTATAAAATAAAATTTCAAAATTAGTCTTTTTGGTTTAAAATATTATTATCATTTCATGCAAAGTACATCATAAAGATTATAATTTGTTCTTCTTTGAAAAGTGTTTCTAGATGAGAATCGAGGATCGATTTTTTTTCCAACATTATGGTCCAGTAAGTGATACAAAAATTGACGAAATGATATGCCTAGGGAGCTTGCATAAATTTAAGGGTACAACTGTACATAAATAGGTTGCGTCATACATTTGATAGAAATGAAAGACCGAATAAAACTGGATTGTATATGAAATTGTTTGTCTAAATTGTTTTATATATGACTAATTAGGACATATAAGACAAGTTATGGTTCATAACTAGCTTGGTGAAGATATAGTTCCATAATGTTATTTCATCAATGAATATATTTAGGTTTGAATAGAACGTGAGGTATGTTGCATTTAAGAATGAAAACTAGTTCAATTCGTTACCAGGGTTGTTGCGACAGAGGGTTATGGTTCGGATGCGGACCTAATGGTTCGATGGGCTCGATCTATGCAACGCGAAATCAGATCACTGCCGAAGTTTCTGGAATTGATGAGTCTTCGCGTTTGAAGCTACGCTCGCAACACATGTTTTTCGGATCTGACTTTTATTCATTGCTTCAGACAGGATTTGGCCGTACGCAAAAATCTCTCTTATCATGGAACATTACTCGCGTCGCGAACTCTTCAAGCCCTAACATCGACCTTTGTTTGACATCGGTCATTTGAAACCCATGCTTTATATATATGGATTGTTTTCTAGGTTCAAGAATAAGGAATTCCTTGATTTCTCTCAATTTTTCGCAACAATCTATCACAAAAGAAATCAATTCACTATCGTTTTTACTTTAGGACAAACTCAAGACACCAGACAAAATTTTGTCATCTCAATCGAAACAAAGGACACGACAAATCAACAATTACAATACGTTTACGAAGATTCTCTCGATAGTCTTTGTTGATTTTATGTATATTTATTGATTTTTGTACTAGAATCATTAAATTGTATACAAATTTCTATCATTTATCTATAAACTTTTTTTTAAATTGATTTCTCCTATCAAATACATCATTCTAACTTGATCATATGACAAACAAAAAGAAATCATTTCAAAATGTTTTTTGACGTAAAATACGGATTAGAATTCAATCCCAAGCGACCGTTTTATGGATAACTTTTTATAAAGGTACATTGAACAACGCTTACTAAATTCTTAAAAGGAAAATATTATATAAAATTTTTCTAAGTAGCATTTTCTTAGGAAGAAGTCTATTGTTTTGTGGATTTTTTCCACTTAAGAAGTATAAAAAAAGTGGTGATGATTATAATAAATTAAATTATATCGTACTAACGGGGAATGATGTCAAATAAGAGAGCCCTTCAAGGTTTTCCTAAAACGACTTGTAATATCATATAAATATTACATACGGATTTTAAAAAGGGATTAATTTTCGCCAAAAGTTTAAATAAGAATGCTAAAAAACAAATAGAATATTAATTCTAGTCTTTGTACCCTTTGTAACACTTGGATACATCTCAATGATTCGTGGACAGGTAGTGATGCTTGGGTTGTTGGTACATTTTTAATCAAAATTGCGTTTTGGAATGCAAATTGCATAGGTGGAGGTTCATGTGAAAGATTCAATTAAGCGTTCTTTGGGTGAGATATTACGGTATGTGAACTCTCACAGGATATACGTCACCTTACCATGTTACAAAAAAATTGATTCACAGTGACTAATTAACAGGTGCACAACATATAGTTTGATGCGAGTAGGTTTCACTTGATTTTTCCCTTGTATATAGTCTACGATATCGCATTTGATATTGAGAGTAATCTGGTGCTTGATGGTAAAGAATTACGGTTTTGCCTTATCAAAAAAATGTATTGGTTTGATTGAAAAATAATTGATGCCTTATTGGTTAAGAATTATGGTTTTGATCAAATCTCAACAATTTGTTTCATAGTCAAAAATGACAGACTAATATTCTCAATTTACCAATATGAAATGGTTTATATTGTAAATTAAAATGATTCACATACAAACTATTCAAAACTGATCACAATATAACAAATTTGTTAGAGAAAGGAGGTGTTATTACAATATTTAAAAAAAGGAAATTTAAAAAAAAAAGTCGAAGGACATCCTCTCCTTAAAAAGAAACTTATTAATATTGTATGTGAACTCATGTAATTCACATGTGACCTATTTTTAACTGATTCACACATTAACCATTGTTATTCACATATAAATTGATTCACATGTGAACTAATTAACAGGTTCGCATATGAACATATAGATTATATGCGAGTAACACGGTTTCACATATGAATTTTTTTGCCATCTATTTGTAAAAGCTACGAAACTACTCTTCTATCTTCTGCATACCTTGCGAGGAGTAATCTGGTGCTTCACGGTAAAAAATGCAAATGTTGACCGGATTAATTCTCTTATATTTAGCAAAAAAAAAATCAAAGTAAATCCTGTTTGGCAAAAAAAAATGAAATGCCTCCTAATGGTTCCAAACTCTCTGAATGATTTTGTATCATGGACGTCTCTTAACCATTCGAAGTCCTGATTTCATACTCAACAATTACCAGACCTCAATATTTCATTTTGCACCATATCATAAAAGTCTCTTAATCATTCTAACCACTTAATCATGATGCAATACCAAACCATTCAACAACTACCAAACAATACCTAAGCAAAATCATGGGGTAGAGAAAGAGAGATGTGTTATTATTTCAATTTCATACAAAAGCGGATATTGTCAAAAAAAAAAAAAATCAAAAGACCAAATCACTCTCTTTTTTATCTTAAAAATACAATTTAGTTAAAATATGTGGTTAAGTAGGACAAATCTCAAAATTTTACAAACTAAAACTTCAAATAATCATACCCTTACACATATATATGCTATATTATTAATTTTTTGTTAGAAGGCATACTAGCATCGAACCAATGAACGACTATCACGAACACACACACATGCATACCTCCCCAGCGGTATTGGGTATCTACGGGCAGCCCACTAATCCGCCGTTGTCCGGCCCAGCTTACGCTGGACCTAGAGCCCAACCACAGTCTTTGATTGGGCTAGGGGCAACCCAATCTATGATTGGACCAACCTAAAGACTGAATACTTCTCATGTCTTCAATTGACTCCCATTAGGATCGAACCCGGATAGACTGGGATCTCATCAACAACCCTTCCCAAGAAGTTCTTGTCTTTAGAATGATCAACTGAACTAGACATGATTTGTATGTTATATTATCAATGTCCTCCTATGATTTTTATTATTGAAAGAAAAAGAGAAACTTTTAAATAAACTTTTGATGCAGTCATTATACCAAGTCCTGGTCGTGGATGACTAACAATGACAGCAACACCCATATTTAAATATTCCAAAGATTTAAAAGTTAATGGGGGAGACTGGAATAAAAATTATTTAAATTGAATACTTAAATCAATTAATTATGTATAGGAAAACGTGTGGGCTCACGGACTTAAGCCTTGATTAGTGATAATTAGTAATTGATATTAGGTCCGTAGACAAAGTTTATTGATATATAAATGCATGATGTTGTCATTGAGATTATCAACAAGATATTCTTAAGTATTTTAATCGAAGAAAATGACAACATAAACAGCGACCGGTTACTAGTGGGAAGTGGGAACACATAACTACAGATTTAGTTGCTAGTTGGATTTTTTTTTTTTTAACTTTGTGTTAATCAAATCAAAGCATATTTTAGATGTTAGATAAGAAAGTTATTTAATTTTGTATGAAGTTGAATTTTACCTTCTTTTGGAACAAAAGGGATTATAATAAAAATAAGGAAGTGAATTAATAAAACATAAAGAACATCTCTAACCAACTTTCCATATATTTTTAGTTATTTTATGGAACCAAAACTTCATTTTATAATTATACCATCCATTATACCATCCAACCAAGATCCCCAACTTATATTGTTTTATTCTTTACATGTTTAGAAGCTCCCTAAAAATATATTTAATACATTTTATTACTAATTAAAAAATATTAATACATAAAATTAAACAAAATATGATAAAAAATAATATATAGTTGTTATTTTAGAGAGCAAAGTTAGATTAACAACTTAAAAAACAATTCTCAGAACAGTTTTTAGGTTGTGCGGGCAAAAATAAGCTAAATTATAAGGTAGCTTATTGAAACGTTAGTTAGAATAGCATTTTAGAAGTTTTTATAACTTTTTTCAATTATACCCTTATTAATATTAATTATTATACTCCAAGATACCTTTTTTGATCAGTTTACATATTCATAAACTAGTTTATCAAGTAACAGTCAGCTTAATAGTCAACAGCTTAGCTTATCAACTATCAACTAACTTATCCGCTAGTTTGCTAAAGACCCCCTTTAAACAAATAATTCTTTGTATTAATTTAACGGGTAGATTAGAAATGCTTTAAAGTGGTTTATTATAAATTTGCATTTAATAAATAATACTTTTTTTTGAAATTTAGCTTTAGATGTGTGTATTTGATAGGAGATCTTCCAGTGCATTTATGAACTCTTTCCGTGCAAAGATTTTCCAAAGAATCATGTGTTAAATTGTGTGATGGGAAGTGGTGATATAACATGAGTAGGTTTATTAATTGCTTATTTTAATAAATATATTTAAATTTTACTAAAAGTTTCATGTGAATATATATATATCATTTTTTAAAAGGGTTACAATCAGCTCAGCATCTTATTTTCTTTATATATTTCTAATGTTTTGAATCAACTAAAAACAATTTTAAATAGCTAGTAACTATTTGTTCCTTATCCTTTTAAGTTTTCACACCTTATTTTTGTTGACAAGATTTGTATATTAGAAGTTTGTTTGACTTCAAACATTATTAGCTTTTTACTATGAATACGCATATCTATGAAAAATTCTAAGAGTATTTTTACAGATAAAAGTTTATTTTGAAGGGTGTTTGGGTCAAAACCCGACTAATTCCTGTCGATTTTGAGGGCTAATTATGGCCTCTCACTTAATTCTCCCAGATATGCACACATGAAGGCTCGAACTTGGTTAGGGCGCTATGAACCCTCGAGCGATAACCAATCTGCCACAACACTATTGACCAGATAAAAGTTATTTGTTTGTAGTTATTTGTTAGTGTTTTGTAAGGTTTTCAAACATCATAATCACATTTTACTTTTTACTAAGGTTTTGAATCCATCAAAAAAATAATATACATAACAGCCGTTATTTTCTTCTTATCTATTAAAACATGGATTTTGCTAACAAAGATTTGTAAATATTTAAAATCTTGAGGAATTAGAAAATTAACTTTTGACTTTGGAAACTCACATACATAATATAAGAAAATCAGTTGCATAAATATAAAGAATTTCGCAGAATTTTTTTATCTTCATTGAGATGGGTTTTTTTTTAATTATTTTAACAATACTTTTTTTTCAACGGTGTGTGTGTGTGTGTGTTGTGGTGTTATTGGCTCATCGCCATTAGAGCATCTAATTGATCTTTAAAACATATTATTGGACTATCGGTCCATTTATAGAAACAATTAAGGATACCCATAATGTTAAACATATATAAAAAGAAAATTGAGAAAGGCTCAAGTGAGAATGATAATTTTTTAAGAAACTGTGAGGACGATTCTCAACTACTCATCTGGTCATTAAAGACAGTTTGACAAGGTCACCCTCCTTAAATCATCACCACCCTCCATGAATCGCGTAAATCCTCCGTGACTGCGTCCATCGTAACCGAAAATGTGTCACTGAGAATCGTCCTCGCGTTTTTCTTATATTGACATCGTTCTTGTATGAACCTATCTCAAAGAAATTTTAGTATTTTTTGCTCCAACAATTATATTATCTTGTATATAAACTTTAAAAAAATCTCTAAGACTTCATATAAAAAAGAGAAATAATATTATACTCTTTTTTCACTAATAGATGACATTATAAAATGTAATGTGTAGTAAAGAAAAAAAAATATTTTATTAGATATATTAAATATAGTTAATATTATGATTGTTAAAATAAAGTCGCGATTATAAATAGATGTAAATTTTACTTTAAAAAAATGTACTCTATTATAAATAAATAAAAAAAGAGTAAATTACATATTTGGTCTATGTGGTTTACATTATATTGCACTGTTGGTCCTATTTTGAAGTAATTATGAAAAAGGTCCTCGTTGTTTACATTATATTGCACTATTGGTCCTAACCCTAACTTTCATGTGAAATCAGTTTGTTAAGCATATGGACCAATAGTGCAATATAGTGTAAACCATGGGGACCAACAATGCAATATAGTGTAAACCACATGGACCAATAGTGCAATATAACGTAAACCACAAGGATTTTTTTCATAATTGTTCTAAAGTAGGGATCAACAGTGCAATATAGTATAAACCACGAGAATCTTTTTTATAACTATTCTAAAGTAGAGATCAACAGTGCAATATAGAATAAACCATAGAAACCAAATATGTAATTTACTCAAAAATTTATAACATAGTTGTAAAAAACGTTTTTAACCACCGTTATTAAATTTAAACGGCTTCTTGCACCAAAAATGTATACATCATACCAAACCACTACTAGATGGTGTGGCTCATCCTTGTTGCACATGTTGACAAAATTAAGAGCGTAATTGAATATAATATTATTGAATGAAAGAGATATCAAAACAACTAATAACCTTAAATATCTTTTAAGGTGTATGACTTAAATAGAAGATTTTTTTGGAACAACTCGCCCCATATTAATATCTATAGACAATCAATACCAAGCTATTAAGGTCAATTACCTCTAAAACGTCTTGCAAAAATGACCCTTTAGCATATTTACTAATTTTTATAAGAACATGCTCTCTTTAAATAGAAGATAAACTCTTATAAATTCATACTAGATAATACATGATTTTAATGTAAAAGTGCTTTCCTTATATGTTAGGTTAAGATAATTAATGCACTCATTCCTATTTGTTAAATGTAGCATATCATACTAATTTCTTTCTTATATTTATCATTACCAAAGACTATTTTCTTTTACATTTTTAATATATTATTTTAACATAAAGGATGCCTTCTGTTTTTATCCCTAAGGTCGTGAGTAACGGTGCTTCAGGTTGAGCGGCTTCCAACCCGCCGGGCTGGGCGGGCTTCCGGTACGCCGGCAGCGGCTTGGGCGGCTTGGGAGCATGAGCGGGTATGCCATACCGCTATCTTTTGTATTTGTTGTGTGTGTGAGGGTTGGGAAGGTTGGGTACTAATCAGAGAGGGTTTCAGATGGTTAATTGTGGGGTTGGAGAAAAACTGATGTGACATTGGAGTTGGAAGGGTTTGATAGTGATAGCCTAAAAGATGAAATAAATATGTAAGGTGAAGGATTTACATAGATGATATGATGGTCACATAATTCATGTGAAAATAAGAGAATAGGGGAGGATAGCCTAAAATTGTGGGGGGTATTCCTCCATTGGAGGAGACCAACACCCTGCTTTCTTCGAGGTTAAGTCAAACAACAACTCAAAACACACATACATAGTAGGTATATATATTTCTTGTACATAAGGGGAAAAGTAGATTTTGTTTCCAACTAATGTGTTTGGCTTTTTCTGATCAAATTCATACTTTCAAAAAAAATGTATCCTCTAGACTCTCTACTCTAAATAAACCATCTTTAGCAATTCATTATTTATGTTCATCAATATCAATTTCTTTTTTTAGGTTAAATTTGGTAAACTAGCTGATAAGATAGTTGATGACTGATAAGGTAGATGTTAATTGATAAACTAGTTGATAACTAATGAGGTAGTTAACCCCAATGGGGCAGCCTACCGGTTAAGGCTTGGTGTTGGGGAAAACCCCACCCAAGTTCGAATCCGGGGGTGAGCAACCAGGGGCCACTGAGTGTTAATCCCAGGGGAGCATGCTTTAGCTCTCGGTAAAAATTGCCAAGGATGTAGTCTGGCCAAAGTCCAGGTGAACCTTCCCAAAAAAAAAAAAAAACTAATGAGGTAGTTGATGACTAATAAGCTAGCTGATGAATAAGTTGCGACTTGACAAAAACTAGTTGATAAGGTAGCTTATGACTGTAAAATGACAAAAAAAAATGTTCAAAAATTGGTAGTGTAAAACTTAGCAAATGTATATTTGGAATAAAAAGAATAAGAAGTCCTATAAGTCACAAAACGCTAGTGAAAGTAGCTTTTCAAAAAACTAGCTTATACGCTAGCTTATGGTCCATCTATTTTTACCAAACAATGCCTTAATATATTTGATCTAAAATAAGTTTGTTCATCAATATTTTCTTAAAAATTGAACAACATAAATGGTGCATTAATACTAAAATGGTCCCAGAATAAACAAGATACAACAAAATCATACAAGGTTAACAACAGGAAACATATCCACAACTAAGGTCTAAAACAAGTATGAAGATCTTCTATCTATAACTCTTCCAATCCGTGCCACCTCTAATGGCATTTCATCTTCTCCATCTTCTTGAAGGAACTTCCTATACACTTCAACCTGAAAATGGTTTCTACGTTTGAAAAACGAATGTTATACCATAAGATCTAGTGAATTCCCTTATTAACAGTTGATCAATCTTTAGTAAAATAACTGCCATGAAAGCCCATAAATAAACACAACGTTTAACTCAACAATGGGATTTAAGCACAATAGTCATACACACCGTCTGTTAGTCACCATATCGTGACTGATGCAATCGTGGCCCTAGTAGATCCCCATGGGCCCCTAGTAGATGTCATTTCAAATGCACATAAACATATTCCCATGCAACAAGTACAATAAGCTTACTCAAGAATTTACGACAACTAAGCACGAGAACATGAAGTTTAAGTTTGTAAAACCATAATAGAAACAGTGTAATCATTATTAGTTTTCTCAAAACATTTGTAATTACGCAAAGGATGCAAAAAGGATTAGGGGAACCCACTTCTGAACGAACCTTCAACCTACACGTCGACCAAAAAGAAGGGTGATAAGTCAATCAAATAACCCCGCTTGAGTATACAATCCAGTAACTATAACGCTGCCCATGCATACAATCCGGTAATTATAACCCTACCCAGGTATACAATCCGATAACTATAACCCTGCATTCGTTGTGTTTGTTGGGTTCTAGTAAAAAGTATTATATTTGGTGAGAAACGTGAGAATTAGTTATAAAAGATAAAACGAATAGGAAAAAAGATAAAAAAAATCTTTTAAAAAAAGTTAAACTTTAGTGATGGAAATTTGTCGCTAAAGTAATTAGGGTTGTTGCACATCTGTTGTAGATATAGTCTTTCGCCAATCTATCGTTGATGGTGTCCGTCGTTGATTCGTCATTAATAAGTCCGTCACTGATAGTATTCTACACGACCTTTGCATCGAGAACTTTCTATAATGGATCGGTGATAGGTACCGGTTTTTGTGCTGGATTAAAGACGGATCAGTCTGTCATTGACAGGGTCAATTTTTGTAGCGCATCAAAACAAAAGTATCCGAGTATTCGATATACTACACTACAAAACAAATAACATTTACCCATAAAAATTTACCAAGGAAAAGATCCATCTATGATTACCGACGAATCACCTAAAAAGTACCAATTAATAATTCGGTGAAATCCAACGTTTTTCAAGAAAATACCAACGGATCACCAGATTTAACTTTGTATTAACGGTCAACAAAATGATTAGTCGTTTTTTATTTTCTTATTTAGTTACAACTCTAGTATGGATAATTGGATATGAATATATGTATTAAGTATTTATTTTAGAGTTTGATTGAATTAATAATTAGGAAATTTAGATACAAGTGTATGTATGTATAGATTATAGATGAGTTGAAGGGAGAGTAGAGGGGGTTAGTTGAGTTTAAGAGCGGATTTTAAGGGCTCGAGAAACAATTCCCAAGACGAAGGCAGAGGGCAGAGAGAAGATAGAGCCTCGTGGCCGACAGCTATACGCTCCCACTTTACGCTACACGCACTTTCATCTCACGTGACTCCACTCCAACTCCACTTCAGTCAAACCTCCTCCATTTTTATTTATTTACCTTCTTCAATATCCATCATATATCTATCTTTTACTAAATTATAATTTCTTTGTTTTAATGGCAAATAACTGACAGACACGTTTTAATACGAAGTCGACGAGGTATTCAGGATTCATATACACGGACACCCGACTAATCGTAGGCGACCATGGACCAACCCGAAAGCCGACCTATGGTCAGGGTATCGCCACATGCTCACTCCATGAATCGAACCCGGGTAGACAAGAATCCCATCCACTGTCCATCCCAATGATGTTACTGGCCACTAGGCTACTAATGCTTTGGTATAATTAATAAGGGTATAATTGGAGAAAAAAATACAAAAAGCTCATAAAATGCTACTCCAACTAGTGTTTTAATATGTCAGCTTATGGTCCATCCAAACATGTACTAGTTTAAAAACTAGATTATCAGCTAGCTTATTTTTACCAAACACAACCTTAATGTTTATCCATTTACATCAAAGGGTGTTAGCTCAGTTGGATAGGTAACATCCCTAGGGGTGTGGGGTGAAAGCTACACTACCAGGGTTCAAATCCCACAGGTGACTTTATGAGATATCCAGACTTTGAATCTGGTTCTTGGGGCCGGGTTCGGGGTCGGTACAGAAGAATCCAGTCTATGGGATCCACTTCCCTGCCGGTCGGGTTCAACCATAGGTTGGGCCGTGTCACAGCGGATTAGTGGGATTGCCTAATTGGAGGCCTGATACCGCTGGAGCGTGTGTGTGTTAGCTTGTCGTTCAAAAAAAAATGTTTATCCATTTACATCACCTCGTTTCCTTTAAATTTAACCGCTGAATGTATCGTTTACTTATCAATAATCTCAACATCAATATCTCACAAAATGTACATTACATGTGGAGTGTGTTATTATGGTTATTTGAAATTAAAATTATATATGCTAAAATCTACTCAATTGACATGATGAATAGTGGTTTTCATGAAATCATGTTGGTATCTCGAATACTATAACTATATAAAGTGTTCCATATAACATTTTACATAAAAACCATGAACTCACTTCTAGACATATTAGCTAGCTAACTAAGGATGTGTATCAAGATCATCACGGACAAAGACAAAGAGAAAGTCTAGATGTAATCTAGACTCTATTGGGAGATGTTTCTCATATAATGCTATATGTATACATATATATTATATATATAGGGTTAGATTCAAATGTGAACCACTTTTTGGTTGTAAACGTGAGGATAGCCCAGAACGCGACACGTGCCAATGTGACTTCCGCGGATTAAGCTTTATTCAGTCTGCATAAACCCGCGGATTAGCGTTATTCATACTGCATAATGCTATTATGCAAACTAAATAAGTCTTGAATAAAGTTAACCCGCGGCTAAGTTGTCCGCGTCAGAGTGCGACTAAGCCTTATACATACTGCATAAAGCTTTATTCAGTCTGAATGATAGCGTTATGCAGTATGCATAAGCTTAGTCGAGAAAATTTCAGATGGTCACGTGGCACGCTCTGGACTGTCGTCACGTTCACAACTAAAAAGTGGCTCACATTTGAACTTTCCTCTTTCTCTCTCTCCCTCTCTCTCTCTCTCTATATATATATATATATATGTTTAAAGATGAGTACATTATAACATGCCAATGCATAATTGCATATATTCTTGTTAGTCACCTCGATGCACTCATATGTGTGATATATGCATGGTGTCATAGGTAGCCCACATGAGAAATATTAGAGGTGTGGCAACATATAATCACCACATTAATGTCACATGTTTACCATGAGTATACATTCTAATCAAATTAATATATCCATGCAATCAATCGTACATAACCACAAAAGATCTAGAAGAAATATATTTTTGGTCAGAATTTTTATTGGCATGCACTCCAACTACTATACCAATAAGAATACAAAATTTTGAATTATGAAGCTATCGAATTTTGTGCTTTTATGTAATAACACATCATATTTATTAATAAGTTGTCCATCATTTAGGTAACAGATTGTTTTAAGCGGTCGATGAAATGAAAAAAAGAAAACCCACTAGCAAGACGTTAAACGGGAACAAGGAAAAAAGTTAGAAGAAGCATTTTTAATGGGATTACAAGTTTATAACACTAATTGGACCAATTTTTCTATACAATTTGCTCCTAATTTTTCTATGCAATTTCCCTTTACTTTTTTGAAAGGCAGCAGAAGATTTTTCTATGCAATTTCCCTTTACTATTCACCCTAAAAGAAATATTGGGATTGAACCCAGTTTGGGAAGTTGGGAGCAGCTTTTTGAGTTGTTGAAAAGCTTATTGTTCATGGAGGTCCACAACATCCAGAAGAAAGTGAAGATTATACCTAGCTATTTAGGTAATAGATTAATGTTTATATTTTGAATTTATTTTTAAAGGTTGCAAAAACATTGCCAATGCTTTCAATTAGTTGCACATTTAATTTTATTCTCTTCTATAAGGTTCGGACTAAATGTTAAAAATCGGACATTGTAAAATATTTAGGTCTTGTTTGGTAAGTATAAACTAGATTTTTGTTAACAACTTATTTTATTAGTTACTTAAAAAGTATACTTAATTTTAGTTTCTTATATGATGTAAATATGTTAAATGATTTTAATAAAATATCTAATTTAACTATCAATTATATTTTTTTAACTATATTAAGTAATATTATAATTGACTATTTTTTAAAATGTTCTTTTTGATCATTTTATAAAATTTATTTTAATTGTTAGCTAATATTTGTTAAACATGATTTATTTATTAATTAATTTGTCAAATTCTTCTTTTATTGGTCAATAGTCATTAACAAGAATTTAGAAGGAAAAATGTTATTAATTGTTTATGTTTATGCATACACAAGTGTGTGTTTATATATAGATAAGTATTTAAAAAATATTAAAAAATAGGAAGGAAAAAACCCTATTAAAAAGTAAAAAATTAAATAAAAAGACTGAATGAAAGTGTACTTTCAACCAAGAGGTACGTTGTGGAAATCAATTGGGATCTCTAAAAGCCACATTCAACATGTCCAATCCACCAACTCAATTATCAAATCATATAACATTGACTTAAGCATAATTCTTTTTCTATGTAACTTAAATTAAATGCTAAAACCTTTGTTCAGCCCTTTTCCACCTACTAGTTTTTCCCTGAAGCTTCTGTCTTAATTATTAAGACCTAGCTTCCCTAGAAGATCAATAGTTTGTCCGAATCTCTCAATAAACCACGTTTGTTATCATTGTCTGTCCAAAATTTTCTATACCTTCGTACATAAACTTGTATAATTCCTATGTTATAATACTAGCTTTTAGCTGATTCACACAAGAACTATACGTTCATACATGAAACCATGTAATTTATATATCAATCACGAAATTCACAACTAAAATCATTCGAAAGAAATACATATTAGACCATCCGCTGCCGGCTGTGAAGGGAGGCGTCAAGGAGGCTGGTACCGACCGGTACCCTCGGCAACACCGCCGAGGGTAATCGGCAAGGGGGGAAAACGGCACAGCCATACCGGTTGAGTAGACGACCCCCCCCCCCCCCACCCTCTCTCTCCTTTCTCTCTATCTCTTTTTTTTTCTCTCTATCTCTATCTAAATAATTAATAAACATAGTTTATAAGGATTGGTAAGGTGTTTGTAAGATAGTGAAAAGCTGATGTAGCGCTGATATAGCAGCTAGTACCATTGGAAAGAGGCAAGACTACTATGGATGGTCTTAGTGTAAGAAAAGGGCCTTAATTATAATTGATATTAATTGCATACATATATTGATCTATAAACATAGTTTATATATATATAGAAAGTTACTTTAAGAACATATAAATAAAGTTTAATTAATGCATGGTCATAGCTTTACCTAATTGGAGACTTTACAAGCTGTTACCATAAAGAATCCCATTCCCCTGGCCACTAACTTCCGCTAACCCCCAATAATTCCTCGCCCACACAAATAATAATTATTATAATACTTATCATAAGCTTGCTTAAAACAATATTTAACTAAAAGATAACAATAAATATTATTTTGTTATAATTATAAAAAAATACAACATCCATTAATAAATACTTAACTTTTACCTAACGTTTGTCAAGTATTATGAAACATTACAAATAAAATTTACCAAAAAGATAGAAAGAAGAATACTTTATTGGTTTCTAAGTATTTTAATTGTATAATTTAATGTATCCAAAAGTTAATAACTATTATAAGTGTTTTACATAATGTTTCTCTCATCATTGTACTTGCCTTAAATATATTTGGTTGATATGATGGTTATTTATTAATTTATTTTTTTTAAATTATTAAAATCATTGGAACATATTATTTTGAGTTAAATTTGCATGTTAAAGAGTATCTATCAAATATCTATTATCCCAATCTATGAACCCCGAAATATTATATTACAAACTACAAAGTGATTAAATTCCTAGCTTTATAAATTCCAATGTCTAGCTTTGATGGCTTTAATTATGAAAATTAATATATATATATATATATATATATATATGCTCAAACAAAAACGCTAACTATATATGAGAATACAAGGAATTTCGCCCATGTTCAAACGAGAACGTTAACTAATAGGAAAAATAGGATGCAAACGACTTTGGACGCGACTTAAAGTCACGGGCAAAGTCACATAAATCATATGTGATTTTGTACAAGAATCATATGCGATTTTGTACGTAAATTATATATGGAAAAATCGCATGAATCATACGTGATTTTGTACGTGAATCATATATGATTTCGTACGTAATTTTTATACATTGAAAAACTCTCCGGATCTCGTATGAACCTATCTCTCTTTCTCTTTCTTTCTCTCTCTTTATATATATATACACACACATATAGACTTAGGATCATGTGTGAGACCAAAGTTTTTACACTTGAAACTTCATAGTAAAACACCGTAAATGTAACCTTCACAAGGTTTTTCTTGTGAAGGTTCGAAGTTTTTTTTACCTTCACATTGATTTTATATGACGTTTCAAGTATAAAAGTTTGGTCTCACGGATCTCATGAAAACTTGTTGGTCTCAAGTGACCCCAACCCCTTTTTTTAACGGCAAAACGAAATTTTATTAACTAGCGAGAAGCTAGATCAAAACACTTACAAACTGAATTAACAGGCTCCGTAGACCAATCGCTCCAAGTAACCCTCCTACCAAAGCCGGATCTAACATTTAGCCACATTAATGCTTGAACCTGAATAGCGTTTACAATACCTAAAGCACTTGTCATTTTTCCTGAGAAAAGCTTATAATTTCTTTGCTTCCACATCTCCCAACCCTATATACACATACACACACACAGAGAGAGAAATAGGAGGTCTAGGATAAAACCTCAAAAAATGAAAAACTGAGAAATACTCTGATAACTCTTTATCTGGACAATATACTTATGAAAACAAGTTAATTAAGTTGTTTTTTAATTCTTATGCATAAGTGCATATACACCTGTGCATATTACAATTCATTTATATATATTAATGCATACTGTCTAGATGAAGAATTGCCAAGATGTGTTCCTTAGCTTTTGTAATGGTATGTAATGGTTTTTACAAATGCATACCGTATATATTAATTAATATTTTTAAAATATTATGCGTTTATACGATTGATATATAGTACTCTATTTCTTGAACAAGAATCCATCTCAATCACAATCTCTTTTTGTGTCATTTTGATATTAATCGTGATAAATAATCAAATTGATGTCTCTATAGTCTATACATTGCGCACTTAATATTAATAATTATTTCATTAACCATATGCAAAATTTATTAAAAACATTATCCGTACTTTCTTAAAATTTTAAAAGAGAGATCCATTGTTCACTATGTTCCCTACTAGATGCAGTGACTATTTTATTTCAATCGAAATTAATACAATAAAATATCTTATTATTTTAATTTTAATTTTTATTCACCAGATTTTTTTAGTAAAACATATCTTAACTAACAATAAAAATATTTATGGTGTATTTGGCAAAAATAAGCTAATTGATAAGCTAATTTTATAGTACATGTTTGTATAGACTATAAGGCTGTGTTTGGCAAACATAAGCTAGCTTATATCATAAGCTAGCTTATAAGCTAGTCCATCCAAACATGTACCAGGAAGCTAGCTTTTTGAAACGCTACTTTGAGTAGCTTATGAGGAGCTTATTGTAGCTTTTTCCAATTATACCCTTATTAATATTAATTATTAAATTCAAATATACCATTTTTGGTCATTTTACATACTCATAGGCTAGTTTTGTCAAACATAATTTGTTCATACGCTAGCTTATCAGCTACTAGCAAGCTTATTAATCAACATGTAGTTTATCAGCTATCCGCTAGCTTATAAGCTACGCTTGCAAAACATAGCAAGCTACTTATTGAAATGCTAGTTGAAGTAGCGTTTCAGAAACTTTTTGTAATTTTTTTTTCAATTATATCTTTATTAAACTTAACTTTTTTTGGAAGGGTATTTGAGGCTTTGCCCCGCTTATTAATATTAAATATTATAACCTAAGATACTCTATTTGATCATTTTACAAATTCATAAACTAGTTTTGCCAAATTCATAAACTTATTAGCTACTAACTAGCTTAATTATTAATCAACAGTCAGTTTATCAACTATCAGCTAGCTTATCAAAGAAAGGCTATGTTTGACAAAAATAAGCTTATTGAATGGACAATAAGCTAGCTTATATAAGCTTATTAAACTTAACGTTAGTCGGAGTAACGTTTTAGAAACTTTTTTTAGCTTATGTCAATTATCCATTTATTAATATTAATTATTATACTCTCAGATATCCTTTTTGATCATTTTATATATTCATAAGCTAGTTTTTGCCAAATATAATTTATTCATAAGTTAGGTTATCAATTACTAACTAGCTTATTAGTCAATAGTTACCTTATCAACTGTCGATTGATTTATTAGCTACTTGCTAACTTATCAACTAGTTCGTCCAAAAACCTTAATTACACATTATTAATATTTACATGAAGCATTTTTTTGAATTATCCTAGTTTTTTATGCATATATTAAAATCTTTAGGTTATGAGGAATGACTGCTTTTGTCCCCTCTCTCAAACCCTTCTTTCTCTCTCTTTGTTTTCCCTCATCTCTCTTCCCCCCTTTCCCTGTACTACTCTCTCATATATCCTTTGTTTTCTAATCTCTATTCAAATCTAGGGTTCAACATCCATCCATCCATCCATCCACAGAGCCCCTCTTGTTTTTCTATAATTTCCCACTTCCTATATCTTATATATATTTCCTCTAATAAAAAACCCCTACTTTTTTATATAATTTTCTTCATCATTTTTTATAATTTTCTTGTTTTCTGTTGCTTGTGTGTGTTTTCTTTTGATGTTTGTATAATCATATTCCCATGGCTGGTTTAGATTTAGGCACTGCTTCTCGTTACATTCATCACCAGCTCCACCTCTCCGACTTGCAGCTCCACAGCAGCCAGCCCGAAAACCACCACCTCTTCGCCGACGGCACCCACGGACAAGACGACGATGTTGACGGTCAAGGCGGACACGACATGGTGTCCCCGAACTCGGGCGGGGGCGGAGGCGGGGGCGGCGGATCGGGTGACATAGTTGGGCGGAGGCCGAGAGGCCGTCCCGCGGGGTCGAAAAACAAGCCGAAGCCGCCCGTTATCATCACGAGGGAAAGCGCCAACACGCTTCGGGCACACATCTTGGAGATCGGAAACGGGTGCGACGTGTTCGACTGCATCGCGACGTACGCGAGGAGACGGCAGCGGGGGATCTGTATACTGTCCGGGAGCGGGATCGTGACCAACGTGAGCCTCCGCCAGCCGGCCGCGGCCGGGTCGGTCGTGGCCCTCCACGGCCGGTTCGAGATTTTGTCCCTTTCGGGATCTTTCTTGCCGCCCCCGGCTCCGCCGGGGGCGACAAGCCTGACCATCTTCTTGGCCGGGGGCCAAGGTCAGGTGGTCGGTGGGAACGTCGTCGGTGAATTAACGGCCGCGGGGCCGGTTATCGTCATCGCCTCCTCGTTCACTAATGTCGCATACGAAAGACTCCCGCTAGAAGACGAAGAGCCCGATGGCGGTGGGCTTCAGATGCAACCGCCCGCTTCTCAAACGGACGGTGGCGGGACCGGGGGCGGGTCCGGAAACCCGTTTCCGGACCCGTCTTCGGGTCTACCGTTCTTCAACCTGCCGCTGAGCATGCCTCCGAATGTTCAGCTGCCGGTGGACGGATGGGGATCGGGCGGTGGAGGGAACTCGGGCGGACGTTCGAATAATAACAACAACCCGTTTTAATACGGGTCGGGTCACAGGTACCCTTTTGTTTGGAAATCGGATTAGGGTTATTAGCTTTCTCTTTTGGATCATAAGATTGTTCAGCAAAAATCATCACTCCATCAAAAACTACTACTTTCTTCTCTTGTTATATTTGGTGTTTTGATCTTTTTTTTATCTTTCTTTTCTTTGGGGTTTCTATTTGTAACTTTATAATCTGTCCTATGAAAATAGTCTTCTTAATTAATTTGTGTTCCATCTTCATCAATCTTTATAATTTATATCTCTCTTCAATTCATCACACACACACACACACACACACATATATGTATTAAAGATTTGGGATTTTTTCAGGAATGTGTCATTGTGGAAGTTAAGACACTAACTAAGAGTTGATGTCTCCTGTGAATGAAGCATTGATTATGAAACTTAAGGTTTTTGGGTAGTGGGATGTTTTGTTTTCTGTTGCATTGTTTTCAGTAAGACTATAAGTTATAAATATGGCAACAGATGTTAATTATATAAACAACACTAAATTAAACATGAAAATTAATTTGGAACTTTGAGAAGTTTTGTGTTGTGATAGTTAGTTTAATTAATTAGTTGGTTATTTTCTTTTATCAAATTGCTTCAATTCCTCCATGAAATTAACTTGAAAATTTGAGTAGTCTTGTGATGGTTAGTTAATTAGTTGCTTGTTTTTTTTCTTTTAACTATCAAATTGTTTTCTTTCCTCCTCACAAACGTTAACATAACGACTTTCTTCGTTTACGATTTCGTAAAGCAAACGATACTACGTTTATTTTTAGAAACGTATAACCGTAATGCATGAAATGCCTTCGATCGATCGATATGATGTGTGTTTTTTCTACTTGTATTCATGGAATTAAACTTGATTCATGATGTCTTTAATTACAATGGTGTGTATTTATTTATATAAGATAGAATTCATCAAAAAAACTGCCAATTTGCTGGAATCTTGATTCTTGATATAGATTAATTAATAGATGGAGTTCTTGACTTCATGTAAGGTCAAGATTATATATATATATATATATATGTGCCATGATTAATTGCTGTTTAATTAAGTTCCCTTTCATTGCTCAACCTTCTATATGCATCATTTATTTAAATTGCACACCTCCCTCGTTGAATTTCTTGAAAATGGCAATCTCTCTTTTTTTTCTGAAACCCATGCCCAATTGTCTCTCTCTCTCTCTCTAGATATATATATATATATCACACATAGCATTAGATT
Organism: Centaurea solstitialis; assembly: GCA_030169165.1. Classification (NCBI taxonomy): domain Eukaryota; kingdom Viridiplantae; phylum Streptophyta; class Magnoliopsida; order Asterales; family Asteraceae; genus Centaurea; species Centaurea solstitialis. Next base: position 77,944,674 of record CM058044.1, read on the forward strand.
TTCAGCTTTGATGAAGTATATATATATATAGAATATATAGCTAGGTTCCAATTTGCATGCAGTGATAAATGGAAAAACTACAAATGGAGTAGTTAGTTCAAGGTGTTGCCCTAGCTTAATTAACAAAATGTCAGCTTAATCATATATATAGTTTCCAGAATCTCAATTCACTTTAATCAGTAGTGTTCATGTTTTAAGTACTGTTTGATTCTCAATTTAAGTTTGTAATTTTGACCAACTTTATGCAGTTTTTTTTTGCCTTTCTGTAGTAAAATAATATTTGGCATGTGGGTAACATATGAGTTAGTTAAATTCATATAATTAAAAACCCATGCTGCACATGTTCATTTATGACTACTAATTGATGATGTTTAACAACTTCTAATAACACAAAGAATAACACCCTTTTTTCTATATGTTCAACTCCAAATTAAACATGTAATTAAACATCATAAAATCGTTATAAATCTTTCCACATTTTTTTATTTATACATTTTCTAAACAAATACATGATTTGTCTTGTAATAATTAACTATATATATATAGATTTTCTTTTATGAATCATAACTTTGGTATGAACTCGGTTATTTTTATGCGTTATAATTAATCTTGCTAGAGCAAGTTTTAAGTTTTAAATATATGTTTGATGATGATATGCTAATTAAAACTTTTGTTCATTTTATATTATTGGTATTTTTGTCTCCCCCTATATATATATATATATATATATATATATAAAATTAAGAAATTGGACATGTTAATTTGTCTGTAATTTTTAATCTTTAATAATGATTTAAGCTTAATTTAATAATACGGTTGTTGCTCAATAAATTAATGAAGTAGACCTTCTATATTTACATGATAGCTTAATGGAATTTGTCCTTTCACTCACTCGGATGGATAAGTAAACATAGATAATATATGATACTAGTTGGAGTCGTTTCAAGCAAAATAAAGATAACTAATTGTTATATATAGCCAATTAATTTCCTTCTTTATGAAAGATCTACGTACGTGTTCAAATTCAAAATGTGCTATTCTTCAGTGCGTTTTTATATTAAAATGTTGTACTATAAATGAGTTAATTTGCATCTCTTTATCACGCATTTTCTTCAACGCACTTGAAATAAATTAAACAAGCCAATTAATTAAGGTCTTATAGCTAGCTAGACATTGCTTTAGATTCCTTAAAAACATAATTAAACAAGCATATACGTGGAGTGATTGTGGTCATGATGATCTTTATTATAAGGTTTGTGGTGCAACTTTAAGACTCATGTTCTTTTAGTTAGAGAAATCTATGATTATATTTATATATAACTTACTTTTTGGGTACATTAATTACCAAGAATAAGTTTGGATGAAGTAATGTGTATTCTTTGAGACTAGAGAAAAAGAAAAAGTGTTTTTGCTTGCATTTTTTTGTTAGGAGTAATCAATTCAATCGAACAAAATTTTGTAAGGGTAGAAAGAAATTTGTGTAGAGTTAAGAATTCTTATACAAAATCAATACAATAATGCAAAATCAACAAGCACATTCAATAAAATCACAATAAACATACTTGTTAATGTTGATTCTCCATGTCATTAACCCCGACTAATTGAGGTATGCACGTCAGTAGTGTCTTAAGACAAAATTCAGCCCTGGGTATCAGCGTTTGTCCAAGGATACAACAATCGAATTCAAGTTTACACTTGAATCTAACGGGAATTCGATCATGTTGTTTGATGATGGATTTCATGTGAAGAGAAAGCAGAAATTAAAGTGAATTTTGGCTATCACAGATCCCAGAAACTGATCCATATTTATATGATTGGGTTTACGAGACACGATTGATTAATTGAAAGGGTGCGACTGTTAGGGCCCGTGTAGCTCGCAACGCGAGCTATAAGGCTCGCATCGCGAGGCTTACATTCCATGATCCAGGAAAATGCCGCATAGCAAGCCCTACGTCCTCCTGTCGCAAAGCCATGAACAGAAAGTTAGAAACCCATCGGTGACTATCTCGCATTGCGAGCCTGATCCCTCGCGTTGCGAATCATATATGTGAATTTCAGAATCCCATTCGAGAATGTCTCACATCTAGACCCACAACCCTCGCGTCATGAGGAAGGAATGAAAGCAAATTTCAAAAATGTATACATGGATCAGAGGGATCCCACCATGAACCTCACACACCAAATCCCAAAGTTTTAAATGATTTGTTTAAAGCCCATGAGTTGGTGTTTATTAAGTCAACTAAAGTTCCTTTAGGTTACTATGTAGAGCAAGTTTCTCAATTCCTTACTAACTTCCAACATTTTCTTCATCTCTTTTTCAATTAAGTAAAAATGGTCACATAAACTATTCAAAAGCCATAGATCATCTTGGCAATGAAGTGGCATTTGCAAAAGAAGAATATGATTGCTTGGATAAAGGAAGAGAAGAATATGATTGCTTGGATAAAGGAGTAGTTAGGGAAAATTAAGCTACCAACTCATTTTGAGATATAATTAAGCATCTCAACTTTCTATAGGATTTTAAAATGACAAACACCCATTTCAGATCGAAAGACTTGCAAACTAATGATGCGAACAATTACGCACTATGCTAATGGATGATAGGTACACTTGCATCCTTTAACAATCACTATTTAGACACGCAAGTGCAAACACGCTTAAAAAATTCAGAAACAATACGTCTTTTGCCAATTGTTGCAAAAGCAACGACTTTCAATTGTTAGAAACATTTGGAGTCGTGTTAATTTAATGATTTGCAAATAATGGAACCTAAACAATTATTCTGCTTACATCGTTGACATGGCTTGAAAATGATTGATGCATATGTCTTCACCCTTTTTTTTGTTTTTTTCTTCTATGGGTTCAAGCTATAGTCAAAAGATGAGGATGGACGTAAATGGAAATAAAATTTTGTTGAAGAGGATGGACATAAATGGAAATAAAATTTTGTTGAACTTAAAAAATTGCCTGCTATTTGTTAATAAAAATGAAAGTTAAAGGAAATAGGATAAAAATCGAATTTAATTATTATTAGATAACTAATAATTAATAAATTGTGCATAAAATAATATGATCAACTTCCATAACATGTGTTATTGGTCATAACCTTCCTTTATATTCAATTCATTGATCTTAATTTACTATCTTCGAGACAACGGAACGACTTTAGAAAACCTTAATTAATATGTTACTTTTTATTGTCATATTGTTTGCATCATGTGAACAAAATAAGAACTTAAAGAATCGTTTATAACTTCTTTATTGGTTATATATACATACCTTTCATCATCAACTTATATTAGATTTGTATAAATCAAATTAAACTTATTATAAAACAAAACATAAATTTACACATATGTTTCAATAAACTAATAAAAAGTACATTGAAATGACAAAATTACCAATCTAAAAACCACTTCCTATAACCAATTAAGCCACTTTTGAAACCTCTACACTATGATTTAACTTTGGTTAGTTTCAAAGGCACTCTTTGAAGAGGTTGTGGAGCACTTAACGAACCCGGCTGGCAAGGAAGTGCAAATATTGTTGCTATCTATTATATGTTTTGCTGTACCTTGGGTTAGGGACGGATTTAGAACTTTTTTTAAACGGTGGCACCATTTAACTATAAAGAACATATATAAAGAAAATTTTCACAAATTCTCTATTGGTCTGGTGGTTGGTTCATTGCCTTTCAAAAGTGAAGTCTCAAGTTTAATTCTTGGTACAGGAAATTTTTTATATAAACATTAAATTTGAAATTAAAAGCAAAAATCTAAAAAAAAAATGTCTCTAATAGGACCTGAATCCATGACCTCATGGTTATAAGGCAAGTAGCTAACCAACTCAAACAAATAAAACTTATGTTTTTACTATAGTTTCAAAATATATATGGTGGCACATGACAAATTGATACGGTGGTACCGTAATTTTTTACACTACGACGAAGGAATTTAACTGTGGCCCGTGCCACCGTGTGCCCCTAAATAGCTCCGTCCTTGCCTTGGGTGGTTTGGAGGAGTTGAAATGCGGAAGTCTTTGATAGCAAGCTGCAATCCATTCGTAAAGTGGTTAATGAGGTGCACGTTTTCTCTTTTCTTTGGTTTAAAAATAGAGTCAACTTGGGGAGGAAAATTAGTTGGGAAAACTGGAGTTGTAATCCCTTTCTTTGTATCCTAGACAATTTGTAATCGAGTGCCTTGCTAAAGTTTAGTTTATTCAATAAATTTGTTTTTCGCTGATAATTAATCAATAGATTAAATACAATATGTGGTAGTGATATTGATTGCATTGGATACATGTTTTCTGTAGTTGGTCTTGTAAATGGCACAAAAGGCTTATAGGGTTTTGCCAACAAAGGATGGGTTGGCTTGAGTTTTAATTTCAAAGCTATATATGTGTATTTGATGTTGAACAAATGGAACATGATGAGACATTTATATATAGAAGAATGTAAGTATGAGGGAAGTTCATTTAGAAACCAAAAAAAGAGTAAAAACTTACAAACCGATGGTTTTTTTTGGTTTAAATCAACGAAACTCTTCATAAAGTTATTAATTATGATGCAAATGTTTCATATAATTTATTTTTTAATGAAATTGTTTCATATTTTGGTGTTTTTTATATAAAAATGAAAAGGTTTCATACATTTTTCTATGCTTATGAAACAATTCTATGTATTTTCTTTAATCCTATGAAACCTTGTTATTTTTACAAAAAAGAACATCAAAAAATGAATTATATGAAACATTTGCATCATATTAAACAACTCTACGAAAAGTTTTCGTTGATTTAATCTATGAAACCATGAGTTTCTACGGTTTTTACTCTTTTTTTGGTTTCTAAATGAACTTGACTCATGTAAGTATTTATGTTAAGTTACCGCATACTTAAACACATATAATTATTTATTCAAGAGAAGTTAGTAGTTATGAACAGTCCTTACAGATAGTCACAAAATTAAAAATATGATCGATAGGTTAAGTTGTATATATGCATGTTATAGACTTTTGCATTATTTAGTATTTAATACATCTCACATAAAATCAAGAAATTATTGCTAATCACAGGGTAGGAAATTTCTAGTTTTTTATAATAAGCTCGATTTCAAATTTTGAATGTCAAAAATAGTAAGCCTATATTATGTATAAATTAAAGAACCTTGTGTATACCTGAAAACTAGTGTGAAACATAGTATTGTTTCTCTTTTCTTTGTTTTCATCCTACATCTCAATTTCAGTTTTTGATTCGTTGTAGTTTCACGTACAAGAGTAAATCAAGCAACAACAATTGTGGTGGGATATGGATATCGGTGTTCGATATGGTTTTCGTTTGGCTCGGTTAATTAGTTCATTTCAGTTATAGAACTATATATGTAGTTATGTTTCATGGGTTGCTTTAGTTGTAAAGTGTTTGTGCTTCTACGCACGTTTTGTTTTACATAATTTTTTTATGGTGTGCACTATAAAACATGATCGAGCATCATTGAAGCGAAAAACCATCAATCAGATCACAAACGACAAGTTTAAGAGAGAAAAAGATCATTGATAAAAAAATGTGAGCAACAAAAACCTAAAGGTGTTGACAAATTTATAATAAATATGACCTTTTAATCAAGCCTATACCATGGCTATGATGACGGTGGCCATGCTATATTCTATAAATAGTCGCCTGATGATGGTGGGCATGTTGATAAAATAAATACACAATTTAAGAACATGTTTTTATGTAAACCACAAGGGTGGTGGCATACTGGTAAAAGATCTAAGAGATGTGGTGGAATATCTCATTTACCCTGAGTTCTAGTCCAAGCGTTAACATTCTGTTGTTAGATTTAGTCTCAGACAACTGTAATTTAATTATCAAATTGTCAAGGAAGTAATCAGCCTAGATGAACCTTTTTATGTAATTATGTGTATTGTAAGTGGCTATTAAATTTTGTTTAGCAATTAAATGAAGAGTTAATGATCAATATGGGACAAAATTATGAAAATTTTATTCATCTATACCGACATGTTCTCCAAAAAAAGGTTTTCATATAAAAGTATATTTGTTAATCTATTAATAATATATAGTCCTAGAGTTAAGCAAAGAATATTTAATGTGGTAACATATATAAACATGTGAAAGGTGTTGTCTTTTATGATATCTTAACCTATAAATTATTACCCATTCTTAAACATTTAAATCACTTTCTTCTTGGATTAAATAAAATCCAAATCTAGTTACTTTAAATAACTAATATAGTATATGTATTAAGAATTATAGCTATATACATAATGGATTTGAGTGTCACTAAGAATATAAATTGTATACTCTAATTAACTATCTAACAACTTAAATATAATATTTGAACTTTTTGTATTATAAATCATCAACTTAAATTTATTCATGGACGGTATATATGGTATGTTAAACCAGATTCCTACAACCTGTATACATACTTAAACGATTATTTTTTGAAAAATGATATTTACAAAAGGACAGAAGCACGTAATAAATAGCAAAAACAAACGATAGAACATATGCTAGAAGCTCGACAAATAGTATGACATTCACTCAGGCAAGACTCTCAGGTGGCAAGAAAATGGAAATAGTTCATTTGAATCTCATGTTGTCAATGATGGTCCCAATTTCTATCCTGACACTAGTTGAAGCATACTTTTACACCTCTTTCTCTTTGTCAACCTGACTGTATGTTACATTACATGTGCTTTTTAAACCGCCAAATAAGTATTACATGGTTATAAGTTATATCTTGGTAAATAAAACGTTACTTGCATAGATATAATATAATAACATGAGACATTTAAGCTTTATTCTTAATTAATTTATAATTATCAAAAACGACTTAAAATTATATTTTAAAGAATAGTATTTTAACATTATTTCAATGAACACCATTTTATATTTTATTACATATTTATTAATTATTTTATTACAATAAAATAACATTTTGTTGTTAACCAAGTAAACAATTCAGTAAGAATTCTCTAATCAAACTTATTAAATACAAAATTTTAACTTATATGACATTAAAAATGTTATTGATTTAAAAAATAACTATTGAACCTGATCTTATACTTCAAAAAACTATATTATAATCAGTCTAACAAGTTTCAACTCAATTCAACAAAATTATAACATTGAAAACCATAGATCCAATTGAACAACCAACTTAACCCAGACTGAAAAAAAAAACAGAAAGAAGCATATATAAACAAGAACAACCAGATTGTTGATTGATTCTACAAGTACATTCAATTTCAATCTTCATTCCTAAATTCAAAGTTTCACAGAAATACTCTTCTAATAATAATAATCATATAAGATAGATGAACATCATCCTAAGATACCGGTAGCGGCCCACCGACCATGCTCCCCTGCTTTTAGATTCAATAAAAAGAAAACAAGATACTCAAGTTTCGAAACAATAGAATTCAAGTATAACGCCTGCCCGTTAGCATATCGCAAATGGATCTATAAACTCGATGCAACGACCACCAACCTTCATCATCATGTCAGATTTTATCTTAATTTCAATTGGGGAGCATGTTCATGGTGGAGCTTGGCCACCCCATGTTTGAATACATGCCCATATTTTGCATTGGCTGCTGTTGTTGTTGTTGCTGTTGTTGCTGGTGAGGGTGGTGGCTTGCGTTGTTGTAGGAAGCGGGCATTCGATGAAGTGGGCTGCTACCACTTTCGTCAGATGATTCGCTTGACGGGCCTTCAGATGGAGGGCTTATTCCAGCCACACCCCCTCCATCACCACCACCGAAAGTCAACATGTTTGGTGGTCCAGCCGATGATGGCCCAACGCTGGATTTTGATTTCTTTGCCTCTGAAATGAAGCTACCAACGATAACCTGCAATACAAAACCATAAAAACAAGGCGTTTTGCCGTTTTCAATATACACATTTCCCATACATGTATAGATACATAAAGGGTCAGGGTGAAAACCTCAAGAAAATGGATAACCTAGGAACACCCTAAGGCCATCTTTTATGGCACCGGTGAGAAGGCGGTATCGGGGGCGGTACCGGCGGTAACACCGCTGCGCCATCGGTAGTGCCATACCGACACGCGCACCACCGGTAGTGCCATACCAACGATAAAAAGAGCCCAACGGCTATATTAACGGCTAGTTGGGTTTTTTTTTTGTTCTTTTTATTTTTCATTTATATCTATATATATACTCATTCTCCTCATCTTCTTCTCCACGCCATATTTACCTCTTATTCTCCAAAAAATGTTGGATTCTGATAACGATGATATAGATCTCGTCGTAAGTCAGATCATTATGAACTACATTAAAGCGATAGAGTTGGTTAAGAAATTGTTCGATAACAACCTTATCCAAAACGAGGTTGTAGAACCGTCGAACAAAAGACCGAGAGGGCGCGTAAAGATAGAGGTTGTGAAGAGGGACACGATAAATTTGTCACCGACTACTATTCTGAACACCCGATGTACAACCACTTCGACTTTGACCGCCGATTTCGTATGACTCGACGACTATTCTTAAGGATAGTTAACGATCTAGAAAGTTTATTTTTAATTTTAATGTTAGTTATTTTAATATATTTTATAAATTAAAAAAATAAAATGAGGGGTATGAGGGGTACCATAGGGGATGAAAGGTATGGAGTTGGTAGGGTAGTGGTAAAGATAGTGGAAAGCTGATGTGGCAGTCTGTAGGAGCTGTACAGTCTGCACCATAGTGGATGGCCTAATAGTGCAGTATGCACTTGTGCATACAAGTAACCAGTAACATGCACACATGCACATGTGCGTTAAAACCAAAAAACAACTTAAATTACGCATATGCATATGTACATACCGTCCAGATGAACAACGGTTATCAAGGTGTTACTCTAGCTTTTCATTATTAGGGGTGGGTTCAAATGTGAACCACTTTTTGGTTGTGAACGTGAGGACAACCGAGAGCGCGACATGTGGCGGATGACTAGGCGTCACGTCAGATCCACGGCGGGTGACTAGGCGCGATTCATGGGAGGGCATTGAATTAAAGGGGGGACCACACTCAAAGTCGTCACGAACAAAGTCAATTTGCAAGAACAAAGGAACAATTCTGGATCACATGTGATGTGGGTCCCACCACTAAATCATATATGATTTATTTAATGATGGGTCCCACATAACATGTGGCTTAAAATGCATTCTTTTGTTCCTACAAATGAGGTTGTTCTTGTATGAACCTCCCTATATATATATATATATATATATATATAGAGAGAGAGAGAGAGAGAGAGAGAGAGGAAAGTTCAAATGTGAACCACTTTTTGGTTGTGAACGTGAGGACAGCCGGGAGCGACACGTGGTGGATGACTAGGCGCCACGTCGGCTATGAGTGTGGTCCCCCCCCCCCTTTAATTCAATGCCCTCCCCACGAATCGCGCCTAGTCATCCGCCGTGGATCTGACGTGGCGCCTAGTCATCCGCCACGTGTCGCGCTCTCGGTTGTCCTCACGTTCACAACCAAAAAGTAGTTCACATTTGAACCCACCCCTATATATATATATATATATATATATATATATCTGTGTGTGTGTAACTTTGTATAGAGGGATCAAGAGACCTGTACAGGTGATGCAGCCACCAGCATCCCAGCAACACCACCGCCCAAAACTCGCCCATCTGAACCGGCAAGAGAAACGCTCAATCCACTAGGTCTGCTGCGGTTACCATTACTCTCCGAGTGCAAGAAAGAACCTGATAAAGATATTATCTCAAATCGCCCCTGAAAGTTAGATCAACAACCTAGTTAGATTCACAACATCAAGCACTAAATTCACCAAATCTACCACTCATAACCAGAGGAGACAGATATCAAGTCAACAGTTCAGACGTGTATCTATTCATGCACTTTGGGCTGTTCATCTGGTCTGAACCAGAATTAAAAAAAATCCAAAATAATATAAACGAAATTCTGAAACAAAAACTGGTTTTTAGAAAAATATTGAACCAAGAACTAGTTTTATAAACAATCTAGACCCTACAATTGATCCAAAAAAGAATATTGAATGTTTTATTAGATAGAAACCACAAAAGCAAACAGCTTGATCCAGAGACAATAACGAGAAATCTCTAGCAACGGAATAGAATCAGATCAAGATTAACGATCTTGGTACTGTATCATTAGTTACAGATTCCACCCATCCTAAAAAAAAGTCCTATATTACAATTCAGACTGAATTTATAGACAGTTGTCTTGTTCAAGATTAAACAAGTGAACAAAATGATCTGTGATCCACTTTTAAAGGAGTTGAACATCAACTTCCACAAAATTACTCTTTTAAGTTGATTTTACAAAAAGAAAACGACCATCTGATGTTTTGACCCACTGGTGTCCAAAAATAAAGACTCAAGTTGTAACATCTTAACAAGTGTAAGCTTAAGAGGAGAGGGAGTAAGGGTGTAAACCTCATAAGTTACAGTGCCACCAGACGTTGCTGGCTGACGAAGGGTCACATTGCAGATGGCGCCATTGGCAGATAGTATACAAACAGTTCGGGGTCCTTGTTGTGAAAATGCCATAATCGTCGAGGCTATATCCTGTCAATGGAAAAACCAACAGTTTCGATGAGGGGGTTACTCCAATGGCCACAATTTCAATAGGGGTGGCAATTCTCGGGTTAGTGGGTTGGTGGGTCACGGGTTGGCGGGTTGGAGGGTCAGAAACCTCAACCCTAACCCCACCCATTTAGCTAATCGTGTCGAATTCTTCAACCTTACCCGTGAAGGGTCGTGTCGTGGGTCGTGTCACGGGTTGGCGGGTTGGTGGGTTATAAACGGGTTGACGGGTCATAAGCGAGTTGACATGTCATAAACGAGTTGATGGGTCATAAACGGGTTGACAGGTCAAAGTTCATACTTCATACAATTCAAATAAAAACAAAGTTCCAATACAATTAAGTTCAAAAGCAACCAATATAATCAAGTTCAAAAGTATCCAAATACAACCAAGTTCAAAAGCAACCAAATACAACCAAGTTCCAAGTTCAAATAAAGCAAGTTTAAAGTTCAAAATACAAATAAACTTAGAGTTTGTTAGAATTTGTTCAAAATACAAATATAAAGAGTGGATTTGATTTTTTTAGTTTTTCTATTTTTTAGTATATAATAAAATATATATAAAAAATAATTAATTTAAATATAAACGGGTTCGCGGGTCAACCCACCAACCCCGCGGGTCAACCCTTGAAATTTGGTGGGTTGGCGGGTTAGCGGGTTGACGGGTTGGCGTGTCAAAAACCTCAACCCAAACCCTTTTATTTTCGTGTCGTGTCGTGTCGGGTTGGTGGGTCGTGTCGGAAATTGCCAGCCCTAAATTTCAATCACCCAAAGAAGGTAGGCCAAACAACCAAATAACTTCAATATATTCCAATATCATGTAAAATTAGTAAGAAAAAAATCACGAAATTTTGTATATAGGAAATAAATCTAAGATACTATTAAATACAGAGATTATCAAATCAAGTGATATGATTACAATTATGTATCAAACAACTTTTGAAAACTTTGCTCTTACATCTAGTTACCAAAACTACATTTACTTATTTAGGTTCACCCCAGAGTTCTTGACCAAAGTGCAGGGGACAGTACACATTTTCAGATTTTATGGTTGTCGTGAAGTGGCTAAGCTTAAGTTCATACATAAATAGTTAAATACCACAGATCGTCTTCTATTCAAGTTAGCATGCAGTAAATATGTATCATCGAAAAATTTGAACCAAGTATCAAAATATAACAGAAAAATATCAGCGTTATAAAAAGTGTGCCATGGCATGAGACGCATCTCCCCCTCCAAGTAGCAGCCGTGTAAGGCGACGCCTGTGCCATGGCGTTTTGAGACATGTTATAGCAAGCGTTTTCTTGAAGAAGTTATTGGACTTCGTTTAACTTTTTAATTATTATTTATTACTGTTTTAAAGTTTTATGTGTGTGAATATGATTTTTCTTATTATTATGTAGATTCGAAGTGTTCAAATATTATTGAGTAATAGTAGAAAAAGATATAAGCATGTGTATATATATATGATATGCACAACTTGCCACATCTTGAAAACCCCTTGTGCTCGCCACGGCTCCTAAAGATTGAGGCTTGATATCGCCATGCCACACGCCATTTAAAATCTTGGAGAACATAGAAGTCGTGAAACAAACTCGCTTACAATAAATACTACTTTTTAATGTTTTGTCCCAAGAAAATTGCAACGATTGACCCTACACTACCAATCAAATGTATAAAATACATTTTTCATGCTATAACTGAGGAGAAATGTTTGGATTTAGTTCGTAGTTCCTACATTAATGCTTTTGTAATGGTGATCACGGACAAATAAAGGTCTTTTGAGCCTAAAAGCATGCACAAAGCAGAAGTTTTTCTAAGTGGGATTAAAAAAAATACATAAAAAGCAGCAATCAGAAATAACAAACGATAGTGCTTAGTCAAGCCATCAAATTGACGAATTAATTGCAGACACTACTCTGTTTATGGGCAATCATACGAATCAAACTTCAATCACCATATCTTTTTAATTGACTAATACCACAGAAAAAGATCTTACCCAACTAAAAATTGCATCTGGCATTTCCAAACAAAATAGAAAATTCAGCAAGAAGCAAAGATTTTGATCTTTGTCCTTATAGAACTCAACAAACTAAGATGTTCGCCATCTTTCATACTTTGATTGCATGGTAGATTAATGATTTCTAACAAAGGATTTTTTATTGGATTCTTACATAACTTAATTACTAGCATCTTCTCTCACAAGTAGAAAAAATCTATATTCTGAAAGATATCGCTTACAAGGTAAACATATAGAGTTGCTTCCTATTGATAAGAAAAGATATCGCTGTGTTTCCAAATGTCCTTGTTTCCTCATTTTGAACACCAGTGTAGAAGAATAAACTCATGTAACTAACTATTTGCCGAATTTCAACAATTAAACATGTAAATATTGACAAGCACCAATTACCCAACATTTATTAAAGCAATTTGTTGATAGAAAGTTCTAATGCATATCGTGAATTCATATAAACATAGACATATAACCTCTAGTAATCCAAAATTCAAACAATGATCTTCATTTGCCATTACTTTATGTTAAGAATTGTGGGGATTACCTCTCCTGCTTTAACGATGATGACATGAGGTGTAAACCCAACTCCAGGTGCACCTGTCCATCACATAAGACACTGTGTAACCACTGTAATATTCAACAAAACATGAACTTGAAAAATACACAATAGCACTGACAAGAGAATCCTAGTTCAACAAAATCTCAGCACTAAATAGCACTGACAAGAGAATCCTAATTCAACAAAATCTCAGCACTAAATAGCACTGACAAGAGAATCCTAAATACCAAAATCTCAGCACTAAATAGCACTGACAAGAGAATCCTAATTCAACAAAATCTCAGCATTAAATTACTTAAGACCCATCCAAGTTATTCAATTAAAAATAAATAATGAAAATCGATAGCTGGAAACAGCGATGGTCAAATCAATCTACAATGTAGCATAACATGATCACCATAAGTGAGTAAATGAGGGTTGAACAAAAATGAAATGAAATTAAGCAACACCCAAAAGAATTAAGACAAAACATATCCCAAATACATTAAAATATGCAAACTACTAACAATTATATCTAGAATAAATAAAATTACCTCAAACAATTGATCTAATCCATAGAATCAATGATCATTATTAGGTCACAAAGTAGTAACCTTTCATACATTCTCCAAGACTCAACCACTAAAATAATGTATAATCACCAATCTATGCAACTACTTAACAAAAAAGAATTCTTCATATGTGATGGCAATGAAATTTAACAAAAAAAGCAGAAATTAATTATACCTAAAGCATCCAATTGCTTCTTCCCCGAACCAGCCGGTCTTCCTCTGTGTTTCTTAGCAGACGAGTCCGCATTCGGTGTTCCACCACTGCCATCATTAGACGACTCCAAATTCCCACCGCCACCACCACCACCAACATTAGAAACAGCAGTAACCGGAGCAGGCGCCAAACCAAGCGCAATGTTGCCATCGGAAGACGGCGAATACTTCCTCGGCCGGCCCCTCTTCTTCCTAGCCGGCTCCACGTTATATCCCCGGCCCTAAACCCTCCGGACGGAGACGATCCGTCATACTGATCGGAGGCAGCAGCAGCACCAGCAGCAGCATTAAACGGAAACCGCTGCTGCTGCTGCTGCTGCTGCTGCTGTTGCATCGAATTAGGGCTAATCATGTTGTTAGCATTCTTATTATTACTGTTGTTATTATTATTAGGTATACCTGCGTTGGAGGTGGTGTTCGATAGGTGGTGGTGAGAGTAAGAGTTCGGCGGCATCATCATCCCCGGCGGCGGTTGCTGCTGGAGGTGGTGGTGGTGCTGGTGGTGGTGTAGCGACGGCGGCGGCGGTAACGATTCTCGTGAATCCATTGAAATCTATCTTCCAATTGGAAGTGGAAGTGAAATTGATTGTGGTTTTGATCTAAAATCTAGTGTTGAATTTGGGGAATGCAGGTGGATTAGATAGATAGATAGATAGATCGATCGATCTAGAAGAAAATTGAATGTGGAGAATCTAAGTTGAAACTTTGAATCGAATCGAATGGAATCGAATGGAATCAAAAAGGGGGTTTAAAGAAAGAAAGAATGAAATTAGGGTTTTAAAAGAAGGGCATTTATTGAGTCCATCTACTACTTGTGTTTTTGTTCTAGAGAGTAGAGAGAGAGATAGATATGGCTTTGACACCTAGAAAGTCAAAGTTGATTTCAACCTACTTATCTACTACAGCCGAAATTCCCATTAATTAATTCACTTTTTTTGTTGTTAATATATTAAATATTATGATATTTATTTATAGTATAATGTATATTATAACCATGGAATGAGATTTTAATAATCAACTATTATGAATTGTGATTTTTAGTGTATATATAAAGAGGAAGGTTTAAACGAGAAGTGTTAGAAAATGAGAATTAGAGAAGTGATCTTCACTACTCATCCGGTTAAGGTGGACGCGATCATGGAAGGTTGACGCGATTCATAGAGGGTGATCCGGTCAAAGCTGCATTCGTTGACCAGATCAGTGGTGGAGATCACTTCTTTATTTCTCATTTTTTTAGCACTTCTCATTTAAATCTAATAATATATATAGGGGAAACTTCAAACGAGAATCATGTCAATTTAAGATAATGTGGGAAGCAATCTCAGCTACTCATCCCGCGGTTACGGACTTATGGTGGACGTGATCACGGAGGATTGATGCGATTCATGGGAGGGTAAAGATTATTAAAGGGGGGACCGGTCAAAGCCGTATTTGTTGATCGGATGAGTAGCTGAGATTGCTTCTCACGTTCGCTTAAATTGATATGTTTCTCGTTTGAACCTCCCTCTCTATGTGTGTGTGTGTGTGTGTGTGTGTTTGGTTATTTAAGGTGTGATTGTTACCAAGCGACTTGAAAATGGTTTTTGTAATTATAAACTTTTTATTGTTATATTATTTGATGAGAAATACGGTATAAGTTTGTTGTGGAATATCTAATATATTGCTTATCATTTGTTTTTTATCAATTAAAAAGATCATTTATTTACTTTTGAAAAAGATATATCTCAAACACATATTTGTTGCAATTCAATTCATGGCATTGCCTCTTATTTTTTTTGCAAGAATTTGGTTGTGGATTGTCTTCCATACAACCATATCCACTTGAACAAGCTTGTTCAACAATGTGCAACAATGTGTGCACCTTATTTCAAAAGGTGTGTGACCTTTTTCAAAGGACATCTCCCACGATTATAAATCATCGGAAAAGTTTTCTCTGAGCTCTCCTCTGACGTTAAATGGTGCTTTTGGATCATAAGAGTTCTATGTTTCATTATATCAAGAGCCCAATCAGTAACCAATTCGGTACAAGTCAAGATCTTTTAATGTTTTTTGTACCACATCTTTGTATGTCTTCAATATGTTGACAAACATATGTTTACTATATTTTAATTAATAACATTCTCTATAAATAAGTTGACTATTACTCTATATTAGTTAGTGTAGCATCAAATATCCATCATTACATGAATTAAGGGTCAACACACTAATTATAGTATGAGGGTCAAAAAATGATGTTATAAAAATTCAAAGACTTAAAAAATAGCAATATAAAATCATTGGCTTCATGATTTTGGACTATGATATAACAAAAAGAACTTTTATAAAAATCAGAAAATAATCGACTAATATAATACTAGAATTTTTATACTTATAAAAATATAGGAATATAAAATCTTCACTAAAACCTGCAAACTTCAGTGTTAATATTAAAATAGCAATATAAAATCATTGATCTTGAGATTTTTTTTAATATGACATACTATCAACTTAAATAAAAAATTGTGGATTTATTGATGTGTAAAAAAATTATAAAGAAATTAGTTGAGCAACATCAAGAAAGGTAAACATGAATAAAAAATTGTAGATTTTGACTTTACCATTACTCTCTATATTATTAACTTGCAAGTAATAAAATTTATTAAAATAAAAAATTGCATAAATTATTAAGGGTGGAATTCATGGCCTCATATATACCTTTTTATTATTTAAGACATATACTTGGAATCTTTGTTGGAAGGAATACAGAAACTTGACTGTTTACAAAAGCAATATTTGGTCATTTTGTGGAAGAAAACCACTTTTTGCAGCATGAGTTGTAAACAAACAACAAATCACAAACACAAATAAAATTTTCCAAAATCCAATTGTTTCTGTAGACATTAATATAGCACAACATGAACAAAAAATACAAGTTTCGTGTAGTCGGAATCAACGAATCTACCGAAACGCCAAGCAGCGGTCGATCGTCTTCCTAGCTCATTTGGTAATCAGAAACACGAAAGTCTCTAAACCATCTAGCATCTGATCTCATATGAACCCGCTTTCGTTATATACCTCACCCACTCAACCGTATTGTAACCACTTTTCTCCCATACCTGCAAAAACCCGAAAAGATTCAAACATTCCGAGATTCAAAACATGTATAACTTATCTACATAAAAGGAACACCAAATCGGGTGGTAAAATGTACCTTGAGAAATCTGACTCTTAATCCAGATGCCGTAAACATAGGAACCTGAAATTCCATCTGAATCGGTGGCCTAGTCCATGACTTCTTTTCCGCAATTGTTGAAATCAACTCCACTTCCGCACTCAAAGTTGACTCGGTTTGACCCGGGAATTTTCGTATCCTACAAGTTATCAGAACGACACATCTTAAGAACCCGAACAGATTGTAATAATAAATACAATTGTTAGATACTCACTTCCACACCAAGCAGTCCATTGAAGCATTGTACTTTGCTCGTCCTGATGTCACTTGAAGACTCGTTTTTGCTGTTTGTTTGGGTACAGGAATCTTAACCACCACTCCAAGTGCAAACATTTTTGCACCAAAGACACTTTTAACCTGAAAACCCGATAAGGTTAATATATCTACGGTAAATTAGTTCACAACTTAGTTGTTTTTTTACAAACCTTAACGTTTACTTCCATGCGTGTCCTGCCCAATTCTTTGATGGTGGGCAATACCCGGAATGGAAGATTTACACCCTCGGTGATACGATATCTGTAAAGAATATATACCAACTTATCAATATAAACTTTTAACAAACTATTTTCTTGGCATAAGTTAAAACTGATTTCACACAAATCAGAACAGAATAGCGACTTACTTCATTAGCTCGAATTCACCATCTGGTGGCACAAAGCTGACGGTCTTTTCTGAATTAAATCTGGTCAAGTTTACACACTGATGGAAGGTAACATCATCAAGCTCGATAGTTTTCCCACTGCATTAAATAATAAAGTCAAAGTTTGGTCATCTGGCTTATATAAATTCTATAAAGAAGACCATGCTTTCCTTTATAATTACCTCTTGGTAGGGCGTGATTTAATTTCCGACTCTTTCTCGAGTCCAATTTTGTCATTCAATCCCAGCTTCAAATCAGGCATTCCAGAAAGGAAACACTTCATAAGAATCTTGCCCGTAACGTCACAGCGTAACACGCTACCTATTAGCATCGAATAGTTTATCAGGGAATGAAATCCATGCACATGTGAATAAACAACTGAATGGTACCTTTTGAAGACATGAGAAGATTAACACTCTCTACGATATCCAAAAACACCTCATTCTTTTTATAAGCAAGACCTTCCCTACGCCAGCCAACCGCACCGGTTACTTGTAAAGTTGCATTGGGGACGGGTTTATCTGAAGGCTGTTCATAATCATTGAAGTAACAAGTTACAAGTTAGAAAATCTTTGATACCATCAAGAAGAATATAAAGTATTACCTCTGTTTGAAGTACACCATATATTTACATATTCGAATAAGATCATAAAATAGGATTGAAAAAGATGGTAGTGACATCTGACCTTGGATGAAAATGGCGAGCGTACACCTTCCTGAGTAATGTAAAGCTTCAATATTTCTGGCGAAAGATTTTGTGGATAACCAAAGTCCATAATTTCTGCAAATCAGATTGGATATACAATGGTGTGAAACATAATGTAACATGTATTTTCTAAAATATGTAACCCTTGTTATCAGTTATAATCTTAATTATGATGATTTCATGGTTTACAAAACGGGTTGATTTAATAAGTGTATGTCTATTATTTAATGTCAATGAGGTTGGCTTTTCAACTCCAATAAAAATATAAAATTTATCTTTCCTCTTTTAGTACTCTTACTTTTTTTTTAAAGAGAATCTTCCTTCCTAATGTGCTTTGATTTCATTATCAAACTAAAATCACAAACATAGTTTACATCACACCAAAGGAGTGTTAGCCTAGTGGTAAGGCTTGGGCACTACATAGTGGTGAACCCAAGTTCGAGCCCTAGGGGAAGCATTCTGGAGGTACGGGGGCTTCGACCTCGGGCTGCATGCTTTAGCAGTCGGGCTTCGGCCCAAAAATTGCCGAGGATTAGTCTGGGCCCAATGTGGTCTGGGATACCTCTTCCAAAAAAAAACATAGTTTACATCACAAAAAAAGTAAATGCTGCCAAATGAGGCCTAAGATAAAGATGGTTACTTTCGCTACATTCTTGGAGGCTGACCAACCAATAACTATAGAAAAAAGGGAGTACGAGTCACCCAATACAACTAAAATAGATTTAAGGGGATAGATATGCTTCTAAAGACACTTTCTACAGCATATCACTTGGAAAATCTGTGCATCTTTTTATGGCAGTGGCAGATAACATAACAATTTGAAGAAGAGATTGAGATTTAGTACCATCCAATAACTCATATATCAAAACAAAGTTGTTGCGGATGGCATCCTCATCGAAAGCGCCACCAAAATATGATTTAAATAAAGCAACTGCCTGCATGAGAGAAAAAGATAATTATTTAACATACACAAGTATGGGAGTTTATCAGAAAATGCAGATCTTCAGTTTACCCACCTTCTTGTTGAATAACAGGTCAAAAGAATATATATATATATATATATATATATATACACTAACAACAATATTGAGTACTAATGAAGTTTCAAGTTAAATTTTCTTTCACGAAGCTCTTGTCTTTTCTCGATAGTTCTTCTGCTTTATTGGTGGTTATTTCTCTTATTGTGATATACTTGTGTGTGCACAGTGCTAAATCTTTCCATCATAGACTAACACCATTATCAGATATCATACATAAGAGAGTTGAAGCTGAACCTGGAAACCGGATAGACAAAGTTCTGTAACTTTATATTAAGATTTAGCATAGTGGTGCATGTAGACGGTAAGGGCAGTTCTATGATCCATGGATATATCAAGAGACTCCAATAAAAAAAGGCCTAACATGTTGAAATCATAAATCTTCTACCCGTAAATACGACGCTATAGTGGTGCTATAGTGGTGCTATAGTGGTGGTAAGGCGGTCTGCTTATAGAGGTGCTATTTTCCGCTATTCTTCTCTTTGTTTCAAATTCTGTAAAACTATTTGGCAAGCTTTCTGAAACTATCAAGCCTAAAACTTTCCACAAACATTTTCTCGTGAATCAAGGGTCTTCACGAGGACTACCACTCTACTATATGGAGTAGGAGACATGTCAGCATACATCCCCCACCCCACCTCCTTTGGGATATATTGCGCCCGTTTCATTTCGTTTGGTTTGGTTTTATATTTTATATTAACCATTTAAAATAGTCCAAATTCTTCTTATATCAAGTATAAACTTCCAATGAAATAGATCAAAAAATCTTAACCCTTCTTTATTAATGAATTTAAATCAAAATCTTAAAGCTCTCGCTAGTTTTCACCGTGTGCCAGCCGTTACTTGCTCAAACACAGATTCCTAAGTCATTTCTCTTTGCTTTTATTTAATACGTTCAGGCATGGTATGAATACTTTTGGGCAAGTGAGATCATGAAAGAAAATTATTGATTGTGACGGAATCAATACAGATCAAAGTCCTTTTGTTTTGCGTAAAGAGGATAACCGCCAACTAAACCAACGGTTAATGGTTAACCGCGAATTGAGGTTAACTGCAAAACGAGGTTTAAGGTTTCTCAAAACTTTTGAGGTTAACTAAACTGAAAACATCCCTAAAATAGTCTAGTTAGCGATTAAAATTGCTTGAATGATGTTTGTTCAGCCATAGAGGATGAACAGATATCAATTATGATAAATGTTATTCAACAATACTTACAAGTGTAAGTGTAACCAAACAGATATCAATTCAGTAGACCTTGAAATTAGAAGATTACCTCAACAACAAACTTAAAAGCACATGCTACATTGGCATTGCTGCTGACAACGATCACAATGTAGACATTGCTAATTCTCATATAGAAGAAAGAGCAACCGCCAATCTGTCGCACAGGGCATGTGCCTAGTTCCTTTGTTTGCATAATGTGCATTCTAAAGGCATCAACCATGTTCCCCCTAAAAGATGCAACAACAAAGAAACAAATAGAGATTGTAAGAGAACACATGTATCCTATACCTTTGCAACAATTTTTAGATACGAACTTGAATTACAAACTGCTCAATGAGATCCACAGAATAGTTTATTTAAAAGAAAAAAAGTCCACACACTCCTTTGAAAAATGGAAGGCATTTGAGGATGACTGCAAAGAAAATATCAACTTTACAATAGTACCGAATCCAATAAATTTCATGACAGTACCAATCAAATGTGCTGCTTGCAAGGAAAGTCAACTAAGGGCCTGTTTGTTAGCACTTAGCAGCTTAATGAGACTCACAGCTTATTCTGTCAGTTATACATGACTGTTTGGTAGTGGCTTAATGGTACAGGAAGTGGCTTTTCCAGTAAGCTTTTAGGAGGAAGCTTTATGCAGAAAGCCAAGTTTTTTTCAAACATGACACTCTCGATTAAAACACACATCTCTTTCATCTATGAACAAGTTATTCCCAACAAAAACCTTCCCAATCTATACAGACAGATTAATTCACAAACACAACTTTATCCATACAGAATTGAATGGAAAACCAACCAAACAACCCCTAAGGCATTGTTTGAGAAGCACAAAGTAGCTTATAAGCTAGCTTATTTTTTGTGTACATGTTTTAATGGACAAAAAGTAGCTTATAGCTAGCTTATCGGTCAACAGCAAGCTTGCCAAACATAGCCATATATTAACTTTTTCATGAACAAGTAGGGTTCTTTACAAATTCAAAATATGATCTGGATTTTAGGGCTTTCATAGGACCCTATAAATTGGGGATTTCATAACAAGGGCTTCTTTATACCCAAAATTGTTAATACTGTTAAATTAGCAAACAAAATTCTATATCTAACTTTACAAATAAGGAAGGCAGCCCCCATCTTTACCTATTGGAAGGTGTATAAAGAGCTACAATATGTAAAAATTCTATATTGTAGTTCAAAACTTATATTAGACAAATAATCATCTTTTCAACATACATAACACAGAATCATATATATATATATATATAGAGAGAGAGAGAGAGAGAGAGCTAATTACCCAACATCATCGCGATAAAGACGATTGATGAGGACATCACCGCGAAGATTTAAGAAGTAGATAGCAGAAGCAGCCACCGGCATCTCTTAATTGAAGAATTGAACACAGAGAAGAGAGCAGATCAGATCAGATCTAATGAAAATTAGGGATTTCAGATTTCTTCAAAACATTTTCTCCGATTTGGAGAGCAGTAAACGGCTGAATTGGGGCAGTCTCCGTTCAGCTCAACACATTCTCACTTTGTTTCTTTCATTTATTAATATTTATTTTTTAAATCATATAGTAAAGTGCTGGCATATGAATTATGAATTAAACCAATAATTTTAAAGGCTTAAGGAAAAAAGCTTGAAAAAAAAAATCTATATATATATAAAAGTAGGATGTTGGAGATCCTAGGTGGCATCTTCAAAAGCCATGAATCATATTTATCTTTTTTCTCAAATTTTGTATTTTTTTGTATTTTTAATATTTTTAATTAATATAATAATGTCATTCATTATTAGGGTAATTATGTCATACATAAGTTATCCATCTTTTCATTTTTCCTTCAAACTTTTCATTTACCATCCATAAATCATTAAATACATGTTACACTATATATATATATATATATATACCAACTACTTACATCAAACATATCCATCAAATTGTTCAAGTCTTTCTTCTACACATTTTTTAGGTAATAAGTTTTATATTTTGTTTCATATTTTCTACAAATTATATATTGTTTTTGATGTTTATGCATGTGTTTTATTCAAAATTTGTTTTTTTGCTTGACAATGTTTCACTTCTAATAGTAACAATCAAATACTAAAGTATGATTTTTATGGGCTTTTTAGGAGATGGGTTATTTGTGTTTTTTAATTCAATTTACTATTTTTGTTTTTATCCCTAAAATGATTCTAAAGTATGATTTTTGTGGCTTTTTAGTAGATGATTTATTTGTGTTTCTTAATTCAATTTGTTAATAATATATCTTAAGACAATGTTTCACTCCTAATAGTAACAATCAAATACTAAAGTATCATTTTTATGGGTTTTTTAGGAGATGGGTTATTTGTGTTTTTTATTCAATTTATTATTTTTGTTTTTATCCCTAAAATGGTGTTCTAAAGTATGATTTTTGTGGCTTTTTAGTAGATGATTTATTTGTGTTTCTTAATTTAATTTGTTAATATATATCTTAACCTTCATTACCTTTCGTTTTTCTATTTTTTATTTACTTGATAAGTTAATTAGTTTTCCATCTCTATATCAAAAACATAAAGTTTATTATGACATAACTATTTTGGTAATTCTAAGACTTTTAACTTTCTAACATTTTTATCTTTATTCTTGAAAATAAAACCTTCATAGATTTCATCTACTCATTTTTCTTTCTCATAATTTGACTATTACTAAATTTACTTTTATCTCTCCTTATCACAACATGTTTTTCTTCAACATGATCGTTTTTCATGTTGTCACTCTCCATTGTTTGATCTGCTTACAATATTTCACAAATTCTTATTTATAAAAAAAATGTTTTTCAAATAACCTATTTTTCTCCTTCTTCATCACTTGATTTGCTATTCATTCCACAAAAATTTATTTTCAACAAAATTGTTTTTAGTTTGTTGTGAGGATAATAATTTGAAAATCATTCATTTCTTAGTTTTGTTGGTATTTTATATTTATATTTTCTATTTCCTTCTTCTATGTGTTTCATAAGTTTTTACCAACAGAACTTAAGGTGTGTTCTTAGCAACGAAATAGGATGATAACATATATAATATAACTTTAACAAGTAATATTTGATGGTTATTTTTATTGCGAAAATATTAATCCGGATATACATTTTTTAGACTTTGATTGAGATTTAAAGTTCTTTTTTTAATCTCAGTCTTTTATATCTTTCAAAGTTTTTGTTTTACTAATTATTTAAAATACTATTAGAATAAGTATTTTTGTTATTTACACGACACTTCAATATTATTACATGTAATTTATATTTACTTAGTAATATAATAATAATAAATTTGCTATAATTAATATAAATAAACAAATGAATATGAAAATTGATTGCAACAATTGTTAAAAGATATATATATATATATATATATATATATGGAGAGAGAGAAAGAGTCTATATATATATATCACTTAATTATTAAAATTAATATAAAAAACTGAAATCAATATATAAAACTAATAAAAATGACCAATCAATTTAAATGTTACGCTAATTAATAAAAAGATAGTCTTCTAAATATATGATATATTTATTATCTTTAGTATCGCTCAAAAACATAATTAAAGTAAACCAATATCTATATAATTAAAATTATTACATAAATATAAAACTACTATAATAATATATAATAAAAATAGAGTCAATATAATAATATGCATAAAAAACTATGAAAACAATATATAAAACTTGAATTAGAAGAATCAATATATTAAATAAAAAAACACCTTATTACAAAGATTAACATGTATAAAAGATTTCATACTCTGTTATTAATTTAGATTAAATCAAACTAAATATGTAAGTTAAATTTGAATAAATATAATAATTTTATTTACATAAATTTAATAAAACCGTCTTCTTTTTATGAATTTTATGGACTAACCAAAATATAATGAAACAATCATAAAAAGATCGAAAAAACTCAAACATGTAAAATGAAAAATTAACAATCGTTGTCGAGTGATCACAATATTGACAACTAATGTTTTTTTCATGCAACACAGGTCAAAAAGGGGTTTTAAGAAGTTTTTTTCCCTAAAGTTGCAAAACGAGTACATTACAATAATTATAAACAAAATAAAAAAAATATCTCACATTTGTATGAAATCTTTCTCACAAAACAATTTGCATAATAAACGTCATGATTATAATCGACGGAATCATATATTGTTTTCTAAGTTTTAGTTATAACTTATTAATTATATATAATGAAAAACAAATTAAGGATGATAAGGTGGATTCACATAAAATTGAATATTGATACTCATTGTTTTTAATACCTAATACATGATTATCGGCCAAATTAACTTCAATATTTTATTTAAGCTTAACAATACTTTTTAAAATAAAAAATAATACCACCGCGCAAACCGCGGTGCCGAAATAACATATAATCAATATTTTTGCTTTCAGATGCAGAACATTAAAGTTAAATTATAATGCAAGTTGCACATTTCAATTGTGGTATTCAGTTGGATTATTGAAAGCGGACTTTATGCCATATAGTTTCATTTCGTTTTTTAAGTCTTTCAAATCACTACTTACAGTTTCAATGTTATTCTTATTTTCGTGATCGAATAGTATTCCATTTAGTAGTAATCTATAAGCTAATCCAATCTATATCAAGTATATAATCACTCAAACGACAAACATGTTTATTGTCATTTGTCATTGATTTATTTAGACAATATCATTCAGTTATGCCAAAAATAACACAAAGTACATAATTGATAGGATGATTGATGGTAGAGTATATCTAATCCAAAATTTAAATCATATAAACAAAGACGTATTTACATAGAATAAACGAATGAAACTTATTAAATATAACTAACAAACAATATTTTATGTTATTTTCTGAACACCGCGCAACGCGCGGTGCGGGCCACTAGTTAAGTAGTAAATTAAGTAAGTTGTCTTATGATTTATATGTATAAGTGTTTACACACGTTTACATGTTATGATTTGCGATCGGATACGATTTAGATGAAGGGTTACATAAGTGATTTCTAATTTTTCATTTATTCAAAAGTTTTCCTTAAACATAACCTTTATTTAATAACTACGTATTTTCAATAACTTTTACATAAGAAATCCTAAAATGCGAAGGCTATGTTTGGCAACCGTAGCTTATAAGCTAGCTGTTGATTGATAAGCTTGCTAGTAGCTAATAAGCTAGCTGTTGAATAAATTATGTTTGGCAAAAACTAGCTTATAAGTATGTAAAATGACCAAAAAGGGTATATTTGAATTTAATAATTAATATTAATAAGGGTATAATTGGAAAAAGCTACAATAAGATCCTCATAAGCTACTCAAAGTAGCGTTTCAAAAAGCTAGCTTATAAGCTAGCTTCCTGGTACATGTTTGGATGAACTAGCTTATAAGGTAGCTTATAAGCTAGCTTATGCTTGCCAAACAAAGCCGAAATGCTTTTTTATAAAAATTACATGATATCAATTTGCATAGACACACAATATGTGCAAAAAGAAAAAGTTACAAAAATGTATGGCACTCTTTTCATATATTATGGGATGTCTGAGATGCTTAAAGTATTTATTATCTTGTTTTAGTGGTATCGGTAATGGAAAGTTTTTAATGATTGTAAAAAATCCATAATAAGGAATGTTTGATAAGTTATTTTCTTTGAACTAACTTATACCAAATCATCATTATAAATTACTCTCTTATTATAACTTATTTACTTATTTTCTAAATATCCAAAAAACAACTTATTAATTTGAATTTGTCCTTATATTTTGTAATTTATTGTTACTTTCATCTTTATAACTTAGTATTTATTGTTGTTTTGGTCCTTTGGTTTATAATTCTTTATTATCTTTGTCCCTCCTACTTCAAAGATAGAAATTAGTACATAGAAACAAAAATAAGGGCAAAATACAAACTACAAAGATCAAAATAATGATCTTTAAATCTAACAAATCATAAAAACTATAACAATAATTTACTCTATCCATCCTAAGTCAATCTAAACATATTTTATAAAATTCCAATTCACATAGGTTGATAAGTAATGTTTAAAAAAAGCAACAAAGCATCATAGTTTTAAACCAGCAATCTTTAAGTATATTCTGGTTGTCTGTTGCAAAAAAAGTGTCATAAAATCTCTTACTTTCTCTTCTCTCTTGATCGACTCTACTCTCGAACTCCAAGTCTCTGCCTTTCTAGGTAAATTTCCAAATTCCAATACCAAGTTTATGTCTTTTTCACTCTTTTCTTAGATTAAAGATGTTTCTAATTTGTTTTATTATTTGGGTTGTTTGTTTATTTGTCTGTTTGATTCTTGATACTTAGATGATTACTTTAATTTCCTAACTTGCCCATCTTGGTTTCTCATTGGTATTTGCTTTATACTTGGGTTTTGATTTGTTGCTATTTCTTTATAATATTACCAAGGGTATGATGCCTTCCAACTGTTCGATGAAATGCCACCAACATAAAAGCTTTAAAATTCTTGTTATTTTAATTTAAAAGGCGGAAAGATTGGTTACGTAGTTTGATTCTTGATATTAAGAGTGTTGATTTACTTGTTTTTTACGCGTTTATGTGGCATTTACTTCTTAGGGATAGTGATTACAACCTATCAAGGTCAATATAGCAAGATTACAAAAGAATGGAAGTAACATTGTTGTGTTATAGTTACTCAAATAGCATGTTGGCATATTCAATTAGCTGCATCATTCATAATCTATTAATAATCACATTGTTTTGTTTCAATTTCGTTTAATGAAGTTTAAAGTATATAACAATGTCAATTTGCATGAATCTGGTGGTTTCTCTACCTAATGAGTTGTTTGTCAAATTGATTTCGTAAACGCTAATTCCTATATCATCTTAAACATGTTTTCTAGATTTATAGCTTACACATCAAATTGTCTTATGTATATCCAAATATTTGTTAAATATTCTTTAGTTTCCAAATATGCATGAGAGTACAAGATATAATTGCAGTCCTTTAAAGCACCCATTTTTCCACACATCTAGTGATTTATTGCATATTTATGTTGATCGAAAATGTTGACATTTAAAAAATGATTTGTAAGCGGTGACTAGTGTGGTTTCTTTCATTTGAAAACTCCCGATTCACCAGTAAACCTTGTCCCTTGTAAAAGTGTAGTTTGTCTCTTTTTTAGGTTAGGGCCATTTTTTTAGATTTTCGCCAGGACATTAAAAACCTTAGGACCGGCCCTGATTGTTACCTTTTTATTTATTTTTTCTCATAAAATGCATCAGATTCTCTACTTGTGCACATTTACACAGTTTTATATGTGGTTGTTGGAATTCATGAAGTTTGGGGTAGCAAGATTCCTTATTTTCAATTGCCTATTAACTGTTTGATAAAATGTCTGTTCTAAGCGAGGTTGCTAAAAATTAAGCAAACTTGTGTTTTTTCAGCTCCAAGACTCCTTTGAATCGCAAATTATTTCTGCTAGCGTTGATCTGGGTTCTTGAATTAATGTAACTACAAACAACAATAGCACATTTGTGTAGCATAAGTCAGCTACATAGGATGGACAGTGCAACTCTATCTTGTTGCTTTTGCAGTCTCTCAGAAACCCGTGTTTCTATTGGGTTTCTGAGATCACGGAAGACTGCAATAGAAAGAAACCGTCGGGATAAAGTGAACTTAAGTTTGATGGATCCATCAAGAACCAGGATTTACCTTAGAAAACCAACCAAGAAATTCAATGATCCTCCACGAATAAGACCTTTTAATGACCATGAAGAGGATTCAATCTCTACTGAATTGGATGATATGGCTGATATTTCGGATGGCGGTTTGGAAACCTACGACGATGAAGAGGACGAACAACGAGAAGAAAATGAAACGGAAGACGATCCCGAGTGGGACCCAGAGGAGATTGAAACAATTTCCTCTCTGTTTAGAGGGCGGATTCCTCAAAAACCCGGAAAATTGGGTAGGGAAAGGCCTCTTCCGCTCCCACTTCCGTACAAGACTCGACCAGTAGGACTTCCCACTTCAAAGAAATGGTCAAGAACCACAAACTCTTCACGAAAATCTTTATCCAGTAGAGTGTACAAAGACCCAACGTTCTTGGTTGGTCTAGCCAAAGAAATCAGAAATCTTTCTCCTGAAGAAGATGTTTCTGTAGTTCTGGACAAATGCAGTCGAGTTATTCGAAAAGGGTCATTGTCGTTAACAATAAGGGAGTTAGGACACATGGGTCTTCCCGAACGAGCTTTGCAGATATTCTGTTGGGTGCAGAAACAACCGCATTTATACCCAGATGACAGGCTTCTCGCTTCAACCGTTGAAGTCCTGGCACGGAACCATGAACTGAAATTATCATTCAAGCTAGAAAAATTCATGAGTCTGGCGAGCCAGAATGTATATGAGGCGGTCGTGAGAGGTTTCATACGGAGTGGCAGCTTAAAACTTGCGTACAAACTTGTTTCGGCTGCCAAGAATGGGAAAATGATGCTGGATGCTGGGGTTTATGCAAAGCTCATTTTGGAGCTCGGAAAAATCCCAGATAACCGTGGGCTTGTTTTGGCGTTACTGGAAGAGCTTGGGCAACGGGAAGATTTGAATCTAACGCAGCAAGACTGCACGGCGATAATGAAAGTTTGCATCA
The DNA here is from genome assembly GCA_030169165.1 of Centaurea solstitialis. NCBI lineage: Eukaryota > Viridiplantae > Streptophyta > Magnoliopsida > Asterales > Asteraceae > Centaurea > Centaurea solstitialis. The sequence continues at coordinate 77,974,065 of CM058044.1, forward strand.
GGCTCGGGAGGTTTGAGATCGTGGAGAGTTTATATAATTGGTTTAAAGCATCTGGTGGGCAACCGAGTGTGGTCATGTACACCACTCTTATTCACAGTCGTTATTCGAATAATAGTTATAAAGAAGCGTTAAGTTTGGTTTGGGAAATGGAAGGATCGAATTGTCTTTTTGATCTTCCAGCGTACCGTGTGGTGATAAGACTTTTTGTTGGTCTTAATGACCTCCCGAGGGCTGTAAGGTATTTTTCGAAACTGAAGGAGGCTGGTTTTTCTCCACCGTTTGATATTTATATGGATGTTATCAAGATTTACGCTCTTCATGGGAGGATTGCAAAGTGTAAGGAGGTGTGCAAGGAGGCAGAGGTTGCTGGATTCAAGATGGAGGAACGAACAAGGGCCCTGTTGATGCAATTGGACGAATGATCGTTCGTGTGGATTTTGTTCATGTAATTATAAGTATGATCATCTCACCCTTTTGCTTTTTTAATTGCAATTGAGTTATTTGATAAACTTGTGTAATCTTGTTTTTAGATGTTTGAAAACAAAATGAGAACTTCATTTATTTGAATGATGTACTATTTAGAATCCCACAAACCAAACAAGAAAAACACATGATAACATTTAGCAATAACCAAGATAGAATTTTAGGTTAATAGGAAAAACAGAAATGTGAGTTAGTGAACAGAAAACACATCAAAATATTGAATTATGTTGTTATGTAGCCCTTTTTTATTTATTCATGTGGTTTCCTTTTTTTGTTTTAATTTTCACATGAATCTTTCCTGCATCTTTTTCTCTTCATACTTATCCATTGTGGTCTCACAAGTCATTTTCTTCCTTCTAGGACACTTCCATTGAATACCACAAATCTTCAAAGATGTGAATCTGGAACTTTGTAACATGCTTTGATGGTCACACATAACTCCAAAATTACGTAAATACCCTTTTCCTTCAGTGTTTAATCGTGGTCCGAATCTTATATTTTCAGATTAAAACTAAATTAATCTTTAAAAGAAAAGATGAGCATAGAACACTTTAAAAGAAACTAGCTTTACTTCTTTCACATGATTCTCCCCTCATCTTTTTTCCCATGATGCTTATCCTTTGTAGTCTTAAAAGTCATTTTCTATACAAGATTCAACCATTTAAAACATAAAGTTTCTAGGGATGGAGTTACCACAACAAGGTCTCCCAGTTTAATTCCTATGATGGTCGTGAGACTGGTACAGTGGGAGCACTCTAGAGGACAACACGAACCATTTACTTTGAAACATGAATAAAAGTTGTCAAAAGAAGAACCACAACCCCAACTCGTGTGCCGTGTGATTCATGGCGCACCAAACCAAATAATTATCAATGTCAACATAAGAAAACAAAATAGAACTTCTCATTATCCGAAAAACCAAACACCAACTTACAACCATAAATGCCCTCTCATAATCGAATATTTCTCTTATCCGAAACACGCATGCCAAAACTAACGCTTATTCTTTAATCACTATAATATTTATAAAAAAGATGATGCTCTCAAACGAGATGAAATTCAAATCCGTAACTCTATACATTGTACATGTAGCGAAGATGTAGTTTCTTGCGTAACCATGTGATATCTGAAGTCATAGTAAGTCATTCTGAACACGAAATTTTTAGGTGCTGAACTTCTGTTCTGTAGCACTTGTCGAAGCCTGTGCACCCAATAAACATGTGTTACGAAACTGCCACGAGTTAGCCATGGTTGCATTCAGAAAAACATCAATAAGAAAAATACCTCTTAAAACCTCTGAAGTCTGAAAATTAAGAGGTTTGCAGATTTAAGACTGTTTGTTTTATTTTTAAGAAAAGGTCTAAAAACCTCTTACCATCCTCTTATTTTTTAGATGTGACATCAGACTTCAGACCTCTTAAAAGACAAACGACACCTAAAAGTAGGAATGCCAAATGTGTTATTGATGCAACTCCATGATCAAATGCTATCTTGTGCTTACCCCAACGGACGTAACAAATTGGCAAACTGCACATTTCACAGATCGCGCTCCATATTGGTACATCAAAAGCATCCTACAGTTTCCACAATTGACATGTGCTACCTGGTTTGCTGTCAAAAGGTGCCAATTTTTGTGCTTTAAGAAGTCTGATCAAATGATTCTTATGAGATATAGGATTTATGTTACCTTCTAAGGCTAAATTGATGGTATGACAGCAAGAACATTGTACGCTTGTCGCCCCACGAATGTACATGAGTAACGTGTGACAGCCTCCACAAACCAATTGAGCCATTTCGGTGCCTAAATCAAAAAAACCCATTTTAGGAAACTGACTATGATCATTTTGGCTGCCACCGAAACAAGAAATTTGTGTCTTGAAACTCATAAAACTTCATAGATTTTTACGTACCAGGAGGAGGAACAGCTGTGACAGCATTACAAACTGCACAGCAGACTGAGGTTGCCCCCACTGGATAAAGTAGAAGATTTCGACATCCTGAACACACTAGCTGGCTTTGAGAACCTGTTTCACCATAGTTTTTCACATTTTTACCTCAGAAAGATAGATCTTAGAGATATAAAGATTAAAAAAAACAACATAGTACTCTGCTTTTCTTGCATTCTGGGCTTCATATGTGAATATATATGCACCATATTCACAAATCATCTTGTTATATTAGCACCCATCATGAGCAAACTCTCAAATATTGCAAATTTTGTTGCTTTGATTTAGTTTTTTTTTTAATCAGAGCTGTTTTCTTGAATTGTTTTCTTGAACAGGTTGGCTTCTTATAATCTTTTTGTATGCTCTCATGCTCAAACCAGTGAACTTTTGTCTGATGTTGTAGAAAGAAAGATAAAAAAAGAAACTTGATTGAAATAAGAATAGATGAATTAAACTTATGAGGATGTTGTTAAGTTATAGAGAATTGAGCAGGTATAATACCATTGGCAGGGGTTGTAAGTGGCACAGGAGGAGATGGATATGGAGCTAGAGGGACTGGCATTGTAAATCTGAGGAAGAAAAAAAAGTTTAATCTTTTCAACTCCAAGATCTTAAAGAGATTACAACTTTTGAAGCATGAGGTACAATTGCTTCTCTTCCACTCTCATCATGTACCTGAGAAAAAAAAATCAAGAAAAGAAAAACAGAGAGAGAGTGTTTGATGAAACAGAGTATGTGGATTTAGAATGCATAAAAATGGTGAAATCTGAAACACCCACCAACATGAAATTTTGCCATTAAAAAGCCATACATGAAGCAAATTTAGTGGTTGGATGAAGCTTTTTGTTGGCACCATTCCATGTTATGAACTAGTTGGGGGTGGGGCAAGCACACACCTTTGCTGGTTTTTGCAGATGAGAGAGAGAGAAAGAAAGAGAAAGAGATATGTGAGTTGGACAAAACCTTAGAAAGAGATGGTGATTTTAAAAAAAAAGTCATATTTGGTGTTAGAAATTTGTAATAATGTGTGAAACTCCATGTGGGTTTTAAGTTATTACGATATTAGTGTCTCTGAATCCTTGAAAAATTCAAAATTACTGTCGTTAAGGTCTTGATCGTAAAAGATATCATGTAAAAATCTTGATGGTTTTTAGATTTGTAAATCCGCACATTGTTTTCCGTGTAGCCGGTTTTATGCTAACCCGTTATCATTTATGTTACTGGGCCCACGTAAAAGTTGTATGTGCATATCAAACAATCTTTTAAAAAGTCGTTTTAGTTGATTTGTACATCTTTCTTACTGACTCTTATGTTTTAGAAGTTAACGTAGGATTCCAGTTACAACTCAGCTATATCCCTCTCCTTCTTTAAAATCGATGATAGATCTGATTATTATTATTATTCAACAGTTTTTTTAGTTTTGAATTTCTTCATAATAGTAATCAGTAATGATGTGAACATAGTGACATTGGGGGTGGTACAATAGAATAAGGTACATGATTTGTAAAAGTTTTAAAACCAGAAGCTAAATTAAATCATACAAATAGTATTAAAATTATCTAACTTATTAAATAAGATCATATAACAAAAAATAAGATAATTTATCTTAAACTTTATTTTTGAAGATGAAATTTCTGAATTTAATATTTGCAGTTGAGTGGACACGTGAGAGATGAGAGAGATTTGCTGAGCAATAAGTTCCCTTCATTTTGGACATCCAACAACTAAGATTTGGCCACGTCACCCCAAACCCCAAAGAATTTGATAAATTTCATAAAATACCTTAATATCGGAAAAACTGTACATTTGGTCCCTACCTTTTATGGATAATTGGAAACCGTACGTCTCGATTCAGAACCAAAATTTAATGATTTTAAAACTACCCACGTTTAAAATGGTGAAAATTTAAAAATACTTTTTTTTTGTATCCTAACTTATTTTATCAAAAAAGTTTATAATAATTCAATAAACTATCACGTTTTGAATGATTTATTTTTCAAAAAGCAAAAGGAATCAAGGCAAAAGCTTCGGGTAGACCATCATCCTGCCAAGGAACCAAGGATTTATTAAACCACTAACCAGGAGCTAGAAACACCAACTAACAACAAGTATCTTAACCCGGATCGATCAAAGCACATCACATTTTGAATGATTAAGTTTATAAAATTTTTTAAATGGAAATTTATTAAATTTTCTAATTTTAAATGATTAACTCACTAAATTATTATTTTGAATGAAAAAAACTACTAAACTTTCTCATTTCAAGTAAGTCAGTTCCTAAATATTTTTCCTATAAAATAAATCATTAGATTCTTAGAAATTTGCTATTTACATTATTTTAAGAGTAAACTACAAATTTGGTCCCTGAAGTTTACCCAAATCTGCACGTTTCGTCCCTAAACTTCAAAAACTGCAAAAAACGTGCCTGAACTTCCATTTTTGCAACGCGTTTCGTCCCTGAGGCTAACGACGTTAAGAACTCAGTTAAGTGAGGGGGTTATTTTGCCAAAGTAAAAGACGAGGGCCAAATTGTAACTATCTATATCTCTCTCTCCATCTTTCATCTTTAACCACCCACCTCCACCTCCTCACCACACCACCACCTCCACCACCTCCACCACCTCCACACCACCACCACCATCTCTCCCTCTTCATCTTTAACAGCCACCAACACCAAACACCAACACAACCACCACCACCCAAACACCAAACAGCCACCACCACCACCACCCACAACACCAAACACCCACCACCACAACCATCACCAAAACCACCACCAAAAACACCACCACACCCACACACATCACCTTCAAACCGCCACCAAAAGATCCAAAACATGAAATTAACCAAACATGAAATAGATCGATGTTAGATCTGAAAAAAAAACTGATAACCAAACCCTCATCAAATCAAAACCCTAGAAATCACCGGCGGCGACCCCATCCTTTTCACCGGACTTGACCGGCGGGGTGTGCAGGCGGCGACGGCGGCGGGGTGTGCAGGCGGCGACGGCGGCGGGGTGTGCAGCGACGGCGACGGGGTGTGCAGACCACCACCACCAACATCGAACCCTAAATCAAAACCAGCCACCACCACTATACCCATCGTCGCCTAAAATCGAATCCAGACCACCACCATCGCTTACCGCCTAAAGTCGAATCCAGACCACCACCACGGCTGTCGCATGCACACCATCGTCATCTGCACACCATCGTCATCTGCACACCGTCGTCATCGGCACACCATCGTCATCTGCACACCATCGAATCCAGACCTAGGGTTTTCTGGTTTTAGGGTTTGGGGGAAGGGGGAAACGTTTGCAGGGGTGGATCTCGCCGGAAAAGAGGGAAGAGGTGGTGGAGAGAGCGGTGATGAAGGTAGAGAGTGGTGACAGAGCTGCTGGCGCCGGAGAAGTTCTCCGGTGAAAATAACGAGAGAGAGAGAGAGGGGGGGAGAGATAAAGATAAAAGATACAAGAGTAAACTGCAAATTGGCCCTTCTTCTTTCACTTTGGCAAAAGAAACCCCTCACTTAACTGAGTTCAAACGGCGTTAGTGGGCAGGGACGAAACGCGTTGCAAAAATGGAAGTTCAGGCACGTTTTTTGTAGTTTTTGAAGTTTAGGGACGAAACGTGCAGATTTGGGTAAACTTCAAGGACCAAATTTGTAGTTTACTCTTATTTTAATTTAAACTGATATAGGTAAAATTTTGCTTTAAAATATTTTTAGTCGGTTAAAGATCATTTTTTAGCTTTGTTAAAAGAGTGTAAGTAGTTAAGTTTTGAAAGTTTAATGATTTATTTATTCAAAATTAGAAAGTTTTAATGTTTTTCATTCAAAAAATAGTTTGAGAACTTTATAATTCAAAATAAGAAAATTTAATAGTTTTTTTTTATTAAAAACCAATTTAATGACTTAACCATTAAAAACATTATAGTTTGTTGGATTTTTTTTAATCTTCTCTTATTTTATTAAGTTAAATAAGTTTTATTTATTATACAACATTTGTTTATTTGAGGAGTGTATTAATCTTGGATCTCTTTGATTTTATGATGTTTTACAATAAAGATAAATAAAAGGAATTCATTATGGTTATTTTATCAAATAATCTCATTAAAAATAATAGGTATAAAAAATATAAGGCTTTCAATAAGTAAATAAAAGCACTATACATTCAATAGTAAAACAAACAGCCAGAAGATATTCTAGTCACCTACATAAAAATGGAACAAAATAAATTTTACTTGATAAGACTATTCACTGTCGACCCACTGCAACCCAATGGTTTCAGCTGTCACATCAGCGCCACATCAGCTTTCCACTATACTACCCAAAACTACCCAATCCATCCACTACCAACCCAATACTCAACCCAACCTTTTTATTTTATTAAATAATAAAAAAAAAAGAGAAAGAGGAGAGAGGTAGAGAGAAAGAAGAGAGAGAAAGTGGGTAGGGGGTGGGGGTGGGGAATCTTCGGCTTTGAGAAACCAAGTAGCAGCAACCCGACGCCACACGCGGCGGTGTTCCTCAATTTACCCGGCGGGTTGAGTGAACCGATGGCCACCCGATGGGGTAACCCGTCGTGACAGTGGATGGCCTAAGGATAAATTGGCATAACATGGATTATGGATTTATGGGCATGAAATTTTATTTTGTGTGCTGTATATGCATACTTTTAAAAGCTTCAATAGTTTTGCATTGTAATTTATACAAAAGCTTCAATAGTTTTGCATTGTAATTTATACAAAAGTATTGGACATGTTTCTATCTTTTTGTATCAAACTCAAATCAAATACTGTATAATATTATAAAGTGAAACTTATTATAAAGTTAAGTTAATGTAAACAAGAATTATAACCTGTAATAAAGTTTATTGTTTCATCGATTATTTTATTAAGAAAATCGTACTTTTAAGTTTATCGTTTTATCGATTTAGAAATCATTTTTTTCATAAAGTTTTAAGTCAACAAATACAATAAACAAACTTTGTGGGGTTCTTTTTGGAACAACAAAAAACTTTTTGAAGGATGCCAAAACAATAGAAAGTTTTTTTCTTTTTCATTCTAGTGTTTTTTTTTCCTACTATTTATTGTGTTATTCAATCAATAAGCCACAAAACCAAAACCCCACCATCAAATGTTGGAATCGCATTAGCATCCACAAACTAACCTTTTCAACATTGTTGTTTTTATTTGTATCTATGTATTATATAACGCCTTTTCATGTTGATATTATGATGTTTATGTATATTTGTTTGTTCGATTTTATTTTCCAAGTATGAAACTTTGTAGCTTAACCGTAAAATGATATTTATTTGTGTATTTAGTGAAAAAAGAAATAAAGTAATTGTAAAACGAGTAAATGAACATATATTATAAAAGAAAAAAGTGTGTATAAAATATTGTATAATTACATTTACATGGATCAACCCATGATCTTGTTTTTTTGTGCAATATACGTATAGACCCTTTGATATTTGTATTGGTGGCTATAGGTCCTTTTAGAGATTCTCGGTATTCCTTATAAATCTCAATTCTTTTAGATAAATGGGCGTTACAATACATGTTACATGCGATCAATGGTCATAGTCGTTAGCCTTTGTGAAAAATATCAAGCAACTATGGACTAAACTCTCTAACAACTCTTGATTAAGTGTTCCAACTTTGCTCATGGCTAGGTCCCCAACTTCCCATCAAGTTAGCTGTTGAGCAAGCAATTATTAATTATGGCACTTACACAAACATACGAAAGTTCACACATTCAACTTTTCTAGATATTACTCAGATAAAAACACACAATAAAAAAATTCACGTATCTTAATTCACTAAAAAAAATAGGCACCGCTAGATTATTTTATTGGTTTTATCAAGCCAGTTAAAAAAATCGTAAGTTTTACTCAATATTGAAAGATGTGGTGTCATTTTGAGAAGAAAACATGTAGGGTCCGGAGGTGGTACAAACCAAAACAAAGCAATAATATAAAGGCGAGCAAACACTTTTCAAGTTTGGGGCCAAACACATGTGAACTATTACCACCAAAAACATCAATTGAGACAATAGGATTTGGTATCAAAACAAACTCATATCACCATCTTTTGATGGACATAGTGTCATTCTAACGCATAATATCTACACACTTCTGTTTGCCTTTTGAAGTGCCAGGATGACGTCAAGATGATTCCATTATGTGGTTACATCATTTTATGCATTAAATATCTATGTCAATTCAGAAGTTGCAGAGGACGTTTCTTAGTATGCACACGGGTTGGGTTGATCGGGCTGAAGGGATTTCGAAAAATCAACCCAATGTTGGTGGTTTGAAAAATTTTCGACCTAACCCGTTCGGTTGATCAGGGTGTGTTTAAACAAAGGTAAAATCAAACACAGAAACATATAAATAAATGAAACATGTCTTTATAATACAACTGATAATTCAAATGATAATACTACTCCAACAAAAACCATTGAAATATAGCAATAAAAAGTTTAAACTGAATGACAACGTCTATCAACAACAAGCATTCTAAATGTGAAGGACTAAACGTAATAAACCTAAAATTAAAGGATTAAAACGATTTATGTATTGATTCCATGTGTTACAAATACATAAAACTATTTTTCTTAATTTGCTTGTGTGTGTGTATATATATATATGATTTAACTAACACACACACACACACACACACATATATATATATATTATATATATATATATGAGTTATATAGAGATGTAGAAGAAATTTATATTGTATACATATGAAGAAGCTATGATGGCGTAATTATCTGATGTACATATTAATACGGGCTTAACAAACAAATTAAATTCGAAAACTAAAGAGATATCGGGTTTGTCGGGTTGGGTTGGGTTCACATGACATCAACTGGATATCAACTAAATACCTACACTTTGAAAAAAAATTCAACCCGATTAAACGTCAAGTTGCTTTGGAGTGGCTTATTTTATATTGGCTTGGGTTGATCAGATTCGTTAGATTTTTTTGGGTTTTTAAACACCTCTAATTGTGCTTAGTGCATTAAAAACTACACATTATATGAATCATCGTTCAAGTTTCTTGTTAACGATATATTTTTTATTTTTTCTTGAATGAGTTGATAATTGAATTCAGATTCACGACATGTGTTATTACATAAACATTGTTATATTCTTTATTCAGATAGACAACAAATTTAATCGAGTGCTAAATACCAAATCAATAGCATGAAAATATATTGAAAAGAGTATATTACAATTTTGGTCCATGTGGTTTTGTTAAAAAATGCAACTTTTGTCCTTAGGGTTTAGAAATTGTGATTTCATCCTTATGGTTTGTAATTTATTGCTATTTTCATTCCTAAAATAATTTTTATCTTTAGAATAAGGGACTGAAATAATAAAGAATGTTAAACCATTAAGGACCAAAACCACATAAGTTGTAAATTTATAAGATCGAAATAGCAATAAATTATAAACTATAGGAATGAAACCCGCAAAATCTAAACCATAGAGGTGAAATTGCAATTGAAACAAACACCCTAATTTACTCTATAATAAATTATATTTCTAACATTATGGTTTTGCATAACACTGCCTTATTGTTAGTGTCAAAAGTTAAGCCATTGGTAACTTCTTGGAAGGAAACACTACTTTATTTACATAGTTGTGTAAATCTTAGGTATAGCTCAATTGGTAGGATTTTGACTTTGCTTTTGAAGGTCATCAAATCACTCTTCTCAAAACCAGTGGAAGCTTTGACCGACTGCTAATTTCAAGGCGTTATAAGTTGGTCAATGTACATGTTCATGTAGTCACTCGATCCTAGCATTTTTCTATTTATTAAACTAAAATAAACAAGTATGTTATTCTTAATATAATAATGACTGCATTTTAATGATGGCAATTGCAAATGATGAAAAGTGGTGGCCAAAAAATTGGAAAAATACATGTAGGGTAAATGGAGCATGGGCATGGTCCTTAGCCACACCCTATCCTTTAAAAGAGATAGTAACGACACCCGGATTAAAACAAATTACTCGATCATATTATTATAAACTTTTATGTTTTAATATTGTTTACAATATATAACTAAAAGGTTTATAAAAATTAGATGCATAAAGAGTTCGGATTCATCATTAAAATAAAATATTAAAAAATGAATTACTCAAACACATAATATAAAGAGGAGGCCCTCGATCTACATATTACACGAGGGACTTCGAGCTTATCTACGCAATAAATAGTCTAATAAATTTCGATTATAAGCATAGGCCAAAATTAAGCAGAAAGATTAGAACGAATAATGTCTGATTTACCGATGTTTTAATAACTTTATAAACAATAGATAATGAAGATATCATAATATAGAATAAAATCATATCTATTACTTTGTTTTTTGTATTTTCTCTAGTTTATTTATGATTTTAAAATCTATCCATTGGATTGGAGTATATTCTTAAAAAATTCTGGAATAATCCATTCACTATTTGGCCCTTGGTGGTTTGACTAAATATCCAAACAAGCCCTCCAAGTTTGATTCATCTCATTTATGAACAATCTTTCTAACTCGTGCTTTCAATAATAAGAATAAGATTATGTCACAACACAAAATCCAAATGGAAAGTCGAAAAGAAAGTTAATTAATTTTTCCTTAAAATAATATGTGGTTTATTTAAAATCAGTTGGATATTTTAATACACAAATAAGATTAGGGGTGTTTGTTAAGTAATTATTTTGGTAAGTGTTAACACGTTTCATAAGAAGGACCGCAAATCTTACCTACTAGAACTTAATGCCTGAATGTTGTGATTTTTATCTGATGAGCACTTAATGCTAATGGGTTATGAACTCTTACCATGAATTCATTTTGATGGTCAAGAATGTTACCCTATATAACGTAAATGAGATTGGCAACTCTTACCGTTAAACGCTTACCTAAGCGTTTGGCAAACGGCTTCTAAGGAGCCACTTACAAAAAGCTTACCAGGTAAATGCTTACCTGCAAGAGCACCACCCACATTTACCTTATCGGGTAAGATTCTTGGGCATTAAAATATATCGTTGGTGAACAATACACCAACAGGCAAGGGTCTTTTACCTTTGGGAGGGCTTATTTGGAGGTGCTTATAACTTATTTCATCCTGGATAAGCAAATAAGTTAAAATAAAGTGTTTGGATAGCCATTTTTAAAAGCTCCTTATTTCATCCCCTAAAAGCTAATAAGTCATTTTTGAGAAGTCACTCCCTACTAACTTATCAAAAACTCCTTATCAAAAACCCCTAAAAGCTAATAAGCTAATCCAAACACTTTTTAAAAAACTCTTTTTCCACACCATATAAGTTAAAAAGTACTTTTACCAAAAGTCATAAGTTGTTTTAAATAAGCCTTCCCAAACACCCCCTACATGCTTACTAGGTAAGAGTCTTTTTCCTTACTTACTGGGTGATATTATTGGTCTTTGTTATGTCTCTTACCAAGTAAGATTTTTAGGTCTTTATTATACTCACATATAAAGTAAGTAAAACCTAATAAACATTTATCCGATCAACATTTGTTAAATGGTACATAGGCTTTATTTTGTAACCACGTTTAGATTAAAGAAAAGTGGTTGTCACATAAAAAGTGCATGGATGTCTTAAAAAAATTTTTGTTGATTGTTGATTTGAGTTTACGTCGGTAATGGATGAAAATATTCTAACTTTTTTTTCATTATGGTATTACCATTCAACAAATACTAAAACAAATATTTTCAAAAAAAACAAACATCATTACATATATATATATATATATGGGTGTTGTTACCATCACCCCTCTCTACCTATAATAACAATCAAACACACCTAGAAGTTTGAGAATATATAAATTTAAAATAAAAGGTCAATTTACTTATGGCTAGAATCATCTAAAAGTTTGAAACAGTCTCATATCATAGGGTAGAGGGGGATATAGTGATCCAAACCCTATAATAAGTAAATAATTTCAACATAAAAATCCCTTAAAAATACCATGAATTGACACTTCCTTCTAAAAGATGTGATTGGAGATTTTAATCCCTGGTTTTGGTGTTTATTAAGTTTTTGATAGGGCAAATCTAAAAGTGGGATTCCAACCTCATCCTTTAACACAATCTAATCTTCTTATCTTAACACATTGAGTAATCCCAAAATGTCAATATTATGATCAGATTCAATGACCCATTTTCAACCACAAAATCTATAAAAACTATGGGCGTAGATGCGATTCCGTAAGTTTATATATGACATGACGTATGTTTCGTGTTGTTTTAATTATGTTTTCAAATAGTTTATTATGTTTTAAATAATTGATTATGTCACATAATAGGTAACAATAGATAAAATGGTCAATTCTTCTTACTTTTATATAAAAAAAAGGCATGAATATTGAGTATATGTACAATGAACCTTCAAGCTTTACGATTGCTGCAAAAAAGAAGCATAGTCAAATTAAACCAAACTTACTGAGACATTTTTGTAAGATATGATGTACACATACATTTCTCTACCCCATGAGATAGATGTGTTTACGTGGAAATCTCCGCCTTGCAAAAAACAAGAAAGAAACAAAAAGTTTGTCAACAATATTTTTTTTAAGTTTTTTTTTTATTTTAAAAACATATGGTATATTACTAGAAAACTAGAGCATGCAGGTAGGTAACAAAGACAATAAACAACAAAGACAAACTAGAAAACTGTTAAAACCAACCATGAGAAGTCTACGATGATAACATACTAAAACACCAAAGCCATTTAGATTATTAGGACTTTATCCTTGTACTCCCAATCATGCTAGGACATCGATTTCCTACCTATAGCTTCTCGACTGCTCCTCAGCTTGATTTGTAGCAGTTATTGCTTACTAGCTCCTATAAAAGTATGATAATTCAATGTAATCAATCATTTATTACGATTATTTGCTTTGAAATGAGTATACTAGGTACAAGTAAAACATTGAAACACACAATAAGAGTATGTGTTTTTGTTTGTTCATTTATTAATAAAATATAAAATACACACATACACATACATGATTATATAAATAATCAAATATCATAGTGTTTTGATTACGGGATCAATCACTTTTAAACTTTAAGAATTGTCGAAATTTAATTGTACGAAGTTGATAAATTCAATCTTTAATTCATCCATATTTATTTTAAGTTAATAATATTTATATATTTTAAAGTCAACAACTAACTTCATACCTTTTCATACATTTTGTGAGTTTTGAACACCTTATCTTTTGAAAGACCAATGCCCTCTTGATAGATAAGTAATTGATTTATATTCATTTCTTGTTATTTCTTGTGTATTGAAAAGTAAAAATGCATTCCAATTATATGAGAAACTTCATATGTGTAATTTATTTCAAACCAATAATTAAAAAGATGTCAAAAGTACTTTTTTTTTAATCAAATTTGAGTTGGGCATGCTTCTGTTATTTTGTATTATAATGTATTTATTGTGTGTGTTCATTTTGTGATAGTTTAGTGAAATATAGGGCCTAAGTGTAAGATTGAAGACTTTGGTGGCTATTGTTGAAAAGTTGGACAATTGTTGACCATGACTGGAGACACGACGCCGGAAGAGACTCAATGGTCAAAGTGTAATTTAGAAAAAAAAAATAATAATAATGGAAATGATTCTTTGATATTTACACCCCTTCTATTCTTTTGATTTATGACATTATTTTCAACGTTTTAGCCATTTGTAAGTTAACTTTATTTATAAAATTACGTGTTTCCAAACATTTTAAGTATTTTTATTATATTATTATTATAGGTATAGAGGGGTGGTGTGTCAACAACGCCCTTACTGTTTGTAAATTTCAGGCCATAGTATCTGTATTTTTTACTATTACATTTGTAAATCATTACCTTCGCAAATGACATGGTCGCAATTTATAGAGAAAAGTTAAAAAATTCAGAGAACATTTCAAAAGCAGCTTACTATTGTGAAAATGCAATACTTATGCAAGTTGCGAATTTGGCACTTGCGAAACTTTGTTTCTAAAACTTTTTTTCCTTACAAACTTGCAAGGTAGTACTTTTTGGTAATTCCGAAAGTGAAATGGCTAAGAGGTGAAAACAAATAACGTATAATGGTTTGAAATGGCTAAGAGGTGAAAACAAATAACCATAATGGTTATTTTGACCATTTTTCCTAAAAACTTACACGTTTTTGCTAACGATTGAAAGAAAAGTAAATAAAATATCGACAACCAAGTCATATGTGGAGGAAGTCGATCCAAGAACATGCCCCCAATTTCTTTGTTCCTTTTTGATCTTTCAAGATTACCGAAGTATTTGATTTGGTTTTTACTTTTTGTAACTTTGTTTTTAATTCTTAACATATTGTTCTAGATTTAATTTCATTTATTATTATTTTTTATTAGTCTTCGACTAAAAGCATTTTCACGTATCAACTTTTAGCATGCTTTCTAATGCCGATCTTCAAGTTTTAGCAAATTTAGTGTAATCTTTTTTTAAGTGCAAAATATATACCAAAGTCAAACATTAAAATGTTGTCGACTTCAAGATAATTAGTTAATAATTAGAATAAGTTGATATAACGCATCCAAGTTGAGAGAGATAAATTGAACTATAAATTTCAAAATCCATTTTGTCATCCAGTAGCAACAATCGTATTTTTGATTGGTATCGTGCTGGCCCTTTGGTTGGGTATTGGTGCAACATTACCTATTGATAAACCCCTAACTTTAGGTCCTTTTTAAATTGATTCAATTGTGAAATAAGGAGGGATGTAAGAAAAATCGCCAACTTTAACCCGAAAATAAACATTGATATTCTATTTTATGCTAAATATTCTATTTTTATGAAAAATAAAATATAAGAAAGAGATAGTAACATCAATTAATGCACAGTTTAATCAAGTATCATGTAAGATCGCAACTTCTATGACACATGCTTTGATTAAATTTTGATATAATTTCACAACTTGTAGTATTGTGTTATGCTAAATAAAGTTATTATTACTTGTAAATTGTAATAACCTATATAGGTGAAAGAAATATAGGTGAAGAATAAGCACAATAATATGATTTTAATACTTCATAATTTAAATTAACAACTCACAAAAATAGACCAAAGTTGTGATTTAGAGTGCTTTGTACTTTTTACACACTCCAATGTTCTTGAGGTCATCTAGAGAAGATCGAAGTATATAATTTTTTTTAATGGTAAAGAAAAATTATGATACAAATAAGATCGTCCCTGGTACACTACTTTGGTTGGCAATTAATTGCCAAATTAACTTAGGGGAAAACCTATAAACAAGGTACATTTGATCATTTACAAAATCCCTCTAAAAAACACCTTTTTTCACTTAAATCATAACCTTCAAACATCTTCTACACTATTATGCTATGGCTCAAAATAAGACTTCGAAGTTATGGTATAAGTCACACAAAAGTCTTGTTTGTTGACATTTGCATGAAAAAGTCCATAGACGTGCAAATTTTTACCATATAAAACTGCATCGGTGAGACTAAGAAATCAACGTGGAAATCCACTTATCCATATGTATTGATGCTTGCATGTTTTCTACAATTTTTCATTTAAAACATTTGTAAATATAATAGCCAAGTTTTGATCTTATATTTTCAATAATTTCCGGCTTTCTGTTTTCAACCAATATGATCATCTTTTTTCTATTTTTCCTCTTAGTACATCAAATTTCTTTTCTTTAATTTTCTTAAGATCCATGGTAAGGTAGACCACTTTAGCTTGTTTGAACCATTGAGTGCACAAGTGATCATTTGGGATTCCTTCAATTAAGATTCATCATTTCTTGTCTTTTTGAATTTTCATAAGGTTACATTTGATATCAAATTTTACTGACTTATGGACTTTTCATTATATCCAACTAAATAATATCGAAGTCACAACCACCAAATAACAACTAGTTCGTCAATACAGAAGGGATCAATTTATCGATCATCATTGTTACAAATATATTCATATAAAAAACTTCATTTTGCACCAACTTGTTATTAATTTCATTTCTTACCAACCAATAATAATTAGCCCTTCATTACACTTGAATCGTACAAATTTGACTAAAGATGCATTGCACATGGCCATTTCAACAAAGAAGGATCAAAGTATGACACGATTTTAAAATTCCATAAATGTTACGGTACCTGAACAATATAAATGTAATTTACTCATGAGGCTCTTTTTTCTATTTTATAGAAAAATTGAACGTTTATTTGTTAAATTCTTACCAAGTTCCACACGTGTTTTCAACAATTTATGATCACATCTAATAAAATTGAATGAGTTCTTTTTATGATCATTATGGTCATTATTATTTTGAAGTATATATAATATATAAGTTTACACATTAATATCATCTTTGGTAAGTTTTAAACTATTGATCATTTAAAGTTTTAAAATACTGAATTTTAATAGAAAAGTTATTAAATGCTTAAAAGTTTTGATTAAGTTTTAAACTATTGATCATTTAAAGTTTTAAAATACTGAATTTTAATAGAAAAGTTATTAAATGCTTAAAAGTTTTGAATATTAATTTAAGCTTGTCAAATAATAAACAAACAAATATACATATCCATCCTATATGTATACCATAATGGTACAAAATATAAAAGATATATTTTTAATTGTAGAATGTATATTTTTTCATTTCATCATCATTAAAACTATCAAAAAAAGAAGTTGAAATGATACCATCCAACAATGCAATGAAAGTTGATTTACACCAAAGGGGGTCGCCGATAGCAATGAAAATTGGGGTAAAGGATGTTTAAATTTAAAATTAAGTTGAAAGGTATAGTAATATTTTAAGCAAACTTCTTTTAAAAAACTATAAGTCAATAGCTGTGATATGATACTAATTACAATTGAATGATGTTGGGATTGAGCCCAGAGTACTTTCATAGCCACAATTGTTATGAGTGAGTTAGGTATACCTTTCATATAACGGAATTGACGAACGATTGTGGACAGGTTAACGTTGTCGATATTAATCTTTTGTCCAAAAATTACAATCCAGTTAGCTTGATAATAAAAACTAAAAATGTTATAAATAATATAAGACAGAGGTTGTTATTCATACCCCTCCTTACTCATGAACTACATATATCTAACTCCCATGTCACTCACATGCCCCCTATACGACGGGTATGAATAAAATTCATTTGTAAAACATTATTTCATGCTTGCTTTATTTTTATTTCAAATTGCATCTTCGTTGTTACTCATATTCTGTGGAGGATAATCAATAGACAAATTCATATCTTTTTTCCCATGTAACACAAATGATTATCGATAAAAAAAAAACTAATTAATTATTGTTACAAAATACTAACAAAGCAAATTCATCTATTGACTTTATAGTTTGGGTTTTCGTGTTCAACTTTTTTAACAATCAAAACTCAAATTCAAAGATCATAGCTTCTTAGTTTTCAGTAGAGATGACAAAAAATATTAGTCAAAATAGGGTCGGCCCCAAATTGGTCGCTTCAAAATCAGACCAACCAATGCGTACCAAAAATCCTAAAACCTATCGTAGACTTGATAACTAGCGCCAGCCCCAATGTGCTGGTCCCATCTTCGATATGGTTTTTTTTCTTTATAAATATAATCTTTAAAATCTTTTTAAA
The DNA here is from genome assembly GCA_030169165.1 of Centaurea solstitialis. Taxonomy (NCBI): domain Eukaryota; kingdom Viridiplantae; phylum Streptophyta; class Magnoliopsida; order Asterales; family Asteraceae; genus Centaurea; species Centaurea solstitialis. The sequence goes on from CM058044.1 coordinate 77,992,153, forward strand.
CAAAAATCGTTGTTAATATTTTTTTAATTACGATTTTCAAAATTTCCCCGTAGATAAACTTCAAATAACACATCTACTTTTTTCCTTAAAACTTGTATTATATAAAAACTAGAAAGTTTGAAAAACCGATCCTATACAGCAAGGTTGTCAAACTCGCGATCAAGCTCGTAGGCTCGTACGAGTTTACGATCCTAGCCTACAAAAACTAGCCGGCTCGCTTATAGGATCGTTTTTAGGTAAGCTCGTGTAGGCTCGTAGGATCGCATCGTAAGATCGTAAGCTTGGCTCGAATCGTAAGATCGTGCAGACTATGTTATTTTAAAATTTTGGAGCTATTTTGAGTTTTTGACTATGTTATTTTGAGTATTGGTAAGAGTTAAGACTTATGACTATGTTATTTTGAGGGATGTTAAGGCTTAAGAGTTAAGACTTAAGACTATGTTATTTTGAGATGTGGATGTATCTTATTTTGGATGTGATGTATGTTAATTTGAAATTTAGATGTTGAAATATGGATGTATGTTTTCGAAATTTGAAGTAGGATCTGATAAAATTTATACTGACTTGCAGTAGGTAGGATCTTACGATCCCGAGCCCGAGCTTACGATCCGAGCTTGCAAAGACAAAAACGATCCTAGCTAGGATCCCGATCTTAACAACCTTGCTATACATAACCAGTCCGAGGCTCCGAGACTTGAAATCCCCCAAAATCTGTAACCGGTCCGCACTCCGAACTATCTAACCATAACCGACGCTCTCCAATCCCGACCGATCCCTAGTCGGACCCGAACCTAATTTGGCCATCTCTATAAATAACCACGGATAAAACCCGACCGTATTCGTTGGACACGTTGCCCCATATGCAACCCGGCCCATATGAATTACGATACCCGATCCGGATCCGAATACAAACTTCCTAATTTGTGATCGCATGTGGCCAAGATCAGCAATCAAATGCGCTCTCTTTTTCCCTAAATTACAATCAATCACGAATTCAGAATTCCAATTTTGATCTGTAAGTTAACCAAATTCACTATCTTCCATCTCTACATTCATCACTAACATCTTAATTTCATCTTCTTCTTGATCGAAATTCGAAATCTTTAGATCCAATTTGGTGTTTTTTTGTAGGATTTATAATAATGGGTTGCACTGTTAGAGAAAAGCACATCCGTACTAATCGAAGGCCTCGGCCTCTGAAACCCGATTCAGATGCAATTGATAAAGCTTTATCCAACAAATCGAGTCTAAACCCATTGAATTTCCAATTAGGTTTTAACGAATCATCAGCTCAAATCCCCAATTTTGCAAACCCTAATTTTGATGATAGTGGTTGGGGGTACTGTACTGAGGAACAATTGGAAGAGATTTTGTTGAAAAATTTGGAGTTTTTGTATAATGAGGCCATTGTTAAGCTTGTTGCATTAGGTTATGATGAAGAAGTTGCCTTAAAGGCTATACTGAGAAATGGACATTGTTATGGTGGAATGGATGTGTTGACTAATATTTTGCATAATTCATTGGCTTTTTTGAACTGTGGGAATGGTGTCAATGATGGAGATGGGGATGAAAGTGAGCAGGTTTTTGCTGATTTGAGACAGTTGGAGGAGTATTCGTTGGCCGGTATGGTGTGCTTGTTGCAGCAGATTAAGCCACAGTTGAGTAAAGGGGATGCCATGTGGTGTTTGCTTATGAACGATCTTCACGTTGGCCGTGCCAGCGTGATGGAGATTCCGATGAATGGTAATAGTGAGTCTAGTGGGAACGTTGTGAACAGTTTGGAGAAGGTGGGTAATGATTCGATTGGGGTGAGTCCTGCGTTGTGTAGGTTTCACGGCGGGTGGGGTTTTGGAAACGGTGGGACGTCGGATTTCCCAGTGAATCGGTTCCTTTCGTATGCGGCTTCGGAGATGAGTTTGCAGAGGGAGATCGAGTGTCCGAAGAGGTTTAATCTTACTCCTTCGATGAAGATGCTTTTGAAAAGGAATGTAGCGATGTTTGCTGCAGGTTATAGGGCGACTGCGAAAGATTCGCAGGTTCAGCCTCGGGTTGGTTCGAGTTCTTTATCGAATGGGATCGAAGCAAGTTGTGAAACGCCTCCTTCTCCCGAGAAAACCGAGGAGAAAGAGAAACAGAGTGTGAAGAATCAAGAAGTGGTTAATATGATGTTGAGTAAGTTTCGTGATATGAATCTTGAAGGGGATATGGAATACGTACCTGAGGATCAAAAGGACGAGATGATCTTGAGCTTAATGCATCAAATTAGGGATCTTGAGAGACAGGTGAAAGAACGGAAGGAATGGGCGCATCAGAAGGCGATGCAAGCGGCAAGAAAGCTGAGTCACGATCTGACTGAATTGAAGATGTTGAGGATGGAAAGGGAGGAGACGCAGCGTCTGAAGCAGGTTAAGCCGGCTGCTGAAGACCCCACGATGAAGAGGCTTTCGGAGATGGAGAGTGCTTTGAGGAAAGCGAGCGGGCAAGTGGATCGTGCAAATGCGGCCGTTAGGCGTCTTGAAACGGAGAATGCTGAGATCAGAGCGGAGATGGAGGCTTCGAAGTTGAGTGCTTCGGAGTCTGTTAATACGTGTTTGGAGGTTGCGAGGAGGGAGAAGAAGTACCTCAAGAGGCTATTGGCTTGGGAAAAACAGAGAGCCAAGCTGCAGGATGATATAGCAGCTGAGAAGCAGAGGATCGTAGAGTTGCAAGAAGAGATGGTTCGAATCGAAGCAGCAAAAAAGGCGGCCGAGGTATGCTTTTCTTATTGCCTTATTACTTTGTTTATGTTATTAGATGCAAGCTAGTGTTAAGTGTTAACTTATGAAATTCCATCGTTGCATATGGATATATTAATAGTTATAGTTTCTTCAAGAATATGAATCAAACAATTGAAGAGATTTAGGCTATGCTTGGCAAACTAGCTGATAAGGTAGCTTATGATTGATAAGGTAGCTGATGAAGAAGTTGTGTTTGGCAAAAACTAGCTGATAAGGTAGCTTATGACTGTAAAATGACAAAAAAGACATGTTTAAAAATTAGTATTATAAAACTTAGCAAGGGGATATTTGGAATAAAAAATAAAAAGTCCCATAAGTCACCGATGTTTGATAATTCAAAAAACCAAAATCAGATTACAGAGTTTTGTAAATGATGATTTTAAATTTGAACTTGATTTTGATTTTCTCCGGTTTGAAATGCTAATTTACAAAAAGTGAAGTTTGACTACATGACTTCAACGAGGTCGAGTTTGAAAACTAGTAAAATGCAGTCTTTATTTGTGAATTCAAAATTTCATCTTATTGAAAAGAAAAGAAATAGTTTCAACAAGAACATGTCTTGATGCTGTTTTAAACATAAATCACAACTCTCTTTACATTACAACAAAATGTAAACAGAAAATAGAAAATGTAAGTAGTATCAAAAGTCAAAACCTAAGCACTTTGACCTTATTTGGGGATTATGTGTTTACCTGATGATTCAATTTAGCTCATGCCTTCTGCCACCAAAGACATTCAGAGAGTATATCTTTCAATTTGATATCAAGTACACATTCTTAGGCTGTGTTTGGCAAACTAGCTGATAAGCTAGCTGTATTGATAAGCTAGTTGTTGACTAATAAGCTAGCTAGTAGTGATAGCTAGCTTATGAATAAATTATTTTGCAATAACTAGCTTATGAGTATGTAAAATGACCAAAAAGGTATCTTGAGATATAATATCATATTAATAACTTTATAATTGGAAAAAGCTACAAAAAGCTCTTGAAAGGCTACTCCAACTAGGTTTCATAAGCTAGCTTATGGTCCATCCAAACATGTACTAGCTTTAAGCTAAGCTAGCTTATTTGGCAAACACAGCCTTAATGTCTTTCAACTCTGCATGTGTGTGTGTGTGTATTATCAAGTACACATTAGACATTCTTAATGTCATTCAAGTGTGTGTGTGTTGTGTGTATAGGGTCAGGTTCAAGGGAAACACGATTGTTTAGGCAATAGGAATTTGATCATCTTTAATTTTGGAAATGGTAATTTATTTACTAAAGAATGAAAAAGCCAAAGAAGGAGAATTCAAAAGTGGTATCCGTTAAGAAATTTCTATGGTACTCTTTTGTTTTCAGACAAAGTGGAGGCAGGAGCAGAAAGCGAAAGAGCATGCTCTTGCACAAGTCGAGGAAGAAAGGCGACTGAAAGAAGCATCAGAATCCAATAACAAAAGAAAACACGAAGCCTTACGTTCAAAAATAGAACTAGACTTCCAACGACACAAAGACGACCTTCAAAGACTCGAACAAGAACTCTCACGCCTCAAACTGTCAACCAACCCCGATCAGAATCCAACCAATCCATCATCAGCAGCCGAGACCCCAAATGGGTCCCACCCTCAAGGTCCTACCATCGCAAAACTGCTCATGAAGCTGGACGATCTCGATGACTCTGACGAGAAAGAAGCTGGGACCGATCGCGAATGCATAGTTTGCTTGAAAGATGAAGTCTCGGTCGTTTTCTTGCCGTGTGCACATCAAGTTCTTTGCGGTAGTTGCAACGATGAGTATGGGACAAAAGGAAAGGCGACATGTTTAATATGTCGTGTTCCGATTGAACAGAGGATTCGTGTTTTTGGGGCGAGCTCGTAATCCCGGAAATGATTAATTTAAAGGTGAAGTTATTTTGGTATGGTTGTGATTTACACACAGAATGATTGATTGGTGTTTTGTTGTTCTCTTGAATGTGTTGGCATTTGCATTACTGAATGTTTATAAATAAGCCTGTGTGCATTTTGCATGATGAAAAAGTTTTATGTGGTTTGTATGCTGATTTTTTAAAGTACAAGTGAACAATGAATAATATAAAACAAAATGCAACTTTGGTTCTCATTTATAAAAGAGTACAAATGCACTACTGTGATTGATGTTATGTTTAACGGACCAAACAAATAGATTCCAATTTCTTTGATAGATTCCGTTTTAGTTTTTGTCAACCAGACACATAGTTAAATCTAATCAAATTTCCATTCTTGCTACTTGATAATATATTCGGATTTCCTTGGTGGATTTCAAGTCCAACAAATTCCATTATATGAACTAAAGAACACCGGTATCTATTTAATGTAACTGTAACGTTAAAAGTTTTTACTCAATTACTTTTTTTTTCTCGAAGAATTTATTCAATTAGTTAATGTGTCTCGTTCTTATTTCGTACCCATTTTCGATAAAAACGTTTTTTAGTCTTTGTAGCAACGCGTCGAATTTGAACAGTATATAGGAAAATTGAACGTTTGTTATAGCGATTAAAAAAATATTATCCACTTGATATAAATCAATGAAAAAAAAATTAGTCGACTAACTTCCATGCTAAACAACAAAATTGGATTTCAACTAATCATTTACAACTATAGGTTTAGAATTAATATTATTATGTAATAATTCAAAAATTGCGTCGAAAAATTGATCTACGACTTGGAAAAGATCTTTGATGTTAACCACAAGGCCATGTGCACCGCATTTTCAGATACAAATTATCAAGAATATAGTTTAGGCGAAGCTTAAGATTATGTTTGACAAAAATAAGTTAGCTTATAAGCTAGTACATTCAAACATGTATCAAGCTAGCTTTTTAAAACGCTACTTTAAGTAGCTTTTTGGAAGCTAGCTTATAATACATGTTTGGATGGAGTAGCTTATAAGTTAGCTGAAAACGCTACTTTAAGTAGCTTTTTGGAAGCTTATTGTAGTTTTTTTTTCTAACTATACCCTTATTAATATTAATTATTAAATTCAAATATATCCATTTTTCGTCATTTTACATACTCATAAGCTGGTTTTTGCCAAACATTATTTGTTTATAAGCTAGTTTGTCAGCTACTAAGGCTATGCGTACCGCGAGCCTTAGCTTAGCGGGCTCGAGCCCGCTGGGTTGAACGGGCTATGGTACGCAGCCATGGTAGCCAGCGGTTCGTTTGAGAGAGGGTTGGCCAACCCGCTGTTTTGTGTGTCTTGTGCGTGTATGTTGTGTGTGTAGAGGGTTGTGGAGGGTTGGGCTACGGTTGTAGAGGGTTGCAGATGGTTAAGAGAGAGTTGAAGAAAAGCTAATGTATCAGCTGATGTGGCAGTTAGGTTGGGAGAGTTGGGTACTCATAGCTAACTAACTTATCAATCAACAGCTAGCTTATCAGCTAATCAGCTAAACATAGTCTAATTGAATATATCTTATAAGACAAAAGATCTTTGGCGTTTGCTGTAAACAGTTTAAGGAAAGGTGGGAGGTCATAATTCAGAAGTCCCAAACTTGCTACGTCGCCTCTGTTAATTATTTATTAACTTCTAATCTGCTTTTTTATATTTATCATCGTAGCACATAGTGCCACACACTTGTATCAAATATAAAAAGTATTAAATCTTATCATAATCTTGTTTTGGTGTTAGTCCATAATTCTTGGCATTTGGCAACCAAACTATTTTGGAAAAAAAACTGCAATTTAAGGGCTTTAAACCAACTCTAAATCATAGTGTAAAAATAAAGATTCATGTATCATGGATTTTAACCATACTTATGACATTAAAGTTTATGCTAGTCAAGAAATTTCAAAAAAAAAAAAAAAAACACCAAATATGATGTTGTACTGTTCATACTACAAACAACATGGTTTATCAAAAATCCTTTCTTATCATTAATATTTTTAGTTATTTTATTATCATCAAATTCGGTACGTAGTACAGTTAAAGTTCAACTTTTTTTTAGTGTCAATGGAAGCCATCAATTTTGATGTGTGTTTTTGGTACTACGCGTTGTAATTGCTTCTGTAAGCATATAAAGGTTTCTAGAAATAAAACAAAAAAAAATATAAAATAGATAACTAAAAACACATTCAACCATTTTATATAACCCGAAATCATAAATCCATCCCGAATTTTATTTTTGTTTAGACCGTGTGTTATTCTGCTTTTTTTTATGCATTTGTTTGCTTTTGTTTTTAGAGTGTTTTGTATAAAAAATATTTATTTTATTTCAAATTAATCAATTAATCAAATATATAAACAACTTATTAGAGGTAACTTGGTCATGTTATCAATTATGTTATATCCAATTTTATCAAATATTGAACAATTGTTCTATAGGAATGACCTTGTATAAAAGTCAATCATTAATTAGTAACCAAATTAAATAACTTTTTAAAATTTGGCAAAATGTATTAATTTTTTGAAAACCCTTCACCTCTTACTTTTTTTAAATAACTTTACTGTGACTCACATTTATTTATAGAACAACAATTAAGTTTTATACACACAACTTATACAATCCATCCCTTTCAATGGAGAACATGTGAACACACACACACAACACCTATAAATATAACAAATCATCATGGTCTCATATGCTTTATAAAATACATCTTTCATTAATCCATCAACATCAAACAACTTATTGATCAACAAATCTTGAAAGCATCATCATCTGTTATATGAAAAGATGATGAATGGTTTCCTAAAGAAAACCGATGGGTTGCCGGAGAAGATGAAGAGTTTCCGTGGATCTTTGCCGGAATATCTGGAAAGTGGGTCGGGACGATCCAGAAGAGCGATCCATGCCCTCAAAGTCGGGTTTTCGTTAACATTGGTGTCGTTATTGTACTTAATGGAGCCATTGTTCAAAGGGGTTGGACAAAATGTCATATGGGCCGTTATGACGGTTGTTGTTGTGCTTGAATTTACTGCCGGTAACTTTTATTTTTCTTCTTTCGTATAGAGCATCCGGTAATAATTCATCTGGATGGTCTGCATGTGTGCATATAAGTAATTAGAGTTGTTTTTTTTGGCTTTTATGTATGCCTGCGTATTACGGTCCTGATGAAAAGTTACAAGGTTTTGATCATGTTTTTTTTTATACTGTTGATTTTTGTAGGTGCAACATTATGCAAAGGAATAAATAGAGGATTTGGGACGCTCTTGGCGGGGTCGTTAGCCTTCTTATTCGAGTTTATTGCAAGAAAATACGGGAAGGTTTTTCGAGCTGTTTTCATTGGGGCCTCGATCTTTTTAGTCGGTAATTGATAGGAATTAATACAATTGTTATATATACACTACAACAATCGGGTTTATACACCACCAATATTTAAGCGTTATGATAAACTACTTCATAAGAATTGGCTTTTCATTATCCATTTTAGAAAAAAAGAACTGTTGGAGACCAAAAATAAAAGTTTCATGTATAAAGGTATTGTATTAAGTTTATGGGACATTTTTACACATTTTACAAGTTTTTAAGAATACAATTAAGGATTAAGTAAACCAAAATACATCCAAGTTATCACATTTTATCATTGTATGTACTCAATATAAAAAACTTATATTGTAGTACTCAACTTAAAAATTACCATTTTTGCAGGTTCAATACATTAAATGGTAAGTTTTTAAGTACATTTAATGGATACATAGAAGAGTTAAGTTCTGGTGAGACCAAGCCTTTTTCGTGAGATCGGTGAGACCAACATATTTTACATGAAACTTCACATAAAAACATTTGTGAAGGTAAAAAAATTGAACATTCATCGTTAAAACATACTAAAAAAACTATCGATTTTTTTTTTCCCAAAAAGAGGTAAGAAAACGAAACCTTCACACATTTTTCTTTGTGAAGGTTTGCATTATATATATGTAACCTTCACAGAATTTGAGCTGTGAAGGTTTCGCTTTTTACCTTCTTTTGGATATTTTTTTGCATCGAAAGTGATTTTTAGGTTTGCGTATTCGAGTTTTATGTACATTCACGGTGTTTTTTTGTGAATTTCATACTTTAGTATTGGTATCACGCGGTCTCACAGAAACAACTTGGTCTCACATGATCCTAAGTCTACATAGAATGGTAGTTTAGTACATAAATTGACAATTTTAGCAGGCTCAATACATATAATGGTAAGTTTTTAAGTTGAGTACATAAATAATAAAAGATGACAACTTAAATATATTTTGGTGTACTTAACCCTACAATTAACGTATTAACACAAACCTTATTAGCTATTTTATATATGACATCTTTTAAGAAAGTGTTCTATAAACCCAATTTTACTAGAAATTTGTTTTAAAAAGACAATTTTCAAATAGTGTCATATAAAATAGTTAATAAAACGTTTTTTTAAATGTTTTGAAAGACTTGTTACAACACTCGGAAAGATTTTATAAACTTTTTACAATACCTTTAAACATGGTCCTATATTTTTGGTCCTATGAATTAAGTCTTACAAAGTTGTTTCTTAGAACGCTTGAATTTTTTTGGTGTCCTATAAACCCGATTTTGCTATAGTGATACATAAACTTATCGCAACAAATATCGACTAATTTCTCAAGATAAATACTTTGTTTCATTTTCGCAGGTACATTGACTACATATTTGAGATTTTTTTCCGAACATAAAGAAGAATTATGATTATGGTGTACTCGTATTCCTCTTGACGTTTAATTTGATCACCGTATCAAGTTATCGTGTCGATGATATTGTAAAACTAGCCCGGGGCCGCATTTACATGATTGCAATTGGTTCCGGGGTTTGCATTTTTATGAGTCTTTTCATCTTTCCGTATTGGTCCGGAGAAGATCTCCATAATTCCACCATTTCCAAAATTGAAGGCCTTGCAAAATCAATTGAAGGTATACCCTATAAATCTTCTGTCATACACTGAAGTTCCACATAAGCTAAACTTGGACAATTTCTCCTAAACATGTGTTTTTCAACATAACTAATGCAGCATGTGTTGGTAAATACTTTAACGACGAAGAACCCAATCTAGACATAGATGAGACAACGGAGGATCCAATTTACAACAACTACAAGGCCGTTTTGGATTCAAAATCGACCGATGAAACCCTTGTAAGCTCCTTTATTTCATAATTTCATTAAAAAGTCTAATTTAGCGTAAAGTTTTATTTGGATTGGCTTACTTACAATAATTTATATAAATAGGCACGTCATGCAAGCTGGGAGCCACGACACTCATGGCATTGCCACAAATTTCCATCGCAACAATACGTAAAGGTCGGGGGCGTTCTTCGTCATTTTGGGTACGCAATTGTGGCTCTTCATGGAAGTTTACAAACCGAAATCCGGGTATGTTTTTTCGTTGTGAATTTGTCGTTCATTATAAGACGGATAGTATTTTGTTTTTGCGACACTTTATGAGTTGCTATGTCGATATTTTTTATTTACAACTTGCTAAAATGAAATAATTAATTCTTTGTTTGGACCTAACTCTAGAATGTTCATGAGGTAAGATTCTATTTTGAATATACATAATTACGTACTATTCAAATAATTAGGCTGTGTTTGGTAAAAATAAGCTAGCTGATAAGCTAGCTTATAAGCTAGTCCATCCAAACATGTACCAGAAGCTAGCTTTTTGAAACGCTACTTTGAGTAGTTTATGAGAAGCTTATTGTAGCATTTTCCAATTATACCCTTATTAATATTAATTATTAAATTCAAAGATACCTTTTTGGTCATTTTACATACTCATAAGCTAGTTTTTGCCAAACATAATTTGTTCATAAGCTAGCTTATCAGCTACTAGCAAGCTTATCAATCAACAACTAGTTTATCAGCTATCGGCTAGCTTATCAGCTACCGGCTAGCTTATCAGCTACCGGCTAGCTTATAAGCTACGTTTGCCAAACATAGCCTTAATTTCTATAGATAAATATATATTATATTAATGGTAAATAATGTTTATTATTAAAGTATATTGCGGTAGAAGTGGTCGATATCAAGTGCATGACAATTATAATGGTTACTAAAAAGTATGATACAGGGGGAGGAATAGAATAACAAATAAAATAATCGTTTTACCTTTGTTTATATATTTTAACTAATTGTGTAATTAATTAATGAAAATTTAGTTATTTTAATTATTTTGAAAAATAGGATTTATCTTCTATCCTTTTTCTTCCAAACATCTCAAAGTTTCATATCTGGTGGCATTAGTGTGACCTAGGGTGGATTCCGGCGAACCACACGCTAATAGGGGTGTACCACCGGTAACAAACCACACCGCTAATAGGAGTGTACAACAACTAGAAAATGAATAAACCACAAGGCTTGTGGCGTAGCGGTAAGACATGTGGGGAATGTGGATGGTATCTCATTCACCCCAAGTTTGAATCCCCTCGTGCGTATCTTGTGTCACGCTTACTCTCAGACAGCTGAATTTTCAATTTCTGTTCTAAATTGCCTAGGATGTAGTCTAGCTAGGCAAAGCCTAGATGAACCTTTTCAAAAAAAAAAAAACTAGAACATGAATAGGGTGTGTAAAAGTTAAGATTCTAGATAGGGGTGTACCACGCTAACAGGGTGTACTCTCATAATTTGGTTTGCTAGAAACCACCCTAGGTCGCTAATGGGGGGCACTGGAGGGGGACTTTGAGATGTCTGAACAGAAAAAGGGTAGAAGATAGAATTCTATTTTTTAAAATAGGTAAATAATTAATTTCTCTTAATTAATCTATAAATATATTAAATATTTTCTATGATAAAATACAACATTAAAATTTTTTTGTTAGTGCATTTGTAATTGTAGTGCAGACTGTACTATTACTTCTTTACACTCTGACCAGTTTTGTTTTCTCTACCAATCTGACCACTTTTATTTCTATGATATTCATTTGAAACACAAAAATGTCAAAATAGCTTCTTTGATATTACTTATAAACACAAAAGGCCAAAAAGCCACATAACATAACATATTCCCAACATGAAAGAATGTCCAACTAAAGATTAGAACATTATAAAAAAGACTCATGTTCCACTTGGGGGTTGGGGCTACATATATTTTTAAAAGCATAAGAGATATATAAAAAGACCAAAATTTTAAACTAAAATCCTAAGCCTTTTATACATAGGTAGGAGCATTTATCATCTTAGCCACTAAAACCGAGCGTTAATATTTGAGTTTACTTACTATAAGCTTTTAATTGTGGGTCATATAAATGTTAGTACAAATAAAATATTTTATTGTAACATGTAGACATATTTTGACGTCTAATAAATCCAATATGTTACTTCAAATCTTTTAGACTCCGAGATCAGTTCGGTGGCTATTCAAGGATCCATGCATTCGCCTTGTGTCCGAAGTAACAAAAGCTCTAACGGAACTCGCCGATAGCATAAGAAACCGACAACGCTGCTCGCCGGAAATCCTCACCGAAAATCTTCAACAAGCACTGCAAGACCTCGATTCCGCTTTAAAGTCCCAACCGAGGCTCTTTCTCGGTCCGAATAGCCCCAACAACACAGCCAAAATGCTAGCCGTGGCCGCCGCAACAGCACGCCAAAAAACCGAAAAGCACTTGTCGGGATTGAAAACAGAGTCGCCGAGGTTCGTAGAGCTGAAATCGGAGGGCGGGGAGAAAAGGGTTTTGCGGCCATCGTTAAGCAAGATTGCGATCACAAGCTTGGAGTTCTCAGAGGCACTTCCATTTGCGGCCTTTGCGGCTTTGTTGGTGGAATCGGTGGCTCGGCTTGATGTTGTGATTGAGGAAGTGGAGGAATTGGGGAGGGTGGCTTGCTTCAAAGAGTTTAAACATGACCATGATGTGATTTTGAATGTGGATAGCCATCAGAGATCGACGACTGAGATTTATCTACCAAACTCGACTGAAGCCGAGTGATTCGGAGTTAGTGACCAAATTAAATAACTTTTTCATAAATTTGGCATATATATAAATGTGGGAGGAAATGGAAAAAAGAAATGGACTTTCTTTCCTCAGCTTTCCGTCCAAAGGTGGGAGGAAAGTTTTGGAAGGAAAACTCATCCTTATTTTCTTTCCTAATCCTTTTTTTTTTCCTTCGTAAAAAAGTTTCAAGAACACGACCTCTTTTTTAATTTCCTTCTCCTTCCTTTCCTTTTCTTCCTAAAGTTTTTTCGAGAACACGAGTTTTTTCGAGAACACTTCCTCTCATTTCTCTCACTTTCCTTCGTTAGAAAGGTTTCGAGAACGCATTGTGCATCTTGTAGTTAGTCAGACGATCGAATTTTTTAGCTTCAAATTATGAAAGATGTAATCTAAGTGTTGCCTAGGTGAATCTTTGTAAATAAAAAAAAAGATCTTTGATGTTTGCTGTAAACAGTTAAGGAAAGGGGTGGAGAAGTCACAAAACTTGCTACGTCGCTTTTGCTAATTATTTATTAAATTCATATCTGCTTTTTTTATATTTAACGTAGCACACAGTGCCACACACTTATATCAAATATAAAAAATATTAAATCTTATCATCTTGTTTTGGTGTTGGTCCATAATTCTTGCCAACCAAACTATTTTGAAAAAAACTGCAATTCAAGGGCTCTGGACCAACTCTAATCATACTGTAAAAATAAAAATTTACGACATGATGGATTATAACCATATTTTATAACATTAAAGTTTTTGCTAGTCGAGAAATTACAAAAAAAAAAAAGAAAAAAGAAAACACCAGATACGATGTTGTAGTATTCACACTGTAAACAACCTGGTTCACCAAAAATCCTTTTTCTTCATTATATATTTTTAATTATTTTATTATCATCAAATTCAGTATTACGGTTAAATTTCAATTTTTTTAGTGTCAACGGTACCATCAATTTTGATGTTTTTGATGTGTATTTTTGGTCTTACGCATTGGAGTTGCTCTTATAAGCATAAAAGGTTCCTAGATATAAAATAGATAACTAAAAACACATTCAACCATTTACCATAACCCGAAATCACAGAATCCATCTTAGTTTTATTTTGTTTAGACCGTGTGTTATTCTGCTTTTTTATGCGCTTGTTTGATTTTGGCTTTTAGAGTGCATTTAATACACTAGACATGATAGAATAGACAAGAACATGAAACATTGTTCCATGTTTAAAAGATCTTTTATATGAAACAAACGGGAACAAAATTGGAACTTGTTTCATCCCCATCCATGGAATAAGCTAGAACAAGGTGGAGCAAATTCAAGTTTTATCAATATAACCTTAAGCTAAAACATAATTTTCTTCTAAAACATCAAATATGCTTCCTACTTACATTTTGTTTATTTGTTAAATTTTATTTATCGTATTTCATACTTTTTAGACATCCACTTTACCGTCCATGAAATATTGTTTTTATTAAATTACTATATTATAATTAATTTATATAATTTATTAAATGTTAATAATATAAAAAATTTGGAAACCAATTAAAATATTTTATTTTGGTGTAATTTTAATCGTCTTCACCAAAACATTCTAGTTTTGTATTTTGTTTTAAAAATTATTAAAGTTAACCAATTATATAATTAATTAAAATATATAAACAACTCATTAAAAATAAGTTGATCATTTTATCTATTTTATGATGTCTAGTTTTTTTTTTTTTTTTCAACAAAGCTAAAGAGTTGTTCTGTTCGTTGTATACCACCCGTACAAGTTTAATATTTTTTAGTCTTATTTTCTGATTTTGGAAAAAGAAACTTTACATAAATATACATCTTTATCATAAAAGCAATCATTTAATTAGTAACCAAATTAAATAACTTTTTTAAACTTGACAAATATATTAATTTCCTGAAAACCCTTCACCTGTTACTTTTTTATATAACTTTACTGTGACTCACATTTATTTATAGAACAATAATTAAGTTTTATACACATAACTTATACAATCCATCCCTTTCAATGGAGAACATGTGAATACACAAAAACCATCTCTGTCCTCCATACACATACACACACACACATAACACCTATAAATATAACAAATCATCATGGTCTCATATGCTTTATAAAATATATCTTTCATTAATCCATCAACATCAAACAACTTATTGATCAACAAATCTTGAAAGCATCATCATCTGTTATATGAAAAGATGATGAATGGTTTCCGAAAGAAAACCGATAGGTTGCCGGAGAAGATGAAGAGATTTCCAGTGGATCTTTGCCGGAATATCTGGAAAGTGGGTCGGGATGATCCGAGAAGAGCGATCCATGCCCTCAAAGTCGGGTTTTCGTTAACATTGGTGTCGTTATTGTACTTAATGGAGCCATTGTTCAAAGGGGTTGGACAAAATGCCATATGGGCTGTTATGACCGTCGTCGTCGTGCTTGAATTCACTGCCGGTAACTTTCGTTTTTCTTTCTTTTGTATGGAATATCTGATAATTGTTTATCTGGATGGTATGCATATATGTATGTAAGTAATTGAAGTTGTTTTTTGGTTTTTGTGTATGTGTGCATACAACGTCCCAATAAAAAGTTACGAGGGTGTTGATCATTTTTTTTATTTTATTTTTGCAGTTTTCTTTTGAATCTGACCCTGTATATATGCTTATATATACATGTTGATGCTATTGATTTTTGTAGGTGCAACATTATGCAAAGGAATAAATAGGGGATTTGGGACGCTCTTGGCGGGGTCGTTAGCCTTCTTATTCGAGTTTATTGCGAGAGAATACGGGAAGGTTTTTCGAGCTGTTTTCATTGGAGCCTCGATCTTTTTAGTTGGTAAATGATAGGAATTAATACTATTGTTGTATATACACTACAACAATCCGGTTTATAGGTCTATACCAATTTTTAAGCGTCATAATAAACTATTTTATTAGACTAAATTTAGAGCATCTTTAACGGCTTTGCTAAACTAGAAAAAGTGGGTTTTTTTTGTTTATTAAAACGCTTCAACAAATTTGATATCTCATTTTTAAAATAGAAAATTTTAAAGAAATCTCTAAATATACAAAATTCTCTCAATCTCCAGATGACGAGAGAACCATTATTTTAATATTAATCACCAATAGTATAATTGATTGTTTAAAAGTTTTTACAAAAATATTGGAATAATAAATATAGTGTATAATTAGGCTGTGCTTGGCAAAAATAAGATAGCTTATAAGCTAGTCCATCCTAACATGTACCATAAACTAGTTTATTGAAACGCTAGTTGGAGTAGCCTTTTCAATTATATTCTTATTAATCTTAATTATTATAATCCAAGATTCCATTTTTTGTCATTTTACATACTAATAAGCTAGTTTTTGCCAAACATCATCTAGTTTGCCAGACACAACCATAATAATATAAATGATGATAGATTCTCTAAAATAGAAAGCCGTTGGACATGGAATTTTTTAAGAGATTTTGGCTTTTTCAATATTTATTTTGGAAAAATTATAGAAAAGTTGTTGTAAATGCTCTTATATATAGCCAAAAATTAAAATTTCATGTTTAAAGGTGTTGTATAAAGTTTATGGTACATTTTTGGACATTTTACAAGTTTTTAAGAGTACTATTAACACAAAACGTCATGTTAGCTACTTACCTGTTTAAGAAAGTGTCCATTAACCCATTTTTTTGTAGGAAAGACACTTTCAAATAATGGCATATAAAGTAGTTAATACAACGTTTTTTTTTTAATTTCTTAGAAGACTAGCTACGAGGTTCGAAAAGATTTTAAAACTTGTTACAACACCTTTAAGCGTGGTCCTTTATTTTTGGTCCTATGAATCAAGTCTTACAAAGTGGTTTATTAGAACACTTAAATTTGTTGGCGTCCTATAACTCCAATTTTGTTGTAGTTATACATAAACTTATCACAACAAGTATCGACTAATTTCTCAAGATAACGTTGTTTCGTTTTTGCAGGTACATTGACTACATATTTGAGATTTTTTCCGAACATAAAGAAGAATTATGATTACGGTGTACTCATATTCCTCTTGACGTTTAATTTGATCACTGTGTCAAGTTATCGTGTCGATGATATTCTAAAACTAGCCCAAGGCCGCATTTACACGATCGCGATTGGTTCCGGAGTTTGCATTCTTATGAGTCTTTTCATCTTCCCGTATTGGTCGGAGAAGATCTCCATAATTCCACCATTTCCAAAATCGAAGGCCTTGCAAAATCAATCGAAGGTATACACCATAAACCTTCTATTATATGTTGGAGTTCCACATCAACTAAACTTGAACAATTTCTATTAAATATATGTTTTTCAACACAATTAATGCAGCCTGTGTTGTTAAATACTTTAATGATGAAGAACCCGATCTAGACATAGATGAGACAACGGAGGATCCGATTTACAACAACTATAAGGCCGTTTTAGATTCAAAATCGACAGATGAAACCCTCGTACGCTTCTTTACTTCTTAATTTAATTAAAAAGTCCAATTTAACGTAAAGTTTTATTCCTCTGAGCTTACTTACTGTAATTTATACAAACAGGCACGTCATGCAAGCTGGGAGCCACGACACTCGTGGCATTGCCACAAATTTCCATCGCAACAATACTTAAAAGTCGGGGGCGTTCTTCGTCATTTTGGGTACGCAGTTGTCGCTCTTCACGGAAGTTTACAAACCGAAATCCGGGTATGTTTCTATTTTGTCATTATAAGACAGATAGTATTCTGTTTTTGCAACACTTTATGAGTTGCTATATCGATATTTTTATTTACAAGTTGCTAAAATAATTGATTCTTTTTTTTTTTTTTTTGGATCTAGTTCTAGAATGTTCATGAGGTAAGATTCTATGTGGTAATGTGGAATATATAAATAAATACATACATTCAAATAATAGTTCGATTCAGATCTTTAATTTCTATAAATATTAATATTTATATATATTAGTGGTAATTAATGTTTGTTATTTTAGTATTTTGCGACTGTGGTCGACGACATAGAAAAGGGTATCGCATTTATTATGGTTGCTATTACTTTATTCATAGTGCGATATAGGGGGAAGAACTTAGCATAGTTTTGTCAAAAAAAGCGTAGCCGAAAGGCAAAAACTATAAATATAAATTATCTGGATAACTAATTCTAAAATGAATAAGAATCTAATCTGTCTTAATTTGATTTATAGATATGATACCATTGAGACGTTTGATATTGGGATAAGTGATTTTTATCCGAATCATCATGTCCACCTATAAATTAAAAGTTTTTGTTTAGTTTTGTTATCGATTTTTATAAAGATAGATTTTTGTATGGTTTAAGTGTATGTGTCAATTAACTCAAATCTTTAAATTTAATACACAAACAATAATAAAATCAATTATGAAACGATAAAAATGTCTAAAAATCTTAATAAACCATTTTAGATAACCTAAATTTATAGTACTTGATAAGTAGATTATTGCAACATACCTAGAGGAAACTTTTGGAGATCTTTACAAAACTCTAAGGCTAGTCGCACCGGTGTCAAGGCTTCACCGCGGGTAGGAGAGAAGGAACCCGGCGGGTATGTTGGCTTGGGTGCGCGAGTTGTTGAAGCCGGCGGGTAGGAGGCACCGCGGCTTCACAAAGCCGTTGCCAACGGCCTTCTCTCAACGGCTACTTTTTTTTTTTTTTTTTTTTCTTTTTTACAAACCAACCTCCTATATATACACAACTATATTCACACTTCATATACACAACTATATTCACACTTCTACATTCACTTTTCACAACTACATTCACTTTTCATGAATCCAAACATGTCGGGACGTGGTTCACGAGAAAGAGCATCGAGAGGTGGCGGTGGATCGAGAGGTGCCGGTCCTTCGAGAGGTGCCGGTGGATCGAGAGGTGCCGGTCCGTCGGGAGGTGCCGGTGGGTCGGGAGGTGCCGGTGGGTCGGGATTCGCCGATTACGCGAACCACGAAGCATACATACCGCAATTTGACGCTCAACAACAACCGCCGTATATACCGCAAAACCCCGAACAAAACGCCGGTTACGGAACCGGTTACGGAACCGGTTACGGAACCGGTTACGGAACCGGTTTTGTGCCTCCGTTCTATCCTCCCCATTTTCCTTACCCTCCAAATTTCTATCCCACCCAAATGTCTAATACGGCCTTTCCCACCCACATGCGGCCATCCGGTGTCAATACGGATTACAACCGCGGGAAAACGGTTTACCCCGATGTCGTACCCCGTGAAACGGCCTCGGGTTCCGATTCAAGCGAAACACATTCGTATGTTCCGGAGACCCAACGGTTGCCAACCGAAGGTTCCGCTTCACCCGAGGCCGTAGAAAATCTTTTCCCCGAAAAACCGAAACAAACCTTCCCCACCCGCGCACCGGCAAAAAAATGGACACGCGAGGAGGAAGTAGCGTTATGCCAGTCGTGGATTAACGAGTCCGAGAACCCCGCATCCGGTAACGCGCAAACATCTTGTATATTATTGTTTCGTTTATTTTTTCGATAATTTATTAATTAATTGTTTCGTTAATTATTTCGATAATTTATTAATTAATTGTTTCGTTAATTATTTTGTAGTGAAATTTTGGAGCTCAATCGAGCGGTCGTTTTACGCCCGACTTGAGACCACCCCGTACAGAACCCACCACCAACTGACTGCAAAATGGAGGGCGATGAACAAAAAAATAACGGCCTTCAACGGAATATACAACCAAATAATGAACAGTAGGCCTAGCGGACAAAACGACGTCACCCTTCTACAAATGGTTCGTTCCCAATACCAAATGACGGAGGGCGGTGTTTTCCCCTTCGAAGAGTGTTGGGAGATAGTCCGTCACAGCCCTAAATGGGCTGCAGTTCCGTTAATGTCCGGTGGGTCTTCGTCTCGCTCAACAAAACGTACTCGCACGTCCGGGTCTTCCGACGGTCACTTTGGTCAAGAGTCCGACGACGTCGAGGTTCCGCCACCTAAACGACCCGTAGGTCGGGGCAAGGCGAAAAAAGCCCTTAGAGGGGGCCAATCTTCCACCCCCACGACCGACCTGTATGAATCGTGGGACCGCAATTTGGCGGAAAAAATGGACTACAAGATGCAAAAACTTGAACTCGATAGGAAAATTGCGGAGCTCGAAGAAAAAAAACTCCAACTCCAACTAGATGCTGCATTCGAGGAAGCCTGGGTGTTCTGCAAAACCCCGCATGACCACCTTGAGGGTTTGGAGTTGCAAGCGGTGTTGCAAAAAAAGGCTATACTAAGAGCGAGACACGGCTTCGACTTTTAGTTTATTTATTTTCGTATTTTTTTAGTTTATTTTTTTCGTAATTTTTTTAGTTTATTTTAGTTTAGTTAATTATGTAATTTTTTTTAATATTAGAATTTTCAAAATATTTTTAACAATATTATTTATTTAATTATGTTATTTAATTAAATAAAATAAATGAAATAAATAAAATAAATTGAAAAGTGAGTGGGTTGGGAGGGTTGGGTGTGTGTTGTAGAGGGTTATGGGAGGGTAAAGAGAGGGTTGACCAAAAGCTGATGTGGAAGCTGATGTGGCAGTCAAAAAGTGAGAGGGTTGAGAGGGTTGGAGAGTATGGGTGTGTGTAGCCTAAGGACATGTTTAAAATAAAATATCAATTTCTTTTTGCATTAACATAAAAAGTTGTCTTGGCTTATAGAAAAAGTTATATGATATTTTATTTGTTTTAAGGCCTCTCATAGTGCAAACTACAAGCCTACAAAATCCATCTCGCCATATTAGCTTTACCTACAAACCTGTACAATAGGTTCGAAATAGGGGTTTATATATTTTAATTAATTGTGTAATTAATTAACGAGAATTTAATTATTTTTACTATTTTGAACAATAGAATTTATCTCCTACCCTTTTTCTTCTTCAAACATCTCAAGACACCCCAAAGTCCTCTATCCGGTAGCCCCTATTAGTGACCTAAGATGGTTTCCGGTGAACATCACCGCTAATAGGGGTGTACCACCAGTAACAAACCACACCGCTAACAAGGGTGTACTCCAACTAGAACATGATAGGGGTGTGTAAAAGTTAAGATTCTAGATAGGGGTATACCACTGCTAAGGTTGTGCGTAGCGATCACCTGGGCTCGATGGGATCAAGGCTGGCGGGCTGGCGGTCTCCGGCGGCAACGGCTAGGCGGCTGGCAGGCTGGGCGGCATGGGGTTCAAGTTGTGTGCCCAGACCATCTCAAACCGCTGTGTTGGGTGGGTGTGTGTGTGGTGTGTGTGTGATGTGTTTGTATTAAATAATATAAAGTAAAAGGGTTGGGAGGGTTCAGGTACTAATCATCAGAGAGGGCTCTAGAAGGCTTATTGTGGGGTTATGAAAAAGCTGATATGGCGCTAATGTAGCAATGGGGTTGGTAGGGCTGAGAGGGTTCTGCTACGCATAGCCTAACAAACTACACCGCTAACAGAGGTGTACTCCCACAATTTAGTTCGCTAGAAACCATCCTAGATCGCTAATAGGGGCCACCGGATAACGGACTTTGGAATACTTTAAGATGTCCGAAAAAGAAAAGGTAGAAGATATAATTCTATTTTTTAAAATAGCTAAATAATTAATTTATCTTAATTAATTTATAATAAATTAAATATTTTCTATGATATAATACAACATTAGAAATTTTTTGTTGTGCATTTTAACTTGTGGTGCAGACTATTGTACTATTACTTCTTTTACACTCTGACCAGTTTTGTTTTCTCTAGTATAGACAACAGACTATTACCTAATACCTATCTACCAATCTGACCACTTTTTCTTCTATGATACTCATTTGAAACACAAAAATGCCAAAATAGCTTTTTTGATATAACTTATAAATACAAAAGATCAAAAAGAGCATCTTTTTGATCTTTTTTAAAATAGCAATCTTCAACAACATTGATGAACTTTTTTTTTTAAAATAGAAAAAATAAAGCTAAAGTTTCTAAAAGCCATTTTCTATCATCTCCAACAGTTTGCTATTTTAGAAAATCAATCATTACGTGTATTATTAAAATATTCAATACATTTAGTATTTTAATAAAAAAAATTGACCAACTTTCAAATAATTGGTGGAATGGATTAAAAAATAGTTTCTCTCTTCTCATATACAGATTTTATAGAAATCTCTAAATTTAGAGAAAACCCAAATTTTTTCTATTTTAGCGGTCACTTTAGCAATGTTGTTGGAGCATTTTAGAAAGAAAAAAAAACACTAATTTTTCTATTTTAGCAATGCTATTGGAGATGCTCTAACATAACATATGCCCAACATGAAAGAATGTTCAACTAAAGATTAGAACATTATAGAAAAGACTCATGTTCCACTTGGGTCTACATATATTTTTAAAAGCATAAGAGATATATTAAAAAACAAAATATTAAACTAAAATCCTAATCCTTTTATACATAGGTAGGAGCATTTATCATCTTTGCTACTGAAACCGAGTGTTAATTATTGAGTTTCAAAAACTATACGTATTCATATAAACTTTTAATATATAAATGTTAGTTATAAATAAAACATTTTATTGTAACATGTAGACATTTTTTGATGTCTGATAAATTCAATATGTTGCTTCAAATCTTTTAGACTCCAAGATCAGTTCGGCTGCTATTCAAGGATCCATGCATTCGCCTCGTGTCCGAAGTAACAAAAGCTCTAACGGAACTCGCCGATAGCATAAGAAACCGACGACGTTGCTCGCCAGAAATCCTGACAGAAAATCTTCAACAAGCACTGCAAGACCTCGACTCCGCTTTAAAGTCCCAACCGAGGCTCTTTCTCGGTCCGAGTAGCCCCAACAACACGGCCAAAATGCTAGCCGTAGTCGCCGCAACAGCACGCCAAAGAACCGAAAAGCACTTGTCGGGCTTGAAAACAGAATCACCGAGGTTCGTAGAGCTTAAATCAGAGGGCGGGGAGAAGAGGGTTTTGCGGCCAACGTTAAGCAAGCTTGCGATCACGAGCTTGGAGTTCTCGGAGGCACTTCCTTTTGCGGCCTTCGCGGCTTTGTTGGTGGAATCGGTGGCTCGGCTTGATGTTGTGATTGAGGAAGTGGAGGAATTGGGGAGGGTGGCTTGCTTCAAAGAGTTTAAACATGATGATGATGTGATTTTGAATGTGGATAGCCATCGGAGATCGACGACCGAGATTAATCTACCAAACTCGACTGGAGCCGAGTGATTCGGAGTTAGCTAGTAAAGCATCGTAATCTCTGATCGTTTTTTGGGTAGTTTTGGAATTTGGCTACAGATCAGATATGAATACATGGTGTTATATATGTGTGTTAATGGGAGTACATATATGAATTGATGATGAGATGGTATGAAAGTGGGATTTTCATGTTTGATCTAGCGATTATTTCATTGTTTTTCAAATGTGAGGTCTAATGTTCGAGTTCTATTATTGTAAGTTTTATAGAAACATAATTCGTCTAAAGTTAAAAGTTAAAAACTAGGAAAATAACTTTAGCAGGACTAAAACCGGGTCTCAAGTGGAATAATTTTTTTGCAAACCAATTATATTAATGACAATTTGTGTACTGATTGTAGTTTTAAAGTACATGCAGCGTCACACAACAAACTGATATAATGGCACTTTTCATGATTATGTTATTTTTCACACTACAACGAATGAATGAAATGGTAAAACTAAAACACGTGCCACCTTGTGATCTACATTGGGTCCATCCCTGCCTATTCATTTTCCCTGCTTATCAATGTTGCATATTTCTCTGTTTTCTTAATCTCTTTGATCTTTAATTTTAATTTTCCTTCAACTATGTACGTTATTATTTAGGGAAAAGTCTAAAAAAAACCCAACGAACTATTCCATTTTGAATGGTTAAGTCCATAAACAATTTTTTTGAACAAAAAAAACCATTAAACTTTTCCATTTTGAATGATTAAGTCACTAAACTATTCTTTTGAATGAAAAAACCATTAAACTTTTTCGTTTTGAATGATTAAGTCCTCGAACAATTTCTTTTCGAAAAATAAACCATTATACTATCAAAAATAAGTTACTTACCCCCTTTTAATAAAAATAAAAAAAATTAAATGCAACCGACTATGAAGGTTTTAAAGGTAAAATATAACTATGTTAGTTTAGGTTGAACAAATATAAGTAGAAAATTTCTAAAAATTCAATGATTTATTTTGTTAAAAAAAATGTTTAGGGACTTAATCATTCAAAATAAAAAAGTTTAATGGTTTTTTCATTCAAAAAAATAGTTTAGTGACTTAATCATTCAAAATAAGAAAGTTTAATGGTTTTTTTGTTCAAAAAAATTGTTTAGGGACTTAACCATTCAAAATGGAATAGTTCGTTGGGTTTTTCTGGACTTTTCCCTATTATTTATTTATTTTTACCTTTGCTTTGAGTTAGATTATTTTACATAATTTGTTATATTAAATAGGTTTTGTTTTCTTAAAAGAAAACTATTAAAAAAGAAACTTTAAAAAGTTAAAAAAAAAAAACTAAATGAGAAAAAAAGGGCCCTACCGGGTTCGAACCGGTGACCTCTTGATCTGCAGTCAAATGCTCTACCACTGAGCTAAGGACCCCACCACGGTCAATTTTTCCATATGCTAACTATTTGAGAGCCCATTTTTATTTATTTTATAACATAGACACGTATCAAATAAAATTTTAATATTTCTTACTACGTCAATTTTGAATATAATAATAATTCTTTTCTCAAAATCAGTATGGTTTTTTTTTTCATTCGTAATATGCTTCATTCTTTTTTTCTCCGTATGTTACATTTCATTATTTACTAAACATGCTAACTAGAATATATGTCTAGAAAAACCTTAGGCTATCATAAGGGTAGCCCTCTCCAAGCTCATCCTGCCACATCAGCGCCATATCAGCTTTACAATAAATCCACTATAAGTCCTCTGGAGCTCTCTATGTTTAGTACCACAACTCACTGAACCAAATACATTATATTTTAAATAAAAAAGAAGAGAGAGAGGAGAGTAGAGAGATAGAGAGAAAGGATGAGAGAGAGAGAGAGAGAGAGAGAGAGAGAGAGAGAGCATGGAGCTCGGGATTCATTGGTGTGGGGAAGCCGATTTCCCGAGCCCGCCTAGGCGCCTACTAGCCAGTCGCCTTCGTACCGTATTGATCTCCTGCTCACTGAGCCCCAAGACTCCAGCCCGCCGAGCCATAAGAGATGTTATGGATAACCTTAGAGTGAATTTCATTTTTCATCTAAGTGGCATGATGTTTTTAACAAATTATGTCTGAATTTCGAAAGGTTAACAAAACGTATATTTTTTATTTGTAAAATTTTGAGTGGGTTTAATTTCTAAATAAATTAACTGAGTTGGCCACCTATGATTGAATTAAAAATTTAACTTAGCAAAAAATTTGGTACATTTTTAATGTAAATTTATCTTTTTATGTATTTTAGGATTATTATTTGAATTCGTAATTTCGATAGGTGAATAAATTTTAAGTTTTTGTATTTGTTAGAAACATTTTAAAATTATTTCATTATTAAATATTGTTGTAATAAAACCGTATACAGTATCATATATATTTTTTTCAAGAAGAATAAACTATATGCCCAAAATTTGTTGATGATAAGATATAAATGAGTGGATGAAAAATGGTGCTAAAATTTGAAGTGTTTTGGGGATGGCTTCTTTGACCTCAAACTTTGTGTGTCTCTTTGGTTGGAACCCTGCTAAAAGAACAACCAATGATAAACCTCAACCCAATTACCACAATGTTGATCTTCCTTTTCCATCTTCTCTGCTCAAAAAAACATTCCTTAATGGTAATTTGGTATTATTATTTTTTTGAGTTCATTAATAACTTGTTTGGTTAGGTTAGTTATAAGTCAACTTTTTGAAAACTATTTCAAATAGTAGTTCAATATGTTAAAAGTTTTTCTTTCTTTCAATTATGTCTTCTATATTTTTTGGGAATATGATTAAGTTTTGCATGATTTTGAATAGGAAAAGAGCTAAAATGTTGCTACAAGGCGAGCATAGATGGATTCAGTGCAACTTCCTTTCACGAATGCACCGACTTCAAAGGACCGTGTGTGATCATTGGTTATACCG
The DNA here is from genome assembly GCA_030169165.1 of Centaurea solstitialis. Taxonomy (NCBI): domain Eukaryota; kingdom Viridiplantae; phylum Streptophyta; class Magnoliopsida; order Asterales; family Asteraceae; genus Centaurea; species Centaurea solstitialis. The sequence goes on from CM058044.1 coordinate 78,017,923, forward strand.
ACAACTCATTCAAGTTCGGAGGATTTAGTCCTGAAGGTTTTAGAAGCACGGATGATTACTACGAGACATTTGATGCATTCCTCTTCTATTGGCCCGATGAACAAAACGATGATGGTCCTATTGTGTTGCCTAAAGTAGGAGGTAGTGGTGCTGCCCTTTTTGATTACGCTCGAGGTGGTCCTCAGTTTGGGGCGGATGGGCTTTTGATCGGGCCACCGCTAGCACCGGTCATGGGCGGGTTTGCAGGGCCCGATACAAACTCTGGTGTGGGAGATTTGAGGCAAGCAAAGTCAAGATTGGGGCTCTCTTATGCCAAAAGGGTAGACGGAAAAGAGTCTTTGTTTGGAGATGAATCGAGGGCTTGTCTTGAAGATGTGCTAGTTTTTTGTAGTCCACAAATTGCGAGCCTATACTAAAAGGGCATGTTGTATATGGTTGTACTTATGATTTCCCAACTTGTACTTTCTTAGTTTCTAAAATCCATTTCCCCAATCACCATGATTTGCAAAAAAGGGTGATAAAATGCAACATTAATATCCATTTCTCTTCTTTTTTTTTTTTTTTATAGTAACTTTTTGTTTTGAGTAAAATACATTTTTGGTCCCTGTGGTTTGACAAAAGTCTCACTTTTGGTCCCTACAGTTTAAAAAATACACATTAGCCACTACAATATGCATTTTCGTCCAATTTTGGTCCCTCTGACTAACGGCCGTTAAATAAAGTTGTTAAGTTAAGGGTATTTAAGTCTTTTTCCATCTTTTTATCATTTTAACAAATTTTAATTATTTTTTTCTTTTTTTTCTTGAATCTTCATCTTCCTTACTTGAATCTTCATCTTTTAATTTTATTTCACTTCTTATATCAAATTCAACATTTAAGAATTTCAATCAAAATCAAAACCCACAAATCTAAATCGAAATCAAATTTTAAAATCCTTCTTAAATACATTGTTCATCCACAACACTCATAAAATCCTTTCATAATTAGGTAAAAACCCAAACCCAGGAAAAAGCTAAATCAAAACCTGATTCCAGAAAAAGGAGAAGAAACAAAACCTAAACCCAAACCCAGAAAAGGAAATAGCTAAATCAAAACCCAAACCCAAACCCAAACCTAAAATCAAAACAACCTTAAAATTAGATGTGAATCCAGAAAAGGAGAAGAAAGAAACCCAAAGGCTTGATTACATGAACTCTAACCTCTTCCACACTCTTTTGCTTTTATACTTCTTTAACTACATATCCCCAGCCATCCAATCTACCGTTTCTTCTAAATTTGGTTTCTTTGGAACGAGGCCGGATTAAAAGAACGAGGTGGCTGTTGGTTTCTTTGGAGACTTGCTAGAAGATGGTCGTCATTTCGGAGGTAGGCGGCAGTGTGGTGGTGAAGGTGGTCGGGATCTGGATTTGGATGGAGAACGGTATGGTGACGATGGATCTGCTGCGATGGCGGGAGGAGATGGGGTGGTGGAGGTCGGCGACGGTGGAGGTAGGTGTTAGAGGTCGGCGGCGGTAGAGGTAGGTGTTAGAGGTCGGCGACAGTGGAGGTGGCTGGTAGTGGTATAGGGGACGAGTGGAGGTGGCTGGTGGTGGTAGGCGGCGGGTGGAGGTGGCTGGTGGAGGAGCAGCGAAAGAGCCGGAGGTGGGTGGTGGAATAGACGACGGTGAGTGATGGAGATAGATGATGGTGGGTGGTGGAGGAGTGGAGGTGGAGAAGAAGATGGGTGGTGTCTTCGTATCTGATTTAAGGTTTTTAGAATTAGGGTTTATATTGGGAATGAACTCAGTTTTTGTTAATTTCATATTTGGTCCTTGGATTTATTTTTTTAAGCAAAATTAAAAGAAAAATAAAAAAAGACGAAACTACCCCTTAGACTAACGACTTCATTTAACAGCCGTTAGTCAGAGGGACCAAAATTGGACTAAAATGCATATTGTAGTGGTTAATGTGTATTTTTTAAACTGTAGGGACCAAAAGTGAGACTTTTGTCAAACCACAGGGACCAAAAATGTATTTTACTCTTTTGTTTTTCATACAGAAATAAAATATTTATGTATAAGTGATTGAAAGCGTGACAAACTAAAAAGGGTTTTGAATTCACCCAAGCATAAAAACAAACACCTAGGATGCATTTATTAGATGAAAAAATGAAGCACAAAAGAATTTGAAACATTTAAACTTTTTTTTTATGAGATAAAGTGAAAGTATATGTAGCTAGCAGATGCTCTTATCAATTTATGTTTTTATAACATATTAAATAGAGTAAATTACGGATTTGGTCCATGTGGTTTTGGGGTTTTTATGAATTTGGTCCCTAAATTTTAGTAATTACGAATTTGGTCCCTGTGGTTTGCAAATTCTTTTGGATTTGGTCCCTGGTAGTGTAAATAGGCAGGGACCAAAACCAATAGAATTTTCAAACTATAAGGACCAAATCCAATAGAATTTTCACACCACAAGGACCAAATCCAATAGAATTTGCAAACCACAGGGACCAAATCTGTAATTATTAAAGTTTAGGGACCAAATCCATAAAAACTATCAAACCACAGGGACCAAATCCATAATTTACTCTATTAAATAATATCAACTTTAGAGTCAAAATGGAAACATATAAATAAGGTTACTTAAAAGCTCAAAGAAAATAAAAGTCATATAAATAAGAAAGCAAAATTACGATTGAATTTTTGACATAAATTATGAATAAGCGAAACTAGAAGCTGGTTTAATATATAATGTACTTATATCAATTAATTATTTAACAATCATACTAAATAATTGGGTATCAAAAGACTTGAGGTTGGGTTATGTTTAGATAGATCGTAGCCATTTTCAATCAAAATACCTATTGTTTAAAGATTTTAAAATTCAATTAATTCGAGAAATTTTGGGTTGGGTTGGATTTATATACTTCAAATTAGATTAGTTGGGATTTAGTGTTGTACTCCTAAGGCCATCCACTGTGGGATGGTTTTTCAATCGGGTAGGGCTTCGGCTTCATTGAAGCCGTCGGGTAAATAACGAAACACCGCCGCGCCCCTATTTCGGTTTCATTCAAACGGTTTCACCAAACCGATACAATATGACCGTTACCACCCCCCCCCCCCCCAACTCCCAACGGCTAATTTTCAATTTTTTTTCTTTTTTTTTCAATTTAATTTACTATATATACATATACATACATCATATTCCAACCCCAATTTAATTTACAAACACAACTCTCAATTTTTCAAACACAACCTTCATCTCTTCCACTTTTCTCTCCAAAAAATGTCTTCATCGTCATCATCACGATCATCATCGGCATCATCCTCATCAATTTACCACCCGAATTACGATGACGACGCTAACGATTTGTTGGAGCTCAACCACTTGGCGGCCATAGCCGCCGTGAACGAAGCGGTCAAACTAATTGTCGGTGACGAAGCAACTTCAAGTCGACAAACGAGGAGGACGCCAAAAAGTCGAAATCGTATAGTGGCACACGAGAAACTTGTTAACGACTACTTTTCAGATAATCCGGTGTATGACGATAACGATTTCGAACGGCGGTTTCGTATGAAACGACGACTATTCCTTAAAATAGTTGAGGATCTTGAGAGGGAGTACGAATTTTTTAGGTGGACTCATGATGCAAGAGGAGTTAAGGGGTTCTCTCCGCTTCAAAAATGTACGTCTGCTATCCGACAATTGGCGTACGGTACTGCTGCTGATGCCACGGACGAGTACTTGCAAATGTCCGAAACGACATCAAGGGAATGTTTTACTAATTTTTGTGAAGGTATTATACATCTTTATATGCGAAGATATTTACGGAAGCCTACCGCAAATGATGTTCAGTTGTTGTTCGCATTGCATGAGCAACAACACGGCCTCCCCAGCATGCTTGGTAGCATAGATTGTATGCATTGGGATTGGAAAAATTGTCCCGTAGCATGGAGGGGTCAATACCATAGAGGTGATCATCAAGGACCGACAACTGTTTTAGAGGCGGTAGCATCGTACGATAGTTGGATTTGGCACGCATATTACGGAACCCCGGGTGCCGTAAACGACATAGTCGTTGTAAACCAATCACCGATATTCAACGATTTGTTCGAAGGCAAAGCACCCGATAGCTCGTTTTCAGTGAATGGCAGACAATACAAACACGGATACTATCTCGCGGACGGGATTTATCCAAAGTGGACGACTTTTGTCAAAGCGTATAGATATCCAATGGAACCCGAACGGATAACGTTTACGGAGCGTCAAGAATCGGCTAGGAAGGATATCGAACGTGCATTCGCGATGCTTAAATCAAAATGGCACATTGTTAAGTATCCGGCACGGGCGTGGACAAAGAAAAAAAATTAAGGTATACAATGTACACGTGCATAATTTTGCACAACATGATTCGTGAAGACGAAGGCTTTGCAAATTATCCTTTTGATGAAAGTTGGGTTACAACTGATGATATCGAAGTAGATATATCCGAAGAAGAACGAGCGCAAAACGTCAACGAAGTCAAAAATAGTGATAAACACCTCCAACTACGAGCCGATTTAACGGAACACTATTAGGCATCCCGAAATTAATTTTTTAATTTTTATAATGTAATTTTTTATTTTTATTTCTAATATTAGAATTATTTTTATTAAAATTTTATAATGTAATTTTTAATTTTTATATAATATTAGAATTGTTTTAAATTAAAATGAATTTTGATGAAGTGGGTTGCAGTGGGTCGACAGTGGATGAAATGGGTAGTTTTGGGTAGTTTTGTGGAAAGCTGATGTGGCGCTGATGTGGCAGCTGAAACCATTGGGTTGCAGTGGGTCGATAGTGGATGGCCTAATTGGGTGTTTGGGAGTGCTTATTAACTTATCTCATTTTCCTGAAAAATTAAAATATTTTAGCTTTTGAAAAAAACTCTTTTATCTCCTTCTTCAGAAAGGAGACAAGCACATCCAAACACTTTAAAAATAGTTTATAACTTCTTCAAAAAGAAGATAAGTCATAAACAACTTCAAATAAGTTCTTCCAAACACCCCCTAACTATTTTTCACTACGATGATGAAACGACAAAGTTGTGAGATCATCCTTAGTGGTTTTACCTCTTGCCAATGGTACCAGCTGCCACATCAGCGCTACATCAACTTTTCACTATCTTACCAACACCTTACCAATTCATCTACAGTGGTCTTGACTCTCATGCTAATCTGAATAATTAATAAAAAAGAAAAAAAAAGAGATGGAGAGAAAGAAGAGAGAGGGTGGGGTGGAGTAGACAACTGGCATGAAGGTGCCATTTTTCTTGCCGGTGAGGTGATACCAATTGATCCTCGATGATGTTACTACCATCAGTACCACCCTCATACCGTCCCTATTTTGGATGGTCCGAATGGAATCAATTGAGAATTCAGACATTCTACAAAAGGACTGAAACTATTATTAAACCCAAAGTGTAGGGTGTTAAGTGAAAAATCAAACCGAAACTTTGTTCCCTTCGAAAGGTCACCCATGAGTGGTTTGGTTTCAGCTTCTTGATTCAGCCAAAATTCCGGCCGTCTGAACGAACTCCCAACTCTTCCTCCAATCCATCAATGGCTGTTTCAGCCTTCACACCCATCATCCGTACAACCCCATCTCCATCTTTCACAATACCCACATCCCCAAATCTCACAAGATCAAGAAAACCCAAACCCATAACCCGAATTACCGCCCTTTCCGACCCGTTTGTTCTCCAAATAGCTGAATCTTTAGAAGACTCTCTCCCCTCTTCTTCTTCTTCACCATCACCTCTCCAAAAGCTCAGAGATTTCTCTTCAGAATCCCTTCTCTCAACCCCATGGCCTTCAAGAAAAGATGAACCTTTTAGGTTCACAGACACTTCTTTCATTAAGCAATTAGAGGTTACACCAGTTTCATCTTTACCATCTCCTCAATCTTTGAACAATTTGGGTGTTTTCCAAGATACCCATTTGCTGAATTTGACTTTAGTTGATGGGTACTTGATAGATTCTTTATCTCAATTGTCAGGGCTGCCAGATGGGGTTTTCATTGGGAGCTTATCCAAGATTGGTTCTGATGAAATCAGCAAAAGGGTGGTTGAGTTTTTGGGTGGTTATGGACAAGGGGACTTGTTTTGGTGTCTTAATGGTGTTGGGTCTCCTGATTTGGTTGTGGTTTATGTGCCAGAAGGGTGTAGGGTTGAGGATCCATTGCATTTGAGGTATGTTTCTAATGAAGGGAGTGATAAGGAGTCTAAGAAGTTGCCAGTTTCTAATCCTAGGGTTTTGGTGGTGGTGGAGAAAGGTGGGGAGATTGGGATAGTTGAGGAGTATATGGGTGGTGGTGGTGATGATGATTTGAGTTATTGGACAAATTCAGTTATGGAGATTGTGATTGGGGAAGAAGGTAAAGTTACACATTCTTATATTCAGACTCAGTCCATGAGCTCTGCTCATATTAAATGGACCTCCATTCAGCAGGTAATTTCTTCACTCATATATGTGTTATATTGCAAATATGATTCATGAAAACTTTGTTGATATTGGCATTCAAGAAACCAAAGTTGGATCATAGAGCTTGTTATAGTTGTGTGTGTTTGTATAGGGTAAGGTTTACGTGAGACCAACATGTTTTCGTGAGACCATATCTTTATACATGAAACTTCGTAGCAAAACATTGTGAAGGTAAAAAAAAGTCTGAACCTTTTTGAGTAAATATACCGTGAAGGTTACCTTTACAGTGTTTTGTTGTGAAGTTTCAAGTGTAAAAACTTGGTCTCACGTTTCTTACTAAAATAGCTTGGTTTCACATGATCCCAAGTTTATCTCTCTCTCTCTCTCTATATGTATATATATATTATATATAGGAAGGATCATGTGAGAAGTTTATATCTTTCTCTATATATCATATATGATTACACGTATATTGTATACGATTACACTCTTTAGGCGTGTTTAATCATATACGATTAAGTGACATGTGTTTTCAATGCAACATGTGTTTAATCATATATCATTAAGCTTGTGTATCATGCATGTAATCATATATGATATTGAGACTTTTCGCCCTCTCGCAATACACACACACACACAATATAAGCCTTCTTGTTCATGTAAGTGAAACAAAAATGATATTAAGGGGTTGTTTTACTTTTATTCGTTAATCTCTGAATCTATTAAGCTGTCTGTTAGCATTAATCTGTCTTGATGAATTAAGATAAATTATTGTTTGATTTTATAAATAGTCTCAAATAAGCTAACCACCCATTAAAATTATTAATTGGAAACCTAACACCCGCTTATGTAGTTTCTTTGGTTTAATCATATTAAAAATTTTGAGGCAAATTCTATTACTTTTCATATAGTTGATGTTAAAATGCTTAATAAGTAAATGGTGAAATATGACTTCTTTTTCTTTCAAACTTGATTCTTTGTAGGAAAAGTCGAGTAGCTACGAGCTAGTAGAAGTAAGCACTGGCGGAAGATTAAGCAGACACAACGTTCATGTGCAACAAGTTGGGTCGGACACAATCACAGGGTTATCGACATTTCACTTGTCGGGTAGTGAGCAAACTCAAGATCTACATAGTAAAATCGTGTTGGATCATCCACGAGGGTTTTCTAGGCAACTTCACAAGTGCATTGTGGCCCATTCACTTGGACAAGTCGTATTTGATGGCAACATAAAGGTCAACAGGTAACTCTTATGGCCCATCTTTAATAATTTGTAATACATTTAGGTGTCAATTGTTTTTAAGAGGTCTGAAGTCTTATTTCACATCTAAAAAAATAAGAGGTGGATGGCGCACCTCTTAAAATTTCAGACTGCGGTAAGAGGTTTTCAGATCTTTTCTTAGAAATAAAACAAACAGTGTTAAGTGTGCAAACCTCTAAATTTTCAAACTTAAGAGGTTTTAAGAGGTATTTTTTTCAAAAAACAAACAACCCTTTGGTTTATAATAAATAGGAGTATGGTGGTAATTCGAATCATGGTTGGAGAACTACCAAAATAGCATTAGGAGGTTGTTTGGTTCATTGAATTCAAAGGAATTTGAATGGTCAATTCCCTTGACTAGATTCGAATCCCCACGGGATATCTTAAAAATTATAACTCCTTTAACAATTCCATTCCAATTTCATCCAACCAAAGTCGTAGTCAAATTCCATTCCAATCCCTTCAATGTCAAATTTCTTTTATGGATTCAATTTTACTGAAATTTATTCCACGAACCAAATGCTCCCTAGATTTTAAGGACGGATGATTTTGGACAAAAGAATGTTGGTTTGTTTAGATGGTCATTCTTGCAAAGAGTAGTGTCTTTGCAAGAACGATGGTTTGTTTACAAAAAGTACAATTGTCTGAAAAGTTAATCACTCGGGTATTGATCATCCTTACTAAGGACCTGTGCCTGTTTGTTAGCAACTTAACGTGCTTAATGGGACTCCCAGCTTATTGGGTCAACTATATATGACCATTTAGTAGTGGCTTAATGATATAGAAAGTGGCTTATTCATTAAGCTTCTAGGAGGGATCTTTATTAGGAAGCCAAGTTTTTTTTTTCTTCTTCTAAACCTGCCCCTCCCAATTAGAAAACATGCTCCTTCCATTTATGTTAAAAAAAACCTTTGAAATCTATAGAGATAGATGAATCCATATAGACAACTTTATCCATACAGATTTTAATGAAAAACCAACCAAACAACAACCCCGTTTATGGTGCTCAATATAATACTACATTGTAATAGGTAACAACACATTAACTTTATTTTACTTTAAAAATGTTGGTAGATATGCGCAGCAGACGGATGCCGGGCAACTAACAAGGAGTCTTATCCTTGAGCCACGTGCAACGGTCAACGTAAAGCCGAATCTGCAAATTATTGCTGATGATGTCAAGTGTTCTCATGGAGCTTCAATCTGTGACTTGGAAGAGGACCAACTGTTTTATCTTCAGGCAAGGGGTATCGATCTGCAAACGGCTCGCAAAGCGCTTATTCTCTCGTTTGGCGCGGAGGTTATCGACCGTTTTCCATCGGCCGATCTCCGAAAGAAGGTGGAACTTCATGTAAAGAAGTTACTGGATCCCAAAGTCCCCTCAGAGGTTGTGTAAATTTTGAATTTGAAAAGCGATTTTTTGTATGAAATTTGTAAGCAAAAGTGGACTTTTTTTTTGGAGTGTTGAATTTGATACCTAGTTGTTGAACAAAGCACTCAGCAATCAAGATTTTCATATAGGTCATCTTTTGGAATTTACCTATTTGTTTGTTGAGAACAATTATGAAACACATGAGGAATTAAATAAATTACATTTAACTTTAACATATATTCGCTAGAGATTTTAAGATAAGTTATATTATTATAATATTCTTTAGTTTATCATCCCATTTCATGTTTATATGTTTTCTCTGATTTAAATGTCATAAAGAATCTGTTAGTGCAATATAAAGAACAAAACTTATATTTTCTCTATTTCAGAGAAATTATTGAAGATGCTTTGAGTATTTTATTGTATATAATTTGATATTCGTATCGATATATCTTTTTAACCAAATTTTAAAAATCTAATCATGGGTATATTTAGTATATTCGTATTTACCTGATATTCATAAAAAAAGTTAAATCCAAATTTACAACTTATTACTTCCTATGTAGATAATCTTAAAGTTTCATGTTTGAATTTTGTAAATCTAACAAATACAAACTGATAAACACGTTCAGATACAAGATAAACATCAAGTTTCACTAACATAGCAAAAATACTCTATGAAACTGATAACCAACGAAAAACTCTGTCACTGTACAACCATAACATAAAATCGAGAGGGACAAACAATAAAGCGAAACATAAATCACAATTGCAGGTTAAATTTCTTGTCTTCAAAATCAAGATGTCAGTAATTTATGTGATGGAGTATGTACAAAGGATTTCACCAAGTGATGCATATATAATATGCTATTCCATTGTCATTATAAATCTAACCCTTTTCCCCTCTATGAATCATCCATCATCATCCATTGGCTGCAAACATGCTTCTTTTAGCATCTCTCATCATGATCCATTGGCTGCAAACACACTCCTTTTCAGTAAAGCTACAAAGCTTGTTCAAGACACAATTCAATCACCCATAAAATAGACAAGTATTATCATTACATCCCAAAAAGAGTGCACAAACCGAGCTTATTAAGCGGTTCATACACCCTAAAATAATATAAACATGTTGAGTTTGAATCCATATCGGAATTACCCAATGAAATACTACGAATGAGGGTGCAAAAAGAAGGAAATTGCCACTCAAATGCACATATTATCTTACCATTTTCGCAGAACCTTCGAATCTTGGTTCTTCTGCCAAATGAATAGCATCTGATAAAAACCAAACGACCCAGTATATCCTACCAGAATGTGGGGGTAGTGGATCATTCAAATTTGGCTAAACAACCCCAAGTCTGAATCTTTTTTCTGTATTTCAAGAAAAAATCAAACTTGGCAGGCAGGTATCAAAGATTGAAACTTTTCACATCCCAGAATAACAACTTGAATCAGTTAATACGAAAATTACCAAACACCCTTAAACGTTTTAAAATTGAAAATAGTTATAGGTATAGAGATTTTGTTTACACATAATTTTGACTTTGTTAAACAGACATGGTAGGGTCAATCGGTAAAACGGTCTCCAAGGCAAACTTGATGTTGTTAAGTGGATTTGCTTTATGTCTGTTTCTTCTTAGCACCCCAGTTTAAAATCCTATGTTCTAAACTATATTCCACAGTATGAAAGCAAAATCTCAACCGAAAGCGGGTCCAAGATTTCGTACTAGTTTCTCTTTCCTACAAATTTCCACCGCCAGCTGGACTACTGCAAGAAAAAAAAACGATATTAACAGTTAGTTTAAGTTTAAATAAAGATGGTTAGTGTAAACTCGTTCATCCGAGAATATCCCTTTTGGAAAGTGAATTCATATATATGAATAGTTGGTCTTCTTTAGGAAACTAAAAAACACGTTATATGTTGAAGTTCAACCTATGAACACCGTTGTTATAGTTATTTTCTTATTCTTGCAGTTGAAACCTTCGTGTACTTTGAACGAAAAATCAAAGCAATATATAACAATTCCTCCTTTAGGAAGCTAATTAGGGCCTACTGTGATTATGAGCACAAGTGGGGACATGAGAATTGGATTAAATTGAATACATATGGATTTAGTGCTAAACCACCTAACTCCCCTTCAATCTTTTACTTCTATTCCAAGCAATCCTTTTCTGTTTTTCAAATTAAGAATTTGTTTGGCTTCAAACCACTTACCAACTCTCTTTCATGTTCGAATTGGTCCAACTTCAAATCGTGATAAGATCATGAATTCTTGATATCTAACCTCAAATACATGACTAATACGTATACCTAACAGTTTAAATCAAGATTCAAGTGGTCACAAATTCGTAATGTTATATGACATATCGAGAGTTATATACTTATATCTACTTCATCATCCATATACGAAAAGGACAAGCACTATTTTTGCAATTGAAATTGTGTACAGTTTCAAATCAGATGTCGTTTTCGTATGAAAAAAGTAAAATAGTAAAATATGCAAGAGAAAGTCAATACGGGCTTACAAGTGGTTTCCATGCATAAGCCGGTTGATACGGAACAAATTTGAAAGAATTTCTTTTCATTAGCGGAGAATGTCAAAGTACAGATAATGCTACCAACTAAAGAGTAATTTCGTTCACTATAAATAGCACCAACCTTTGTTTGCTTCCATACAAAACCAAACTTCTCTCCATCTTCCACTTGTTACTTCCCTCTCGACTCACTAAAATGGCATTTTCCCTCCAAATTCTCTTCATGGTTTCTGCATTGATCTTCTCCGTGCTAAATCCAGCACAAAGCGCCACGTCTGACGGCCCTTTTACTCATTCTCGGGCAGCATACTACCCGAATTCTGATGACAAGGGATCAGAAAGTGAGACCTCAAACATAAACACGTCACACAAATAATAAATAAATATTTATATATATAGGACTTTATAGTTTTTAGTGGCTACTGATATGTTCTTTTTTATGTGGCAGCAGGCAGATGTGGATATGGTTCATTTGGAGCAACAATCAACTATGGGGATGTGGCAGCTGCATCTGATCTTTATCGAGATGGTTTAGGCTGTGGTGCTTGCTACCAGGTCATAATGCGTAATACAACATGTTAACAAATCTCTAGATGTTTAACGAATTACTAAATTAGTTTATTTTTTGTGAATCATCAGGTAAGGTGCACGAATAGCAAGGACTGCTCGGATGAAGGAGTGACTGTTGTTATAACTGACCAAGGATCCAGTGATCGAACAGACTTCATTATGAGCAAGAAAGCTTTCCGTAAAATGGCTCAGACTTCGTATTCAGCATCGTCTCTACTATCTCAAGGAATTGTAGATATTGAATATCGAAGGTAAGGTTCAAAATAGTTTCTTGTTGATATTAAGTTCTCTTTTATTTCACTTCTTTTTGTGTTGTTTTTCTTTATTTTGTGGTATTACTAAAAGAAGTAATTTTGTTATCCATCTTCCCGCCCCCTCCTCCACAGGGTTTCATGCAGGTACCCGGAGAATAATATCACCATTAAGATTGATGAGAGCAGTGATTACCCATATTACCTAGCTTTTGTCATATGGTACCAGCAAGGACAAAAGGACATAACTGCAGTGCAACTATGTGAGGTAAGTTTGTGGAAATTTTAATGTCAGCTAATGCTAAGAAGTTGGTACTTGTATCTTATTGTCTAACGATACTTTAACCCGAACCTTAACTTGTGTATCATATATGATATTGAGACTTCTTGCCTTCTCACAAAATGTTTAAGCTTCTCGTTTGAACCTGTCTCTCTCTCTCTATATATATATACACACACACATGTGTGTGTGTATTCTACCTTTCTTGTTCTTACTGTAGTAATGTGATTTGCTATTTCTTATATGCAGACAAACAATTTCGCATGCAAACTACTGGACAGAAGCTATGGATCAGTGTTTACAACCAGCTCACCACCTAGTGGACCCTTGTCTCTAAGAATGTTGCTTAGTGGTGAAGATGGAGATGAAAAATGGGTTGTTCCAGCTAATATAATACCTGAAAACTGGAAGAGAGGGGACATATATGACACAGGGGTACAAATAGCGGAATAAGCAGCTAATTCTATCCGTAGACATTTTTTAACTGATACCATCAAAGGACCAGAATAAACAGAGAGAAACATCTCTAGCATGTGGGTTTTAATTTCTTTTTAACTTATTCTTATTGGTTTGAACTGTAGAATACTTTAAGATATTATCAATTTAATGTTATGGTTATTTAATATTTATTCCGTTAAGTTTTCTTCTTTTGTTTTGTTAAAAGTTTGTACCAAAGTTTGTTATCTTTCCTCTGTAAGAATTGACCAAGCTACAGTAAAGATGTATCCATTTATGTAGCAGGTGTTTGGTTGCCTTCAAGGAAAACATAATTTGCATAAAGAAATCATTATCTGGAAATAAGTGGGGAATTTAATAAAAGTTTTTTAACCAAAAAAAGATTTTCCTTTTTGATATGATTTGTGGATATAAAAAGTTTTCTTTAAGGCAAAAGCAATGATATGATGCTTCTCAATAGTGCTATTTCCCTGAACTAAGGAGTGGGATGGCTGGGCCTTTTAAATGAAAGTGCTTTTAAGTTGTTATTACAAGCACTATATGAAAAGTCCATATTACACCTAGATTCTTCCAAAGATAAGATAGTGAAACTAGCAGAGGCCCGAAAAATCAGCGCCAACTATCCACATCAATATATACAGTTAACTATAGACCTAGAATATTCTTCAGTCTTCACCAAATTTACATCTGATAGTTTTCGTAAATTCTATCAACACGGATTTTTCACAGCGTAAACTAGAAATGGGTTAATAACAATAGCAAAAGAAAGGTTAAAGTGGTGAGGTACAAACATGTCATATTTAAACCAAAGTTTCTGACTTTGTTCCTATTATTTTTCTGTTTATCTTTGCCATTGTTTCATATTAAAATAAACCTATCCTTTGTCAAACATTTGGAATAAACAGATAAAAGCTAGTGGGATGATATCTGTACCAAGAAAGAAAAGAGGTTACATATGCAAGAAAATCGGCCCATTTGACCATGGGCCAACAATTGGGCTTTTAAACTGATCAGAAAGCTCTCCCTGCATAAAGGGTGCCCACAACTTATGACAAAACATCTTCTGTCTAGCTCTGCAAACATATTCCTTGAATAAGTGTGCCCACACCTTATCACAAGACAACACACTTATGCGTATCACATAATTTAACGTTCAACTCAATTAAATAGAGTATCAATGTGAAATAACTAAGATCATAATTTAAATGAACCAAACTTACATATGAGCATAGAATGTATGGATTGTGGAAACAAGGAAAAACTGGTCATTTTGATGCACCTTGATATATATGCTCTTTGGACATTTCTGTTCATATGACAAAAGCTTCCTTTGTTTAGAAGCTCGATCGAATCACCACCATCTTCTGTCCACAAACCAGTCAAACAAATCTCCACAAAAGATAAGCACACACGCTGGATTTTCGAATCTTGGCTACATTGTCTCTCCATATCATGATAAACTTAACCTTTTGGCCATCTTGATCATTTTCATTGGAACAAAGGACTTCTTCTTCAGTCCTATATGTCTGAAAAATTGTAAATTCAACAAAGAAAAATTCTTTTGAACTTCATTATGCTTTAGCATATGACCTATATTCTTCAAGGCATCATATTTTTGTACGACTTTTTCAACTGAACGCCCATCTCACTCAGCATGGAGTACACTAACCTCCTCTTATGGAACGAATGACCTCCTTTGATTAAATCAACACCCGAATTTCCTGGATGAACAAGACTCGATCCAGCCAATTTATGTAACCCCTTTTTCGTCATCATCTCTCTCACATTCTCAACATCATCCCATCTCTCTCCAGCTGCGTATATATTTGATAACAACACATACGGTCCGACATCACCAGGTTCTAATTCAATAAGCCGCTTAGCTACCATCTCCCCAAGTTCTAAATTTGAGTGGGTCCTGCAAGCCGATAGCAAGGCTCCCCATAACGCAGGTCCTGTCGCCAAGGACATATTCTTGATTATATCCTCGGAATCTTTCATCAAACCAGCCCGGGAAAGGAGATCAACCATACAACCGTAGTGTTCAACCTTTGGTTCAATCATGTAAACTCGATGCATCAGGTCAAAGTACCACCACCCCTCCAGAACCATTCCTGAATGTGTACACGCGCTAAGAACGCACACAAAAGTAGCATCATTTGGCACCATGTCGCTTTTCTCCATTTCCAAGAACATTTCTAAAGCTTTCTCCCCGTGGCCATGCATTCCGTATCCCATGATCATCGAATTCCACGATACCACGGTTTTCTCTGGCATCTCATCGAATACCTTTTTAGCCAAATCCATAGCTCCGCATTTGGCATACATTGTCAACAAAGCGGTCGAAAGCAACACATCAACTACAATATTCTTGTTATTCTTAATATAAGAATGGACCCATTCACCCTTATCAAGTCTTCCCAAGTGTGCACACGCAGTCAAGACACTCATTAGAGTTGCTTCATTCGCCTTCACACCTTCATCCGCCAACATATCATCAAAAAGCCCCAAACATTCGTTGTAACTTTTGTACCGCACGTAAAGAGCTAACAACGTGTTCCAAGAAACAACATTCCGGCATGGCATCCAATCGAAAAACTTACGCGCAAACACAATATCGCCAATCCTGGCATACCCATCAATCAAACAATTCCAAGAAACAATATCTCTACAAGGCATCCTATCAAACAACTCCTGAGCTCCCCTCATGTCCCCAATCCAAACATAACCAGCAATCATCGAGTTCCAACTAAACACATCCCTCTCAGGCATTTCATCGAACACCTGGCGTGCAAGATCAACCATCCCATTCTTCACATACCCATCAACCATCGAGTTCCAAGTCACCATATCCGACTCCGGACTTAAATCAAACACCTTCTCCGCATCCCATATCCTCCCAAAAACCGCGTAAAAATGAATCAACGCATTCCGAACATACAAATCCAACTCAAACCCTTCTTTCACCACCTTAGCATGCACCTTCTCCCCTTCTCTAACCAACCCCAGCTCACAGCAAACCTTCACCAGCAACGGAAACGTGTAATGGTTACCAGGCACTAACTTCCCAACCATTTCTCGACGGTAAAACTCCAACGCCTTAACCGATTCATTCGAATTCACTAACCCTCTGATAATAGTGTTGCATAAGAAGGAATCAGGCTCATCTATGGAACTATAAAGATTGAGAGCATGAAAGATAGTATATGGAGAAGAGCAGAGCTTCTTGATCACTCGGCCGGATGCAAGAGAGTGATGAAAGAGAGATGAAAGGATGAGTTGGGCGTGAACTTGGTTGAATTCTCTTAGATTAACAATGGAACATGATTCCAATTTGGTTAAGATTGGATGATTTAGGCGTAAAATGGGTTGAGATTCGTCTTCATTGTGATCATGCCAGAGTTTGGGGGAGGATCTTTGGGAGAGATTTTTGTGGATTTCTCGGAATTTTTCGATGGGTTTTGAGAGCTTAACGACGATCTTTCCGGCCATCGTGTGTTTGTTTTCTCGTTGAGTTCTCGTTCCGCAGCTTTTTATAGTTTCAGTTCCGGAACCGGCGGTTCCGAAGCGGTTCCGAAGCGGTTCCGGTTTTAAAGACGGGTATCTGTTTTCGATGTTCACCCCTATTCGATGCGGTTAGAAAGAGAAATGGATGCACGTTATACGATATGATGCAGCGACATGTATCATATCGGTTTTCTTCTAAATCGTAATTCATGGAAGGGCATGTGGACCCAGAATGTGTTTCATATGATAGCACCATATTTTTTTTTTTTTTTGGTTTTGACGGGTTTTAAGTTTTTCTTATTGATTTTGAGGGATTTTTTAGTTGATTTAAAGAGTTTTTTTTTTTCTTTTTTGGTTGATTATGAGGTATGGTCAAACCTAAAATAATATCGTTGCAAATTCTAAAACAATACGGTTGTATCTTCTAAAATAATACAGTTGCAAATTCTAAAATGATACGGTTGCATCTTTCACAAACAATTTTTTTTAACGAAGGAACAAAACGATGGCACGTGCCACCATGGACTCGATAGCTCGACGAGCTTTCATACTTCAGGCTCGAGCTCGACTCGTAAAAGATAGATTATAGCTCGAGCTCGGCTCGAAAAGCTCGAATTTACATATTTATGTTATTTTGATATTGACCCCTTGTATACATAATTTATATAATAATATAAAAAATATATATACTATACGAGGCTTGAAAAGCTCGAAAATAACTCGAGTCGAACTCTTAAAAGCTCAAGCTCGGCTCGTTAAATATTCGAGCTCATTTTTTGAGCTTGAGCTCGTACTCGAACTCGATAAAGTTCGACTCGAACGAGCCGAGTTCAAGCTCGAGTTCGAGTTACTCGATAAAAACTCGACTCGTTTACACCCCTAGCTACACCCATACCTTACATAAGATTAAAATTGATTAACTGTTCAGGTCTATCTTTTACGTTTCTCACGTTAAACTCGAATTCTAATACAATCATTCCCCTTTAATGCCAACCAAATTTCATATATCTCTTCATAAATTCCAAAAAAACGATCTTCATTTTATAAACTCATAACATAAAATTACATAAATCCCAAAAAACCATCAAAACTTACAAACTCTTACTTACTAGCTAACTCAAAATCACTCAGCTGAAGCTGAGTTTGGTAGATTAATCTCAGTCCTTGATCTCCTCCTCCTATGGCTGCTGCTATCCACATCCAAAATCACATCATCACCACCATCTTTAAACTCTTTGAAGCAAGCCACCCTCCCCAATTCCTCAACTTCCTCGATCACGATATCGAGCCGGGCCACGCACTCCACCAGCAACGCCACGAAGGCCGCCAACGGGAGCGCCTCCGAGAACTCCAGGCTCGTGATCGCTAGCTTGCTTAGCATCGGCCGCAAAACTTTCCTCTCCCTGCCCACCGATGATTTCCGCTCAAAGAACGATCGCGACCCCGTTTTCGATCCCGACAGCCGCTTTTCGGGTTTCGGTTGTGGCATTTTGGGCATGTCATTGGGGCCATTCGTCGGCCCGATGAATAGCCTCGGTTGGGACTTCAGTGTGGTGTTGAGGTCTTGGAGTGCGAGGTGGAGATTTTCGGTCAGGATATCGGGCGAGCAGCGTCGCCGGTTTCTTATGCTGCCGGCGAGTTCCATTAGAGATTTCGTTACTTCGGATACGAGGCGAATGCATGGATCCTTGAATAGCAATCGAACCGATTTTGAAGTCTAAGAAAATAAAAATCATTTCGTTCGTAAAGTTGTATAAAAAAATTCTTAACATTTGTTAATTTCAATGGATATCGTCGCTAAACTTTGAAAACCCAGATTTAATCTCTCACGTCTGCAATTTTATAACGGTTTTGGTCACTTTTTCTAAGGGCCGTTAACTTTTTCCTTTTAAGTCCTATTAAATGAAGGGTATTTTAGTTATTTTAACATGTTTCTGATGACCAAAGTACTTCTCATTTAACCCAGTGTTGATGGATTTAACCAAAAAAATGATTAAAATGAGTAAAGCACTCTTCTCCTCGTGTAATTGAACCAAACGGAAAAAAAAAACTAATGGTCGTTAGGAGGAGGGACCAAAACCGTTATGAAATGACAAATGTGAGTGACCAAATCTAGTTCTTGAAGTTTCAAACGAAATCTGTTAAAATTAGCAAATGTTAAGAATCAGAAGTGAAGTTCACTCAAAATATTGATATCGCAACTCATAAAGTGTTGCGAACTAAATTATTACCCGTCGCAAAATAAAAACATACCCGGATTTCGGTTTCTACAGTTCCGTGAAGAGCAACAACCGCATATCCGAAATGACGAAGAATGCCGCCTACTTTTATGTACTGTTGCGAAGGAAATTTGTTGCGACAACGCCACGAGAAGAGTCTCGGCTCCCAACTTGCATGTCGCGCCTGCTTGTATGAATTGAGATAAATAAAACGTATGGTAACGTTCAACTTGTTAATGAAATAAAGGAGAGCTTACGATGGTTTCATCGGTCGATTTTGAATCTAAAACGGCCTTATAGTTCGTGTAAATCGGATCCTCCGTTGTGTCGTCTATTTCTAGATCCTGTTCTTCGTCGTTAAAGTATTTATCGACACAAGCTGCATTAATTGTGTTTAAAAACATAATTAAGCAAATAAGTAATAACTTTTATATAAAATATGCAAATAAGTATTATACTCTAATTTGGGTTCCCAAGGTTTAGTGAAATCTTCGAAAGTGGTGAACTTTAATAAGTCTAGAAATTGTTTTTGTGGTTTTATTTTGTTCTGAAAGTAGTCCTTAATCACTAACTTCTGTTAGAAATATATGTTAGAGGGGAGGGATTAATGTATTATGTATACCTTCGATCGACCTTGCAAGACCTTCGATCTTGGAAACCGTTGAATTATGGAGATCTTCTCCGGACCAATTAGGGAAGATGAAAAGACTCATAAGAATGCAAACCCCGGAACCAATTGCGATCGCGTAAACGCGGCCTCGGGTTACTTTTAGGATATCATCGACACGATAACTTGATACAGTGATCAAATTAAACGTCAAGAGAAATACGAGTACACCGTAATCGTAATTCTTTTTTATGTTCGGGAAAAATCTCAAATATGTAGTCGAAGCACCTGCGAAAACGAAATAAAAATATACCTTGAGATACTAATCGATATATAAGAAATTATTGTATCGAATTTCTATTAATTACCGATTAAAAAGATCGAGGTCCCGATGAAAACAGCTCGAAAATCCTTCCCGTATTTGTTAGCGACAAACTCGAATAAGAAGGCTAACGATGCTGCCAATAATGTCCCGGATCCTCTATTTAATCCTTTGCATAATGTTGCACCTACAAAAATCATACATACAAGGTCAGGTTCAAAAGAAAACTGTAAAAAAATAAAAAACTGACTGTTCATCTGGACGGTATGCAATTTACCTGCAGTAAACTCGAGTACAACGACTACAGTCATGACAGCCCATATGGCATTTTGTCCAACCCCTTGGAATAATGGCTCCATTAAGTACAACAATGACACCAATGTTAACGAAAACCCGACTTTGAGGGCATGGATCGCTCTTCTCGGATCATCTCGACCCACTTTCCAGATATTCCGGCAAAGCACCATCGGAAATCTCTTCATCTTCTCCGGCAACTCATCGGTTTTCTTAGCCAAATCATTCATCATTGTATGAAAGGATGATGGTTTTTATTTGTTGTTATTTATACCAGCTCATTCTTAAATAGTGCACTCTACAATCTTTCTCACAACATATTATATCAACATCATTTTTGTATCTTTTTATTGATTAAAGCAAAAAGAGGTTTGAAAAGTAAGTGGAGTGTGTCTCACCGTTTATTAGGTCAACTACGTCTACGTGTGAGTTATGACTTAGGGGTGGACGAGTCGGGTGACGGCCCAAGACATCAAACCCCAACAGGTGTCGGTCTACGCTATTAATCCACGGGTGGACGAGTTTAATGTAGTAGTGCCACATAAACATTCTACTTACCAAACAATTTTATCATTTAATACTCACACTTTATACAGCTTTAAAAAGTCTAATCGATCTCCACATCATCAATATTCATTTATTTAAAAATAAAGGAAAAAATGTATTAATACATTATCTATTTATTAGAAAAAAAGAAAAAAAATGTGGGGACCATGCTTCACTGTATGAAACATATATAGATATTTTCACAACACCAATGTTGGTCCGTTGGTTACTTCATTGTTTTTTAAATGTAAGGTTTGAAGTTCGAGTTTTATTACCGTAGTTTTTTTATAAAACAATAAATCTGAAATTTAAAGTTGAAATATAGGAAAAATGATTCTAATAAGATTTGAACACAAGCATTTGAAAAGCAAGAAACTTATAACCAACTCTACTAAGAAAAACGTGCGTCTTTGTTGCAGTTTCGAAATATATATGATGACACACAACAAATTAATGCGATGACCCATTTCACGACTATGTGTTTCTTTATATTACGATTTACGACGAATGAACGAAAGGATGCCATGTGCCAACTTATGCACTAGTAGTGTTCTCCAATGAAAGTGATGGATCAAAAGAATTTGAATATAATTGTCAATTATTATTCAATGACTTGCAACATAAAAGATCAATTATTGTTGTATAAAGAAGGTAAATGGTATACAAAATGTATTCGAAGTACGTTTTTAAAATCATTATGTTATCATCTAAAATGGTATATAATTGGAAATCTTTCAAACTTTGTTATATTGATTATTTATTACATTGTATAGGAAAACTAAACTTTGTTATAACTTACGTATTTATCCAATCAAAAATGTAAGTTGGGGTTTCAAGAAAAAGACAACATTTACGAAATTAATAATTTTTCTTACTAATTAATGATTGCTTGTGAGATAAAAATAGATAGACGGTAGTTCAAAATTGTGACTTAGGCTATGTTTGGCAAGCGTAGTTTATAAGCTAGTTGGTAGCTGATAAGCTAGCGGATAGCTGATAAGCTAGCTGTTGATTGATAAGCTTGCTAGTAGCTGATAAGCTAGCTGTTGAACAAATTATGTTTGGCAAAAACTAGCTTATGAGTATGTAAAATGACCAAAAAGAGTATATTTGAATTTAATAATTAATATTAATAAGGGTATAATTGGAAAAAGCTACAATAAGCTCCTCATAAGCTACTCAAAGCAGCGTTTCAAAAAGTTAGCTTATAAGCTAGCTGATAAGCTAGCTTCCTGGTACATGTTTGGATGGACTAGCTTATAAGCTAGCTTATCAGCTAGCTTATAAGCTAGCTTATGCTTGCCAAACACAGCCTTAAGACATAACAGAAATGAAAGCTATGAGCAAAAAGAACACCTTTAAAAAATTAAGAGTATCAATACCGTCAACATGAATTGTAAATGTGAAAATTGTCGTATTTGTATATGTATATTTCAATTTTTCCATCTTAGTATATATAATTACAATATTTTCAAGAATAATTTAAAGATATGACAAAGCAAACTTAAGGTTGAGATCGAATGCTTTTCGGAATGAAATTCTATAATCAAATGCTACATGCCAAGTTTTGTCGTTGTCAAGTATGACCTCTCCTTTTGTCGACCTCTTGTTATGTCGACCTCATCAATACACCCAATATATGTTCGAGTTATATATCAGTTAAACATTGTTTTTTAATATATCTATATATGTTTTAACATCTTTACAAAAAAATCTAATAAATTTCATATATTTTATGGTAGTTATTTCATTAAATTTCTTTAGATCTTTTTGACAGTGATACATACATATCTATAACACATGCCATGAATCCCAGATCGATTTGTTGTTGCATGTTTATACTTTTTTATTTGAATTGTTATCATTTTTTTTTCCAATTACTTTGTAAATCTACGATTTTATATAGTAAAATTTAAGGGTTCATTTTCTGAATATTTGTTTTCCTTTTCCTAGAATTTTTTTTTTATAAATTGGAGTTAGAGTTTTCTTTTTCAGTCGATATCCTTCTTCCATTATTGCAGAGGAATAAATTCACATAAAATGCATCAAAGATGAAAGTGACGTTTGTTTTTTAGGAGGTTCTGAAATCTAATTTCACTTTTGATTTTTAAGAGTTGGTGTAAAAGTTCAAAATCTGAATCAATAAGACTATTTTTGTAGACTACAAGCACCTGAATACTTATAATTGTACATTTCTCTAAAAATTTTAACATAAATACATCAATGGGAGTGAACGGCAATGATAGCAATGATTAAAGGACAGGAAGAAAAAAAGAAACAAAAGAAGGATGTTGGCAGATTTGCGAGACTGTTAAGTTTTAATCATATCTTAAAGACTGAAACATCAATTTAAGTGATTTAAGATGTTTAAAAAGCCAACACAGTTCTACAATCTTCATGTTTTGCATTTTTCATAAATTCATACACGTGAGCTAAAATTGACATTGAAATCGAAGGAATGATCCTCGCCGCAAATAAGAGGTAATTAAGAGACTAGGTTATCACTTGATTAGTTGATTTTCCAGAAGATAATAGTTGTTAAGATGCACGTAAAAGGGTGTTAGGAGAAACGGTCTTAATTACCTTACGTCTGAACTCTGAACAATTCAGCCCTAAGTGGCAAATAAAAGCTGAAAATCAAAAAAAAAAAAAAAAAAAAAAAAAAAAAACAAAAAACAAAGAAGGTCAAAGTGTATTTCTTCCCATTTTCATGTTGAATAACCTATTTTCAAAACCTCCATTTCTATTTGGATAGAAATAGAACCCATTTCACCGTTTTAAATATCAACAATCCACCAAAAATCCATAAACAAAGTAGAAAACAAGACTAAAAACCACTACACTTGAATTCCAACTAATTAAAATACCTTTAATTGTATCACTTGTTCTTCAACTTTAGAAAATGGAAGCATGATCATAATAATAGACTAAAACTTCCAACCCTACTCATTTACCAATCACTCTTCTAAACCATCCATCCTACGACATCTCTCGGAATCTAGCAAGCGCTTTCTTCTGAATCAGGGTCCGATAGCTATCACCGGCTTGCACCTCCAGGCTCGGGTCTAACTTCTTTGGTTGACTCCCGAGCCCAGCTCTCTTTTCTGTCGCTTGCGCCTGCACAGGTTCCACCATGCCGCTCCCATCCTTCCCCAACCCCTGTTCATCAAATCACGAAACCACAACACAAAAAAACAATCCCCCAATTTAAAGTCAGAAACTGTAACACGCGATTACTTTTTCAGCATTATGCACGCCACCTTTTCTCCAGAGACGGGTCCATAAAATTTTCCACACCGGGGTACAAAATAATCAACAAAGTATAACATAAACAAAAATCTAATTACATTTAATTAAGAATGAGAGGCAAATGCATACGAACTTGCAACCTAAAATGTCGTATGCAAATGAGATTGTCATACACCATTTTGAACATTATTTAATCTTAAATGGTGTGAAAATGAGATTTGATTATGAATCCTATTTACTTGATGTAATGGTAAGTAGGATTGTGCCCAACAAACAAGTAAATGAAGAATGGAGACAATGGTAACAAGTAGCAGGAATCTATGAATAGACTGACATTTTACGAGGGAGGAAATGATTCATATTTCTGACAACATATAAATATCGAATATAAAATAAAGAAAAGAGTTTATAGGAATTACCAAGCCTTCTTGCCAACCCATGTTGCGTAGCATCCGGTTGCCAACGTTAGTCTCATCAATCGCCTTCTCGGCTGTAATTACCTCATAGCTCTGGGCATTGCTATTAGCCTCTCCAGCTCCACGTCCTCCAACACCAGGGGGAAACGGCATAGAATCCATTGCACCCCTTTTCAAAGCCGAATCTCGATCTTACAAGTTCACGAATTATAAAAAAACAAAGGATGTCCGCACAAGTCAATAAAGGAATAACAAGATTCGAAGCAAGGCAATGGCCCATCAAGATTCTTAGTCCTTCTACATCGCCATATTTTATTTTACTTTTCAAGAAAAGCGATCACTATCAAGATCGTAATTCGTAAATAGCCTCTTTCCAGAGAACACCTAAATGTGATCAATTGACTTTGTAGACATTAAACTATTAAAGCATTGACATGTGTAATATGAACTATGTAATTCACAAATAGTTCAGACGCTTACTTGGATCCCCAACCCCAATATCAGACAGATCGTCCCCAAAAGAAGATGAACCATACAAAGTCCTCCTTTCTGCAGCTCGATCCCGATAAGTGGTGTGTGGCTGCTCTTTAATGGCTGAAGCTGACTGTGCAGGCAACTCAGAAAACCGTCTCTTACCACTCACAGTAGCTGGCGGCGGCGCATAAGAACCTAAAGCAGACGCATCCGTCCTGAAAGGCACCGCAGAATTGTGTGCATCCGTGGTCATTGATGAACCCATAGCCACATTTGTAGACGATCCCATATATGTAGTATCCGATTTCACCACTCCTCTACCAGACCCTCTTATTACACCTCTTAACGTCCCACCCGAGATATTAGCTCCGGACCTCGGCATATCTTGAGCATCTATGTTAGCCGGCTGAACGGATGTGTTCACAGAAGCTGCTGGAGTTGTGTTGTCTTTCGTTATAACTGCGTCGTTTTTAAACTTGCCCTTTGTCGACGATCCTACGGGGTTCAATTTTTCTTCTGCCGAGGCAGCAACGGGTTGATTGCCGCCATCGATAGCCGCCACTCGTGGTGCTTGATTCTCGTGACTCCTCTGCTTCCACATAGACAGTACGTTACTCATTTTCTTCTTGCTAGCCAAGATACTACTTTTTGAAGCGAGTCTTATCTCTTTCATCTTCTCTTTCTCCTTTTTCTCTGCAGCTATTGCTGCCGCGGCAGCAGCCTGGACGGCGTCTGGCAACGAAGTAGTTTTGTCACTTGATGTTACCGTAGCAGCTGGTGCGGATATAACTACTTTTCTACTGTTAGAGCCATCAGGCGCCTTGGTGGCTTCGTTCTCTTTTCCGGATGCTTTATCGTTTTGATCATTACAGGGGACGTATTGTTGACTCTGGTGGTCGTAAGAATACCAAATTCCATTATTACCATCATAATACAGACCAGTATTTCCGTCATAATAGAACCCAGAAGCAGCATCGTAGTAATAGCCAGATGCTTCGTCCCAAACGAAACCGGACTGTGGAGCTGAACCATCTTTCGGTTCTCCACCCTGATCCTGCCTGCCGTTAGATTGTTTGTCATCTGGATTATACTCTTTTGGCGCCCATCCAACAGCATCATACTACAAGAAAAAGGACAAACAATGTTGATGAAAATGAATTAGTATTTAAGGTCGATGCATTTGTAAACTGCAACAAAATCAAAGGGATCGACTATTTAAGCAGATTAGAACATCACCTGCTGAGCAAATGCCGCAGCCTCGATTGCTGCAGCAGCAAGGCTGCTTGAGTGAGAAGAGGACGACCCAGACCCTGATCCAAGAATGCTTTTCGCATATGCTACTCGCAAAATTTGGCCATTCTTCTCCAGTGTTGTTCCATTCGTTGCCTCAAGGGCTTTGGTGGCATCATCAACCTAAGATACCAGAAATGCATCCAGATAAGGTCATCATATACCAAAATGCTCCAAACACCAACTCAGATGCTTGGAACGGCACATGCAAAGTGATATTTTGGTAAAAGTGGCCAAAAATAAAAGAACATCATTTGTTTCAAGTGCTTTCAAGCATGTAAGCTTTGTCATTAGGTGTCATAAGTTCCTAACACAAAAGGCTAAGAAATGTTGCACAAGAAGATGAAATTAGTATCATAGTTTGTTCTAGAAGAAACAGAAGAGCAAAAGTAAGAAAGAGAACGATAACTATACTTCTGCATAATTTTCTTAAATACAGGGAACAAGAAGATCATCTGCTTGTATATAGATACTTACCGAATGAAAATGTACGAATGCAAAACCCCTTGAAACATGAGTAAATTTGTCTCTGACAAGTCGAAGATCCTGTAAATGTATTATTTGGTAATTACTAAAACTTCTTATACATTAAACTAGTGATATGATAATAGCCTTGCTTTAAAAAAAACAACAGTGATAAGAACCTTAATTGGAGCATGCTTAGAAAATTCATAGCGAAGCATTTCCTCGTCAGCATTTTCGTCCAATCCTCTCACAACCAAAACATGGGTGGGACCTGAAGTTCCATCCGCTTTAAACTACTGTTTTATACAAGCCTAAGGTATGCTAAGTTTGAACTTTAGTTAAACTAACCTGTGTCTCCTTTCTTACCAAGTGAAGTAGGATTTGACGATGCCATATCTGCCGGAGGAGCATCATCTGTCCTAGCTTCATTACACTGATTTGAAACGGCCAAAGAAGGATTAAAATAATATTTATCATCCCAAACGCTTGATTATAATTTCAATCTTTCAACCAAAAGCCAAGAGTCAGCTGAACAGGTCTGCATAATGAAAAGACATTGACTTGCCGAAACATGTTTTTAAGGTAAAAAAGACCACCTGAAAGCACGATGTCCTTCGTGCAAAATTAACACAGCCACATATTGTGCACATCCAATCAGAGAGAACTGTTGTACTTTTGTGGTTCATATGCCCTGACCTCGATGAACCATCTGATCCAAAGGGAGGCCCACCAGATCCCCCAGTTGGTTTACTACTGCAACACAACCAGCAGATAAGTAACTATATACCAAACAGTAGAGACAGAGTAAAATCCAAATAACATATAAGCACTAAAACAACTTTTATGAGCATATTATTACATATAAGCACAATCGTCAAATAAGACTACCAATCACATATGCACTTACCTGTACTCGAAGAATAGCTTCCTACCATCCACAACAAGACCTTCGTCTCCGAGCTTATCCATCATCGAACGTGCAGATCCCTGATTTTCAACAATAGGTTGAGTTCCATATACAACACTCAGGTGCAAAAAAAAATTATAAAAAAAAACGTAACCGATACCGTGGAAGGAAAATCTATAAATGCAAATCCACGAGAAACGCCAGAACTTCGTTCCTTAATGACACGAACATGGCGAAGAGGTCCCCATTCAGCCTAATTATATGGTGAACAATAGCCGCATATCAGGCATGTACAAGAGTATGATATAAAAAACTAAACAAATAAATAGCACATATATGTAGAGATGAGCCAGAAGAGTACAAGAATTTGGTACAGATCTTCTTCGGTTGTCTTTTGGGACAGACCCTTCACCACAACAGTAGCAGATGGAGACTACAAAAACGATAATCAACAGTCATCCAGTTGAATTTGCACTTGGCAAACAAACATAAGAGCTTTCAAATGTGAAATTTCTATCAATAATGCATACCACTGAATAATGATCATGACGTTTTTCATCACGGTCTCTTCTTCTCTCTGTCCTGTCATATCTATCATCATCATAACTATCCTCTCGGTGACTCCGGCCATGACTACGACTTCGAGGAGATCTAGACCTAACACGCTCGTCATGTCCACGAGACCTGGAACGCTCATGCCTTTTGTATGATGGACTCGGGTCCCTTTCTCGACTCAAGCCTTTCCTCTCCCTTTCTCGGTCACGGGAATCACGTCTTCGCCAACTACCCTCCCTCCTACTGCCTCTGTCATAATCAGAATCATAACTGTGCCTTCCATAATCATAATCTCTCTCACGGCTATCCTCCCTGCCCTGGGAAATACGAGGCCTATAGTCATAATCATCATATGGATAATCATCACGATCCCGTCCACCATATCTCTGAGGCCTCTCATATCCATGATCATCATAGTGCTCAGCACTGCGATAGCCATCTCTTAGCTTACTATATTCCTGATATGAATCAATCTCACGATATTTGCCAGCTTCACGACCCGTATCCATTTCAGGATACGGATCAACATAAGGCTTATCATGCCGTCTTGAATCTCTATCAAGTGGATAATCATCCTCATAACTCCGTCTTCTTGTTTGAGGCCAAACTCCAACTGCTTCCGGTGGAGGAGGATAGTTATCCCTCTCCAATACATCCCGATGGAAGGTATTTCTTGAATACACTCATCTCTTGGAAAACGTTCATCTAGATACCTCCTATCATCGTATGAACTACCCGCCCTGCCAGTTGAACCAAGGCAGATGCAAAAAAAAAGATGATATAGCAAAAAGGGGCTAAACTTAAACTCTCATCAATAAATATGCGTGCACTTGAGTGAAGCAAGCATCCGTTTTATATTTGAACTTATTTTGCATTACCAAGTGCCACATAACATACAAACTCAAAAAGAATTCAAGAATTATACTCTTAACAACAACTTCAAATAGAACTCACCGAAAATTTGGTTCATGGACCGCACCATACCGTTCGAGGGCCTGTGGATTCAAGACAATAAGCTGTGTCAGCAAGTTATAAGCATGGAACTAGAACGCAAACCGATTCCATATCCTCACTGTCCCATGGCTTTTCTCTCATAGTGCTTAAAAGGATGAGATGCCGGAATAAATGACAGTCACAAAAGCCCTAATATCTCTGTATATCATCCCATATATGTGATTTAAAAAGGAAACCACAATTACGCTGTTATTTTCCCATCCATGCTGAAGACCATAGCGACCAGGATCCATTTTTGAAAGACCCGTCAATGTTACCCCCTGCAAGGCTCTCTTGGTGATGCTTACAAGTTTCAGGATCAAGACGACTGTATAAACCTTTTCCTGTAATGGATGCACAAACAGACAGTCATGCTACAGTGAACTGTGAAACAATCCTCAGGACTTGGCCTCCATTCTACTGGACTCTTCAAAAATCTAATTCTTCCCAGAAATACCCCTCTTAAATTTCTTATAATACAGAAATTAAGGCTCTTGAAGAAGAAACCACAAGAAAATAAATTACAAAGTTATCCACCGTTTGAAGAGAGATTATACATCTACAGAACAAGATTTAAGACATAATTCCAACTACATATAACCCTCAGTATAAGGATCACACAAGCACAAAATTGAGTGCATGTTTACAGTATAAATTAAGAACAATTTTCCGAACAGCATCACCCTAACGTATCAAGTAACCAAGGTCATAAGATCACAGTTAGATTCCAACATATCGGCCAGATTTTATCCTCTAATTGATATGCAATAAACATACAAATGATAATTGATAAGAACTTAGTACAATCTCAAACTTCAACTGGATTCATCAAAAACGTCAAATAAGAGATAGCTTATGAAATCATTAGTGGTATTTTTATAAGATCGTCAAAGATGGGACACATTCTAGCCTGAACTAACCATAGCAACATCTAAAAACAAGCATCATAGACATTCAGATATTCAACAATCAAGCCATGACAGTTTTTCAAGCAGTCTTCACTAAGATCTCAAGAAACAAGCATCCGCTCCTCCATGAGAAAAACAAAATCACTGCTACCCCATGAAGACTCCAATAAAACCGAGTGCTAGTACCATGGCAACATCTTGAAACAAATCAGAAGCTTCTAAGTTCTCACCTCAACAATCTATATACCGAAATGTCACTAGCCTGATGACATCACATTGCTATTTAATTAATTAAATAATTCACTTTGACATCTCAAAGGATCACAAGTACACAAAACATAGGCAACAATATGATAATGTAGAATATTACTTCTCTTTCTCCTTAAGTCAAACTTAACATGAGCTTTGGACATTCCTTGTTGAAAAGGCAAATAGAAATCACTAAAAGTTTACATGAAAAAACTAATAGCTTAGCTTCCTCGTATGGCCAACGGGTATTGAAATTAAAATCATGGCAAAGAGAAATTGCCATCATAG
Organism: Centaurea solstitialis; assembly: GCA_030169165.1. Lineage (NCBI taxonomy): Eukaryota > Viridiplantae > Streptophyta > Magnoliopsida > Asterales > Asteraceae > Centaurea > Centaurea solstitialis. Next base: position 78,048,386 of record CM058044.1, read on the forward strand.
AAGGGGCAGAAAAATTAACAACTTCGTCATAAGTCATAAGTCATAGTCATATGCACAAGAAGTATTAGAACTAGAATTCATGGCAAAGAGAAATTGCCAAGATCGGCGGGTATGCCTTTGTTTCCTAACAGGTGTCCTACATTCATCTAGGGTTTTTAAGATGGTCACCATTAGCTACTTGAAGGGCAAATATTCCCTCCATGAAAACTGAATAAGTGGGTCATACGCTTTTATAGCTGGAATGGAAATCTCCTGAATGGGTGATTGGAAAAATAAATGTGAATACTTTTTTGCTTTTAGTGACCAATTAATTCCCAAGAAATGTGATCCTAGTTATGAATTAATGGCATAATAACAAAGACAGTTAAACAGTGGAAAGCCAACAATTCCAATTTCACAGCTAAAACTAAGTAATTATCTTTTGTCTTTAAATACAAGACCAGTGTGGTTATCCTTCAAAGTGAAAAAAAAAAAGCAAATTTTGATCAGAAGACAAATCAATAACATTCATGCAATGAAAAACACATTGAGTCATTGACAACGAAACATTTTGTAGTTTGATCTTTCTACACTGCTCAATCTAACCTAGTCCTAACTAACTGCAAGAAGTACTTAACAGGCAAGAGTTATGGCACGCTTCCCATATAACACTAACAAACACTAAGTAACAAGTCTCAAAGATCAATATCTTCGTCAACTCCGAGCTTGTCTAACCCTCTTTCGTCATCCCCACTCATCCACCTGACTCACATTTGATGCCCTATTCATCAAATCCACATCCTACAAATAACTCGGATAACACTCATCCAATTTCCGGCATATCATACTCAATTCAACAATCAAATATTCCTTAAAAAACCATTACTTGATTCTCATGCGTTTTAACTTCGATCCACACTCCACTTTCTTATCATTACCAACAGAACAAAAAAATCAAAGAAAAGATAAAACAATTCAAAACAGTATTGCCATCTATCAACAGAGTTATGTAATCCATGCCAATTGGATTATCTTGCACACACCTTTTGGTAGATTCCTGTTCAACTACAAAACAAAAATCAAACTTTACCAAGAAAAAAAAACACCCTACATAAATTTGCAAACAATTCATACCCCTAAATGACTAAATCCTCCATTATTCCATTACAAAAATCAATAAATAAATAAATAAAAAGCACAAACTCACAAGTCTTACGATGAATACGCTTAATCCGATCGCCTGATTGCAGGTGGACACCTTCGATTTAAAAACCCCTAATTTCTTCGTGTAGCAGATAGATAGATAGATAGATAGATAGATAGACGATGATTACGAACAACTGTGTGAAAATCGTAAACAAAATCACAAAAATCAAAGATTCAATAGCGAAATTAAAGATCCAAAATTGCAATTTGTTGCAAAATCGAATGACCTAAAAATTGCAAGAAGAGATCCGATGAAAGTTGGAAACGATGAAGTAATCAAGATAGATGATATAATAGGGCATAGAAACTCTTTTCCTTTTAATTAGGTTTTTCAGATAATATATATATTTTAGGTAGTTACATGTATAGTCCTTGTATTTCTTTTATATTTCAAAAACTGGTCACGGTACTTTTAAAAGAATGACAACTAGGTCATGTGATTATCCAAGTCTTAAAACTTTGGTTGTAAAGCTATAATAATGGTTTGTTTTTCTGTTTAAACACATCAATCTTTATGATCAATGTTACTTTGGTTTTAATGTTTGTGTAATACAATAATTTGAATGATACGATCAAAATCTTACACGTAACATATGATATTATCTGGAAATAAACAAATCGAATAATTGGAGGCCGTTTACAGGGCCGGTTCTGGGCACGTGCAGCACGTGCGACCGCCCAGGGCATCAAGCCCAAGGGGGCATCAAATTTTCATCTATTATTATTAATCTAGGTTAATTGCACAATTAATCTAAGTTTAATAATTTAGGAGTTGGGATTTAATTAAAAACATAGGCCCAAGGTCTTACCGCCTAGCTAAACCTTTGGTAGTATTGTTGGGCATTGTGAAGACGTTTTCGACTTATTTGGTTGAATGTGGAGGTATAGAGGAGTCTTATTATTGTAGATTGATGAACTGAAATCTATCTTTAAAATTGGAGTATTTCAGATATGAGTTAGACTAGGTTCTACAAAATTTGCATGTTTTTTGTTTATTAAATTAGGGGCATATATTTAGCTATCCGCCCAGGGCATCCAAAACCATTGGACCGGCCCTGGCCGTTTACTTAACCACTTATCCGATAAGCGTTTACCGGTAAAGTTAAACACTATATGGACAATATTTTAGTCTCTCAAAACAGTATCGTATCCAACAATTTACCTAGTAAGTGCTTATCGGATTAGATTTGTAAATCTCACTTACCGGGTAGATTTTCGGTTCATTGCATTTTTCTTACCAAGTAAGATTATAGTTCTTAGCATGTTCATCTCATAAGGTAAATTAACCCGATATAGCAAACCGGTTATATCGCTTTAACGGTGGCACATGCTAAAATCTTATTGTTGCACCTTTCATACGTATAAATTTTTTTACATACGTATAAAATTTTTTACACTTCGCTGGATAAATTTACCGGTGGCACGTGCCACCCCCACCACCAAGGCAGGTACGCCCCTATAACCACTTATCATGTGTCTTAAGTTAGCGCAGTTTCTCATCGAAACTCATCCTTTGCTACATATCGTTAAATTTTAAGTAATATCTGATGTTGATTACTCAGAGAACCATTTTAAGGGTTGTTTACTTGTTCTTATCGGAGAACTACTAACAGGGTAAGAGTGTTGATCTGGGTAAGTGCTAACCCAGGTAAGTGTTATCCCAATAATAGTGCAGGTGTTTTTGGTAAATGCTTACCGACTAAAAAATATGCATTTTTAACCTTTTTGCAATTACACGTTGAATACAAGCAAAAGGCAGATAACCAAATCACAATTTGAAAGCTAAAGCGTTCCATGAACCTGATAAACCATTTCAAATCAAGGTTCTTTAGAGCACTAAAAATCGAGAGGTCAAAAATAGTAACAAATGTAATGGGAAGAGACCAAATTACTAGCAAGATCTGCATATGGCTATTGACTATTAAAACTTGCCCGTAAATATTAACCAAATTTCTCCAATGTAATGAACAATCAACATCCTTATCATTCCAAATCCATTTTAACACTAAAACCACCTTACCCCTCCAAAATCAAAGGAAAAAATAATTGTAAACACACATTAATGTATGGGCATATTTGCATAAAGAACAAAGATAGGAAAGACAACGGTGTGTAGAAATGGATAAAGGGAAATGGTTAAACATGTATTGATAAAGAAAATGGTTTAAACGAACCTAAACTTAAATAACGACGAAATGTTGTATAAGAGAAGGAAGAACTGTTACCTAATCGCAGAAACCGAACGGTAACAGCTCCAAGCGATGAGAAGCTAGCAACACCAAAGCACCGGGAGAGACGGTGGGAGGGTCGAGCGACGAGAAAGAAGGGAAAAAGGGCACAAATGGAAAACACAAATACAACCTCCGATCACATCTTGGTATCAGTAAACGCTATGACTGCTAACCGATCAACCTCTTAAACAATTAAAAAAAAACCTACATTTTACAAATTGGTCAAGAAAAATAAAAATCAATACAAATTGGTCATAAATCATAATCTATACATACACCCACCCCTCCCAAAAGAAACCCCAATTTCAGATCCCCTTTTTCTGCAGAAAAAGCTCGAGATCGTGCTCCCATGGAGTTCTTCGATGAAGAAAGCAGACCTAGGTTCCTTCTTCAATCCAGATCCATCCCCAAACCCACAGAGAAGCCATTACCCTTCGACGATCTCCACAAACCCACTCTCTTCGTCTCCCTTTCCTTATCTGCCCTCCTCCTAACCCTAACCCTATTCTACTTCCAATCCGACCCTCTCCAATCCATCTTCATCTGGTTCTCCCTCTCCCTCCTCGTGGGCCCCTTCGCCCCCACCTCCCTCACCGCCGGCGACATCCGCGTCGGCCTCGGCCCCGCCATCCAGCCCCACTCCCCTCGCCAGGGCCACGAGCCCGATCCCCCGAAGCGGTCCCGAGCCAAGCCGAAGCGCCCCGATCACGAGCCGATCGCGAGCTTCAATCCGGTTCCGGTTTCGGTGACGGAGAGCGTTTACAAGAGCGTAAACGACACCGATCGCGGCGGCGTAAACGTGGTGGTGGAGGAGGAGAAGGAATGGAGCGAATTGGATTTAGAGATGCTGAAGAAGCAGATCGCGAAGCATCCGGTCGGGATGCCGGGGCGGTGGGAGGCGGTGGCGGAGGCGTTTGCGGGACGGCATCGGGCGGAGAGCGTGGTGAAGATGGCGAAGTCGATGGGGGAGAGGCGAATGGGGGATTCGGATTCGTTTTCGCGGTTTTTGAAGGACCGGAAGGCGGTTGATAAACGAGTCGACGAGGTTATCGAGAACGAGATCGCTGGTGCCAGTGCCGGTGCCGGTGGTGGTGGCGGGTGGAGCTCGGTGGAAGACATTGCTTTGTTGAATGCTTTGAAGGCTTTCCCTAAAGATGTGCCAATGAGGTGGGAGAAGATCACTGCTGCTGTAGGTGGAAGATCGAAGGCGGCTTGTATGAAGCGGGTTTCCGATCTTAAAAAGGATTTTCGGAGTTCAAAAGCTTAATGAGGAGGCTTAATCAATAGGTATAATTGTTGTATTGAAATTGAGCATACTGTTTGATTCTATAGCAATTTTGGTTCTCTTATTGGATGAATTTGAATGATATGATACATAATTACATTTGGATTTGAGTTATTTAGCTGCATTGATGCTATGCAATTGTTGCCCTCTGTTATTTGCTTCTAGTGATTGATTGTTGATAACTCCATTTGTGATCTTTAGGTAATTGGTTATATATGTTTTTTTGCTGCAATGATGCTGTGTTATGTGGCTAATTTGAGTCTCTAATCATGCCCATAGTCTGTTTATTTGCAGCTTAACCATGCATTGCTATTTGGTACTGGCTTAATGATATAGAAAGTGGCTTATTCGATAAGTTTATAGGGATGAGCTTTAAGCAGAAAGCCTAGTTTTTTCCAAACCCGTCTCTTCCTGTTAAAAAGACAAGCTCTTTCCATCTATGAAGAAGTCCTTCCAAACAAAAAACCTTTCTAATTACACAGACAGATTAATCCACACAGACAGTTTTATTCATATAGAACTTAATAGAAACCCAAACAAACAACGCCTAATGGTAACCAAAGGAGTGTTAGCCTAGTGGTAAGGCTTGGGCACTACATAGTGGTGAACCCGAGTTTGTGCCCTGGGGGACGCATTCTGGAGGTACGGGGGCTTCGGCCCAAAATTGTTGAGGGTTAGTCTGGGCCCAATGTGGTCTGGGATACCTCTTCCAGAAAAAAAAACGCCTAATGGTATATGATGAGATTGTTGGTTAGGTGAAACTGGAATATGTAGACATACAAATTCATTAGTGAATATGGATGGGTAGCTTCATATTGTTAGTTTCGTCGATTAATGAGAAGATCGATCAAAAGGTTACAAAAATCAAGTTGATATTCTTGCATTTGCCTCTTGGATTCTGATCATCGAACAATCCGTGTCTGTAGTTTTGTATCTAGACCAAATTTGCTTAAGCTGCAATGGGAATTGAATGCATTACTAGTGAATGAGGCTGAGAAAGGTTGTGATTAATATCAAGTACTTTGCATCTATCCCAACCAATTAAGTCCCATTCTAACTTCTTTAAAGATTAAACATTGAAGTTGCATTTGCATGAACTCTTCCACCATATCTATATCTACTTTATAAATTATAACCAGACTTGTTTCTGTTTGATCTTCTTCTTCAATGCCTTTTTTTGGTTTGTGTTTGATGTTTCTTCTTTTCATGTTTCCTTTTGGTTTGTGGTTGATTTAGTTTGCTATGAACTTAAGTTGTTTATGTTTGAGGGGTAAAGAATGATAATGATAATGAAAATGTGGCTTGGTTTGATATTATATAAACCCGTTACTCCAACATCCATTAATTTTTACGCCTAACCAAACTAAGGGATGGAGATTTCATTGTTGTTCTCCTCCTTTCCTGTATGTTGCTCCATCTCTTGATGTTGAATGAAACATCTTTGTTATTTTTAAGTCGGACTAACATTTGTGTTAGAAGTAGTCTATAAAACACGTTTTCATTGATTATATTAGTTTAACCAAACAACATCATATCCATTCCTAATCTCATTATCCTGCATTTCCATTTCATGTTCATTCTCAATTCTTAAAATGAACCCATTAGTGTGTGATGTTTATTCTACTGATATTGTGCAAGGTTGTAAAGTACGGAATCGTGAGGCGAGACAGTTTCCTAAGCATATTATATTGCTGCCATAAAAATCAATAAAAATAGCATATATGAAAAACAATAGCATAACAAAAAACTAAGTAAGAAAAACAATAGCATAAAAAAATGAAAAGAAACAGTAGCATATATGAAAAACAGATGTTATATTTAACTCAAATGGCAAATGCACTTAAAAAATTGACAAAAGCAAAATATTCAAAGTATGAATTCAAGACAACACATTCAAATTTCAATGTAAAATAAATAAGCAGAGAAGAGTATCAAAGTAGCTAGCTTCAAAGAAATAAAAGGTTACATTGGACCAACCAATAAGTAGAAGAAAACTTCTTTATTTAATTAGTTTAGGTCTTAGTTGAGTTTTGATATACTTGAATAAACGAATAATAGAAAAAGGTAATGATTTACAACAATAAAACTGATCCAGAAAACAGTCGTAAAATGTGAAGCAGTAAAGATGAATTTGGTACATAAAGGTGAATTTGGTATGAGGCATGTGCCTCTATTACGCCTCGCCGCCTTAACCGCAACCTCATGTTAAGAGGTGTATTTTTCCAACAAGGGAAGAGAGGCGGCGCCTCATGTGTGTTTTTCCACCACCTCGCCTCGAGATGTAAGCGTTGACCGATTTTGAAAACCATGATTGTGTGATGTTATTCTACTGGTTGTGAATGGTAGTGGTGGTGGATAATGGGTGAAGGTGCAGAGATGGTGGATGATGGTGAGGCCATTCGTTATACACTAGGGATCGAGTAGTGCACGGGTTCACAGTGGTTTGGCGGGAACACCAAAACGCCTAGGCGGGTTCAACCATCGGGCCCGAGGACTCGCTCGAGTAAACAACCTAACTCCCCCCACCCCACCCCACCCCACCCCCTTCACCCTCTCTCTCTCTCTCTCTCTCTCTCTCTCTCTCTCTCTTCTTTTCTTTCTATCTCTCTCTTCTTTCTTTCTTTTTTATAAATTAATTTAATAAAATAAAAGGTGTGGGTATTGGGTTGGGTATAACTAAGGTTGTAGGGGAAGAGAAGGGAATGAAGAAAGATGTGGTGCTCATGTGACATTGGGTAAAGGAAGGGAAGAAATGAAGTATAACTGATGGTGGCCTGATGGTTGAAAGCAGGTGGATAGTTGGTGATGGTAGCGTGGTGGATGGCACGCGGGTTAGGTTAAAAACCTATAAAAAGGAATTGGAGAAAAAGACAAACACAAATAACAAAAAAGCCAAAATGAAAGTTTGCTCTTAGGCCATCCTTTATGCGCCCGGTATGGGAGCGGTACCGGTGGCGGTACCGGCGGCAACACCGCCGCGCCTGGCCGGTATGCGCACCGGTACGCGCTTGACCGGTGCGTCCATGCCGATGATCAACGTGACCTTTAAGAATTGGAGGTTGGCAAAACAACCCCCCCAACGGTCATATAGCCGTTGGGGGTTTAAATATATATATATTTTTTTTATTTTTTTATTTTTTTTCTTTTTAACCTTCTATATATATTTCTCATTCTCATTCTCATTCTTCACATCTCCACATACTCATTCTCATTCTTCTACTTCTTCTTCTATATTCTTCTCCACACCAAAAAAATGTCGTCTTCTTCTTCTTCTGATTCTGATAACGATGATATAGATCTCGCGATAAATCAGATTGTAATGAACAACGTTAGAGCGGCGGAGTTGATTAAGGAATTGTACGATAACAACCTTCTCCAAGACGAGGTTGGAGAAACGTCGAAAATACCGAGAGGGCCGCGTAAAGATAGAGGTCGTGAAGAGGGACACAATAAACTTGTCGCCGACTACTTTGCCGAACACCCGGTGTACAACGACGTCGACTTTGACGCGCGTTTCGTATGAGTCGACGACTATTCTTACGGATAGTCAACGATCTTGACAGAGAGGTTGATTTTTTCAAGCAACAATGGGATGCAAGAGGCGTGAAAGGGTTTTCTCCGCTCCAAAAGTGTGCGTCCGCTATCCGTCAATTGGCGTACGGGTCGGCTTCGGATGCTTTCGACGAGTATTTGAGGATGAGCGAAACGACGTCAAGGGATTGCCTTGAAAATTTTTGCAAAGGTATTATTTTCCTCTATATGCGCCAATATTTACGAAAGCCAACTGCTACCGATGTTCAGGCGATTTACGCATTGCATGAACAAACCCACGGTTTACCCGGCATGCTTGGTAGCATTGACTGTATGCATTGGTACTGGAAGAATTGTCCCATGGCATGGAGGGGCCAATTCCATAGAGGTGATCATACTGGACCGTCGGTAATTCTAGAAGCGGTCGCCTCGCAAGATCAATGGATCTGGCACGCATTTTTCGGGGTACCGGGTGCCACGAACGACATAATCGTTGTGAATCAATCACCGATTTTCAACGATTTATTCGAAAATAAAGCGCCCGATAGTTCTTTTGTAGTGAATAACACACACTACCCGCACGGGTATTATCTTGCCGACGGGATATATCCCGAGTGGACGACCTTCGTGAAAGCATTTAGGTACCCAGTTGAAGAGCCACGAGTCCATTTCAAGACACGTCAAGAATCGGCTAGAAAAGACATCGAACGGACATTCGCCACGCTTAAAGATAAATGGCACGTTGTAAAATACCCGGCGCGAGTATGGACACAACGGAAATTATCACTCATCATGCACACGTGTATAATTTTACACAACATGATTCGTGAAGACGAAGGCTTCTCACATTATCCTTTTGATCCGACGGAGGTTTTACCGGGAGAGATTGAAACAACTATCTCCGAAGAAGACCGAGCAAGAAACGTCAACCTAGTGAAAAACTCAGAGAGGCACGCCAACCTTCGCCACGATTTATCTATACACGTGTGGAACTCTTCGTCACACGGCAATAACTAATTGTATTGTATTTTTTTTAGTTTTAATTTTAACGTAATTTTAATTTTAATGTAATTTTAATTTCAATGTTAGTTATTTAATATAATTATAAATTTTATTGTTTATTTAATTTAATTCTAATGTTTATTTTAAAAAAATAAAATGAAGGGTTTGAGATAAAAATAAAATAAAATGAAGGGTATGAAATGAAAATTAAAAAAATAAAGGGAAGGGTATGAGGGGTATGATAGTGGATGAAAGGTATGGAGTTGGTAGGGTAGTGGGAAAGCTGATGTGGCAGCTGATGTGGCAACAGGTATGGCAGGTATGGCAGGTTCCATAGAGGATGGCCTTAGAATAAAGGTTCAAAATGGTATGGGTGTACGCACCACAAAAAAATCTCGTCTTACAGGGACGCTATAAGCCTTTTTATCACTTACGCCATATCTTGCTATTATGCACGTTATGACGTGCCATTTTAAACACGGATACAAATGGAGTGAATGTCAAAAAGGATATAACCCCAAGGTTAATAGAGGACTCGGGGTGACCAAATATGTGAAAACAAATGTAGTTTAAGGATCAATCCTGCAAATGTCAGGGACCAATTCTGTAATTTTCTTACGGTCCAATTTAAAGAAACGTGTTATATTTAAACGTTGAATAACACTTCCAGCCGTGTAGAACGTGTTACTCCTATTCAGATTATAATCATTAAAGTGGACCATAAGAAAATAATGTTATTTCATATTAAACTAGACTTATAAGCTATCATTTTAGACAAATATAATGTAGATGATATGAAATATTCACAAGAACCCATAATCTACTCGTTAAGTATTTTATGGAGCTGTGTTTCAAAAGAAGTACGCAATTTAAAATTGGTTTAAGATGAAGATTGAGTGAACAAAAAATTGAATCCGAGCCACCTTAAATACCCAAATCATCGAGATATTATCACGAGTGACCATAAAACTAAGCTCGAGCTTTATTTTCATTCTATATTCTATATCCCGTATAAACAATTACTCAAACTGATAAAAATATATCATTCATTCAAATTCTATACACAGTATTGCAACAATGCCGCTTATGCATCTAATTTCCCCCCTTAGTTTTGCAAAAAAAAAAAAAAAAAAAAAAAAAGACTATCTCCCTTCTATACCAACAGCCAAAAAAGGTAAAAGAAAACCTAATTCTACAAAAAAAATAAAGAAGATTTAAGAATCTACTAGAAATTGATTGATGGGCTGTTTGATTCACAGAATTCAAAAGAATTTGATGGAATTGGAATGACAAATTCCTTTGACGAAATGAACTTAGATGGAACTCGTCATTCCTTTGCTTAAGTGAAGAAAATGAATTTCTACGAACCAAATGCAGGGTCAAATTCCATTTCAATTCCTTCAAAGTCAAACTCTTTAATGAATTCCAATTCCATCAAATTCCATTCTGCAAACCAAATGGCCCCTGAGGTTTATGCTAGTTCCAGCTCTCCTTCATCCAAAATCATCACGGGATGCACCGCGGCACTGGTCAAATTGAGAGCCCTACGCAGCTTTCGTGGGTCAAAAACTTCAACCTCGAGCGCAAACACCGAGCTAACTGGTCGATGATCGGACATCCGAATATCTGCTCGATCGTAGCTAACTTGTTTTATGCCTTTCCCCAACCATAATATGCGATCACACCTGCATATTTCAATCAATTCAATAACACAAATCCACACTTTGACTTTTTGAAGTCAAAATGACTAATTTTTAAACAGATTTTGTATGAATTTCGCTGCAAATTTTAATCCCCAAAACCTCCAATTTGTAGCATTTGTTATGATCTTAAATGGGTTTGGAAAAACTCACAAAATCATTCGGTATCGCGATGCGATTTTAATTTGAAAAGGATTATGTTTGACCGAAATAGGTCAAATTTTGATTTTCTTGAAGAAGTTTTTAAGTACTACTACTTACCATGCCGGTGTTCTCCTCTTTTCCCCTTCTTTTGGATTTTCACCCACATATCTATCTGAGTTGAATTCATACTTATATGTTGGCGGGAATTCTATAGCGCCTTCGTTCCATCCATCGAAAACGTGCCCCCTTCGCAGTTCTTTACAAAGCTGCAACACGTAAACCGTCCTACTTACTTATATATTCATAATGAATAACAAGATATTCATAGATGAATAACATTCATACTTAAGCATATTCATCATGAATAGCTTGTGAGAATATTTTGCTTTCTTACGGTTCTTAAGTACCTGATCGCTATAGAGCAGTTCATCCCACTGCTTCATGGCGACGAGCTTTCTGACCTCGGCATCCTGCTTATTGATACGATAATTCAAGTCCCCGAACCAGAATATCTGACTGTCATTGGCGAAAAAACGGCAAACTTTACACAAATGATCCCATGAATGGCGTCAAAAAGTTACGACATATGATGTTATTTCCAAAGATTACTTACTCATGACACGGGATCGTTTGCGGTTGATCAGGATCTAAAATGGTTGAAAAACGAGTCCGTTTCAAGATCTCGGATACGTTTGAATTCCGTCTCTCTTCATCGCCAACCTTGTGTCCCGATGTCAAATGAGAACAAACGAAACATAAACGTGTCTGGTAAAGAGACATGCTAACCGAAACCGATCCCTGAAACACATACAAACCAACGATTACTTTTCAACTCTTCCGAAAAAAACTACGAACTCCTTCCGGAAACTGCGAAATTACCTTGTTACCCATGTACCCCATAAGGCCAACGCCCACCGGCGACACTTTTAAGTTGTTTATATGTCGTCTTAGCTGTTTCCGAACCCAAACCGAAATGTATATCCCCACCATCTGCTTACTAACGATTCGTACATACCTGATATATAACAAGTTAATCGTACGCTTAAAGAACCGAATTTGTAACAAAACTTCTGTTTTATATGGCGATCTGTACCTATGATGCGGGTTTTCTTGACCATCCGAACACGGGTTTTCGAGCTCGACTTCCGATGAATCTTCGAAAGAATCATCCTCCTCTTCCAAAACTTGTTCCGGAACATCGTCGAGCGAGTCTACCATATCGGTCCGTTCTTGCTGCTCGGTCCAGAGCAAACCCAGGTCACCCGAGCTATGGTGTACCCGTTTCAATCCGCCACCGTGATCTTGCGGTGCCAACCAATCGGAACTCACTCTCGCCGAGCTGCTCAACACCCTTCGGAGCTTTGCACCGGAAGAAAGCACTTTCGGCTTCAGGTCCAACGCGATCTCGGGCCAGTCCAATCGGTTGATCACTTTCGGTTCCGGAACGATCGTCTTGGTCGGGCCGTAACCGCCGTTGTCGTTTGCGATCGGAGAAGTTGGAGCACTGTAGCTTTTCGGTATGGCCACCGGCTCCGGTGATCGGTTTAAAGCTTTTCGAATGATCGCTTCCCACTTCGATATCGGCCTTCGGGTTTCGGCCCCCAAAACGTTTCCGGCGCTCAACGGGACACTTCCTGAAAACTGTAAAGATTTCTTGATTCAAGCCGGTTACACGTAATAGAATTCAAACGAATCTTGAAAAACTTAACGAATTCATATCAATTCTCGAGTTAAAATCCATCGGTTCGACTTCAAATTATGTTTCTACGAAACGAATTATTACCCAAGAATGTATATATCGGCTGGCTGATGCATACAAAGCCACTTATCGATCTCGAGATCTTCATTCGGGGTCCTTCCAGCAACATTCCATGTTCCGATCGTCATCCTGCGTAAAACAACACGAAATCTCAAAATTCATTTTCTCAGAGGCTCGATTACGAAAAAGCCAAGAAACAACTATTTTTCGATATCTAGAGCCAAACCTCACATCTTTTGTTTTAATATAATGAACTCGCATTGTCTCCGATTTCCCCCTTTTATGTTTCACAACCCCTTTCGCCGGCATCCCTTAAATTCACAAAACCACCACAGAGTTAGACCGTAAAGCGAAAATGACCAAAAAGCCCCTGCTTTTCGCGATCAAAACGAACCAAATACACTAAAGAAAAACTACCATGAAGAAAGATGATTACCATGTGAGATTTCACTTGTACAAGAAGACATGTTTCTTGGTATTCTACGAACACGATTCTTATCGAATCGGAGTCTTTCGTCTTTAAAAGAACAAACTGAAAAAACAAAAAACAGTTAAAGAAAAACAAGAAAGATGATAAAAAACTGAAAAGGGTGTCTAAAAATGTTATCTTTTTTGAAATTTGTTATATTGTATACTAATACATACATCTCTTCACTTTCAGCCTCTGTATCAACCTCATCTTCACTAAAGTCATTATTCTTTGGCTGAATGTTTAACCATTTCTTCATCACCATTGATGGCCAAAATGCCATACAAAACAATCCAACGATTAGTTTTCGCCATTTTTTTGCGCTTCCCGGTAATAAAGATCGCTCGAAAACCTACCTCGGAGTGCCTTCCTCTTCGGGTTTTCATCGTCTCGGAACAAAAAGAAATCCAAGAACAACTTTGATGTAGATCTTGCAAGCACTTAGATACATACATATATATATATATGTATAAATATATATGGGATCTTCTCCATGGATAACAGGGTGGCCCGCAAGTTGATCAAGTGTATCTTAAACGTTGATTTTTTTAAATCTAACGGCTAAAAGAAACACGGTATGCATGCACAACTTGGCTACATATTGTTTATTCTTGCAAACTGTAATGTTTTTTTTTTTCTTGTAACAAAAAGACAAATAGGATTGTTCAAGAGATCATAATTATAGTCTATGAAAGTGATGCCAAATAGAAAGGACACAAAAACTATGGTCAAAATTCCACAAACACCCATGTACTCAATTTGCAGGAAAAGTCAAATTTGACCTTCTTTATAGTCTATACACTCACATCTAAATGTGTTTCTAGAAAATAAAAAAAAAAAAAATAAAAAAGTATAATCTTGTTGAATACTGAAAACATCATTTTCACTACAACTAATATACAGTAGTAGAAGAATTGATTTTAATAGAACACATGCTTAACTTTTTAACAAGAGTGTAAAATGGGCCACATTTATATCATTGACTTTTGAATATTTTTTTAGATATAACTGAAAACCATAAAATTTTCATTTGTTTTTATTAAAAGATCAACAGAATAAACTTGATTTAGTCCAAGAAAGTTATCAATTTGGGATAAATGTCATTGGATTAATGAAACACAAATGGTATCTTGATCAAGGTCGCGATCGAAGGTTATGTCATATCGGTCACGCTACTACTACTATAATTAGGTTAAGTAAACCAACAAATCTAGATTATTGTTAAAGAAATCCAATCAATTAGACTAAAATACATTTGATTAAGACAGAATAGTATAATGATTGATGATAAAAATAAGAGTAATTACGGATTTGGTCCTTGAGGTTTGGTGGTTTTTATGGATTTGGTCCCTGAACTTCAATAATTACCGATTTGTCTGGTTTTTAAATTCTTGGATTTGGTTCTTGTGGTTTGAAACTCTATTGGATTTGGTCCTTGTGGTTTGCAAACTCTATTGGATTTGGTCCCTGCCTACCTGCACTACCAGTACCAAATCCAATAAAATTTGCAAACCATAAGGACTAAATCCGTAAATATTAAGTTTAGGGACCAAATCCGTAAAAACACCAAACCATGGGACCAAATCCATAATTTACTCTAAAAATAATGAAAAAAAAATTGCATACCACCATGACAGTAAAGATTTATGAAGACCCCACTTGCAAAAGAAGCCAGAAGTAGGCAAAAAAATTAAAAAAAGGCCCAAATGCAAACAACAACACATTATCATCAATGCAATATGAAGTCAAATGGGTGTTTTGTTTATAAAGCATATGAAATTGCACAGCTGTATGGTCTGTAGCAGGACAGTGTGATCACACACAGAAACACACAAAATGACCATTAATTATAAAAAGCAATTTTGAGGACCCATAAGTGAAGAAGCACTATATGTGGATGTTGGTGATTGATGATTGAACTAAATATGGGTTTTCTTAGAACCCTTTTTCTCTAATGAAAAAGTGACTTTTAATAACTGTGAAACATCCTTTTGCTAATTAATTGATGATATATATGGTCATATTCAAATAAAAACTCAAATTTAATAACTAAATATGGGTTTTCTTATGAGAAAAGTGACATTTAGGCCATGTTTGGTAAAAATAAGCTAGCAAATAAGCTAGCTGATAAGCTAGTTTACAAGCTACTACATGTTTGGATGAACCATAAGCTACCTTATTGAAACGATAGTTGCAGTAGCATTTCAGGAGCTTTTTGTAGTTTTTTTTGTTCTTCCAATTATACCTTTGTTAATATTAATTATTATACCCAAGATACCCTTTTTGGTCATTTTACATACTCAATAAGCTAGTTTATTGGTCACCACTCACCAGCTAGCTTATCAGCTACCGGCTAGCTTATCAGCTAGTTTGCCAAACACAACCTTAATAACTGTGAAAAGTCTGTTTGCTAACTAATTGACCATAGATGTATCTTGGAAGGTAGGGTTCAAATGAGAGATCCATTTGTTTGAACTGCAAAGATCCCTAAATTGGAATCAATTGGTGACCTAGGGAATTAATGGCAATGGGGAATGGAATTCTCCAAATAAATACATAATAGAAATCAAAAATTGGAAACTAGTTATGATAAGAACTAATGAAGGTGGTGGGAAGTGAAGAATTGTACCTTTTTGTTTTTGTTTTTGGAAGAGAATGAAAAATTGAAATGAAAATGAAGGGTATGATAAGGATTAAGAAGATGCCAAACTAGTTGATGAGTGGAGATTGGGGGGGCTCACCATCATCAATCTGATAGATGGAAAGAAGCATTAGATTCTGGTCCAACTGGATTTCATTTCAGTTATCTTGAACTTGCAGCAAGGATGGGTTAAAAGTTAGAACCATCCATGTTGATAGCATTTTCCAACACCATGCCTGCAACTCCCTCCATCTTACACTGTATTGGTGGGGAGTGGTTATCACTCGTTAGATGCGCATGAATGCACCTTTGAATGAGATACATCAGATCAAGGTTGTTAAGATCGGGATCCTAGCTAGGATCGTTTTTGTCTTTGCAAGCTCGGATCGTAAGCTCGGGCTCGGGATCGTAAGATCCTACCTACTGCAAGTCAGTATAAATTTTATCGGATCCTACTTCAAATTTCGAAAACATACATCCATATTTCAACATCTAAATTTCATATTAACATACATGCACATCTCAAAACAACATAGTCTTAAGTCTTAACTCTTAAGCCTTAACAATCCTCAAAATAACATAGTCATACGTCTTAACTCTTACCAATACTCAAAATAACAAAGTCAAAAACTCAAAATAGCTCCAAAATTTCAAAATAACATAGTCTGCACGATCTTACGATCCGAGCCGAGCTTACGATCTTACGATGCGATCCTACGAGCCTACACGAGCTTACCTAAAAACGATCCTATAAGCAAGCCGGCTAGTTTTTGTAGGCTAGGATCGTAAACTCGTACGAGTCTACGAGCTTGATCGCGAGTTTGACAACCTTGCATCAGATCAATTCTTTCTTTAAAGCGTAATTCATGGGAGTGGATGAGATTAAAAAAAGATCACGAGTTCGGATCCATTTCTCATGGTTGTTATTGTTAGGTATAACTTCTGCCACAATCATTCATATATATATATATATATATGCGAAAAATTGTGTGAGAAGTTGAGTTCACGGTAAGATTTAGATCTGAACACGTGATCACTTTTAATCTCATGTCCATCAATGAATTGTCTTTAGTAGATAAGTATTGTCTTTAGGAGGAACTTATCTAAAGCATCTCGGTATGTCTAGTTAAAAACTAATAAATAAGACTTTAAAAATGAGAAAAGAAATCAAATATCGTGTAAAGACCGCCAAATGGTTAGGCACGACCGGCACGACATGGGTCCGACTGGGGACTGGCTATGGCCCAATGATGTTTTCATCCAAAAACAAGGCTTGTTCCTAGACCGGTTATACATAGACCCGGCTTTTTTTTTAAATTAAGTTTTTAAAAATTATATATCAAGTTTTTCATATTTTTAGTTTTTACAGTATTTTCAAAACATTTTTTTGAGTATTTTGTAAATATTCGGATACTAAATCTTAAATATGGTAATTATACAAACATCTAATGCTTTTTTTTTTGTAAAAAAGATTTACAAATTTATTTTTAATGTATTAAAATAACTAACTTAGATATTCTAAAGTGTATACTGATAAGACTTTGTCCAAAAGGAATTTCCAAACACGTTTTTTAGGTTCAAAATAGATTTTTGAAAGAAAAAGGATAGGATGGATTCTAGAGACCTATTGCAAAACGCATAATACTTACTAGGTCATGGCTTTTTGGACTCGTTATGCCAAGGACCCACTACGAAAAGGAAATGTGGGACCATCACCAATTTGGGCCCCGATTGGGACCCATTTTTTGGCCATATGTAATATCGCGTTTAAAAACTATGCATTAGGCCATGGTGTTATATATGCTTAACGTGGCGTGAGACACAAGCTTTGAACCATAATGCGTCATGGCGGTCGATGTAGTGAGCTTTTAAGAAGAGTGATACAAATTGTGCAGCAAATTCCAATTAAAACCCACCAATGACTAAGCTATTTGTTTGCCTTTTCTAGTAACTAAAATTTAAAATATAAAGAAACTAGAATTTATTATCAACAAGATTTGAACCCATAACTTACAAAAAAGAGAACTATAGCCTACTCATTCCACCAATACCACACTCTTGTTTCAAGTTTTATTTGAAAAATATAGAAGGCATATGTATAGGTTACTTCACCGAGTGTATCCAACTTGTCACGAAAAGTTATTGTATGTATTGAACTTCTATTTTTTCTATTGTATGTATCAACATATCAAAACTACGAGTGTATGTATCAAACTATCAAAACCTACACGAAATGTATCCAACTTGTCACAAGTGTATCAAAATACATCAATGTAGGTTTTTATAAGTTTGATACATACAAGGACAAAATCAAAGTTCAATAATACAATAACTTCGGACAAGTTGATACACCCGTGTAAGTAAACCCGTAGTATATATACCAATAAAAAAATTCCATTACGATAGAACGATCAAGCAATTCTCGACGCCCCCTCCTCTATGATAGGTCCACCTATGGGGATGAATGTGGTTTTTTTCATTTAAAAGATATATTTTTTTGTTTCTACGTATTGATTTTGAAGGGATCATTATAATCTCTTGGACATGCTCATAATTTTTAGATTTCTCGACAAAGGAGGAGTTGATAAGAAGACTCTCGACTCATTTGTATTGTGAAATACCTGCATACTTTGTTCAAAGTCATTTTATTATCAACTAAGCTACATGCCTAAGGGTCTGGTTTATCGGTATAATCGTCAAACGTGTTACAAAACCACACATTCTTAATACAATTCATCTGGAATAAACAGAAGAGAGAAAATATATGCAGATAAAGTTCTTTATTTCAAAAACTAGTTCACATAATCACTATTTGGAGAAAATGTTTTTAAGAAACAAAAGCAAGGATCGATCATTATCAAAGATCAACAAACAACGAAACAAAATATAAAAATATGTGTTAAGACAAAGTATGTTAAAACGTAAGAACAAAATAGAAAGTAAGTAATCAAGAATGCTAGATTTTAATTGGCTAGTTCTTGGATCTTACGAGAAACTAATATTACTTTTTTATCTATAACAAACTTGATTTATCATTGTATTATAATCCATTGATGTATTACGAAACATTGTTCTATTGTTGATTACTTATAAAAAAAGAACATGGAAATAAAAATACAATGATGAAGATAAAACAGTGTCCCATATAATGATTAATTAAGCTATTTGTTTATAACCAATAAATTGACTCTATAAACTATTACTTCTTTCATCCCTAATCAAATTATTTCACTTTTACAACCCAAACCTACCATATCAGTTATAAAATTAAATATTCAGATTTTACCTTTTAACCTAAAAGTAACTACACATTATTTGTTTCTTTTACTATATTAAATTTTATGTTAAAAAACCGACCATATAGGTATTTTATTGGACCTTTATACCTATAAAATAAATTACAATTTAAAAATCATATTGGTCCTAAAGCTATTATTATTTTTTCTTAATTTTGTTGTTGTCAAGTGATGCAACATATTCTCATTTCCATAGAAAACAAGGGTTAGAGTCCAAAGCCAAAATGCAAAATGTCCAAGTCTCTAGTTTTTAAGAATTAAAAGTATCATTAATATGATTTGTACATTATGTAGACAAATTGTACATTAACAATCAAGCTTTCATGTTTTGGAATATTATTGTAAGCAACTTGTTGGTGAACATCTACTATGAAAATGACAACAATATGTATACATTTTGATTGTTGATGTATGCAAATTTGCAATGCCCTTGATTTTGATATATCAATACATGGCTAACTTTGAAAATGAAATCCACTCACCAACCCTCCTAACATGTCCCCATCTTTTTGTAATTTATAAGTGTTATAGATTAGAAAATAAAATAATAACAATAACAAAAACAATATATTTATTCCCTCCAACCATTTCACTTAATATCCACATATCTAGTTTGTTTGTTTTTAATTGTGTTATAGATCGTCTAAAATTTGTTTAGATATCATTCAATATTTTTATTACTTCTGAGGATGCTATATCTTAACATAATGCATAATATTGGGTTTTTGATTCAATTTTACGAATAAAATGGTTAATTTCGAGCAAGTGGTTGTAAAATAATCTTATTTTGATGACCAATTCAGTTAATGAAAAAAAACAGTAATAATTTTTTAATAGCATACATAGTTTGAAAGAGGTTTTAGAGAGCAAATGTAAGACATAACAACTTTTATTGAAGAAAACTTGTACTTAAATGTCCATATGTAAGACGTGTTTGAAAAGTATGTATGTAGACGCTTTTTTACATTATTTATGACTTATATCATTTTCTAGCATCTAACATAGTTTGTTTCAAATATCAAAGCCATCTTTTTCTCTTTTTTTGACATTTTAACTTCTACTATATTTTGACAATTAGGGCATTTCTTAAAATCAATGGATGTCGAGATAAGATTCCCTTTATAGTTGATTTGAAATGATTGATTACGAGAACATTATATTATTAATATAGTCTTGTATTTTGATTAAGAAAACCTCTAATTAATCACATAATCTCTATTCGTCAATTTGTAATTTTGTCTTTTAAGAATTTTTTTCACATTATTGTAGTGACTTTTATTTTTATTTTAACCGTAAATGCACAAATATTAATATAACAAAAATTTACAAACCCTGTTTTTTCAACCCTACGGTTATTGTTTGTTTTTACTTCTTTGTATTATCTTCATTTACTAATAGTTTTTCTTCCGTGTCAAGACATGTTTTTCCAATAATTTGTCATCTCATGTTTTCATATAATTCACCTGTCACATTCTACTTTCTTATCAGTTGTGACGACTATTTAATAGACAATCGTAAACATCTGAATACATCACAATGGAAGACTTCAACATGCTTAAATAACTCAAATAACTTTAATACATCTATATGAGAAACAACTTAATTAACTTGTAACATATATATATATATATATATAGTTTAAACTCAACATAACATTGTTTACTGGTCCTGAGATACACGTTACTCATCAACTTAAAGTTTAGGGAGTTCATGATTTTTTGAATATACATTGTTATGAATTCCATGAACATAACATGCTAAACCTTAATGCAACATCAATATTTACATTTAAGATATCGAATCTGAATAGACATGGTAGGATCACACATAATCTTGTCAACTTGTCATAGTTCAATGCATATGTAACTTTGTGATACATGAACTACATGAATGTAAATGTTAGATATCGAATCTGAATCAACATGATGGGTCACATGTATATTGACAACATTGTCCTAGTGCATAAGTATCCTTGTGAATCATGGACTACAACTTATTTGTACTAGCCAATTTCAGAGGTACACTCGCAATACATGTATTGACTCGATGCATCATTCGCAATGCACTATCATGTCACTATCGTCATTCTGCGGTACATGAACTCACATACGTAACCAAATCAAAACCAAATTTTAAAGCATAACATTTCTTCCAACGATACAACACGTTTGACATCTTTAAAACTCTCAAACATGTAAACTAAAAACTCCATGTCCATATAACTTTCAAATTCGTGCAAATAATACTCATACACGTATCTCAGTTTAGGAAACTCACATGAAACTCACCTCAAATGTATAGGTTTATTAGGTTTTGCTTCAACGCTTCCTATACAAGTCAATATATACCTTTGGCAAAACATTCAAATTTGCAAATGGCATGGTCATGCCTAGAGATGCACATGGTTCAGGATTTTTGGCATGGGCATGGGCATGCAAAACATGCTTTCATTGATGGAAAAAACATATAGTTCATGCAATGTTAGGTTTGTGTTTCTACCAAATACCTAATTAAAGACTCAATAGGGCCTTCGGCCAACTTTGATGTTAAAAAAGAGAAGATGAAATTAAAAATAAAAATCTGACAGCTCTTTTTGGTTTAAAAAATGTCGTATTTATAGAAAATTCAAAGACTAGAATATTATAATAGCCTTAATTAAGGAGATTGAGAATCTTTTTTTATAAATATAATCATGTTCTTTATTTAAAAAAACTAAAATGGGGCTTTCAGTGACTACCTTTGATTGGTTTTAGATCACGCCGAGGACCAAAAAATCTGGCATTTTTGAGATTTTTAGGTATAGGCTTGAGTAAAGAATTAAGCCCTAACGAGCTTTGAGGCCTAGCCTGGACCTAGGCTTTAGGCCCACTAGATCAAGGCTTTTTCAGCTAGGCTTCGGGCTCAAACCTTTTTGTGTATCTCTATTCGTGGCAAAGCATACTATAAAGGTCAAATCATTAAAGACATCATGCATGGTAGTGCAAAAGACATTTTTCTTTTTATTTTCTTTTTTGTTTCAACCATATTTACCATTCCTTTGCCCAAATCAGTTCATTCTTTTTGTACAAAAACACAAATAACATATACTACTAACAAATCGATGCTCTACTTCCACCTATACTTTTTTATTTTGTAGACAACTTAACTAATGGTGTTTCTTACCAAACACATGGATTTAAGTTATCCATTTTGGGACTAACTCTACACAACCTTCTCACAAAATCATGTGCTACCAAATATATGTTCAATTAAGAGTTTGTTGTGAAATCATTTCTAACCCCTTAATGAACACTTGAAAACTTCTTTGGTTTCTCTGTATCTTTTCTTCCTTGTATCATCAAATTTGCACTTCCTTTCTTCTAGGTTCTATTTCCAATTTAATTGAAAAAGGATTGTCATTGTATTTATACATATAACCCACCTTTTATGACCCTTGAGCCCATGGTTTCCTTCTTTCATGAAACATTATAACCCTTGTCCTTTCTTTGACTTTGCATTACATTAGGTCTTTTTTTCGTTTGTTATGTCATATCTTCTTTTTCTTTCATCAAATAGTATGGTGATTTATCCATTTCTCATCTCGAGATATTTTGTCGACATTTTTCTAACTTGTGTTTTCATTTCTTCATCTCTTATTCTTTCATTGAAATGAATGATTATTTATTCATGTTGTCGTTCATGTGCATGACACATGCATGTTCTCTAGAAGGAAATAGAAACCATTGATTTAACTACAACAAATTTAATTATGATTAAATTTTTCAATGAGGATACAAAACCTGAAAGAAGTTTTTATCATATGAGATCTATAAGGAAAACAATCCAAATCCGATTGTTGTTTTTCATTTTAATAAAAATATATAGTGAGTTCAGTTGTATTATATGCATTGTAAAAAGAACTTTAGCGCAAAATAGTTTGTTGCCAAATTTTTTGCGAAGTTTGCATATCTATCACCGAAATAGCCAACATCATCTTGGCTAGTTAAACCACCATCATCTTCACCATGCCTACACCATAAGAAGCGAGGTTGTATTTCAGAAGGTCCC
The DNA here is from genome assembly GCA_030169165.1 of Centaurea solstitialis. Lineage (NCBI taxonomy): Eukaryota > Viridiplantae > Streptophyta > Magnoliopsida > Asterales > Asteraceae > Centaurea > Centaurea solstitialis. Next base: position 78,071,676 of record CM058044.1, read on the forward strand.
ATGGGGTCCCTTGCCATTAGTAAATTTGTCCTTCATATAATGTTAGCATACTTAATAGTGTTACCACTATGATTCATTGTCGCTTTATCTTTCTTTGCCATCAAAATGACATAAATTTCGGTATATGTCACCCCCTTCTGTTAGGCGCAATCAAATCACTGAATAGAAATTATGTATATATTGATGAATTAAATTCACCAAAATGAAAGATCCGTATACGAACCAATGAAAATAACATTAATCAACATCAAAAATACAATCATAAATCTTATCGATATTTGCAGATTCTTCGTATAAACAAGTTTCAACATCAACAATTCTAACCACCTTTTTTTAGCGTCGACTATTGGCTTATTATTTCTATTTATTTTAAATATATGTTCCCTAGTTTAACCACCATCATAATGGAGGAGTTCACTAAGACCATCCATAACAATACCCACCACAATCGACATCATTCATGCTTCCAACAAACTCCACTAAACTATGTAAACTCTAAAATGATTTCGTGTACATTTTGTGATTGAATGAATACTTTTCATGTATTATACTTTATTATCGAATGAATAGTTTTCATAGTATTGGGGTTTACAATGTAAACCCATGTCTATAACAAGGATTAAGTTTTGGTGAAACCAAGCCTTTTTGGTGAGACCGGTGAGACCAACATATTTTACTTGAAACTTTACATCAAAACATTTGTGAAGGTAAAAAAAATTGAACATTCATCGTTAAAACATACTAAAAAACACTATCGATTTTTTTTTCCAAAAAAGGTTAAAAAACGAAACTTCACAGCAGTTTTTTTTGTGAAGGTTCGCATTATAAATATGTAACCTTCACAGAACTTAAGCTGTAAAGGTTTCGTTTTTTAGCTTGTTTTCAATATTTTTTTGCATCGAAAGTGATTTTTTAGTCTGCGTATTCGAGTTTTATGTACATTCACGGTGTTTTTTGTGATATTTCATATGTTAGGTATTGGTCTCACGGTAACAACTTGGTCTCACCTGATCCTAAGTCCTATAAGAAAATCGATCTTTATTTAATGTTTCAATTTCCAACGAGTGGTCGTTTTTTATTCGTTAAGATATTTTGCCTATTTCTTTACGGTGAAATATGTTTTTGATACGGTTTGAATATACCTATGTCTCAACTTTTATCGGGGAATTGTGTTTGTTCATTTCTTATTTTTTAAGAGCATTTTTAATGGAAGGTCCTTAATTAAACTTGGTGGATTCATTTATAAATTTTAACACCATTGGGAACAAGCGATACATGACAACGTGGAAGCAAAAGGTTCATAAACATGATTAATCAAAATGGTGGGACCCAATTCAATTAAATATTACTCCCTCCGTCCCAATATTATTGTCCAGTTTTGACTTTTGAAAGTCTGTCTTTCTCGACTTTGACCTTAAATATTTTTGTTTGTGTTATATAATACTTTATGCAAAATATATGAATGGGTTGTGTTTTTAATGTATTTTCATTGGTATAATTTTCATCAAGTATTATATAACACAAACAAAAATATTTAAGGTCAAAGTCAACAAATAAAGACTTTCAAAAGTCAAAACTGGACAATAATTTTGGGACGGAGGTAGTAGAAAGTAATTAAGATTTTAATTATGGACCAAGTATGAGAATTGTGTGAGAAGTTGAGTCAACATGAACAACGCGAGAACTGGATCTGAAACTTTGATTATTTTTAATCTCAAGCCCGCACACGCATCAATCGCGATTCATACATGGATTGATTCAATGCATCTTATCTTTGTACATCTCGTCCTAATCCTAAAGGTTGATAAGCACTTATAACGCTTTTCAGCTAACTCAACTTGTTACTGGAACCCAACAATGTATGGACTGATTCATGGTTATTAGATAAAAAGTTTATAAATTATATAAAAAAGAAAATTTTAATATGACAGACTATGATGTGCCAAGGTCAAAACCAGAATCAATATTGAAGATGCTCAAATAATTGGTCATCCATAATCATAAACATGTTCATAATGGACGATGCTCTAATCATTATTAGACATTAATCTCGTACAGGCGAGCTCAACTAAACAATTTATATTTTAACCTTTAGTTGTAAAACCAATCGAATCTTAATTTATCTAGGTAACTAGCCTAACAATACTATATATGTTGATGAAAGATTGCATGGTAAAAAAATGATTAAGGTGAGAATCATAAAAGAGATTTGGACTCATGAGAATTGATCAATTGTGTATTTTATTATAAGTGAAAGGAGTAGTTGTCCCGCTAGCGGGGAAAGAAGGAGTGAAAGGGGTAGCGGTGAACACCGCCCCACCCCGCCGGCCTCAACATTTTCAACCCAGCAGGGTTGGCAAGAGGGGTGACCATTCCCTTCATCCTAATGTTGATATTCAATTAGAATTGATCGAATGGTGAAGCTCCCTTCTTACGATTCTCAGATAACTTCTCTTCTCATCAAAACTACGTAGGATTGAGGAACTCTAGCGACGGCATGCACATGTGCATACAAATAATTTATAACATGCACATGCATGAAACCCGAAAAACAACTTAAATTATGAATATGCACATATGCATACCGTCCAGATCAAGGGTTGTGATATTAAAAGTGATCAGGGGTCTAAATTCTTTGTTATGCTTCTCACATTGTCCCTCTCCCACGTCACAAAAAATAAGTCAATGAATTTATATTTTGTTCTATGTTGCATCAAACATAGGTCAAAGGTGGAGTTTTTTACTATAAAAATATTTATCACCTAAAATAGATATATATTTTATAACAACAAGGGTGATGGTTTACCTGTAAAAGGTCTAAGAAGGATGTGATTGAATATCCCGTCTACCCCTCGAGTGCATATGCTAACATCTTGTTGCCTACAGTCTTAAGTCCCAAGCAACCGTAATTTAATTTCCAAATTACCAATGATGCAATCGAACATTTTCCAAAATGATATATTTAATTTATCATAGTCTTTCTTGTTGAATCAATCAATCACACATCTTCTTCCCACATGAACCACAATCCGACAAATTTAAGAGCAAATATTCCTTCACCAAATTTCCGATGTTAATTGGATTCTACCAACAATCCAGATCTATCGCTTACCTTAAAGTCGATTCAGATCTTTCATACAGAAGACATGTCGAAAATCGGTGGCCGGAATAGTAGCCGGAACCACCCTAGAAACGACTCCCTTCGATAGCAATTGATATCCGATCTTCTGTAATTAATTCTAGGATTCATAATCTATTTGAGTTATTGATCTTCTATCCATCTCAAATCAAATCAAATCATATTACACACAATTGAAGATGGAAACTTTCTGCACTTTTTCCAATAATAAATTCGTAGAATCTGTTGTCAATGTCATCGTTCAATTCGTGTACAAGTGATATAACAATAATAATAATAATAATAATAATTTTGGATAAAAAAAATTCAACTATGGGGGACCCAATAGGCAGCTAGCTAAGTTTGTGATGGAAGGTTTGATTTTAAGTTGTTGAATATAACGAAGAAGATAACGATGGATGGTTGTTGGCGGACTGGCGGTGGTGGTGGAACCCTCATGGTGGCTGTTCACCACTTGCATGCATTTCTAGTTTTCTACTCCAATTGCTTTTATTTTATAGGGTTTACTTTACGAGAGTGTATTCAACTTGTCACGAAAAATTATTGTATGTATTGTACTTCCATGTTTACCATTTGGCATATTAGAACTATCAAAACCTACCATTTAATGTATTTTGTGACAAGCTGAATACATTGTTGTGACAAGTTGGATACATTAAATGGTTGGTTTTGATAAAGTATGATACATACAATGACCATTTCTTAAACTCTGATATGCCAAATGGTAAAAATAGAAGTACAGTACATACAATAACTTTTCGTGACAAGTTGGATACACTTTCGTGAAGTAAACCCTATTTTATAACATTATTTTTAGTTAATGTTTATCATGCTTATGAGGATAATTATTGGTTAATTTTATGAAGTTTAAATATTAATCTTCAAAAATTAATATGTATATAAACTTTTTTAAGTCACGTATATATATTTAGGTTTTAAGAAAATTTAGAAAGACGAGCTAAATGAAAAACGTAAAATGAAATGAATCCTAAGTTTGATCAAATTCGTCATTTGATGAATGTTTGTTAGCGTACAATTAACAACTTAAGAGTATCAGGAGTGGAAGAGGATTGGGTTGTGTGGCTCTCTACTAAGTGGTAGAAGGATTTGTCACTCCATGTCTGAGTAGTTGATGAGCCTAATAGTGAAATAAACTGAATAGAAAAAGTTTTCCAGTGCTGTGGCAGATTGGTTAGCGCTCTAACCGAGTTCGAGTCTTCCCGTGCACATGCCTGAGAATGTTTAGCCCCCAAAATTGCCGGGAATTAGTCGGGCTTTGGCCCAGACACCCTTCAAAAAAAAACTGAACAGAAAAAGTTTGACGTGACGATGTGATGGAAGTTGTCAAGTGTGTCCATTCGTGACTTATAAAATGTGTTTTTAATGAATAAAACATGATTCTAATGAGTTATTTCATAAACCAAATAACATTTTACAAGCCACAAAGTTATACAGTAAAACGACTTCATGGAAATCATATTTAATATAGAAGAGGTACATTTCATGAAAACTTCACAAATCATGGCTACTTTGGTCAAATTAAAAAGGAATAAGAGAAGGCAAAGAGTATCATCTAAAAATGACTACTTTTATCATCTTCTCTTCGAATCTAAACAGTAAAAACAAAAAAAGTTATAATCCGAATCAAAAAAGCAAAGAAAAAGCATCAAAAGGGAATACAAATATACAATAGCAGCAAAGAGAAAAGATTCTGACGTTTGACTTGTACATAAAGGTCAAAAACCAACATTAATCAACAACTATAAACTCCACAATCAATCACAAACCTCATAATAACATATATTACAAGGACTCCATTCCTCACAACATTAACCGTTATGTTTTTACACACTCAACAACAACCGATTTACGTTTTAACTCATCACACAACAACAACAACAACAACAATCGTTTCACCGCACTTCTGATTACATGATGGCACAACGACCCTTTTCCTCTGCGGGTTGTGCGTTGGCTGGTTGATTCCTATTTGGGTCGTTCGGGTTGTATGTGAACTCTGTTGTATCGAGTCCATACTGGGATCACATCACACAAAAACAAACAAGTAAATAAACTACTTTCAACAAGAGTTGGGTTTCAGTGAGAAATTGATATTTTAACATGAGAAGTTATTAACTGTTGGATGCACGTTAGGATGAGATGCACCGAAATAAGATGCCCCACATCAGTTCCTTTTTAAAGGACAATTCATGGTAGGACATAAGATTAAAATGATCAACATTTGTATTAGTGAAACATACTTGTGAGAAGTTGACCAAAAGGGTCATCAAGTGACTTAAATGGGTTTTAGATTAGGAGCATGACCTGGTTTTATTAGTGAAACAATCGGCTCTCGGAGAAAATCTTTGGCCTACTAAATAGCCCCTTGCTCTGGCGTTAAACAAGCTGCCCCGTAAATTCTCGAAAAAGACTACAAAGTTGGTTTGTAAAAGTGACTTATTTACGCGAACGGCCCCACCAGTGCCTAATTATAATTTTCGCAGTTTTTATTTAAACAAAAAGTGACATTCTTACACCCTCTAAACATGTAATACAAATGCATTCTGCAACATGGCAGCTAATGCAATTTGGTATCTCCAAGATGAATTCGAGAAGCAATTGAAGACTAATATTGTGAGATGGTGTGCAGAAGAGATAAGTAAAGATGATGATGTTGTCTTGAAACTTGCTATATCAGAAAAAAGCAAGTACCTTTTCCCTCATACGGGCGCTCCATGCATCGTTTCGGCTGGGGCGGCTATCAAGGGCACCGGTAACAGGAATGCCCGTGGCTGGAACTGGTTGCCTATTAATCAAAGGTTGTCGTTGCTGCCTGGGACCACCTATCTCCTCGTCGTCACTATCATAATCTGGTGGTGCATTTGCAGCACGTACCATAATAGCTAACAAAAACACCAGAACCTGCAGATCCAACATATAGGCAGTATAAACAGTTTACCAACACCCTGACCAAATCAATGGCGAGATAGGACGACTTATTGAGAATTGAGAAAGTCTTTACTCTCTCTCTCTCTCTCTCTCTCTCTCTCTCTCTCTCTCACACACACACACACACACACCATTCAGCAGAAAGACATTTAATCAGCAATTCCACTTCGACCAGACAATTTCTTATACACTCCCAAGCTTTGATTATTCGTTATGCACAATCAAACTTACGCTCAAGTTCATTAGTCTTGTTTACTATTTCTGGACAACGACCTTATAATTCTCACATGTTCAGACTCCGCAGCATACTGCATCTTACAATTGCCCCATATAAAAACACAACTTTGTTTCGGAGACCCATTTCAAATTTCAATCAAGATGACCTTCAAGAGATTTTAAGTGAGTGAAGGATCTGATCATGGACTAAGAATGAAAATTTGTATATGGTTAACATAGAATAAAAAATGCATTGCTTATTGTTATCTGAAATATTCTCTAAGTCGCCACAAGGGCAAGATATCATGCCTTACCTCCAATATAACAGCTCCAAGTGCAACCCACCTGCAAATTTTCCAGTTCCTCCTCAAAAATCCGTATATCATGTCAAACTGTCCGGTTTTGTCAGTTGGGATCTCCTGAAAACATTTCCTTGTTTAACTAATCAAATACATTGGAAGCACGTTGAGAATCAAACTGTAGCTCAAGGAGAACTCACAGCTCTCCAGCTCTTGTCAAAGAAGATGAAAGCAGCAAATCCCGCTTCTACCAAGATCAACAAAATTACAAGCACGGAGTACTGCAGCTCATTAAGGAAATCAACCATCCACAAAAGAAAATAAGCACAAAAAATTCACCATTTTGTTTAGCATGAGAAATTGTTAAAATTGCCTACTCTCTTGCTTCTCATTTATTCCTTGTTCCTTCTCATAGCACTTTATTCTTAGAGAAATGCGATAACAGATAACAAAAAAAAGATGTTTCACATGAATATAGCTCAAAAAGCCAACTTCTATTCTAGACAAGAACTTAATGGTCCTGCAAGGAAATAAGTTCAAGGAAAAATGGCAAAGCATTGTCATAAAAACATTCTAGGCCTTTGCTTGTATGGATTCACTTATTATAACCCCATTACAATTTAAATTCCTGTTTTCTTAAAAGGTGGAAATGAAATAAGCTCGTAGACTAGGATACACAAGTTAGGCAACACCCACTCCGTGTTGCTGCGCCAATGCACCCAAAACAAGATACGAGAAAGATAATTGCGCCGACCCCGATAAACAGATAAATGAACCTGCACAGAACAACAGCATAGTTACGATTGCGACGGTTCAAGTGGGCCATCAGAATTAGAAGAAAGGTATGCAACTTTTAAGTAGCAGAAAAGCAGACACTCATGCATTTTGTAAGACATGAAAAGCTGCTGTATGTATGTCTTTAACAAACAAAAAAGGCTGTATGCATACCATTACATCATGATTGACAAAGCACTGTCAAAATGAACACATACAAATTGTTCACAAAGATAGTTAAAGTTGTATGGCATCCGTGGATATCATTACTTTCTGAGGAGAAAGCTTATTTCTCCAATCAAGACGAGCAGAGCACACAGCTCTGACAATCAAGCCACCAGTACTCCTTGCTTGTGCACAGTGCACACATATGATAAGAACGTGTTCATAGAGCGTCAAGGATGTGATAAAATTGATAAAGAATTTCTGACATCAGTATCTCGGGTAACAATAAGAAGAAAATGCTGACTTGTAACTGGGGTAGAGGGATGGGTGGTTGATGTTCCAGACTTCCAGTGAGAAAGAACAACATGGATTCAAGTTAAAGAGAAGCAGTGAAGGCAACAGCTAGAAATAGTTGAAGCATATGACATAAGGGAAATGTAGAGGATCTTTAGCAAGCAAAAAGTACAAGTCCAGATCCCAAATGGTGGCTTTGGATTAAGTTCAATATGTCAGGTTGCTGCTTCAGACAAAACCTATAATCTTAAACTATCATTTATTCAGTAGGATATGCATCTTTAAATTGTCATGTTGGCTCAGTCTTTAGTTATTTTAATTTCCTTGTTAAGCATTAAGCGGCATTTCTTAAGTAGTACCATACGTTCAAGTCGTGTTCTTTGTCAATGACGTGAGTGCATGTCTCCGAAGTACAAAAATACTTGTCCAAGGTTCGTTTCAGGATAAAGGCTAAGGTTTTCTTTTTTTCCCCTATTAAGACATGTTTGGGAATTGTTTGGATAAGATGGTTCAATGTGGAAATTGGTTTATAGTAGATTGATTATCCAATTAAACCATGCCTTCTGTTTAGTTGATTAAATGTAAAACAAACACGCCCTTAGTTTAGTACTTTAGATCGTTGCGAACCTAGTAGATAGACCAACTCAACATGCATTTACATTCACCATCATGGCAAGGTAACACATTTTCAGTCTTGACACTAACCCTGTAATAACTAAATGCACAGGAATAATAACCCAAACTTGATTATAAAATACAACAAGTTGATACAAAACGCATTTCATACAGAAGCATAAAACATACACAAAATACAAGCACGAATGAAAAACAAGATACATTACCAAGCAGTAGGCAGCTTATCAAGAAAGCCACCGCTAGACAGCGAAACAGCCATTAGCATAGGGCGCCCAAGCTGTATCAATCCTTCATTTGGTGGTACAACATCGATATGGTCGCTTTCTCTTTTGTACATAACAAACAAGTAAAGCCCATAGCCGACCATCGCGAGACCCATAATGGTCAATAACAAGTTCAGAAGCTTCAACAAGCACTCCAAAAACCCCTTACAACCCATCCTTGTACTACCTTCCCTGAAATCACTCAAATAACAGCTTAAAAGTTAAATACATCAAGACAAACTATAAAATGTGTCTTCTTTCTTTGTTCTCCTTTCCAACACCATTTAATCACTTCACCTTTTATATGTTAACAAATTCCAATTGACCACTTCCAAGTTCATATATGCAATTCTATAAAAGTAAGCATGTAACTCAACAAAATCATAATCAGAAAGCCTTTTCCAACAGTTGAATGAACACACAGTGAATTGAAACTGGAAACTAAGGATAATCGATCAAATTGAAGAAATCGGAAAAGTAAAACAACATTAAATAAGCAAAAAACTGCAATAATTGCTACGAATTGCTAGAAATTGAATTGCAGTACTTACGAAGGTATGGGAAGCAATCGCTAGTATGTAGATTTTCAAGCAAGAACTCGATCACAAAATCGAAATCAGTTGTTTGATTGTTGCCCTAATTGTTCTTCTTCTCTATCTGAATTGGGAAAATTGGGAAAATTGCACCGCCAAAAAGCAAGTCGACAGAACAGATATTTGGCATGGAGATTAAATTACAGAAATAGTCCTCCAAACTATGACCCGGTTCAACTTATGACTAAACTCGACCAGTAAAAAAGTGAATCCCATAGACTGGATCCTCGAACTACTTGTTAATAGAATTTTCTTTGAATGATCAGATTTTTACTGCACTCCTAATACAAAATTGGAAATTGGAACACTCTTTTAATCTCGATGGTACTTTAGTAAGACATCTATCTCTTTGATGATGAATTTTTCGCGGGGACAAAAGGCTACTCTCGAGCATGAAGAAAATCGCACTCTCCTTTGGGTTCCGTTCTCTGTGTGATCGAAGATGATTTTTATTATTGTCAAGATAAAGGGCTAAATAGTAATAATAAATCGGTGTTTAGTAAGTAGTAAAACTCTTTTATGCTAGTAGGAGATTTGTGCAAAAGCAAGCTGGAAAGTTCTTACACGTAGGTTGAACTTCTAGCTAGCGTTAGAAACTAGCCGATAACATGCTCATGTCAATGATAACAACAATCTTTACATGACCTTAAATAAAAATACTACATGCAATATACGTGACCTTAAATACTACATGCAATATATGTGACCTTAAATAAAAATATTAACTTAACGAAATTGGTATAACAATTTTTAAAATGCGGGTTGTCTTTACTATTATTCAAATCAATAACAAAGCTCCTTCCTAAGTACACAAATAACCATAGTTATACCAGTAAACTCATTCAAATCAATAAGTTTAAAACCTTAATATGTATAAGAAGATTGTTTTCACTGATATAATAATTTTTAAATTAATCAATTAAAAACCATAATATGTATTAACCACCAAGGTGTGTGGCGTAGTGGTAAGTTCCTAAAGGGTGGTAGCTCCCACCCGGGTTCAAATCCATGCGTGCGCAATTGGTGGCCACTGAGTATTAATCCCAGGGGAGCATGTCTTAGCTCTCGGTAAAAATTGCCAAGGATGTAGTTTGGGCAAAGCCCAGATGAACCTTCTCAAAAAAAAAAAAAAAAAAAAAAAAAACCATAATATGTATTTTATTTAAAGCTATACTAATAACCACGTGCAATATAACTATATTAATAGTTAGCATCTTTATAATAGCAAAAAGTATCAACATCCATTTAAATTTACAAAATTTCTACTTGTATCATGTTTGTAAGAAAATTTTAGATAATAATTTATATCAACTAAATTCTATAATCTTTCATTGTCCCTCATAAACATTTATAGTTAATTTTTTACTCACAAATGACCAAAATGGGTATTTACTTTTGTATTTCGTTACATACAACATTATAATTATTAATGATTTTAGTGTCAATCGTTCATTTAAGTTTGATCAGAATAAACAAGTATTAATGAGTTTCTAGTTGTAGTATAAACAAGTTATATGGTGCAAAGTGCACACTAATATATAAAACGAGTTTGACCCCTAAAACCTCTATGAAATTATGGCCTCTAGACTATCATTGATCGTAATTCAAAGATGTCTACGGACCCATTTACAAACACTTGTCTAGGTAAGTGCTTATCAAGTCATATTACCTACCACCGTCAAATGCATATGGCAAATACCAAGAATCTTACAAGAGCAAAAGGCAAAGATGAAAGTCTTACCCGGGTAAGTAAGGATCATCGCCTCTTACCATCATAAGCACTTAACAGATAAATTGTTGCATACAATACAATTTTTATGGTAAAATCTTACTCGATACATTAGTGATGGTGCTGAATTTTGTTAGTAAACACTTATCTAAATAAACATTTGGTGACCCTACTCCAAACACATCTATGTAGAAATAACATAAATACTACAATTACCCATTTATTATTACATTTGACTAGAAACTATATCAGCAATATATACATTCTTCAAATAACCAAAACAACTGATTCTCCAAATACCATTTGCTATAATTACTTTTCTAAAAAGCTCTATTACAAGCCTACAACAAATGTCATTGCAAACCAACTTGGGTCAAAAGCCATTTTACACAGTCGCCTTGTCGTAGCTTCTAGTTGGAACCTTCGTCATCACCGGCACCTGTCAATTTGGGTCGTGTCGCTCAAAAATAAGCTAGTTGATAAGCTAGTACATATTTGAATGAGCCATAAGCCAGCTTATTGAAACGCTAATTGGAGCAGTGTTTCGAAAGCTTTTTGTAGCAAGATACCATTTTGTGGTCATTATACATACTCATAAGCTAGTTTTTCTCAAACACAATTTATTCATAAGCAAATTTATCAACTACTAGCTAGCTTATTAGTCAAAAAGCCAGCTTATCAACTATCAGCTCGCTCAAAAGCTAGTTTACCAAACACATCCTTACCTGAAAAAGTTTTAGGTCATCCAAGCTCGGAAACAAGGTGTTTTAGCATCAAATTGTAAGTAAAAATAATAAGGCATCAGTTCTCCAAGGTGTTTTAGCATCAAAAAAATTCAGACGCAAATTACCCATTTGTTAATTGAGATTCATCATATGCCGATATGAATACAGAATGCCATATAAAACATACAAAAATCCGTAAAACAAACAAAACAAAGCTATAAAAAACCGTAAAACAAAAACAAAACAGTAGCGTTTAGCGATCAGAACCTGTCGGGATTCATTGTTTAACATCAAACGAAACGAATTTCGTCAGTGGATTGACAGACCAATGAATTCTATCTTCACCCGCCAAACAACTATTTCCAAAAACTAAATAAATACTCGAAACAATTTTATATAACTTTTTCATCAGAAAGAGAAAATGCAAACATATGCTTTCAAAAGGAAAATAAAAAGGCATCAGTTCTCCAAGGTGAAAAAGCATCAATGAAATTCAGACGCAAATTACCCATTTGTTAAATGAGATTCATCACATACCAATATGAATACAAAATTCCATGTAATACACACACAAAAAAAGTTTAGATAACACAAAAAAAACAAAACTATAACTTAAAAACCATAAAACATATAAGAAAAAAGTATGTAAAAATGTTATCAAATAATAACTTTTAGAAAGAAAAAAAATAATATGGAAATGGTAGCATTTAGCGATCAGAACCTGTCGGGATTCATGTTTAACATCAAACGAAATTCGTCAGTGGTCAAAATTAAGACCAATGAATTCTATCTTCACCCGCCAAAAAACTATTTCCAAAATTTAAATAAATAATAAACATAAGATATAGAAATTATAAGATACAAAAATTATAGGTAAAAATTATAAGGCATCAGTTCTCCAAGGTGTTTTAGCATCAATGAAATTCAGACGCAAATTACCCATTTGTTATTTGAGATTCATCATACACCTGATACAAAAACAAGTTTTTCATTTACACAAAAAATAAATCTTGTTGTAGAAAAATAACTGTGTATTTAGGTTGCGTTTGGCAAACTAGCTCATAAACTATGCTATGCTGATAGCTTATAATCTTAGATGTTTGACTTAGGCTATGTTTGGCAAGCGCTAGCTTATAAGTTAGCTGTTGATTGATAAGCTTGCTAGTAGCTGATAAGCTAGCTTATGTTTGGCAAAAATTAGCTTATGAGTATGTAAAATAACCAAAAAGGGTATATTTGAATTTAATAATTAATATTAATAAGGGTGTAATTGGAAAAAGCTACAATAAGCTCCTCATAAGCTACTCAAAGTAGCGTTTCAAAAACAGCTAGCTTCCTGATTAATGTTTGGATGGACTAACTTATAAGCTAGCTTAGCTTATGCTTGCCAAACACAGCCTTAAAAACTTAGCCGAAGAATAATCAAATCATAAACATAGATCTAAATATACAGAAAACTTTTTCGTAGAAAATCGCAAAACAAGGAAATATTTGAGTTACAATTTCGACATAAAAAGAGTTGATAAATTATCAATTGCAAACAAAATCTAAAACCTCTTAAAAGTTAAATTCGAATATACATAAACATAATTCAATCAAAAAAATCAGGTAAAGTAAGGTTATAGCGATCAGAACCTGTCGGGATTCATTGTTTAACATCAAACGAAATTCGTCAGTGGATTGACAGACCAATGAATTCTATCTTCATCCGCCAAATTAACTACTTAAATCACAAAATTAAATCCATAAAATAAAAAAATAATAAAAAAAAAAACTTTTTGAATGAAAAAACAGAAAATGCTCAGAACTTCTTAGAGGTTTGCAACCATCACAGACAAGATTAGATCTTGAATTTGGAGCATTATGTATTCCTCATAGCAAATCAAATACAAATACAGATCTCATAAACTAAATAAAACTAAAACTGAAAAATTGAAATTGAATTCATGGAGGTATTCCAAAGGGGATTGAATTTGAGGCTAGGGATGATGAAGAAGATGGTTGAAAGATGAGAGAATATAGGGGTATAAATACTGAAGAGAATTAAACCCTAAAAACTAAACGATATACCCAAAACCCTAACCGGCCTATTGGGCGGGAAATAAATCCACCGGCCCACGGCCCGTTAAAAGTTCCGATTGTTTGTAAATATTTCTTTTAACAATTAAGTTAGAGTTTATATTTTGAAATAATATGTTTTTAATAATCTTAGTTTTATTTTGGATTTAATCTTTTTAACCAACTTCTTTTAATTAATTTAGGGTATTTCGCTCTTCTGTGGTTTTATTTAACTTTTTACTAAAATAAACAAACATGTTACTATTATTATTATTATTACTAGACAACATGGACCACTGGTACCAAAGGATTGTTAGTCTAATGGTAAGGCTTGGGCACTACATAATGATGAACCCGAGTTCGAGCCCTGGAGGACGCATTCTGTAGGTACGGGGGCTTCGACCCCGGGCTGCATGCTTTAGCAGTCGGGCTTTGGCCCAAAATTGGCAAGGATTAGTCTGGGTCCAATGTGGTCTGGGATACCTCTTCCAAAACATGGACCACTGGTAGTAGTGTTGTGCTTCCTTCCTTTAACCAACACATACAAACCCCATGGACCTCATCCCAATATGCGGTCCACCATCGTCACTTGATTACACACATACATTCTACTTTGAACAAACGAATAGTCTTGTCTTTAAAAAAAAAATGGACTAGGGATGCCATTATCTCTAGAGATAAAAGACATATCTAACTCAACAAGCAAATAGAATGAATCCACGTTTTCAATCAAATGAAAAGTATGTGTTCATCAACAAATAAAAACCCCAAATCGAAAAGGCAAACAAAACCCAACTCAAGAGAATTGCATCAAGAAGCAAATAAAAAGTAGGGATTACTTCTTCAAAATGTATCCAACTATCCCTAATACACTATTATATGTATCCACCTAAAAAAATTCCTTTTGTATATATCAAACTTTATTTTTTTAGTCTATTGTGTGTATTTTTGATACACACAATAATATATTAGGGGATAGTTGGATACACATAATAGACTCAAAAATAAAGTTTGATATATACAAAAGCAATTTTTTTAGGTTGATACACACAATAGTATATTGGAGATAGTTGGATACATTTTGAAGAAGTAATCCCTAAAAAGTTTAATTGTTTTTCATTGAAAAGAATAGTCTTAGAAAATGAACTTGAGTTTTCACTTTTAGTTTTATATGAAATTTTAAAAAAACACCTTTGGTCGAAATGATGGAGTTTTCATTTTTTTTAAAAACTTAGAAAACACATTTTCTAAATTCTCATTTTCCTTTTTTCTTGAAAAACTTGGAAATTTTCCATAACCAAAAGTACTCTTAATCATTCAAAATGAGATTGTTCTTTTTCTAAACTTTTCCCCTAAAAGGAATTCTCTATCCATACCCTCTATAAGGGGGTATGGATAAGTGTATCAGGGTGTATAGATAGGACCAAATGCAGAGAAGCGTATGAATTTATGTGATTAGAAAGAAGATAGGAGTATAGATAGCAACACCCTAAAACCTGCCCCTTTTCCTTGTGTGTATATATAATTATATATGATATGAGAGCAAAAAGCACTGGCATAACCAAGCTGCCACCACTTATCAATCTTTTTTACACTTGAAATCAATCAAGAAGCAGTTCATATTGTCAAAACTATCAATTTCAAAAACCAATATCAACTCCACAAACTGTCTCTAACTGCTACTAAATAAGAAATTATAGCCCGTTTCTCGAGCCTCATGTGAAGATGCTACTTACGGAGCTATCATCATGAACACGCCAAATCGTCTCACCCAGAATATTTGCCACCGATAGAACAGTAAGCTGCGGGAAGTAATGCTCTTCCTTTAACGGAATCGTGTTTGTAACGATCACTTCTTGGAAAAGCCCGCTTGACAGCCTCCCAATTGCAGGAGGGCTGAATGAAAACAAATGCTTAATTACTTAATGCATATGGAAAAACCAGACTAACAAGCATGAAATCAGTACTTGTTTTGGTAAATTTGTTGTAAAAAGATGTTACAATATCAACACATTGTTAACCATGAGACATGAGAACAACGCCATAAATATATATATGAACCTTAGAACCACAAATGTTATTCATGAACTATACATTGATCAATAACCACAAAATATTGAATATTTATTAATGAAAAGGTGGGTTCATTTTAAGTTCTCAAAGTATTTATGGTTCTCAAATTGAACCTGCCCCTTGTTAATAAAGTCAACCAAATTTTGATAAATAATCAACGAAATTGGCATATGAGTAGAATAAGTTTAAAAAATAATAGAAATGAAAGGTGGCATATAATTTACCTGAAAACACCATGAGTGCAACAGGCATACACTTCTCTAGCTCCCTCTTCATGTAATAAAGCAGCACCTTTAGCAATAGTTCCTGAAAATAACACACAATATACTAATGTTATAATGATCATTGTACCGATGGAATGACTATTTTGCCACAGTGAACTAAAATGGTACAAGTTTTTTAATTAAAAAAATTGTTTTAAAACCGGTTGGAAGTGATGGATAGGTAACACACTAAGGTGCTGTTTGTTTTTTAAGAGGTCTGAAGTCTGAAGTCTAATTCCATATCTGAAAAACTAGAGGTGGTGCTGAAGTCTGAAATCTAAACCTACCAGACTGTTTGTTTTTATAATATCTAAACTCTGAAAACAGAAAAATAGCATATTCTATAAAACAGAATACAATAATAAATTTGGGTTTCTTATAATTTATTTAAAATAAAAGTATAAAAACCAATGTTTTATCTCTTTCCATAAAGCGTACCAAACCCTATTTGAACCCTAGCCCCCATGGATGTTTTCTTCAGCCGCCATGGATGTTTTCTTCAACATCATATTCTACACATTTCTTCTACATATCATTTTCTACTCTTTTTCTACCATCTTCTACCTTGTCACCACCGCCATTGCCATCTCTTCGAACTCCGATTCGTTTTCTATCCATGGAGCCACAATGACGAAGCACAAGGTCGAGCCCTACAGGGACGAAATAGATGGAAAAAGTTGGAGGTTTGGAGATCGATTAGATCCGATCTCGATATGGGTCGGGCTCGATTTGCAGATCTATGAACATATCTGAACTTTTGAGCAACGTGTGAAGAAGATGACCCGGAGCAGAGCATCGATTTAGAGGTTTTCAGAGTTGAGGTTGTCACTTATATTTTCAGAGGCATTGCAGACTTAAGGGCCTCTGAACACTTAAAAAAAACAAACAATCTGAAGTAGAAAACATCTGACCGAATCAGATTTCAGATGCATTCAGTGACGAATTTCAGAAAACAAACAGGGCCTAACACTCCATATCGTATAGAAATTTTATTAACAAATATATCATGGTCATTTTGGAACTTGTTAATGCAATAAGATTCAAGGTGTTCACATATTAAATGACTCACCAGCAGTGTCGATCATATCATCCAGCATCACAGCAACCTTTCCTTTGACATCGCCAATCAAATTCATTACCTGGTAGTACATGCAGATTTTCACAGAAATGATTACGAAAAAGCAGTCGATAGATGCTGATTAGCTTTCAGTTTCTTGATAAGTTTAAGCACAAATAAAAGCAATTAGATTATTAAGCTATTCAGTTCTGAACCCTGAATTATGACCTCAAAATAGTGATGGATTGCTATTTGCTACTAAACAAAATCAAATTCACAGAATTCCCGATTCAGCAAGCATGTGTTTACCCAAACTACCACCATACAAATTTAGCATCTGCACCAAAAATATGCAATCTAAGAAGATCCAAGTATCAAGTATAACACACTATATGGGAACTCAGAAATGATCTTATCATCTCCAAATTTAGCAGGAAAAAAAACTGTAACAATCAGATTGAATAATAAATTTCATCGAATTCCGGTATTGTGCTATGCCTAAAATCAATGCTTAGTCACAGCTTACACTACAAATTCCCATATTAAATGAAGCATGTTGAAAAGACAATGAGAAAGGTGTAGGGCTGCATCTCAGAAACTACCTCAGCTACGTTGTGCCCATGGCGCCTTTTGTCAACAATCGCCAAAGGCGCATCAGATAACTTTTTGGCAAAAGCACGTGCTCTAGCAACTCCACCAACATCAGGCGAGACCACCACCAAATCATTGGAGCAAATTGACTTGCTGGCAAGATAATCAAGGATAACAGGCTTGTGGAAGGCGGGAAAAGGCAACAAATGAAACAGATAACTGTCAGCATTGAACTAGTGATGGACTTCCAAACATATCGATATGTTAAACTAATTACCTGACAGTACACATGGTCCACCGGGATATCAAAATATCCCATTGACTGCCCAGAATGAAGATCGCAAGCAAGTACACGATCTGCACCTGCTTCTGTAATGAGGTTTGCTACTAGCTTGGCAGCAATAGATTCACGCCCTTGAGTCTGAAGCAAGTAGAAACGTTTAGAAGAACAAGTCAGCATAAAAATCACTACCTTGATACATTAAAAGGTTTATATGTCTATATTCCATGCAATTTGACCCAAGCCTTTGAAGATATTAGATAGCAACTGTGACAGTATTATCCACTAACTAAGCAAATGTAAGGTCATATATTGCTTACTCATGGGATCAAGAAGAAATTATCCTGAACAAGAAGGAAAGTCGAGAGATAAGGGTTACAATCACTTCTAAGGTGTAATAAGATTGAAGATATGCAAGTGTCATAATTAGAATATAGCCGAAAAAAGAAAGCAAAAAAATCACAAGTGGTTCATCTACTATGAAGCTAAATTATAGTTCACCTTTCTGTCTGCTCTAGCATATCCGAAGTAAGGGATCACTGCCGTGATGTTCTTGGCTGATGCTCTTCGGCAAGCATCAATTGTTACTAAAAGCTCCATGAGATTTTCGTTTGCAGGAGGACTGGTAGGCTGCACCAGATACACATCCACACCCCGCACACTCTCTTGCAGCTGAACATAAATTTCACCATCCGCAAACCGCTTTATCTCAATCATTCCAAGATCGAGGCCCATGTACCTTGCAATTTCCTAAAACCGAAAAAAGAAGTTCACAACATAGAAACCATAGCACAAAATAAATAAAAGAACATGAAATATGAGAAAACTTCGTAGACTTCGAGAAAATTATATCTTTATAAATTATGATAATGTAATGCAACAAAGTGCAGAAAGAAAAACAAAAAAAAACACAGTCACCAAGACCAACTAGAATAAGGGTAAACTTGGTATCCTACAAAGAGATTTATAGATCCAATGTACAAGTATTCCTCATCAAGTGCTTTATTGTTAAGCAAGCACCGGGAGGCTGAATGTCTGTTTAAACTAAATAGATAATGAATTCTAAACATCCTAGAAATTAAATCACATTTCAATGGGGATCAGAACGACTGAATTATAATTCAGATTCAATCAAAAGTTGAATCTTCGTTACTAATGAACCTAGGAATGTTCCTTGCCATTTCTTTGCAGAAAATTGCACTGGTCATACCAAAAACATTGCTACAAATGGCATTGGTTACAGCAGAAACATATTCTATGACAAAGGGTAAATTATTGATTGAGCAGTAAGAGATAAGACACTCTGTTTGTCTCACAGTAAATGCATCTTTGGACTTTAGTAATGATGATGGAGTAGGCATATCATACCTCTTTTTGTTTAAAATATTTCCAAATTATGAGGACATGGGGAGTATAGAATTATACATTGCAAAACATGGTGTACATTAAGGTTTAGAAACCAACATACAACTGACTACATTTTTGCTCTTCATATTGAAACAATCAAAACCTGTTCATCTTCAATTTTAACGTAAACAGACAAAGGTCATTATAAATGACATAATGGTCATATTGTTTCCCCGTCTTCCTTTTAACACAAAAAACAAGCAGCATGACACTTCATGGCTACTTTACCATGAAGCTGCAGAAATTATCATATCTTTTGAATTAAAACAAATAATACCTGAGAGAGTGCCTGATTTGCAGTGCCAGAGAATATTTTAAGCTTCCCATTGATAACAGTCTGATCCAAACGAGCAGCTGGCACGAAGTTGGACAGCATCCCATCATTAATAACTGGTACAAATGGTTTCCCATTCAATGATTTGCTAATCTGACACCTCTAAAACAAAAAACAACACACTTCAATCAATCTCTTAACTTTACTTACCCCATAGTTCAACTACAGAAGCTTGGCACCTCCACACTTCTTAGAGAGAACATGTTGGCCTCAAAAGTGCTTTAACCAAATTTCATATTAAAAGATAAAATAAATTTTATTACCATCCCATATCCAAAAAACCTTAACCTAAAAATAAACCTACTAGTTCTGACATAGATTTGTTAACCTAATAACTTATTTCTTTCATTTGTTATCAACCTTTTTTGTGTTTAACATTTTCCTCAAAAACTTAAGAAACCACATGACCTTTAAAGGTAAAAAGTAGCATGATTGATCTCCAAAGTCTTACATTTGCTTTTTATTTGGAATTCATATATACTATCCATACAAGCCATGTACTAAATAGTGTATGTGGGCCTTCGGATATGTGCTTGTGTCGAAATATAATTCCTACCTGTGCCCATTAATATACCCACAAAAAATTCAAAGAGAGCAGGGGGAGAGGAGACATGAATCCATGACTTCCAAGGTATTAGTGTATGACCAACCAGATTACCAGAATGGGCCCAAATACCACCAATCTAAATGCTTAATATCATAACTTCACAAAGCTTTAGAGAAAAACTAATCAGCATTAATCACATCATATCATCTCAAAAGAAGCATCATGATTTACATAAAATTTAGCCATTTATAGGTATATCTGTTCACTCCTTCACTCCTTCAGCATGTATATTCAATGTAATTGTTAATTCCAAACTCCCAAACTGGATCAATCTAGCAAAACAGGTCAAAACAAAACTCCTGTATCTAATGATTAAAAAAAAAGTTAACATTTTCTTCATTTCCCAAACCTTCATCCAATTTTACAATTTCCTCACTAAAACCAAACTGTATCTAACATCCTCAGATTACCTCCACAAATTATAAACGTAGTATTCAACAAATTAGGCAAAAAATAACGTCAGCTTCCTTTATCATTCAAAAATTTCAAAATCGCATAACCTAATCCTTAACATAACAAACCACAATTCAAAGCATAAAAACAAAAACAGTAAGAAGCTTACGATGCTGGTGTTAGCAGAGGCAGCAGAGATACGAGCTTCGTTGTAAACGAAACCACAACCACCACGGCTGAAGGAGCTCCGAGAAAACGGCGATGAAGAAGAAGAAGTGGAGCAGGACGGCGGAGATGGCAGCACTAGAGACGCCATGGAAGGAAGGATTAAGGAATGGTGAATGCTGGTGAGATTTGGGTTAGGGTTTCTATCACTTTTTGGGAGGTTTTTGGTTGCAATTTGTATGGCGCCTCTTTCTTCCTATATATGTATGGATCCCATTATGTAGGTAGCAGTCAGGTGGGTGACATCTATTTGAAACGACATCGTTTTTGTAACCCCCAAAATGCACTTTATTTATTCAATTGTAACGGTTTATTAAAAAAATCATTTTTACATAACCCCCAATTGTTTTTTTTTCTTTTATGAAGTAACCTCCAATTGAAATGTTATTTTAATATTTAGTTGGTTGAAAGAGTAAAATAATCTCTTATCTTATCCATATTTAAGTGTGGAGCTTATCCATAGTTAAGTGTGGTTTCTGTCTTGTGTTGAAATCTGAAATGTAAATCAATAAATTTGTTTGTTGTTTGTTTGATTTAAGCAATCTAAGATGTTTTGAATAGCCAACATACATATTTACTGTTAACAATGGCTATGTTTGGTAAACTAGCTGATAAGCTAGCTTATGAACAAATTAGGTTTGTCAAAAACTAGCTTATGAGTATGTAAAATGACCAAAGAATGATATCTTTGAATTTAATAGTTAATATTAATAAAGGTTTAGTTGAAATAAGTTATTCAAAGTAACGTTTCAAAAGGCTAGCTTATGGTATATGTTTGAATAGACTAGCTTATAAGCTAGCTTATTTTTGCCAAACACAACCAACGAATGTATTTGGGCTAACACCGTCGTTGAAACGAATGAATTGTATTTGACTTAAATAAGAGGTAAGTAGGTGACTAGCAAATAAAGATTTATAGGATATTAAGAGTTAAGAGGTTCTAAGAGAGAAAAAAACATTCTGAATTGTTTTAAGTATGATTGAATTAGACGTAAATAACAAGTAAAAGTTGAAAATACAAAATCTGAATTTTAAAAAAAAAAATGATAAAAAAGCCAACAAAATCATAAACTTCATTGTCCTTTTTTCTGGATGTGTTGTTATAAATTCTCATAGTTAATGAACTTATGAATTATAATGTTATGAATATTGAATTGGGCGCATCAATGGGTAAAGTATAATTCCTTTAGTGGACCAAATATATTAAAAGGTACAAGAAGCATTAGAAAATAATAATCAATAAAAAAAGCTTAAAACAAATTTGGTAATTCAACAAATTAATTTATGATTTTGATACAGATGTTATAAAGTTCCAATATCATTTTATGTTCTTATAAAAATAGTTTAGTCTTACTTAAACTCAAGAAATTAATGATAATCATTAAACCTTAATACAATATATATAAAACTTTCATTCTAATGATAATATGGATAAATTTTTTCTAGAGTTCTTTTTACCAATTACTCATTACACATATTAGCAATTCTTTTTCTATTTAAATATAATTTATTTATTTTGTTGTACAATCTATATATATATTAAAAGAAGGTTTTTGATGACATCATAAATATAAAATTGAGTCATTTTATTGGTCAATTAAAAACAATTCATAATTTGATGATGTCATCATCTATATCTCTTTCATTTATTTATTAATTTCAAAATTATAATTTACATTTTCTACCCTTATAAATATTTGATAAAGTTACATTTTATCTCTTAGTTTTTCATTTTTCACTTTGCATTCTTATTATATTAACATAAATAATATATATTAACTAAAATGTATAAATTTTTTTGTTTTTTTCTCGATAAATTACATCATTATAATCGTCTCGACAATACCTTCAAAATGAGTATAATATTGAATAGTTTTTTAATTTAATCTTATTATTAAATATTAAAAATAGATATAAATTAATTTGTTTGATTTTATTACATTCTAACTACAAACTTTATATTTTTAAGAGTAAATTACATATTTGGTCCCTGTGGTTTACACTTAGTTGTACTATTGGTCCCTATTTTAAAGTAATTATGGATTTGGTCCCTATGGTTTACATTAGATTACACTATTGGTCCCCTAACCCTAACTCCAAGTGAAATCAATGTGTTAAGCATAGGGACCAATAGTGCAATACAGTGTAAACCACAAGGACCAATAATGCAATACATTGTAAACCATAAGGACCAATAATGTAACATAGTGTAAACCTTAGGGACCAAATCCATAATTATTTTAAAATAGGGACCAATAGTGCAATTATGTGTAAACCATAGGGACCAAATATGTAATTTACTCTATTTTTAACTATCTATATATATACTATCTATTCAAATTTCATTTTCAATTTTATAAGTTACATTTAATACCTATATAGTTAGTATTTGTGAATTTTATAATGTAAATGTCTATTCTTGCTAAAAATTAAAATAATGTATTTAAATAACACGTGTATTACACGGGCCATTAACTAGTAAAATATTATATAAGGTACAAATACACAACTAATTTATTAAATATTAAATTAAATTAAATTTATTTAATCGCCTAAAAGTGGAAAATACCAAATTGAGGATGAGATTAGTTTGTGGATGGAAATTTGTGGGCCTTTTTAATTTGTCTTTTAGAAACGCTTTTTTTCTTTTTTGAAGGCAAGAAAATGGACATTTTAGTAATTTAGTTATCATCATACATATACATCAACATAAACATATATATCTTTTGCAATCAGTCAACAACAAAGTTTTATTAAATATCTAACGAAATATAAGAAACAACCACAACTTGTTGGGCTATTTAAGTTTAAACTTTAATGTACAAAATCTTTTTAGATTGATAATTGTAACACCCCAAAAATCGGAGTAAACAAAAACTTTCAATTAAGAAAGATGTTAGTACATACATACGCCAATGCGTGAGCTCTTCCCAAAAAAACAGGGGTATAAGTAGTGTATAATTACAATGTTTGTAATTTGAATAAAGAATATGACAACCATCTAGTCTAAATCCTATCTAAGATAGAGACTACAAAAGGGTTGTCAAATCGGTCAACGCCTGCGCGGTCTAAAGAACCGGCCTCTTCACACATCCCCCAAAGCTCACTCTCAAACCCGGCACCTATTTGGGAACAGCGTCCCTTGTACCTGAGAGTTACATCGACACCAAACAAGTGTTAGGCTAAAGGAGCCTAGTGAGTTGTATCAATAACATATATATATATATATATATAAGCATGTGAAGACACGTGAGATATACAAGAGTATGTTGACAACAAATGAAGCATGCTAAACCGGTTAATCTTTTATCTTCGGAATCAATGGGAGCGACCCATTTCCCCCAACCAATATCCCATCACTCGTTACTTCCGAACACCTCGATGCCATATCTACCATGACACCATCAGAGGCCCGCGCAACCCGGAGCAACCCGAGGGCCGGCGACATAGGGGCATTCCTATTTCAGAACCTCCCAAGACTGTTCGGTGTGGAAATACTGCGTTGGTTCGTCCATGTTATTTAATTACAAACAACTTCGATGCCATATCTATCATGACACCATCGGAGGCGTATAAGTACTGTCTAGAAAGACTCATACATTTATCTCAACCTTTCATAGGTATTAATCGAGGGTCTTAATCCCTTCATTCATTTCATATAAGCCAACATGCCCGGGAGACAACTCCTTCGCATCATTCCGTGGCATACATAATAACACATGTTTCTCATCAATACATTCACCATATAGTCAAATGGATTTAACCCATACATTAATAACATACGATAATCTACTCAATGTATTCAATAATTCAAATCAAGTCATTCATACAAGAATCATCATTTATTCATTTCATGGCAAACCTTAAACCTAGAAATTTAGGCATTTCATCCAAAATCATATTTATCCACAAATACCAAGCAAGATATGCAAAATCAAACAAGATGATGAGCTCTCAGTTTTAACAAAATGATTTTAGCAACTCACCTTAGGGTTTTGCCACAAAAACCCCCAAATTCCAAGATCTAGGTCAAATACATGAACGAACCTAAAATCAAGTAAATCGAACCCTAGGTTAGTTTCATAACTCTTACACAAAGATTAACCAACCTAAAATGGTTTAGATAAGCTTACCTAGCCAAATCTTGAACAAACCCTAAAATGGAGAACACTTGCAAAAATGGTGATTTGAGGTTGTGAGAGGTGGAGAAGATGAAGATGGAGGAGATCTAGCTACCAATCTTGCTACCTTGGAGCATCAATCCATCAATGTAGTCTTGAAGAGCTTGGAGAGAGGAGAATGTAGGAAAAAGCATCAGCTCAAAAGGATAAGGGATGAGAAAGTTATGACCAAATGAAGGTAGGGAAGCATTTAAACCCGAAATCAGCTTTGTCAGGCACCTAGCGATCGCTAGGTGTGTATGCTAGCGATCGCTAGCCTTCAGAAATTCCATATCGCGGTCGCTAGGCTAATCGGGAGGAAAAACAGCAGCCTTCAAATGGACCCCTAGCGATCGCTAGCATCTGACTGTTTTCGGTGAGATTTTGTTTCGGCCATAACTTCTTCGTTAGAGCTCCGATTTCTATTCCGAAAGAACCGTTGGACTCGTAATTGAATTCTCTAACATACTAAACCATAAAATTCAAGATTTGATCCAAAATTCCATTTTCCAAATTTTATTAAAGAGTCGTTATTACAACCGAAAATTACGGGTGTTACAATAATACATACTCAAACTGTCAAACATATAAAAAAATAAAGTTATTTATGTTTACGATAGTTCTCCAATATGTAAGAGAACAAAAACACTAGACAGAGAATTATTTTAGAGATACCCAACATGACCATACGATCCATTTATATGTTTGGAATTGACTAAACTTTACAATTTGAATGTCATAAGACATATTGATTATAAGTTTAATATACACTTGGCTATTGACTAGCAATTTTTGATTTTTCTAAAAAAGTATTTGTTTGTTTTAAATGTTTTCACATAGTTTACTCAAGCATATACGTGTCTTTGATCCCCGACTTGTTTTGTAGAACGGGTCTGGACATTTTATCGACACGTTTTTTTGTTTGTTTGTCATGTTACAATATTTGGACAAATAGATAATAATTTGTACCCAGTTCGTGTATGGTTCAAGCAAGCAAATGATCACCTCTAATGAAAAATCTCGATTTTTATTGTCCGCTAGGATTTCTGTTCCACGACAAATACGACGGATCTCCGAGTGGCCTTGGTTTACAAACGTACAAAAGTATGAAATTAATCGCCATAAATAAACATATCCCACCTACTGTAAGAAACGCTACGCCAAAAAAGTCGTTTTTCCCACCAAGCCAACTCATGGTCGAAAGAACGATCCTTTTTTCTCCCCCAAATTCATAAGTATTGTAGTTGTTTTGTATCACAATCGTTATCGTCTCATTTGCCTCCAAATCCAAGTTTATTTTTCCGTAAAGCTTTCTGAAGTTAGGCAATGCTGCGGTTTTCATCCACACGATAAGATCCTCTTGCTCGCTCAACTATAACATATAACAAAAATTATCTTAAATAAACTTTGAAACTCAAAGAACTTAATTTCAAATGTAGGATAAAAGGATATGTAGTTACTGGTTTTGTTTCGTCTAATTCTCCACCCCCGATCAACTCTCCCTTTTGAAAGTTCTTCGGGTACACATCTGATCCATATTTCATTTTTGTATCACTTTTCCATGCAATGTCCTTTTTATTGATGTCTAAAACTTTATTTCCTTTAGATAATTTGTATGTATCGTTGAATAAACTCCAAGCAACCAATCCACAAGGAACTATAGGCTTGTTTTTGTCCCCGCCTAGGTTGTCTTCAGGCTTGCAATCTGACGTTTCAGCAGCAAAACCGGGTTCTCGTAGTTGTTTGTCGCTTCTACTCTTCACATATCTGTAAACCAAACAATAAAATTTTTGATAAAAAAAAGAGAAAACAAACAAATCAAACAAAC
Source organism: Centaurea solstitialis (assembly GCA_030169165.1). NCBI lineage: Eukaryota > Viridiplantae > Streptophyta > Magnoliopsida > Asterales > Asteraceae > Centaurea > Centaurea solstitialis. The sequence continues at coordinate 78,098,734 of CM058044.1, forward strand.
TCAGTACCTTGATCAATGAGAGAATCATTTACCACATGAATATAGAAATAATAATAAATACCATTCTTATTTTGGGCCACCTAGAAAAATAGTTCGACACCAATCAATTTCTATATTTTTTTCATTTTATTATATTTTATATTATGTTGATTAAATCCTCATTTTTTCACCAAATTGTTAAATCCATCACCAATTTAGGGCAGACAAACCTTACCTCTGTCTTAAGAGACAAAGAAATTGTTCCAAAAAGACCTCTAAAGTCTTTGATGAATAACAGTTTAACGAAAGGAACACAACAATTGAATGCAATGCATACTTTGATGATGACATACCGACGATGATTCTGGTAGAAGTTATCGAGTTGATAGTAAATAAAGATGGGCGCATTCATTTTCCTAGGCACTTTCATCGTGCGAACACATGTTTTATTTGTATCTTTGTTTTGAATAAATGATTCGCTCTTGTTGCTATAAGAATCCGGAATACATTCATCGTCATAACGGTCGACAATTTCAACCACGCGTTCGGATGCAGACAAACATAAAAGGCCGGCGGGGATGAATAGAATGGCGACGGCCACGAATGACGCGATGACCCATCCCGGGGTCAAGATCGGTTTCCAAGCGGGAAGCTCTTGTTGGGTAAATCTTGAATATTTCGGTTTCTTCGACTTTGATTTTGGTTTCGGTGTTGTTTCATCCATCATTTCAGGTTCAAGAAGGGAAATTTTGTTGAGACAAGAAGAGTCGCATTTTTCGTTTGTATTTTTGTAGGGACGTTAAGATCCTACATTTTTGGGGAGAAGTTTTTGTGGTCTAATGGAACTAAGAAATCATTTTTATTGGTAGATTTTAACCAAAGCTAACCCCATGATATTTTTCTGTTGGATTTACAAGGATATATTTGTCATTTTCTTGTCATTTTCCAAGGGTAATTATGAAATTATTGTATTTTTATGTTTTTTTAATCTACTAGTGATTTTCACTTATTTTTTTAAGGTGCTCTTTGTTTGTCTATTAACAGTTTCATTAAGAAGTAATATTTGAATCGTTAAGAGGTGAATCATGTTTGACAAAAAAACAAACGGTCTTTTAATGATTCCAAAACCATCTGAATAATTTAGTATCATGGACGTCTCTTAATCACTCAGATTCCTGATTTTATGCCCAACAATTACCAAACCACCATATTTCATTTTGCACCATATTATAAGAGGCACTTAATTATTCTGACCTCTTAATCATCCAACACCAAACCATTCAGCAACTACCAAACAGTTATTGTATACTTATAAGTTATATATATAAGAGTTTTATATTAAATATTTTAACTTGCAAACTTAAATACATTAATCACAACATACATATATAGGTTCGTTTTCTTTTTGTTAATTGTGGGAGCTCGGACTTGCTTGCGCGTATCTAAACTAATCCTTAGACAGTAAAATTCTTAGTGGCCTTGTAGGACTAAACTACATCATCTGAAAAAAAATCTTCAAAGTTTCAAGACTTATTATCAGTTGAGCTATCGTCACAAGCTTTATATATAGTTAATGATAGGCCTCACAAATGTTGCTTTCATTCACAAAGTGTAAATATCCATTCACGTGATCTATAAGTATCCACATGGCTATTAAATATTTTCTAACTCTTATGTTCACGATTTGAAGAGAATCATCAACAATAGATCTCGAACAATAAAACCTACCACAAATCCACAACATCTACACAAATAACTTAAGAAATCTCGATATAATCCAGCTAAACAATCCCATTTTGCCAATCATCGCTTCACGAATTGAACCATGTAGATTCAACCAAAACCTCTACCTTAATCTTTCATGTGTTTGTTAGCAGCTTAAGTAAATTTCATAGTTTATTCAGTCACCTATTCATGACTATTTGGTGGTGTGACCTAATGATATAGAAAATAAGGGCCTCTTTGGTTGGTTTTCCATTAAAAGTTTTGTATGAATAAAGATGTATGTTTGGATAAATCTGTCTATATAGATAAAATTAAATTGTTGTTTGTTTGTTGTGCTGAATAAACTGTCTGAAGGATGAAAATGACCGTTTTACCCTCTATTCATATTATCAAACATGACATATGGTAATCATTTATCTTTGAGCCATTTCATCAAATAGTTAACAGGCATCAAACTAGGTGGGTGTTTTCAAATCTTTGCAACTTTTGAAACACCTTAAACATTCATCTCATCAAATTATCAGGAATTATGTGGGTGTTTTCAAATCTTTGCAAATTGCAATATACCATAAACAAAGCTCTTTGCATTCATTATTAATACAGATATCACAACTTTCACCCTTTAAAAATTAAACAAAACTTTATACAATGCTTCTTCCATGACTACCGTCTTCAACAGGGACGATTTCGATGACCTCTTCAGCAAAGACGATTATGGTAACCTCTTCAAGTGGAATGATTTCGATGGTGCAAAGGAAAGGAAGCGCTTTTCAGTTAGGAAGATGAAGAATATGGGTAGATGCCATTGAGAACGAGGAGACGACAAGGAAATACAATCAATGAAAGGTGGGAGATTTCTAAAAAATGAGGTTTTGGGTGACATCTGTTCATTTTAGAGAGGGGTAGTAGAGGTCATTTTGAGAGCTGACTGGAGACAAGCAATCCAAGATTGCTTAGGCTATCAGTACCCCAACCCTCCCAACCTAACATGCCACATCAGCTTTTCTCCAACCCTCTCTTAACCCTCTACAACCTGTACCCCAACCCTCCCAACTCTCATAACGCACACTACACACACACAACAGCAGCGGTGTGATGAAACCGCTGCAGCCCGCAGCCTGCCATCCCGCTCACGGTGTATCCCTTCTTCTGAGCCCGCCGGGTTGGGGAAGGAAGCCCGCCAGCTTCATGCCCCCCAGCCCGCCACTGCGCTAGCAAATAAGTCATGGGTTTACTGGGTAAGCTCCAAACAAACAACCAAATATAGCTGTGTGGATAACATATATAACCCCATTAAGCTTCTTAAGCCATCTAACTGATTTAGTAACAAGGGAGCTTTATGCAAAAAGCCAAGTCTTTTCCAGATTGCCCCTCCCAACTACAAAAAAAATGATCCTTCCATCAATAATTATACACAGTACTAATTCTTCCATTCAGCCATCTTTATCCTAAACACATTCAAATAATAACATAACTAAAACCAAATAGCTAATGTATATAATTAAACAAGTACCAAATGAACACACCCAAATTGAAATATCAAAATTTTGATCATAAAGATCAAGTTTTTAATTGAAAGATCAAGTTATATACTTATATGCACACCAATCTTCTGGTTTACAAGTCATGATGCAAAGATTTAGAATAATCCGCCAACTGGGGCTAGCCTGGTTGGTAGAGGGGTCACTCTCTTGGAGCAGAAGTCTCAGGTTCGAACCTCGAACCTGGGCAGAGGCGTTTCTAATCTAACTAAGGTGTTTACTAACAACTAATTAAGCTGTCGTCCAAAAAAAAGAATAATCCAACACATAAAACTTGCTCAGAGATCCAAATGAAGAAGCTGAATCATTAAGCATGAAAACCTATAAAATTTCAATGATTCACATACAACATCATAAAGTAGCAATAACTCCTATAAACATACAAAGAAATGAATAATGGTAATGGCAAAAAGCTCAATTATCATATCATATTATTATATACAATCAAACAAACCTCACTATGAAGAAGAAGCAGCCTTGATTGCTCTCTGCAATTCACTCTCCACATCCATGGAAGAAGAACTCACATTCTTCTTTGTTTCCTTCAGCCCATTTACATCACTATTCTTCTTCTTCCTCCATTGCTCAGCTCCTTCTAAGCTTTCAGCCAATGGCACAGCTCTCTTTCCACCACCATTGTATCCATTGTAACTCTTCAACGGCTGCCGTGACGTCGTAAATTCCTCCAACGTCCGTCTCATCTCCCTATTCTCCTTCCGTAACTCGTTCAATTCTCCGCTCATCCACGAATACATCCCTTTCAACATCTCAAACTCACCGGGATCGCTCTTTTCATTCGGTTTCCCTTCGTTCGCTTCATCGATACGCTCGATTTTGATCTTGTTCACTCGCAGATACGGCAACTGCTTCTCGAGATCCGGCGGAACGTTGACGCCCCAACGTAGGTTCACCCTGACTCGCTTCGTCACCGGCAATTCGGTGTCGGCCGCCATCACGACGCCGGACAGGATCGAGCCCTTGGCGGCGGAATCCACCGTAGTCAGCTCCTTCCAGTTGATCGGACGGTCCAACGGCACGAATCCGTACGAATTATCGCGGCCGTCAGCGGTTCCGCCATTGATGACCTTCCGATCGTTAGCGGCCGAACCGGAGGACACCGATTTAAGAAGAGAGAAGGATCCTAACCGCGGTTTGAATTGAATCGAGAAGCTAGGGTTAGGGTTAGGGTTTTGAGGTGAGAACGAGAAATTGGCGGAGATTATGAGAGGGGAATTGTTCGGGGAGCCTGAGAAGCTTACCCCTGACTTGAGGGTTAGGGTTAGAGGTGCGGCGGCGGCGGTGGTAGCTACGGCGGTAGCTCCGGCGGCGGCGGTGGTGGTGGGAGTGTTGTAGGAGAGTTTGAGGGAGGGGCCGGTGGGGAAATGCGTGCGGAGAGAGAGGGAGAGGTTGTCGGAGGCGGCGGCGGCGGAGGCACGGTGGTGGTGGGTGGCGGAGAAGGCGGAGAGAAAGGGAAGGCCGAAAACGGCGATGGGGATTTTGGCTTTGAAGAGGAGTGGGTTGTGATTTTGATGTTGATCTTCGAGTTTTAGGGATACCTTCATGATGATTTGATGAAAGTTTGTGGATTTCAGAGCTTTATTGGGAAGATTTTGAAGAAAGTTTCAGACTTTTTGGTGGTTGATCTGAAAAGAGGGGAGGCAGTGAAGAAGAAGAGGTTTGTTGCCTTGTTTAGCATGAGCCCATCGTCTTGGATAAAATGAAATGTTAAAAAGTGTTAAAATTGTAAGAAAAACTACGGTGGTTACTGTGTTTCATCGTGGAAAACTGTTTTCGTTTCTATAAAAATTAGAAATACGTTAGGTTGAAATAGCGGAGTTTTCATTTTTCATTTTAGAAAATTTAGAAATCATGTTAGAATTTTTTAAAAAAATTACTAAAATCAGTTTTTTAATTTACATTGAAGTTTGAAAACAGAAGATTTTTATTTTATTGAAAAATTTAAAAACTAAAATAACCGAACATGTTTTCTATATTTTTATTATCCTTGAAAAACTGAAAAAAATTTCACGACCGAAGGCACCTTGAGCTATTTGGTTGGTTTTCAATAAGTTGTGTATGAATAAAGTTGTTTGTGTTATCTATATACAATGAGAAGTTTTTGTTTTGAAAGTTTTTGTTGAGTAATGTCCCACATCGGACACAAAGTGAACTTGTAATTTGCTTATAAGGGTACTGGGCTACTCCACTCATAGCCAATTGGTTTTGAGTTGGAACCTCACAAACTTACATGGTATCAGAGCAAGGTTCACCCGTAGTTGGTCAAAAAGCCGCACGGACTCCACATAACCCAAAGTATCCACGTGTTAGGCTGAAAAGAACGCCACACGTGAGGGGGCGTGTTGAGCAATGTCCCACATCGGACACAAAGTGAACTTCTAATATGCTTATAATGGTCTTGGGTTACTCAACTCATAGCCAATTGGTTTTGAGTTGGAACCCCACAGACTAACATGGTATCAGAGCCAATGTCTACCACTCTACGGACTCACATGCCGGCACTCTCGTGACCCCTTCCTGATCCTTTCGTGACCCTTCTAGGCTCTCTATCTAGCCTCAGTTGGAGGGGGCGTGTTAGAGTCCCACATCGGCTAGACTTGGACCAAATCTTCACTATATATATTGAAACCCCCTTCTCTCCTCAAGGGCTCTTTTGGAGATTAATCTAGGGGTTCCACATATTTAACAGTTTTTTCATAGCTAAAAGGAATGTGTGTTATTTGATAACTTTATTGAGTAAGGCATTGACAAATAATCATGTATAATTTAACGAGTAAGCTTTGAGTCTCGTTAAACTGGTAACAAAGTGGTGTTATCCCACTTTAGCAATTCTAACATTAATTGTAGTACTCAAATATTCTATATAGTTTTCTAACACCTCTTGTTGGTGGAAAATAATTAAAATAACATTTACCTTTTCTATTGGAGATTTCTCTAAATTTGAAATAATATATTTTATTATGTCAAATGTATCGATAAAAGAATAACCCAAGCAATCATAAGAAAACAGAATAGTGTGATTAGGAGTACGGGTGTTCACGGAGTTTGGACGGTTTAACTCCTTAAACCACAAACCAAACCGCAAGCAGCGATTTATTAAATTTTGAAACTGATCGTTTGACATCAGGTGCTTAGATCGATTAAACCGGATCGCAGTTTAGGCGGTTTGGTCTAACCGATTTAAATGGTTTGTTTTTTTTATGGATTTTAAAGTTTAAACTTAAAAGAACATATATAATTATGCCTTTTGAAGCTTCATTGGTTTGAGTCCATTTGAAATAAACAACCAAAAAAGTAAACAAAGTCCACAAAGAAGTAAACAAGATATCCCCGACGAAGAAGGTAAATGCATATAAAAAAATTAAAAAATATACATATATATGTATTTGGCAGTCGGTTTAGTCCAACCTGTCCAAAAAACCTTCGAATTGCAGATCAGATTGGACCATGCGGTTTAGTAATTTTTCAAATCAGTTCGGATTGCTAGAATATTCAAACCACCAAAACAATATAGTTTAACTTAATTCGATCATTAATTAAAAGATTAGTAAAACTAACAACTCATATAGAAAGGATGAGACAATTCTTGCATAAGCATCATAAGAGAATTGTTTTGGTGGATGACCAATTGACCATAAAACGATAATGATCAATGGTATGTCAAACATTTGTCTAATATCTTCCTTAGCAAATTTATTTTGTTGCGAAGGAGGAAGACAATAACAAGAATATGATACTAGGCTCATCAAGAAACTTACATATTTTGTTCTTAAGTCAATTTAGGATGACCATCACAAATGAAAGTTTTTTTTGATGTATTATAAAGAAGGTTATTTATAAAAAACTTACAATGTTGAAACTAATCAATGACTGTATGTCAATGGATAAACCCATATAAAATGACTAAAATCATTGATGAATGTAATGAAACATTGATAACTGGAACAAGACGTGCAACATGGGATACTTATTTCCAACACGGGATACTTATTTCCAACACGTGGAGTGAATATTAGTAAAAATACAATCAAACAAATATCAAAGTCTAGAATGCAAGAGATCTTAAGAGAATATTGAGAATTCAAAGGCGGCATTAGAGAGGTAGTCAATATTTTATTGAGCAAGTAGAATATAGTGTAGCGTAATCTTTCTTATGACCTAAGTACAAAAACCATAAAACAAAAAAAACGATCAGATATAGATAATTAAAAGCCATTTTGTCACGAAAAAACGAGGTTTTAGTGAACTTAAAGAAATAATCGATAACAAGGAAGCAAATTGGACGAATATGAACATATGTGATATTCACAGACACTTCATTTTTATCACAACTCGTGAAGGGCTATTATAACCACATGTCGTGAAGGTAGAGTTGGATTACAAGTTGTATGAACCATAGCACCACGACTATATATCCATAAACCAACTAAATTGTAAGGATTTGTTTACTAAATTTTTACAAGATAAATAATCATTGCTATATCTTATTGATTGATCATATCAAAAATCGAAAAATGACTCTTACCCAACAAATATTTATCAGATTTAAGATACTTACTAACAATCCATTTTAATAACCAATATTACACGATAAAATAAATAAACAAATAAAGGTGGATCTTTTGTTTGCCTAACAAATCATTCCAACTAGGTGTGTTAGCGAGTCGAGCTTTTAGTGAGCTACTTGAGCTCGATTATATCGAGCTCGAGCTTAATAATACTCGAGTTCGAGTCGATCTCGAACACAAAATAGAGCTCGTTTAACTTAACAAGCCGAACTTTATAACACCAATGTTCGACTCGACTCATTCGAGAACTCAATAAAAATTTTCGAGCCGAGCCATTCAAGCATACCTTTTTTTAGCCAAACATGTTCATGTATTTATTAGTAACAGTATAAAAATATAAAAGTTATCAAGCTCAAGTTAAACGAGTTGATCGATCGCGAGTTCGAACCCATAGACGAGCTTCGAGCTCGAGCCCAATAACTCAAAAAATATTCGAGCTTGAGCCCAACATTGAAAAATTTAATCGAGCTCAAGTCAAGCTCGAGCCCAATATTATTTTTTAAGCTCGACTCAGTTAATCTGCTACTTAACTCGACTCGGCTCGCTAGCACCCGTAATTCCAACCCCGGTTAGGCCCCAAAAGGCAAGTTTTGGACATATCATAAATTAAATCCCACCCAAATCCAAATAAAAACATTGTGACCCATATGAAAAAACAGGCGGATCTACGGTGGAATTCGGGTCAGACCCGGCACTAACGACCCTAACCCAAGCGAATTACCGACCCTGCTGCAACCTCCATGATCACAAATTCGAGTTAGGGCACCGCCCAATACCACAAGGAGTGAGAAACCAAATCGACCACCGTGATTGTGATTGCCGACAAATCTGGCAAATCACCGAATGCTACAACTCAATTTCCGACCAAAATGAGGCAGTGGTACTACTACCTTCTGGTCAAATGGCTAAATTATCATGTCAAAATCAACACTAGCATCTACACTTGGACCACTCCCATCATAATATATAAATTGTCGATTTAATAAGCCAAAATTTTTTGAGAATTTCGGCATTCAAAATTGGTGATTCATTCATCAACAAACTCTTACACACTTTCTGTATTCTTACAGGATAAGGATCTGGTGATTGGTGAAGGAAGGGCGGTATGTTACCCTTATTCAGATAGAATCTATATTAAGAGGTTGACCATGCTTACATATTAAGCTGTATTTGACAAATTAGCTGATAGCTGATAAACTAACCGTTGGTCGTTAAGTTAGGTAGCAGTGGATAAGTTAGTTTATGAATAAATTATGTTTGACAAAAACTAACTTATGAGTATGTAAAATGACCAAAAAGGTATATTAGGATACAATAGTTAATATTAACAATGATATAATTGGAAAAAAGATAAAAAAAACTCATGAAACGCTGTTCAACTAGCGTTTCAATAAGTTAGCTTATGGTCAATCCAAACATGTGCTATAGGTTACAAGCTAGCTTATTGGCAAAAAGCTAGCTTATAAGCTATTACATGTTTGGATGGATTATAAGCTAGCTTATTGAAACGCTAGTTGGAGACTTGGGCTATGTTTGGCAAGCGTAGCTTATAAGCTAGCTGGTAGCTGATAAGCTAGCGGATAGCTGATAAGCTAGCTGTTGATTGATAAGCTTGCTAGTAGCTGATAAGCTAGCTGTTGAACAAATTATGTTTGGCAAAAACTAGCTTATGAGTATGTAAAATGACCAAAAAGGGTACCTTTGAATTTAATAATTAATATTAATAAGGGTATAATTGGAAAAAGCTACAATAAGCTTCTCATAAGCTACTCAAAGTAGCGTTTCAAAAAGCTAGCTTATAAGCTAGCTGATAAGCTAGCTTCCTGGTACATGTTTGGATGGACCAGCTTATAAGCTAGCTTATCAGCTAGCTTATAAGCTAGCTTATGCTTGCCAAACCAAGCCTTGGAGTAGCGTTTTAGGAGTTTTTTGTAGCTTTTTCCAATTATATCCTTATTAATATTAACTATAATACCCCAAGATACTTTTTTGGTCATTTACATGCTCGTAAGCTAGTTTTTGCCAAACACAATTTATTCATAAGCTAGTTTGTCAGCTACTATCTAGCTTATTAGTCAATAACTAGCTTATCAGCTATCAACTAGTTTGCCAAACACAACTTTAATGACTTGTTCAAATGGAGATTGTACAATTTATGATTTCTTTTGTATGTGCAGAATTAACTGTTTGATTGATCTTGTAATATAGATTTGCCTTGTTTTAATTAGATTTTGTATCATGCAGTTCTTTATCCTTTTAGCATAGGTTCTTAATACTTAATAGCATCATCTTAATTCAGCAAGAACACAAATGATATATGATGAAACAGAGCTCACATATTCATACAATTTGTTACAAAGATACAGAAATCAACTCAGAAATCACAAAACACATGTTAAATCAGTGTGTCTTGTTGTACAATAGAAACAAACCAGTGACTGTAAGATGCGAGCTCCTGTACCGAAAATGCAACTACGCTCAACAACGCCTTAAAAACGATAGAATCGACGACTTTCCCTTGACTCCTAATCTGAATTCATAAGAGGCAATTAGATGTAAGTGAATATGGGAGAACTAGGATCATCTCTGCCTTGACCCAACTGCAATCCTTTTTTTTAATCTCCGGAATAAAAGCATTTACAGAGTGTTTTTCGCCATTCAGCAACCCCGTCCCACGTCTTATTTATTTATAACTGGGATCATTAGACTGTCCAACTTTGTCGATCGTTTTTTGGAGTTTTTTTCTAGACTTCGTAATCATCGGTGTCGTTCTCTTCTACGTTCTTCCCTTCGAACTTGATGCTTTTGTACCATTTGGCAAACACGATGTAGACCGCGAGATCGACAGCGGTTAGTACCGCTAGAAGGAAGAAAAACCTGTCGAGATGACCACGATTCAGATTCCCCGGGATCCATCCCGGCATGTCGTCTTCGGTCGATATCTTCATGACGATCGTCACGATGAAGCTGCTGACGTAGTTCCCGAGCGAGATCGACGTCATGCAAAGCGCGCTCCCGAAGCTTTTCAACGCGTCGGGTGCTTGCGCGTTGAAAAACTCGAGCTGGCCGACGTACATGAAGACTTCCGAAGCACCGACAAACGTGTACTGCGGTACCTGCCAGAATATGCTTAACGAGCTCGAAGCATCGCAATGGGTGCATTCTTGGTTAGCGTATTTCAGCCGATAGCATTCCACGATTCCGGCTGAAACCATCGATAGTATAGCGATGATGAGCCCGATCCCCATTCTTTGAAGCTCGGTCAACCCCTTTGAGTCTTTCTTCTTGAACATGAGCACGATAGGACTGATGACTCTTCGATAGAGGAAAATGAAGAGCGCAACACTTAAGATGTCGAAGCTCGACATGCTAGATGCCGGGATTTGGAACCCGGAGATCGTGCTTTTCATGGCTGCACCTTGCTCGACGAATAGAGACGCCATTTGCGTGAATACGACTGAATAGATTATGGTGCATAGCCAGATGGGAAGCAGCCTTAATATGCATTTCACCTCTTCAACCTGTGAAACTGGACATAAAGTCCATGGGTTGTGAGTTCCTTGTTTTGGGTCATTGAAATCCCTTGAGGTAATGAATGCTGCTTTGTCCAAAAACCTGCAACAGATATGATTATATCAGATTCAGTGATTGTATATTTACTGTATGGGTATAAAACACTACAACAAACTTGGCTTTTATAGGACACAAAATCTGTCTAAATGTCTTAATAGACTGCTTTATAGAACTTAAGTTTATAGTACCAAATAATTGTGCGTCCTATATAAAGATAAGATGTTATGACGTATTTGGGCATTCTAACAGGTTTTCTCAAGTAATGCCATGTAAAAGAACTAATAGGATACTTTATTTCAAAAGTCTTATAAAAAACCTGTAAGAACGCTCAATCGTAGGATATTTAGGGGCTGTTTGGTTGGTTAGGACAAAAGTTGGCTTTCCGCATAAAGCTCGCTCCTAAAAGTTTACCGAATAAGCCACTTTCTATATCATTAAGCCACTACCAAACACTCATTTGTAGCTGACTGAATAAGCCAGTTTCTATTATTCTATATCGTTAAGCCACTACCAAACACTTATCTATAGCTGACTGAATAAGCCATGAATCCTATTAAGCTCATTAAGCTGCTAACAGACATGCTCTTAGACATATTTGATGTTCTATAGAAGTTGATATTATTGCAGTGAAGTGATGTAATGCTTACTTGAATTCATGGGTATGCATGATTTTCCTCCCAGTACTAGGAGAACTATCCTTATCATCTTCAAACAAAACTTCTTCATCTTGTGGTAACTGAACCCTCCACTTCTTTGATGCAGCCACAAACACTTGACAAAACCTGTTTAGAGGGTTTCCACTTGGCTTGAAGTGCCTGAACCTTGCGGTCCCAAAGACAAACAAGATGAGTCCCATAAACGCCGAGCCAGTCGATAGCCAAAACCCCAATGTCCACATTCCCTCATCCTCAAAATAGCTCAAGATCGTATTCGAGAAAAGCGAACCAAGGTTTAGAGCAAGATAGAAATAGCTAAAGAAAGCCACCTTGGAATGCCCCTCCTTAATATCCTCTTCATCGAACTGGTCGGCTCCAAACGTCGCGATATTTGGTTGGTACCCTCCATACCCTAGCGCAATCATGTATATCGAGATATAAAACAACCCGATCTCCCAATTCGAGTGGACACTGCATGGAGTTGTCCGATTTCCACAACCTTTAGGAGTGATCAAGAACATGCTTGATGCCACTGACAACCCTCCTAAGCCCTGTCGTATGACACACAATTGTTAGTTATATAAACTTCAAGCCCTATGAAACAGTCTATTAGAACATTTAGGGGTTGTTTGACAGTTGCTGAATGATTTGCCTCTTAATGGAACTATTAAGAGATAAATAAACAGCCCCGTAGACATATTTGACGTCCTATAATACAGATTTTGGTGTAGTGCTTACCAAGACAAAAATGGCTTGAAAGATGGCACAAGTTTTGAATCGACCCCAATAGGAATCACTGAGAAATGCACCAACGAGTGAGAAAATATAGACAGTTCCGGTCCATTTGCTAACATTGTTAGCAGCCTCAGCATTCCCTTGTTGTAAAACCCTGGTTAGATAAAGCACAAGGTTCACTCCAACTCCGAAAAAAGGCTAAAGTAGCCAGCCCTTGGTTAACTGTTCAAACAAAAACAAAACATGTACAAAAGTTAGAACCCGATACATCCTACCTTCAGACAATACTCTAATTAGATTTATTTTGTTGATACAGTGTTTTACCTTAAGACCCTATTATGCATCAGATTTACTGGGTTTGTTTGATTTGATACAGTGTTTTACGAACACATGTACACGTTGTTTTGATTGCTATTTTATTTGTACAAGCAAACTTTGTCATGTTTACCGATATAGATTGACGTATATGCAACTCAAAGCATATGTGATAAATGTTTGTGGTGTATAGTGTATGCTCATCCAAAATTCAAAGAGATTGATTGGAACCAAGTGTTGGTGTATGTAGTATAATTATTGGTGCAAGTGACATCAATCACTTTACATAATGAGAGGTAGGCATCATTTTTTTCGGTATTCCAGTTGGATTTGTTTAAATGACTAAAACTTAATCGATCTGATTTATTTTTGGTGGTCGTTTACAAGTAGATGAGGGGTTTTCAAGTTCAATGATGTATATATGATTACGACAGCTTACACAAACAAACGTGTCTTTGAAACTTGAAAGATTTGTGGATACAAAATTCCAGAGTTGTAACGTCTTATGTGTTTATATAAATAAAGTGTATATTGAAAGCATCGGATTGGTTTTATCTATATTATTGTCGATAAATCAATTGTGACCTAAAACTTTTTTTTTCTCTCGAAGATGCAAGAAACCATGATAAAAGATGTGATCTACAACGTTCCACGTCGCACCGAATAAGAGGTGACAAATTGCCATCGTCATCATCTATGGATGGTTCGCGATTCTATCACTTATTGTTTTATTTTGGGAAAAAATATAATCATTAAAAATACGAAACATATTATTAGTCACCTATTAATATAATAATTAGGCTAATTTTTACGATGAAGTAACACAATAGTTTTTAGACTTTTGCTATAAGATAAGAGACGCTTTTGCGATTAAATTTCATTTATATTAATATATTTATTGAAGCATATATTTGTATTTACCATGGCCCTACGTAAGCTTGTGTTGGAAACCACCAAGTTCGAATCGGGTGCAACAGGGCCTGAGTATTATCCGGAGCAGCTATAGCTCCGTAAAATGCAAGGATATTGCAAAGTCAGGTGAACCTCTCAAAAAAATTGTATTTTGAGATATTTTCAAACAAAGACACCTATAGTAATTTGGCAAAGAACATTGTGATCACTATTAACTAATAGTATTTTGAAAACATGTTTTTCAAAAAAAAAAGGTATTTTGAAAACGATTTGAATAACAAGACAAAATTATGTTGTTATTGTTAGGTAAGTTTGATAAATACATGAAATAAATTTATGAAAGATGTTGCTAAATAAATCACCTCAATTAGATTAGATATCTTGAAAGCATAGAAATGAGGGTCGATTTGACCCCTATTGTACGAAGTTCGTTAAAGTATTTCTAAAAAAATTATCTTTTAGGTTTTAAACACAATAATCACATTTTTTTTTCAAATTTTATATCTTTTTTTTTTTCATCAATCAACTTCAATTCAAACATATTATGTATCAAAGATTGGTTAAGTGAGAGACGTATTATATTCTCCAAGATTATTTTAATACATTAAGAAAGCAAAAATGAAAAACGTTTAATTTTGAGCTTTTGTTTGGCTAACTAGCTGATAAATAAGATGCGACTAGTAAAAACTAACTGATAAGCTAGTTGATGAATAATATACATCTAGCAAAAAAAAACTAACTAATAAAATATATTATGACCGATAAAATGATAAAAAAATGCATGTTTAAAAATTGATAGTGTAAAAATAGCAAGAGTATATTTGAAAATAAATAAAAATAAAAAATCTCATAAATCATTATCTACTTTTTTTTAGTTTTTTAAAAAGTTACCTTATAAGCTAACTTATAATATTCATCTAAATATGTAATAGTTTATAAATAAAGTGATTTATAAGATAACTTATTTTTACCAAATATTGATAGATTTCAAAGAAAAGTTATTTTTAAAATTCTGACTTAATTTTAGAATAAAAAAGAATTTTTTTTATGGGGTTGAAATAAAAAGTAAAATAGAAAGGTAATTTTTTTTTGGAATTTATGAAATTTGCATTGGGAGTTGCTAAAAAGAGCTCGTGAGTTGGAATGATGACCACTCAAAAGTGTTGGTAACCTGCCACGTTGCCTAATCAGCTTTCGTCATGCAACTAATTCACCTATCGCGTGTCCCCCACGTCTCACCCTTTTCTCTTTTTTTACCATCCCCATCTTTACCTTGTCATCTATCCATACATACATGTATACATGTATAGGGAAGGTCCAAACGAGAAACATTCAATTTAAGAAAATGTAAGAAGTAATCTCAGTCACTCATCTTGCAGTTACGGTGGACATGATCACGGATGATTGACGCGATTCATGGGAGGATAGAGATTATTAAAGGGGGGACCGGTCAAAGCCGTTTTGTTGACCGGATGGGTGGCTGGGATTGCTTCTCACGTTCTCTTTTCTCGTTTGAACCTCCCTCTACATATACATACATACATACATACATGGATACATGTATGTATGACTATGTTTGAGAGTTTCATATAGATGGCAACATAGTTAAAGTGGTTGTAGTCTAGCGATATTTGGTGCTACTATGAGATGTCTTTTTAACTTTGTGGCTATTGGTTCGAGTTTTTATGAATGTTGGAGTAGATTTATGAGTAAATTTAATGGGTGTGTTTTGATCATTAAAAAAAAGATGATAAACAATTTTTTTCAACACATTATTATCATCTAATAAAATAACATTTGACATAGTAATAGTAAGTGAGTTGAAAACTAAGATTCCTTTACGAAATTCAAAATATATCGATGACTTTTAGAAGTTCTTTTTTAGTGTAATGATGACTTATTAGATCTCCACTTTTACTTATCGTCAAATATGAAAATTGTGGATGGACAAGACGATCGTTGGTTGGCAAGTCACATTTTTCTTAATTGGTTGTTGTATCCTACAATATAAATGTTACTTTTCTATGCGAACACGTGTAAAATCCATCTTATATGACATTACGTTTTAAGACATATATAATCAAATCATCTTCAATATATATTTAAAATAGAAAAATTTGAGATTTTTAACAAAAAAAATGTTCTAAAAGATTTCCTAAAATGCTATTCAAGTTGGAGCGAACATAAGCTAAAAGATATATTCAAAGTTAAATATAACTCTTTTGAAATATCTTTATAAATACTCTTATTTCCCATATGGCAGAAACTATTCCCAAAAATTAAAAAGCTATTTGTCTTCAAACCCCACAATAGCATGGAACCAAATAGTGACAGTTGTAAATAGTTTTCACTACCATTTAAACTTGTTACTCAACCTTTTTTTTTACTCTCTTCTGGTAAAAACTATTATAATTTAGTAAATATATTTTATCATAAATTAAATATTCAAAAATCTAGATATTTAAAAGATTCTTATCACGAAAATCAAATAATATTTGTTGTGTTATATAAGTAAAACTAAATTTAGATTAAAAGGTTATCATATATATATATATATATATTTATAAAACAATATAAAAAAGTGCTTTGCTTTTCTTAAAAAGGTACAAAAACCGGAGTCATTTTCAAGATACACGCAATTCTTCACAATTATTATGTCATTAATTGTTTAATTAAATGCAAATTTATCGTAAATAATAATTAAATAAAAATATATCCACACATAGAGCTATCAAATGTGTAGAGATAGAATTAATCTCCACCATTCCAAAACTTTCATAAATTTGTTTTTAGCACCTTTAATATCAAATTTTTAGATACATGGTGTGTATTAAAGAAAATAAAAAAACTTTCAAATAATAAAGCCAATTATATTTTAGCAATTTTCAAATAATAAAGCCAATTATATTTTAGCAAATCTCTGCCCACGAACTATCATGACAATTACATTTGAATCTAGAACCATTAATACTATCATTCTATCGTTGATAAAAAAGTGTTTTACTATTCGTTTTTTGTATAAATATAATATCTTATATGTATTCTGTAAAATGAAATTAACGAAATATTATGTAGTGTAATATAATTCGATATGCCTATCTGATAAGTCATAAGGTTACCTAATATTTATTTATTTTATAAAAAGTAAAAGAAAAAAGATAAAGGTTTATAGGTATATATAAATAGGGTCAGATTTAAATGAAAACTCATATTTCATTATGTACCTAAGGACAAGAGTGCCCCATGTGACATATTCATTCTGAATATTCATGTATCATTCAGAGTGAATAACACAACATTCGTGAATAATATTATTCACTCTGAATAACACTGAATGTTGTGTTATTCACTCTGAAAAATACATTATCATTTATATTTCAGAGAGAATATGTCATGTAGCGCAACCTTAATTATCCTCGCGTTCGCAATGGAATTTGAGTTCGCAACTAAACTTTCGTTTATACATATGTATATGTATAATATGGTTGCATGTATGTCTAACACAACCTCCAATGTTATTTAGAGTGAATAACACAACATCATTTATTATTCACTCTGAATAACACTGAATGTTGTGTTATTCATATGAATAATACATGATTATTTAGAGTGAATATGTTACGTAACACGCTATCAACAATCCTCACTTTTCAAACAAAATTTATGTTCGCAACCAAACTTTTGTCTACATGGATATATATTTGTATGTATATTATGGTTGCATGTATGTATAACACATAGAAAATACTCCATGTATGTATGTGTGTATCTATGTATGTATGCACACATGGATAAAGAGCTTCCCTTATCCAATGTACAGTTGAAGATATGTATATGAAGATAAGCAAAGCATGATATCAAGTTATTTATTTATTTATTTTTATTTTTACTAAATTTATTCTTTTTGTTTTTTAGCAAAAATTAAATAAAATAAAAAAAAAAAGTTGTTTACCGAGGATGATAGTTCCAGCTGTCCATCGCCCAGTTTTTGCTTTCACAGCTGGTCGGCCATGGAAATCAACACTTCCATCCATGGTTTCTTCTTCTTCATTAACACACTTCACCTGCCATTTATTTCAGTAAATTAATTAATATACTATTATTTCATAATCTAATTATTATACAATAATTCTATATCGTATTCGAATTTAAAAGGTAAATTCTATCCATTCGCCCGGTAATAGATGTGTATGTGAGTGTGTTTGACTGGGTCGAGAATAGAGTGGGTACGAAACTCTGTTGGTGAAAAAGTGGAAGAAGGGTGTACGGATAGCAACACCCATTTAAAGAGATTGTATTAAAAATTTTGAATTCGAAATTATTTTATGTGATCAGTATAATCAGGGTAGTTCTTAAAAAAGTCGAATGGAATCTGTAATTATCTGTTTGAAAAATGTGTCACATAATCTTCATGTGATGTGTTTGTTGTTAATTTGTTGAAGCGAATGCACGTGTCGTATGATACTCAATGCATGGCTGCGGAAATCATGACAATTTCTGGGATTTTTCTTAAATGACAAAGGAAACAAGCAAACAACTTTTTTTTAATGATTGTTTTAGAAAGATTTGAATTTAAAACTTAACGATTGTAAAGTTTTGAATTGTATCGTTGGATTGAAAACAAGTTTTTTTGTGGGTATTGCAATGTGTGATTAAAAACCATATTAGCTCATGAAAATGTTTGTTTATAAAATAAATACCTAAATTACCCTTGAAAATTGCAAAATACCCGAATGTTATAAACTTAAACCATCAAACAATGGGCAGGCAAAGTAAGGCGATAAACCAAGAGATGTAATCTTTGCGACCCGAGTCGGAAAACATGATCAAAATCCAATTTCAGGACTTGTAGATTGTACTAACCAATCAAACAAGTTTTCGTTTAAAAAGCTGTAAAAAAAGATTTGAAATCAATGTTTATATCTACTGACCGAACAGCTCAGTATCGAAAATTATTACAGTTTTTATGAGACAGATAACAGAAGAATCATTCTATGACACAAGTTGAGAAAGAGAGAGATGAACCACCTTCTTGGACATGTTGAATGACTCCATTTTTGATGAATCTAGAGAGAGATTCAGAGAGAGCTTTTTGAAGATTGTAAAGAGACAAATAGGTGAAGAAGGTTGTGTGTGAGATGGACAAAACAAGAGCTGAATAGGGAGGTGGTCTTATAGACCTTCACTTACTAGATTCAACGGCCGAGATCAACCGGATGGAAACTTTTCAAAAATATTATCAGCCACATGGTTTACTTTTTCCTATATTTTTCTTTTATAACAATTTCTATTTATAGATAACATATATGTTCAAGTTTAAGTTACTTAATTTTTTTATATGGTTAAATATGGTGGTTGTTATCGCATCTTGTAGTAGACCATGTTCAAAAGCCCAATTCAAGAACACATCTTGAATTAGAAAGAAAAAAAATTGGAATAAAAAAACCCAATTTGAAATTTATAATAATATCTAACACTTAATTGATGATCTACATAAAGCTATGAGTAACACAACCTTCTAAACTCTCAACTCCATCATGTCATATCAGCTTTATCATAAACCCACCATAAACCCTTTTCAGTCCTCTGTGTTTATGACCAGTTAACCACAACCCAGAACCTCATTATCTTTTTAATTATTTTATTTAAATACATTTAATTGTTTAATAAAATAAAATAAAATATACCTTTAATGAATAAAAACAAAATAAAATATACTTTAATAAATAAAAACAACGTAGATAATAAAAAATAAAATTGTTGGTATGAAAAATGAAAAGGATAGAAGATATATATAATAATATATATATATATCTAGTGAGTATAAAATGAAAAATATTAATTTTTAAAAAAATAGTCGACGGCTAGTTGGCTATTTTATTTAATTTAAACATACCACACACAACACACGACGGTTATGGCGGGTTGGCCACACCACTCCCTCGAACCAGCTCCGAGGCCGTTGTGATCATATCGCAACTCGCTCGAGCCCGTCCTGCCTGCCATGACAGGCTATCGGAGCCCGTGGGGCGTTATGGGCCTAACAATTTATACAACACTCAATTGATGATTTATGTGACAATTTATACATCATTACATCATGTCAATTGATTGATTTATAGTACAACTTTTTTCTATTCAGATTTAAATGGAATCATTGTTAAAACCAAAGATATATCTAATCACCACTACAAAATTACTAATGCTACCCGATTCAATAATTATACGAATCATACCCGATATAGCAACCCGATACTAAAGGAGGGGGGGGGGGGGTATATTGCATGTGTGGTTAAACAACTGGGTTCCACTTGGATGAGTGTACGAGGGTGTTTATTAAATTCTTGACATTTTCGTCATCTCATCTAAACATCCCCTTAGTCATATATTGGGGTGCTAAAAGATCGACCAACCCGGTTAACGCAAATGGAAAAACCCGAGAAATCACTATGAGATAACGAAATATATAATCAATACAAAATTAGGCCAAATTGTATTTATTGGGTTAAAATTGAGTCAGACTCAAAGTAGTCCAACCAATCTGATAACCCAATGAAATGTTGTACAATTCTACTTTATATAATGCTTTTCTAAAATTATTTGCCTAGTCTTTTCTTGCTATTGGGGTTAATACAATTGCTTTTGTTACCTTTATTTTTCTATATTCACTCTTCATGATGAAATAACTATTGATGTATACATGGAGTCAGAATAGAAGGTCGAAAATAGTTTATCTTAGATATAAAGTTAATAGAATTGCCTCTTCCAAAAAAAAAAGTTAATAGAATTGCTATTGCTACCATTGTTTGTGTTCATTCACCTTTTGACAATGAATGCAAGTTCTTTAGTTAATAACATTATTTATTTGGATGATTTATTGTATTTCAATTTTTTTTTATATTTTATGTACCAAATGTTGATTTTATTTCGATTAAACACAACATGACCAAGTTAAATGGGTTGGGTTGGGTTGAGTTGAAAATTTTCAAAACATCAATTCTATGCAAGTGTAAGAGAGGGAAGTTAGATTATTTCTACGCATTTCTTGTATAGATTTATTTAAGGTGGCTCTTTTAATCAGGGACAAATGAAGAGCCGCAACTTATTTTATATAACTATTTTGACTTAATGGACATAAAGATACATTCTTCTTGTATCTTGTATGGCTAAACGAATAAATTGTCTAAACTATTAATCTTATTAAGCTGATCTTATTGCAAAATTTATTTTGCAAGCATAAGTTACTTTATGCCCCATTATTTTCACATTAATGTCTCTTATAATTTATTATTCTTCGTCATTTTCTGTCGTTATTTAGCTTATAAGTTTCTTTTATCAAACAAAAACATTAACTTATCAACTAGTATTTCAAACGTAACTTTGATCGTCATTAATGATTTACGTAATTCAATTATTAAACTGATAATGTATAACACTATACCAGGTACAATTACAAGAATATTAATAATAAAAATATGAAAATATAATGATGTTTTAATTTAACTTATTATAAATTATTAATATTCAATGTATCAATTTGTTATGTTGTTTTCAATTGTGGTCGCACTAAAAATACCTAAATAAATGGGACCCTTTTCATAAATCACTTCCTTTTCGCCTTAGAATTTTTATGTTGCTTTTTCCCTTTGGTGATGCAATCTTTTTTATCGTTTCCCTTATGCTCTATTATTGCAAAAACAACATTCAATTCGTTTATATGATTTTTTAGATATTATATAAAATCTTATCGACAATTATCCTACATACAATTATAAATTCTTATATTTAATTAAAAGAATATAAAAAATACACGCTTTAACATACCATTTTAGTGATCTTAGACGTGTATTTTTTCAAAATGATAACTACACAAATTAATGTAACAACAATTATTACATAAAATATAATATCCATGATGTTATTGGTTATCATCATATAATGGTATTCCTTTAAACATTTGAATGATGGATCCTAAAATATCTATAGACTGTTGATCTAAAATGTACAATGAATTACTGTAGATGTATTTTTGATGGATTACTGACTTCTTTCCATCGTAATATACGTTGATCTTAGTTACCAAGTGAACCACAAATTATCAAGCAAGTACCGATGAAATATTAAAGGACTTCCGACAAATGAGTAATACACTATGCATATATACACATATACATCGTAACTATTAAGACCGGTGACAACACTATACAAACCCTAGATAATTCGTTAACAATTATTTCAAGCCAACGAGGGTTATTAGAGCACATTACAAGGCATCAAAGCTCATTACAACTCAATAATAAAATAAATAAATTAGAAAAATATAATCTAGTCGGTAGCTATTTTGAGTTTGATCAATACTGACGCGTTGTAAAAAGGTTCTATGTATTCAGAAAAAGATATTTACAATGAACTATTAAAGGATTAAAAAAGTCGATAAAATAAATAAAACAAAATGTACTTTAATGTTTTTTCGACTAGATATTGATGAAAATACTATATTTCATTAAGTTGACAATAATATCTCCGTAAATTTGATTCGTTAGTGTCGAATTCTTTTTCAGTCACTTTTCACAACAGTTTATTTGTCACTTTTTTTTTGAAATCTTATCGTCTTTTTCTCCAAAGTTCTATTGAAAAATTCTTATCGTTAGAATCCATAGAAATCCTTATTTTAGCGATCATTGATTTCCTCCTGAATTTTTGTGTTAATATATAAATTAAACATTTAAGATACAATTTAAATTTAACCAAATTCATCCCGATCATGATTAGCTCTTTATTCATTAATATGAAATATTTTATTTCACCTTGAAATAAAAAGTCAAAGAGGGAAATTTAAAGATGGTCAATTTGGGTTATCATTTTAAAAGATATTGATAACATTGACATAGAAAATAAACATAATACTATATACTTTAGGTTGTTGTCGGTTGCCTCCTAGAGATGATGTAAGAGATATATTTCCATCCATAATTATAGTATTAGTTTAGTTATGTATTAAAGCTTATTGTAACAATGTTTATTCGGTATATATGCTACGGAGAAATTTCAAGAAATAAGATGTTTGGCTATTATGAATCGTATAATAATGATAATACATAAAAGTCATTTTTATAAATATACTCTTTAAATACGTCTTCTATCCAAAATATGTAAAGGAGACCAATTAGCGAATAAATTCATATCCAAATGTCAATACATGATTACCAGTAAAGGTAGTTAAAATATTTATACGAATAGTTTACATGTCATATCTTACACAAACTCTAGTTTAGGGATGAATATTAATAAAACCTTATAATAGTTGCAATCTCCAAAGTACGGAAGACATTCCTATAACTAAATTATTTTCGTGTCTTAAACTAGCACTCAACTATTCATAATGTCAATAGTACCATTCCTCAAACAATTTTCATTTTTAGTGTAAAACGATAAAACAGAAAAATTTCATTTAAACTACAGTTTCTCAAATAGAATGTATTTAATATAAAAAGCAATGTCTTTTCCAAAACCCACCATTTTCGTGATGAAAATTTGGTGATCAAAACACACACTTAAACATGAAACCGGAATCCAATACTCAAACAGAATGTAAATAAGGTTTAATACTCAAATACTAAGAACATAAATAAATCTCTATTATCCAAAACGCATAAAACATGGATAAGATTCAATAGTCAAAACCACAAATTATGTAAACACTCCATAGTAAACAACATTGAAAACATGGGTAGACTCTACATCTAGAATAATATGTTTCAATGATGGAGGAGACCCATCGATCATGGTCTCTTGTCTAACTCCACTATCGATCGTAATATCTTCGGTCTTGGATCCCGACCCTACAAGGCCACACGAGTTCATTTTTGCAATACCCCGACCTTAATGTCTATTTATACACCATAAGTCACACCTACATATCATTTGCCCTAGACCGAGTCCACATAAGTTCATCCCTATAAATCTATAATAACCGGAGCCTCAAAAAGGGCCTCGACGCTCTCATCAGCATAATACCTAGGGTCTTCAAGTCCTACTATAAAATAAATCACCTTCACATTACCTAGATTCCGGTCTACATGAATCCCTCTTTGCAATACCCATTGTAACAATCTCAAACATCACCCTAGGTCCCATATAAAACATTCCACAAAGTAATTAAATCTCAAAGTAATAGCAAAAAAACTGAGAGATATTATTACAAATCTCAACGAAAACACATCTGAGATCACCAAAAATTACTTCCAAATACCCAAAAAATTAGATCTAGATCTCCAAAATACTCCAGGTAGAGATAAAATGGTGAAGGAGAAGAATTGAGGTGAAAAAATGAGATAGAAAACTCCAAAATTGGTCATTTTTAGAGTCGACAAACCTTAATGTAACTTTTCATGCAAATAAAGTCGCACAAAAAGTTTTCTCCACTCATGCAAATAAAGTCACACGAGCAAAATATCCCCATTTTTCTTGCTTGGTTCAATCCACATGCATCCTCGTTAGATTTATATATCATCCTTCAGAAAATAACCAACTCAAATGCCTAAAGGGCATTAACAGACTTCAAACGAGGACCTAAAATCATCAGCATTTAAGAAAGATTGGAGATTTTGTAAGTCTAATAATTTTTAAGGGGTTTTTAGTTTAGTTCATTTTTTTTGTTAACTTTCTTATCACATTTGGAAGGAAAGCTATTGTTATTTTTCTTTCATTTCCCTTTCTATCTTTCCTAAAACAATTCTTAAACATGAGCTACTTTTTTTCCACTTTTCTCCCTTTTCCTTCTTTTCCTTTCATTTCCATCTAATAAAGGTTTCTATAACATGACAGTAAAAGTTAAAAAAACTAAATTTAAAGTGAATTATACTTTTATGAAGTCTCTCAAACAAACCAAATACACTAATGGTCCCTAGCGTTTACTTTTCATTACACTTATAATTATTGAAATTAACATTGTCTAACTAAGCTTTGTTACTCATCTCACATGCTCCTCACATGGGGGTAAAAGTGGTAATTTAAAAAAGTGAGATTATAAATGATCTATGGTTGTTATTGTTGGAGTTTGGATAAAAAACAAACAAATCGAAGTGGGATTAACAAAGCAAAACTATGAAGAACAAATAGATTGTTGGTCAAGATAATAGGAGACATAGTGGGATGTTGATTTCACTAAAAGAAGAGTGAATTACATTGATGGTCCTTATGGTTGTTCTAATTTTATATCTGGTCTTCAAAATAAATTATCTATATTGATGATCCGTTCTCATTTTGAATCCAACTCCCTCTCTCTTTCTATACACGGTAGTAATACATTTAGAAAATAAATTATGCATAAAGAACAATTTTCAAATTAAATGACCCTTTTTTATAGGTATTCATTTAACATAAACACAATAAAGGAGATTAATATATATACTTCTATGCATGTTCTATCTATTTATGATTATATAAATTAATTTATCAAAACATACTAAAAAGTGTACAAAAAACTATAAGAAACAATTATTGAAACAAGATTAATACATATATTTTATAGTTATTAGTTTACATTTCATATCAATTTTAATATATATATATATATATATAGAGAGAGAGAGAGAAAGGTTCAAATGAGAAGTGCTAAAAAATATGAAGTAAATAAGTGATCTCCACCACTCATCCGGTCAATAAAGGTGGCTTTGACCGGTTACGGTGGACGCGATCACGGGGGATTGACGTGATTCATGGAGGGTATAGATTATTAAAGGAGGAACCAATAAAAGCCGCCTTAATGACCACTTTTTTTAGCACTTCTCATATGAACCAATATACTATATATTTATATATATATATATATATATATATATTTCATGGATATTTTTATAGCTTTTTAAAAAAGTTCAGTAAACTAATAAAAAACATATGAAGGGAGACAAAATCAAATTTGTTCAAGTGCTTGGTTTTTAGGACAATGTAATTCAACAAAGTCATGTCACAAGAGATGGTTTAATATGCAGTCTTTATGTTTTAATAAATTTAGTTGATTTTAAAATAAATTTACCTAACTTTAACATTAAAAATGTTAACTAAGAACATGTCAATTTCTTCACCTCTGGACCTCATTTTGCTTGTCAAATCATGCCTACTTCTGTTCATGTACCATACACTCCATGCATGGTATCTATTATTTACCATAAACTTCTGTTCATGTACCATAAACCTCAAATGGTCAATGCTCTTATAATTGGCATCTATTATTTACACCAACACAACAAAAAAAATCTAAACACACACAGACACATATGAAGGGAGACAAAATCAAATTCGTTTGCAAAGTTGCAAACAATTTTACGTTGTGAATCGCTAAACAACAGAGAGTGCAACACATGTTCTACTGTATCCACATTTGCCATGATAGTAATGAAGGTGGACATTCGTGACTTATTATCATATCATGCGATTTGGTGCCGTATGATCGGAACCCGGAACGTGTGCATGTTGATAAAATGCGTTCAAAAAAAAATTCTGACGAATGATACACCATTTATAATGAATGATGAGTTAAGACGCCGTCCATGATTAATGATACGTCATCCATGATGATATGTATCATCATGATTATTACCCATGAATACAAGGATACATGTTTGCGCTATTCTTTAACCCCAACCCATTCACAACCTAAACTTATGGGCCGTTTATTTGATGCTTTACCGGTCAATTTATCTTACGGGAGAACATGAAAATGACTAGGTAAAGAGTGATAGCATGAACCGGTAAGAGCGATGACATGAACGAGAATCTTACCTGGTAAGTGAGATCGACAACTCTTACCAGGTGGTAAGAGCTTACTGAGTAAATTTTTGCAACAATATCGTTTTGAGAGACTAAAATATTGTCCGATATGATAGTGATAATGTATTAATTTTACCCTAAATCTACATTGACTCCAAATCTATGGAGAATCGTTAAAGTTACATTTTTTTTTTTATTGTTATTATATTAGGTAATCGTTGGTTTTTGGGTAAGTTTAACACGCTCACGACTAATTTTCCATGTAACCACAAACATAGTCATCATAAGTTAACCTCTGTTTTTTAATGGTTGTTTGAAGATGTATTAATAAGTTTTAAGAAATAATAAAATTTAAGGCATAGTTCATGGTTGTTATAATAATCTTACAAACCACGATCCAAACTATTTTCTAGATACATAATTTTATATTACATATAGGTAGTATGATTGAAGATGCTTGAATGTACATATTCTTCCAATGTAACCCTTAATCGAACAATATCTCGTTGTTGGAGTCTTTAACGTAAACTACCTTATAAGACTTTACACTAAAAGATGCCAAACTTTACAAGTGTAGTCAATCCTACAGTGTCTCTACCATGTCGGTCATACTGTCATCATGTGGTAAGGTAAGTTGATTGTACTATGCGTCTGTGATCACTCATTCTGCAAGAATAATCACATGTGTGTAATATTGGTCAACATTGCCACTACTGAAGTGCCAATTGGCCTCATAATCATTTTTCTCTCATGTTTTTTTTTCTTTAAAATGTTAACACATCCGCAATATCCAATTTCATAATTACGGAATTGGATGAAAAGTTGTACATTTTTTTGTCAAAAATCTTCACCATTCTATAATATTCAATTCCATAATTATGGAATTGGACAGAAAGTGTATTTTTTTTTAATCTTGACAAATCAGTGAGATTCTTTGGAAAAGATTTACACTTTCTACCTAATTACATAATTATGAAATTGAATAAAAGTAGCAATTTTAATCTTGACATTTATGTAAAGTTGGAAGAGAAATGGTTATCAAGCCAATTTGTCTCCAACCATGGCCACTTTTACCAAGCAATTAACCAAACTAGCCATCTTAGAAAATAGTTTTTAGATTTTAGCCACCCAAAATCTCTTTTTACCAAAACGTCCAGTATCCCACAATCCCTATCACCTCAAGTTTACTTTTGCTTGCGGTTTAAGTACTTTTCCAGCCCATTCTCATCAAGAAGAAATAAAGAATAAAATAGAAACAGCAAGCCATAAAGTATTGCGGTTTTAGGACACATGTCAGTGTCTGATAGAACCGCAAGTCAAGTAGTAAAACCGCAACTTGCAGTTTTCACTGACTTATTATTAATAATTTTTTCTCCTGAACATATGTTAGAAAGTACTGACATCGAAAGCAAAAATAGCCTTCCGACGTAGGGCTTACGTTATGCTTGACATTTTGAAAAAAAAAATGAGATCGTTGGATGGCTAAAATCTAAAAACCACTTTCTAATTGCTGCATTTTTAATAACCAATTTCTGTATATTTTCTGTGAGAAAAGAATTAAAACAATGTGACATCTGGAGTTGAAATTTGACATGATGGTAGTCATATAGCTAGTGAAAAAGCTCTTATATATGATCAAACTAAATATAGCTAGCTAGCTTTTACGTGCTTGAGTCGATAAAGCCTAGCTACATTATCAGTGCCATACAGCAGTTGAGCTTTAAGGGTTAGTTTCTATTTTTGTCTTAGAAGCTTCACTTAATCAAAGATTTACGCAATTGATTTCAGATCACATGTTACTGTTTATTAACTATTATATATATATATATAGGAAAGTTCAAATGTGAATACCACTTTTTGGTTTGAACGTAGAGGAACAACGGGAGCGCGATCAGTGGGGGCTTTGAGGGGCCCCCCTCTTTAATTCAAATGCCCTCCCATGAATCGCGCCTAGGCATCCGCCGTGGACCTGACGTGGCGCCTAGTCATCCGCCACATGTCGCGCACTCGGTTATCCTCACGTTCACAACCAAAAAGTGGTTCACATTTGAACCCACCCCTATATATATATATATATACTAGAAACGTACCCGCGCGCGTTGCAGCGCGAAGTATCTATCAATTACGCGATTTTTATATACATCATTGTAAACATCAATTTAATCATATGTGTTCAATCAGTTAACCTCCTAATGTTTATTGAATAGTCAATCTCGAAAATTGAAATAAAATTATTACCTTTATATAATAAAATATATAATATAATTGCATAAAAAATATTCAATATTGGGCTCATTTCGAAGGTATTGACGAGACGATGATGATGATATGATTTGTAAAAAATAGAAACGTAATTTTAATATATTTTAGTTCATAATATATGATTATTTAGATTATATGATAAGGGTTTAAAATAGAAAATGAAAAAGTAAAGGACTAAAATAAGATATAATAACTAACTATGAGGGTACAAAGTGTAAATGTGTAAAATGAAATGTTGAACAAAATAACCGTCAGATTGAGTTATTCTCTTTTATATATAGTATAGATATATATAGAGAGAGAGAGAGAGAGAGAGAGAGAGAGAGAGAGAGAGATACAAAGTCCGGCTGCAAGCTCAAATTTCATTGTGAACGTAACGTGAGGACAACTGAGAGCGTGATATGTGGTATATTCAGTCTCAATAATCATGTATTATTCAGAATAAATAATACAACATTCAATATTATTCAAAGTGCATTTAGTATTATTAAATCGGAATAATACATGATTATTCAGACTATATGCCACGTGACGCTCTCTCGGTCATCCTCACGTTCACCATGAAAGATAGATGAATTCTCATTTGACCCTATATATAAGGTTAGGTTCAAATGTGAATTCAATTTTAGTCGGTTAGTTTCAAATGTGAACTCAATTTTGGTTGTGAATTTAACGTAAGAACCACTAAAATTGTGCCACGTGACAACATTCACTCTGGATATGATGCATTATTCAGAGTGAATACGTTTGTGACGCGATTTTAGTGGTCCTCACGTTCATAATGAAAAAGGAGTTTCATTTGAACCTCCTCTCTCTCTCTCTCTCTCTCTATATGTGTGTGTATGTGTGTGTGTTTGTGTGTAGAGGAAAGTTCAAATGTGAACTCATCTTTCATTGTGAACGTGAGGACCAACAAAATCGCGCCACGTGGCAATCTGAATCGACTCCTAAGCTTTATTCATACCGAATAAAGTTTTATTCATTCAGTCTGAATATTCATGCTTTTTTTTTGGAAGAGGTATCCCAGACCACATTGGGCCCAGACTAATTCTCGGCAATTTTGGGCCGAAGCCCGACTGCTAAAGCATGCAGCCCGGGGTCGAAGCCCCTGTACCTCCAGAATGCGTCCCCCAGGGCTCGAACTCGGGTTCACCACTATGTAGTGCCCAAGCCTTACCACTAGGCTAACACTCCTTTGGTTGAATATTCATGTTTTATTCATTCAGTCTGAATAAAGCATGAATATTCACACTGAATATTGCCATGTGGTGCGATACTAGTGGCAATATGAATAAAGCATGAATATTCACACTGAATATTGTCACGTACTGCGATACTAGTGGTCATCACGATTCATAACTACCCCACTTTTATAGTATATATATAATTTCAACAAGGAAAAAAAGCTAGGCAAACACGTCGATAAATCCAACGACCCTACTTTTATAATATTTTTGGCATGAATATTGGAGAGCGACCCTTTCTATATCAATTAGGTTACCATATAATAATGTGTTTTACCTAATATTGATATGGCTTGGTTTTAAGAAAAAAAAAAGTAAAAGGGTTATGGGAAAGGATTACAACTGGTGAACATGAATATTGTTTGTCCCAATTATAGATAATGGAAAACAAAAGATTTATGGTAATCTAACGACGCAACTTCTCCTATTCACTCATCAAAGTGTCTTTTTGGTAGTGCTGTGTCATCATCAAAGCTAGCTATATAGGTCATATATATATACATATATTATATATGTATATATATATGTTCATTCATGGAGGGAAGAGCTAGCTGATAGCTCGTTTTAATATGTACGGTGGCGTATTAAGTGCATCTTCTCTTTTTAATTTACTTTTAGGTTTTTTCTAGCTATTTAATTTCTTTTTTGTGCATTATGTAAGAAATTGAGTTTTAACGTGAAAAACGTGAGAAGTGTATCTGACCCGTTGATCACTTTAATATGCCCCCCATTAATTATGCTTTAAAACGGATTATGTTTTTGAACGACAGATAACTCACGCATACGTCCCGACATGAAGTCGGAAGATATTCGAGATCCATACAGACACTCGACTAATCCTCGGAGACTATAGACTGGCCCAAAAGCCAACATATGGTCACGGTATGGCCACATGCTCACCCCATGACTCGAACTCGGGTAGATAAAGATGTTATCCACTGTCCCCTCCCAAGGATTTTTTTGAAGGGTATCCTAAGTTATGCGTAGACTAATCCCGACAATTTATGACTCTAAGACATGAGCCCCTGATAACTCAGTGGCTACAATTGTTGTATACATCTGGATTCGAACCTTGGCAAATGGGATATTTCATTGCAGTTTGTGGATGCCATTATTCACTAAGAGCATCCACAAACTGCAATGGTGAATAATCAAAATCTCTCCAAGGATGTTATGACCACTAAACTACTAAT
Source organism: Centaurea solstitialis (assembly GCA_030169165.1). NCBI lineage: Eukaryota > Viridiplantae > Streptophyta > Magnoliopsida > Asterales > Asteraceae > Centaurea > Centaurea solstitialis. The sequence continues at coordinate 78,130,226 of CM058044.1, forward strand.
GCTTTGATATGCTTTGGAAAGGAACTGATCTAAAGTATCTTATCTTAGTGCATTTCATTCTAATTTGCATCCACTTCTCATTAAACGATCTCATGTTAAGCTCAACTTTTTATACCATCCTTCATGTGTGTGTGTGTATATATATATATATAGAGAGAGAGAGAGAGCGAGAGAGAGAGAGAGAGATGAGAAGGTTCAAATGATAGCACTAACTATTTAAGGAAACAATATATCGTGTGTAAAGTCATATGTTATTTTTTTATTAATGGCAAAAATGGATGTGGGAGAATTTAGTCGCAACTTAAGTCACTTGGAAAATTCGCATGAATCACTTATGATTTGTATATCGACGACTTTTTTCTTGTTTTTCTTAAATTGTTAGCGTTCTCGTATGAACACTCACACACACACACACACACATAGTTGGGTTCCGGTAAGAAGTTGATGTTTCCATGAGAAGCGACCGTTAGATGAGAAATGTATACCAGTTAGGATGAGATGCATTGAGATAAGATACAACAAAATTCCTTTTGAAAGTGCAGTTAATGGAATGACATTAGATTATAATAATCAAGAGTTAAGATCCACTTCTCATGCTTGTTACAATTAACCATACTTCTCACACGATCATTCTCCTATCTATCTATCTGTCTATCTAATTAGATATAGATATAAACTTTGAAAACAAATACATGATCTCACTTAACTAAACCCATTAATTATATTTAATTTGAGCTTTAGCATATATAATTAAACTATAGAATCTCTCCAGCAAAATATAAGCTAGATTAACAAGATTTTCTTTTTCACTTTAATGCAAGATACGCGCAATCGAACACCAAGTACTAACATAACCCGATTGTCCTCGTTTACACGCACACTAAATCAAATTAATACGTTGCTTCGATCTTTCAACAATATTATATCTAACCAAACAGTGACAATTCATTGCACTTATATATATCTACAGAAAACTTTAGAAGCCAAATCTTATTAACCCTTTTCAAAAGCCAACAATAGCATCATCTATATGTGCACTTATAAAGCTAAATTAACCCTCCATTTATCCAATGAAAATTGTGACAATCTCCACATTGCAATTTCTATAAAATCACAATCTTTCCTTCTTTAGGGAAATAGGAAACAAAAGCTATATATACCGATTTTGGGTGATATATATTTTATTAACTAATTACCATTTGAAAACATTATTTTTTTACCTATATTATATATTAAATCAAATGTAGTGTTTTTTACCAGGAAATGAGCAAGGTGGTTGGAATGTCTTCCATTAGCAACACTGGTCAACTTTTTGTGAATTTTAAACTTTAAAGGCCTAATCTTTTACCAGTCAGATGCCACCATTTTCTGTCACATTCCATAAACATCAGTGTCAAAATATAGGCCAAATACTAAGACCATTTTTCAGAACAATCATTGGTGGGTACCTGCTAAAATTAGGTCATTGTATTTTAGAAGTTGCTCAAGACTATTAATTTGTCACCTATGGATCTATATATATGTATGTGAGGAAACTGCTTATCAGAAACCAATGATATCTTCAACTATAAAATGAACCAAGAGTTCATGAATAAGAAAAACAAGAGAGCAAAAAAAAATTTTGTTATATGGTGCTTTTCCTTGATTAGTGTGATGCCAAAAACTCTGGAGTTCAAAAGGAATTGTCGGAATTTAGAAATAATGTCTTTGAGTTTAGAATATGTACGTATGTCAGTTGGTTGTTATGTGTTAATCAATGGAGATAGAAGATATCACCGCATTCACTTTCATCCGTTCAAATCAGTTTGATCGGATATTCAAATGAAGAATGAATGAAAACCTTAGTTATTTGAAGAAATGGCGTATTCTTCGATCATAGGTCTAAAGCGCACCCGAACCCTAAAAGTCCCGAAATAAATAAGAAAATCTAATCAAAATATTTATTTTATAAGTTAATTTAAGAAGCAATAATATCATTAATTTATTTTTTAAAAGTTAAAAAAAAATGTATTGATATCTTTAAAGTGAATAGCATAGATTGAGGAATCAAAGAGGTATAGCTCAAGTGGCAAAAGACTTGGCTAGTGGATGGTATCCATTGATCTCAGGTTCAAACCATGGGAGTAGCACTTCCGCGATACCCAGACTTTGGGCTGGCTCGGTTCGGGTCCAGGTAACGGGCATGCCAGTCTATGGGCATGCGGGCTCGACCATAGGTCGGGCTTAGTCGTGCCTGGGCGGGTCCAGATGTGGACTGGGCCGGGTCGCAGCGGATTAGTCGATGTTGCCCAATTGGATGCCCGAATACCGCGAGTGTGTGTGTGACTGGGCCGCGAGTGCGTGTGTGACTGGGCGGGTACAGTCTATGTGGACTGGGCCGTGTCGCCGCGGATTAGTCGGTGCTGCCCAATTGGATGCCCGGATACCGTGAGTGCGTGTGTGAGTTTATTGCCGTAAAAAAGCATAGATTGAGGATTATAAATTAAAATACCACTTGATAGTGAAGATATATATTATTATCATGCACCCCCAATGTTTGATACAATGATAAATTAAAAAAAATAAACTAGATGAAATATAAAATTTTGGTTGTTCTAGAATCCAAATTGTGCTCATATCACAATTACATCAATACACAATTAAATTCAAGTTGGTAGCATTAATTATAGTGGATTTAGAAGAAAATAAATTTTTTGATCATTACATTCATAATAATGATTATAAGCTTTTACGGATTATGTGATGGGATCATCCACCATGAGCATACAAAACTCTAGACCTATATCTATGCATATTTCTATTTATTATTAATTAGTATATACTTTAACATCTAAGAAATTAATCGTACATAAGATGATTTAAAACTTCTGTAGCATATATATAAGGTATTTTAATAATTATTCACAAGATGATATATAAATGAACTTGAAAGTTATAGGTTGTTCTAGGTTCATTTATTACAAAAAATAATATTATAGTTGTCCACCGATTAAAAGTTTCCTTAGATTTTTTTTATTCATTTATGTCCACTAACATCCTTTTCAAACGTATTCATTGAAGATCGAACCCTACATGTGTATTTAGTGGGTAAAGTTGATACATTTTTATCAATTAATTTAATGATCGATGTTTCGTCAGCAAATCTTGTTAGGATAGATGTATATATATTTTGAGCCTAGTAAAATACACATGGTGGACAAATTTATCTTTTATATGGTTTCTTATGTGGCAACAATAGTATTAGCTACACAACCATGTTAGACTTTCACTTTGAGCCAATGAAACATCTTTTCATAAGTTAGGTCATGTATTTGTCCATCTGTCTAGTCTTTCATTAAACAACACGAATGAATGTCGAACGGTTCCAATAACACTGGGACCAAATAGCCACTTATCTTGGGTTTTACTAGGTAAAATTTAATGGTTAATTTGGAGTATGAATTATGACATAATTAGGTATTGGTAGTGATAAGTCATAAAAGAATATGCTACAAATTTCTTCAATATTTTATGTCTATTAATCTAAGAAATCTTCATTTATATGAAAGTAGATTTAGTTGATATGATCAATCAAATATAGGAAGATTTATCCAAGAAACATTCATCAATTTGTATGAATTTTCATTAAGTTGATTTAGTCAATCAAATATAACAAGGTTATCATATCCTAAAACGTGTCGAGTTTTAATGTTTTATGTGCTATAAAATATAAACATGATCTTTGCCAACAACCATGCAAAATGAATGGATCAATAATGCAAAACACAATAAGCAACATACTTACAAAAATTATATAAAAGTGTTCCCTAACCAATAGGTTGGAGTACATACAAAACGAAAGAGAGGAAAGTTTATTTATCCAAAACGAAGAAATCATTCGAAGACACAAAAGGTTTGTCAAAAGTAAATCATTGTGCGACTCTAACTAAAACCATCACAGTTGTTTCTCTCAACTAAATTGTCTCAAATTAGATGCTATCAATTGCTTCTCACTTCTCTTTAGAAAAAAACTGAAGGACGAAGTCTTTATTTATACTAGGCACAAATCGAATATATATCCTGATAGAAGTCGAAAACCATATTGACCATCGTGTTTATCTTGCATCCTTTGAGGTGGACGTTTAAAATTGATTTATCAAATCTCTAAATAAGGGAGCAATTATCATCAAGAGGATTTTATAATTAAGTTTTATCATCAAGAGTTTTGTATCACTATTTTTAACATCTTTTTCTTTTGATTTATTATGTCATCAAGATTCAAATTGTTATGGGATGTCGTTAGTATTCTACTATACAACAATACCGATGCTCAACCAACATCCATTTTATGGATCATACAAACATACCGAGTTCAAATGTCACTACCAAAGTTCACAATTAAAGTCCCAATGACAAACATTTCATGTACTTTCAAGGGTCTAATTAAAAAGAGAACATAAGAGATTGCGACTGTGTGTATTTGTGTGTGTAAATATATATATATAAAAACACAAGTTGTGCCACTTGTTTAAACATGTTGGTGTCTCATCATTAGGGTTTCTGAGTGTGGCAAATTGAAAGATCATGATCAATAAAGGCACAAAATTTTATTGTGGCCAGGATTGATCTTAGAGCAAGTAATTTGATACGATATAATCAAAAGGTCTAATATTAATTAATTAAAGAGGTGCATAAGATCTCGTCTGTTTATCAAATTTGATCAAACAACTTTTTGTTGTTTTAAGAAAACGAGGGTATTTTGATAAATAGTTTTAAAAAGAAAAAGGAAGAAGGAAGAAACATATTAAAAACAGAGAGACCTACTTAATATTTTTTAATTATTCGGTCATCTGTTGTCAAGATTCACTATGGAGCAAGAGGGTTAAAGTCAGCCACAAAAAGTTTTAAAAGTCATTGTATTATTGTCCGTCGTATCATATAGTACATTGCTGTAAACTGGCCCTGATAGTTGATAGAAGTGAAGTGGAGAAATAATGAAAAAGACAAATGGATAAGGAAGACGTCTATTACGGATAGAAGGGACATAACTCGAAGAAAGAGTTATGGGGAGAAATCGATGCAAGCAACCGACTTGTTAATTGTGGGAGAAAGAAAAGGGAAACAAGAAAGACGAAAGTACCCTTAATGAATGAAGCACATTAGAGGCATATAGACGACATTAGAAGCAGGGGCGAAGTCTCTTGGCATTTGCAAACATTAAGAATAAAAACCGTCAACGACAAAATATATAAAATTGAGAGAAAAAATATTTAAATAGACTAACGTCAAAAGATGAAATTTAAAGTTTGTTAAAGTAAAAGTACTTTTGTTTTCTTTAATTAATTTGTTTCTTTTAAATCCCAATAAACCCACCCATACTTTGTAATGAAACCTTTTTCTTACATTTACCTAACTATGTAATAAATTTTGTTGTTATGATATGAAAGAAATAGAAGAAAAAAATCATAAATATACGGTGTTCATTTCATTTTGAAAGATGTTTTTATCAAAGTATTCATTTTTAATGTCAGAAATAAAATAAAATGTTTTACATATGTTGAATATAGTTTACAAGGCTTAGGTATTTTTATTTATTTTTTCTTTTCTTTTTTTTATGTTTGGCTATGCTTTTTGAAAGTTAAAGGTCTTTGTGAAAATAATGTCTTCACTCTTTGAAAAAAAGAACAAGTTTGTATTCATCAAACCCCCTATATATATACACACTTCCAAAGGTTTTTATGTAAGGATTAATGCAACTTATTTCTATCAAAGGTTTCATCATAGTAGTATGACTTATTTAAGTACTTTCTATTAAACATAACTAGACAATAGACATCAATAACTTTACTTTTATCTCATAAATCATTTTAATCCGGATAATATGACTTCGTTATAGAATCTATATATTCAATAATTATATAATATATTTTCAACTAAATACTAATTAATGATATGATGTATTTAATTTGAAATGAGTTAAATGTTTAATTTGAGGTTTTTATAACAATCATATATCGGAGAAAGTTACTAAATTGTTTACTTTGAAACTTTTCAAGCCAAACCCAACTATCCATTATCAAACAACCAAGTGGATATAAGTATTGTTTGGTAAAAATGAACTAGTTTATAAGTCAGCTTATAAGCTACCCTATTTTTTGTGTACGCGTTTGAATGAACATAAGCTAGCTTATTGACAAGTTAGTTGTAGTAATTTATGAGAAGCTTTTTGCCACCTTTAATTATAAGACTATCTCCATCAATGCATTTCAATATCTATACATTCCAATATTGCAAACTTTATCTATTATACTCAAATGCACGCCAAATGCGACCATCCCTAGCCTCCACTCAATCCCATGGAGATCCGTAGCTAAAATGACCTGTTATATATGTCATTTTAAGAAAAAAGGATAGGCTAACGTCTACCGAGAACATACAAGTTATTAAGAACGGAAATAAAGCATTAAAACATAACTTATAACTATGAGAATCCATGCAATATTAGATCCACAATGAAGTAAAAACAATCCAAATAGACGAGGGAGACCCAAATCCAAATCGGTGGCGAAATACATAATGAAATCGTCCGACGATATAATGATAAAAACAACCACTTGGTCTACAATTAGGATTACTTGGCTCAACCACCCTCGATCTATTGCTCGTGGAATCTCAAATTCAGCCACACTTGACATATACTTTGGCATTGTTTGGTAAAAATAAGGTAGCTTATAAGTTAACTTATAAGTCAGCTTATAAGTCAGGTACATGTTTGGATGGACCATAAGTTAACTTATAAGCTGACTTATAAGCTAGCTTTTTGAAAAGCTACTCCTACTAGCGTTTAAGTGACTTATGAAACTTTTTATTTTCTTATTCCAAATATACCCTTCTACTTTTTATATTATCAATTTTTAAACATGCATTTTTTGTCATTTTACAGTCATAAGCAGCTAGTTTTTGCCGAACGTAACTTATTCATCAGCTACCTTATCAGTCATCAACTACTTTATCAGTCATAAGTTAACTTATCGGCTAGTTTGCCAAACATAGCCTTTGAGATATCCAAAACCCAAATTTGGATATTATTCCTCTTACTTTTCCCTCCAAATTTGGTTATTAGGTTACAACGTTGGAAAAAAGTCCCTTTGGGCACAAGATTCAGACGGAAGAATCTCTCCTACCAACCAAACTAAGGTTCGATCTTCTTCTTCTCCGCTTACTAATTTATCTTCTTTTCGCTTTCCTGATTCCAAATATGAAATCGTTCGTGTTTTTCGGTGTTCGATCTTCTGTTTTTTAATCGATTTGTTTGGAAACAGTTTCGATTTCGTCTCCATTTTCACACAATTAACTTTGTTAGTTTACGAATTGAATCTGGTTTGATTAGTTATTGAATTTGTTTTTGTTGTAAATTTTAAGAAGCTTAACAGAGAGAGTAGCAAAAAATAAGCTAGCTTATAAGTTACCACATGTTTTGATGAACCATAAGCTAGTTTATTGATAGTAGTATTTCAGGAGTTTTTTGTCGCATTTTCCGATTATACCCTTGTTAATATTAGCTATTATACCCCAGGATACCATATTTTGTCATTTTGCATATTAATAAGCTTGTTTTTGCCAAACATAAATTATTAATAAGCTAACTTATTGGCTATTAACTAGCTTATCAATCAACAACTAGGCTATGAGCTACCAGCTAGTTTGCCAAACACAGCTTATGGTATTTTCAGACTGTTCTCAAGATAAGCAATATGCAACGTATATGGATTATAGACCAAAGTTAGACGACAAGGTTTTAGTAGAGCCTCTTATTGTGATCCTCGGGGCTACTATTTAGCATGTTAAATGTGTGATTTTAAACAAGTCCCAAAATTTATTACACTGTTGAGAGCCTTTAATGAACGAACGTAAAACTATAGAAATACGTCTCATAACCGCCTCTATAATTTGTATATTGGTTATCTCATTTTGCATTGTAAATCAGAAGCTTTTAGGTGTAACATGGCCTTCAAAAGATTAGAACGTCTGTGGCAAGCCTAAAAGCTTTTCATGTTTGATTGAACTTGAAATTCCAAATGGTGAAAACAACGTTGCAGTTGAGAATAGAGTTGAGACGGTGGTCGATGAAATGAGGTCCAAATTGATATCTATCGCCTTATGCCCCATCCATCGATTGTGCCGATAACAACAATGGCTATGGTGAGGTGTTAAGACTTCCATGATTTCGACACATTTGGGGTAATATCGGGCCTTATGTTTTGATCATATAAATATGGGTGGTGATCGTAAATAATTCTATAGGATATGGTATATGTTTTAATGTCCAAAAATCTAAAATTGGTGTAAATATAGCTAAAAGGGACGAAATCGATCTCTAAAGAGTAGGGATGGAAACATATGTATTATCATTTTTGCTACATTTTAATGATACTATTAAAAAAAACACAGTTAGTGTTATATATTTTACTTGAGGTGTATTCTTTTGTAAATCTTGTAAAGGTTGTAAACCAATTTTAACCGTTCATATAGTCTATCTATTTAATTTCATAAATATGTCCATCGTTTTAAATATAAAATGTTTATCATAATTAATTAACTGTAATCATCTTCTATAAATATTCAAATCATAATAAATAAACCTTCATTATTTCTATTATATTGGTTTACAACCTTTATTTAAGGTTTAGAAAAGAATATTCATTTATTCTACTTTAACACCATCTAAATATTTAAGTTGTGATTCTAGTATTATCTTTTTTTCTTTTTTAATTATGGGTATTTATACCAACTTACGTGTGTGAGGGTACCTTAACGTAGTACTCTATGGAACCCTGAACTTAACATTCGGGATTTGAAAATGATATGATTTATTGATTGAACAATGAACAGATTCTTTTCAACAATGAAAATGACCCTAATTATGTGAAGTATACTAAATACCATAAACGAAAGGACAAATGGATCTAGATTGAACATATATCAACTCGTATCATGATATATAGATAAAGCGACATCAAATCTTCGAATAATATGATTTATTTGAAACAACTGAGATTTCAGTTAGTTGTAGTCGAACAAGAAACAAAAAAAAATTCGTAGGACGTCGTGTATGTTCAAGTCTAGTGAGAAGCATCTTCTTCTTCACAGAATTTCGTATACTCTTTCGAACCCATTAAGGCATCCAACTCTGATGGGTCGCTCGGCTTCACCTTAATCATCCATCCATCTTCATACGGGCTCGTATTGATCTTTAAATGTTACAAAAAGTTTTCTTCTTAGTCATTAATAATGTTTTAAGGTCAAATAATGTATTTTTCAAACTGAAAACAACGTATATGCACGAAAAACAAGAAACAAGAAAATAAAGCTAGGGATGGTCGAAAATTACCAAACCAGGAGTCTCGGAGAGCTTCGAGTTCACCTCGACGATCTCTCCAGAGACCGGGGAGTTAATGTCACTGGTGGCTTTGACACTTTCAACTGCTCCGAATCCAGTGGCTTTCGTCACCGAGCCACCGACATCCGGCAAATCCACAAACACCACCTCTCCAAGATGGTCCTGCATTTATTTTCCAATTGTAAACAAGAATTCTAGGCCACATTAGAAAGCTATCTTTTAGCCAATAGTTCATGCAGATACCCTTACATAAATCCTACAATATTTCGCGTTTTCAATTAGAAGCATGACCTTCAAAAACCGATTCAGACATACACAAAATTAAGCCCGAGTCTTTTGGTACAAACTCATCTACCATGACCCAAACCAATGGCTCGGGCTCAGGCTTTGGCTAAGTTTTTTCAGTCCGAGCCTGAGTTTTTTCAGGCTTGGGCTTCGCAAAAGCTCTGAGCCTGAGTTTTTTCAGGCTCGGGCCTACTGACTCGAACCAAGTAAGTTGGTTCGAGTTAGACTCGAATACAGCCTAGAAATAACAATAAAAGAAAAGAACCTGAGCATGGTCAGTGATACCAATTGTAGCAACAGCACCTTCATGCTTGACCCATTCATGTGAATTTGCATACTTCAACCCATCAAGAACTACAATACCCACCAATGCACATATGAATATTCCTCAAAAGAGAGAGACAATTGGAAAGGGTAGAAATGTAAAAATTACCTGAAGAGAAGCATCTTGAAAGAGGGGAGAAATGAGGTCTGGAAACAGAGGAGGAGAGCCTTAGAGCATTGGCTGTGGAAGAAGCCCACATTCTAAGAGCCATTTAGTCTGTGAGTGTGTGTGTGTGTGTGTTTTGTGTGTGTGTTTTTGAGTCCAGAAGAAGCACATATGATGGAGATTGAGTAGTGGTGTTTTTAGAAGGTTTTTGTTATCTTTAGATGAATGGTGGGCAATGAAGGCCTCATCCTTTGAACTGTTTTTCAAGGGCTATTTGCTTTTCTATTTCTTTTATTCTTTTTCCCATGTTATTGGATATCATTTTAAATGATATTTTTAAAAATGTATTATAAGATATATTTTATGTTTTTGCTATTACTACACTAATTTCTTTGCAAAATATATTTTTATCATGTTATTTTTTCCTTTAGTGATTTAATATTATTATTAAAACAATGCAATGGTTATTTCGATTAAAAAAATGATAAGTTTAGATTTAGCTCCATTTTCTGTCTTATTACAATAATCTCTTGCCAAAGAATTACAAAGTTTTTTTTTTTTAATTGAGGTTATTTATGCATCTATTATTATTGTTATACAAAAATGTGGGTTTTTATTTTTACCCATACCATCAAAATGTAGTTAAGATAAATGTACATGTATGTGTAGTTAATTTGTCCACTATTTTTTTCGAGAATTATTTTCATTTAATGAAAAATTATTCTTGCTTTTAATATAAAGACCGTTAAAACCATGACACAAAAACTCCGAGATTATTCTCAAGTTGATTTTATGATAACCATGCAAATAAGAGACAAAACACACCTTAAAGAAAGCGAACTATTACATGATATGACAATTTTGTCCAAACTTTTTTCCTACCGTTTCTCTTAGATTGATTTCCATGAAAAAAAAAAAAAAAACTAAGGTCGAATATGGTAAGTGAAATCCTGAATTCAAAAACATTTTAAAAGGAACACTCGAATCATCAAATATCTGCATACATCTTATCTCGCATTTAAATGAGATGTATTGTGTATGTTTTGTTTGGTTACTGATAGTTGGCAAAACGAACCACAAGCTACAACTTAAAGCTCCAACATAACTTAAACCAATGCTCGTAATTTAGCACACACCTGAAAACAAATAGAATGTTCAAAACACATTCGTATCTTCATCGATCAATACAAAACCGAGTCAAAATCTTGGAAAATCCTTTTCTACACAACAAACTAAACCTCAAAAACGCAAGGGGGGTCTACTTCCGTTTACTAATGTACCAATTGAAAGGCGAAAAAGAAAAAGAAAACGTTACATACATTTGTGATAGATGATATAACAAAGCAATAAACATAAGGGTTCCGAACCAGTTGAATAGCGTGCATCTGGAACTTTACACGAGTTCGGTTGAAGCAGATAGCAACGGTAACAGGCATCGTATCAGCAAGCGCAACCACCGGATGCAGGCTGGGAAGAAGTCACGCTTGAAGACTTTAGATTCACATCGACCATCTCTTCGTGTTTTGTTGAGGAAAGTGTTTCCATTCCTGGTAATGCTGCTGCTATTTTCCGAAATAAAGCCTGTAATCAAGATTCACTTGTAAGAAACCACTTGCATATCAACCATCGATCTTTCTTAATTGGTTACTACCCTTGTCCATCAAAATTGCGACATTTTTTGTTGGAAAGTTCGTAAATGACAATTACTACTTCCGTTCCAAAATAAGTGTCTATATTTCTATTTTAGTTTATTCCCAAAATAAATATCTAATTTCAAAGTAGGGTCTACTTTACGATTCCATTCTTATATTATGACATGAGAAATTCATTACTCTCTAACCAAGGGCAAATTTCCATTAAGTGAATTGTGCAATAATTACACAATACTTAACATGTGTGCATTTTTCGACAATTATTTTGGGAAGGAAGGAGTACAAAGTACCACTGGGATAACAAAAAAAATTAATGCTATCGAGTTGGATGCAGTCCGTAAAATTTTCATTTTTAGAGATTACTAAAGGGTTTTTATGGCATTCAAACACTTTCTTTGAATTATGTGTTGGATTGAACATTGCCAGCTTCTAGCAGGACACAGGGTAGTATCAGTATCATGTTAGTCACACTCAATAGAATGTATCTAGCTCGGGTTCATGTTGCTAGACAGCTTATATTAGCAATGATAACTAAAATCACTTGGTGCATCAATAAATGTAATAATGTGTGTGTGTGTGTGTGTGTGTCTTTTTTTTTTTCACTTTGGCAGAGAGATACCTTTATGTTGAACCCAGCTTTAGCACTGGTTTCGATAAACATGACTTTGAGCTCACCAGCTTTCGCTTCTCCTTCCTCTACCGAGACTTGCCTGAGGAATCATCAACAAAGGACAACATGAACTGGTGATAAGTTTCATCATCAAGACAATCAACTGAGCAACAGTCCAAAAGAGTTTGCCTTTTCATACTTGTTTTTGTTAGTTGTTGTCAGTAAAGGGGAATGCAGAAAAACAAACCATTACATTTCTTTTTATCAGAACTTTCTTTTGTGGAACCGATTCAGACTTCGGGTTTTTATGTGGGTTAAGCATTTGAACTTTCATCTCATGTGGTTCACTGTATGTAAATATATGTAAATTTAGAAGCCTTTACGTCATTAGCTCTCATAGTCTAGCCATACATTGCAGAAGCGGGTTAAGAGTCCCACATCGGTTAGACTTGAACAATTTATCCTACATATATATTGTTCAAGTTTAAAATGGACATTCTTAAATCCATGACCTTCTGCTCTAAAATGGACTAACTTCAATAACTGCTCCAAGAATCAGTCTTTGATCACAATTATGATGGAATAAGAGGGCTCTTCTTAAACAACGGAATAAGGATTTGCTCATAACCAATAAGCAGCCACGTGATTCTAGCTTGACTAAAAGCACCCGTTAATTCTGCTAGCTAATATATACCAGGCATTTTCTCTGTTGGTCTTTTGCACATACAACTTATATACATAGCTTCTGGTTAGTTCCTAAGAATTTTTTTGACTTTATGAAGAATTCCATAGCAAACTAAACCGATTTCTTGGTATAGAATTCATAAATGGTACTTCTTTCTCAAAGGCAAGACAGGGATCAGCTGTAAAAATAGCAATTACAGAATTGAGATGGACAAAAGCAATGAAAATGGTTGTATGATGGCCTTTATTGGGTTGTTAGTAGGTGGAATGAAGTATTTGTAGTGCTTCACCTTTGTTAGGTGGTCAAAAGAGTTTCAAGTGAATTTCTAGGCTTCTAATATCTGTTTTAAGGTCTACGAGTCTAGCAACACAAATTTTTAAACAGAAACATCTAAAGTAGACCCTTGGATACAGTGGTAAATAACTGAATACAGGTGACTTATATTAAGTATAAGGAGAGGTACGGTCGGAAACAATATGAAAATATGTAGTGACGAGTAAATTAATTGACTGGAGAAGGGCTAGCACTTATCTACTTATCTTCTAAACCAACTTGGTTGTGATAGAGCTTTGTCAATTAGACTGACATCTGTAGTTTTTTCTCTCGTCAACTATTAAGTTAAAAGATTTCCTTAAGGCAAGATCCACTAGTTGGGAAAGGAATGGCCACAGGCTTTGCACTCTGCCTTTCTTGTATTTGGATTTTGGACTCTTCAATGCTATATGCTTGCTCTCTCTGCATGTGTCGCCTTCTTTGGTCTTTACCTCCTGTTATTGCTGGTTCCCTCTCTTTAAGGCTAGACCAAGGGCCTCTTACAGAGTGGTCATGTCTTGTTTCATTTTAGAGAAAAAATGGCAACTTTGATGCTAAGTTTGGCGGTCTCCATATATTTACTTGAATAACAATATAATCTAATGCAGTTCATCAAATTTTATAACTACAAAATATCAGCAGCTGTCATCAGCAATCAACCAGTAGAAATTACACAGTTAAGAAGGAGCACCTTTTGTCCACAAGGTCAGTCTTGTTTCCAACCAGAACAATGATAACATCACTACCTCTTTCTGCACGGACCTCCTCAATCCACTTTATAGTGTTAAGAAAAGTCTGCCGACCTAATCACATATGCAGGAAACAAATAGGAAAGTGATTACTGGGACTATAGATGCAAAGCAAAAAACTCAAAACGTGAAACTTTGTGAATTAGCATATATTTTGGATCCAAAGTTATTGATGGAGAAAGAAAAAATAAGATATATTTCAAAAGATAATGCTTCAGTTATTCATACTTGCAACATCGTACGTAATGACAGCCACAGAAGAATCCCTTATATAACTTGGAATGAGACTCCTAAATCTCTCTTGCCCAGCCGTATCCCTGAGATGATAATGGATAATTTTAGTAAAAGATACTCATCAAAAGAAAAGTGCAAGAATTGCCAAGACAAGTGAATTCCCCAGTAATAATGCTCAGAAAGATATTTGCATCTTAAAGCATCATATTTGTACTAAGCAAGTGTTAACATTAATGTTCCTAACCAATAGCAAACATCTGATGGCCTGGCTGTACACAGGTTCCTTAAAGAGAGAGGCCTGCAAGGATATTAGTTACTGTTGGATAGAAAGAGAGAGAGTTTCTCTCTGACAAAATTCTCCCTCTGCAGGCCTCAACAAGGCAGAATCAAAGAGAAAAGTGTGGGAGGAGGACTGAGGAGTATCACAAGAGTGAAAAACCAGGACATGTAATTTAGGGATAGGTATAGTAAATTCAGGACAGATGTAGTGTACTTGCACGGGATAGTCTGAATAAGGGCAGAACATCTTACCACAACTGCAGACGAACTGTCCGATCTTCAAGATACATCGTCTTTGACAAGAAGTCAATTCCAATGGTTGCCTGATGAATGTAGAACATAATCCAGATTAAGGTTTGAGTTTGAGCTCGATCTATGAGAGCATGTCAACATTTAACATTCATATACCACAGAATTCTTTGTTTTAATTTTCTGGTGATAATTTAACAAGTTTCTAGGAACAGCTGACCTCATGGTTCAGTCATTTAGACAAGATAGCATGGTAGATCATTGGTCGCACAAGAACAATGGTACAATAAGTTAGTAGATGGATGATAAGATACTATTGCATAAAGTGGAAAAGGGTGGCCCAAGTGCATCAAGGCTATGAGGGCGTATGGTAAGTCTTCCTAGTTCCTACACGTCTTTCCCTTGCATTTTTTAAGAGATTGTATCCATGAATGTATTCTATCAAGTATGATTAACCAATTCAACAGAACTCAAAGATCAGAATAGATCTGCATGACAATAAAATGTAAGTCCCTTCCATCGTGACCGCTGACCATCCTAATGTCCCTAAATGCCTTCTATTTAGAAACTTATTAATATGTAAATGATCATGATAAAGCTATTATGCTAATGCTATTTTATAGTAGCACGGTAACCCATAATTTACAAATTACAATAGAGACCGATCTTCTCCGTATTACCAAGGCAAATATTCATGGGCACAAACTCAAGTAGTCAAATACCCTCAGCAACATAACACAGATGTGACATTCACCATAATATTAACCTAACAATAACTTTATCATATAAATAAGGGCCCGAATCTATTACCTAATTATAGAAGACTTACTATTTATTTTGATTTGTTTCCAATCTGTTGTGACATGACGATAGTCCAACAATGTAAATAATCACATGCACCATAAACAGAGTTCTAAAACTGCCAACTGCTACTCCCATAGTTCTTAGACTACAGTCCTTTGGCATAATCAATCTGAGGATACGTTCGATTGAACTTGAAATGGATCATATCATAGGCTTAACGTCTCTATCCTATAACTTTCTATAATAGTTCACCATGTATTCATTTTTACCTGAAACTTCTACAAAGTCCTATTTATCTGCTAGTGTAAATTCAGTTTCCCTTACAGTCAAACTGAACAATTTTCTTCAAACAGAATACACTACATTCAAGAACTAAATATTGATTTTGACTTTTGGAATCAAATTACCATTTACAGACTCAGAATTTTTATAAACCTATTTAAAATTAGAAACAAAAGCTAGTTAAAAGTTACAATCACTAGAAATGTTGGTGATCTTCCAACTAACATCAGTTCTCATGTCAATTTTACATCCAAAATACAATCTATAGAAACCACAAAACATGACCTATGAAATTTGGATCAAAAATCTCCGATCAAAGATTTAATCTTAATGAGATCATGATCTTATCTTCACCAATTCAGCTCACTGAACAAAAAATCAATCACCTAAAACTCAAAAAAACTTGCTAGATTCATAAAACACACTCCAAATCAGAACCACAAACTCATACTAACAGATACAAAACCAAAAACACTACAGATCTGCATATAACAAACGAAAAAAACAGGAAATGCGACTTAATACAATCAGATCGCCGATTTGATCTGAAATTACACTAAACTGTATGATGATCTGAATATCTGATTGAATGATTGTACAGAGATAACAAATTTGGTACCTGATAAGATGTATCGAACTTATCATACATAAATCGAGTGATAATGCTGGTTTTGCCGACGGATTGATCGCCTAAGAACACCAGCTTATACTTCGCTAGTGCTGATACTGGTGCCATTGTTATTGAACTTCGATTTGATCAAATCACAGCAATCGAGTAGTGTTTGAATTTGATGATTTGGTGAAGAAATTTGCAGATTTTGAGTTTGAATAGATTCACTGTTTTTCGCAGATGATTTTGAGTCTTCGTTGCCCAAATTCAAACAGCTTATTGTGTACATGTTTTCATTTGTTATGTATTCAGCAGTCTATACAGCCATTTTTTATTTTTATTCAAATTTCGTTTTATTTTTTGTTTTACAAGATTTAAGTTAAAAGTAAACATAAGATCTTTGGAAATGATTCATGTTCAAATTTAGGTATTTTGTGCAAAGATATTGTGAGATTTTTGCAAGGTTTCCAAATAGCCAAGGCGTGGCGTGGCGCAAGGCCAAGCCTCAAGCCTTGGAAGCCACGGCAGGTCATGGTCATTTCCAATGCGTGACTTATGGCGGCAAATATCTATATCATATGTATATTATACACATTACATATGTTTTCCCATTTTATTATCAATGAATAAATTATAATAAACAGTTTAAACAAAGTTTATATCAGAAACTAACAAATAAGACATTAAAAGACAAGTTAAATCACAATTCGTGTTACAAAAACGCCCATTACGCCATGGGTGCCTCAGGCGTAACGTGGCGTGGGACACAAGCCTTAAGCCACGGCGCGCCATGGCGGCTGTTGCGGCGAGCTATTTTCGAACATTGGATTTTTGTATTTTATAAGTTTTCTCACCTTCTCTTTTTTCGGTTATTGTATATTTTAGATATTTAATTATAGTTAAAAAAAAGTATTAGATAATAACTTAATCGTTAATTAATACATCCCCTAGCTTTAGATGTCATCGGTCAAATCTCTCTCATTGTTACGAGGTTATCTCTTTAAAAGTGTAAATTAGACGGAACTTACAACATTAAGTTTCAGTATAAATCAACTAATAAGTTTATATAACACGTTCTATAAGTGTTTAGAATGTTAATGGTGTTAAATCGATAGTTAGATGTGCTTAAAAGTAGATATGTGTGTTACAAGTGTTGGGTTAGCTTCAGTTTCAGTGAGAAGTGGAGGTTATTGTAAGAAGCGGTTATCGATTGTTGGATGAAAAATAGATGCATAAAGATGTACCGAATCAATTACATTCTAAAGCACAATTCATGAGAGGACATGACGTAAAGGAGATTCAGCAATTTCGATTCACTTCTCACGCTTATCAACATTAACTCAACTTCTCATACGATTTGTTGCCTATATATAAGTGTTTATATGCAAAAAGAATAAAGAAAATAATGTAGAATTGACTAAGATTGGACTACCATTTGACTCTCTTGGTTGTGCAAGCGACTTGTGAGTAGACTACACAATATGGACATGACTTGAAACCGACTTTGGATTAGGAAGTCGCAACTTCTAAAACCATAATATGTATGTGTGAATATGTGTGAGTGTGTGTATATATATTTAACTAATTGAATGTTATGTGTTTATATGTACTAAAACAATTAGAACCCGAAAAGTTATACCATCAACGTTACATGTGAAAACCTATATTTTACTATGTGTGTGAGAATGTATACCGATGAAGTTAAAAATGAATGGCAACTTAAGTTCAATGAGGACCTACACATTATAAGAGCCATCTCCAACAGCATTCAAAATAAACAAATGGGTATATTTCTTCCTAAATATGTCCAACAGATTGCTATATCTTTGCTAAAAGAAATTTAGAGTTTTTCTAATATAGAGATTCCAATATTACATGATAGAAAACATTTTTTAATAGTTTCACAATTACATAATTTGTTGTTTAATTAAAAGTTTATTGGATAAAATATATATGTTATTTTATAGATATAATGATGAAAATTCTAATAGCAAGTGGTTAATCATTAAAATAATTTTAAGATTTTAATCTTTTACTATTTAGAAAATTATGCAAACTGTTGAATGTGCTCTAAGGGCCATTGCACGCTCAAATCAATGTAGTAGACACCACAATATCAACATAGAGCTTTTGAAAACAATTCGTTATATCAATTATGTACATGTATACAAACAGTTTTTAATAGTGTTCAATAATGCATATTTGTCTTGTAAGTTGTTTTAAGCAAAACCATGTTTGTTTGCATGTTTTCTAGTGTATCAATATGAAAAACAGTTGGTATATGTAATAAGATTATTTCATATGATATGTTTTTAAAGCTATCTTAGAATTACACCCGTAATTCTCTAGTTTAATAGTTGACTAGTCATATATATCAGGAAAGACATCGTTATAACAACAAGAGAAAGAGAACAATCTAGTTAAGTATCATGTGTAGATTATTATAAGGAAATGTTCTAGTTGTTTTCATCACACATTTGTCTCCAATTTTTTTTATTTGGATGTAGTGTATTAGTCTTAATATTAAATCAAACGTTAGTCATCAAAATTATCTTATAAAAAGATTTGTTACCAATTAGTCTAACCTTGAACGAATGACAAGAAGAGTATGACATTTTTGCCAACGTTTTGGTCCATACATATGTTTTAAGTCTATTTTCAACATTTAACTATTAAGTAAAAAGAGAAAAACCTATTCAAACTCATAAGAAATCATATGTTAAAGGTCATGTAATCAAATTATTGATTAAAAGATAAAGGAAACGTATGTTTGGATTACTTATGATTTTATTAAATTTCATATTTTCGTCCATTAAGTTTTTCATAAAAAAATACAAATACCATGTCTTGCTCAAAACACTGCAATAATTAAGACAATCAAATCAACACATTGTCAAGATCAAAACAAAATAGCTACCGAAACATAACAATTAATAAATTGAGATATGCTTGTTAATACTTTGATTGATTATTAGCTCGAGGTGTTAGTTTTTCAAATTGTGACTTAATGATATAGAAAATGTTTTATTCAGTAAGTTTATAGGCAAAGCTTTGAGTAGAAACCCCACTTATTCCAGAACTTGAATCTCTCAATTAATTTACTTTTTTCCATCTATAGGAAAACTCTTTCAAACAAAACTATTTCAATCTATAAAGATTACAGTAATCTATAATATGATTTATGGAAAGATAAGTTAGACACTTTCGTAAAAAATTACTAAAAATAAACTATGGTTCTCTATCTGAAAGAAGTTGAAAGTACAGGGACTAAATATGTTGTTAACCTTAAATTTGAAAAAACTAACGATCTTTCTTTCATAGACCGATAGACGAAAAGAACGATAGAAAGCACTGAAAAATCCCAAATCCCCAAATCCGTACACACAGTAATCCGCCATAGTCGTATCTCTATGCTTCTTCCTCTTTGAAACAGGTTCATCCTCTATACGAATTCCAGAAGTTACACAATCCAATTGCACAATTGTTCTTCTCCTTATACTTGATAACCGTTTTTTTTTCGAAAATTTGGCATCCGCTTTTGTTTTCATGTGTTTATTAGATCGGTGATTGTAAATTAGACGTTGTAAGCTTTATAAACCCTAAATTAATTTTACTTGATGTTAAATTTGCGTGTATAAACCCTAAATCGATTGCGTATACGTTCTCATTTTTTGGATTTTTGTTGTTTTGGATTGAAATTGATTAAGTTCGTCTGATTTTAGGTTTGCGTTTCTTCTGAATTAGACAGGATGGTTGGTTTGGAGATGAACGATTGGAAAAGTGAGTTTTCATTTTTTAACAGCTTGTTCTTATATGCTTAATTGATAGCAGTAGGATATGTGAATTTGACTATGATGGAGTTAAACATGTAGTTAGTGATAATTGAAAACTTTGTTGATAAGTATGCAAATCATTGGTACCAATGGCAGTTGCAGAAAGTAGAGATATCGATGCGAATTATAAATTCGTTGTAATTTTATGTTAGGGAAAATGTTGCTTATTTATAACTTGTATGCTAAGTTTTTGGACACCTCTGAAAAAAATGATGAAGATGACTGAACTATCCGTTGTTTTTTGTACTGATTTACATTTTATAGTATCAACTCTTATTATTGCCAACAATGATGCTATAAATCATTGTATAGCGGTGTTTGAAATTTGATATTTAGAACAAACGGCAAAAGATGGAGCTGTAAACACATAATGATCATTGATTAAGGCCACTAGCGATGTCTGGCCTTGGTTACACCATAGCTTATGAATGATACATGCTGTGAAGCAAGTGTAGGCCTCTGGATCTTAGGGGCACTAGATGTGTAGTTTATTGGCTTGAGCTGGGACATTGTGAGGTCCTTTGGATGAGCTCTCTGAAGGCTGAACCCCTGCCTTGATTGCTTTTTACAACAAATACGTTTGAGATTGTACATTTGTACTTTTGCTGGCTCAGTTGGAGATTGGAAACTTTTAAAATTTGAGGTTCATACATTCCATTCTCCAATCATCTTGTCACATAGATTTGATTAGCCTTCCTGCTCTATGAAAACTGGTGCTTCAACTATTCTTTGTTATGTTTTTCATCCAACCAGTGATAGTCACTTTTCTACAGGACTGCTGACAAAAGCATTCACAATTAATTAAGATTTCTTCTCTCTCCCTCTCAGACCAATAAAAAGGAACATAGTTTTATTAAAATGTTAAACTATCAGTCTCATGTCAAGTAATGTTAGACTATCGGTCTCATGTCTAAGTAATGTGCAACTAAATGTACCCCATAAATAAGTTCTAATTATTGCAATTAACAAGATAACTTTAGTTTGAAATTTTACCACATAAGAAATGTGCAACTAGTATGGGTATGTCCAAATGAACATTGTTAGAATTTTAATGGGGATAAAGAAGTATAATTACTGAGTAATAATGGTAACATGGATTTTTGGCAACAGATGAACTTTTTGTATTTGTTGTGAGTACTGAGAACCTTCTCTAAGGATGATGCCTTGTTGTAACTGAATCAGTGATTACACGAGTTCCAATTTTGTTATCGGAACATCTCAGTAGACCATAAGTTACCTTTGAAACTAAGCCAAATAAGTAATGTCCCATATGGTACATAGTTCAGGTTTCAATTTTTGTGTTTCTACTATCAATACTCTAATGCAGCTCATTTTTATTGTAAATATATCGCCACCTTTTCATCTTTCACTAGGATGTGTTAATGACATTAATAAGCTTTATTTGTGCGAGTTATTGATATTTTTTTCCCGGAAATATTTGTCCACTAAGACAGTTTCTTTCTTGCGATGAAACAGAAATTGGACTGGGATTGACTGGATTTGGGTCTTTTTCTCGTTTTTGGGAATCATTTTCTTCTTCGACAAGGGGCTACTTGCAATTGGAAATGTTGGTGTCTTTCAGTACTATTCGGATTTTTTGGATCACTCCTTATTCTATTTTCATGTTTTGCTTATTGGTGATGCTAAGATGACAATTACTGACAATGGGTCAATTTGGTTTGGTACTGAATCAGATCCTATTCATCTCAGGAGTGATAATGACCATTGGAATCAAGCCCTCCTTGCAATTTTTCATGAAGCGCAGCAACTTTAAGGTTTTCAAATACTAACTTACTCTCTGTCCTTCCTTTCATAATATCATGTTTGTGTGCTGTTGTATTCTTTTCCAATTCTATTTAGCCTTTTGCTTCACTGCATGAACAGGGCACATTTCTTTTGGTATCGGCTTCTTCTTTGTCATCATTGGGTGGCCTGTAATAGGAATGGCTGCAGAGGCTTATGGATTCATTATCCTCTTCAGGTTTGCTTTATATAATTTTCGTGAGGGTGATTACTTTGATTTTGCTCGTAGGACTTGCAGTTAGTTACTTATGATGCACTTTATGCAGTGGCTTCTGGCCCACGCTATCAGTTTTTGTGCAGAAGGTACCTATTATCGGTTGGGTGTTTCGACAACCTTACATTAGATCGGTATGCTTTTCTGCCCTAAGAGTATTGATCTTTTTCGGTTGAATATCCTCCTTTCTATTTGGTTATCCCGCAACCATTGACTTAAGAAAGCCTTGATCAGGAACTAGTTGGATTTTGTGGAAATTAGTTTTCAATTTATCATAAAGGTAGTGTTTGGGTCATGGGGTTTGGAATAGAGATTGAAACCTATTTACTTCATTTCCAGTTGATTTTAATTCGTATCCAAATTCATGCCATTGAATGGTAGATTTTTGACATTTTGTGGTTTAAACACTAGTGGGAGCTATAACTAACTTGCTTAAGATAATTTCAGCAATTCAAGGGAGAGCTTAATCTGTGATGGTTGTAAACAGTATGCAAATTCATGCCAGTTTTTTTTAATAAAACAATTTAGGATGTTGTAAACAGTATGCAATTGATGAGTTTCACTTTTGAACTGTATCCTTTTTAGTTAAAATTTTGAAGTTTATCCATTTAACCCTTTAGCAACAAAACATAACCCAGTTTGATTCTACATGTTATTTCCGGATTATGCTTCGTAATTTCTTTAACATAAATGATTTAGATTTTGGATTTGGTAATATATTGAAGTCTAATACTATATGCTTTAATTTTCTCCGTGCATTTAATTTCGAATATTTACTGATTAAAAACTACAATTCTTGGTTTTATCTACATAGATCTTTGAGCGTTACCGTGGCAAAAGGGTGCCTGTATAACTCGAATCTGGGCTGCACCAACTTGTGACCCCTTTAAACAGTTTGGGTTCAAATCACTGACATACAGTGGAGCGTCATCGGTCCATCTATGGGTTCGTACGTACAACTTTAACCTCTTTTTTTGCTTGTTAAATTAGAATTGTTATAATATTTTTTTTTCTTCTTCAGGAAATCTTGCCAATTTGGTTGTGTACGTTTTCTAGATTTTCATTTTTTGATCTTTTTAGTTCCAACACCATCCATGAACTTCAATTTACAGGTTAAAATGTTTTAGGTGATTATCTACTGAAGGGAACATATCAGCTTGGACCATAAAAGTTAAACTTCATTTGGACATTACATTATAAGCCTAGAGCCTTAATACTTTTATAAATACAATGATTTTCTAAAATAAGATAATATATTACAAAGACTGGAGTTTCATTCCCCAAACTAATACCATGTATTCAGTCTAGTTCTCGGTTCCAAGTATTTGACAAAATAGGTATTTGAGATTCGGTATTTTCCCGAAAAACCCGAAACCGAACCGGAATATTAAGAAATAATTCTTTATTAAATACCTTAAGTATGTATATCCTCTCCTGAATAAATTAGTCCTATCTTTTTCTAATCAAGATATATCATTTCCTATACTACCCAAACTTTCTCCACATGTATCCAAAAATCAATACCCCTACATAACCATCTAAAAACCGGTACCCCTTCATTATTGAACTTTTGATTCTTTGGGACTAGTTTCGAAACATTATGAAGATATATTGGTTTGTGAATGGTTTTGATACGCATTTGATACGTTTTCATATGTTTGGTCCTAAGTGGTCCTAATACTGATTTTCTCTTCCCGAAACCGAAACCGAGCCGGTACATGCGGTTTGGTTTTTGGTCTACTTTTTAGTCCCAATTTTTTTTGTACCAAGTACCAACCTATTCGGTCCCGATTTCATCCCTAGTTTCATATACAAACCATGGAAGTTAATGCTTATTTTAGGAAATAATTGAATTATTTATGGAAAATGTTTGTGGTTCATTATTATCATTTCTTTAGATTAACTGATGAAGAAAGCAACCGACATATTTATAGGACCAAATATTCTTTTAAGTTATATGAAAAGGTAAGATTGGTTTATATTGTTTAAAGGGTATCTATGATTTATATTGCAACCTATTTCATTCAATATTAAATGAAACTTTCAAGTTATTAGATTAGAGGGTTGTTTGTTAGTAATCTACTGAAGTTAATAGGATTCGTGGCTTAACATAATTGTTAGTATACTAATGATGTAGAAAGTGGCTTAATTAGTAAGTTTCTAGGATAGCTTTAGGTTCAATTGTTTAAGGTCTTTCCAAACCTATTCCTTCTAATTAAAAATTATGCTCATTAATCATTCATTTATCAATCTACATAGACAACTTTATTCATACATAACTTAATGGAAAACCAACCAAACGACTCTTAATAGTTTTGCATCTTATATAGAAGTATTATAATATGTTGTTAGAACAAAGTTGAACAACCTAACATGTTTTTATCATTATGAAATATTAAGTCTTTAGGACAACATTGAGGGGCTATTTGTTTTTAAAAGATACATCTTATAACCTCTTATAAAAACAAACATCCCCTTAAGCTTACCTGATAAGCTAGTATATGTTTGGATGGACTATAAACTAGCTTATTAAAACGCTAGTTGGAGTAGCGTTTCAATTTGTGTGTTTTTTTTCAATTATACCCTTAGGTCGTGCGTAACGCGCCTTGGGTTCGGCGGGTTGGAAGCTATTGGCTTGAGCGGGTTGGGCGGGATGAGGGAAAAACGGCTTGGCCACACCGCTTAGCTTGTGTGTGTTGTGTGTGTATGGTGTGTGTGTGTGTGTGTGGTGTGTGTGTGTGTGTGTGTATGGTGTGTGTGTGTGTGTGGTGTGTGTGAGAGGGTTTGGAGGGTTGGGTACTAATAAGAGAGGGTTAATCAGTTGGGAAAAAGCTGATGTGGAAGTTGATGTGGCAGTGGGTTGGGAGGGTTGGGTACTGATAGCCTTATTAATATTAATTATTATATCCCAAGATCCCCTTTTTGGTCATTTTACATACTTATAAGCTAGTGTTTGCCAAATATAATCTATTTATAAGCTAGCTTATTAGTCAACAGTTAGCTTATAAGCTAGTTTGCCAAACACAACCTAAGTCTGAAAATTAAAAGGTTTCCAAACTTAAGACGTGTATATTTTATTTTTAAGAAAAGATTTGAAACTCTTAACATCTGTTGAAATTTTAAGAGGTGCATCATCTACCACTTATTTTTTATACGTGAAATCAAACTTCTGACTTCAGGCCAAGTAATAATAAGACTAGATGAATAAATCCACATAACTTTTTCATGATTTTTTGAAAAATGTTTTTATGACAACCGCTCAAGTTTTGTTTTAATGAGATGAACAATTATAATTAATGTATTTGATGTTAACCTTTTAGGAAGTGTCATCATACTTCTAGAACAAATGAAGACTCGATCGTTTCAGGGAAATGGGAGTGAATTTTCCACATTGTTTCCAAGTTTCTTAATTGTATAAAGTTAGATATCATTAATATTTTTTATTTACATTTCGGATTCTTATTACAACCAAGTGACCAACAACCCACCCGAACTTCACATTTTGAACAGGGGCGGAGCCATGAGGGGGGCAGAGTAACGGTTGCCCCCTAACATGTTCTTTTTAATATATATATATATATATATATAGGGGTGGGTTCAAATGTGAACCACTATTTGGTTGTGAACGTGAGGACAACCGAGAGCGTGACACGTGGCGGATGACTAGGCGCCATGTCAAGTCCATGGCGGATGACTAGGCGCGATTCATGGGGAGGGCATAAAATTAAAGGGGGGACCACACTCAAAGACGACGTGGCGCCTAGTCATCCGCCACGTGTCGCGCTCTCGGCTGTCCTCACGTTCACAACCAAAAAGTAGTTCACATTTGAACTTTCCTCTATATATATATATATATATATATGGGATATTTGGGTAATTGTCCCCTTAAAATAGTAGGCAGTTGCCCGTCTGTAACTACTTTTTTAGTATTAAGATTGTTGTTCAAAGTTTTTTTTTGGAAGAGGTATCCCAGACCACATTGGGCCCAGACTAATCATTGGCAATTTTGGGCCGAAGCCCGACTGCTAAAGCATGCAGCCCGGGGTCGAAACCCCCGTACCTCCAGAATGCGTCCCCCAGGGCTCGAACTTGGGTTCACCACTATGTAGTGCCCAAGCCTTACCACTAGGCTAACACTTTTTTTCCGTTATATAAATTAGTTTATGGCTTCACCCCTGATTTTGAAACAAATGAACTGGATGTTTGGTTAGATGAAATCAGACGATGATTAATAATTCGAAATAAAAGAAATTATTTGGTTTTTTATATAGCTCATTCCAAAAGCCCAAATTTAAATTCCATTTCAAATTGTGGCATAAAAGTTTATTCCTATTTTCCATATCTTGTCATATATATTTTCATCTTCTAACCTAAATCAAACAAAAAGAAATATTTTTTTAATTATGTATCAACAACTTGGTAAGGAAGTGCGATAAACTAATGATTCTGTAAAATTTTCATTAGTCATTGTTATTTTCAAATGATAATTATGGGAGAAGCTACCACTTACTTAACTTTTAGATTCAAATTAAAATCATGAGATTATACCAAACACGTTCTCATTTGCATCAAATAAATAATGACCGACAAAAACGGCCCACTCCTTTTATTTTACTGGTTCGTGATACTTTTATTACTGACTTGCTGACACATCGAAAGTTAAATGGTATAATTCTTTCGTCTATACGTGCAATGATTTATTCATTAAAAAAAAAGCTTAATTGTTCAAAATATAAATGTTAGTTGTGTTCTTTTGGGTTTTTAGTTTAAAGAATTTTGATTGTTCTATTTTAGTAGATTCAATAATTTATTTATTAGAAGTATATTTAAAAACGTCATCATTCAAAAAAGTAACAATTTGGGGTTTTTTTCTTACTCGTTCCATTTCTATGACAAAAAAATTTGTTATATAAAAGAATTATTTTTCAGTTATAAAAGGTTCCTCACACGACTTATTTTTAATATCTTTAAATTAATACCATAGAAATTAAATATTGTATTGATGTATTACCTAAATATAAATTGACTTGCTCCTAATATCTTCAAATTAATCCTGCAAAAATCAAATATTTTATTGGATGTATTACCTAATTATAAATTGAAAAAAGAAGATATATTATATGATACAATTCATCATGATTTATAAATAAATAATTAACTAAAAAGATTTTATGGCAATGCACATGTTTGTGCACATTCACCTAAGGTCCTCTGGAAACTTAATCTTGAAATTGTTGAGTCAAACACATCATGTTCAAATCCAATTCTTGCCTTCTTTGCTACATAAAGGTTACCAATTAATTTCACAAGAAAAGATAACAAAACCAAATCTTGATTGTAACAATCCAATCAAATCAAACTATACATGATATATTTTATTTGACGTTGGATTTTAAAAAGTTCTGATGTATCTGATATGTTTTTTATTTAAAATATGGTTTAGAAAGATAAGATGGATTTTTCATCTTCTCGAATTTGGTTTCAAGATCTTCACCAAAAGATATCGATAGGGTTGGTTTAATTTGATACGCGGGATTCATCTTTCTTTATTATTATTATTATTATTATTATTATTATTATTATTATTATTATATTATTATTATTATTATCAACTTTATATCTATTTAAAATGTTGAATACTAATCAAAAGTTGTTAGGAGCATATATCATATTAAAATATTAATAAAAAGAAACTTATGGTCTAGTATATGTTGGTTTCACATGCTATTATGACAAAGTCCTGTTTCAAAGTGAAAGATTGAATCAAAAGGGTGACCACAATGAAGCAAAAAATATATAAGGGGGAGCCCATGCCCTTGTGTTTTTGTTGCTTTATGATCATCCCATGCTATGAATTGATGAGTGTGATGCATGTCTTGAGATCCCAAGTCCCTTGTGACCACCATATGGACTCATCACATGCCAAACTACTATACTACATACAATCAATTTATTATTCATGGTCCTTTTTTATAATACATATATATGTATATGTTCTCTCTCTTCTCTCTTAGTGGGACTTTTTGATACTAGAATATAACAAAATAAAACAAAAGACATATATAAATGCAAATAAATATGTGGTTTTAAATTAGTAATAACTATTAAAGACTTAGGTTAGAAATGAAGACATAGAGATGGACCTAAAAAAATTCGAAACCATTTGATTATAAAAAGCAAAGCTATGGATATTTTATAAAATTATCATTAATCTATTGATTATTACCTTCTTTTACGTGCATGAGGTTTTGTGCGTAAGTCTTTTATTCTAAGATGGTGTTTGTGTTATCAAAATAAGCTCTTAATAGGTTTCATTTGGTTAGACATAAAACAATTCAAACCGCTTGTTTCTTTTTTCCTTTCTAGAGCATCTTAACCCTTGATGTTCATCGAAAGATTAAGTAATAGCTTAAACACTTAATTACCTCTTATTTCGATCCAGCATCATTCTTTTGATTTCAACGTCGGATTTAGCCCATATGCATCCTAAATTTGCAAAAACGCAAAATTGAAGATTGTAGTAGATCTATGTGTTGGCATTCTAGAACATCTTGAATCCCTTAAATCCGGCTTCAGTGTGTGAGATATGATTAAAGCTCCATAGCTCAATCTTGGTCTACCAAAATCGTTCTTTTGTTTCTTTTTTTTCTTTTCGTTTCGTTCTTTGATCATCGATGCTTACTTCAATTGACATATTTAATTATTTACGTTGAATTTTGAGGAATAAAATAGACAATTATACATATTCAGACGTTTATCGGTTTACAAAAAACAAACGATCTTATTGATTCATATTTCAGACTTCAACACCACCTCTTACAAATCAGAAGTGAAATTAGACTTTAGACTTCGGCATCTATTAAAAACAAAAGCCACATAAATGTTTTTAAAAGCATAACAAACTAGAAATAAAAAACTAAATATTAAAATATTACAAATGAGGTACGTAGATGCATCCCAGAACAAAAAAAAAAAAACTCTAGCAAATCAATTATACCAAGAAAAACTTTTGTTATTGTTATAATTTCAAACAATATAGAGTTGTACCCAATAAAATAATACAATGACACTTTTCATGATCTTAAAAACTTCTACCATATGATGGAGTGAAGCAGTGGCCCGTATCCCTGTATGCATCATATGGATTTGCCCTGGAAGACATACAAGAAATACAAGATATACAATGATGTCGAAAAGAAATCGATATGTTATTTTTAGGGGTTAACTACTCTGATCATCACCAGGGTCGACCAAGATTGAGCGATGCACATAAGATGAAAAGATAAGAATATATTTGAGGGTTAATTAGTCTTTTCCCATTTGTTGTCTTTTACGTTACCTATGATTACATTTTTCATCAATCAAACATTTTAAATTTTCATGATAGGAATTTATTCTTAGATTGAGTCCTTCATGTACAAATTTTATATCTAGATTCTTATTTTGAGTCTTTCACTAATTTGGTGTGTGTATATATATAATATATGTATGTATACGTGTCCATGCACATGGTTGTGCATATGTGTGGTTGTGAAAACAAAACACCATTGGTCCCATCATTTACATGGATGCCAATTCTATTCTTTATATATAATCTTCTTGTTAATGTGTGCATAAGAAAACAGAAAGAATTTTATTACCAAAAATTTCAATACAACATTCAAATCCACAACATTCCAAACTCTACCATCGCCAATGGAAATATTCGGTCTACGTGAATATATTGGGTCGGTTTTGTTAGGAACTTGAAATTGATTACGAACATGAAAACCGTTTACAACGCGATATGTTATATGTAGAATGTTCATCAAGAATATGAATAAGTATTCCGGATAAATAACATTTCTATATATAAGTATTCATCCTAAATCGTAGACGGTTCATGGGTTCGTAATAGAACTTCCTCTCTCTCTCTCTCTCTCTCTCTATATATATATATATATATGAGTTATTTTTAAGAATGAAAATGTCAAATAGATGAACAATGACCAAAATCTTGTGGGAATGAATGGTTTAGTGAGAATGCAAGAAAAAAGACGTTCATGTTCCTTTATTTACCTGCATTTCATAAATCTTCATCTATCTTCGTTTACTTATTTCTATTACCATTATTGAAACTTAAAAATATTCATGCATGTGAAAATGATTCTATATATGCGAAAGTTTGTGAGAATGATTAAAAGAGAAGATAAATTGATGAAATTAAGGCTTGTGCTTTTTTGTCAGCCATATGAAGGTAGTTAAAGTTTTTTTAAAGTTTAAAAAAATCAATTGTGTAAAAGTTCATATGTATAGAAAAAATCGTCATAATTGAACACTAGTGGCGGATCATTGTAGTTGTATCTGGACCAAGGACAAAGCCTTAAGAAACTCTACTGTTACTATCAACAAGAGCGTACACTTAGTATTTTAAATAAAGTATATTGTCTTCTATTTGCAAGTATCCACTGATTTGCATGGATTTCAAATTTTCAATTAAGGAAAAGGGGTGGACGGCGTTCATCTAAGGAAGCATAATTGTGATCACGATAGTTGTCTATTGCTCCATTACACAGTCGTTTTGAGACCATTGTCTGCATCTTACACGAATTAACATGAAGATTATTGTATTGGAATTACTATAGCAAGTCAACTAATACATTATACATGGTGTTTTCACTCAATAAGGAATTGGATGCGAAGGAACGAGAAGTGAAGCATGGCATGTTGGATGCTCAATCATGATCAAATTGAAGGATCGGAAGAATATGACAATACGTGACAAACAAAGTGTAGACAACTATGCTTAAAGAAGAGGTGCAAGGTCTTCATCTAAGATGAAATTGATGGAGATAGATGCAGATGACACAAATAAGTGTTGAACAGCAATATTCCTTCATTAATTCATGGTCCAAA
Organism: Centaurea solstitialis; assembly: GCA_030169165.1. NCBI lineage: Eukaryota > Viridiplantae > Streptophyta > Magnoliopsida > Asterales > Asteraceae > Centaurea > Centaurea solstitialis. Next base: position 78,161,531 of record CM058044.1, read on the forward strand.
GTATTAAGTGGACAATGGTAATCCTAATGAAAATTATGGTTATAATAGGTCTAAATCTTAGGACAAAAGGCAAAGGATTCATCTTGTGTTTAACATATTCTGAGGTAGTGCTCATATTCTGATGCATTATATTGTACGGGATTTGGTCCACTAAGTCATGAATGATTGCTATCGTGGTAGCGAGCTATGGGACATTACTTAATTTTTGCACCATTATTTGATTATTCTTTGCTTTATATTGTCTTGTTTTTCATTATGAAACTTGTGTCTTTGCTAAAAAGCATCAAAAGCACTAACACATGCATTACAATATGCGGAAACTTGATATAAGATGCAAATTTAAATGGGAAAATGCATGAAATTTATGAATTGTTGAAATTTTTTAAAAAGTTGCAAGAGTCATTATATCGTTTTCTTTTTAGACAACTTACATAGGCAAATGGCAACAAATGTTCAATCACATATGGTATACGTTAGGATGTCACATACAAAACCATCAAACCGATCATCTAAAAGAGATTATAGTGATAAAATTCATTATATGCACAATTAATCATGATCTTTGAGATGTTCAATGTTGAACTTCTCTCCATAATTAAACAACACACTCGTGTCATGTCTACACCTACAATCAAGATATTTTATAGATAAGAAATTTAGTAATCTATCACAAAAAAAGGAATAAAACAGTACAAACTTAAAAGATATGTTTGTCAACACATAACTACAGTACATAAGCATCAAGACAATAAATGAATAGTTTAGAATAACGAAATTTTAAATTAACATAGAAAAAATCAAAATCAAATGACATATATAATTTGACCATATTCATATATGAATGAAATCCTTAGATGCATGAACCAAATAAGTGAATAAATTGTTTACTTTAAGTTTTTGTAACAATATAGATGTAAAAAGCAAAAGAAAGATGACCACAAAAATCTCTACTTTGCTACCTAAAACCAAAACACAAGTCATTAATGTTTGCATCAGGACATAGAAATGATGTCCAAGGACACATACACCACAAAGTAAATAAATGATTTAATACTTTAAGTTAACCTTTCCAAAAAAAAATTAAAGTTAAATAAATGGTGAAAAAGATGCATAATCCAAGGATTATCTAGAAATTTGTATTCAGGTCCAAATCAAAAACTATTTTCTATAACCTCCTTCACGTTTTTTCTTACTTTTAGTGGGTTGTTGAATAATAATTATAGAAATTTACATAATAGTCGTTATAATTTATATAGAGGGAAAATTATTAGTTTTAATTTTCCAAATGTAACATAATCGTATATTATTTTAGTTTAACAAATACTTAAAAACAACCAAGTCCAATTTCTATTTTAAATTAATATAATAAATTTTGATTTTCTAAAACTATACTTTACTTGTCAAATACTAAACAAAAGTAGTTTATAAACAAGTATTTTGATTGTTGGAAAGAATTAATATGTATATTAACAAATTTAGTTTAAAAAAAATTATGCATTTAATAAATTTATGACCAAAAACACTCTTATTCTCTCGTTAAGGCATGTAATGTGCTAAAAATGTTAGGTGTGCTCATGAGTACATATTAATTAATTTTTAGTAGCCATCAATAATATATATAGAGAGTTGGACCAAACAAGAACGATAAGTATGTAAAGACGGGATCAAACAAGAACGGTAAGTATGTAAAAGAACAAGTGAACTAAGAAAATCATGTATGATTCATGAGACTTTGCTCGCGACTTTAGTCGTGGCCAAAGTCGATCGCGTGGCTTTTTTCCACAAAATCATATATGTTTTTGTTGGTTGAGAGTTCTTTTAAATAGATACCTTTCTTGTTTGAACATGTCTCCCTCTCTCTCTCTCTCTCTCTCTCTCTCTATATATATATATATATATATACACACACACACACGTGTGTGTGTGTGTAGAGAGGGGGGGGGGGGAGGTACAAGGAAAATCTCAAAAAAAAATACGAAAAACCGAGAAACACCCTCGTAGCCATCAATCTGGATCGTATGCACTTGCGCATAGCAGTAAATTAAGTTTTTGTTTTTGTTTTTATTGACAAGTGCATTATGCACGTATGCATATTATAAATCACGTCTATGTACAAATGCATATGGTCCAGATGGAGGACTATGAGGGTGTTCCTCGGTTTTCCTTTTTTTCTAAGTTTTCCCTTGAACTTGACCATATATATACATAGGGGAGAGATCAAATGCAAACGACTGTAATTTTCCAAACCACCGATTTCATTGGTTAAGTTAATGAACTTGGTTCATGAAATTGTCTCGTATATTTGTGTTTTTTTATGTAAAAATGAAGTCATTTTATGTATTTTTCTATTCTAATGAAATATTTTCATTCTTACATATAAAAACGCAAATGTATGAAACAATAGCATTAAAAAAGTTATATGAAACAATTTCATCATTAAACAATTTTTACGAAACAATTTTATTAACATAACAATGAAGTCGAAGGTTTCAAGGCTTGCAGAATTAGAGTGGTTTGCGAATGAAACTACCCATATATATATATATATATGATTCAAGTGCTTAACTATATGCAAAATCATATGTGATTTTACACTAATTGCCAAAAAAGTGAGTGCAGACGACTTTGGCCGAAACTTAAGTCGTGAGGCAAATGTGTGAATCATGTATGATTTTGTATATAACTTCAGTGTAAATGTAACACCCGTTTTCACTTTTTCCTTTGTATTTTGGTTAGATGGTTTGTTTGATTAACTGTCATGTTTATAGGAGTTGAGGGGCTGAAGTGCATTCTTGTGTAAGTGCAAGGGGAGGGTGGAGAGTATAGAAAAGAGAGAAACCCTCAGTTTCTCTAGGCAGTTTCCAGAGTACGTACGAGAGGAGAGAAAGAGGCGACTAGGGTTTTGAAGCAAGGAGTTCAAATTGGAGGTTGTGATTACGCAATTGGAGTAGCAATCGTGCTAATTACGCCTCAGGTAAGATTTCTATGCATGGTTTGATGTCAATTGATGTTTAGTAGTTGTTGTGTCAAGGGTTAAGGTTTGGATGGAAGTTGTTAATTGAATGGCCATCAATTGGCATGTTTTTGGTCGAATTTGTTGCTCATAAACGTGAGTTTTCGACCCTAGTTGATGTAAAAATGTATCTTCGAAGTGTTGTGGTCGAATTTGGAGTTTTGGGTTGAAAACCCTTGGCAGAAGTCGCAACCCGCGGCTTGGGAACGATTTCTGGGCGTCCGCGGGTAACCCGCGGGTAGTAACCCGCGGGGTAACCCGCCGATACCACTGGTTTGATTTTCGAGTTTTCCGAAATGGCTTCGTTTGGGGTTCTTTAGCTTATGTACCCCTAAGGGCTTATGTAATTAGACGTTATGTGAAGTTTCGTGGAATTTGGTCGAGGATAGCTTGGCCATTTCACGTTGGAGAGTCGGGTGTTAGTTTAAGGACCCGTTTTGGGTATTATTGATGTATATGTGTATGTGCTATGGATAGGTGACACGAAGTGATTGTCGTGCTAGTTAGGAGAGCTTGCTAATCGGCTTGTCAGGTGAGTACTTCACTTAACTCTTAATGTTATGTGTGCATGGTTATGTTTACATATGTGATTGTGTTATGTGTTCCTTCGGGGACGTTTGGAGAGTACCTATGGTGGTAGTAATACCCCTAGGGAATTTGGAGAGGCCTGGTACCAGTGTCATATGTCTTTCCTTATGGTATCGCACCGTAAGGAAGGTTGGAGTTTGCATGTTTTGATTGCTATGTGGAATGATTGTGTAAGCATGATAGTAAGTAGTTATGTGTGTGCTCACTAAGCTTTATGCTTACCCCGTTGTTGTTTAATCTTTTAGTGGCAGGTACTTCCCGTAAGGGAAAGGAGAAGGCCACCGTTTGAGGCTCCGGGTTCGTAGTTCAGTCAAGATAGTGGAGGGGATACGTATTGCACTGATGATGGACTCTTTTATGTTTTCTTTTTAAAACTAGACTTCTATTAATTTTCGCAAACTTTTATCGTTAAGATTCGAGATGGTTTATGGGTTAAAGTTTCAAACTTGTTTGTTTTGAATGTAAATTGGACGAGCTTCCGCTTGATTTGAGAATTATGGTCACTTTTTGTTAAATGCATGTTTTCGGAAAATGGGATGTTACAGTAAAGTCATATGTAATTCGCTCGTTTTCGTGTTTTATCAAATTGTTAGTGTTCTTATATGAATTCATCCCAATATATGTGTGTAGGAAAGAGAAGGGGGGGGGGGTACTCATGATACTCGTTTATATTGTGATAATTATAGGATCATGGGAAGTATTATGTGATCACTCTGCCTGATTTTGATAAAGGGACGCTTTTTTTTCCTTCAAGAACGATTATTCAACCTAGCATAATTTATATGTACTATATCAATGACGTAGTTTTTTCGTAACATAATTACATACGATTTCTTTCTGATTGTTAAAGTTGTTACGTACATGTATATTTATATAATACAATAAAGTCACAACATTAAAGTAGATTCTGAAAGGACCTATACATATATATTTACAAATCGTATGTGATGTTTGAACTCGAATCTATCTTTGTTGGTTTGTTTGTTTCATCGAGAACCACAAATTTCAATGTGACGATAAGTTATAAAAGGACGGATATATAGCAAAGGTGGTGTATGATGTTGTAGTAACAATCATTCACAAGCAAAACCCTAAGGAAAAAGAGGCAAAGAGGATTCTCTTTTAACCTTTTCTATCCAACAAGGGATTTTTTGTTCAAATCAATACCAATTCCTCAAACAAAAGGAAACCATGTCTTAACCCTCAAGAAGGACATCATTGAGGACAATACAATTATTTCCACTCACTTGTTTCTGTATATGTGCATGTGAGAAAGAAAAGAAGATTTGGCCTTGTTCATCAAGTGTATTACACACACACACACATATATATATATATATAAATATATATATCTCACTATACGTATAAATTCAATCGTATTTCATAGGTCTTTAAAGTATATATATATATACGATATTAAAATGTTTAAAATACCCTTTAATAATATAAAGATATGGAAAGATGGTGGCATTGGCATATGATGTTGTGTATGAAAGAAAAGAAAGGAGACCCACCATATGGGACCAAAAGCAAAGAAAAATTGGATGATACCATTCCTAGCTAGCACTCTCTTTCTTTCACATTTTGGTGTTTTTTTTTAAATTAAATCTTAGAAGTCTTTCTCCTTTTGTTTGGTGGTTTCTCTCTTTAATTCTTACCACCCTCATTGATTAAAGCAAACATCCTTCTTGGTTGAGGATTAATTACCACCACTACCACCAACCCCTTTAACTTTCTTGCATATATTCCCACCTTTACATACATACATAGTTGAAATTGTGGTAAAGGAGATATGGGTTTTTCTTCTTTCCCTTCATCATTCACTATTTTGAACCTTCACTTCATGGTGGTGAAAATGGTTTACACACACTTTATTGGAAAGTGATTCAAATTGTGTACAAAATGATTGTCTAATTTGAAAAAGAAAAGCAAAGATGAGTACAATATGTATATACCCGAAAATTGATATTGAAGTTTATATTTGTTGATCATTTTAGTTCAGATTTAGATTGATTAAGAAAGCATTTGGCAATAGACGTGTGAACACTACCACTTTTACAATGAATGATGTTTATTGTTCAAAAACGAAGATTATGACGAACAATACAAGTATCGTATAGGTAAAATATATATACCAACCATCCACCAGCCATCTCATTTAAAATTTGGTTATGAAAGTGATATGATTGAACAAAATGTTGTCACATCCACTTTGATTAATATCTTACAACTATCATCAAGATTTTAGCAATTTCAATCTTTTTCAAGAAAACACTGATGATCAACAAAAATGGAATCAAATTATGCAAAATCATTAGATTTTTCTACATAAATATGGTGGCATGGTTTAGAGGCCTAACAATATCATTGAATCCGTGGAGAATACTATAATTTTCTTCAATTAAAATGTTTGACCAATTATTATATATAATTGTATTTCTATTAGATTTATTATTCACTAAATGGTTACCATCATCAATACAATCATGTCCAATTAAATTGATCAAGAAAATGGTTATCATCATCAATAAAACCATGTCCTATTTAGTTGAGCTAGATTAAAGGTTGGTTTGGTTTAATTTAGTTTGGTATTGTGATCCACAAAACAAATAATGCTCAAGCATAAAGAGAGGTTTGTCTATTCCTTTGCAATCACTTATGACCAACCAACCAAATGATGGTCCATATGGGTTGTCATGACCATTTTCTTCATTTCATTCCAATAAATTAGATATTGAAATAAGTTGTTTGCATATTTTTTAAATCCTATATCAAAGTTTAATATATGTTTATTTAGTGCTCATTAGATTTTAATGGTCCATATAAATTGCTATTTGCCAAGGGAATTTGGCCTAATTTTGTTGGAGTTTTTCTTTCGGAAAACGTCTTTTAAGTTTCGACATAGAAAAGATGTGCTTATGAGGGCCCCCATTTACTTTCTGTAATCACACCTACACCTTCTAGTTGACCAAGAGTTGGTCAATACGGGTTGTCAAAGGACATTATAGTCATTATAGTGTAATACAATATAATTTATTCGTAAATTTAAAGTTTTCTTTCGTTTTAATGGTGGTTATAAGGTGAATACTAAAATATTGATTTAATATTAACCGTTGAAAGTGTTATAGTATGAGATACGTGTCATCAACTGTTTTTAAATATAGTTATGGTAACAGTAAATTTAGGTTAAAGATGAATAGCAAATAGGACTATTGAAGCCATTGGATTCGATGGACACTTGATAACTATTTGATAGTGCTTGCTAATGTTCGATATTATTTATTTTCGTTTGTTCCATAGAAATTCCAAAGTTAATATATTTCATTACAAAAATACCGGATAAATTCCCTAGATTGAGAATACAGATGAGGGTAATATACTTGCAATGTATACTTACACAATTATCATGTTTCCAATAAAAATAACATTTAGCATAAAAACTTCAAATTCTCTCTCAATTTATATCATGTCTCAAAAGTCATTAGCTATTAACATACTAACTACAAAGTAATAGATATTAGTAAAAGCAATTATTGTGATGAATTAAAATTTCCTAATTTTATGTATATATTGTGTGTAAAAAGGAAATTTCATTTAAAAACCATAAATATTTTGAGATACGTATAAACCAATTGTTAATAATGAATCTACCTAAATATTTATGAATTTATTCCTCATGAATATTGTGAATTTTCTTTATTTATGATATTCATTATGAATATCGTACATTTTAATTATGTACCACATCAATTATGAATGTCTATAATGAATAATTACATTTATACAATTCTCTAAATATTTATGTCTCTTAATTTAACACCTTCAATATATATAAATAGAAGATAGACTCAGTACCGAACATTGATACAAGAAACATGTGTTGCATTCTCCTCTTTCCCCTTGTCCACAACTGAAAATCGTTTTGCAATTACATCTCCCTTTATAAGGAAGGTTTAGGAGAAAACCTCAAAAAAAAAATGAAAAAACGAGAAACATCCAGATGACTTTTCATCTGGATAGTATCCACTTATACATGCAAATAAATTAACTTGTTCTTTTTTTTGGAAGAGGTATCCTAGACCACATTGGGCCCAGACTAATCCTCGGCAATTTTTGGGCCGAAGCCCGACTGCTAAAGCATGCAGCCCGGGGTCGAAGCCCCCGTACCTCCAGAATGCGTCCCCCAGGGCTTGAACTTGGGTTCACCACTATGTAGTGCCCAAGCCTTACCACTAGGCTAACACTCCTTTGGTAATTAACTTGTTCTTTTTATAATACACATATACATATCTATATATACATGTTACAAATTATCCGTATACATAAATACAAACGTCCCTGCAAAGGAAGTACTAAGATTTTTATTTTATTTTTTCAGTTTTCCATTATAAAAGCATCCCATAATAGACTTTGTAAATTTATAGACAATACCATCTCATTATTCCCACAATATTTATTCTTTTCCAAACTTCATACCATTTCATTTAAATTTAATATTATATTTTTCTAATGGCATATTGGTGCAACAGAGTATTATCGTGTCATCATGGCACCAAGTCACGATGATCCAAATTCAAAATCTTTTCAAGAAGAATAACCACCTCCAGACCCCAACATAGTCATATAGTTTTCATTTAAAGGCTTTCAAGGCATCAGTTGGAATTCAAACCTAAATCTTCCATAATGGACTCCGGTAGAAATCAAACTCCATACCTTCACCATACAAAAACTATAACTCATACATCAGACCAACTGAGCTGACCATCATCGTTTGCAAATTTAATATCACCTATAGTTATAGACTTGAGTAAACTTAAATTTCTTCCTTTTAATATACAAAAGAAAATTCGATTAAATTAAAATAGAAATAAAATAACATTGAAGACTCCGCCCAATATGTTTCGAATAGGGGGTACCTTCGTCTTCTCCCATCTATCATGCGTTTTTGCATTACCATTTATTAACACCTCTCTCTCTCTCTCTATTCTCTCTCTCTCTCTATACTTTCTCTCTCTAACTTCAAACTTTTTGTTCAAAAGATACACCAAATCTCTCTCTCACGTACAACAATGGCGGTCCAAGCTCAATGTTCATCAAATCTTCTTCTTCTTAACAGGTTTGATCACTTCTTCAATTCATTCATATCATTCTCTCAGATCGCCTTATTCAATCAATCATCCAAAACCGACCGTTTTATCATGCAGAACCCTACCAGAAGGCCAAATCGCCAATAAGTACTCTCTACCACCGCAACCAGGCGGCGGAGGCGGTGGCGGTGGTGGTGGCGGTGGAGGAGGACTAGCCGCTACTCTACTCGATCATCAATCTCTCAATCACACCTTATTCAACAACTTTCCAGGTATATATATATATATATATATATGTATGTATGTATATATTGTACGGAAAACTCGACGATGAACTGTATCGATTTACGATTTGTGTTGTTACAGGCGGAAATTGTGGTACGAATCAGAGGAAAAGAGGAAGAGAAGAGATTATGATGAATCAATTTATTTCGAATATTCATCATCATCATCAACAACAGTCTCATTGTAATCAAATCATGGACGTTTCGCGGATTCAATCGAGAAACGTTGATGTTTCTACTGGTTTACGTTTAGCCTTCAATGATCACAATCACAATCAACAACATCATCACTCCATTTCTCCTCAATCCTCTGGTTTTGCATCATCATCTATGTTATCGGAAGACCTATCCAATCTAATCAGTCAACAAGGAGACGAAATCGAGCATTATCTTCAACTACAGGTAATGATAACAATGAACTGATTGAAAAAATCGTAACAAAATTCTTAGGTTTTGAATTTTGATTCGGTTTTTTAGCAATTTGATAGCTGAAATCGAGCATTATCTTCAACTAAATGTAATAAATCGTTGAAAAAAATTTGGAACAAATTCGTAGATTTTGAATTTTTGATAACTGAAAAAAAAAACGGTTACTGGCAGGGAGAAGAGCTCCGGCGCAAGTTAGCAGAGAAGAAGCACCGGCACTATTCTGCGCTGATCGGAGCGGCGAAGGAATCGGCTTCGCGGATGATGAGAGACAAGGAAGCCGAGGCGGAGAAAGCCGTCCGGCGCAACGCCGAGCTGGAGGCTCGGGCGTCGCAGCTCAGCGCCGAGGCTCAGGTCTGGCAGGCGAAGGCTAGGGCGCAGGAGGCGGTTGCGGCGGCGCTCCAGGCGCAGCTTCAGCAGGTGATCGTCACCGGCGGAGGCGGCGGAGGAAGTGTGGAGGAGTCCGGCGCCGGCGGAGGAGTCGCAGCCGGTGAGGCGGAGGACGCTGAGTCGTCGTACATTGACCCGGACCGAGTCGTGATGGTGAGTGGACTCGGCGGGTGTAAATCGTGTGGAAAACGAGTCGCCTCGGTGGTGCTATTGCCGTGTCGGCATCTGTGCGTTTGTACTGAGTGCGACGACGTCGTTCAGGCTTGCCCATTGTGTCTTTCCTTCAGAAGCTCTAGCATTGAAGTCTACATGTCATGATGCGGGCCCCAATATATATATATATATATATATATATATTTGAAGAGAGAGGGGTAAAATGGTAAAATTAGAATTTGGTTAAAAAATGAGAAGGAAAAAAAAAAAAGAGTTTCCAAAATGTGAGGAATATTGATTTTATATATAAGTATGAGATATATATAACGCAAAGAATATCTAAATAGTAACAATAATTTTTTACCACTTTTAATATTTTTTTTATTTTTTTTTGCAATTTACTTTTTTACCCACCTGAAACGTTATTTTGTAATTTTTCTCAATGGGGGAGAGGATGGTGGAAGTACCTAGAAGGGTAATGTACATGACCAAAAGCATTGTGGCACTCTTTTCATTTCTTTTATTCTTTTATATATTTCCCTTTTTCTATTTTTTTTATTTATTTGTTCTTTTTCTATTTTTTTTATCTCTATGTATTCGTTTTTTAGTATGATGGTTATATGAGGGCTTGTTAGAAAAAGATATAATTTAATCATAAACATCAACATGTTGTCTATATATAAGAAACTGCAAATCTAATCTATATTATATTACAAATATTAAAGTGTTTTAATTTTATACAAATTAAGAAATATTAAAGTATAAAATTATTAATTTACTTCATAACACGTTTTATATATAGGAAAAAATGCAAATATAAGTATATAACCTGTATTATGTTATAAAAAAAAAATTAAGTGTTATTCTACAAAAACTTTTATGATATTAAAGTCTATATTGTCAATACATAATAAATTTTAAAAAAATTAGGATATTCTTGTTTTCCTTTCTCTAAAATGTTGATGACAAAATTTTGGGAAGCCCTCATTAGTCATTACCCTTTTCATATATAAGTTTAATATCAAAATCAAGAGATTTTACATTTTCAATGCATAATTTAAACTGACATAGAACTAAACGCATATAGTGTTATTCTTATTGAAATCGTTGAACAAAGAAATTAATATCGTGAATATAATGCCGTGGTCATTTAGAAACAAAGTTATTGGATAATGCAAGAAAAGGCATTTGACATATCGATTATGGGATTGCTATTTCCATCCCCCTCACTCACATAATAATACTCTCACTCACATAATAATACTGGGTCCCACCTCGGGTCCCATGTATGTACTCACACTACCAACTTTCACCCCCTAATAAAGAGGTGGGGATAGAATTCACCATGGATTAAACTGAATAACAAATTATAAGTCGGCATTTATTTGTTAGGAAAATTAAGAAATGAACATCTTCAAAGCCATCAAAAAGGACGGGTACTTAGACCAAATAATTCATTTAAATAGTTATTTGTTATTCTCTTCTCCTTCGACACATGTTTTGAACAAAACCTCTGAATATGACATTTTTTTGAATTTGTCAAACTTTTTTGTTGGTATTCTATGTCCAATTCACATCGCGAAGATTTCTTCTTATGCTACGAGAAAAAAAATTAATTTTTTAACATGAATCTTAACCCGTGGCCTTGTTTGCAACTAACACATTATCTTTTTATATGCAAAATCCATTTAAAGCAAGGGGTGGCGGCCCGGCGGGTCAGAAAGGCTCAATCCAGACACGAGTCGTTTAACTAATTGTGTCGTGTTTATCAACCCTAACTCGTATACGTTTAACCTGCACACGATCTGCGTAACTCATTTAACTATACGGGTTCACGGGTTAATGGGTCATGAACGGTTAGGGCTTAGTCTAAAAGAATAAAAGTTTTACTATAAAAACGTATCAAAAATAGATAAATGGGTTGATGGGTTAGCCCATGAACCCATATACCAACCAGAATGCGACCTGCGAAATAAATAGGTTGATTGGTTGACAGGTTAGCGCGTCAGAAAACTAAACCCAAACCCGTTTATTTTTTGTACATGGTTTATATCTTGTTTCATGTAGTGTCAAGAATTATCATCCCTATTCATAATACAACTCAACAATGTGTGAAATTCCAAGTAATATGTGACAATTCCCAAGAAAATTTAACTTTTAAAGATTTAACATTCTTCATAATTATTTGGTAAAAAGTCCCAATATTTGAAATGTTTTATATGTTAGGAATTATGTGCAGAGTTGACAAACCAAGTGATTACACATCCAATGTTACAAGACACTTGAGGGTCACACCTGTGAGGACCTATAAGTCGAACAAGTTAGATGAAACCCCGAAATGGAGAGTTAGGATTTATAATAGTGTATTATAAATCTATTGGGTAATTTCAGTCAGAATTACCAAAATTGGAGGGTTATTAATTAATTAGGATATTATATATTTATTAAGATAAATAAATATATAATAATTAATTGATAAGATTTTATATATTAGATAAATATATAAATCGTAATTATCGTATGCAAATTCTTTTCCAGCTAATTAAATAAGGAAAGGATTTGAGATAATTATTATAAGGAAACTGGATTCCATACAAACTGTATTATTTTCCTCCATATAAATAAAGCCTATGGGTTAAGGAAAAACAATAAGCTTTCAGTTAAGAAAAAACCAGTTCCCAGTTTTCTCTCTCTCCTCTCTCTCCACCGGCGGCGATCACCCCTTCCCCGGGTCGGATTCCAGTTTTTGTTCGGGTTTCACAAAGTTCTGCTAGAGGAACGTTCGTTGGTCGATCACCGGTGGATTAAGTCTCAAGCAAACCAGGTAAATAAATCTAACCTAATCCTTTAGGTTTAGAGCTAAAAACGATTAAGATCATTAGGCTTTAATGGGTTTTTTAGCTTTTATCGCTTCCGCATGTTTAGATCAGAAACAGAGTGTTTCTGATCACATGGGTTTTAACAGTTTGTTTTAAACCTACGAGATACATCAAACCAGCAAGGTTTTGATAGATCTGAGATAATCCTCGGATCAGTTTGATCCGAGGATACCCACAAAAAAACCCAACAGTGGTATCAGAGCCATTGTTAGAATCGTTTTTCAGTTTATCAATTTATCTGTTTATGTGATCCGTTAAATTTATTCTTGTTTCATATGTATCAAGTTTTAAAAATCTGATTTTTATTAGGTTTAATATGATTACATAAAATTTGTTTTTTTTTCTTATTGCACGAAAAACCTAATCATCGAAAAACACCGACGATCGGCGGCAGAACGACGGCAGTTGGCCGACCGGACTACCAGGCCGATCGCCGGGAACCCTTAGCCACACGAACAACCGGCCGCACCACAGCTTGTGGTGGCGGCGTCGGCTGTTATGTTTCTCGAACCACCAGGCCACGCTACCAGTTGGGTAGCGGTGGCCGAACCACCTTCGCAAAACACGGCAACGAACGCCCGGCCAAACCACCAGATAGGTGGTGGCGGCGTCTGGTGTTCGCAAAACGTGATCGACGGCTGTTTGATCGATGGCAAAGCGACGATCTACGGTGGCGGCAGATGCCCGGCCATCGAACGGAAAAACACCGAACCACAACCACCCAGATTGGTGGTGGCTGTGGCGGTCACAAACACGGAACCGCAACCACCAGGCGGTGGCTGCGGCGGATACACACGCGCAACCGCTACCACCCGATTGGTGGTGGCGGGTTGTTCCTCAATGATGGCCAAGGGTGGAAACACCACGTTGATCACGATCGCCGGCCACACCGCGTAAAGCGGCGGCGGCGGACGCCCGGCCAAACCACCAGAGAGGTGGTGGCGGCGATCTCGTAATTACACAGCCAAAACCACCGAGTGGTGGTGGCCAACGTTTTTCTAAAACCACCGAACCGCACCACTGTGGCGGAGGCGGCGGTGGCGATGATGTTGTTTTTCAATCAATCGGCCGATCGAAAGATGACCACCACACCACCGATTGTGGTGGTGGTGGCATCGATGTTTTTTCCAATCAAAATCGCGGTGGTAAAGCTACTACCGTTGCTAATCGACAGATGACGGCGATTACGCAACCGCCAAACCAAACCACCAGCGTGGTGGTGGCGGCGATTCCATGACCACCAAGTCACACCACCAGCTAGGCGGAAGTGATTGGTGATGGTCGAAAGGGATAACGGTAACTAAACGCAAATGTTACTACCCTAGGATTTTTCCGTTTTGGGACAAGTTTCGTTATCAGGCCCAAAGGCCCAGTTCTTTGGACCAAGTTATGGTCCAAAAGAACTCGTTTGGTTTTTAAGACATTTTATCCAAAATAAATTTTACTTGGGATTTCTTTTATCTGATAAAACTTATTCAAATTAGTTTTAATTAATCTCTTAGGAAAAATTAAAATTTTTCGAATAAACCAGTTTTTAATTGGATCGTTAAAACCAGTTTAATATTTTTGGGTAAAAGGATTAAATGATGTTTAGATTTATTATAAATCTCAGTTTTAAAAGTTAAAACAATCTAAAGTTTTTCTTTTAAGATTCATAAAACAGTTTGTTTTTCGAATCAGTTATAAAACCAAGTTTTGCAATAAGGTAATTGAGACAAGATAATCTTAACGGATCCAGGTTTATTTTTCTCGTAATTATAATATTGCTTTTGTTGCATATATACATATAATTGCGTGATTGCTTGAGAACTATATATGATTTTCAGTTTGATTTTACATATATATATACGTTATAATACTTGCCAACTTAGACCCTTGACATATTCATGGGGAGGCCTGCGTGCCATTTACAACCCCTTATGTAATAATGACCCTAGGATAGATTTTTCTTTCTTTTGGGATGACGAGGCCAGTGGGAGCTATTCTTCATCTTACCGGAATACTACAAAGCATGGCGAAGCCAGTGGGAGCTACGCGAAGTTTTGAAGTTGTAGAAAAACTAGGTCATTATTGGTCCCTAGGAACAAAGTTGGCAAAACCTATAATTAGTTGTTTGCGTAGTTATAATTATCCGTGTGCATAATTAACTGCGTAGTTGATGCTAATAACTGTTAGTTTATTAGATATGTTTTAAAAGGGAATTTTTTTTTAAAACAAGAAGAAAATAGGTTTTATTAATTTTTCAATCGAAAACCTTTAAAGTGAAGCACTTTAATAAAACCTAGTGTATTGTTATAAAAGAGCAAAGTTAACAAAACAGTTAGCTTTTGTCAGACGGAGAGGTTATTGAAACAGGTAGTTTCGATCAGCCAGTACACTTTAAATCAGTTGATTTCAATCAACCGATATTTTAAACAGTTGGTTTAAAACAACATGAATATTTTAAACAGTTAGTTTAGAATATTAATTGCTCTTTATAACAACGTATAAATGATTGTTTTATAAAAGGGCAAAGTTGACAAAACAGTTAGTTTTAATCAACTAGGTATGCTATTAAAACAGCTAGTTTTAATTAGCAAATGATTTTAGAACAGTTAGTTTTAAAATTACATGTATGTTTCAAACAGTTAGTTTAAAACATAAGTAGCCTTTATAAACAATCAGTTTTTTTTTTTCAAAATCCTGGAAATAAAGTTTTTCAAAAACCCCGAAAATCATAGATCAGTAGTGCAACCCATCTAGGGGCACCTTCGGCGTAAAGTACATAGGCGTTGTAAGTGATCACACATTCGACGTCTGTGTTCAAACTGAAGCTGAAGGGGTTACATAACTCTGCGAATTATCTCCGGGTGGTACCGGCCAGAGTATAGTAATCAGGTCCCCAAAATGGTGAGATCTGTTTTGGTACTATAAAGTTCACCGGGTGGTACCGGGCCAAAAAGCACTTAGAGGGACTAAAACATGCACAGGTAGTTGCCAAAGTCCCGAAAAGATCTAGGAGTCATGTCAGTTAGATATGATTGGTAAAAGTCCTTACCTACCGAAATAAATACAGTTCTGGTGGAGCAAGAACATTACGCACACCAGGACGTATGAAATAAGGATCCTAGTCCAATAAATTGATCATTTAAGGGTTTATTGATATTTTATTGGAAATTAGTCTATTTACAGTTGCTAAGACCAAAAAGTTTTATTTTGTGTAGATGGCAAGCACTGTTACCAGCACTAACAATCTTTCCCTCCGCTCTATCCTAGAGAAGGATAAGTTGACCGGCCCTAACTTTCTTGACTGGGAGCGCAACCTGATGATTGTGCTCAGACATGAAAGAAAGTGGTATGTGCTTGAAGAGCCACTTGGGGAGGCACCTCCGGCAAACACTCCGGCTGCTGCCAGAAATGCCCACAAGAAGCACTCAGATGATCTCCTTGATGTTGCCTGTCTGATGTTAGCAACTATGAGCCCAGATCTGCAAGCAGGGCTCATAAATACAAATGCTTACGACATGATCCGCCAGCTGAGGGACATGTTTCAGACCCAGGCTCGTACAGAGCGCTACGATGCCACCAAAGCATTCAATGAGTGCAAAATGGTAAAAGGAACATCAGTAAGTGACCATGTCATGAAAATGAAACGGCACTTAGATCATCTGGAGAGGCTGGGTCATCCTGTTCCGTTGCAGCTAGCAACTGACACCATACTTAATTCACTGTCAGAAGACTACAGGCCCTTTGTAGTCAACTACAACATGAACAACATGGAGAAAACAATAGCAGAATTGCACTCCATGCTTAAGATAGCAGAATTAAATATGGGGAACAAGAACAAGACAAAGGATGTCTTGATGGTAAAAGACGGAGGGGTTAAAAAGAAAAATGGGCATGCTAGCACCAGCAAGGGAAAAGGACCAGTTCAGGCCATCCAGAGTGCACCCAAGAAAGGCAAGGGCAAGGGCAAGGGCAAGAAAGTTAAGCCAAACAAAGCTAGGACCGAGAATCGCTGCTTCATTTGCAACGAGATCGGTCATTGGAGGCAAAACTGCCCTAAGCGTCATGAAGCAGGTATGTAAAACCTCAGAAAATTTATGATTGCTTTGATTTGACACTTCTTACTTGTTAGCTTACAAGTATACTGATACCTAGAGCAAATGACATTGCAGGAAATCAGAAATGAAGTGGAGTGCCCAGGAGTTGCCAAGGATCAAAGCACGAGATAATTTAAGTCAAGACATCTTTTGAATTTATAGTTGTAAAACAGTTATTTTGGGGGTTTTATGTTTTAAACAATGTTTGGATAATTATTTTTATAATTCGATGCTTTTATTTTTCAAAAGTTATTGTCTTGACAAATATCTGATTATGCTTAGTGTTTGTATGATCCTAGTTGTTAATGCCTGTTATAATTACTTTAATGAGATTAAAGTAATTTGTATAAAAACTATCAAAACACACAAGATTCTATAAGGAATGTGTTTTGAGGATAAAACATTTATGAATAATAGTTTTGTGATCAAAAGGAAGAATTTAAGATATTAACTCAGATAGCGTTAATAACAGTATTTATAAAACTAGAAAGATTCCAAGTTCTGGAATTAGGATTTGACCAAATCCAGTTAAGTTTTATAAAAGAAATTCTCATATCAAGTTTGATCAGGTTTTATTCAAATGTTTTAAAAAAAGGAGAATTTAGGATATTAACTCAGATAGCGTTAATAACAGAATTTATGAAACTAGAAGGATTCCAAGGTTTGGAATTAGGATCTAACCAAATCCAGTTGAGTTTCATAAAAGGGAAATTCTCAAAGTTCATTACTTGAAATTAGGATTGACTAATCAAAGTCTTGAATAAGTCAATAGTAAATTTTGAGTAATAGTTAGTTTTTATGCAAGCAAGTGGGAGCCCGATTATTCTCTATCTAGTCTAAGATAAAAGAATAAAAGACATAATTATTGATATATCTCGGAATTCATAAATCCAGGTAGGATAAGAATTCATAAGGTATAGTTTACCCTTTTAATTAAAAGGATAAAAGTTTCAAGACCCATGAAACAGAGGTCGTGACTGACTTAAAAAATCAATAATTAAAAGTGTTGGATTAAAATATATAGCATTCCAGTAGATTTGCCAGGATTGCAAATGGAATCGAATTTCAGGTAGAAATCATTCATCTACACAGCAACTAAGGAAAGTTGCAGTTTTACATATTCAGGAACTGGAAGTTAGTCCAGGTCTCCAAGTTCATGGAATATGATAAAAGTCTAGTTATTGTTCTTATAAGGTGTTTGCAGAACAATAATTAGCAGATACAAGTAGATCGTATAAATAGACTTGTGTTTTTGGTTATCACTTTGATTAGACTGGTAAACTTTAATCAAAGGGTTTAAAATTGAAGGTAGGTGATACTTCATTTTTGACCAATATTTAACAAACGTTAAATAGACATTATGAAAGTTATTAAAGAAAAGACATTCAATCTTGTTATTATTACAGCGTGTAATATGGACTATACTAGATTGATTTCTTTATCACTTTCACATTTTTGCATGTTTTTAATTAATCCAGGAATGAAACTAGTTTCCAGTTTTCATTCAAAATCTGTCCGTGACAACTTATCATTGTGGGAGCATGATAAGGCGTTAAAGTCATTGTGAACTTTTAGGTAGTTATGATCATCTGCTAAATAACAGCTACAAGTGTTGTAGACTAAAAGTTGCACAGATATTTGATAGAGTAGCAAATATCGGACGTGATCCGCGGTTGAGATTACTTCTTGGAAAAGGTCATAAGTAAATCTCACAGTGGTTGTCCCTATCACCTGAGGTATCTGATTTGATATCATGAGGACTACTGAATTCTTAGTGCACTCAACCGCTACGCCGTAACAGGGTGGCTATAAAGGGTGTAACTAGATTCAGCGGAAGCCGTGGTGTCAAAGGCAGATATGCAAGATGGGATTTGCACCTCTTCTCAGAAGAGAGATATTTCTGGGCCCATCTTGACTGACTAAGTATACTGATGAAGTGCATGGCCATGCCCAAACGAACTGATAGTTCTTTGTCGTTTACCTATCAGTGAAAGTCAGATAATCAAGAGAACAAAATCTTGAGTATTTAGAGTTGACAATTTCCAAGCTCATACTCACAGATGAAATATCGCGATGCAAAGGGAAAAGCCAAGATATACCCAATCAATGAACAGTAGTTTCATAGATACCAATTCCTCACGGAATGTTTATATCACCAAATCTGGGTATAAAAGTTCTTGTAACCTGGTCAGCCTAAGTGCCTGTCTAGGGGCCTCCTTAGGTCCGTATAATCAAAGGTGGTATTGCCAACTTGCACAAGTGGGAGTCTGTTAGGAATTATGTGCAGAGTTGACAAACCAAGTGATTACACATCCAATGTTACAAGACACTTGAGGGTCACACCTGTGAGGACCTATAAGTCGAACAAGTTAGATGAAACCCCGAAATGGAGAGTTAGGATTTATAATAGTGTATTATAAATCTATTGGGTAATTTCAGTCAGAATTACCAAAATTGGAGGGTTATTAATTAATTAGGATATTATATATTTATTAAGATAAATAAATATATAATAATTAATTGATAAGATTTTATATATTAGATAAATATATAAATCGTAATTATCGTATGCAAATTCTTTTCCAGCTAATTAAATAAGGAAAGGATTTGAGATAATTATTATAAGGAAACTGGATTCCATACAAACTGTATTATT
Organism: Centaurea solstitialis; assembly: GCA_030169165.1. Lineage (NCBI taxonomy): Eukaryota > Viridiplantae > Streptophyta > Magnoliopsida > Asterales > Asteraceae > Centaurea > Centaurea solstitialis. The sequence continues at coordinate 78,181,089 of CM058044.1, forward strand.
TTCCTCCATATAAATAAAGCCTATGGGTTAAGGAAAACAATAAGCTTTCAGTTAAGAAAAAACCAGTTCCCAGTTTTCTCTCTCTCCTCTCTCTCCACCGGCGGCGATCACCCCTTCCCCGGGTCGGATTCCAGTTTTTGTTCGGGTTTCACAAAGTTCTGCTAGAGGAACGTTCGTTGGTCGATCACCGGTGGATTAAGTCTCAAGCAAACCAGGTAAATAAATCTAACCTAATCCTTTAGGTTTAGAGCTAAAAACGATTAAGATCATTAGGCTTTAATGGGTTTTTTAGCTTTTATCGCTTCCGCATGTTTAGATCAGAAACAGAGTGTTTCTGATCACATGGGTTTTAACAGTTTGTTTTAAACCTACGAGATACATCAAACCAGCAAGGTTTTGATAGATCTGAGATAATCCTCGGATCAGTTTGATCCGAGGATACCCACAAAAAAACCCAACATTATAGGGTTAAGAACGAACCATCAATTCGATTTAGACTCTATATCTTATCGAAATAACAAGGAAAAGTTGGCTTGTTGAAGATTTCTGGTCATTGCAACAAAAGGCATCTTTTTTTTAACAACAAAAGATTTTATTAAGAAAAAACTAGCAAGAAGCTAGCGAGGGAAACAAAAAAGAAATTACAAAAAGACCTCCATAGAAGGGTCACAACACCAATTGAACCAATTAAGCTTCCTCCCAAGCTTCCCCTAACATTAAGCCAATAGAAAGATAAGCTCCTCAATTGATTAACAAGAAAAACAAACGACACCGATTTCTTGTTGAAAATACTATTGTTTCGGTAGCCCAAACGATCAATAGAAGGAAAAAAGGACCGTGTTGAACGCCAACCCCAAAGCAACAGATCATTAACAGATTTCGGACAAGGAGAGTTCAAGTTCCACCAACTTTTAATTTCCCCCAAGAGAAGAGAGGACAAAGGACAATTTATAAAAAGGTGCTCCTCGCACTTAAGCGCGTATCTGTAGAAAACACACTAGGAACAATCAACATGAATATTCCTTTTCGCCAAATTCGATTTGTAGCCAATCTTTTGAGCATCATCCTCCACACCATAATGTTTACCTTTGAAAGAACCAAATTTAGCCATGATGTCTTCATCCCTCGTGGGTTTATTAAAAAAGAATCATCAATCAAATGCCTCAAAGCGTTGACAGTAAAGTAGCCGGAAGGATCTGGCCTCCATGAGCAATCAAATGCCTCAAAGAATTGAAATTAAAGTAAAGTAGCCAGAAGGATCTGGCCTCCATGACCAAGAAGATCGAGAATTAGGCTTCCCATTTATGAAATACCCTATATATGTATGTGACTATGCTATGTGTATACAGATTTAATAATTTGATAACTCCAAAATATACGAAATTTGTGACATTCATTATAAGTCACTAATTAAAAATAATTAAAATTACTAATTAATAAGATAATTAATATAATAATTATCATTACTCATTAATGTAAAAGTTAATGAGTTTTTTTTTACCAAATCTCATATTTATATCTTTCTCTTTAGGGTTAATTACATGAGTATGTATCGAACTTGTCACGTTTTATCATTGTATGTACTCAACTTATAAACTTACCATTATATGTATCGAACTTTCTAAAATTGCCATTGTATGTGTCTAACTTTATCAAAAGCTATCATTGAATGTATGCTACTTGTCACGAAAGTGTATCGAACTTGAGGTTTTTATAAAGTTGGATACATACAATGACACTTTTAGAAAGTTCGATACATACAATGGTAAGTTTATAAGTTGAGTACATACAATGATAAAACGTGACAAGTTCGATACATACCCATGTAATTAACCCTTCTCTTTACTATCTCCATATTAACAAATAGTCAAACACATCGTGTCCATGCAAGATGTCTGTATTGTGTTCACAAGTTTTATATTTATATGTAAGTTGTGTTGTTAATATGATCACAAGTTATACCATATCTATAGATTTATAGTGTTCTTAAAAAAAGATTCAAAATGTGTTCAACTTAATCTTATATTTAATCATATATGTTATGAAAAGATAATAGATGAGAAATAAAAATAAGAGAGGTATGAGAAAAAAAAATGGAGTGGTGGTAGGAAGGGGTTATTTTAAAGCATATTAGATTTTTTTTTCCTGTATTTTTTGTCGTTTAAACCGGATTACACCGATCTCACAAATTAACAAGTTTTTAAAAGTAGATAACGTTAGAAGAGAGATCTAAATCATTGATCTACTTTTAATCTCGTCATCACCCAATAAATTGATATGGTGCATCTTAGGGCGCGTTTGGTTCGCTGGAATCCTTGGGAATCTGAGGGAATTGGAATCCAATTCCCAGGGATTCCCATGTTTGGTTCGTTTTTGAGGATGGAATTGGAATCTGCAGGAGGGAATGAAATCCCTCAGATAAGCGATTTTAGAATCCTTCAGCATATGGAAGGATTTCAAATTCCATAGACTTGGGAATTTGACAGATTACTTTTTTACCCCTCAAATCATTAATACCTTCTAAGCACATATAATATATATATATTATATACATATATATATATATATTTAATATATAAATAATATATAATACATACCTTTATACATATATATATATTATATATTATAATTTATATATATAACTTATATACGATATTTAGTATATAATATTATATACATATATAATATACAATATATATTAAATATTATTATAAATTATATATATACATAATATAATAATATATATAATACACACATATGTATATATATAAATATTTAATTTATATATTATATATTTATTTATTTATATATTATAATTTATATATATAACCTATATATAATATTTAATATTATATATACATATACATATATATTATATAAAATATATTAAATTTTATTATAAATTATATAAATAAAAAATTTATATATTATATATTTATTTATATATATTATAATTTATATATAACCTATATACAATATATAATATTATATATACATACAATATATAATATTATATATACATACACATATATATTATATTAAATATTATTATAAATTATATAATATATAATATATATTAAAATAATTTATATTAATATTCATAAATGTGTATTTTAAATGGAATATATATATATACATATAATATACTTTTACATATAACCTATAAAACAAACTAAAGTAAAAAAAAAAAAAAAAAAAAAAAAAAAGAGGGTAATTCTGTCATTTTACATATCTGAATTCCAATTCCATTAGACATTTCTTACCAACCAAACAGATTATGGAATTGGATTCCAATTCCATTTCCTGCCAACCAAACAGAATATGGAATTGGATTCCAATTCCTTCAGGATTCCAATTCCTCCAGGATTCCAATTCCTCCAGGATTCTAATTCCTTCAAAAACATTCCAGCGAACCAAACGCCACCTTAATGTATCTCATGAGAGATAGAGATGAGAGAGAGAGAGAGAGAGAGAGAGAGAGAGAGAGAGAGAGGATCGTGTGAAAAACTAGGTTAAGGTAAGAATTAGATTTGAAACTTTGATCACTTGTAACCTTAACTTGATACAGGGATTGATCTGGTGTATTTTGAAGAATGTTATCTCGATACATCTCACTCATTCAACCGCTGATAATTGTTTCTCATATTAACCCATCTCTCTCTCTCTCTCTCTCTCTCACTCTCTCTCTCTCTCTCTCTCTATATATATATATATATATATTTGTGTGTGTGTAACTATGTGTGTTTCTTGGCTTTATCACGGGCTTTTTCCATATGAGATGGTGGTGTTCATTAAATTTTCTTTTACTTTGTGCCTAATTGACATTGATTGCTTTGTACCTTGATATCTTAACCAGAAGCATCTTGGCAACATCAAGATTCCCTTTTTCTTGCTAATTATAATCAGTTCTCTTTTCTTTCTCCATTTCTATCTATATCTACCATATGTTTTTGGTAAACAAAACTTAACATAATACTCAACTCTTGTCATTTTCCTCAACGTAATATAGATGGTCCTCACCTGATTGGTTCAGACCTTAATTAATAAGCCGGACCCATTAAGGCATCAAAGTCCGGATCTATCCAATATTTTTGTTTTTCTTTTATGTTTTCTTCTAAAATAATCTTATTGTATATCGTTTTTGAAGAAACAAGTCCGAACGTCCGGATCATCGAAATTCAATTTTTTGATGGGCGGTCCTTACTTGATCCAATCGGTCGTAGTTCTTGAACCTTTTACGATAAAGAAAACAAAATGGAAAACAAACAAGCGTTTCTTGGCGTTAATATTTATACAGTAATAAAAACAGTAGTCGGCAAATGGCATCGCATGTGGTGCCAGAAAATGATTTTTGTTGATATGTACCAAATAGTATGTTTCCATCTTGAGTGTCTGTCTAAAACCCATGATAATTAATTAGTTGAAAAAACTTTTAAAAATCATTAGGTAAAAGAATTTCGCTTTTATAGTGATATACATTCCAATGCATTGAATGACCCGATCCTGACATAAAACAGGGTGCAAATAGCAATCTCCTTCTTACATTCTTGAAAATATTTAGGGGGTTGTTATATGCACCAATTTGCAAAACATGTGAATGCATCGAGAATTGAAATGAATGCATCGGGAATTGAAAAGGTAGTCTTTGATATTAACGTATGTGTGTATGACGCAATTCACTTTTTGGATATATATAGCAAGTTAATGGGTGTATTTAGCTTCCCCCGATATTTAATTTCTTGTTCAAATTTGTCTTATATATAATTGTATGTAGATAGAGAAAACAAAACAATTCACTATTCACTTAGCTATATGTGAATGAAAAGTACAAAATGATATTGTTTTGACGTATCATTAGAAACGGTGCATGAGTTATGTGGCAAACATTAATGGTTTCACTTGCACTCACCATATGCTTTCATCCAAAAAAGATATATTAGAATTTAATGGTAGTTTACTTAAACACTTACCTGGTAAATATTTATTGGTAAAATTGAACGCTATTACTATCACATTGAACGATCTTTTAGGTGGTGTTTGTTTTTCTTCAAAAGCGCTTCAGAGCCTCTTTTTGCTTTCCCCCGCAGCACACGCGCAGCACTTTCTTGGCGCAGCTTGTTTGTTTTTTTTTCCCCGCAGCACTTCCAAGTGCTGTCCGTGTGCTTCTTGGCGCAGCACTGGCCCAAGTGCTTTTCCCCACAGCACTTCCAATTTCCTTTGCTTCCCATCTATTTTTTTTATATACATTTTTTTATATACATTTTTTTTAACATATACATTTTTTTATACATTTTTATCTATTTTTTTTTACATTTTTATCTTTCCACACATCTATTTTTTTATACATATTTATCTATTTTTTTATACATTTTTTTATACATTCTTTGTTGACTTTATTAAAAAAATTGTTAACCTGATTAAAAAATAAATTATATAAATTACATTTTTTGTGTCTGCAGATGTAAAAAACAAACAGTCTTCCCACAGCAGTCTACAGAGGTTGGGACCACCTCTTCTGCCACAGAGGTCTGCAGATGTGGTCCGCAGCACACAACACTTTTACCTCTTCAAAAACAAACGCCACCTTAGTTCTTTCAAAACGGTATCGTATGTACAATTTACCTGGTAAGCATTTATCGGGTAAGATTTGTAAATCTAACTTACCGGGTAAAACTCTCGGTTCATGCGATCGCTCTTACCAGGTAAGATTGTAGTCCATGTCATGATCATCTCAACCAAATATTTTATTGTATGGTGTCACCGTAAAAAACCTATGCCTTCGTTTTTGCACTCCGGTTTAAAAACTTTGTGATTTACGTTGATCCCTTTCTCTCTCTATATATATACATATGTATATATATGATGGTAGACATGCATACACACATGAGTGTGTCTATATGTGCCTATATATATTATATATGTAATGTTTTGTAAAAGAAAAAAGACTGACATGATATAAATATTTATATACAGATTGATGCAGAGAAAGTTGAAAAATTAAATTAAGCCAGTTAATGATGGGACGAAAATGGAATAATTAGTGTTAGGGGGCGCATTGTCCTTTGTCCTTTTTTGTTTAATATTTCTGCAAACCGAGGATTATCTTCTGGATTTCAACTCATAATAATTCCATCTCTTTTTTTAATATTATATATATTTTTTATTAATAATTCATTTATAGGAAACTAGTTGCTTTACTCTAGTGCTCCATTAAGTTTCTGTAAACGTCTCTGTAAAGTTTCCTTTTGTATATACCATATACACACATATATTGGTTTGGGTTTGTTTTAAATTGGTTTTAGTTTTTTAAACTCATAAGTTAATTAATATGGTGATTATCAGAGAGACGAAAGGTCGGCTGCAAACTCAAATCTGTTTGCGAATGTGAGGAAATCGAGAGGGCATCACGTGGCATATTCAGTCTGATAATCATGTATTATTAGAGAATAATACATGATTGTTCAGATTGAATATGTCACGTGGCACGCTCTCGACTGTCCTCGTGTTCGCATACAGATTTGAGTTTCCATTTGAATTTGGCCGTGTACCTCAAATAAACGAAATACCAAGGGACACGCTCACAGCCTTCCATCTAGACCGTATGCGCAAGTGTATATGGTCCAGATGGAGGGCTGCAAGGTGTTCCTCGGTTTTCCGTTTTTTAGGGTTTCCCTTGAACCTCCCCCTCCCCCTTCTGTCTTTCACTCTCTCGCTCTCTCTCTCTCTCTATATATATATATATATTATAAAAGAGGGTAACATGCATATTGGTTAAGGTAAAAAAAAAGGAGTGATTTGAGGGCCCTGGCTGAAATGTACAATTTGGTAAGAGTTTTGAATATTGAAAGCTGTGGTGCATTCCATTATTGTTTTTCTTCAGCTACCCTTCTGCCATCACTATTTAAACTCTTCTGAAAAGACCAGTGTGTCCCTGGATTTATTTGTAACAGGGAAAATCCATCCTTGGAATCATTATCATGCGTCTAATAATGAGTTAAATCTTCATAATATTTGTGTGTTAATCACCATATTCCAAAAAGAAGTTCATTACATTTATAATTATAAAAGGAGATTATATCTCTCTCTTTAAAGAGTCAAAAAATAGTCAGTGTTAAACAATGTTCTAAAAACCGGTTGAACCGTGAACCGATGAAAGGACCGGATCAAATGTAACTGGTTTTATGGCATTTTAAAGACCGGATTGAATCGGCCGGTCAAAACCGGTTGACCCGGTATTTGTTTTAAAAATATGTGTAAAACTTGTTATTATTTATTTTTTTAATGTTTTTTTAATTAATGTAAAACTTATTTTAATGTGTATTTTTAATATTTTTTTTAACTTGTAGGTATCAAATTGTTGGTTTTATATACATATTATTGTAGGAAAATGAAAATTACATAAAAATGCTTACAACCGGTCGAACCGGGAACCGATCATCATACCGGTGCAACTAAAAATCCGGTTTTTAAAACATTGAAGTTACAACATTTCGTTTAAGGGACTTACTAGTTTTACAAGTTGGTAATAACTATTACGGTCTAACTTATATACATTTAAACTTTAAATCAATGGACTAATTCAAGCTAATAATTTACGCATATATTAGTTTTGATAAGCAAATATGTTGATTCGATTAACGTTTTTGAAGCTTTTTTTTTACAAGCCGAATGTTAAGAAATTCAGTAATATCATATAAAAGTTAATTAAACATATTAAATAAAAAAATGTACAATAGATATAAACTTGATCCACTAAATTTAGAAATGGATACATATCTTGTTTCTTTTGGGTCAAGCCCATAGTTTCTGTTTATACTTTGGGACTTTGGGTCTTTGCCTCTTTTGAATCATCATAATATCCCACATCTTTCTAATGTATTTAATTTTTTAAATTACAAAATTGGCCCACATTGTTTTTTTTAAAGATTCATCTACAATGTACCTAAATTACATTTTTGCAAATTTGAAAATTAAGTCATAGTTGTATGAGACTAAATTTGGTCACAGAATGCTAACAGCTGGACTCTAACCCACATGGATAGGATAGGATATTGTACTACATTCCCCTATGTGATTTGCCAATATGCCACCGTCCTTGTGGTTTGGTCCGCATTGTTTATGCACCGTAATCAGCAACCCTCAAGTTAGGGACTATTTAATTGGTACTCCATTAAGTCCTATATGTACAAAACTATTTGTATACGTTAATTTGTTTGTATTGACTGTAAGAAGTTTTGTTTGGAGGGTTTTTCCGTAGATGGAAAAAAATGGTTTTTATGTTGGGAATCACATATTTGAAAAAAAAAAAGAAAAAAACTTGGCTTTTGGCATTAAGTTCCCTCTATAAGCTTATTGAATAAGTCTTTTTCTATATCATTAAGTCACTACCAAAAAATCATGTATAGCTGACTTAATAAACTGTGTCACTGTGAGTTCTGTTAAGCTGATTAAGCTGCTAACAAACATGGGTTTAGTTTTTTTTCTTCTTATATTCGAGTATATAATATGAAAATGCTCATATTTTGTATGGTATTTCGTGTATTTACATTTTCTCTAAATCCGACTTAAGTATTGTCGGTTACAACTAACCAATTTGTTTTCGACGTATACCCGATTCGTTAGAACAAAATGGTTGCTGTATCGAAATGGTTTATCGTCAATAGAATTAAGTATGCATTTTGGTTTAGATATTTGTGTTTGTTTTAATCTTTTGAACATAAATAGATAAATAACAAAAATGTAAAAGAGGCAAGGTCAAAAGTCAAAACTTTGGCTACTTTCACTTTTATCCATCGTCAAAATTGAATGGTATGTTGATTGTAAAATAAGTTTGTATGGCCGAAAGAGGTTTGACCTTTTGGTCAAAGCTACAACTTTTTGAAAATTTTTTCCTTTTCAATAATCGCGATTATTCGGCAAAATATTTATTTATGTTAATCAATAAATTTAACATAAATGTTTGTTAAGTATGGTTGAGTTTTGGGTAAAAAGTTAGGTTAACATGCATTTAATCAATTTTTCTTTTTTAAAACGTAATTTATAAAACCACGAGTACCACAACCTTCTGAACCCTCCAAACTTCGGTGTCATCTCAGCACCGCATCAATTTTTCTATTTCCTACTCTCTTTACTCTAAAGTGGAAATACCACAACCCTAAACCAACTCAACCTTTACCCATTTTTTATTATTATTTTAATTAATATATAAGAGAGAGAGAGAGAGAGAGAGTGAGAAAGGAGAGAAAGTACGGCTTCGCACAGGTTTTGGAAACCCATAAGCCAACCCACTGAATGAACCCGCTCGTCGGCATATCACCAACTCGCCTCACCCGCTGAAGCGAGCCGCTCGGAATCCGCTACCCCGTACGCGTGGCCTAAGAGGGTATGAGATTAAACATGGTCCAATGGTTTAAATTTACTTCTCACGTTTTTCATGTTAAACTCAACTTCTGACACGATCATTCACCTTGTTACATATGGTTAGTCCGTTTCAAATTCTATTAAGTTTTTAACAAGTCGGTCAAGTCCTAATGGTTACGAATAATTATGAGTTAAAATCACAAAAACATCTCCAAAAGTTTAATAGAGGTTCTTTCAACTTTCAAGAATCGACTTTATATTTTTGTTTGTCGTATAGTTTTCACCTATATTTTTTAATTTACAAAAACCTTACATAGTTACATTGAAGATACTATGATGATGTCTTATAGTGTAACTTAAAAAGATAAAATATGAAATAGTTGATAAATTTTGATCACAAACATATTCTTGAAAGAATTATCAACTCTTTTTCGTATATACCCAAAAACGTTAATATGAAAATTACACTTTGTTCTTCACGTGTTGTATTTATACAGCTTTATATGTATTAATTTGTTGTCATAATGTCATTTCAATGCGTGTTCAAGTACATTTAGAATCTTTAAATTATGTATTCAAATCTTTTCTTTAAATTACACAAATATCAATTGATCATTAATCATTTAAAAAATATATACTTGATTTTTGTCATAAGACGTGTACGAAAATTAAATTGTTTTGGTTAATCAATACACAATCAAACCATTTAATTATTCATTGTCCAAGATCATCCAAATCTTTACCTAAAATGTCAACCATATTCCCCGTACAAGTGTATAATACATGTATACATATAGACATTTTTGCAAGAAATACAATTAGTTGTAATGATATATTAAGACAATGAGACTGTATTGATTTTTAGGTTATTAAATGAAATTGTCGTTAAAATAAAAATTACATAGATATTCTTTTTTCAGAATAACATGCAAAGCGAAAATTCGTCAATTCTATACCCCCTCCCCCCTCCCACAAAAAAAAAAGAAAAGAAAAGAAACTATCAACCACTAAAAAGTTAGTCTTTGTAAACCAAGGTTTTTACAACTAGGAGTGTTCATCGGTAGAAATCTAATGGATTTATATGGGTCCACTATGAAACAATAACCCAATAGATGTTGATTTTTTTTTGATCAAATTCCATGGGACAATGAATTTAGTCCAATCCAATGGATGATTGGAGTGGATCGGTTTCATTAATTGGATATCTGATTATGGTTGAATCGGTTTAAACTGAATAGGCTGACTTCCTGCACAATTCTCTTTACAGCAACTTTAAATCATTCATCGTATGCAATATTTTTTACAAAAGAAAGGCAAAAAAAGATAAACTTTATTTTCATTTGTGAGACTTGTGTTAAGTGTTTTCTTTATATTTCGAATTGTACGAGGATTTGACTAACGCATGGCACGTGTGGTCCAACTTATTTGAAGTGGGCATGTTCTTAGAATAAACAACCTCATTATGAGGGTGTGAAATTGTGAAGGACAATTTCAGTGTTGTGCTTTATAGAATTGAAGATCATAAGAAAAGCGTATTCCGAAAAGAAAGGACGTTAACCGGATTAAATATATGTGTATCCTCATTACATCGTTGAAATTTATCATTTTTGTCTTTCTTTATGGATATGGATCAAAAATCAACAAATTTCTCGTTTATTTTTCAAATAATTTTAGATGTAATTGTTTAAATGTTGTAATAAATCAAAAGATGCGAGCTTAATATATTTATTAAGTTGGTAATGGATGGAGTAGGTTTGTACAATATCAAATGGTTTCGGCTTCGAGCTCGGGCACTTCTATAGCTAGCTACAACTGCTGAGTGAGTCAAATACGCCCCCATATTATGGACTTATGGTGTTGGCATTCGATTGTGGGTCAGATGAGGTTGCCGATATCAACATTTTTGCACAATATACTTATTAATTGATTTTTTTTTTTTTTTGGAAGAGGTATCCCAGACCACATTGGGCCCAGACTAATCCTTGGCAATTTTGGGCCGAAGCCCGACTGCTAAAGCATGCAGCCCCGGGTCGAAGCCCCCGTACTAATCCTTGATGTAACCGTTGTTACTTGAATGGATCATGGTGAACAAAATATTAGTATATTTTCTTAAATTATACATATTTTTACATATAAGCTAAATCAATTAAGTACCTATATATTATAGTAACTAGTTATCAAGAGCCCCGGACTTCGTACCGGGTTATAAACTGTAATAAATTTTATCATTAGTAGTATAATGGATTCATATAAAATATAAATTTTATACATATGTTGTCAAGCAAAGATTAATATGACGGACTTTATGCATTGTGTTGTGTATTGAACTATATGCTTACAATAAAAAAAAGAGTTATCCATTGCAGCTGATGTCTATTTTACGTGGTTGTTAGCATGTAGATAACGTGTGTGTATGGGTTGGGTACTACATAGTGTTGAACCTAGGGGTGTAAACGAGTCGAGCCGAGCTCGAGCTCGATAGGGCTCGAGCTCGGCTCGAGATTTTATGTTAAGCTCGAGTTCGACTCGATAGCTCGACGAGCTTTCATACTTCAAGCTCGAGCTCGGCTCGTAAAAGATACATTATAGCTCGAGCTCGTCTCGAAAAGCTCGAAATTACATAAAAAATAGGTTATTTAGGTTATAGCTCGAGCTCGGCTCGAAAAGCTCGAAAGATACATATTTAGGTTATTTTGATATATGCCCCTTATATATACATAATTTTAATACATATGTATATACTATACAAGGCTCGAAAAGCTCGATAAGAACTCGAGCCGAACTCTTAAAAGCTCGAGCTCGATTCGTTAAATATTCGAGCTCGTTTTTTGGGTTTGAGCTCGAGCTCGAACTCGATAAAGTTCGACTCGAACGAGCCGAGCTCGAGTTCGAGCTCGAGTTACTCGATAAAAGCTCGACTCGTTTACACCCCTAGTTGAACCCGAGTTCGAGCCCTGGGGGACGCATTCTGGAGGTACGGGCGCTTCGACCCCGGGCTGCATGCTTTAGCAGTCGGGCTTCGGCCCAAAAATTGCCGAGGATTAGTCTGGGTCCAATGTGGTCTGGGATACCTCTTCCAAAACGTGTGTGTGTGTGTGTATTGGGGGGGGGGGGGACGAAAAGCGTTATAAATATCAAACCGCAGAGACAAAGTCGTACTTTCTTCTTATACTTTACTATTCATCTTCGTGTCAAATGCTAGTATATATAATATGATCAATGTGTAAAATTAAAAATAGAAAACTATAAAGTAAAAAATAAAATTGAAATACGTTTAAAATACATATATAATCGTAGTATATATGGTATATAATAAAATAATTACATCAAAAACTATTCAATATTATGCTCGTTTCGAACGTATCGACGATACGATTATAATGATGTAATTTATTAAAATTAAAACGTATTTTTTAACATATTTTAATGAATATTCGATATATCGTAGTATATATGGTATATAATAAAATAATAACATCAAAAAATATTCAATTTTAGGCTCGTTTCGAACGTATCGACGATACGATTATAATGGTATAGTTTGTTAAAATTAAAACGTACTTTTTTAACATATTTCAATCAATATTTGATATATGACTAAAACGTAAAATGAAATATAAAAAACTAAAAAGTATAAAATGAATATGTATTATAAGTACAGGGTGTAAAGTGTAAATATGTCAAGAGTTACTGTTCATAACTCCTGATAAATGTTATATATATATATAATTAATCTATTGGTGAGGGAAGTTCATTTAGAAACCAAAAAAAGAGTAAAAACTTACAAACCGATGGCTTTTTGGTTTAAATCAACGAAAACTCTTCATAAAGTTATTAATTATGATGCAAATGTTTCATATAATTTATTTTTTGATGAAATTGTTTCATATTTTGGTGTTTTTTATATAAAAATGAAAAAGTTTCATACATTTTTCTATGCTTATTAAACTATTCTATGTATTTTCTTTAATCCTGTGAAACCTTGTTATTTTTACAAAAAAGAACATCAAAAAATAAATTATATTGTAACATGTAATCTACTCATACTATCATCACAGTTCCCAACATGCTCCTGAATGGTCTATCTTTACTGATTCATCTAACATGCTACTCCAAACTCTTCTCTACTGTCCGTCCCATGCAATCTACTAGTTCAGGTCAACGACCTTAGCTCCCAATTCTCTCCTCATCACATGCCTTTACGGTTCTGACTACTTATCTCAAGGACATACACACGCCCGATCATGCCACTACCCCTTCCCACACAACATTGTTGGTTCATAGGAACTCCCGTAACTATGTCAATTCCCAACATGCACAGTGTATTTGCAATGATATGGGCCCTTATATCATTGTAACTACACCCTACATGCTTAGCCTCGACACCATTACTAAAGCTCCACTCCCCAACTCAGTTGTCACATGCACATAACTCAACACTAGAGCTCAAAGGCTCCTCTACTAGCTAATCACATAACAGACATCATGTCTTTCTACTTACCAGCACGTAGCTACAGCCTACATACATCACACATGCATACACACAATCCATATCAGCTATCAATAGATACATGCTAAAATTAATCTGCATAGCACTAGTATTTCACATACTAGTGCCTACTTATCACACATGCCATACCTTCACGTAACATATATCATAACATGCATGCACTACATTACATAACAACTATCTTAGGGGTACATGCTCAACATAACTACATAGCATTAGTTATTCACACAACTACTGCTCACTTGCCACACATGCCATACGCTCATATAATTCATACATACATTTTTAACAGCTATCATAGGTACATGCTCAACTTTACTGCATATCACTATTAACTCACATACTAGTGCTTACATATTTACATGTCATATATTCAAATCATAACAAATCATCATGCTCAATAAGGTAAGGTTAGTGTGCTCACCCCCGTTTGATACTCCGGTCCGCAGTTCAGTCTCACTACTCATCTCCCCATAAAACATTTTATACTCCTTTCTTCATAAAACATTTCATAACCATTTCTCCATAAAAATTTTCATGCTCATCTCTCCATAAAACATTTCATTTTGGTTACTCTTATTTAAGAAAACACGAGCATTTGGTTTAAGTTCAATTATCCACCACTTGTGAATACTTGAATCCCTTAAACCTAGGCTCTGATACCAACTTGTAACATCCCAAAACTTAAAACATTCATTTTCAATGCAAAGTAACCAAGTTCATACAAAAGCGGAAGCTCGTTCAAAACCATCTTTAATAACCATTTATAATTCGTAAGTTTTAAGAAAATATAAGCTAAATGCTTGAGATCGTGAACGTAGTTTAAACAACTTAAATCCATATGTTTACATAACAACCAAGAAAAACACTTATCCTTTCATAAACATCATCTTCTAACTTCATGCCTAGACTGAACTGCTGCAACCTCGGAGTCTCATTCGAAAACTTCTCTTTTCCCTTCCGGGACGTACCTGACACTAAAAAGGATAAACAACAACGGGGTAAGCATAAAGCTTAGTGAGCACACACACTTAACCACTTACCATCATACATACATAATCACATCACAGCGCAACAATATACATGCAAGTCTCCAACCTTCTTTACGGCTCAATGCCATCAAGAAGGACAAATGACACTGGTACCAGGCCTCTCCAAAATTCCCTAGGGGTATTACTACCACCATAGGTACTCTCCCAAGTCCCCGAAGGAACACATCTCATATTAATTCCCTAGGGGTATTACTACCACCATAGGTACTCTGCCATGCCCCCGAAGGAACGCATACACATAATCACACATGCAAACATAACCATGCACACATAACAATAAGAGTTAAGTGAGGTACTCACCTGATAGGTTGATTAGTAAGCTCCCTTAACTAGTACGACAATCACTTCACAGCACCTAAACATAACACATGCACATACACATCAAAAGCGGTCCCAAAAAGGGTCCTTAACTCAACCCGACTCTCTAACGTGAAATGGCCAAGTTATCCTCGACAAATTTTCACGAAACTCCTCCTAACATCAAGTTACATAAGCCCCTAGGGATCCCTAAGCAAAAGAACCCCAAACGAGCCCCTTACGAAAAACTCCAAAATTGACTCAGTGGAAACGGCGGGTAACACCGCGGGTTGCCTTACCCGCGGCTTTACCCGCGGATTACCCAGAATCCGACTTCCAAGTCGCGAATGCGACTTCTGCAACAGATTTACAACTCCAAACTCCTATTTCGACCAAAATTAACCAAGTACAACAATATACACTTACTATGGTCGATATCTAACACTTACATGCGATTAATTCGCTCTTAAACATGCCAATTGATGATCGTTTGATCATCAATCTAACATACGACCCTAGACATCCATAGACTACAATCCAACTACAATTGACAACAAAAATGACATAGAATTCTTACCCTTGAAGCGAGCAATGCGATTAAACACGAAAACAACCACCACAAGTCTCCAATTGAACTCTTGCCTTCTTCCCTAATCGCCTCCTCTCTCTTAAGAAATACGTCCTCTGGAACTGCAAGTCTCCAGGAGTTAGGGTTTCTACCCTTATATCTAACTACTCATCCTTCCACTTCTACAATTGACACTGGGGCCCCTCAACTTCTAAAACATAACAATAATTAATTACTGGTCAACCAAGTTATAAAGGAAAAGAGAAAACGGGTGTTACATATATGAAACATTTGCATCATATTAAACAACTCTACGAAAAGTTTTCGTTGATTTAAGCTATGAAACCATAAGTTTCTACGGTTTTTACTCTTTTTTTTGTTTTCTAAATGAACTTGACTCATCTATTGGTTAACATATATTTAATAAACATGAATCCGGCTCACAGTGTGAACTATTTTAGTTGTAACTAATGTTTCACATGCATATAAAAAATGTTCATATTATGAAGAAAAAAAATATATTGTAAAATAAACAAAAAAAACATTAGTAAATAAACTAAATCCAAAGCATATATGAAATAATAACATATGATACATCACTTGTTAAAACTTTCAAAAATTTGTGGGTTTAAAAAACATATAAATTTGCATCATGGGCAATATACATGCATCTTTTTTGGTCGTGTTTTGCAAAAATAAGCTAGTACATGTTTCGATTGACCATAAGCTAGCTTATTGAAACGCCAATCAGAATAATGTTTCGAAATTTTCTTTTAGCTTTTTCTACTGATACCATTATTAATATTAGCTATTATACCTCAAGATGCCGTTTTTTGTCATTTTACATACTAATAAGCTAGTCTTTTCCAAACATACTTTATTCACAAGCTTGTTTATCAGCTACTAACTAACTATCAGCTACCATACCAACTAGTTTATCAAACACGACTTTTATATTAAACTCAGGGTAAATCATATATTAAAAATGTAAAAATAAATATTAATATTGATAGGTGAAAAGAAAGTTAACATATAAAAGATACAATTAATGATGGATGTTGTTATATGGATCCCTTTTAACTTTTAATATACTCACATAAATGTAGATCCTTTTATACTGCATTCTATCCGTACACCCAACCTATTTCACTCATAAAATAGTTCATTTATAATTCCCGTTGACGATATATTATATAGGAATTGGTGACTTAACGTTACACTTCCATTATACATGAATTGAATTCAATGGGTCCAATATTTTGGGAAAAAGTTCAAAAAAGTGGAAATGGGGATGGGGGGTAAAAAAGTGACATATGGGAATAGTGGGGGGTGTTGGTATTTGAAAAGGACAAGGGAGGGGTGGGGTGACGTCATGAGTGTGTTGGGTTTTGTTCGAGTGCGGACTACTCCACTGAGAGAGAGAGAGAGGAAGACGTAGTCAGTAGTTGCAAGTATTTGAACAACTCAGTGGGTTTTCGGGTTACACGTACGGCACTTTATTGGCAGGCTAATCTTATTTCTTTTCGCGACTTGCCCATTACAGCGCGTGAGATAACACGCGATGGCTCCACCTTATATAAATTCAAACTTACACTGCTACATCAGCTGCCATATCAGCTTTTCACTATTTATATCACTGTCCTACCAACTCCATACTTTTCATCTACTATGGTACTCCTCATACCCCTCATTAATTAATTGATTAAAAAAAATAAAAAATAAGGTAGAGAGGAAGAAGAGAGAGGGGGTAGGGGGTGGGGTGGCATGCTTTAATCAATCGGTATGTGGGCACCAATGGGGAGGGTACCGGTCACCTTACCCCCCATACACTATGGTGTTGCCGGCGGTACATGAGGGGTACCAGCCTCCCCATCGACCTCATAGTGGATGGCTTTATAGCATTTTTAGAGCATCTTCAACCGTTTTGCTAAAAGTTTTGGTATTTTAAAATTTTTATTGTTATTTATATTATTAAAATATACATTATACTTGTTATATCAATAAACTTTTTAAAAACTTTGAAACAATAAACTATGTCGTTTTAAAATAATTTAAATAATGTTACACTCTCATCATAGCAATGCTGTTTGAGCAATTTAAAAAGAAAAAAACCAAATATTTTTTATTTTAGCAATGCTAATTTATAAGATGACTAAGCTAACTTATAAATCAACTTACTTTTACCAAACAATGTCTAAATGAATAAGGCCTCATCAATATTTTGTATCGCATAATGTTTGCACCAAATATACTCATTTGCAAATACAAAGTTTTTGAATTTAAAAATACTCTAAAACATTTTATGGGATATCAATAACTTAAATAAATATACTCAAGGTTTTTTTTGTACAAATAAGTTAACTTATAAACCACGTACAAGTCAGTTACATGTTTGAATGAATCATAAAAAAAGTTATAAATTAACGTATAAGTTAGTTTTTTGAAAAGTTACTCTCACTCATCTTTGTTAACTTATGAAACTTTTTATTTTTTTTATTCTAATATATTCATCTACCTTTTACATTATTAATTTGGGTAAGGATCACTACAACCCCCCCCCCCCCCCCCCCTTATCCTATGGTATGATACTGTTTCAAACTTTTAGGTGATTCTAGTCATTAGTAAATTGACTTTTTATTTTAAAAGTATATATTCTCAAACTTCTAGGTGTATTTGATTGGTCTTATAGACTAGAGGGGGGTGATGGTAACAACACACATGTTGTAGTCATAAGCTACCTTATCAGCTAGCTCTAGGAAAATGCAACTCATTCATCAGCTAGTTTATCAGTCATTGACTACCCAATCAGTTAACAACTATCTTATCAGTCATCAGCTACCTTATTAGGTGTTTTGTTTGTTAAAGATAGCGTAAAAGTGAAATCTTGGAGAGTGTGAGGACGCGCCAGCATATTGAATGGGGAAGAAATATTGACGTTGTTATAATTTTTGAGCATCGAAGGAGGGAAAGTAAAGATTCTGATGTTGAGGTTAGTTGTGGATGTGGGTCCCACCGACCCATCAAGTGGGTCCCTTCCCAAAACGTATTCTATTCCCACTTTAACTTTAACCCCTCCAACTTCACCTTATTTTACGTACACGTCACTTTAGATCCTCCATATCTCACTCTTTTTTTCACATTTTTTATTTTAATCTTATACAAGTGAATAATTATTTAAGATCTACTACTTCGTTAAAGTTCAACCAACACTCTATTTAAATAGACTTTCTTTAATATATTATTGGTGAGTACAGTCGAGCTAACAAATATTCAATTCGAACAACTTCATGACGTACCAAATTATTTCATAAAATTAATCTCGCAATACTATTTATTAAAGGCTTTATGGCTTATTTGGGCAGCAAATTATTCGTTTTGTACACAATATACCTTTGAACAATTTTTTGTACTCAATATAACATGGATTTTTTTTAATTTTATATTATACCATTATAATCGGAAATAGCCAATTGTGACGTGAATCTGTACACATTATACCATTGAATATTTTTTTTGTACACATTATACCATTAGTCCAAAATATGTTTACAAAAAAGAATGACAATTCCTTAAACATGTTTTATCCATTGAAAATGTGTTATAGAAAAAGAGTGAGATGGACAAGATTTGTAATTTTTCTTATTAATTTTTTAGGTGTATTTATTGAGGTTTATAAAGTTTTATCGGAATACCTTCAAGGTATATAATTTATTGAAATAACCGAGATTTCAACATATGAGTTTGGTTTGATGTTGATTCTAGAGTCGAGTTTGAGATACTTGGAGCTAAATTCTAGTTGGAGATGTTCAAGATTCAAACGAGAAGAAAGTCGAGTTGGAGTTTAGAAAAATCACTATCGAAGTATCGGGTTTAAGTAGAGTTTAGTTTTTAACCACTTGCAAGTTTTCAAGCTAAGTTCGAGTTTGGAAAAGAGCTATCAAGTTTGAGATGTATATGCAAATACGTGAGATCATCCCCTTCAAGTTAAGCCAATGCACTTGTAGCTTACTCAAGCACTATTGAAATCATAACATCATTTCCACCCATATGACTTGTTCATCGTGTTAGTAGTTAACATTATAGAGTCGTTCACCAAATTGTTTACTGGGTGGTCCTTTGTTGGTCAATGTTACCATCATAACTTTACTAGGTAAGATGTTTTTGCCATTAAACTAATGTCTTATACACCGATTTTACTCAGTAAGCTTTTGCAAGAAAGGGTTACACATACACTTATCAAGTACGACTCACGTTCCTAACCTTTTTTTAGATGAGGCATCCTCGGCAATTTTGGGCCGAAGCCCGACTGCTAAAGCATGTAGCCCGGGGTCGAAGCTCCCGTACCTCCAGAATGCGTCTCCAGGGCTCGAACTCGGGTTCACCACTATGTAGTACCCAGCCTTACCACAAGGCTAACACTTATTTGGTCTCACGTTCCTAACCTTGTCTCTTATTATGTAAAACGTTGGTCATTGCCTCATGTTGGCCTTATAAGGTAAGTGACATCGTATTATTGATAAACAAGCTAAGAATATTCTAGTTTCTAACGAGTTATTAAATAACTTAGTAATCATCGAGTTTAAGGTAATATTGAACTTTAAGTAAACCTCTTCAGACAAGGTGAGGTAAAATGCTGTTAACATTTCTATCTTTCGAAATGTTATTTGATGAAGATTGCACCATTAATATTTCAAAATTTAAAAGAAAAATATCAATTTATCTTTAAACTATTAATATAAAAGAAATTTTATTTATCTTTTATGGTTTCTACAAGTTTAGAGAACTTTATACATTTTCTTATAATTTTAAGAAACAATTTTAAAAAATTTGCTATAACAAAAATTGCACAAAAACCTATTCTTCCCCATTTTGAAAATTTATTGAAGCTCTAAATTCACGTGTTGTTGTTATGTCGTCATCGGCACTTATGTGGGTTTGTACTTTTTAGTTCACAAATACTTTTAAATTTTCATATCACTCTATTGATATAATACTATGGTTTATTAACAAATGCGCTATGTTATTTTATTTAAAAATAGTATGCATCAATTAATTAAAAGTGGTATATTGAATAATAAATTGCTAATCCATATTTTATTGTGTTGATTTTAATTTGGTTACTAATACATTGATCCCTACCAGAAGAACGGATATTGTTATGTAAGTGTATATGTAAGACCCAAATATAGGGGGTATAATTTTATACGAGTAGAATAAAGGCTAAAGGGGGTCCATATACAACACCCATAATTAAATATAATGAAATAGTAACAATCGTTTACCAAACCCTTACCGGGTAAGCGTTTACGGTAAGGACATTACCCTCGGTTACCTTATCGTATAACATTTTGATCTTCAAAATTGATTGCCGATAAGCATCTTCAATCTGTCAAGGGATACCAAGTAAGAGTCTTTTACTGGTTTCCATGCTCAATTGGTGAGAATCGTATGGTAAGTAATACTAATAAGTGCTTACCCATACAAGTGATTATCAAACGACCCTAAGTTAATTTTGTACAAATAAGAAATATATCTACATAATGTTCTTAACTAATGTTAACAAACATACATCTACACCGTTTAACTTTCTATTTGTTTCAGGTCCAAATAAGAATTCATAAACGTTGAAAGAAGTAAAACCATAATCTTTTATCTTCTTTAATTTCATATTTGACGATATAAACAACAAAGTCAAGGACCAACAATGACCTAAACTCATGGTCGTTTTTTACGTTTTGTTTTACTTTTCTTCTTTCCGAAGGAAATTCACCCATAAACCATTGAACACCGAGTTGTTTGGTTCATCAGATAAGACAAAAGAGAGAGTTTGTCAATCAAGAACCAAGTAAGCATAGGTAAAACACAAAAGGGACTGATTCCACAAACAAAAGCATACCACAAAGGACCAATCTATAGTTAACACAAATCTCATGGACCAAATATGTAATTCACTAACTTTTTAAAATTGATTTCACTTGTACAAATCTTATGTACTACTACTAACTACAATATCAAAAGTTTTTTTTTTTGGAAGGTTCATCTGGACTTTGGCCAGACTACATCCTTAGCAATTTAACACTTAGTAGCCCCTGATTGTTCACCCCCGGATTCGAACTTGGGTGAGTTTTTTCCGAACACCAAGCTTTAACCGGCAAGCTGCCCCATTGGGATTTAGAATATCAAGTTAAGTCCAATTAGGGAAAATTGATCACTTTTTTTTTTTTTAACTAATTATATTCAACTTCCCATATCTTTGCCTTGGTTTACACACCACTTTCTCTCTCTCCTCTTTAAGACTTTAAACTCACCAAACTCAACTCCTTCTCTTCATATTCATTCATAATAACTCCCATCACCCTTTTGCCTTTTCTACTTTCTAAATTTCCCATTTTCTCCCCAACCACAGCCCACCGCCCACCGCCACCGCCCACCGCCACCGTCCACCAAATGGACCCAGAAAACAATCTCAAAACAATGGTCTTGCATCTATTGCTGTCCTAGATTCGACTTCTTCGATGGAAAAAAACAACCTTAATTATCGAAATCGTTTGATTTCAAGATCTTTGTATTCCCATAAAACAACAAGCTTTGGATCTGGGATGTTTTTCAATGGAAGGTTCCAAGAACAACAGCCTCATTTTTTAGATGCTTGCTTTCTTTGCAAAAAACCACTTGGGTGTAACAGAGATATCTTCATGTACAGGTAATTTTCTTTTTTTCTTTTTCTTTTTAAATAAAATAAAATAAAATAAAATTGCACCTAATGAATTATTATAGGATCTACAAATAATGCAAAAAAAAAAAATTTGTATGTTTTGTAACAATTTTAATGTTTAAGATATTCATTCTGTGTAATAAAATATTGTTGATCTTTTTATTGAAAATATTTAAGTTGGGTTTGAATGTGGCGAAAACTATTTTTATTTTTATTTTTATTTTTGTATTTGACTTGGAAAACGTTAGTTTTCAATGAAGATTTTAGAAAAACGTCTGTAATTGAAGTGGTGGGATTTTTATTTTCTATTTTTGAAAGTTTAGGAAAACTTGTTTAGAAAATTTCGAAAAACTCTACCAAAATTAGTTGTGTAAAAATTTACATAAAGTAAAAAAACAGAAAATTTTAGTTTTTTAAAATACTTGAAAAAAACATTTTCTAAATTTTCAATAATTTTGAAAAAAAATTCTTAAAAAATGGGAAAATTTTCTACAGACAAAGTCACCCTTATTTTCCATATTTTAATTAGTGGGAAGTGTTTAAATAATATTTTCTTTACCTCTTTAGAGAAATCGTTTTTAAATTTTGAGATTTTTATAATCTCTTTATTTTTGCAAAAAATTACTAAAATCTCTTTATAAGGTTAATGTGGTCAAACGTTTATATCGATATTCAGAAACAACAAAATCGTATTTAAAATATTCGAATTTACATTTCATTAAAAACAATTGGAGAAATATTATGAAATCTGATCTGGGATTTTTCTAAAATTTAGTAAATTAACAAGGATTTAGAAAAAAAGTTGTTTTATGATCTTTTTTCCCAGAGAATCTGATAGGGGTATATTGGTAAATTCACAGGGGTGACACACCATTTTGTAGTGAAGAGTGTAGAGCAGAGCAGATTGAAATGGATGAAGCCAAAGAGAAGAAAAGAAGTTTTTCTGCATCAATCAAAGCAATGAGGAAGAAAGAAGAGAGTGAGAAATCATCTAATAATAATTCTTCCCCAAATTACCCTTTGCGTTCTGGTGCAGTAGCTGCTGCCTAATTACTTTTTTTTTTGATAAAAAATATAAAAAAGAAAATTAAGAATCAAGTTTTTAATGGGAAAATTGTAAAAAAAGAAAAAAAGTTATTTTTAACTTTTGTTATTTTGTGTCAATTTACATGTCTCTCCCTATTGTTTTTCACTGTGGTGAAGGCATGTTTGTAGAAAGATGGGGGTAATTGTGGAAATTACGATTACCGTCCAAGAAGAATCTATTAGATATTATTGTATGGTACAAGTTGTGGGATGCATATGGTATTGTACTTTGTTTTTTCGTACTTTTGTAATTGTACTTGTACTTGTGAGTATTTGGGTGACGCACAAAGTGCAAATATAACATATATAAATTGAACATATATTTTAATTTGTGTTTGTAATATTTTTGTACTATAGTTAGTTTTGATATTTTCGTATTTTACAATATCAAATTGAACATATTTTAGTTTATATTTAGTTGTTGGATTGGTTATTGCTCAGGGGGTTCATGCGTCTAACTGAGTTTAAGCTTTTCCGTGCCTATGCTTGGGACATTTAAGTGGGGTATATTTAGCTCTCAAAATTGTGGGGATTAGTTGGGCTTTGGCTCGGGACCCCCCCCCCAAAAAAAAAACAAAAATAAATAATAAGTGTGTTCTTAATGTATAGTAATGTTTATTTATTGTTAATGGTATAGTGAAATGTTCTAGAGCTTTATGAACAAAACAAAAACGTATTAGAACTTTATAAGTATAAAATTTTCTTTAAGAAACAATTGTTAAAAAGAAATCTGCCTTTATTATCGTATACCAAAACTTAATTTTGGATATTGGTTTCAAAACAGAAGTCAAAGATAAATCACTTATAATTATGCAAAAAATTGATTATCGACAACTCTAGCCGGCTTTATAACATAACCACCTCCAAGAACACCATTTAGAGTGGGCGTATTTTGCATACCCGGTTGAGGCTAGTTATGGGTCTGAAATCAAATCAAAAAACTATCTCGTATTTAAATAAAGTCACCTCGCTCATTTACCAATTAACCTACGCTCCAAAAGGAACAAGTAACTTTATATATTCATACAATGTCTTTCTATAATATTGAGTTATGAACACAACATTTTGACTACATGACGATGTTATGCATACACATAATTTTGTGTAAATATCGGTTCTTATGATTTAAAAACTCGTTTAGTTCGTCTGTATGACTATTACATCTAAATATCATTATAATTTGCTACAAATATATGGTTTGGGGAACATTTCTTGTGTATATAATAGGATCTATTTAACAAACATAGCTAAAAGATACGTCAATACATGTGTGCACCTTACACGCACAAGGTGTGTTATGGTATTTTGATCAATAAAGTTGTTATGCATCAATCAATTGTAAAATCATCCAAAAAAATTCTTCTTATCAAATCTTCAATTTTTGGTTATAAAAAATATTGCATTTCGTATTTTTATACCAAAAATTTCGTAGAAAATTTTGAAAAAATGTTTGATTTTATCACTCATTCTTGATATGGTTTGTTATTTACTCAATTCTTAAATATGAAAATTGAATTACTACTTCTAATACCAAGTGCAATAACTTTAAAACCATCTAACCCTTATGTTTCTTGCATCTTTAATTTTAGAATTCTAGGGTTTTACTCATAACGAAAAGTCAAATTTGATAATTTAAAAAACTGCTGGTAACATTATTATGACTTTATCATTTAATAATTATTGAAATATATTGTATTAACGTAATAAGGACCTAGTAATTCCTTAATGGTTTCACTTTAAAGTGAGTCTATAAAATCACAGTTTGAATTGGAGGCTTGATCCATGGAAGAGTCGATTGTATCTATTTTTAAATAAAAGATATAATTTTCTTCATATAGATTCAGTCATCTTTGAAATAAATATATATTATCTGATGAAAAAAATAATTTAAAGATGAAATGGCATTGAATAAGAAAATAAATCATGAAATAAAAAATACTAATTTTAAAAACCAATTTATGTCCTGAGGCCCGGACCAAGATGAGGCCCAATTGAAAGGTGGTCGAGACCCATATGTTTTTTTGGACCTTGGTTGGTTAACCCAGGCCCATTGCCCCTTTAAAGATATTTTGCTCTCTAAAAGATTAGATTCTTTTTTAATTAAATTTAATTTTAAACACGTTTTTTTAAGGTTACTTGGACTTTGGCCAGACTACATCGTTGGAATTTTTACAAGAGCTAGATATGCTCCTCTGGATTAATACTCAGTGGTCCCTGGTTGTTCACCCCCGATTCGAACTTGGTTGGTTGTTACACCTTCCACAAGTCTTAACCGGTAGGTTGCCCCATTGGACTTTAATTTTAAACACGTTTGAGAACAGACCTGGTTATCCCGGATTTTATCATATTAAATTGTTGTGTTGAGGTTTATTTCACTGATGTCATTATGCTAGTGGAAATTTTGATACTTTTTGGTGTTTTCGACCATGATTTGGAATAGTCTGAAGACGAAGAACTTATGCTTTTTAAGAATTAGTAGGTTGGGGAATCATGTAAAAACTGCATGTAAAAGGTGTTCCAAATTGTTCTTTCAATAATTTAAAAGATGGATTGCATGTGTTTTTTTTTGGCCTTCAATAACTGAACAATTCCTTTTTTTTCTTAACAAATCACAATATTCGGTATTATGTTTTAAATTTTCTTTAAAGCTTGTGTTATTAATTAAACATCAAATGAAACTCCGACACTTACATATTGTGAGAAGTGAACCCTTGACACCTAAAAAATCATGCTACCAATACCAATAGGCCGATGTTGAGGATCAACAAAAGGTAATTAAAAAAAAGTCAAATAAAGAAGCTATGTAATTATCACATCAAGAAAATAATAAATTTGAATAAAAAAATAATAAATAATATAACTGAATGGAAACAATAATTAATTGTATTTCATTATCATACCGTGTACCAACAAATTTAATAATTGGTATATAAAATTTTTATACCATGTACCAACCAACTATACTTGGTACCAATTAAATTGTTACCAAATTTTTTCGGTTGGTACATGTTGGGACGGTTTTGTACCAACTAAAAGTTGAAGTCACAATTATTTATATAAACATTTTTAACAACTAGATTTAGATGCACTAAAACCATCAATATCTAATTAAAATATTCACTACATATACAAGCATTCAAATAAACTTTCATGTACTACAAATTCAATAATAATCTAACGATCATTGAGAAGCGACAACCTTCTAGCTATATTTTATGTTACTCCACCCATTTCAAGCCTTATGGAAACCCTAAAATATTCTTGTAGAATTTATAGTCGGCCAATTACAGACCGATAATATGTAGATCAATTGCTAAAGTTGGACGAATTACTTAAATCAAGTTTTTGTTTATCCTTCCATACCATGAACTAGCAAAACTAAAGATAAGAACATTTAAAATTTAAATTGAAACTATGGTGTATTATAGTAAACTTTAATTGGTAAGCAATTAAAAGAATAAGTCGATACGGTAGTACGGTACGATAATACTATAGTACATGACTTACAATACCACGCACCAACCATGTTTATATAGTCAGCATGATATTACCAATCAATTAGGTTGGTACCACCTAACACATTCATAGTGGTGGAATCTCCAAAAAACTCGCTTACCATATTTTTTCATGCCACATCATTGACATCTTAACAAATTAAAACCTTCTTAAACTCTATAATAGAGATTCCTACAAAAACCTCACTTTCATTTTCTTATTTATAATATAATTTTTATTTATGTAAATTATTATATACACAAAAAGAAAACTATTACAAGAACCTGCATTCTTGTTCAAGCACCTATGTTTCAATAAAACTTTGGACAAAAACCTCTGTCTCACAGTGGAAGTTCTTATAGAAATCTCAAAAAAAACCTAATGAAGGAACCTTCGTTGTGGATGCTCTAAACTGACATGTATGTAACCGAGTCGACTCAGTCGTTGAAACTAGTCGACATGAGACGCGTGACTTCCACGTGACCGGATCTGGTTACCGACTTAATTAACACCGGATATCTCTTTAATTACAAATCGTTCTCTTTTCCTCCCTGTCCAAAACTTCAATAAAACAGGTGGGCCTAAACCATGGCACGTTATCGCTCCTTATGAAGCGGCCATTGCAGCAGACCTCGAACCATCTCGATATTGTTACTCTTCTTCTTCTTTACTTGCACTCAACGGAAGAATCCTATGGATTCCTCCTTTCCTTCTTGATTCCTTTTCTGCGATTTCTCTTTTCTTCTTGGAATATTCCTTCGATTGATCACAATAATCGAAGTTGTGTAATAATATGTTGGAGGATCAAGTTGCCTCTCTGTTGCAGAGGTATCTCGGCAACTATGTTCGTGGCCTTAGCAAAGAAGCTCTCAAAATCAGCGTCTGGCGTGGTATGATTTCATCGTTTGTTGTTATTATTCAACTTTTTGTGATTATACGCTTTGATCATTTACTGGCGGATTTTTGAAGCGATCATGTTTGTTTTTAGGTGTTTGTTTAGTGTGAATTACTGGTTAGGGTTTATGCGGTTTATGTTTTGAATACTTGTTTGATAGTATGAGTGATGGTACTAATTTTATGAGTTTCATTGATGAGTGCGTTGGTAGTGGTGGAGTATATACCGGTTAGGTGTGAAACTAGGAAGAATTGCTGAATTAGTTTTAGTGATTTGAGTCGTCTTCTTGCTTGCATTTTATGATTGAACGGATTTTTATATATATATATATTTTTGGTTTTGATCAGTTTACTGGCGGTGTTTTCGTATATTCGTGTTGTTTTTTGGTGTTTGTTTAGTTTGAATTACTGGTTAGGGTTTATGCGGTTTGTGTACTGGCCTTGAGGTTACTACATAGTGTAGTATATGAGTACTTTAGAGTATTTAACTTGGTAGTGGTGGAGCGTATACCGGTTAGGTTATGAACTAGGAAGAAGGCTAGATATGTAATGTGTGACTTTACTTTAGGAATTGCCGAATTAGTTTTAGTTAGGAATCAAGAATATAGAAGTAGTTTTAGTGATTTGAGAAGGTGTGTGATCCTTCTAGTAGGGGAAGTAGGGGCGAGTGATGATTGAACTGCTACTAGCCTGTTGGTTTAATGTTTTTGGGTTTAAGCGGTAGCTATTGTATAATGTGAATGCCATAACCTGCTAAGCATGTGGCCAGTGGCCTAATCATTTTTAATTTCGCAGAGATAACGTCAGACGGTCAGAGTTCTAGAAAGATCATTGTAATAATTTTGTCTTCTTAAGGAATATTTGAAGGATGGCTTAGGGTTTAAGGCTAGGAAGCCCTCATGAAGTTTGATCTAGGGTAGTGGCGTTGAAATGGATGGAGTTGTCACCCACCTAATTGTGCATCCATAGTAGCAGTAGCGGGTTTGAGGTTTAAACGAGAAAAGTAACTAAATAAAAGGACATGAAAATCGTCAAATGATGTGCAAAATCTTATGTTACTTTACACTGGCGGAAAACGCAAAGGTGTGTGGGTAGCATGCCCGCGACTTCATGTGATTCGGTTGTTTTCTTGTTCTCGTATGAATCTGATTCTCTCTCTCTCTCTATTATATATATGTGTGTGTGTGTGTCAGATTCTAATACTATCAATCACTTTCGGAATATATGCAGAAACCTTATTGTTATTAATGTCAGTTACATGTTGTATATCTGGTGTATCTGAAGTCATTGTTGGTCTTGCATATAAAGATTCTAAAATTCTGTTTTAGTTCTCCATGATACAGTTGTTTCTTAAACCATATTTTAAAATTTGGTTGTTTGAGTTTGTCACAGGTGATGTAGAATTAACAAATATGCAACTGAAGCCGGAGGCACTAAATGCGCTGAAGTTACCTATAAAGGTTAAGGCAGGGTTTCTCGGATCAGTGAAGCTTAAGGTGGGGACTGCTAAGTCTTTTCTTAATCATGTAGAGAATTGTAATCTGTTGTTTCTGCAGTTTTGAATTGATTTACGTTATTTGCCACTTAGTTTCGTTCTTCCTTTTCTGCATTGTGATCTATGATATCTCTTTGTTAAAGATCCGCCATGATTTTTGAGTCTGAGCTTCAGGTGGGGGTCTTATATGGTTTAGGTATAAGGAGCTAACGGAAGACCAAGTCACGTGTCTCAAGATGGCTGAAAGCATCTTAAGGGGACTTGAGACTTATATTAACTGGACCTGCTAGATTGTTTTTGCAACTATTTTGTATGATCTGTCCTCCCTTGAACCTATCACTTGGATATAGCTAATTCTCTTCTGCATTTAAGCATCTATACTTCCCCAAAGCTGTGAACTAAAACTCACAGGACAGGTCAGTTGAAAACCTATTTAATGTAGAGCTTCATGCAAGGATTCTTGTGAGGTATTCATTCTTGAGTGGTATAAATTGACTATAGATGCAGTTGGAGTGCATTTCTCAGGATTTTGATTCATGCCGTTGGGCATGGTTGATACCCATGCTGTAACTGGAGGAGTATAAGATACAGTTGCATCACTAGTATTTAATTTACTTGAACCAATTAGTCCCCACACATGGGCCAGTCAAACCACGATATATTTATAGGTTCCCCTAATAGTAATTGTTGTGCTACTATCGTATACTGGCTCAATCATACTTGTGTAATTGTAAGTATTTCTTCATGGCTGATTTGTTTTATGCATCCAATCCCATTTCATCTAATGAAAAGTCAATGTCCTCTTTCTGTAAGCATATCGACAATTGCAATTGATTTCAAGATAGATGATCTTCTTGTGTGCTTATCGCCTGTAAGTATTTTTCAGTTTATTTATGGCATTTACATTTATCAGGTTCCTTGGAGCAAGATTGGTCAAGAACCAGTTTTAGTATACCTGGATCGTATATATTTATTAGCTGAACCTGAGACCCAGGTTGAAGGGTATAGTGAGGATGCAGTTCAAAAAACTAAGAAGTCCCGAATACATGTAAGTCATTGGCATACTGTTCTAAAATGTCTGATTGATCATTGATGATCCTCCAAATAATCCATATTATTGAAATAGGATATGGAAATGAAGATGCTGGAGAGCAGGCAGATCTTGACCACAGAAATGGTATGCACCTAAAATTTAAACCTCAATTGTTATTACATTAATTTGACTGTGATGATAATCTTAGAAAGTCTGCAAGCATTTTTTTGTTTGATGAGGAGCAGCTTATGTACTTGACTGATAGAAAACGGGGGTTGCAACAAGTGACTTGTGGAGTAACTGTAATCAAAGCCAGTGTTGCGACATATGGCCTTGTGAATCATTACAGTCAAGCCTAGTGTTACAACAGATGAAATGGGGATTCTTTTAGTGGAGACTAGTTCCATGAGTCTCCCCGATGCTAATTTTTTGTCTGGCAGCTTCTGTTTGCCACAGGGAATGGTTCACTATTGAGATAATAAAAATTTCTAACTCAGTTTGATCTTCTTCATTTTCATTTTTTGTTCTTTCTTTCAGAACTACACGATTCCTATCGACAAGAATTTGTGTTTGTAACATGCAGCTTCATCCAAAACTATATTATTTCTGTCAGTTCTGATTAGAACTTGCATTGTTCTGCTTGTGCGTACCCTTATTCTGAGCATTTTACAATTCCTTTTTACTTGTGGTATAGTTCCCCCTTTGTAGAAGAAGATGTGGTAATACATAGATAAGTTGCCTCGTTGTTTGCTACATGCAACTGTTAAAGAAATATTTGATTCATTCTAAAGAGAAGTTCTAACATGTTAAATGAATGCATGTTGTCTTGCCCTTTCAATCGAGTAACATGCTGTTTTGTTGTCTTCAAGAACAAAACATGGCTGGGGTCCTTCATCAACACAATAATTGGAAATTTAAAGCTATCGATATCAAGTATTCATATCAGATATGAGGATCTTGAAAGGTAATCAACTTCAAATTCTCTTTGTTGTCTTGTTATTGTTCTGTCAGCTAATTCCTTCTGTATTTCAGCAACCCTGGCCACCCATTTGCAGCTGGTGTGACCTTGGAGAAACTCTCAGCTGTGACAGTTGATGATAGTGGGAAGGAGGCTTTTGTCACCGGTGGTGCATTAGAGCTCCTCCATAAGGTCTTTCTTTTATGAAACAAGCTTTGCAGCTCATGAAGTAGTAATCATCTAGGAACCACAAACTCTTTGATGCACTGCTAGTACTAGTACATCTGTGAATTCTTAATTGGATAGTTGTAAATAGCTCTCCATAGTTTGTTTGTTTCTATTACACTGCTACGCTTTTCTTCTTAATGTGCTACTAAATTATGATGTTAAAGTTATTGTGATCCAATGAGGTTGTATAGGATGCAAGCTGCATTAAATAATATTAGGTACTCTGCTGTTATGTTGCTATTAGCATATACCAATATGGCAAACATATTCCTCAAAATAGGGGATTCTCCAAGAGTTGGATCTGTTAGTGAAAGATTTACGAGTAGTGATTTAACTTAGGTCCGAGGAATCAAGACACACTCCTTCATCGAGGTTGTGTATGACTGTATGTCTATGATTGGTCATTTTGTCTCTTTCTTTCTGTTACTCCCCCTTTATCCTTCAGTCTGACGTTGGTTTAACTTATATGTAAAAGCTGTTGTGTCAAGTCATCTCTAGTGAGGGACACCTTCATTTGATTGTTATATGTTTTTATGTGGCCACTCATCCTGGGGTTGGTTGTGATATTTTCAGAGAATTTTTAAATGAGAATATTGCTTTGTGAATTGAGTAGAGTAAATTAGTTAAAACAACTTATAGCCATCTCTAAGGGAAGTCCCTTTACCCATCCTACAATCGTGCTCTTACTTGCTTTGCTGCCATAACTTTTCCAGTCTGTTGAACTTGAAAGGCTGGCTGTTTATTTGGACTCTGATATTACTCCGTGGCGCATTGCAAAACCATGGGAGGATTTGCAACCCTTTGAATGGGATCAGGTATGATCCGTATATGTTGAGCATGCTGTATCTGATCTTTTGGATTTCAGTCATCATGTCATTGTACTAAGATCCGCTTCAGATTTTCAGTTTTGGCACAGAGGATGGAAAACCAGCCAGTGTTCTTGCTCAGAGACACACATACATTCTGCAACCTGTATCTGGAAATGCCAGTTATTCCAAACAGCGTTCAAGTGCTCCCATTCGAGATCAACCTCTACAGAAAGCAACAGTGAACTTGGATGATGTGACAATTTGTTTGTCAAAGGTTAATCAGTCTCTCCTCTTTGGTCCTTTACGGCTTTGTGAGCAAGTCTGATGATATTAATAATGTTGCTTTAATTAGCGAGTCTTTCACAAATTTGCAGAGTGGCTATAGGGATTTGCTGAAGTTAGCTGATAATTTTTCTACATTTAACCAAAGATTAAAATATGCTCATTTCCGGCCCCTTGTCCCAGTGCAATCTGATCCGAGATCGTGGTGGAAATATGCCTATCGAGCTGTTTCAGACCAGATGAAGAAGGCAAGGTACTTACGTCTTCCTGTAGTATCTCATTTTTTCATTAGTTAGTTGTGTGCTATATTAATGAGCGACTCGAGAAGTCTCCCGGATCAAGTTGTAATTTCTCTGGGCTCAGTTTTCAGCCTACCCGTAGCTTGAGCCTTGAGATGAAGGCTCAGGTAAGTTGGCTTGACTTGTTTATAAGATGTTAAAAGAATTGTCTAAAAATTTAGAGAGGACTATCTGCTTAAAAATTTACATGTTCTTTTTCATTCCTGTTCTGCTTTTACTATTTTCCTTCTATTTATATGTGACAGTCAGATGATCTTGTGAAATGTTGATTGTAGCTGTGGTCTGTTTTGAAGATAATATATCAGTTTGAACTTGTTATATTATTTTATTGTAAATTGCAGTAATCACAACAGCTATTGGTCTGTCTTTCTTTTCTATCTATTAAAAGATATTTATATTATTTATTTTGAGTAAATGAGATCTCTCACCATTGTACTCGTAGTTTC
Source organism: Centaurea solstitialis (assembly GCA_030169165.1). Taxonomy (NCBI): domain Eukaryota; kingdom Viridiplantae; phylum Streptophyta; class Magnoliopsida; order Asterales; family Asteraceae; genus Centaurea; species Centaurea solstitialis. Next base: position 78,214,616 of record CM058044.1, read on the forward strand.
ATATTGAACCAAGCATTTCACTTGATATGGGTGGTGAACTTACTCATCATACTTGTAGTTTCATTTTAAAACATCCATCGTAGTTGTACATTGCTTAAAGTAGCTCGCTCAGCTTAGTGTTAATGTTGCATTTTTCAGCAAGTATAATAGTTAATTGCAACAGAGATCCAAGTACGATGTTTGTAGAAGTTATTCACTCGCTTCATTCCATGTGTGTTTGTTTGGCAAAATGTATAATAGCAAACGGACATACAAATGAAATGCTTAGGAAGTTATAGTTAGCTTTTTCCCTAGCTAATACTTTGGCCATCTAGTCTATACTAGCTCTGTTAATTAGACTTGAGCTACTCTCTTCTTACTTCCTTTCTATATAAGTGTGTTTGTGCAAGTGTGTATTTGTGTTCTTCCAAATATATGTGTTTGTTTGCACACACAGCCCATGTGTGTATTTAGGGCTGGAACTTTCCGTTATATAATGCCATGTCTTGTGGCAGTGGGAGAATGTCTTGGGAGCAGGTCCTGAAGTATGCAACCTTACGTAAAAGATACATATCTTTGTATGCTTCACTCCTAAAATCTGACCCTGGTCGAGAAATCATTGATGATGACAAGGACATTGAAGAACTAGACCGCGAACTTGATATTGAGCTCATAGTTCAATGGAGGTATAATTTTCTTTCTAATGTTTTTATTGTGGTACATTAAGCACTTCACAATATCTATCTATTGGTAAAGTTGACCAGTGCTTTGAAAGTAGAAAAGGACTTCTCTTTCACAGCAGGCACATGGGCTTAGAAGATGATGTCATAAGGCGGACTTGTTTTTAGAACCTAACGAATACTACTAATTTTTGGTGGACTATTCCCACATCTATGACCTTGTGGGTCAATTTGTCAGTATGCTTCCTTATTTTTACAATTATATACTTTCAGGTTAATGATCAATATCTTATCTAATAAAAGGCACTGGTTTATTATGTGTGGGAATCAATTCGAATTTCAAACCAACTGACAAAAATAAAGAAGATGAAGAAAAGACTTCTTTTTGTTTGCAAAGCCTGTTATGATGAAATATCGCAGCTTTCCTTTAGCCTTCTTATCAATGGTTGTTAACGTCATATGATGAAATATTGCAGCAGCCCCAATTCTTACACTTTCACATTACAAGCGAAATTGGTGTGATATTATAATTTTTGAAGAGTACCCAATTTGTAATCTTCCAATTTTTAATGGTTTTTTTTGGTTATTAGAGAGAACACGTACTACTAGCATAGTCAATGTGACTCACAATCGGCAGGGGTGGATCCAACTTATAAAAGGTGGGGGGGGGGGGGGGGATGGGCCCCCACTAAATCTTTGTTTTTCTCATTTATCTATGGTTAAAAATCAAATTTTTTAATATTTCTACCATAGTCCCCCAGTAATTTCCTGCTTGTGCCCTCACCAACCCAAAAACTTTCCTCGAAATCAACCAAAAACCTCTCACAATCAGCCTAAAAAGCCGAAAAGCTCCTTGAAATAGACAAATGAAAACTTAAAAATCCCTCAAAACGGCCGAATCAGGCTAACAACACATCGGACTAATACATCGTAATTGCAGATGACCTATTAATTTCTCTCAAGAGTATAAAATTTATGCTGTAGTGCAATAAATAGTAATTGATCTGCTGATGGAATACAAATCTTGTTTGTCACTTCATTTTTAAATACATCCAAGAGAGTGCTTCAGGTTTAGGGATTCATGGGGTTAAGCTAAATCTAATCTCTACTTTGTCCTTCATGCTGTTACAAGCGTTTGCCCTGCTCTGCGCAGGATGTTGGCACACAAGTTCTTCGAGAAGTCGGTGCAGTCCGATATTAACTTGAAGAAACAGAATACAAAGAAATCATGGTGGTCATTCGGATGGTAGTACCCACACCTTATTTTAACTTCGAGAAGTCGCTTTGTTAACCTTCTTACTTTACTGATTGTACTGTGTGACTTCAGGAACAACGGACCTGTTGAAGATGAAAATCAACCTGCTTACTTTACCGAGGAGGACCGGAAACAATTAAATGAAATCATTGGATACAAGGAAGGTGATAATGATGAAGAGTTGCTGGAGGAAGATGACAAGGGGGACATTCTTCATACATTACTAGAGGTCAACATGAAACATAATGCCTCAAAACTTGCTGAAGCTCATGAGTTTGTTGCCGAATTATCATGTGAGAACCTTGGTTGTTTGATGAAGTTCTACAAGGATGCAAAAGTTTTTGACATGAGATTGGGATCTTATCAGTTGTCGTCACCAGATGGTCTCCTTGCTGAGGTTCGGTCCTTTTCATTCCCTTCTGTCTTTCTGCATATAACCAATCACACATGCATACATTTATTGTTCCCTTAGAGCATCTTGCTACAATCCAAGGAGGGTTTTTCTTCTTCCTTATCATCATAAGTGAAGTGGCAACAGAGTAATGTTTACACACATCAGAAAGTAGGGAGGGGGAGATTGAGAAGTAGAGGGAAAGGGTTATGTAAGTGAAAAAGATCGAGAGCAATGGGAGAGCGGGGTGACAATTGTTTTGATTATTCAGTGTGAGAGTGGGTAAAGAATAGTTTGATATACATTTGTGTATGTGTCCAACTGCCAGCATATATGCATCTGAGAATGATGGAGGTGCCGGGTTCTGATCTTTTCATGCAGAGTGCGACATCCTCTGATTCATTAGTTGGGGCCTTCCACTATAAACCCTTTGATGCTAAAGTGGACTGGAGTATGGTTGCTAAGGCTTCTCCGTGTTATGTGACTGTAAGTTCTAATTTCATATCTTTATTTTTTTTTATGGAATGAGATAATCAGCTGATATGATGCCTTCCATCAGTACCTGAAGAACTCCATCGATCGAATTGTTAACTTCTTCGAAAGCAATGCTGTTGTGAGTCAGAAGATAGCCTTGGAAACAGCAGCTGCTGTGCAGGTTTGGTTTCTATGATACTGTAGAATAAGTTTTCTCTTTTCTGTGATCAGTGTGTGGTTTACCATATAGACTTAATATCGTGCAAAAAACTAGTTTTGAAACATCTTTTGGAGAAACGACTCGATGCATGGCAATTTACATCTTAGAGCGTAATGTGTCTAATCTATCATGCTGCTTAGCAAATCTAGATGCATGTGGATTGGTGATTGGGATTTCTGCTATTCTGAGTTATAAGTGGGAGCCGTTCATGCTCATGTTGAGTGTTAGGACGATGAAGGCTCTATCACAAGGATTGTCTTGAAATATAAACTACAAAGTTAAGGGTATTATTATAATTTACTTGTTAGCACTTTAGCTAGGAGCCTAGGATAGTTATGACATTCTTCGTAATTTAATATTTTGATTTGTTCTCATATTCTATGGGACAGGATCAATTGTTACATTCACTGTTCTTTAATTAGGAGATAGCATTAGGAGATCTTGTGTTTTTTAAGATTTTTATGTATTAAGGTGATATCCTTTACTTAAACTACTTTTTGCGCCGTATTTGGTGATGGTGGAAGTTTTCAGTGCAAGATTCTGGCATTAGGTTTATGCCTACCAGGCAACAAAAAAAGGTTGCCCGTAACATGTATCATATTGCTTTTATGAGTTTTAGAATTAAAGGTGAACATATTCACGAGATCTTGAGGTGGAATTTCTAGAGTATTCTTCTTGCCACTGTTTTTTTAAGTAAATAAATGGTGGAGCCATTAATGGATTTTCTTAGATGGTGCATTGTTTACAAGTGCTTGTATTAAACCATTATTAGTGATTCGGTCTGTTTTTTTTTTCGGGTTTTAAGCTGAAGAGTTACATTATATGTTATTGACATCCAATTTTATTGTTTAGCTTACAATTGATGAGGTTAAGCGTTCTGCACAACAACAAGTAAACAAGGCCTTAAAGGATCATGCCAGGTGCGTAATTTTCTTCATGTGGTGACAATAACTTTGGTCAACTCCTTCATAGAGGGGGCCAATATCTTAGTTGATTATATTTATTTACAAGCTGTGAATATTGTTCGTCTTCTAATTTGTGTGCCTTTGGGGGCGTGGGGGTTAATATTTTAATTATTTTTCAATTTTATTTCCTTCTCCAATTTCATTACTCAGGTGCATAACGACAAACCTATCCGTCTGTTTTTCTAGTCTTTCAGAGTTACTTCCTTTTTTGTTGAAGATCTTGCAACTGTCAGGCAATTATGTTTTAGAGAGTTGTTAGATTGTTAGTGTTTCCACTTTTCTTTTGGAAGTTCCACCTCATTCCCTTTTAGTATATTTTGTATATGTTTCTATATTTTTAGCTCCTAAAGTTTATACTGAGACTTTTCTATAGTTTAACGTAGTTATCATACTTAGGGAGGATCTACAGATCAATCATTTTTGTATACAATTCTCATCAATTTTGATGAGTTAATCCCTCTTGAAAGGATGCGCCACTTTTCACCTTTTCTTAATGGTTATGTTTTAACAATTGATGTGGATCTATCACAATGGTGGCTTTGGTCATGCACTTGCTTTGCATAATTATAACTGGAGTAGTCTTTGTACATCCATTTTTTCCATAAACAGTTCATATATGCTAAGAATGCTTCATTTATCTATGAAAAATGTCTCACTTGATTTCTTGCTACTAGGTTTGTCTTGGACTTGGATATAGCAGCCCCCAAGATCACCATTCCAACTGAATTTTTTCCAGACAATCGTCATTCCACGAAACTCTTGCTTGATCTTGGAAACTTGATAATTCGTACTCAGGTTGGTACAAAGTGATTTCTCTATGAACTGCTTACATATCATTATGAAGATAACTTATGCTTAGAGTTTATCCAATGATCACAGGATGATCATGATGACGATTCTCCATCTGCCGTGGATATTTTTTTCCAATTCGATGTGGTTTTAAGTGATGTATCTGCCTTTTTTGTTGACGGTGACTATCGATGGAGTCAACATTCTCTGAAAGGGTCTGACCGTCCCTCACAGTCTAGCATCGTTAGTTTGTTGCCTGTTATTGATAGGTGTGGTGTGACTTTAAAGCTTCAACAGGTATCTTCTGTTCGGACATGTATCAAGTTTGAAATGTGTTCCATTATTTCTCAACTGATAGCACTTGATCTCTCTGTTTAGATCCGATCAGAGGATCCCTCTTCACCCACAACAAGACTAGCCGTGCGGCTTCCTTTCCTAGGATTTCACTTCTCCCCAGCGCGTTATCACAGACTGATGCAAGTTGTGAAGATCTTTCAAGGAGATGATAATGATACTGACAATCTTGTTCGTCCTTGGGATCTAGCTGATTTTGAAGGGTGGTTATCTGTTCTAAATTGGAAGGTTATCTGTTTTGAGAATTTCTCGTGCTTTCCAATCAGCATTATGAATTCATCAACTTGTGCAATTTATGTATTTATCAATATGTTGGCATAGGGTGTAGGAAGTAGGGAAGCTGTCTGGCAGCGGAGATATTTCTGTTTAGTGGGGCCTTTTCTCTATGTGCTTGAAGCACCTGGCTCTAGGTCGTACAAGCAATCTTTCAGGTGAAAATACTCTTTAAGTTTCATGTGTGTTTGTGTTTCCATGTTCTTACTTGGATTATATGTGTTGCCCATTTGTAATCAGTTTTAAATAAAATTCTTGAAATTTAGCCTGTCATTCGTATCAGGTCAATCTGAATAGTCTCTTGATAGAGGACGTATTTTAAACCACTATAAAACCAGATATCTGAACCTTTGTGGCAGAGATTTCTACATAAAACTCCTGTAGGTAGAAGGTATTCGACCAAGGCTCGTGCATCATGCTTCAGTTTGAGTTGGTTGTGCTGAAATGCAATGGTCAATACAATAATGGGATTAACCAAGGGGCGATCTTGATTATATATAGGGATTTGGGAAGAAAGCTTTACATCAAGGCTGGCCTTGAGGTTATCAGTGAAATGATATACTCTTGTCGGCTTTTCTGGACCTCAAACGCGATCTAATTTACAGGGATCATGGCATTGAGTTGGTCTGGTGGCCTATAGCACTTCTTATGACATCCCTTCCACTAACTAGAGGAATATAGGGCTAGAATTAGGTGTACATAGAACATCCACAGAGAAGAGGGAGGGTACCATGTATTATATTAGTGCACTGACATGAGGTGTAGGTAATCATCATTATAACCAATATTCATTTCTATAAATATTTCAGATTTTAGAATAACAGAGGCCAGAATGTATATACCTTGTCTTGGAACAAGAGTTGTCATGGCTCAACGTTGAATCATGGCGGTATACAGCTGTCATCATGCCATGTCGACACAGCACCTGCCATGTTTGTCCATTAGGCGAAAAGTCGTTCACCATGTCTTATTTCTATGCGTATACACAATTACTTCAAAAATCATACAAATACCATCATTTTATTATCCAGCACAAAATATTTGATATTGAAGTTAAATATCAAATACTGGAATCACAATACAGGACATAGAATAAGTTACACAATTGGGACACTAAGTTATTTCTGATTTACACTCTTGTGTTCTGTATTGCATTATTGTTTGGATACGTATTTTCAATTTAGGTTTGCTGATGTTGATTCTTTATATTGTTTGTAGCTTGCTTGGAAAACAGATATATCGTATCCCACCTGAAATTATTGGCGAAGTAGAAAATGTGTTGGCTGTTTGTCGTACAGAGCGATCCATCGGCAAGGTTGCTTAGTTCCAGTACAGTATATTTTGGTTGACCAAAAGAAATACTGTGTTACTTTTGTTCAGTGTTTCTTATTGGTTCCTTGGCCCTTTTTTCATTTACATATCTTTGTATGTAGGTCATTGAAGATGCAAACGCCTTGATATTACGATGTGAATCAGAAGAATCAATGAAAAACTGGAAAAGTTTGTTGCAGGGGGCTATTTATCGGTCATCGGTAATGATTTTTTGCTTGGTTTATTTGGTAGCTATTTGTGTGATTGCACTTGCTAAAGTAAACTGTTGTCTTTTCAGTATTTTCCCTCTTGGTTTTTGTTAGTGATTGATGAGACGTCTGTTTCCCCAAAAGGGGGATTAAAAGGCAGTTGCGAGTACATTACTAATTTGTAAATCATGTCTAATACTGATTTTGGCAGTTGTTTTAGTAACAACAGTGTGTTGTTACACCATACCATGAAGCATCAAAATATATAACTGGTAAAAAACCTACTAGCATTGGACGTAAATAGTAAATTATAGAAGGTCATGTACACAGATTATTTCCCATGTTCAGTTTGGAGTGGGGGCCTTGCACAAAAAGTTTCGATGGTGTTGAATTGTATGAAGCACTGTGAGAACCATGATGCTTGAATGAGGTTGCCACTTTGTTAGATACAATTAGTTGGATATAGAAGTATGGTAACATCATAGATTAAGTGGTCAGCTTTGGATGCTTACTTATTAATGTTTTTTTGTTGCTTTTTTGTTTTTAGAAATGTTTGCTTAGAACATTTGTTCTTCAATCTTTACACCAAATGTCAAGTCTGATTTGCTTTTGTGATAGTGATATTAATATTACTCTCTTAAACAATGGGCTATTTTGTTCGGTTTTGGACTGTAATATCACATAAAAAGAATAGAAACCTGGCACTTGCATGATGGAATCGTACACTCCGATGTCTGTACTCCGTTCATATCTGCCGGTGTATTTTTCTTACCATAGTTTTGAATGCGTTTGTGTGTAAGATATTAGAGATGCTTTAACCGTTTCCCTGCAGGGTTCTGCTCCTATCACTGGTCTATCGGAAACTTCATCAGAATCGGATGATTCAGAAGTAGAAGAAGGTCACAAGCTTGAAATGAAGGATGTTTCACAGACGGAGAAACTGTTTATAACCGGTGTTTTAGATGAGCTGAAAATGTGCTTTAACTATAGTACTCAGGTAAAGGCCTGACCTAATGAAGTTGTTGGTTGGACTTGCATTGGCCACCCTAGAGCTGATGTTTTCTTTCCATTTCATTTTGTTTTTTAGACCGATCGGAATCTTGTAAAGGTGCTTCTGGCCGAGGAGAGTCGTTTGTTTGAACTGCGAGCAATAGGTGGTCGGGTGAGATTTATTTGTATTCCTTTTTACATGGCGTGTTGATTTTATTTCTGATTTGAGTTGATGTTTCTGGACAGGTTGAGCTTTCTATTAGATCAAATGACATGTTTATTGGAACTGTCCTGAAAGCTTTGGAGGTAGAAGATTTAGTATCATGCAAGGGGGTGCTTCAACCTTGTTATTTGGCACGTTCGTTTATACGTCATGCAGATGCCCCTTCAGTGTTTCATACTCTCAAAGCTCAGAGTTCTGGTGGCAGTCTTAAAAATCAAGGTGAAGGAGATGATCGGTTTTATGAGGCATCTGATAATCTAAATGATCCAGTTGATAGTCCAGGGAGTGATTTTGAGCACTCGAGGTCTCTACCATCAGACACAACAATTTTGAAGACCCCAAGTTTTAGTCGTATTGCTGGATTGCTACCAGATGATGCTATTGAAGCTGGGAAAAGTAACTTTGAAGTTACCGATACGTTAGATAGTTTTGTGAAAGCTCAAATAGCTTTCATTGATTCAAACTCCGTTTTCTATGATAACATTGATAAACGAGTGAGTTGCCTTCCCTACTTTGTTTAGTCCTTTTGTGTAAGATATGTTTGACATTAAAGTGGTACTTGTCTTCTTAATTCAGGTGATGGTTACTCTAGCAACCTTGTCATTTTATTGTAGAAGGCCTATGATCGTAGCAATTATGGAATTTGTTAGTGCCATCACTGTTGAGGATGACAAGTGTGAATCTTTCAGTGACACTTCTTCAACAACCAACGTGAATGATAGCTCTAGGGAAGTTGAAATTGATCAGTCATCTGCTGTTGATGAGTCCAAAGTCAGAGGTCTGCTAGGCAAGGGGAGGTCCAGAGTGATATTCTCTTTGACGCTGAATATGGCACGTGCTCAAATTCTATTGATGAAAGAAGATGGGACTAAGCTTGCGACTATGTCACAAGATAATTTTTTAACCGATATAAAGGTTTGTCTTAGTTCTTTCTTTGGCTATACTTTTTCTGTGGTATTCCAAATGGTATACTTATGGAATAGTTTAATGTGTGTTGTATCATATGTTTTTTCTTGTTTTTTCTCAGGTTTTTCCATCGTCTTTTAGCATAAAGGCATCCCTTGGGAACCTGAAAATAAGCGATGATAGCCTTCACAGCAGCCATATGTATTACTGGGCCTGTGATATGAGAAATCCAGGTGGCAGTTCATTCGTGGAGGTAATCTAATTTGATTTTTAAAATTATTTATTTATATATCTTCAAGGTTTGGCTGCAATGAGGCATAGGAGAAATCCGATATTCTCTTTGTTGCAATTTTCTTAGTCTGGAAGCTCCTTTGCTCATATCTCATCTTGATGTGTATAACTGTATATGTTCTGGTCTGTTTTATATGGTTGGTGCATTTGTGTCATGGTTCTAGTGTCTCCGGACACTCTGTTCTATTTGTGTTCTCTTGTTGCTTTCTGACAACTACACACGTATACAGTGTTTAAAAACTGATCAAAGTTTTCATGTTTGTCAAAACCTGCAGCTGGTTTTCAGTTCTTTCAGTGCTGATGATGAGGACTATGCTGGTTATGATTATAGCCTTGTTGGACAGCTTTCAGAAGTAAGACTGGTGTACCTGAATCGATTCATTCAGGAGGTAAAGATTCACTTCTTTCTGGTTGCATCTGCTCTCCTTTTTGCCATTTCTTAGGTTGGTCTTATGTTGGCCTGTAGGTTATTAGTTACTTCATGGGCCTTGTTCCTAACAACACGGTGGACGTTGTCAAAGTGAAAGATCAAGTCACAGATTCAGAGAAGTGGGTTAAAACCAGCGAAATTGAAGGCTCACCTGCTGTGAAATTGGACCTCTCGTTGAGGAAACCTATAATTCTTATGCCTCGAAGAACCGACAGTCTCGAGTAAGATTTAGAATTTTGTGACTAATCAACCATGTTTTGTGCCTGAGCATGCTGAGTTGTCTATAAATAATGCGTTCACTGTTCTCTTGGATAATATCACAAAGTTATTTTGCTGTTGCAGTTATCTGAAGCTAGATATAGTTCACATAACTGTCCAAAACACGTTTCAATGGTTTGGGGGTACAAAAAAGGAGATGACTGCTGTTCATTTGGATATAATGACAGTGAAGGTGAGACAAATATTCTGATGATTTGACTTTGGGTGAAATACTGCGAAAGTCTACCTGTTAATTTTTATACTGTTAGATATTTGTCTGAGTTCTGAAGGTTGAAGTGCCTATGCTGTGTTGACTTGTGCTCCATCTGCAAAAGTCTGCATGTTAATTTTTATACTGTTAGATCACAAGGTTTCTTTAATAAGAATTATCTCTCTTTCTGGGTAGATTGAAGACATAAACTTAAATGTCGGCATGGGAACAGAATTGGGTGAAAGTATTATTCATGATGTGAAGGGGGTTTGCGTTGTTGTCAGGAGGTCACTTCGTGATTTGTTACATCAAGTTCCAAATATAGAAGTTGCAATCAAGGTATGATGCATCATCTCAGTATGTAACATGATGAAGTGAAATGTTTGCACAACCATATTGTTGTGATTGTGGTAAAGATGTTTTTAAGTTTTATATGATGTGTGTTTTACCACTAATACAGATAGGGGAACTGAAAGCCGCTCTCTCCAACAAAGAGTATCATATTATTTCAGAATGTGCATTGTCTAACTTCTCAGAGGCTCCAAATGAAATTCCTCCTCTGCAAAAGACTGCTGCATCGACCTCTGCTGATCTTATAGATCCTTTAGTTCGTCAAGATTCAGAAGGTCATGAAAATGAAGCTCAAAATGAACCGGCTTGGATTTCTATGAAGGTGTCCGTTGTTGTTGGTCTAGTTGAAATGTCGCTTCATTATGGCATGGCCAGGGATGCATCACTTGCAACACTGCAGGTAACTTGACAACTTGTAATATGTTTCCAGTTCCTCTTTCTCTGTCTGTTGCAAGTTACAAACTTACTAATTGTGTCATACTCGACATTTTCTTTATCCATTCTCACTGGCATTTGGAAGAAATATTGCATCTTCTTTTACTTGTCAATAGTTTTATGTAGTATTAGGTTCAAATTAGAAGTGCTAAAATATTACGAAGTAGCGAAGTGATCTCCACCACTCATCCGGCCAATAAAGGCGGCTTTGACCTGTCATCCTCCTTGAATCGTCTCCACCCTCCATGAATCGCGTCCATCAACGGTTGAGATCAACCGTATCAACGGTTGGGATCACATTGATCTCCACCCTCCATGACGGCTTTGACCGGTCAAAATCCGCAATATTTGACTAGTCAACTATGATCTCAACCGTATCAACGGTTGGGATCACTTCTCTACTTCGTATTTTTTTAGCACTTCTCATTTGAACCTTTTTTGTTTTATGTATATGCTGTAATTTTGCTCAGACTCCTCTAGATGATGACGATGCAAATGCAATGCAACAGAACAAGAATTAGAATTACATTGTATATTCATATATGAATAAAAACACATGCATGGATATGATTTATAATCTCATTTGACAGTGTATATTTTTTTGAATATACACAGTAATTCATGTATAAATATACACAGGCTAAAATTAGAACACACATACATGAAGATGGTGTATATTCAATGTTTTTTGTGTATATTCATAGACTTTTTTTGTCTCAGGTCAGTGGTCTATGGGTACTTTACAAAGCTAATACACTGGGAGAAGGTCTCCTCTCGTTGACCCTGAAGGGTTTCACTGTGCATGATGATCGTGAGGGGACAGAAGAAGAGCTAAGGCTTGCTGTACGACAGCCCAAGAGTCTGCGATACAGTCCTGAGTTAGAGGCTTTCAATGAGGACAGCCAAATGGTCACAGAAAATGCTGTGAAAGATGATGGGGTATTAGGGGTTCCCACGATGCTAATCCTTGATGCTAACTTTAGTCAGTATTCAACATCTTTATCTTTATGTATTCAAAGGCCACAATTGCTTGTTGCACTCGACTTCCTGATGGCGGTTGCTGAGTTTTTTGTACCCACGATACGTGGCATGCTGTCAAACGATGAGGATGAAAAATCGTCATATGTACTTGATGCGCTTGTTCTGCATGAACCGACTTTTAATCAAAGCACTGAGGTGTTCACACTCTCTCCTCAGAAACCTTTGGTGGTTGATGACGAAGCTTTTGACCATTATACTTACGATGGTAAAGGTGGAACTTTGTTGTTGCAAGACAGAGAGGGGAAAATGATCGTTTCCACAAGTGTGGAAACTATGATTTATATTGGCAGTGGGAAAAGATTGCAATTCAAGAATGTCACTATCAAGGTGTGATTTTGCATCTGATACTGGTTTCATGTTCTTCTTTCTATTGTTCTCTTGAACTAATGACTTTATGTTGTTGATGCAGAATGGACAATATTTAGATTTATGTGTTTCACTTGGGTCTAACAGCAGTTACTCAGTTTTGAAAGATGATCACGTTATTTTGGAAGAGAAAGAGGAAACTGCCTCACAAAATACTGAAGATGAAACTACTAAGAATTCTCCTTTACAAGGCGATACAACAAGGAGACCCACAGAAACATCCATCGAGTTGCAGGTGAACATGCTATTCGGAACATGCATTCTTTGGCATATAGTTAGTTTAATATTTTTAATAATTTTTTCATTACTAAAAATAAAATTGTATCTATAACCAATGTTGGAAGCTAGAAGATGGATTACAGGACGTAACCTCTGTGAATAGCACATATCCTCTCCTATTAAAGGAAAGAGATAAAACCATCATCCGTGCTATGTCAACATGTTATACCCTGAGTTAGTCAACAAGTCAAAGTCGGTAGGTGGGTTAGGAGGTCGTTTCTTAGTAGTTAGCAGTATAAATAAGAAGTTAGGGCTGTTAGTTGTTTCATTCTGTTTTGTGTTTGTTTTGGGCGGGAAACCGTTTTTGGGAGAGAACAAGCCTCTCGAAAGCTTGTGACTATCAATTTCAGTTCGTAATCAATACAATCTGCCTTTGATTCTATTCGGTTCATATCAAATGGTATCAGAGCAGTTCGATCCAACCATGGGAATGAGGAGAACGTTAGATAAACAATCGATGTTGGAGATAAAGGAGATAAACAGGAGTATAAGTGAAAGTCTCAAACAGATGATGATTGATCTTAGATCATTGATATCAGAGTTGAACTCCAGGAACAAAAAAATGGAGTTCGTAAAGGATAATGGAGAAGATGAGAATTATGGAGAGGAAGACGTGGATGATGAACAATTAGAGAGAGAAACCAGAGGAGATTGGTCAATCGATCAACAACCAGATCGATATTCGTTTTCAAATCCAGATTCGATTCCAGATCCATGTCCAAATTCAGGTTCGTTTCCAAATCCAGATCCGTACTCATGTCCGATTTCAAATCTAGATCCGTATTCAAATTCGTATTCATATCCAAAATCAGAAACGACTCTCAATTCGAGTTCAGATCGAAATCCAATTCTAGGTTTGAAACCGAAGTTTGATTCAATTATGAGTCGAGATTGGGACTGGAATCCAAAATCACGACTAAATATAGATCACTATCTGAATCTAAGTCCGGATATTTATTCAAAATTCGATCCAAAATTAGATCCATATGTTGATTCTGGAAAGGCTACGGCTGTGTATTTGCCGAATTCTTCTTCTTCACTGCAATCGAGTTTGCCATGGTGGATACCGTGGTCGTCGGAGTTTCTGATTACGTTTTGCGCTCATCCATCGTTAGAGACATTTCAGTCCAGTAAGGAAAAGAGAGGAAGGTCAATCAAGTCCGTTTCAGAGACTTTAACCGGGCCTAAGCCCAAGAGAGTGAGTTCAGATTGGCCTAATTCAACAATCGACTTGTATGGATTTATCAAATCCATTAAGTCTACAAGGTTGACGACGTTCAGAAGAGTTGGGTGGAATGAAGGTCGCTGGGAACTTCCGGCACCAGTACCACCGCTGCCGTGGCCGCCGCCATTACCACTTCCACCACCGTGGCTGCCACCTTTGTCACCACAAAGGGGGGTTACTCGATCGAATAAAAGTATGAATTCAGCTATTCATCTGAATGGAAATCCAAATCGGTATTTGTCCGATGCTGAGCTACGATATGGTTATAGATTAGATGAGGAATTCAATCATATCTGCCACATGTATAAGCAAAAAGAATTAGATGTTTTGTCCTTAGTGAGTGGGAAGAGACACTTGGAGGAAGTGGAGGACACCTGTCAATATTTTTTGGAGAAAGTTCACCAGTTGGATGCTGTTTTAAATCTTTTAGTGGGAACTGAATATTCGTCTTGGTTCTTGATGAAAGTGGTGAGAATTAATGAGCAGAAAATCAGGGAATATGGGATGACAGGAGAAACAAGTATCATTGGGATCCTTAGAGAAGAAAGTTATAGAGGTGTTGGAGTGTATTTGCAGGAAAGTTTACAAGGAATATTCATAATTAGATCTGCAAATGTTCAGATTCAAGTGGCAATGACAGAGGTAGGGATGAAATTGAAATCTATTATTGGGCTGTGTATAACTAAGAAATTGGCAGAAAACAGAAAAGGAGAAAAGAAGGAATCCTTATGCAGAAAATGTCCATATTGTGCTTGGTTTTATGAACAAGCAGGGGATTATGTGGAGGTTGTCCAAGGTGAACAAGTGTCCCTATTGTCCATAGTGGGTTTCTCTACTTCAGAAATAATGAAGTTGGAAGGTGTAAAGGGACAAAAGATAGTGGTGTTAAGTGATAGTGGGATACACATGGAAGTTTTTGAGAATAATAGTAAAAGAAATGGGGAATCAAAGGTGAGGAAATATTGGGAATTGATGGTTACTATGTGGGTGCTAGAGATTGAAGAGGAAAAAGTGTTGAGGTGGTGGAAAAGCATGGATTTTTGGAGCGGCAAAAACACAGCAGCAGGGGTGGGTGAATCGGAGTCGCCGAGTTCAATGGAGATGGACTTGTTGCGATCACTTACGTTAGCAAAAGCCAAGAGGGTGGATGTTGAGAAGATGGATAGGTTGGTGAAAGATCTAGTGTTTCTGCTGTCCGGGACTCATATGCTGATAGATGGGATCAGTTTTGAGAACGATAGTACGTTTGTCGGAAGGACACAGACATACAAGAAAGTAAGTGGTCTGGGGAAAGGGTTTAAAGTGCTCGTGGTGATTAAAGGTGGTACTTATGACATGATAAAGATAGTATACAAACTTGCTTTAGCTAGAGTGATAAGTTTCTTAACATCTTGGGCAATGAAGAGCAGTTGTTTTGGTGACAGTCAAGAGGAACCACTGCCGATACCCACGGCAGCAGCAACAATTGTTAATGGGAAGCACTTGAATCGAAATTTTTATTTCTTTCCACCTTGAGGACAAGGTGAAAGTTCAGGGGCGGGTATTGTTATACCCTGAGTTAGTCAACAAGTCAAAGTCGGTAGGTGGGTTAGGAGGTCGTTTCTTAGTAGTTAGCAGTATAAATAAGAAGTTAGGGCTGTTAGTTGTTTCATTCTGTTTTGTGTTTGTTTTGGGCGGGAAACCGTTTTTGGGAGAGAACAAGCCTCTCGAAAGCTTGTGACTATCAATTTCAGTTCGTAATCAATACAATCTGCCTTTGATTCTATTCGGTTCATATCACAACACTTCTTGAGTTTTAGTATCTACATAGAATGTGCCTAACTTGTCATGTAAACGGAACATACCCTTTTAGCAGATTTCTCATGTTATCATCATCCTTATCTTTCTAACAATTCAAGATTGGCTCATGATGAGGTTCTTGAGATGTTCCAACCCCTTCTCATGGACATGAGAATAGTCAAATTCAGCAGGTATCATGCGGGTGTGGAAGATTTACTTATTAGAAATATGCATGGCAGCTTCATTGTCGTAGTACATTGCCATCTTGAAAAAGGCTAGTAACTTCTTAGACCTGCCTTAAACTATTCTCTCTGCTGTTTTAAAGTTTTCCTGTTATTCAAACAAAAAAGAAGCATTTTTTTTAGAGACAAGAAGATAAAGCCTTTCATAGATGAATGGTTAGGGCAAAACTCAAAAGAAGCTGCGAGTACAGCTAAATGAAGAACCTGTGTGATCTCTTTTACTTGTTCTTTCCAGCTCTTCTTTCTGCTTTTGTTTTATCTCATCGCATCTCTGCTGAGGGTAATCCGTAATTTGTAAGACATGCTTGTCACTTGTCTCTGCTCTAGTCCCTCGTCTCTGGTTTTCTTCTTTTGGGTGCTCTTGTATCTGTTGCCAGAGATATCTGTTCTCTTTATTTTTTAACACACAAACATATAAACTAGGTGTTTGTATGTTAAATCTTTAATGACAATTAATGAATCAACATAGCATGAGCAATTCCTAGTATCTATTTTGCAGTCCAACAAGGCCAAAGGTAAATATGTTTAGCTTTATTATTTTACCATTTGTTTGCTAAATTTAATTAACTTAGGCCAAAGGTATCGCAGTTGCTTTAAGTAGATATATCAAATATGTTTTCATTTACATCCTCTATGTCATGCTCATATCTTTTATGTAACAAGTGCTTTTATCTCCTTGAACCAATTTTCTTGAACACTAAAATACTTCTAAGCGAAGTAGTCTAAAGCATTTTTGCGCCTTCAGCCAATGCAGTTTTGAGATAGGCCCTTAGTAGCAGGACTAACCAAGTGTAGTAGTAAAGTAATTTTGTTCTACTCATGCTGACCTTGTTCATGATGCTACTTATAGCACGGATGGTTATGTGGCAAGTCAAATCGTCTTCTATTTGTATTTCTGTTCTTTCCGATAGTTCTTCTTTTCTTATATATTTTATTACTTTGCAGGTTATAGGTCCAGAGCTTACTTTCTATAATTCATCAAAATATGTTGGGGAGTCTCCACTCTTCTCTAACAAGTTCTTGCATGCAAAATTGGATGCCTTCTGCAGGTCTCTTTCTCACATCTGTGAATTTCATTAATTTTCTTGAGGTTCTTAGTTCTGTATTTCTTTCTTTTTCACTCTAAGCTAGTATTGCATATTACCTAGGACATTTATTACTGGGTGATTCGGATGTTGTCAAAATGCTTATACATGTCTTTCTTAATCCAATATAGGCACTGAAGCTCTTAAAAGTAAATTTGGGAGAATCCTTTTTATCTTTTTTGTTATTTATTTCCTCCATTCCGAAATGAATGCCTGTCTTCTATATGACATGATGGTCAAGCATTACCTTCTATAGAAGTTCTCTGTATTTTTTTATTCCACCAATCTTTATTTTTCGTTAAAGATTAGAATAAGGTACACTATTTTTTCATTTGATTTTGTGTGTGCTCGTGTATGTGATGGAGATATGAAGCAAGGGATTGAAACCTGGATCTCTGGTCCTCTTGATAGCCACCAATATATTCTAGACTAAAGAAAGAGCCAGTAATTTTCAAGAGAAACCTGAAAAGAGAAGTGAGATTATTTATTTTGGTTGGGTGAGGTGCATTTCATATTCTGAGAGAGGTAGAAATTATTTTTTATTATGAAACGAATTGGTGTGTTTCATGATTTATAAGCTGGAGCTTGATGGTTTCAATTTAGCTCTATGATTTTTTCAACTGATGGATCAATTTGAGGTAACCTTTCATGTGTATCTGCTGTCTATAGGCTCGTGCTGAAGGGAGATACAGTAGAAATGAGTGCGAATGCTCTTGGTTTAACTATGGAGAGCAATGGGATCAGAATTTTGGAGCCTTTTGATACTTCTGTCAAGTTCTCAAATGCTTCTGGGAAGACAAATATTCATGTTGCAGTGTCAGATATATTCATGAATTTTTCTTTCAGCTCGTTACGACTATTTTTAGCAGTTGAAGAGGATATATTGAAGTTTTTGAGGATGACATCAAGGAAAATGACAGTTGTCTGCTCCGAGTTTGACAAGCTTGGCACATTTGAAAGTAGGTCAATGCTTGAGATATAAAGTTCCTTTTTGTTGATTATAAAAACGTGAGATGTGTTCCACAATCAATTTAGATTACATGTGTTCCACACGGAAAATAAAATGCTTTCATCATTACCAGTCTTGCTCATAGATGTGCTCTCTTCGTGAAGCTTGATGTTTCTTGCTTCTCCTAATGAGCATAATTTATTATTTGCTTCCATGTTAAAGTACATCTCATTCTGTCAATAATTCAAAAAAGCTGATGCTACTGAATTCCAGATGCCTCCAACAACCAAACTTATGCATTTTGGAGACCTCATGCACCACCTGGCTTTGCTATTCTCGGTGACTACCTGACAGCAATGTTGGTGAACTCTTTCAGCTCTAGGGTTTTATGGTTTACAATTATTGTTTTTTTTTGTATTATCATGATATACCTCTTTGTCACAGTGACAAGCCACCGACAAAGGGAGTTCTTGCTGTGAATACTCGCTATGTAAAGATCAAGAAACCTGAAGCCTTCAAGCTAGTGTGGCCCCTTTCTGATTCTCAGGATGCTGGTATCCTTCAGTTTGTACCAAGCATTACCCTTAAAGATGGGGCAGAAAGCTGTTCCATTTGGTTTCCTGTGGCACCAAAAGGATATGTTGCCTTGGGCTGTGTGGTTTCTCCTGGAAGAACACAGCCTTCTTTCTCGTCCGTCTTCTGCTTACATGCTTCTTTGCTATCTCCATGTGCAATAAGGGATTGTATCACAATCAGCTCTAGTCACATGTATGTCAAAACTCTCAACTTGATGCTCTTGCCTGATATCTTGTTCTAAAAATTGCAGTATAGACATACTGATTACATTGTTTCATGACTCATGTGAATCACTTGTAAAAGGCGGATTATGACCATTATATGTCGTGGAAGGTGAAACTTTAAAAGTATGCCACCTTTGAGAAAAACATTTTCTTGATTACTTGGCATGCAGCAGTTGTAAATAACCCATTTGAAATGCACTGAAAGGTTACTCAAGCACTGTCGCCCATCTAACACTTGCATGATAATGGGTACCTAGCTATTTGAGTACTCTACTAACTTCTTTCTGCTTTGCAGTTCTTCTGGATTGGCATTTTGGCGTGTGGATAATTCTCTTGGTACCTTCCTTCCAGCAGATCCTGGGACTTTAAGTGTGGTTGGTAGAGCCTATGAATTGCGCCATGTACTTTTTGGCTTCCGTGGAGGAGCTTCAAAATCATTGAAGGGTCCTGAGATTCAAGTGCATCCTCCTGATCGTGATAATGTTCAATCAGAACGGTCATCAACTGCAACTTCTGCTAGGCGTTTCCAGGCTGTTGCTAGTTTCCGTTTGATATGGTGGAATCAAGGTTCAAAATCTAGAAAGAAACTATCCATATGGCGTCCTATTATTCCTCAAGGAATGGTATATTTTGGCGATATTGCTGTTAGAGGGTATGTCATGTTTTTGATGATTAATATTAATATTAGCATCTAGATTAATTTATTTTGGGTGGTAACGTATTTCGCTGCCGTGTCTGAGACGATTGAATCAATTATTCATGCAGAATAGTGAAGTTCTGTCTCTACTTTATAATAGCCTGCATAAATGCTCGAGTTCTGCACTATTTTCTTTCTACTTTAAATTGATAAATGGTTTTCATTCCTGTTGTTCGCAACTTAGATACTCCACTTTCATTGTTACAGCTATGAGCCTCCGAACTCATGCATAGTTCTTTCTGAAGATGATGAGCCTTTTAAAGCTCCTATTGGTTTTCAAATTGTTGGGCAAATAAAGAAACATAGAGGAGCTGAAAGTATAGCTATTTGGCTGCCTCAGGCCCCCCCTGGCTATGTATCCTTGGGCTGTGTAGCCTTTAAGGGCACACCAAAGCAATCTGATTTCAGCTCTTTGAGATGCATGCGCAGTGATATGGTCACTGGGGATGAATTTTTGG
Source organism: Centaurea solstitialis (assembly GCA_030169165.1). NCBI lineage: Eukaryota > Viridiplantae > Streptophyta > Magnoliopsida > Asterales > Asteraceae > Centaurea > Centaurea solstitialis. The sequence goes on from CM058044.1 coordinate 78,234,532, forward strand.
AGGAGAGCATATGGGATACTTCTGATATACGGTTCAGCAAAGAATCATTTAGTATATGGGGGGTTGGTAATGAGCTTGGAACCTTCATGGTTCGCAGTGGGTTTAAGAAACCTCCCAGAAGGTTTGCTGTAAAGCTTGTAGATGCTGACACACCAAGTGGTTCAGATGACACGGTTATCGATGCAGAAATTAGAACCTTCTCTGCTGCGCTTTTTGACGACTATGGCGGCATGGTATGTGATAGATTTTTCATTGCTGAAACTTCATTCTGGACAACCTTAAACTGCTTGTCATATATGGTTTAGTAATGGTCCAACAATGACATTCTGTACATTTGTAAGTAAGGCTTTAAGTGGAATAGGGTTATCCCACGTACTAATAGACACTTCTTTGTACAGTGTTAAATAGTTTCGTGTTATGATGCTTCATATCATCTGATATAACTTTTAGCTCGTACAATTCTGCACTAACAAGCATCTGATGGAATGGATTCCATATGTTTTAAATTGCAGATGACGCCGTTGTTCAATGTATCCTTGAGCAATGTGGGATTTAGTCTGCATAGCAGGCCAGATTTTTTGAACTCCACTGTTAGCTTCTCATTGGCAGCCAGATCATATAATGATAAACTTGAAGCTTGGGAGCCTCTTGTTGAACCAGTTGATGGTGTCCTGAGGTTATCTCCTTTTCTTAGATTGTGCTCATTTTTAAATTTAATAGTTGTATGTGTTTAACTTATACTGGTCTTCAAAGTAGTGAGGAAGAACAGTCGTCTTTATGAATTTAGGGGGGAGTTTTGGATTGCCGTTCAAACCTGCATCTTTAAACAAAACTAGATAGCAAACAGGTTTTAAAAATAATTGGTTGATTTTCAGAATGGTTACAATTTGAAATTTGCAAATTTGATGGTTATGGTTATAAGTGCTTTTTGAGATGCAAGATTATTTCCTATCTTTCATTGTTTTAGTAGTTCCAAGGATATCATTAGCAATGAGATTCATTATTTCATTAAGTCCCACATATTCATTGCCTATGCCCATGAACAAGGATATCATTAGCAATGAGATTCATTATTTCATTTTGTCGTTGTTGTTGTTGCTCCTCATAGAAACAAGCTACCATTCCTTGTGGTTGGGATTGAATTTGCAAATTTAAGTTATGGGGTTTGCTTAATGCTATGAAATATATCAAGGGACATACATATATACAGTAAACGTCTATGCTTGTGCTAGAGATTTTCGGTGTCTGTGAATATTAAAACTTGTCGCACACAAGTCTTCCTCCATCCCTATCTGTTTGGCTAATATCTTCTTCGGTTGAGACGTACAGGTATCAGTATGATCTCAATGTTCCAAGTGCTGCATCTCAGATACGACTGACCACCACAAGGGATCTAAACATTAATATTACGGTGTCTAATGCTAATATGCTTATTCAAGCTTATGCAAGCTGGATCAATCTTAGCCAAGTTCATGAACCGTCTGCTGTGAGGGTACTTTCCTGCTTCTTTTGGTACTTGTGAATTTGTTTAACGGCTTATAACTAACAAGGGATTGTTTCTTTCATGTGGTCACTATACCAGGAGGCAATCTCTCCTTCATATAGCGGAACACCCATCATTGACGTTCATCATAGGAAAAGTTATTTCGTAATCCCGCAAAATAAACTCGGGAAGGACATCTATGTTAGAGCTACTGAAATCAGGGGACTTCCACATGTAATCAAGATGCCATCCGGAGAAAAGAAGCCTTTGAAAGTACCAGTTTCGAAAAACATGTTGGATTCCCACTTGAAAGGAAATCTCTACAAGAAACTCCGACCAATGGTGACAGTCATCATCTCACAGGCACAGGTATGTTCCGTTTCCAGTCTTAATTTTTTTTTTCTATTATGGTAACTGTGCTTTTCATTTGCTAACCTTCACATGAGCTGTCAGGATTAATTTACAAAGCATTCTTCTTCCCTTTCATTTGAAAACACTGAATGCATCCCAAATAGGAAAACATTTGCAGACACGTGTGTGTAACAATTATATTTGACTCTGTAAGATTAACAAATCCATGCAACATAGAACCATGACCAACAGTTTTTGAAATAGAAGGTTGTTGCTAACGACTTTCTGCTCATAATGTGTTCTCTCTCCAACAAGCTGCAAGACTTTCCGCTTGTGAGCATGTTGCTTACAAATTATATTCAAGCAATGCCATTGAGATCAAAGTTGTACTACCACATAAGGATTAAGGACTAATCTTTTTGGTTGTTTCGAGAAATATTTCAACTGATTCCTTTTTTTTCCGTTTCATAACATCTAGCCATCTGCTATACCTAGATTACCAATGAATTTGTTTTGATCTTTTATTAGAATATGTTTTTTCCCTTTTTTTTTGGCATACTTGTGAAGGCAAAAGATTAGTTTCTACTCTCACCGAAGTGAATGGATGTATTTAACTGTTCATGATATGTGTCCATTTATGGTAGTAAGAGCAGCATCTTAAATAAAGTAATTATTATAATCATATACATGTTATGCTTCCATAATGATCTTGCATGATCTTTGATGCAGTTTCCTAGATTAGAAGGATTGGGGTCTCACCAATATGGCATTGCAGTCTGCCTAACTCCTGACCAAAGCTTCTCCAATGGCATGCTTCTTGGTCGACAAAGTGCACGCACGTGCGGTGCCAGCTCTGATAGTGATGAATCTTCTAATCTTGAATTGGTTACATGGAATGAAATCTTCTTCTTTAAAGCAGATTCACTGGTTAGTAATTGACCCTTTAGTACATTTTTTTTATATTTGTCTTTCACCAAGATGTGTACAGTGAGGCTGGTCAATGCTGGGATGAACTTTTTCATTTTTCATTTCTATTTCCTTTCCCTTCCCATTCTGTCTTCCTTCCTTTTCTACTCATTTTGTTTCATCTACTCAACTTGTTGAGATGTGGCAAATGGGCGGACTTAGGTTGAAGTATGATGAGTCTAAACAGGTTTAAGGTTGGTGTGGGCTAGTCATATTCGGTCAGTATGTTTTCCTCGTAATGAACAGGTTTGAGTAGCTCCAACCCACCTGTTCCCTCCTCCTTCGTGGTAGAACAAAAGTAGAGGCTTCAATGGTTGGAATTTACAAATATTAAAACCAATAGGAAAAAGGTAGGCAATCTGCTCAATCTATCCCCATCTAAACCTGCAAAGGAGATAATTTGTTTCTGTTCTGACCAATTAGGACATGGAATAAAGTTGGCTTTGCGACCAGGCTGTATCATGGATCCTGTGGGAAAACTTCACTTATGATGTTGATACTGCCAGTTCAAGTTATTCTTCCTTAGACATCTTGACTATATCTAAAGTGTATCGCCATGAACTGATTCACATTATTAACTCGTCTCTGAGAGCATAGAAGGATCAAGATTGAACTGACTAGAAGATGCCAAGTTAAAGATTGTTTAATGCTTCTTTTTATCTATATAGTTGTATGGACAAACATACGGTTGTTAACTGTTTATACTGATCATCTGCAGCAGGCTGTACAACAGTTGAAATAGATCAGCTTGTAATCAGTTGTATGCAAATGGGCTTGGTCACTAGCTTGAATTTGCTCAGGAATCAAGATAACCTAGAAGCCTGAATCCAAACTTGTATATTGACACTAGGTGTACAACATTTGCATACACCAAAAACATCAGTCCTCAGATGTGGTTTATCCTGGCCCTCAGAATCAGTTGTATGGAAATATAAGTTCCGTTTGTGTTATCTGACAACTTCTCTGTCTCTGGACATCGTGTTCCTACATGTTCATACAGGAAATTTGAAGGGATCTGGAGTACTTTTGTACAATTCCAAATAGTTACCGTGGTTGGTCCCAGGTCCGAGTATAGCGTGCACATTGGTTTTAGATAAAGTAATAGGTGCAGAGATAGGCTTAAGAAATGCTTTTACGTCTTATTTCTAATAATGACCTATCCTTGATTAACTTATCTTTGCATAGAATACTGGATGATCCACTGAAGCAGTTGTTAAACTTTGGGTACTAAACGCAATCCAGACTATAGATGATGGTTTCTGAATTTACAACTAGTAGTACAGTATCCATCTTCCCTGTATTAGTCCTTTGAGTTGGTTTTATGCTTCTCCTTCATGGGCTCGGTGCCATTTTTAATTCCAATATAGACAGTTCATCAAGATTTTACACATGCGATCAAATAAGATTAAATATCCCTTTTAAATCACTGTTTACTTTTCTGGGCAGGATGGCTATACGCTGCAGTTGGTAGCAACTGACATGGGGAAAGGTAGATATATTTAACTGAGACTCATGGTTATTTTGTTTAAAATATACATATTCTTCTTGAATGTTGATGTATGAATGCTAAAATCATCAATCAAGTCTGGTTTTGAAGTTCGCTAACAGACTTGTGCAGAGTTGTTCTTATAAATCTGTTCTTTGATATCCGTCAGGTTTTAGCCATGCCAGGCATGTAATAGTCAATCACTTCAAATTACACATGGAGACGTTGCCTATACTGTTCATTTTCTGTTTGTGTAACAGCAATGTTGTTCATCTTTCAGCTAGTTATGTTTACTACTTAATAGTATAATATAGGGGATAGTTCTTTGAAATGTATTAAACTATCCCCAAAAATCTATTGTGTGTATCCAACTATCAAAAATGCTTTTTGATGTATCAAGCTTTATTTTTTTTGCTATTGTGTGTATCTGATGACTTGCTACCGGTTGAACCGGTAAACCTTCGCCTGAGGCTGCCGGAGGCCGTCGCCGGAGACCCAGAACTATCGCCGGAGATTACCCGAAACCGTCTCTCCACCGGCAACCATCTCTCGATTCCATTCCCTTCGATACCCATCACCATCGAGAATCGTTGCCGTCGAGAACCATCGCCGCCGCCGAGAAGCACCGCTACGCCGTCGAGAACCATCACCCATAACCACCACCGTCGCTTCCCAAAATCACCACCCACACATCGCCACCCATGACCACCACCAAAACCACCACCCAAAACCGCCACCCATAACCACCGTGTAGAACCACTCACCGACGCCGCCCAGAACCACCACCTAGAACCACCGCCACCTTGAACCACCACCTTCCATAACCACCACCTAGAACAACCACCTACAACCACCACCCAGAACCACCGCCGCCTATAACCACCACCCAAAACCACAGCAGTTGAGAACCATCATCGCCGCCCAAAACCATCGCTGTTGTCGTCCGTTACCGCCACCTAGAACCACCATCGCCGCCCCCAGCACCTCCGGCCACCATCCCAACTGCAGGTGACCGGTTGATGACCGGTTGAACCGGTCACAATACACACAATAGCATAAAAAATAAAGTTTGATACATCAAAAAGCATTTTTGGTAGTTGGATACACACAATAGATTTTTGGGGATAGTTTAATACATTTCGAAGAACTATCCCCTATAATATACTTTAGAACCCCAGTAATTGCTATACTTGGCATACCTATGGAGTAGCAATTGTGCCAACCATATGACATTTATGTGCTTCTTGTCCTTCCCATTATATTAATTTATTGTTAGTGAGCATTCAGTGAGCTGGTAACAGGGTGTTCAAGTCAAGAAAGCAACCTTTTTGCATGGTGGAAGGGAATAACTGTTTTTAGATACTTTGTCCGCAACCCTTGCGAAGTCAAGGAGCCTGGTGTATCATGGTCGATTATAAGATATATGTCTTTAATGGGGTTATAGCTTTCTTAATATTAGCGCCATATTTCCTGAACTTATCATTAACGGCTCTATGTGTGCCTTTGTTTTTATTATAGGTGTTCCTGTTGGATACTTTTCTTCTTCTTTGAAGGAGCTACAAGGAATTCAGGATGATTCAGCAGAGGATGGATTTGAGTGGCTCGAGTTGTCACCGGCTGACTCCACTGTGAGATTTTTTGTAGTGAAGTCTCAAGTACCTCCATCCATATTTAGGTTGAATGACTCCAGTTAAGTCTGTTTGTTGGTTCTTGATATTGCAGAAGACAACTCAAGTAGATACATCCAAAACCACATGTGGAAGAATAAAGTGTGCTGTGCTTGTTTCACCAAGATCAAAAGTAGCAAACAACGGGAAAGGCTTCACTGGTGACCGAAATTCTGGTTATATACAAATTAGCCCTACCAGAGAAGGCCCCTGGACCACAGTGAGGTTAAACTATATTGCACATGCTGCCTGCTGGCCATTAGGCAATGCTGTTGTTGCAAGTGAAGTCATTGTGGAGGATGGCAATAGATATGTCAATATCAGGTCTTTGGTTTCAGTTTCTAACAACACAGATTTAGTTCTTGAATTGTGCCTCCAGCTTGATGCTTCTAATGGAAATTTGGATACCTTAGAGGATGCCCGAAAGGAATTCCCAGTCGATGAAATAAAGACGGACGAATTTTTTGAAACTGAAAAATATGATCCCGCTAGTGGATGGGTTGGTACTACTGTTCAATCTGGCCATGGCGCCCCGGAGGTAGTGGATGAGGTTAGTCTGTATATCAAGGTTATCATATGTTCCATGTGCAAGTTCATATATAGTGGGGGATGTCTTTGTGATTGATCTCTGTACAAATATTCCAAGCAATGATCTATATGGTAACCTAAACCTAATTATGTTATTAATATAATCCGAAATATCAGTTTGTCTTGCAAACATATGCTACTTCAATGAATAGTGGAATTTCCAAATTTTAATTCATAATCAATAAAGCATTTTTAACTTGTAGTAAGGAATATGTCTAAACTTATAACTTGTACCTAACACCTGGAACTAATATTTTATAATAACACCTGGAACTAATATTTTATAATATTATGATAAGAGATGCTTTCTTGATGTCAGCTTCATAGAGTAGACTACCAAGAGCACAAGGGGCAGTATTTAGTTAGCCCTTGATTAATATTTATCTGCTGATTGTGTTAAATATTTTTATGTCCTTTCACTTGTCTCACTTAATTTACTCATCTTTCAACCTGACAAAGGTCAGTTGTCCAACCGTCAAATCTTACCTCATTAATTTTTAAGCTGAGGCTTGTTACTTGGATCTCTAACAAGAAATTTGTTAAGTTACAGTTAATGAAAAAAACAGCATTTCGATCATGCTGAATTTATTTTTAACACTTATCTAGTGCCAAGTATTTGTATAATTTAATGCTGTGCCTATGATCTGATGACTAAAATCTAGTGTTCTCAAACGTCTGCCTGGTTTGGAGCTTTGAAATTTATAAGAAAACTAAATTCTGTAAGTAAATTGTGTTGATAAATCATTCCATCTTTCTACTGTTATCAAAATATTTTTGTCAATTGTACAGGATTCTTTTGGTGTAATTCTTCCAGTGGGATGGCAATGGGTTGATGATTGGCATTTGGACACGTCTGTTAGTCCTGTTAAGCTTGAGAACCAAACAAGACAAAGGAGATGGATCCGTAACAGGAAAAGAACTTCCAAGGATGCACCAGAACAGATTGTCATTGGAGAGCTGAAACCTGGAGAAAGTCTTCCACTTCCACTTTTTGGACTTGTCCATTCTGGATTATATGTTTTGCAATTGAGGCCTTCTTCTCTGAATGATCGCAAGGAATATTCATGGAGCTCTGTTATGGATAAGCATGTGTTGTCAGAAGATGTTGATACACCCACACAAACTTCTGGTATACATGTCTCAAGTCTGAATGAATCTGAGGAACTTCTATACTGCTCTGAAATAACCGAAGCATCGTCAAGTAGGTCACATGGAATGTGGTTCTGTTTGGCCGTTCAAGCATCAGAGATCTCGAAGGACATTCTTTCTGATCCTATTCAGGATTGGAATATTGTGGTGAAGTCTCCTCTCTCTGTTACCAATTATCTTCCTCTGAGGGCTGAATATTCGGTTCTTGAGATGCAACCAAGTGGTCATTTTGTTGTATGCTCTAGAGGTGTATTTGCTCCAGGAGAAACTGTGAAGGTCCTGAATGCTGACATTAGAAACCCCTTGTACTTTTCATTGCTTCCACAACGAGGGTGGCTACCAATACATGTGAGATATTACAATTGATTTGCATTTCCACTTTCTTAAATAGCCCTTTTTTTCTAGATGTAACTTCTATTTACCAGTTGACCTTATTATTATTGCAATTTCCTTAATATGTCGTCTTCCACAGGAGGCTGTGCTCTTATCTCATCCTTCTATTGATCCAGCAAAAACATTAGGCTTAAGAAGTTCAGTTTCTGGGAGGTTCGAACCTATTCTTCATATTTTTTAGGTGGCTCGTTTTTTTATTTTTTTTGCTTACTCATGGGTCACTATTGTCCGTATATGCAGGGTTGTGCATATAGTTCTTGAACAGAACTATGAGAATGAAAGGCCTTTGGCACCAAAGATTCTAAGAATCTATTCTCCATATTGGTTGACAGTTTCTAGATGTCCACCACTTACTCTCAGGCTTGTTGATATGTCCATTAAAAAAACAAAACGAGGCATTTCCCTCCCTTTCAAGTCCAAAAAGACGAGTGAAGTAATCCTAGAAGAGATTACTGAGGAGGAATTTCATGAAGGCCATACAATTGCTTCAGCTCTGAATTTCAAATTATGGGGCCTGTCTGCTTCTATTAGTGATGATGGAAATGATCATTTCGGGGCCGTTGGAGATCTTTCGCCACTTGGTGACATGGTAATAATACGTATCCTCCAGTTATCAGTGATTTGCTTTTCTTCTGTGAATTCTATGAGTGTAACTTTCTCCTTTGTTTTACTTAGGATGGTTCATTGGGCATCTCCGCTTATGATGCTGACCAGAACTGCATGCTGCTTTTCGTATCTTCAAAACCAACCTCGTATCAATCTGTTCCAACAAAGGTTACCAATAGTTTTTGATGATTTAGCTGGTTTGTATTTTGTCCAGAAGTTAACTTTTTCTTTGTCTAACTTAGGTGATCACTGTGCGTCCATTTATGACTTTTACCAATAGACTTGGTCGAGACATATATTTGAAGCTAAGCAGTGAGGATCCCCCGAAGTTGTTGCGAGCATCTGATGTACGAGTCCCCTTTGTTTATCGTGCCACCAATGAACCTAGTAAACTTCAGGTGAGTAGGGGTCTTCTCTATGCAGGTTTTATAATACAGTCGTGATATTTTTGAACACCTTTCAGAAGGATGTACTCTGTCAAAATATAAGTAGCTTGACTTGCTTACTGAATGCACCAGCCCATCATATATCAGCAAACGATATTAAACGATAGGCAAACAACAACTGACCATTACAAAACATGAATCAGAGACTAAGGGGCCGTTACTTAAACACTTACCCGTTGTTCTTACCGGTAAAATGAACACTATCATCCTACCATATCCGACAATATTTTAGTCTCTCAAAACGGTATCATATGCAACAATTTACCCGGTAAAAGCTTACTGAGTAAGAGTCGTCAATCTCATATACCGGGTAATGCCATTGCTCTTACCGGGTAAGATTCTAGTCCGTCTCATGTTCATCCCATAAGGTAAATCCACCCGCTAAGTGTGTTAACTAAACGGCCCTTAGTGTTGTTATGAATGTCATTATTCCAGCTTCAGCACCTCTGGCTTTTGGAGTTTATCAGCCTTCAACTTGGGCTAAAAATAGGACTAAGAATCCCTTTTTTTACTCTTATTCAGAAAAAATTTCTCTCTCTTGTCAGTTGTCATGACATACTAAATCCTAATACTTAATTTGTGAATGGTTATGAATCCTCTTTATAATATATACTTTGCATAACATTTATTTGGTAGGTCCGAGCTGAAGGCACAGAATGGTCATTTCCGGTCCAAATTGAGAGAGAGGACACCATATTTCTTGTCTTGAAGAAGGAAGATGGTACTCAAGATATTTTGAGGACTGAAATTCGAGGTTATGAAGAGGGATCACGTTTCGTTGTTGTATTTCGTTGTGGACCAAAAGATGGTCCCATTAGGTACGCACGAAAAACTTTTTATATTTTACAACAGGAAGAATAATTCAGGATGCCACAGCTATTTCTGTACTTCTGTCTTATTTCTAAATTTGTCTATAACAGGATTGAAAACAGAACGAGTAGCAAAGTAGTAAGAATTCGCCAGTCTGGTATTGGTACTGATGCTTGGATCCGACTAGAACCTCGTGCGAGTACCAAATTCTCGTGGGTGGATCCATATGGTGAAAAGTTTATAGATACTGAGGTGCAGAGCAATAATCAGGTCTCGCTATGTAAACTAGATATGGATAAGCCTGGTGCTTGTTTAGAATGTGGTGAAGGAACGGGATTGCTCTTCCATGTTGTAGAAATGGGTAATATCAAGGTTGCTAGGTTTGTGGATGACAGGTCATCAGGATCGCAATCCGATGGACTTGGTCGATCTCTAACCTCTTTTGAAAACTGGAGGAGCGCCAACATGTCGAGCACAGAACAGGAAAATGCAGCTCCCATGGAGCTCATAGTTGAATTGGGAGTCGTTGGGGTGTCTCTTGTCGACCATAGACCAAAAGAGGTCTTATACCTTTACTTGGAAAGGGTTTTCGTATCTTATTCAACTGGCTACGATAGTGGGGCCACAAGCAGGTTAGAGTTTCACTCATTGCAATCAAACTTCACTTCCGTTATGATAATTGTATTTTCAGTTATTTGTTTACATCTCCCTAGATGAATAAATACGTTACAAATATATTAAGAGTTTGTATTCTGGTTGAATAATGGCAGGTTCAAGCTGATACTAGGCCATTTGCAGCTTGACAACCAACTTCCATTGACATTGATGCCTGTCCTTTTGGCACCTGAAGAAGCCTCTGATATGCATCACCCAGTTTTCAAAATGACAATTACAATATGCAATGAGAACCCTGATGGTACAGAGGTCTACCCATATGTCTACATACGGGTAATGAGTGGTTTCTTGTAGTCTTTGAACTGGCTTTTATGTTAAAGCTGGTTCCAATGCTAATGAACTATTGGTGTTAATGCTCTAGGTAACTGACAAAACTTGGATATTGAACATTCATGAGCCAATAATCTGGGCTTTCGTAGAGTTCTTCAGGAATCTTCAACTTGATCGTGTCCCCCAAAGTTCAAGTGTGGCACAAGTTGATCCAGAGATACATGTCAAGTAATAATCTATCCTTCAGCTTATCCTCTTCGTAATATCAAAAAGTTGGCTAACCAACAAGCTGCGAAACATTTGTGAAATCTTGGCTATCTGGTTCAAGCATGACAAAGTTGGCTAAAAATTGAAGCTGTTCGTCTAAAATTGATAATTTGGTCAAATTTCCCATTGTTTTGAGTATGTTTTATGGGAAAGTCTTTTCCCAATGTATCGGTGTACGGGTTATGAGCAATTCTGATGTTAAATATTACACAACACCTAAAGTTTATGTCTAATAGATATATAGTTTTTGAGTATGTTTTATGGGAAAGAATCTTTTTGAAGTGAATCCTTCATTTTACTTTGTTGGGGATATTGTGTAAAAGTTGGTAGACTAACGAATGGTAACACAATTTTTTTCCTGGTTGCAGTCTGATAGATGTTTCAGAAGTTAGGCTAAAGTTATCCTTGGAAACTGCACCAGCTCAAAGACCTCATGGAGTTCTAGGTGTCTGGAGTCCCATACTATCAGCAGTTGGGAATGCATTTAAACTCCAGGTCAACTAATTTAACTCTACGGATTGACCATTCTAATTTTAGTGGCATTATCTTTATTTACCTATTAAAGCTCCCTTCAATGCTATGCTTGTTTCATCCAAGTATCGAGTTTTTTGCAAGGGAAAATTAGGTCAAAACTAGGCTCGCTATGTTTTTGAATAGTCTGCAAAATTTTAGTTGAATAATACAACTGACAATTCATAAAAATTACCTTATCTCCAGCTCCACCTGAGGAAAGTAATGCACAGAGACAGATACATGAGAAAAAGTTCTGTTGTTCCTGCCATCGGTAACCGCATTTGGAGAGATCTTATCCATAATCCCTTGCATCTAATATTTTCTGTGGATGTGTTGGGTATGACAAGCTCCACATTGGCTTCTCTAAGTAAAGGATTTGCTGAGCTCTCAACAGATGGACAGTTTCTGCAACTGCGCTCGAAGCAGGTTTGTTTTTCTCGATAATTTTCTAGTCAAAGACCCTTTCACAATGGAATAATAATATCTGATACTAATATATGGGCCAACAGGTATGGTCAAGAAGGATAACTGGGGTAGGGATGGATTTTTACAAGGGACGGAAGCTCTTGCACAAGGTGTCGTTTTTGGGGTTTCTGGTGTGGTGAGGAAACCAGTTGAAAGCGCTAGACAGAATGGTCTTCTTGGGCTTGCTCATGGACTTGGGAGGGCCTTTTTGGGATTCGTAGTACAACCAGTGAGTGGAGCACTGGATTTCTTTTCGTTGACCGTTGATGGAATTGGTGCAAGTTGTTCCAGGTGCTTAGAAGTTATAAACAACAAGACCATCGTACACAGGATTAGAAATCCACGGGCTATTCGTGCAGATAATGTCCTTAGAGAGTATTGTGAGAGAGAAGCTATCGGGCAGGTATGTTTGTTAAACAACATGGCTTACTTTAGAGTTCCAATATACTATTTCTGTCGGTATTTGAAGCTTTAATTAGTGCTTTGTGTAGTGGGCAGAGCCATATTGGTGGTTCCGTCCCTTGGAGTTTTGTATAGCAGTGCATTGACCACCCTATACCTAAGAGCTTTGATTATTTTAAACTAGTTTTGGCTGCATGCTTACTCGTGGTTCTACCGATAGTACGAAAAGAAGCGCACGTACTTGATTAAATGATCTTTTTCTAAAGGGTAAATTACATGTTTGGTCCCTGTGGTTTACTCATTATTGCACTGTTGGTCCCTCTTTCAAAATAATTATGGATTTGGTCCTTGTGGTTTACATTGTCTTGCTCTGTTGGTCACTGTCCCTAACTTTTCAGTCTGTTAAGCATAGGGACCAACAGTGCAATATAGTGTAAACCACAGGGGGACCAACAGTGTAAATATAGTTTAAACCACAGGGATCAATAGTGCAAGAAAGTGTAAACCACAGGGACCAAATCCATAATTATTTCGAAAGAGGGACCAACAGTGCAATAAAACCACAGGGACCAAATATGTAATTTACCTTTTTCGCTAAAAGACAGTTTTAAGTGTATCACTTCGCATAATGGATTGAGAATAAAAACTTGGAAATCGGAAGTGTTTATTTATTGTAGTAGAAAACTTTCAGGGTAAAAAGTTGAAGTTCTCCAATCAAATGTTTCTCATGAAGGATCCAATTTTTGTTGAATACAGGAGAATAACTATTACTAAATTAAGTCCTCTAACCATAACAAGATGAATTTATTTTGGAATCTTACAAGATCCATCCATTGTTTTCTCTAAGAGATGGTCAGAACTTCATCTAGTATTTGTTTCTATTTTTTCTTTGTATATTTTCTACATTATTTTCTTTCTTAAAGAAACTTAGATTTTAGTTTCATATTTAAACTTAATGTTTATGAAAATTTCGTACGAATATATTGTAATACGAATCCATTTATTTAGTATCTTATCTACACGCATATTGAATTTAAATCTCAATGGATTTTACTCTTCTAATATGAAGATTTGTTCAAATAGTAACCTTGCGTTTAGGAGTATGTCGAAAAAAATAAAGTAGGGGAATTATGGTGACTTGGTGGTTGCTATAGATATGCCCTTGAGATGAGAAAGCCTTCAGGCTTCGGTTTGAAGGGTCGTATGTCTATGATATGTTTCCACAAGAAATTATATATTTTTCTTTTATTTTGTTCAGATGATACTTTACCTTGCGGAAGCCAGTCGTCGGTTCGGATGCACCGACATATTCAAGGAGCCGTCTAAATTTGCATGGTCTGATCTTTACGAAGACCATTTCATCGTTCCATACCACAGGATCGTTTTGGTAACTAGCAAGCGAGTCATGTTGCTTCAGGTATATGATGAATCCTTTGTATTTTTTAGATGTTTAAATTATGATTAAATTATAGAGGACATATATGTGAGTTTTAGAGGTTTAGAAGGCATATACGTAATTTCAAACTTTACAAGGATATGTATGTAATATGTAATTGAAGGATATAGATGAAATTATCCCTTTTTCTAATTTTAATTGTTCGTCTTGCCACCTTAGAATGCAATAATATTTACAAAGTGTGTATTTTTCATGGACAGTGTCTGGCTCCCGAAAAGATGGATAGAAAACCATGTAAGATCATGTGGGATGTGCCATGGGAAGATCTGATGGCACTGGAGTTGGCAAAAGCTGGTAATCCGAGACCTTCTCATTTAATCCTCCATCTTGTAAAGTTCAAAAGAGCGGAGAACTTTGTCCGAGTCATCAAGTGCAGTACTGAAGAAGAATCCGAGGGAAGAGATCCCCAAGCTGTTAGGATATGCGCGGTGGTGCGGAAGATGTGGAAAGCTTATCAATCTAGCTTGAAAAGCTTAATATTGAAGGTTAATAAATATACTGCCTCAGTTCACTTCTGACTCCATATATACCACTCTTTATTTAAGTATAATTATATGTGGGATGTTGTTCTTCATCTGCAGGTCCCTTCTAGCCAGAAGCAAGTGTCTTTCGCTTGGAACGAGAGTGATTGGAGAAAATCTCGTAATCAGAACAAATCCATCTTAAAGTCGAGGGATTTCTTGTCCCCCGGGTCTACTTCCGATAAGGGCAATTTCGTTAGGCACGTTATTGACTTTAAGAAAGTGTGGACCAGCGAACAAGAATCGAAAGGGCATCGAACAAAGAATGTAACCATCTCAACCTTATTTTTTCTATTTTCGCGGTTTATTTACAAAGATGTTGCATGGATCATGCTATCTTGCTTTTTTCTTGGTCAGGCTGTAGAAGACAGAGGAATATGCAGCATCTGGCGGCCAATCTGCCCAGAAGGGTATTTTTCAAATCTTGTTGTCCTAACTAACATAAGCATTGTTGTTCTCTGTTGCAAAGTTCGTATTTATTGAAGAATGATTTGACACTATTGGTTCAAAATTTAAAACAAAAGAAACACCAATAAAATAGGTTAATTATCATGTACACTCACAACGATAAACTTATGATTTTCTATTAAAATTTTGTATTACATCGGCAGAAAGAATTGTCCAAATGGTCAAAAAATGATTTACAAATTCAAGTGGATTTTTCATGTTCAACAAGAGGGCTGAAATTCTAGTAGCTGCTTTTTTTCCTTAGGCTGACAGTTTTGCTGCAACTGTGGGTTTTCACAGATCAAATTAAGCCGTTCAATTTCTGCATAGTCATTGATATTAGATGCTGGTATATATACACACACACATATTAAACACCAACAAATGAATCTTCCAGGTATATCTCAGTCGGGGATATAGCTCGTATTGGAACCCATCCTCCAAATGTGGCTGCAGTATATCAGAACACGGACAGACTATTTGCTCTCCCTTTGGGCTATGATTTGGTAAGAATCTTTTGTCAACACTTGTAACATTTTGTGAACCCAATGCTATTTTAGACTTCCTTGATATCTACTTTTTCAGCTATTCACATAGGGAACAATTGTAGGAACCTTTAGTTAAATAATGGCATGAAAAATGAGTGTTCTACAAAAGGACAGCACCGCCATGTTAAGCCTGTGGCATGCCATGGCCCAGTTTGCGATATTCGACATTTTTTGCCTTCTTAGTATCTTACTTTTTTAGAATCATTAACGGTAGAAAATATACATGTATCCATATGGTCAGGTTCAAATGTGAACTCATCCGTCTGAATATTTATGCTTTATTCAGACTGCATAAAGCTTGTATTCAGTCTGAATAAACCTTAGGTGCCGTCGTGCCGATTCAGATTGCCACGTGGAGCGATTTTGCTGGTCCTCTTGTTCACAATGAAAGATGAGTTCATATTTGAACTTTCCTCTGTATCTATATAACTATATGGGTAAATTACATATTTGGTCCCTATGGTTTACATTTTATTGCGCTATTGGTCCCTAATTTAAAATAATTATGGAAAAAGTCCCTGTGGTTTACATTATATCGCACTGTTGGTCCCTGTGGTTTATACTATATTGCACTGTTGGTCCCTGTGGTTTACACTATATTGCACTGTTGGTCCCTGTGGTTTACACTATATTGCACTGTTGGTCCCTGTGGTTTACACTATATTGCTATACAACATGCAGATTTGCAGCCGTAAGCTAGCATGTTCCTTTTTGTTATGTGGTGACATCAACTGTGAAATGTTCCTATTATTATTCTTCCCCTTTTTTTTTCTTTCTGAGTATTAGATACACACATTAGTGTAAGCATGGTTCTTTGTATGCAGGTTTGGAGAAACTGTGCTGATGATTCCATAAGTCCAGTATCAATTTGGCGACCGCGGCCTCCAGAAGGCTATGTTTCAGGCGGTTGTGTTGCCGTTTCCGGTTTTACGGAGCCGGATCCTGGTCTTGCGTACTGCATGGCGGAATCGATTGCCGAGGAAACGACGTTCGAAGAACAGCAAGTGTGGTCTGCACCGGAGTCGTACCCTTGGACGTGTCGAATCTATCAAGTGTGCAGCCCGGCTCTTCATTTTGTAGCGTTACGGCAAGCCAAGGAGGAGGCGGGGTTGAAGCCCATGAGAGTTATTGATGACTCCTCCCGTTCCCGTGCATCAGAAGAAGCATCGTCATCATCGTCACGTTGACATCCATGTAAATAGGAAAACTTTTTCTGGATATAGATCTTTTAGGCAAATTTTGTCTAGTAAAGGGAATCAGATTTAAACAGAGAATAATGTATAAATGTGGTTTATGAGTTGCTGTTTTAGAGGCTTTTTTTGGTTCATTTTGGTGGCTTCCTGTTACACCACAAGGTTTAAAAAAATAAGTTTGTGAAAACTGAAAGGTGCAATTGTATTATTTGTGCAAACTGTGTTATTGTAGAAGGTGTAATCGTACCTTGTAATCAACCAAAAAACAAAATTAAAAAACCTTATCAACTAAAAAACATGGAAAAACTTTTGAAATCAACCAAAACACCCGAAAATCTTTAGTGGATTAGGCTAAAAACATATCGGGCGATGAATGCTGCTAAAAAAGTTAAAGGCACGTCGATAGAAACCGTTACAAGAATACGATAGAAAAATTCCTAGGTCTGTTACTGTTGTGAACCTCTCTATTTTTTTTATTTTTTTTTGGAAGGGTGTCTAGGCCAAAGCTCGACTAATCCCTGGCAATTTTGGGGCTTACGCTTAACATGGCACCACTTAAATGTCCTCAAGCATGCGCACGGGAAGGCTTGAACTCGGTTAGAGCGGCTATGAACCCCCCCCCCCCCCCAAGGCGATAACCAATCCGTCACAGCACTGGAAGATGTGAACCTCTCTAATTCATGATGTAAATAACTCAAGCTACGCATAGTTTACTTATTAGGCTATGCGTAAAGGTTGCGTAGGCTCAGCGGGCTGGCAGGCTCCGGTACCAGTGGGATCCGCAGCGGATTGACAGGGTGGTGTGGGGAAGCCGCCTAACCCGCTCCTCTTCCCCTCTCACACTCGTATATTGTCTTGTACAATGGTGACCTCATGAAAATATATTTGGTTTTCACCCAATTTCGTCGTGATATCAACAAGAGAGTCTATTTAATTACAAACCATTCTACTAACAGCATTTCTTTGTAAAGAATGTGATTAAGATTTCAGATTCTAATCTTACAGCAATACTAATTAATATAAAAAATTCATCCAAAATATCAGTAGCACTTTACAAGTGATAGCAACCCATACAAATATCTACTATATGCATGATATTTTTCATTCCTAGAGTTGTTTTTATATACATTTTTTCTTTGGATGATTACAAAACAAGCGAGATATTTTGGTTTATTAATTTCCTATCTCTAAATTTGTATAATCTCCTTGGTCATCTCTATCACATTGTGTTGCTAAATAGAACAATTATAAAATCAAGATAACAAGTCAAATAACATATGATTTTACATTAACGGTTAACACAAGAGTGTCCGGCGACATGGGCAAAGTCGCGAATCAAATTTTGTAGTGTAAAGTTTCTTTAACCTTTATTGATTCTTATGTCTGAAAGACTGAAAGTTACACTTTCAGTCCCTACCATCAAACACATGCCCTTAAGGCTTATAGTGATATTTTGAACTTATATCACCAAATAAAAAGGCAGTAAATAGATAACTTATATCAAACTTAAAAGCATTAGGGGATGACCACAAGTTTTAATAGCAAAATCACAATTGTAGATGCCAATTTAGGGGACCATTTATCAAAATATATTTCTTTTATATGTTTAAATTGACATGATTGTACTTTTTTGGGGTGCCAACCTTTGGAAAACAAAATATATCTAGTCACAAGCATGTCAAAAGATATGCACCATTTTTTTTTGTCAAGAATGTATGTGTAATGTACTTGACTAACATGTTTTTTTTTCTTATTAAAGCTTAAATGAAAGAACAAAATAATGTTTCAAAAATAAAGTTTAGATTAGTTTTACATCCATGGCATATATTTAGTAAATATATATGTTTCAACGAAATTCTTAATTGTTTTCTTTTAACAGCAAAAAGCGAGAAAACTTAGCAGGAGCTTCGAAATCTTATATCCATTTTACTTGCTTCTCCTAGTGGTTGGTCAAGTTACAAAAATGTTATATTTTTTTTATACATTATTATGGACTGGATTAGTCTTTCTTATGGATATATTCTTAATTCTCTCGTCTCTTAAATGTAAATAAATCAATGATCTGATTTTTTTTCATTTTTCATAGTTAACAAATTAAATGACACAATTAACATAAGTCAATAATATCCATAGATTACATATTCTTTTATTAAAAAAAAATATTAAGTTCACGAGTTTTTAAAATTAAAAAAATAGGGAATTTGAAGAAAATAATGTTATTTTTTTTTTTTCAAAACTTTCCTTTCAAATATATAAAAAAACAATTATAAATGTTTATAAATCACACAACTAGCCATCAAATATAATTCACGACATGCTTTCATTCCCTCCAACTTAACACAAATAAAAAGAAATCCCTTCTTTAATTAATTTTATTTTCTTCTCAAATTCAAGATCACGGTGTAAAAATCATTATCTTCAGTAGCTCAAAAGCAAGGATTTTTTCGACTGTTTTTCAAAACCCATAAGATTAACTAAAGTTCACACAAATAAACCTGGACACAAATTGTTAACTAATAATATCAAAATACATTCACACCTAAATCCCTTAGCTTCATCATATCTACATTAACTTATACCTATCTTGTAAGAGTTGTATCGACATTTTGATCGACAAATAAAATCGTGTGTACTTATACTAAAAATTTTATGACACACACCTTTAAGTTTACATAAATGTCAATTGCAACCCCTTAAGCTATGTTGTGAATAAAAACCACACACAAATAAAGTGTGGCCTATTAAAAAAACATGTGGGTGTGAGTTATTTGGAACGAACGGTGACGAAAAAAACAGACGACTGGCCACCACGTGAGACATACTCATCTTTTATCAGTACTCGGAAAAGTGTCATATTTTCTCAAAAAGACAACAACTCATGACCAAATTCTAATAGAAATATTCAATTTCCACGTAATGTTGCAAATTATAGCCATTCAATTATTTCTTATTTATTTTGTCAAATATTTCGTATTCATTGTGTTACAACAGTCAAATATATTCATAAAATTGAAGAGTTAATATATATACTTGCATTGTAGGTCGACTTTTGGTTGCTTTTAACTTAATTTAGAGTGTGTTTTTATGTTTGAATAAATGAAAATATGGGATGCTATTAGAAATATATAATCTTGAAAAAATATATATAATATATGGGATTACTTCTTCAAAATGTATCTCACTATCCCTAATATACTATTGTATGTATCCACCTAAAAAAAATCCTTTTGTATATATCAAACTTTATTTTTTAGTCTATTGTGTGTATTTTTGTTACACACAATAGTATATTGGGAGATAGTTGGATACACATAATAGACTCAAAAATAAAGTTTGATATATACAAAAGGAATTTTATTAGGTTGATACACACAATAGTATATTGGGGATAATTGGATACATTTTGAAGAAGTAATCCCATAATATATATATATATATATATATAAAGAGAGAGAGAGAGAGGAAAGTTCAAATGTGAACCATTTTTTCATTGTGAACGTGAGGACAACCGAGAGCATGCCACGTGTCAATCTGAAAAACACACGATTAAGCTTTATGCATACTGCATAAAGCTATCATTCAGACTGAATAAAACTTTATGCAGTATGCATAAAGCTTAGTCGCACTCTGACGCGGGCGACTTAGCGTGCGGGTTAGCTTTATTCAAGTTTTATTCAGCTTGCATAATAGCTTTATGCAGTATGAATAAAGCTTGAATGAAGTTAACCCGCGGGATTTATGCAAACTGAATAAAGCTAAGTCGCAGAAGTCAGATTGTCATGTGACGCGTTTTCGATTGTCCTCACGTTCACAATGAAAAGTGGTTCACATTTGAACCCTTGAACCCACTCCTATATATATACACACAAAAATATAATATTTTGGTGAGAAATAAACGCAAAGAATGGTTTGTGGTGGGGAAAATGAAGAGAAGATAAGGTGTAAAATATCCACCAACCAAAAGAAAAAGGCGATAACTAAGTCCACGCAAGCATGAAAAGTACATCAACACAAGCTCTTTGAAATTTCGTAAAATGGCAATAGCGACCGACTTAATTCATGACTCGGATAAAATTTTATTTCTTTCAACTAATCTGGGTTAGATTTAAGGACCGTTTATTAAATATTTATCAAGGTAACTAGTTACTAAGTTACTTTATCTTACCAAATGCATATGACAATAACCAAGAAAAGAAACCGATAAAAGTGAATGCGAAGACTGAGATCTTACCCGATAAGGCCATGAGTACCATCAACATTCCATACCATCATACCCTCATGCTCACCTTGGTGTCACATAAGTTTTTCCCTTTCTATCCTCTGAACTCCAAAGTGGAGTACCACAAACATTTCATACCCTCTGAATTTTTTTATTATTTTAATATATATTTAAGAGAGAGAAAAAGAGAAGAGAGAGGTCGGGTTGGGAGGGTTTGGAAACCCATCCCCCTACCCACTTCCTGCTACCCGCTCACCCGTACCGTACCACCATTGTGTCGAGCCGGTTGAACCTGCCCCTAACCCGCTGTGCTACCCGATCTGTACGCATGGCCTAAATAAGAGTCGTCGTTCTTACCATAATAAGAGTTACCATATATATATGAGATATATTGTTGCTTTTAATTGTAATATTATACATCTATCTCAACTTAATTATTGGCCAAAGGTTCATTGAATTCTCCATGTAATACAAATACTTTATGTTGCATAATTATATTTGTGGATCCTGGTTGAATAGATAAGGTCACAAAATTTCAATAATATCCCAAAGTTATATATATTTATGTAATTATGGCATTCAAACATATAATGCATGCACATGGAATATTCTATAAATTGTATCTATAAAATATCTTATACATGTTTATATGATATGTTGTATTATGTACAACCTGTGATGCATAAAATAAAATATAACAAGGATGTGAGATGAAGAATCTTGTTGTGACAAAACTATACATGTTAGACTAATTTTAAAACCAAGTAACGAATTTTTGTTTTTATTGAGTTTAATTTAAACCATTAAAATCTGGTTACTAAACCAAAGGGTAAATTTATATAGTATTTGATAGGTTTTAAAACTCTGATACATTAAATAGTTTTTTTAAGTTTCATGCCAACAATAACAAAAAATGATAACTTAGATAATTTTCGAAAACTAAATGCTTAATTAAATTGTGAAGTATATAAGAGAAATAACTGTGTGAAATGGCCGACCAGTTTTGATATATAAAAACTAAACCATTCAATATTTTCATCCTTTTTTAAATTAAAATTTTCTAATATTCAGAAATAAATCTAGTAAATGGAAATTGTATTAATCGACTAGACTTGCTTACGCGTCTCTTGGCCAACTAATTTTGATATTTTTATTGCACTTTTTCTACCAAAATGACCCCACAAATATTGTTTTCTATCTAAACTCCACTTTATAAAAACACCCTCTTTTCATTCCCACATTCATCATCTTCAATTCAATTCTCCATTTTCTTTCTAAAAATTTCAAACAAAAAATGGCTTTAACTCTTCGTTCTTCTACTCCTTTTCTATACTTAAAAGACATCAAGACCCTCAAAACCCTAGATGATCTCTCCACCACCCTTTGTTTTGCAACACAAATCAAACCATCAAATACCCGTTTGAAAGCGAAAAATTCGACACAAGATCATCACCACGTTCAATCGACACGCGAAATGACCGTTTCGCCCTTTGAAGAAGCGTATATGGAAAAGTTCCATGCTTTATCGAGCAGCAGCAGCCACCAGACCGGGACCCACTCGAGGGTCCCGGTCTACGTGATGCTGCCGCTTGATACGGTCACGATTGGCGGCCACTTGAACAAGCCCAAGGCCTTGAACGCCAGCCTGATGGCGTTGAAGGCCGCGGGGATGGAAGGGGTGATGGTGGATGTTTGGTGGGGTTTGGTTGAAAAAGATGGACCATTGAGGTATAATTGGGAAGGGTATGTTGAGCTTGTGAACATGGTGCAAAAACATGGGTTAAAGCTTCAAGCTGTTATGTCTTTTCATCAGTGTGGAGGCAATGTTGGAGACTCTTGCAGGTATTAACTAATGTTAATTATCAGTAATTAAGCTGTAAGCCAGTACATGTTTGGATGGACCATAAGCTAGCTTATTAAAACGCTAAATGGAGCAGCATTTCAGGAGCTTTTTATATCTTTTTTCCAATTATACCCTTATTAGTATTACTATTAGTAATTATTATACCATAAGATACCATTTTTTGTCATTTTACATAGTTATAAGCTAGTTTTTGTCAAACATAATTTATTCGTAAGCTAGCTTATCAGCTACCAGCTACCAGCTAGCTTATTAGTCAACAACTAGTCTGCCAAACACAGTCTAAGTAATTTAATTATATATAGTTGATTTGTGTTTGTTGAAATAATAAGTGTAGATTATGATATTGTTGAATATTTTTTGTGTAGTATTCCATTACCTCCATGGGTTCTTGAAGAAATCAGTAGAAACCCTGATCTTGTGTACACCGATAGATCCGGCCGGAGAAACCCGGAATATATCTCGTTAGGTTGCGATTCGTTGCCGGTTCTCCGGGGAAGAACGCCGGTTCAGGTTTATTCCGATTACATGAGAAGTTTCAAACAGAAGTTCAACAATTATCTGGGAGATGTTATTGTGGTAAGATACATATCCTACTTATGCCATATAACTCTAAAATATTTTAGATCTATGATATTTATCTTAAGTTACTGTTAAAATACTAATGTTACTAATTAATTAAATTATCAAAAGATAACTATTGTTATTTATAAAATTAATGAACTTTTTAGAAATTCAATATGTATATTTCAATTCTTTCTCTATCTCAAAATACAAGTTTGAACACAATGTATATGAGCTTAATAAATTTATTTCTAGGATATTTATAAGGTTAATATTGTGTTTACAAATAATATGTTAAGATTTAGCTTGTGTTTATAACATATATATTCTTATTAGACCTCATAGATTTAAAGGATGTTGACAACATATTTAGATTTAGATTGTGTTTATAACATGTTGAAGGTATTTATAAAAACGTTTGTAATAATTTTGATTTAAATTTTAAATCTTTAAATAGTTAAGTAAATAAAAAGATTTATAAATTTATTTGAATTTATATATGCAGGAAATCCAAGTGGGATTGGGTCCATGTGGGGAGCTGAGGTATCCATCTTATCCAGAAAGCAATGGCACCTGGAGATTCCCAGGAATTGGAGAATTCCAATGCTATGACAAGGTAATTAATTAACTAATTAACCCCCTTTAAAATTATGGATTTGATGTTTATAGTTTACATTTTCTTGTACTATTGTTCCATATATTAAAATAATTATGGATTTGATCCTTGTAGTTTACATTTTCTTGCACTATTGGTCCATGTCCCTAACTTTAGTTTGTTAAACATACGAACCAACAGTGCAATATATTGTTGGTCCCTGTCCCTATTCTTGTGGTTTACATTTTCTTGCACTGTTGGTCCATGTCCCTAACTTTAGTCTGTTAAGCACAGGGACTAACAATGTTGGTCCCTGTCCCTATCCTTGTGGTTTACACTTTTTTGCACTGTTGGTCCCTGTCCCTATCCTTGTGGTTTACACTTTCTTGCACTGTTGGTCCATGTCCCTAACTTTAGTCTATTAAGCATTGCACTCTTGGTCCCTATCCCTGTCCATGTGGATTACACTTTTTTGCACTGTTGGTCCTTATGGTTTACAATATATTGCACTGTTCGTCCCTATGCTTAACAAACCTAAAGTTAGGGACATGCACCAACAGTGCAAGAAAATGTAAACGACAGGAACCAAATCCTTAATTATTTCGAAAGAATGACCAAACAATGCAATAAAGAGTAAACCACAAAGACCAAATATGCAATTTACCCTAACCCTTAATTCAAAAATTACTCAATTCATAAACCCATACCCTAAACTTTCCTTTTTTAGAAGGTTTTTCTAACATGTTTACAAAACTATATATTTACAGTATATGAAAGCATCACTGGAAGCTGTGGCAGATGAAAACGGAACAACAGAATGGGGAAAAAGCGGTCCACACGATTCCGGCCAGTACAACCAGTTCCCGGAGGACACCGGATTTTTCCGGCGAGAAGGAACTTGGGACACCGACTACGGCCGTTTCTTCATGGAATGGTATTCCGGCAAGCTCCTCGAACACGGCGACAAAATCCTAGGCTCCGCCGAGAGCATCTTCGCCGGCACCGGAGCAAAACTCTCCGGCAAAGTCGCCGGAATCCACTGGCACTACAAGACCCGATCTCACGCGGCGGAGCTAACCGCCGGATACTACAACACACGAAACTCCGACGGATATTTACCGATTGCGAAAATGCTCGCCAAACACGGCGTCGTTTTCAATTTCACGTGCATGGAGATGCGAGACGGCGAGCAGCCGCACCATGCGAACTGCTCGCCGGAAGGTCTGGTACGGCAGGTGAGAATGGCGGTCGGAGAGGCCGGAATCGAGCTTGCCGGAGAGAATGCGTTGGAGAGGTACGACGGCGGAGCTTACGGCCAGGTTTTGGCGACGAGTAGGTCGGATTCCGGCAACGGATTGTGTGCGTTTACGTTTCTTGCGGTTGAATAAGCGGTTGTTTGAGGCGGAGAACTGGCGGCAGTTGGTGAGTTTTGTGAAGAGTATGTCGGAAGGCGGTAGGGTTAGGTTGCCGGAAAGTGACGTCACCACGACGGATCTGTATGTAGGGTTTGTTGTTGATCGGAAGGTGAAGAAGTTGAAGGATGATAAGGAGATTATGTTGGTGTAGAGAGTATATAGATATAGATATATGTACGTATAGTATTTGGAGTATATATATTATATAGTTTTTTTTAAGGGTGAGATTTATTTTAGGGGAAGAAAATTAAGGAAAAAGTATGTTTGAAAAAGGTTTATTGTTATTTTTCATACATGATGATGTAATATATAAGTTGTATATTGTCGTTTGATCAGATTCGTTTATATAAATGATAAATCCTCTTGTGGATGTTGTTAATTAAATAATGTGTTATGTAGTTGTTTGAATTCTAAATTCTTAATGATGACAAATTAATTAATTGGCAATGGTTTTTAGATCGATGTTGATGATAAGTTAATCCTAATAAGCTATTTTTTTAATAAGTTTTCTTACAAATCATGTTTAGCTCAATTGATCTTCCTAAGAACGTAACATCTTGGAAGAGTTGTGGATGGCAATATGGCATCTGAGTTTATCTGGGTTTGAATTTAAGGGGAGTCAATTTAAGGGTATATATGAGGAGTACCCGGTCCTCTGGCTGGTCCAGTCATAGACATGGGTTGCCCCCCAGCTCAGTCAAAGATTGTGGTAGTGCTTTAGGTCCAGCGGTGGATTAGTGAGCTAGCCGTGTATGCCTGATACCGCTGGGGAGGTGTGCGTGTGTGTGTGTTCGTGGTAGTCGTTCGTTGATTCGATGCCGTTATGTTTTCCAAATAAATAAGTAGGGTTTCTCTCTTTTTTTTAATCATGTTTATGTCTTCTATTTTATCAACTATTTTACAAAATTTAATTAATTTTGTTGTGATATTCATCGTTGGGTGATTAAAATCTTGTATTTGATCTCATCCCCAACATAAATCCATCAAAATTCCAAGAAAATTGAAATTTCTAAGAAATGAGACCAAAATCATCCTGCTGGGATGCCACTCTTGACAGTACAAGCATGAATGCACATGGTACAACCTCTGATGCACAGCGTACAAGTGTTATATGCACAACACAGAAACATTCATTAGGAAAACAAAGCAGTCATGAACCATTATATTCTTCATTCATCTAGATGACTTAGAAACAGGACTCCGTTTCTCGGATACAATAAGTCCGCTTTCGGACTCCTTAATCGTGTTTTTCAACCCCTCGACGATCCGGCTCATTGTTGGCCGGTCGTTCGGGTTCTTGCAGAGGCAGCTAACGGCCACTTTTGCAATGCTTCGAGCAGCATCGAGAGAATATTGGTTGTTAAGACGTGGATCCATGATCATCCAAAAGTTTCGGCTGTTTGGAGGAAATTGTTTCACCCATTGGATAAGCTTTTGTTCGGCTTTCGGTAGGTTTCTATCTACGGCCGGTCGGCCCGTTAGGATCTCAAAGAGTACAACTCCGAAACTCCATACGTCACTTTGCGATCTAAGATGGCCGGTTTCGATGTATTCTGGGGCGGCATATCCGTAGGTCCCAACAGGCTGAAATTAAACAACAATAGTAACATTCACAAACAGGGCATGCAAAATGCATTAAAATGTAACAGAATTTGTCTTAGTTTCTATTTAGTTCAGGTATTTTTTTTATTTTTTATTTTGTACACATTTTACCTATTATAAGATTGGTTATTATTTTGATGTAACATTTACTATGTAATAAAGAATTATAATATATATAATTATAACTTAACAATTTTTTTTGGAAGAGGTATCCCAGACCACGTTGGGCCAAGACTAATCCTCGGCAATTTTGGGCCGAAGCCCGACTGCGAAAGCATGCAGCCCGGGGTCGAAGCCCCCGTACCTCTAGAATGCGTCCCCCAGGGCTCGAACTCGGGTTCACCACTATGTAGTGCCCAAGCCTTACCACTAGGCTAACACTCCTTTGGTAACTTAACAATTTGACATCCACGTTATCGATAGTTATAATAGCTAGCGGTAAAAAATTGGTATGAAATAGGATGAACTGAACTTTTGTAAACTAAATGAGAAATAGATTATCGTCATTAAGAATACCAAGGTAAACTTCGTTGTTCATTCTAGTAATTTTGTCGTGGGCGCGCTCCACACCACAATACACACGCATATATGTATATGTATATGTATGAGGGTGGGTTCAAATGGGAACCATTTTTCATTGTGAAACGTGAGGACAAGCCGAGAGCGCGTCACGTGGCAATCTGACTTTCCTGCGGGTTATTTTTATTCAATCTGCATAAATCCAGCGGTTAGCTTCATTCAAGCTATATTCATACTGCATAAAGCTATTATGCAAACTGAATAAAGCTTGAATAAATCTAACCGCACGCTAAGCTCGCCCGCTTCAGATTGCGACTAATCTTTATGCATTTGCATAAAGCTTTATTCAGTTCCGAATGATCTTTATGCAGTATGCATAAAGCTTAGTCGTGTTGTTTTTCAGATTGCCACGTGGCGCGCTCTCGCTGTCCTAGCGTTCACAATGAAAAAGTGGTTCACATTGAACTTAGTATGTGTATACATATATATATATATAAAACTTACCACCGTAGAAACATGTGTACGGTCCCCTTGTGGACCTTCTCTAGCAAGACCCAAGTCCGAAAGCTTTGGGTTGAATTTCTCATCCAATAGCACATTTGATGACTTGAAATCACGAAATATCACCTATCAAATATTCGCAAACAAATTAAAGATCAACAATTAGCAATCAAAGGAATTTCTAAACGGAAAATGGAAGTTTTTCAATTTCAAAGCCGCTTGTGAATGACAAACTTAAAACGAACAATCACATATGTTACAAAGAACACAAAGATTTATGTACAGGTTGTATCACATGTGATTTTACGCGGGAATCACATGTAAAATCACCTGATTCACGCAACTTTGGCACGACCTGATGCCCCAGGCCACATCCCCTTAAGTTGACCGCTAATATAAAATTACATGTGAATTTGAACTTGATTTAGGCTTTTCTTGTTCTTTTATTTGGTTATTGTTCTTCTTTGAACCTCCCTCTAAGCGTAAAGAACATTACAAGTTGGGGGGGTCTTCATGGAAACAATATTTACTCTTTAAGTAGAGTCGGAAAAGTCTGTATACATCTCACCCCCTCGGACCGATTGGGAATGGTTATAAGATGAAAACCCACATGTAGTCTTTCTCCAAGCCCAAGGAGTAGATACATGAAAACCCCCAAATTACAATATAAACAAACCAAATAAAGCATTACTTTGTGGTCTCAAAATCTAGTACCGGAGCTTCCGTAGGCCAAAGGGTCAATAGCTCAAGGACATAGAGGTTATTTCGTAGATCCCAACCTCTTTAAGGTCAATGATTCAAACCTTAGCAAACGTGCATATGAACTTTGCAGAATATAAATATTATATACTTCGGAATCATCATATATACCTGGATTTCCAACCCCTCGTGTAGATATGCCAAGCCCTCGGCTGCACCAAGGATGATTCTTAGCCTCGTTTTCCAAGGAATTGGCGGCAAATTCGTGCTAAAAAGATGAACCGATAAACTTTTGTTTGGCATGTACTCGTAAACCAACAATCTTTGCATCACTCGTTCACCATCCACCGAGCAATATCCCAAAAGTTTCACAAGGTTAGGGTGATCAACCAAACAAAGAAACCGAATTTCGGTTAACCATTCTTTATGCCCCTATACAACCATACAACAAAATCACCACAAAATACACGATATCAACAACGAAAAATGCGTGATTTTGAACGTTAAACATTAAAAACTCATGGCCTCAACATCAACATTGTATTGAGAAAGATTGTGGTCACAAGGTATTAACTCAGGCAGCATTTCTTAGCTGTCGCTAAACCTTATCGGGATTAGTGGGGCAAAACCTCGAATACCCATATCAAAAACATGTATTGAGAAATGTGGACTTTGATCTTGAATGTTCAAAAATAATGCCTTTTGAGTTCAAATTTGATGTAAACTAATAGTTTTTAGATTCAAAAAATCTATATATTATATTAGAAGACATGGGTCAAACTTTCCATTAGATTATGAAAAAAGTCAAAGCTGTGTACGGAACCCTAATTCTATTTTTTTAAAAGATTGAAAATTTCTGAATAATTTATATAAAAAGAATGTAAATAAACAAAAACCCAATTCAGAGATTGTAGCAAATTACCTGCATACCCTGTTGGTTGAGCCTTTTAATGGCGATCACAAGAGGATCATCACTTTGACTTTCAGAAAGTCTAATTCTTGCTTTATAAACACTCCCAAATCCACCTTCACCAATCTTTAAGAGCTTACTGAAGTTGCTGGTGGCATTTCTAAGCTCTGAAAATGAAAACTTCTTCAAATTGTGTTCTTTTTCTTTGTACAATTCTGGTATGCTTCTTGGGGAAGAAGAGATTGAGACCGTTGACTTGGCTGATTTTGGTGCTGATTTTGACTTTCTTGGTGAGTTTTGGTCTCTTCTTGGGTGTGTTGATTTTGGATGAAAAATGGTGAAACATTTCATCTTTGTGTTGAATGAATATGGAGAAGGCCCAAAATGGGTGTAAAATGTGTGAAAAAATAGAGGAGATGATATAAGGGCAGAAAAGGAAATAATAAAAAGAAGGAAATTGAGATTCAGGTGGGAAAGAAGCAAAGAAAGAAGGGGTGTAAAACGATGGGACAAGAAAATCCCAAAAAAGGAGGGAAAAAACGTAAAATTGACGTTGAAAGTTCACACGGTTACTTTCTGTTATTCTAAACCGTGTTATATACGACGTCTAGATAAGAATATTTGAACAATTTAATAATATAAAATACATAAAAAAGTAATCATTAGAAAAGATTTTCCAGAGATTATTTCTAGGGGGTGGTAATGATGTCGTGTTTGGAGTTAGCAGGTCAGAATAGTCATGTTTAACTAATCGTATTGAAATCTTCAACCTTAATCAACGACCTGTTAACTTGGACACGACTCTCGTAACTCGTTTAACTATGTGGGTTGGCAGCTCGTAAGAGGGTTGACGGGTTAGGAAAATTCAACGCAAACCCGTTTATATTTGTATTGGGTTCATGTCGTGTTTCATATCGCGTCGAGAATTGTCATCCCTGATTATATGATGTTGCTGACACAAGTCACCGATATTATTTAAATGTAATGGGATGAACTTGTTTGATCGATGTAATCTCGGTTAATTTCGAACAAGTAAAGGATGGTGCGGAGTGCACACTTGTTTGAATTTATTCTGATTTATAGTGAACAAATGTTTAGGGGCAAAGCCCCTAAACGACAGGGTCCAGATGCAGCACTCCCGGTAGTGGGGTTTAAGGGGCAGCAGCCTCTAATGGGGTCCAAGTGGTAGCGCCCCTAGCTGGGGTCAACTTAGAAATTTTTTATTTGGATTAACGTTGCTTTGAGAAAAATGCAATAAAATTCGAATTTATGTTTTAAACTCGATTTTGACCCAAGGTTTAAACCCATTTTAACAGTTAAATTGTGGAACTGTTTTTGGATAAGATTTTCGGTTACATCTCTATCACAATGAATAGATTCCGAATTGGTCATTAGGTTAGGGTACGAAATTCATAATGCACAGATCGATTTCTCTGTTCTTAAATACTGATATAATTTTAAAATACCATCGAAATTTCATTAATCCAAGTATTCTATCCCTAACCTCTAATAAATAGATCAATAATTTAAAATGGGAATTTTTTTGGCATAAAGTCAAAGAACGTACGGAAATATGACAACGAATGTTATGTTATTTAACATTAAAAGATTTACAAGTTACCGTCCATGGAAGAACGGGGATTTTTATTTCTACAACTTGGCATCTAATATTTTACTAATTAAACTAGTTAATGGCCCGTGTAATACACGGACGATTTAAACATATTGTTTTAGTTTCTAATAAGAATTAACATTTGCATTATAAAGTTCACAAATAATTCACCACAAACCAAACGTAATATCCAATTAACAATATAAATATGACTTAGTTAATTGATAAAAGAAACATTAATGATTTAGTTTAATCATAATCA
This sequence comes from Centaurea solstitialis, assembly GCA_030169165.1. NCBI lineage: Eukaryota > Viridiplantae > Streptophyta > Magnoliopsida > Asterales > Asteraceae > Centaurea > Centaurea solstitialis. Next base: position 78,265,993 of record CM058044.1, read on the forward strand.
TTTAGGAAATTATATATATAACATTTAAATTACTTTTCTTTCATTTTTTTATTCAAAGCTTTTTTGAAATTGAGTAAGTAGAGAATTATTATTTATTAAAATAATTCTAATTAATCAACGATTTAAATGAAAAAAAATTACTCTTACTTTATTATTAAATATTTTAGTCATCTAATAGTTGTTAAAATATCTGAAATTCTTTTGTTGAAAGATTTGGATTTCGTGAATGATTCTAAAACGGGAGGAATTATGAAATAAATTATATAGTGTTTTTGATTTGTAGGGTTTTAAAAAAAATATTATTTATAAACGATCTATAGAATTAGTAAGATTAAAATGATGGAATTTTTAAATTTCAAGAACATCAACAATAGCGTTTTAAATAAAATAAACTTTTATTATTTATAAATAATCTATAAAAAATTTAGATTAAAAATAGGAATCTTTAAATTTCAAGAATATCAACGATAGAATTGTAATAAAATGTAAACAACTTAAGTTATATCTATTCTTAATATTTACTAATATAAATAAATTAAAAAAATATTCAATATTATACTCATTTTGAAGGTATCGTCGAGACGATTATAAGGGTGTAATTTATAAAAAAGAAAAACAAAAAACTTAAATGGTTTTAATTCATATACATTATTTACCTTAATATGATAAGAATATAAAGTGAAAATTGAAAAACTAAGGGGTAATAAGTAGTTTAATCAAATAATTATAAGGATACAAAATGTAAATTATAAAAGGGAAACTAATAAATTAATGAGAAATTTTAGGTATGTAAATTTTGGAAAAAAAAGGGAAATAGATTATAACATCATCATTTCATAGGATTTGTTTAATTGACCAATGAAATCACTCAATTTCATTTTGATGACATCAGCAATATCAACGATAGAATTGTAATAAAATGTAAACAACTTAATTTATATCTATTCTTAATATTTACTAATATAAATAAATTAAAAAAATATTCAATATTATACTCATTTTGAAGGTATCGTCGAGACGATTATAAGGGTGTAATTTATAAAAAAGAAAAACAAAAAACTTAAATGGTTTTAATTCATATACATTATTTACCTTAATATGATAAGAATATAAAGTGAAAATTGAAAAACTAAGGGGTAATAAGTAATTTAATCAAATAATTATAAGTATACAAAATGTAAATTATAAAAGGGAAACTAATAAATTAATGAGAAATTTTAGGTATGTAAATTTTGGAGAAAAAAAAAGGGAAATAGATTATGACATCATCATTTCATAGGATTTGTTTAATTGACCAATGAAATCACTCAATTTCATTTTGATGACATCAGCAAAAACCTTCTTTTAATATATATATATAGATTTTTTTAGATCTAAACTTATGATCAACTTTAATTAAATTGGGAAAATCTTTTTTAGAAAAGATAGATATCAACAAAAATTGAAAACACCGACACATATCCGTTGTCTCAAATTCATATCTATCCAACCAATATAATAATGACAACTCGGTTTTTATATATTTTAAAAATATTTTATTTAACTTCATATTCTCTAACGATGTGTATTCATTTAATTGTTGAACATAAATGACATAAGTGGTTTTAGCGTAGCTGATTTTTATCTTGAAAATACGCGAACTCCGTTAGGTTACTCTTTAAAAGAAGATAGTCGATCCAAAGTCTAGCCGATGAATACTCTATCACACACCCTTCAACATAGTGGTAACCTTGACTCTCTGTACCTTGGAAGTATATGTGAAACCTCATATTATTCTTTAAAATAGCTCTTGAAGAAAGGTCAAGAAAGAAGGTTCTAACAAATATAAAAGGAGACTTGATTCAAATTTAGCCAACTTGGACTCTTACAAACATGAATGCAATAAAAGAACCAAAACTGCAAAATAAATAAATGGTGGAAAAAATGAAAAATCACACTTTAAACATGGTCAGTTTATACATAAGGTGAAAAGCACTGAAGAAGATAAAATCATAAAATGGCATCAAATGGATCCTTCCATAGACATGAAATAGGACAGAAATATATAGAAGAAACAGAAAATATGGTAATAATTTGGTTCCTCACTTTGTGTATTTTCAAAAAAACAATAATAGTACAAGACTACAAATACACTTATACATGATATAACCAGATAGAATGGCAAATGTTGTGTACACAGTCTCTCTCCATCCAAAAAGCCCAGAACTTTCTCAAACAAAATCTGCTAACAGACCATCATCACCAAGTAATCAAAATCAGATCACTTGGTCTGTTTCTTGTAAGCAATTAGAGGTTTAGCAATATCCATTTCAGCTTTAACTTTATGCTTCTGATGTCCTTAATCCGGGATCCATAGAAGTTTTCGACTAGGAGCTGGAGGGGCTAATCCGGGGATATCCCGAATGTCTTTGTTGTCTGGATGCACAAGCTGAAATTCCAACATCATAACATCAAGCTTTATAGTACAGAAATATGGAAAGGTAAGGGTAGTGTATTTTTATATATATTAACTGTGACGACATGTTCTTTCTTATTGTTAATATTAACTCTTACCCGAAAGTGCTTACTCTGTTAGCGTTGGTCAACAGCCGCCAAGAGGCTGTTTACTACCTCCTCTTACTGGGTAACAGGTGCTTACTCGGTCAGAGATGGGTTTTTTTTTTGCACAAGCCCCTCTTACTTGTCGATGATGTTGATCGCAAAGCTAAGGGAGGGACTCTCTAGCACTAATCATTAACCCATACAACACTCTTACCAGGTTAGTGTTTACCTATTTTGTGTCGGTAAACAACCCCTAAAATTTAATGGTAGCAAGTTGATTGCTATTCAAATTGTATATCTGGATCCACATCCTATGTTCTATCTATTTAGTGTTTCTATCCTGCTACTTGTAGGTTTGCCAACTTGCAATATCTTTCTTACTGGAAACATAATACTTAAAGCCATAAATGGTCAATATTCGGTTCTGAAACACGTAACAATGAAAAAAAAATATCAAGCATGCATAGTACATGTGCCATCCCAATGAAAACTTCAATTAATGTGAAGCATACAACACCACATTGATCATGGTTAAAACATAAAAATGAAGAAACCAAAAGCAGGCATGTACCTTCACAATAATGATCGTTATGACACCAATCACAATAAGGAAGAGCAAGGCCATAATGCATCGATCAGTTGCAACCTATATAGGGAGTTGAAGTGAGCAACAAGACAGAATTACAAGAATAGAATATTATGGAAATAGGGTTGTGAAAAGTTCAGAGATTGACCTGCCTACCAATTTCCTTCACCAACTGAGAAGCCTTCTTGATCGAAAAATGGATCGAGTCAAGTTCATTAACAATTCTACTCATTTGTTCAGTCTGAAAATTAGTTGGTACACAAGAAAGAGTAAGGATTAGTCTCCAGGTGATCTGAAACTGTCTTCCTAGCTATGTTGTGAATCATGTACCCTTCTCTCAATGAGAAAATGCAAGAACTTGAATAGGTTCTACACTGCTTCAACAAGGTAAGATAACATACCTGTGCTTTGAGTGATGCTGCAGTTTCAGTTCCAACATTTACCGTGTCATAAACAACCTATTAAAAGACGGAAAAGAGTACCATATGATTTATAATCAACAAAAATAAAAACCAAATGAAATATGGATATTCTTGCATTACTATTCACAATTGGCTCTTCATATGGTTATACTATACTCATGCATGAGTTTACAAACATGAAACTACTTAACTCAGCAGGAAAAGAGTTATATGTTTGTTGCATATATGTACACATATGGAACAACCATGTGTGTATATGAGGGTGTGCATCAACTCTTTTCCTTGCAAGACATGTAGCAGGAGAACCCTCATAAGTGAGCAGTCTCTATATGAAACATGTTGAGGGCTTGAGGCTATTAACAAGACCTACAGGCTACAGCCTGTATATATCGTGGTCTTTCTGGAAGGCAGAATGTAGATACTTTAAGCACATAAGAAATGAGGTTTCTTAAACCATGGAGTTGGAATCATTGTTTATATCAAATTATCTGCAAACAGCTGACCGTATAGCAAACTGACAAGTTTGGCCTGTCACAACCACATCCTATACAGAAAAATTACTATTCAATTCAAGCCAATCCTACCCGCTATTTCTCACTCAGGATTAGAGTTTGGGGTAGGATGTACGCAGACCTTTCCTATACCCCAAGGGGTAGAGAGGTTTTCATGAAGGCCTCCAGCTTGCGAAAATGGTTTTGAAAGACACATTAGAAACAAAAAATTTGTCCAAAGAAAAACATTTTAGAGTTTTGAGGATTTTCCAAAGAATTTGGAGAGCATAAGACATAGGAAAAAATTAATACAAAAAGAGTGTGCAATTAGGTAACAAGAACATTAAATAGTAACAACAGTAAGGACATACGTGAGGAAGGTAGGTTAAAACCATTCGGCACAAGAAAATATCCAGGAAATTATTGAATCAGCTATATAGGTTGCTAAAGTGACAGGAGAGAATGTGGTTTGGCATGTGGTTTTATGCAGCATTATGCTAACAGCCAAAGATTGATCACTTTTATGTTCCAGCACATTCACACCCTCAGAATGTGAGTGGAGTCATTTGAGCAATATTAAGTTTATCTAACCAAATAGAAACACAAACAATCTTAGTATGCTCAGAATTATTCAAGTATAAAGCAAACCCTAAACCGGTGAATCCCGCGAGAAATAGAGTTGGGGGTGTAAGATGTACATGGCCTTTCCTCTATCCCAAGGGGTAAAGCAGATGTTTCCGTGAAGACCCGTGGCTTGCAATATAATTTACAACGATCAATAAATTGAGGTTGTGAATGTGATATTCCTGGGATCTAGTTGCACAAGCAATGGGACGAGACACACTTTCAAGAAGAGAAATAAACTGAGGGTACATCAGACCAGTTGCATATTCTGATTTTACATTCAGGTATGCATCATCCTATAAGACCAAGCCATAAGGATGATCTATAGGTTTTATTGTTATGTCAGCAATAAGAAGACTACAAATCATATTTGTATACAGTGGTTTATTGGCACACATATCATGTGGCTATTTATGATTCAGCTTGTAATTAAATTGCCTAAACTGACGGCCGAAGGAAGCAGAATACCTCTAGTTGCCACCAAGTAAATGCATGAGGAAAACGAAATTAGCTCCAAGAAGCAACAGACCAAGATGAAGGAATAATACAAATTCTAAAATATTGAGCATAGAACTGTTTCCTAAAAGATGCTAACCTTTTTTGAACGTTCAATAGCATGGTCAGTTTCATCCATCATGTTATGACCCTGGTCCATTAGTTGCTGATTTGTCATAGCTGAAATATATACATAATCACCAAATTTTTCACTCATATAACATTACATCTGATGCAAGAAGCATGAAAAAGAGATTATAACTAATGGAACAATAACAAACGAACTTTGTTTTTCAAAGCCAATTAGGTAGTCTCATAATCTTGCATATTGCATGAGAACCAAAGATCTAAGTCAACAAAGTTATAGCACTATGTTCTTACATGATGCTAGGAAGCCATTATCTTCTGCAAATCCTTCACCAGGTCCTTCAAAGAGCTCAACTCGTTTGTTTTCAATGTTGTTTGCATATCTAGATCACCCAACAAACACAAAGATGAATCAACAACACATGGTTGGACGCATCACGCATCATGGAAAGAAATACATGTAAAACAGAAATACCAAGCAAAAACTGAAGTTATAATATACATGACTATGTAGAAACAAAAACAAGAATAAATGAGGAAAAAATGTTGTTGTGATTGCTTGTAACTGCCATGCAAGTATCAAATAATCATAGGTCACTGCTAAGATGTGATGCAAGTATACTGTTTTTATGGAGTACAGAGATGTAAATGATCCATCATATCTATTGAAAAGAGTAGAGAAGCTCAAATGATTATTTGAACGGAAACCCAAGCTCCAGTGTTTCACTGCACTTACCAGTTACTAATTATAATAGCCATAATGGTCTTTAAAGACCTGAGCTAAAGTGACTGAAATCTAGTATTTATCAAAACTAATCTTAGCACCCCCATAAGAGTCATCATTTCCATTTTGAAACTTCTATACTAAGTTGACTTTTACATAGGAAAATCCCCTTCCCCATGCCTTTTAGAGTAAGATCCTGAAGACCAGGGTGGGGTGGGGGGGCTTAATCTCCATTCCATTTGAAGAGGTAATATAGTAAGGGAATAACTTGCAGTAGAATGAGGACATTAGGACTTACTGCTTTTTCAGTGCTACATAGGAGTTCAACTCTTTGACCTGGATAGAAGTGGTATAGTTCATCAGATAGAAAACAATGCAATCATGTGTTTAATAGCATAGAAAAACGGAAATGAAAGTGCACCATTGATTGCTTTTTCTCATTCAGTATCTTGCTGGTATCAGGATCAACTGTACGTTCTAATTCCTTGACTTCTCTATCAAACTCTTTAATAAGCCTGGCAATAAAAAATTTGTACATGAGATTAACTTATCAAGTATTGTAAGCAGCAAGAAGGTAAAAGCTATCACCTTAGAAAGCATTATAGGGAAGTCCAGAAATAGATATTGCTCTGACCAGAACCATATCTATATCAATATCATTTTTCAAGAAAACCTTTACAGCTTAATTTACACAGTTCTTTGACAGATGAATTGAGGTTGTAAGTTGTAACACACATATGACCAATATTTGATAATGTAGAAACTAGAAAGCATGTTTGAAATGGTTATTCATGAGATATTTGGATGTTAACTCCCTCCTCTGAGAAATGTAACTTCATACCAATACCAAATCTTTAAATAATATTATAATGAGTTCCCATAGACGTAACAGAAAATTTGAACAGGATAAGCTATTAGTTGGTGAAGAAGCACATAAAAGGAGCCTCTTATCCATTCTCATTCAATCACGGTGGGGTATGGATCTCTTCTAATGATAACTAGCCAATTTATGTCATTTTTGCCACTTATTTTTCACAATACTCTTCATAAATTTCCCTCAATTATTCTAAGACTTTTTCGGTAAACCAGATCAAACTTATTATTATCAAAATGATCTGAACTGTTTTAAAGACCCAACATACATTTTTTTGTGATTGGACTCTTTCATTAACTGATATAAACATCAACTTGAGTACATAATCAAAACTTACCTCTTGCACTCCCGCATTTTGCCAGTGAGCTCTTCCAACTGCCTACTCTGCCGACTCGAATCTTTGATCTTATCAAACTTCTGAAATCCATTTCTGTCCCAAAATTCAACCACAACATTCCCATCAGATAGCCTTATGTTTACAAACAGATTAGAAAGTTGCATCATTCTAATAACCAAATAAACAACAATTCCACTTTGTCAACCTGACCATGACATAGAGAGAACATGTTAAATTATCATTATGACATATATTTTATATATCCTGAACACACAAACTTGATAGGTAGATAGATGTTACATAAATCAAACGAATTTCACATCAACCTTGAGCTTGAAAGCAACTCAATTTGGCTTACTGTGAGGACTCAAACCTTAGTTGGCATTAACTATATCTAATAACAATTTTGATCAAACTAAATTGCAATCAACTTCTCTGCAATCTAAGGCACAGTTTATGCATCAAATAAACAGCTAATTTCCTACATTTTCCCAAGCCATTCACAATTACACATCTATCACACAACTAAAACCTAAAACCCTAACCTCTAGGTTCTACACTTCTACTAATCATCATATTCATTCACAAATACACATACTTACATCATAAAAGGATCTATTTCCAACAATACAAACTGTTTTAACAAAAATTCAGATTGCTAACAAAAAAACTTACGATAGTGCTCGAAAAATATCAGCTATCTGTCCATCAATCTCTCCAAGCTCCTCACTTATTGCAGAAATCGAAGACGCCATAGCTATCTATCTCTCCAAAACACCGTCAAAAACTCAAAATCAAACAACTATATATATATATATCCAAATCTCTACTTCCTTTCTCTAACACATCACAAATTTCTCGATTTAGCTCCTCGTTAGGTCACAAAACACCAAACTTCACCAGAAACTTCAATCTGAAACAGATTGGATCAAAATCACCAAAATCAAAAGTTTTGAAGTTATAGATTTGTGTGTTTACTGATCAGATCAGAGCAATGCAGGTGGAATACATGATAGATCTGATCGAAAACTCCATGGATGGATCAGATGATGATCGGTGTTCTTGAGAGAAAATGGGGGAGAAACTATGAACTATGAGCTGTATTCATATGTGAATAGCTTTGTGTTTTGTTAATGGAGGAATTGTGTTGTACGTTGTGCATGAAGAGTTGTACGTTGATAGATTTAAAAAAATAGGCCCTAAGTTTTTGCCGTTTAAAACGATGAGTGGGTCCCATGGACCATGTTGCAAAACATAGTCCAAGTTGATTCCATGCGGACACGTCTATGTGTGTATGATATATATATGAAATAAAGTAACAAAATTATATATTTTGGTTTTATTATATATAAAATAAAGAAGGGATCTATGATATTATCTAATATATACAAATATCAGGCGCCCCGGCCCAACACAACCCACCCATGACCCGATCCGACCCGCGACCCAAACCCATCCTTTCCACTCTCATTTTTTGACCCAAACCCGTTGGTGACCCGAAATTAACCCGGTCTTGACCCGCGCTTCACCCGCGTCCACCACCCCCAATGGCCAATACCCATCTCCAATTTACACATTTAGCCCCTTAACCTATAATACTTATTCAGTTTATACCTTTAACTTTTCAATATTTCATTTTACGTTTTAGTCATATATCGTGTATTGGCCAAAATACGTTAAAAAAATACGTTTTAGTTTTAACAAATTACGCCATTAAATTCGTGTCGTCGATACGATTGAAATGAGCCTAATATTGAATATTTTTTGACGTACTTATTTTATTATATGCTATATATGCGTTCCAACTTCGAACCGACCAATATCTTATATCCATTTTCAAATTTACATATTTGTCCCGTAAAGTTTATTCAATTTACATCTTTTACTTTTCAGTATTTCATTTTACGTTTAGTTATATATCGTGTATTGACAAAAAAGGACGTTAAAAAATACGTTTTAATTTTAATAAATTACGCCATTATGTTCGTATCGTTGATACGATCGAAATGAGCCTAATATTGAATATTTTTTGCTATATCTATTTTATTATATACTATATATATATATATATATATATGTTCCAATTGACCCGAATAATATACCCATTTTCAAATTCACATATTAGCGCTCTAAACTTATAATATTTATTCACTTTATAGTTTTACTTTTCTATATTTCATTTTACGTTTGACTCATATATCGTATGTTGGTTGGAACATGTTAAAAAAATATGTTTTTATTTTAACAAATTACGCCATTATAATCGTATCGTCGATAAGATCTAAAATGTGTTAAAAAATACGTTTTAATGTTAACAAACTGCGTTATTATAATCGTATCATCGATAAGATCGAAATAAGCCTAATATTGAATATTTTTTTCATGTATTTATTTTATTACATACGATATATATATATATACGCTCCAACCGACCCGAATCCTATACCCACCTTTAAACTTACATATTAGCCCCTAAACTTATAATATTTATTCACTTTATATTTTTTAGTTTTCTATATTACATTTTACGTTTTAGTCATATATAGTATATTGACTGAAATATGTTAAAGTTTCGGTAGCTATCGTTCATGAACCCGGTGCGAAGCCCGGGCTTATCAACTAGTTGATTACATAAATAAATCATGTTTGTTTTGTTTGGATGTTTTCTAAAATGGTTGTTTTGTCCTTGATGCTTATAATGTTTTTGTTTTAAAAACAATTAAACTATTCTTATCTAGCATTCATTAAAAAATGTATATATTGAACTCATAAAAAGTTAAAAACTTAAAGCTTCGTTTACCAAAATCCTTATCGGACAAGAGTCATTTTCTATACTTATTGGGTAAGAGTTTTGGTCATCCGCTTCTTGTCATGTTTCTTACCAGGTAAGCTTTTTATTGAAACTGTCTAAAAAATAGCTAAATATGGACAACAGGTTTATGATGATTTATCCAATTTAGCTATTTTCAACCGGTGCTTAAAGATTAAGTCAAAGCAAGACAATCACCGACTCTTAAAAGGTAAGCAGATGAAGTATGGTTTCTATGAACAACAAAACAATAAACATACTTTTAAAGGTACTCAATAATAAAAATATGGAATCATTGTAGCCAAAACATATATATATATATATATAATGTAAATTTTGTTTCCATATATGGTAAAAGAAAACATGAAAGAACACTCTTTAAGCAAAAGAAAAAGAGGAAAGAGATATGTAGGCCCAATGTTTGATATATGAAGGGTTTGGGTCATTATGACATAGTGTAAGGCATCATTGTCTAGTAAGCTCACCTAAGACGATATTAAGGCATTAAAAATACAGACCCATGGATTATGAAGAGGTTATTGTTGAATGTTGATACCCCTTTGGTTATAGGTTTGCTAGAGGGAGAGCATATGGTACATACTAGGGAATTGTTGACGGAAAACGGAACATTAGGTGATGTAATGTCCTTGCTTTCTCTACCGTTGACAAAACCTTGGTTTGGTAAGGTTGACCTCGAAGGAAGGTAGGCAAGCCGCAATGGTCAGTTATTTGAAGTAGGAGTAGTTGAGGTTGTCCGAATGGAATCCAAATGAAGACTTGGTTTCCATGGGTTATGTGGTTATGTTGAATGACAGAATTGATTATGGAGGGACAGTTAATTGTGTCATTTGATTGACTTTGATTAAGAGAGTTAATGCCTCACTCGAACTCTATCTTTAACTGTACTCAATGATGAATCTACTATGTCTTTCATAATGTTATATGTTGAGGATTTTCTCATGTAAATCACCAGAGAATATTATGAACTTACCTACGTGTTATATTGATTATATTGTCAACGTGTGGATTATTGAGTTGACTTAATGATGTCATTAGAACCAAGGGGTTTTCCAAATAGTGATATAGGCAAGTTAATCACAACAAGACTTTATCTTTTGCATATGATCTGTTATGGATTTATTTTTGTTTGATAGTGTTGTGAATATGTTATTTGATATGCTTGAGGTGGTCATTTGAACGACTATCATGAGTTTTTGTGAGTGTTTTCCAAGCATATGGGATATTGAGCGGTGAGAGGTGCAAGCGAGAGGGAGAAAGTTCCTACTATAGCACTGATAATTAGTTTGTCCTATCGAAAACAATTGGAGATTGTTGGGTGGCCTTGAATGATGTGTGGCCGTGTTCAGATAGAATGAAAGTTATCATCCAATAATTCGTTATTGCACTTTAATGAGATCAGAGTCGAAAAACAAAATATGAGTTTACGCGATAAAATATTTTCCCATTCATACCTCAACACCAAATCTTACCTTTCTAAATTTTTAATAAATAAATTCAACATTGATGCACCAGATCTTACTTTTTTTCCATAAATGAATTTTACAATATCATTGCCGTATAAGATTGAATAAAACCAAAAGCTCAATTTGTACCCAAATCTCTAATTTACCAATTATATTATTAATAAAACATAATTTTACTTGGAGGCAGAACGACAACCCTCTGTGTACGTCAAAGGTACAAACTTCAGTCCACGCCGTACAACACGCCAAAGCAGTGGAAAACAGAACTAGTAAAATTTAGGTCCAGTGGGCCCACATAAATTGTTCTACAATAATAATGAGTTTATTTGTGTTTATATAGAAGAAGAACTCATAGGGATTTGATACTATTTTTATTTTTCGTACCTCTATATAAGCCATCTGTCCAGGTTTGAACCTGGAACTTCTACTTCAAAATCCGTGTTAATTCCCGGTCGAGTCGATATCAACTCCACCGTCAATTTTGTGGTTCTCCGGCTTCCGGTGGATATTCTCCGACACCGGCGTGTGTTTCCAGTGAGCAATGTACTTCTTTATTGCTTTAATTTCTGCAAAATTGATAGTAATCATGTGTTCAATCGAACAATCGGAATTGAATCAATGTTTTTGAGTTCATCAATAGAGAATTCTTTTGTTTAATTATATAGTATTGTGTCAACGTGTTTGTTTAGGCACTGGGTAATAAGCCGGCTGATAGTTGATAAACTAGTCGTTGAATAATAAACTAGTTTGGCAAACCAGTCGTTGAATAATAAACTATTTTTTTCCGTGTATAATAATTAATATTAATGAGGGTATAATTGGAAAAGGTTACAAAAAGCTCATGAAACGCTACTCGAATTAGCGTGCTCATGAAACACCACTCGAATTAGCGTTTCTGTAAGCTAATTTATGGTACATGTTTGAATGGACTCGCTTATAAGCTAGCTTATTTTTGCCAAACACGGCCTTAGTGTGTGTTTTTTATGTTTGATGCAGCGGATTGAGTTTGTAGGCTGATGGATTTCTCGACGACTAAGGTGTACCAGCGGACGCGTTCTTGCTACGATAAGATCTTGTCGGAGTTCAATAAGAAGAAAAATTCTGAAAGGATTCGCAATGGTGGCACTAAAGAGAGGGAGGAGGAATTTGGGGAAGTTTCAAAAAGGGGTAAGAATGTGAGGCAAAGTGATTCAATTGATGATTTTGAGAGTAGTGATGATGATGGTGTGGGGTCGAAAAAATCATTGCCGAGGGGCCGCGGTGAATCTAGAACAAAAGAGGATTTTGTGAGCGGAGAGGCAGAGAAGATATTGCAAAGCCGAAAAAGGAATGGTAACAAATCGAGTCGAAATGGATCCATTGATGAATCAGAGGATGACTGTGGCTCTGATGATGGTAAAGAGCTTATTTTAATCAAAGTCTATCAAAGGAAAAAGATACGTCGTTAGAGCTTGTTAACGACTATAACTAATTTGGGTTTGTACTTCATGTTTTGGAATCGTTGATAAGTACTAGCATCTTAATCGGAATTAGACTAATGTTGGGTTTTTAATCATCGTTTTGTCTAATTTTTCTATCGTATGTTTTAGTCTAGTTTATTAAATCCAAGAAAAACCTTTACAGCTTAATTTACACAGGTCTTTAAGAGATGAATTGAGGTTGTAAGTTGTAACACACATATGAGCAATATTTGATAATGTAGAAATCATGTTTGAAATGGTTATTCATGAGATATTTGGATGTTAACTACCTTCTATGAGAAATATAACTTGATATTTCAAAAGGGTGGTTAAATTTGTATCATAGATATGATAATTGATCATTGGAAACCATCACAATTCAAGACAACAGGGGAGAAGTAATATAGGAAGAACGGGGAGTTGGATAATTTTTTTTTTCTAACGGCAAGTAAATACACATACGTTTTTGGGGTATTCGGGATCAAAGGGCACCCGACTTAACCCCGTCAACCCTGACCCAACCCAATTAAGGGTACTATTGAGCAATGTCCCACATTTGACACAAAGTAAACTTGTAATGTGCTTATAAGGGTCCTGAGCTACTCCACTCATCGCCAATTGGTTTTGAGTTGGAACCCCACAAACTTACAGGTACCACTATGTGGCAGACCCATGATCATGGATATCGTTTCATACTCACCATGGTCCATGGGGTTCAAACCTGGGTAGTCAAGGCTACCATCTACTGACCCCCATGAATCATGATGTTACCTTACAACTAGGCTAGACATGTCTCATAGTTGGATAATAGATTGCTTAGAGCTCTTACACCATATAAAAAGTAATAGGATAGAATTGATACCGTTGACAACATATGTAGAGGTATCTATATGGGTGTTAGCGAGTCGAGCTTTTAACGAGCTACTTGAGCTCGAGCTCGAACACAAAATAGAGCTCGTTTAACTTAACGAGCCGAGTTTTTATAACACCAATGTTCGACTCAACTCGTTCGAAGACTCGATTAAATTTTTCGAGCCGAGCCATTCGAGCATACATCTTTTTCGAGTCAAACACGTTCATATATTTATTAATAAATGTATAAAAATATAAAAAAATATCGAGCTCAAGTTGATAAACGAGTTAATTGATCGCGAGTTGGACCCATAAACGAGCTTCGAGCTCAAGCCCTATATTGAAAAACTTAATCGAGTTCAAGTCGAGCTCGAGACCAGTACTACCTTTTAAGCTCGACTTAATTAACCTAATACTCGACTCCACTCGTTAACATTCCACCTAAACTAGCTACTCTGAACATTTGGTGGATAAGTACGTCGAATTGATTTAGTTTGATGAAGTATTTTTGTTGGATTTTGGATTCATTATAGGATTTTCAATATAGAGTTACTGAAAGGATTTGGAATAATTGGATTTTATAATACAAATAATTTATAGAAAACAAACTATAAATAATTAAAGTGCCATTTTATTGGTTGATTATTAGAAAAAATATATATACAGAACATGTATAATAAAACATTATATATATATATTTAAACTACATCGGATCAAATTTATGAAAAGCATCAATATAATTTTAAGATGGAACTTATGCACATAACAAAATATATCACGGAAACGTCTGAACTCTAACATTATATATAATAAATGTATGAACATGTTTGACTCGAATAGCTCGTTAAAAAATCCCATAGGTATTTGTACAGTCGAAATCTTTTGATCATTAATAACATTTAAAATAATATATATAATGGTTTTTTAATGTTACAAGATATGGTTTGGTAAACATAAACTATCTTATGTTTTGTGTATATATTTGGATAGACAAAAATTAACTTATAAGTTAGCTTTTTGATAAGATAATTGGAGGTAGCTTTTTTCAAGTATACTCATATTAACATTAATTATTATACCCCAATATGTCATTTTGGTCATTTTACATACCCATAAGCTAGTTTTTGTCAAACATAATTTGTTCATTAGCTAGCTTATCAGCTAATAGCTAGCATATTTCAGCTAGTTTGCCAAAATAGCCTAAGTACTAAGGTCCTCAGTAGCACAACCCACAAGCCTACAAAGCCTGAGCTGCCACAACAGCACCACATAAGCTTTACACACAAGTCCTCGCCAATCCCTCAATAGAAGTACTACTACTCACAAAGAGAGAGAGAGAAGAAGAAGAGAGAGAGAGAGAGAGAGAGAGAGAGAGAGAACGGGTAGGAGCGGGTTGCCAACCCCGTTCACGAGCCCACTGGCATGCATAGTGCTACCTAGGCGACCCCACATGCCCGACCCCAAACTGCAAAGCAGTACTCACGACCTAATAGCAAGTCGTAATTTGTTATTTTTTACTATCTATAGTTAGATAATTAAAAACTGAATTGAATCATTAATAAATACATGCTTTTATTGCTTCATATGCTAAGTATAATATCATCTTAAATTAATAAATACCTACCTAGATTGTAACCACCAAAAATACACATATTGGCAATATCTAATAAAGCCTAATAAAAAATCTCTCTACTTGAGCAAGGGATAGTAAATTAACAATTATAAATGTGAGTTGATACTACCATGGTTGATTAAGGCATTACTAGTTTCTTTTGACCTTAAATCATTAACATATTGATTTTTAGCTACATGAGATCTACTTTCTTTTGACCTTAAATCATTAACATATATATTGATGATAATTATTAATAAGCTTTTGACCAAAATTAAAATTACAATATGGTAAATTACCTAGTAAAAAAACAGAGTAATTAAATCACATACCAATATACCACTACTCAAAATAACTAACTAGGCATTTTGACATTTTAACATAGTGATCGAGCAAATCATGGCCAGCTCAGTTGGTCTGATGCATGGTTATAGTTCTCATATGGTGAAGGTTAGGAGTTCAACTCTGCTGGAGTCCATGCGGGGGATTTTTCCTGAACGCGTGACGGGTTCGAATCTCAGCTATGTCTTGAGTGTTTAAATGAAACTGAATGGCTAGGCTGGGGGTGGTTATTTTCTTGGAGATATTTCGAACTTAGGTCCATGGGCGACCTATGTAGGTGCCGCCGGTGGCACGTGCCACGTAAGTTCTTCCGCCACAGTGTAAAAAAAGAGGGTTATGAAAGGTGCCACCGTATTAATTTGATGTGTGCCACCATAATATTTTGAAACTGTAATAAAAACACAAACCTTCCTTGGTTGAGTGGTAAGTTCCTTGTTTTTAAGGGGAGGTCATGGGTTCAAATCCTATTAGTGTCATTTTTAGTTTTTATCTTTATATCATATTTTTTTAAAAAAAATATAAGAATCGAACCGAGACCTTTCATTTAAAAAACAAGAACAACCATTAACCGCTATTCTTTTATTAAAAAAATTTCTATATATATTTTTTTATAATAAAATGGTGCCACCGTTTGAAATTTTTCTAGGTCCGCCCCTGCTTAGTCATCGTGACTCGGTGTCATGATGGCACGATGATACTCTATTGCACCAACATTGTTTAAAAAAACATAGTGATCGAAACAATTTTTTGATGACATATCAACTAACTAGAAAATGTAATAGCTCATTGCTTAAAACAAAAGACTTTAAAATAATGGTAAAAGTTACAATAAAGTCCTCGATTTTTGCATGAGATTACAAAATTTTGATAATTCTAAAACTATAGCAATCACTCTGAAAATTTAATATGCAAGCACTCATTCAGTACAAGTTTCCCTTAAAACCTTTCATCAAAATAGTCATATTATCTGCACAAGAACTTCTCTTTTTCAAATCAACTAAAGTCATGTTTTTTGCTTTCTTCTACAAATAGACCAAGCATAAAAAAAGAACTCCTTCTCTCTTTTTGGTAAAGATATCACTTCACTAAACATTTGAATTCTCAAAAAGTCACATAAGACAAAGTCACCAATTCATAACACTTTCCATTTATTTTGTTTGTCAATCAATGAGACAACAACTTATGATAAATGGACATAATTTAAACTTATCTAAACCCTTGGATGTTGTACAAAGACGTTAAGAGAATCTTCTTTAACTGATGTGATAGAAAGATGTCTGTAAAACTATAGCGAGTCAATACAAGTACCAAAGCTAACAAAGCAACTAACGTTTTCCATTTATGCTCTTGCGATTCTTGAGATCTTTTTCGACAACAAGCTTCCTCATCCGTTATTTTTTTGAACGCGACAATCAACGAACATTAAACATCTTACTACACCAAAAAAATATTTAAGTTACCCACTTAATAATGACAAACTTGTCGACATACGAAAAAACCCGTTTATCAATTATCAAAACACAAAGTTTTGACAAATATAGGGTGAGACATCCCCTGTATATCGCTAAGTACACTCCTAGGCTTATAGTAGTACCTAGGGGTTGTGAGGGTTCGCGAGGTTTGTGCTACGCCCTGTACAGCTTGTGGCGTGGGATCCAGCAAGGGCTCCTATGCCCTTGTCTACTCGATCGGGTTCTTTCTCTCACTCTCCTTCTTTCTCTATCTTGATATATAAATTAAATTAAAAAAGAAAACAATAAATGGTATAAGGCTAGTGAGGCTTGTGGGTAGTAGTACTTCTATTGAGGGTTTGTGGGTAAAGCTAATGTGACAATGAGGGCTCTGAGAACTTATGGATTGCATTATGGATAGCCTTATAATGTCTCGGTAGCACAACCCACTCAAGCCCACTCTGCCACATCAACGCCACCGTAAACCTACTATAAGCCCACTCTGTCAAGTGACAATACCACAACCCACTAAACCAACACATATCTATTTTAAATAAAAAAAGAGAAATAGAGATAGGAAGGAGGAGAAAGGAGGAAGAGAGAGGAGAGGGAGGAGGAGAAGAGAGAGAGAGAGAGAGAGAGGAGGAGAGAGGAGAGAGAGAGAGAGAGAGAGAGAGAGAGAGAGAGAGAGAGAGGAGAGAGAGAGAGAGAGAGGAGAGGAGAGAGGAGAGAGAGAGAGAGAGAGAGAGAGAGAGAGAGAAGAGAGAGGAAGAGAGATGAGAGAGAGAGGAGAGAGAGAGAGAGAGAGAGAGAGAGAGAGAGAGAGAGAGAGAGAGAGAGAGAGAGAGAGAGGAGAGAGAGAGAGAGAGAGAGAGAGAGAGGAAGGAGGAGGAGGGAGGAGAGGAGAAATGAGAGTAAAGACGAGATGCGGAAGCTAAAACCCCAAGCCCCCCCTGCACCAGCCGCAACCCACCCAATCCGCTGAGGATGCCGCCAAACCCAAATTAAACGGTACCGATAGCCTAAAATATTTTTCTTTTCACAGTACATATTTCAAATCTTACTTTTTACGTTTTCAATAAACAAATTTAAGATCACCAAATCCTACCTTTTTACATTTTCAAAAAATCGAATTTTTTTCAATATCATTGCCGTGTAGAATTGGATAAAACCAAAACCTCAATTTGTACCCAAAATCTCTAATATTTACCAAATCATAAATAAAACATAATTTTACTTGGAGGCAGAACGACAACCCTCTGTGTACAACAAACGTACAAACTTCAGTCCACGCCGTACAACACGCCAAAGCAGTAGAAAACAGTAGTAGTAAGAATTAGGTCTAGTGGGCCCACATAAACTGTTCTCTAATAATAACGAGGTGGCCGTCAACAATAGTCATGCAGAGGGTTTTGCGCGCCTTTGAGTTTTATTTGGGTTTATATATAATTATATACATATATATATACACACACACACATATACATATAGATATATATATATATATATAACTCATAGGGATTTGATACATATTCTTTTAGCGTAACTCTCGCTCTCTAGAATCCCTATTGACTCCGGTCGACTCGATTTCAACTCCACCGTCAATTTTGCGGTTTTCCGGCCTCCGGCGGATGTTCTCCGTGTGATTCCGGTGAGCAATGTACTTCCTTTTCGCTTTAATTTCTGCAAAATTGATCAGTTTTAGGTGTTTAATCGAACAATCGGAGTTGGATCAGTGTGTAATAGTGTTGATAAATAGAGAATTTTTTGTTTATTGATATGATATTACTGTGTGAAACGTGGTTGATTAGTGTGTGTTTTTGTGTGTGTGTGTGTGTGTGATGCAGTGTGGATTGAAGGAGAGTTGTTGGTAAGGTTGATGGATTTCTCGAGGACTGAGATATTCCAGCGGACGCGTGCTTGCTACGATAAGATCTATTCGGAGTTCAATAAGAAGAAGAAACTCCGAAAGGAATCGCAATGGCGGTGGTGGCGGTGGCGATGGTTCGGTTTCCGGTGGAGATCGGGTGAAGAAGGATAGGGTTGATGGAGGTGTGTGTACGGGTGAGAGTTCTGGAAAGTTAAGTGAGGGTTTAAGGAGAAGAGGTGAAATTGATTCTAGGTCAGGTAAGGTAAAAAGGGGGATTAAAAGGAGGGAGGAATTGGGGAAAGTTTCGAAAAGGGGTAAGAATGTGAGGGAAAGTAATCTAATTGCTGATTCTGAGAGTAGTAGTGATGATGATGATGGTGTGAGGTTGAAAGAACCGTTGCCGAGGGGCCGTGATCAATGTAAAACTAAAGAGGATTTTGGAAGTGGAAAGGCGGAGAAGGTGTTGCAAAGCGGAAAAAGGAAAGGTAAGAAATTGAGTCGGAATGGCGATATTGATGAATCAGAGGATGACTGTGGCTCTGATGATGATAAGAGCTTTGGGAGGAATCGAAGTAAGTTTAATGGGGAAGGAGTTTCTGGAAGTGGTAAAACGGAGAAAAAGTTTGAGAATAAAGCAAATAAGGTTTGCTTGGGAGCGAAAAGGGGAAAGTCGAAGAACCATAAGGGGGTAGGAGCAAAACGTTCACAGGGAAGTAGTGAGGATGATGATGATGATGATGATGATGCTGTTTCATATTTGGGTGATGATGCTAAGTTGAGCAAGAGCTTTGGGAAAAATGGCAGCAAGTCGAATCATGCTACTGATAAAACTGACAACAAATCGAAAGGGTTTGTGAATAATGCTACTGCTGCTTCAAATGGTGAGTTTTCTCTTGCAGAAAGTGAGGATGATGAAGGTGTTGTTTATTTGGGTGATGATGTTACATGTTTGGATGATTACGATCCCTCGCATAGCTCTCGTGTGGAAAGCAATGAGGTAAAGGTGAACGCACCGGAGATGGATTCCGTGCCAGTGGATGATGATGAAGAACATGATGATTCACAGGGGTTAACGTCATCCGAAGAGGACGATTCACCGGAGGTTGAGTTATCCGAAGAGGATTCTAGTGATTGGTGCGAAGAGGATGATGGTGAGGCCGGTGATAAGGATTTTATAGTTATTTCGAGCTCTTCTAGTGAATCTGAGGATGGTCTAGAAGATGAAAACGCCATGGTGGGTGAGGATGACAACGACAATGACGACCCTAGTGTTCTGGAGGCAGGAAATGTTGGTGATACGGTAGACGAGGTTATTACTGTAGTGGCTGAAAAGCATACTTCACATCATGGAGATAAAGGAGAAGTCTGTGAAGGAAAGTATTCTTTGAAAGGAAAATCTATTGACGAGCCTGGAAAGAACAAAAAATTTAACTTTATTGAGCCTGTTGTTGGCAAAAAGCGAAGTGGTGAAGGTAACGAAAAACAGAAAACTATGGAGGGTGGGTTTAAGAAGATGCGGACCGACTTTGATACTGAAGGGTGGAAAGACATATCGACACAATTGCCATCTCATTTAGGTCCTGGCCCTAAATTGAAAAACAAGCAGCTGATAGAGGATGAGCCTTATTTTATTGAGGAGGTTAGAAATCTTGATTTTTCATTTGAAGATGACAATAATGAAGGTGGTGAGGAGACTTTTGTGCAAAGAGTTGATGAAAAGGTTACCGAGAAGGCAGGGAAGAGCACAGGTGTAAAGCTTAATGGGTTTGGAAATAAGATTGATGTGATTAAGATTCTTGCAGACTCCATAAGGGATGGGGGGGATAACAAGCTGCTTCAGAGTTATGTCAGTCCTATGGAAGACAATCCTCCAGAAGAAACCCCGCCACCGCCTGACCGAGTACTGTCTTATAAGTTTCGGTTTGAAGATGAGGAAGATATGAAACCGGAGAAATTAGAATGTGAGGTGGAAATGGACGGGCTGTTTGATGAGATGAACATGTGCTTACAATTCTCAGAGATTGGTAACAATGGCACTTCTGTGGTAAGTAAAGTTTCTACTTATTTGGAAAAAAAGCAAGATACATTTGTGATTTCATGATACAATATCTGTCATTAGTTTTCTATGTTTAGATTTTAGAGTATCTAACATCTCTGATCACCTTAACCCAACGAATGCATCCTAAATCATTTTCATCTAATACTGTTTCATAGAAGTTATTTCCTTAATTATGTCTTCATTATCTTACGTTACTCTGTTAACCTCCCAGCAGAACTCTTTTAGCTTATTATTATTTGTGGACTGAAATCCTATTATCTGGATTTGAGAAATGTCGACTTCTTTGTAGAATTGGATATAATTGATACTGTTAATGACACACAATTTAAGAAGACTTGTATTAAGGAAAAGACAAGTACATAATCAGTAATTAGTAAAGGTGTGTGTTGATCATTGCGGAAACATGATATAGCTAGATACTTGAAGAGTAGTAACGTGAGATCTTGGTTTCTCTTTTTCATGTATCTTAGACGGTAATAAAGTCTGTTTGGTTTTTCTGTCATGCGGGTGGTGCCCGATTTTCTGGAACTGTAAAAATTCAGCTACTCAAATTGCTTTTGACGATGTGCAGGGTGATCGTGGTGATAATGACTTCTTGATGGATGCGAAAGATCAATTTACCCGTTGTCGCCATGGAAAACATCTACTTACTATTAATGATCAGTTTGGTATCATCTGCAGATGTTGTTCTTATGTGGAGATGGAAATCAGAGATATTTTACCTCCTCTGGTTGGTCTTAACTTACCTTTTATTCATATCTTTACAACTTCTTATCAGCAGGGCTATTTGACATTTATTTTTCCCAGCTTTATAACTTGTAGTTGGAGTTAAGTTGACAATAGGTAGCTGGTGAAGTTTCTATCATACTTCTTCACTTGCTTTATTCATATCTTTACAACTTCTTAAATTGATATGTTTCTCGTTTGAACCTCCCCCCCCCCCTCTCTCTTCTCTCTATATATATATATAGGGTTAGGTTCAAATGTGAACCTAATTTTGGTTGTGAATGTGAGGACCACTAAAATTTTTGTCCCGTGGCAATATTCACTTTGAATATCATGCATTATTCAGAGTGAATAAAGCTTAGGTGCCTTTATTCACTCTGAATAATGCATGATATTCAGAGTGAATATGCCACGTGGCGCTTTAGTGGTCCTCACGTTCACAATGAAAGATGGGTTCACATTTGAACTTTCGTTCTCTTATATATATATATATATAGAGAGAGAGAGAGAGAGAGAGAGAGAGAGAGAGAGATTGATTTAAACCATCATACACAAATCTTGTGAGACTAAAGAACGAGCATAGTTTTCTTTATAAATCCAAATATGCACACTCTAAAACAAATTAAACAGTCCGTCTGTTCCAAAACATGATCGCATTCTTTGTACCTAGTTGTATTCCAAAAAATAGTCTCTTTTTGGTTGCACAGGCCCTTAAGGAACATGAACTTTTCTCTGAATAGGAGTATAACTTCAAGCTTTTTTCCCAACCAATCAACGGATTTACATGTCATAATTGTTATTTTGATTTGGTCTTGTATGCAGTGTAAGAACGGAAGGGGAGGGCACGGCAGACATGATATCGACAAAACAGATGGCCAGAAAATTTCTCCCGACCTTCAGTGGGGTGATTGCCATCCAGACTCCCTCCATGATTCTGAAAGGAATACATACGAAAAAGGGACCGTTTGGGACTTGATTCCTGGTGTTAAAGAAACCATGTATCCACATCAACGGGAAGGTTTCGAGTTCATTTGGAAGAAAATAGCTGGTGGGACCTACATCGAGAAGTTAGACAAATCCCTTTCTAAAGGTGGGAGTGGATGCATAATCTCCCATGCCCCCGGAACCGGCAAAAGCCGCTTGACGATCGTTTTCCTCCAGGCGTTTATGAGAATGTATCCGACTTCTAGACCGTTGATTATAGCCCCTCGTTGCATGCTTCTTACATGGGAAGAAGAGTTCAAAAAATGGGACGTTGATGTACCGTTTTACATCTTGAATAACAACGAGTGTTCCGGCCAGGAAGATACGGTGGCCGCCTCGCTTCTGAAACAAGCTGGGAACGGAAAAAATCTACGTTGCCTTCGGATGTTAAAATTATATTCGTGGAAGAAGAAGCCAAGTGTCTTGGGTATCACGTATAGATTGTTCGAAAGCCTTGCCGGTGATGAAGGGAAGCGGAAAAAAACCGCAAACAATCCCGAAAACGACGAGATCAAAAGAATTCTCCTTCAAGAGCCCACCCTTTTAGTGCTCGATGAAGGACACACTCCGCGAAACGACCAAAGCCTCGTGTGGAAGGCTTTGCAGAACGTGAAAACGAAACGGAGCATCATCTTATCCGGAACTCCGTTTCAGAACAATTTCGATGAGCTTTATAACACCCTCTGTTTGGTGAACCCTTTGTTGTCATTCGGGATCACACCCTTGAGAAGTGACGAGCTCAGCAGAAAGCGCGGGTGGAAAAACAACGCGGTAAGAGGGCAGTGGGATTCTATAACGAGCTCCATTAGAAAGAGCCAACATAAGTTAAACGAACTTAAAGCGATGATTGAC
This sequence comes from Centaurea solstitialis, assembly GCA_030169165.1. NCBI lineage: Eukaryota > Viridiplantae > Streptophyta > Magnoliopsida > Asterales > Asteraceae > Centaurea > Centaurea solstitialis. The sequence continues at coordinate 78,289,675 of CM058044.1, forward strand.
CCTTTTGTCCATGTCCATAAAGGAACGATTCTTCAAGAAAGGCTCCCGGGTCTGAGGGACGCTTTGGTCGTTTTAAAGCCCACCACACTGCAGCAAAAGATCCTCGGAAGGATGGGAGGAGGAACAAAGCTTTCGTTGGAAAATGACCACATGATGTCCTTGGTATCTGTCCATCCTTCACTGCTCTCCGAAGACGTTCCCCACAGTGACGGGCTCCGTAAAGTTTTTAAAATGTACGAAAAAGACCCTCGTGCTGGAGTCAAGACCCACTTTTTATTCGAGCTAATCAAGCTCAGTGGAGCGTTGAACGAGAAGGTTTTGGTGTTCAGTCAGTACATTAAGCCGTTGGGGTTCATAATGGAACTGCTGAAAAAGAAATTCCAATGGGTTGAAGGAAGGGAGTGTCTGTATATGGACGGACAACAAGAAGAGAAGCATCGGCAAGCCTCCATTAATACGCTTAACGACCCTAAAAGCGAAGTGAAAGTACTTCTTGCGTCGACTAGGGCCTGTTCTGAAGGGATCAGCTTGGTGGGTGCTTCTAGAGTTGTGCTTCTTGACGTTGTTTGGAATCCGTCTGTAGAGAGACAGGCCATAAGCCGGGCTTATCGGCTGGGTCAGACGAAGATGGTACACGTCTACCATCTTCTCACTGGAACGATGGAAGGTGAGAAGTACATCAGACAGGTCGAGAAGAGTCATTTGTCGGAATTGGTCTTTGCTTCCAAAAACAGAGACAGCACGAATCCGAAAATTTCACCTACCGTTATGGCAGACAAGATCTTGGAAGAGATGGTTCAGCATGAGAAGCTGCAGCATATGTTTGAGAAGGTCATCTACCAGCCAAAAGAATCTGATCTCATTCAGACATTTGGTTGATACAGGTGTGTTGTTACTTTGATAAGTAATTGTGGTTTCATATTTATTTTGTGGTATTTTATTCATGGATATGGAATGAATTAACTCCAGGTGTATGTATGTATTCAGGTTGGTGAAGGAGACTTTTGGGAGGACAGAAAGGAAGATAGTCATATATAATTGGTGCATGCAAGTCTTTTGGTCATTTTAACTGAGTTTTTGAAGTAGTTAAGTTGGGTATTTTCTTTTTAGCCATTCTATGCAACTGTAAAGGTGGAATGGAATTACTACAATCTCACATTAACTTCTGCAAAGTGCCTATAAAATTGACTCCTGCTGAACACAACCATTGTTTCATGAACAAGTTTTGTTTTTTTTTTTGGTCCTAAGGCAGTCTAATTTCATTACTATTTTTTTGTCAAATTCCAATGGACAATTTGGTGTGCATATATAGAATGGAATGGAATTTCATCATCCTTTCTACACACTTTTAAAAAAGGCAAAACTACACAAAGTCCTACTAGCAGACTTAATTATTACTTCTGTCTTTTGAAAATACTTGATAATATATTTTTTATTCAAAAAAATAATTTTTTATTGTAACCTAATTTGTTGTTTAATAATTTAATTGGTTCTGTTGTTATGTTCAAGGCCCTTTTTTTGGCCTGGACAGAGGAAAAAAGCTGTATAAATCTTTTTTTTTCCAAGTGAAGTTAATGTTTGATCTTTTATGTTTCATTTAGTTAAAACCTGATAAAGTAAGGATTATTAAACAGGGGGTAAAGAATCGAGCCAAGCTCGAGCTCGAGCTCACTCAGTTTAAGTTCATAAAGCTTGCGGTATTTCGATTCATTTCAAGCTTTATGTGTCAGGCTCGAGCTTTAGCTCGTCAAGGATTTAGCCGAGCTCGAGCTCGTACTTAACCTTTAGGCTTGCGAGCTTAATCATAAAGGTTAGTTGACTCGAGTTTATTAAACGAGCTTAAATGAAGCTTGAGCTCGAGTCAAGCTTTTAACGAGTCCGAGCAGCTCGGCTCACTTACCCCTAGATTAAACAATCTACACACCCATCGCAGGTTTCAATAAGTAACTTGAGAAATAGCTATCAACCGTTAGATTCACGTGTGGATGTGATGCACCAAGATAAAAAAAAAAACCGGAAATAAGGAATCTAAACTTTCACGCTTTCACACGATTCTTCGCTTAGATCTATCATCATCATCGTATATACAAATTATTCAATTTTTAAGGGGCCGTATACTTGAACACTTACTCGCAAGTGCTTACGGTAAAATTGAACATCATCTATCATTACCATACTGGACAATATTTTAGTCTCTCAAAGTGTATGTCGTACACAATAATTTACCCGGTAAGCTCTCTTACTGGGAAGAGTTGTCGATCTCACTTACCTGGGTAAGATTTTGGTTCATATATCGCTCTTAACGGGTAAGATTCTAGTCATTTTCATGTTTGTCTCATAAGATAAATTGATCCGATAAACATTTACAGAGTAACCATCAATAAACAGGTCCTTTAATTTTCTACGGAGACTTGTTTTATTTTATATATGTCATCGAATATGATACAAGATTTTATGTTAGTAATGTTTTTTGAAGTTATTTTTTGTATAATGTTCAATTTTTATTTTTAACATTATTTTTTTTTCTCGTTTTAATAAAAATAAAGGAGTCCCCAAATCGTCTGCATATAAATACGAAACGTAGAATTTAGGGTTTCAACTCTTCATCGCCGTCGAAGTTGCAGCTCTCTGTTTTTCCAGCAGATTGCTCGCTTTTCTCTTCCGATTTTGCAAAATGGTAAGCTCCATCTAATCTAGAACCTGAAAATCTCTCCATTTTCATGTAAATTGTGCTATTATGAGTTAGTATTTGATATAGAACCCTTGCTTACTTGTGATTTATAGTAACACCAAAAATGATGCTTGTTCTATCTATTATTATGGTGTCTATTCTCTTGATTTATTGTATTTTGATGATTGTTGTTCATGTGTGTTCTTGGATTAGCATTCTATGTTTTGTTTGTTGATTAGTATGTGATCCTTGTGATATTGATGTCAAATGAGCTAATTTTTAACCTAAAAATAGATATAAATTGTAGAATTTGAACCAAAATCCATCTCAATTTGGTATTCATCAAGTGCTATGTGTAGCTTGCCATTCAGATTATTTGGTTTTAGGCTATGTTTGGCAAACCAGCTGATAAGCTAGCTGGTTGCTGATAAGCTAGCTTATGAATAATTTATGTTTGGCAAATCCTAGCTTATGAGTATGTAAAATGACCAAAAAGGATTTCTTAGGGTATAATAATTAATATCAATAAGGGTATAATTGGAAAAGGCTACAAAAAGCTTCTAGAATGCTACTCCAACTAGTGTTTCAATAAGCTAGCTTATTTTTGCGAAACACAGCCTTAGTAGTTTTTTGGTAAAGTTTTTTTTTTTTAATAAATTTCCATGTCAAATGCAGTTCTCTTGTTGGCTGAATATGAAAGAAACTTGATGTTATATTGGCTTTGATTCTCATGTGTTCAGCCTTTGTACATCACTAGAGTTGTCAGTTGAATTGTTAAGACACCTTGATGGTGTCAGCTGTTGATGCTTATGTCTTAATAGTTTTTTGGCTCCCAAATTTGACTTGCAGACAAAGAGGACGAAGAAGGCTGGTATCGTTGGGAAGTACGGTAAGCATCTTGCATTGCCGTTACTCGACCGTTGCTTTTTCCAATGCAGTGTTTCCAATTGCTTTGATCATAGTTAATAATGCCAATACTGTAACTGTATTCAAAGATATATTCGGTTTGGTTATACGTTTGCTTCACGCCTTCACCAACTAATATTATAATAATCTTTGTTGTGTATACTACTACCAGTGGATTGTTTGTTTTGTTACTTGCAACGTTTCTAGATATGGCTACTGATCAAAGTAATTGTATGAGAATTATGATTCCTTTGATTACTTGAATTTAGTTATTTGAAATTGCTTGAATTTATACTCAATTATCTCTGAGCTTTATGGTTTCATTGTTCAACATACATTTACTTTTAGTAGTATGTATTGTATATATAATTTCCATGACCCATGTGTCATGCACCGAGGCTTCAGGGTGACCCTTTTACCTCGCACCTTGTACAAACATTGTGCTTAATATATCATATTATTATATGTATTTTCATACTAAATCATGTTTACTTCAAGTTTTTTCGGTGATATCCTCAAGAGTACAATGCAACAACATAGCTAAGCTGTTATTAGTTACAATGCTTATATGTTTTCTACACTTGCAACCTTCTCCAGGTACCCGTTATGGTGCTAGTCTGCGAAAGCAGATCAAGAAAATGGAGGTCAGCCAGCATAGCAAATATTTCTGTGAATTCTGTGGCAAGGTATACCTACCGTCTCTGTTTTTTATTACATACTAATGGGGCTGTTTGGTTCGTGTTCCATTAAGATCCTGTATGGATAAAGTTGTCCGTGTGGATTAATCTGTCTGAATAGATTGGGAAGATTATTGTTTGGGAGGGTTTTTTTTTATAGATGGAAGGAACATGTTCTTAATTTGGAAACAACTTGGCTTTCTGCATAAAGCTTACTGATTTAGACACTTCTATATCATTAAGCCACTTCCAAACAGTCATATATAGCTTACTGAATAAGCTATAAGTTCCATTAAGCCGCTAACAAATAGACCCTATTTCTTCTTCCATTCTCTAACAGTGCCTAAATTTCCCATTTGGTATCCCCCATTTGATCATTCGTTACTAAATTCTCTTGTACTTCACAGTATGCGGTGAAGAGAAAAGCCGTTGGGATTTGGGGTTGCAAGGACTGTGGCAAAGTCAAAGCAGGCGGTGCATACACCTTGAAGTAACCATCCTCTTCTCTCTGCTGTTATTCTTTAATAATTTCTAATTTTCTCTACTTGCATTACAACTTTACTTTTTACTAATGTTTTACTTTTTTTGTGTGTACTAGTACTGCAAGTGCTGTGACAGTGAGGAGCACAATTCGTAGGTTGAGGGAGCAGACCGAGAGTTAAACGTGCATCTATCTATCTTGCTTTAGTTTCATATTTTTAGGATATGATTATCATACTTTTGTGTTGAAGTCTTCATTTTACTCTTTTAAACCTTGATGGATTTTGTAAGACTGTTCATTTATTTGATCAAAGGAGAGTTTCCTGGAAACAGGTAGATTTTTAGTTGATGTTTAATTGTTGTGCTGTTTTCTCCTGTGTCTTCATCATCTCTGTGCTGCTGTATTCTACTCAGCTTTGATCACTGATTGCTGCTTTTGGGTCATTGGGTGGACAGCTCAAAGCCCTTGGTATTTTTTGGTCCTGGGCTGGGCCTTCCAAGCCTGCTTTTTAGTGAGCAAAACAAGGGTTTATCTCCAACAGTTTTCTTTAAAATAAGAGATAATAAACATTTTGTTCCTTATACTGCTCTATGGGTTTTTTTTAATAATATTTTTTAAAATAGAGAAAACAATCTAAACTTGTTTAAAATCTAATAGAAGGTACGAAAGATTATTATTTTATTCATTTTCACCAGTTAAATTAAACTATTATTATTATTATTATTATTATTATTATTATTATTACTATTATTATTATTATTTTTTGAATGGTATCCGAGGCTTTGCCCCGACTAATCCCGGCAAGGTTCACCGACAGCTAAAGCATGCTGTCCTGACTCCTGAGTTAATCCCCAGTGGCCACAATTTGGAAGCGCCTGGATTCGAACCCGGGGTAGAAGGGTTAACTAGCCACTTCCCCCACAAGCCTTAACCAGTACGCCACAACCTTGTGGTTAACTATTATTTTTAGCATATCCAAGAATATTTACAAGAATATTAAAGCTTCTTTTGCATTGAATGTTAAGGCGTTGTTTGTTTTTCAAGTGATGTTGAAGATTGAATCTGTTTCCACTTCTGATTGTTAAGTGGTGGTGCTAAAGACTGAATCTGAATCTGTCAAGAGTCAAAACTGTTTGTTTTTGTAAACTGTCAAACATTTGAATCTGATTATTCATAAGAACTAAAATCTAATGAAATACGTCAACTCAATCAAGTACAATAGTAAACTTTAACAATCAGCTTAATGAGCATTATAGAATAATCCAAACAAGCTTAATAAACAATCCAAACAAGCTTAATGAGCTTAATAAACAATCCAAATAAGTCCAAACTTAATAAACAATCCAAACAAGTCCAAACTTAATGAAAAAGTGAACAAAAAGTGGTTTCACCATCATTTTTTTTGGTAAGCAGTGAAAAAGTGATAAGTGACACTTAATAAAATAAAAAAAACAAATAGTTTGAATGGAAAACCACTGACAGAATAAATGGTTTTCCCTCAAAATGTTAAAAAAGTGATAAGTCAAAAAAGCAAACACAACCTAAAGCTCTTTATGCTAACTTCGCATGTAGAACTTGCTTCTTCAAGTGTATACATGATGGTCTGAGTCGATTCACATAGCTAAATATTATAAATTACAAAAAAGAAAAATGATATATTTATGTCTTTTTTTTCCTTTCCCAGGAAGTAAGACCAGAAAAGATCCACCACATGAAAATTTTATAGCTTTTTGAAGGATAAAAAATTGAATAAGAGATGCACACATATTAAGCTATAAAAAAGTTGATTTCCAGGTGCCACACACTAACTACTCATAATGGCAAGTCACAAGTATAGTCTTCACTCACATCCCATAAATCTAGTGATGCAAGATGACATCTTTATCAAGACCCATTTGCTGTCAAAAGTAACATGTTCAACTTTATAAAGTCAAGAATCAAACTGGTTGTGGATAATTTTAACCCCCTTTTGTTAATGTCTCAGAGATCTTGATTGATTGATTAAATTAAAGTCCCACTTCAAAAAGGTAAAAAAAAAAAAAGGTGAATAAAATCCATCACACACAAAGTAACCTAGGGTCCAATAAAAATTAAGATGTATACACAACCAACCACAAAGAAGAATTAAAGACAACAACACATAACTAACTAGATTGAGTTTTTTTTTTCCTTAAAACACAAACATATACATTTTACATTTGAACAAAAGTGGCAATAAGAAGAAAAAAAGAAAAAAAAAAGCATTCCTAATTCTCATGAATCTTGGTGGCTATGGCAGTGATTTACTGTCATCAGCCCCTTCCTCAAATATCCTTTTCATTTCATGTTACACCAACAAAAAAACAAAAACAAAAACAAAACCAACACCCTTTAGTAGTAGTAGTAGCATCATCATCATATCATATATATAAACATATACTTATTTTTGTAGCCAGAAGCAAGAGGGATACCATTTGCTTGCTCCTCAATCAGTACTTCTCTTTAATATCCTAAGCTGATTGCGGTTCCAGGCGGCACCACCTCCTTCCACCACCACCACCCACCACCGTTACTTCCCATTGAAGAATCACACAATGTCTAGTGGTGCTGGTTGAAGATCATCACCGTTGTCATGCTGATGCATTCGGTTTTGCACCGCCTTGACTGCCGCCACTCTAGCTGCGTTGGCCGCCCGGTTGGCGGCAGTCACGGCTCTGTTCACCCTCTCGTCCACGTTTGCTACGATAACCGCTTTCTCAGCTATACGTCTTGCTTCCTGAAAAACCATTACAAGATAACGGTTGAGTTATAGACAGCATGAAAAAGAAACCAACAATACTCCATGCCTAATCTGATATGGCCACTTGATGTGCATTTGGTATGCAGACATGACTGAACAAGACAAAGACTGAACAAGAAAGAATGGGATAGGTGGGGGAAAGAATTATAGGTTTTAATTTGACATGGGTAGTTTAGTAATTTACCGAACTTGTCCCATCTCCCTGCTTTTTGTTCAACCTAGTTTGGTGTGACAAAAGAATTGCCGTTTTGTGACTTTGTCCCCCTCAACTTGTAGGTTTTAGTTTGACATGGGTAGTTTAGTAATTTACCAAATTGTTCTGTCTCCCTACTTTTTGTTCAACCTATTTCGATGGAGTAAAAACAACCCATTTTTTCCCCACTCAATCATGTCGGGTTCCCGTCTAATTTTTGCACCAAACGTGGGACAACAAGTTTTTGTACTATTATGTCCTACACTGTTTGCATACCAAACACACCCTCAGTAATACTAATAATGGTCCTAGCTTACCTGGACTGCTTTAAGGACTTTGGCATGCGATACAGACGTTGATCCAGAAAGAAACGTATCTCGAGAGGTTGAAACGCTCAAAACCCCGTTATCCCAATGACCCGATTGAGTGTCTCCATTTCTGAACGTATACATACCGAACCCTTGCCTTCTTCCTTCATGCCAACCACCCTCATATCGATGTCCATTTGCAAAACGGTAAACACCAAACCCATGCATCTTATCTGCAAAATACTCCCCGGCATATGTATCCCCATTTCTGCATCATCAAGTAACCACATAAAAGAAAACGTTATCATTGGAACCATGACGAAAGGGCAAATTGGTAATTCCTCCTTGAGAAAAAAATGGCATGAGAGAAAATGTTATCATCTTAATGGGGACATATGTAGATGTGAATAATTGCAATTTCCATTAAATGGGAGGAGTGCTAAACTACTAATTATTGTAGGTAGGTTATTTAATGTAAAGTTACATGAAACAAGCAATCATCAACAACAAATTCACAAACCCACCAACTTTTATCATGTAAAAGTTACAATAAGAAAAAACTTCCTGATTAATTTATGAAAAGGGTTATGATAGACCTTAGAGGCTATAGCTAAACGGTAGCAGTGGACCCCTATGACCCCCGCCCGTCTGTTTTGGAGGATTTGGAATTTAATTCCGTTACAATCCTCTGTTTGGAATCCTACCCAACAAAATAAGATTTATAAAAGAATGGAATGCAATTCCATTCCAAGTCCTATAAACAAAACACACCAAAGATTCAAAATCACAACATTTCATCAGACCAAAAGGGCCCTGAGCTGATAGATTGATTAAATATCTCTAAAGACATCATTATATCAATTTGTTGACCGTTTACCAAAAAAAGATGGAAGTTACAACTTCTATATTTAACTAAAAAGGTTACAAGTCAAGATTCATAATTAATCCTAAACACTTGGTAGGGTGTATGAAATAGAAGCTTCAACCATAAACCATACTCATAAACCTACACACCAAAAGATCAACTACTTACACCTATTCATCACCAAATTTTAAGATTCTACATGGTAATGAACAAATGCATCAACAACCCATCATTCATCTTCCACTTGCAAATATGTTTTTACCAAAAACACCCCAATTCGTTAAATACTTGAAACACGAAATCTAATCAAGTACCAAGATCATTCACAAACAATCAAATCAGAAAAAGGCACAACACATACCAAAAGATCACTAACATACATAGTTTCTCAAACGGGTATGAATCTTTATGATTCAAAACTGTAAATTTCTATGTGAATTCAAGAAATTAGGGGTGAAAAGTACAAACGGGTACGAATCTTTACGATTCAAAATTGTAAATTTCTATAGGATCACTAACATACATAGATTCTCAAACGGATATGAATCTTTACAATTCAAAACTGTAAATTTCTATGGGAATTCAAGAAATTAGGGGTGAAAAGTACATACGGGTACGAATCTTTACGATTCAAAATTGTAAATTTCTATAGGATCACTAACATACACAGATTCTCAAACGGGTACGAACCTTTATGATTCAAAATAGCAAATTTCTATGGGAATTCAAGAAATTAGGGTGAAAAGTTCAAACAGGCACGAATCTTTATGATTCAAAAGTGTAAATTTTTATGGGATCACCAACATACACAGATTCTCAAACGGGTACGAATCTTTACGATTCAAAATTGTAAATTTGCTATCCGAATTCAAGAATTTATCGCGAAAAGTTCACCTGAAATGGTAGTGGCCAAGACCATGTTTGATACCTCCTTTGAATTCACCAGAATACTTGCTTCCATCTTCACAAGTATGAACCCCACAACCATGACACTGGCCTTTAAACCACTCTCCACCATACATATCCCCTGTGTAAAATCTATAAACCCCATAACCGTGTCGTAACCCTTGCCTATATTGCCCCCGATATCGGCTCCCTTTAGCCCAAGTTTCGACACCATAACCATCATACTTCTGATCAACCCAATCACCTTCATATCTCCCATTCAAATTGTAGTAATAAACCCCACTTCCAGAACACTTCCCTTTATAAAACTCACCCTCATAAACATCCCCATTGCTGTAAACCTTCACCAAGAAACCCGAATTCGTGCCCTCCTCCAATCGGGCCTTCGACCCAATTGACCAAACAACTTGTGGGTGTGATTTTGATGAGTTGTCTGATTTGTAAAGCTTCAGATTCGGGAAGTTTCGGGCCACGAAAAGCCGAAAAGAAGGCAGATTAGTGGAATGGAAAGTGTTAATGTTAAATGAAGATAAAAGCACACAAGAGAAAGCAACAACAAAGAGTATGTAGAGATAAAAAGATCTATAGCTCAAAGAAAAGTAATAAATTGAAGGCAAAAAGAGAAGGATTAAAACCCTGAAAGGGACTTTAACCCAAAAGAGCTTAACATGAGTAAACTTCAATAGCTTTAAAGCAATTGTTTTGGTGGCCAAAAGGGCTTCTGAAGATGAACAACAAATTAGGGACTTTTGATGAGAATTTCTTCTTGATTGATGACTATGATGATGATGAAATTTATGGGATGATGATGGTGGCTTTGATTGAGGACTCATAACCACAGGTCGTTTCTGAGGATTTGAAAGAAGGGTTGTTGGATTTTCATTATAATAATTTGTGGGTATTTCGATTTGAAGCTGTGGGATTCTTGATACGTTGAAATTGGGGGTTTCTTGAAATTTTTCTTGAAAATTTTCTTGAAATTGTTTCGAATAATCGGAAGAGCTTCGTTCTTCTCCGATCTGAAGGCCGGTTTTCTTCTGACGCATTGACTGTAAAAACGAAAATCAATTTAAAGAAAAAACACCCAAATCGATTAGAAGAGCTCTCTATGTATCATCGAAACCCTAGAAATTTATTTCTTTAAAATTCTTGAATTCTTGTTGAAAATTGGGAAGAAATCCGTTTGATTTGTGGATGAAAGTTTGGGATTTCAGGTGGGTTGTGATTTTCTGTCGTCTGGTTTTTTGGAAAATGGAAGAGGGAAACACAAAAGGGATCAAGTGGGGGAGCCCCTTTGTAGATATAAATATACAGGGGCTGATTTTGACATATATTGAAAGTAATGGGGTTTTATTTGGAGTTTTTGGATTTTAGAAGGTACCAATGTTTCATTTTAAACCTTTGTTTTTCTGATATTTACTGATCTCGCCGCCTCTCTAAAAAGTTTTTGGCTCTTTTTTTTTTTTGATATAACTTTTTGAGAAGGAAATAATAGTTTATAGGTTAGGGATATTTTGGGAATAGTGTTTCCTTTTTCTTCTTTTACTTTCTTTAATATTTATCTTGTTTTTTTTTTCTTGATTTTTAAGGTCATGTGAAAATATATAAAATATGAAGAAAAAACTTGTACTGTTTTTAAATGAAAATGGTACAAAAATTAATTGAAGCTCTAAAAACTTAACCTACAGGTACTATATTAATATATTTTTCTATTGAAGAAATTTTTATGTGCAAGTAAACCTACATTGAATAATCAAATAAAATATACAAAAATCATTAGTATTTTTATACTCTTACTTATTACATGTGTAAATAAAATGAGTATTACGCTTCCAACTATAACGGAACAAGTATAGATATTTTGCCATGTTTTAATATACAAGTTCATTTATTATAGTTGTTTGTACTTTTTTACTGACTGTAAACTACTACACGAACAAATCAATTATGAAATAATAAAATGTTTTAAATGAAGACTATTGTTGTCATTTTTGAAATGAATGACGCATATTTCAGCTTAAAGACGATACCTACCCATCCACAAATTCAAAGAGTCCCCTTTACTAAACGGTCAAAATTTATTGCAAACATAAACATGATGTTAATACTAACCCCCACTAAGTCAAGGAATAGCATCTACTTTGATTTGATGATTCAATTAATTTGAATAAATACGATAAAAATAACAATAATAATCACAACTGCTACATACCGCAACATCTAGTGCCCCACATAAACGTTATTTTTTCTTCATCGTCAACTCAACATCGTTTGATAAAAATTTGAACCAGATGTATACCATTTTATATATGAATAATTTCGATTTTCCAATTTACATGATTTTTAGTCAATTTTAATGTTAAATATAAATTCATAAACTTAAATAATACAAACTCAAATATTATAATTAAGTATTATTATTATTTCTTTTCCCTTCCTTTTTGTGGGCGTTGAAATTGTAAAGCAAAATCAAATTTGACAACTTGCAATCTAGGTTTGCATCATAGAAAATAGTCCAAAGAGTGGTTGATAATTATTAAATAGCATTATTTTCTTAAAATCAATCATTTAGGAATCCATTGTATATAGATTTAAGGATAATTTTTATATATAGGTATTATATAATATAAAGAATAAATTTTCTTTGAATTAAATGCAAAAAATGTTAATAAAATCAAGAATCTATGTTGGATGATAACGTTCAAAATGAATAGGAGTAATTCAATAATTCATATTCTTGATTTGGATCAAAACATCTTCTTCTTCTCCGTACAAATATAATTGATTTAAAACTAAACTTTTATTATAATAAAGTACTTAGGTTAAAGTTTTTAAAAATACTGTATTATACATACACTAAATAGTAAATACAATTGATTAATATATTCTTTAAAGTTTAAGGGTACATGTTACAAATAGTGATGGTAGAAATATCTGAGCCCGAAACTTTTGAGCCGGATAAATGGTTATGGGATCGGATATGAGATTTTTTCAAAAAAATCGCGGGTTCAGAATGATTGTGGTTTTAGTCAATACTTGCCCATTTACCTGACCCCAAACCATCTAGGATAAAGATTAGTAATATAGTTTTAGAATCTAAGTAATGATTTGAATTAAGTTATCATGAAATTCGAATAGTTTAAACTTTGTATGGTAATTGTGTTTATCTTACATTTTGTTTAACGTTGAACTTGTTGAATGTTTATGTTGCTACAAAATGAAAGTTTAAAAACAATCACGACCCCGATGGTTATTTGGTAGTGGGATACTCAACCGAACGAGACCGAGTATTGGACATGGTTTTATAATAGGGTATGAGACCAAGATTACCAATTTCCGTCTCATACCCATCCCATACCAACAAGCTTAAATAGTTGGTACAATACTACATTACTACCAACCAATTAGGTTGTTACCAATTAAAGTGGTATGATACAGTGTAATCGGGGTACACGACCTACAAATATCATATATCAACCAAGTTTAGATACTTGGTACACTACTACCAATTAAACTGGTACGGTACAGTATTAATGTAGTACACGACTTACAATATCAACCAATTTTAGATAGCTGATACAGTATTATCAACAAATTAAATTGATACCAGTTGAATTAGTACCAATTAAATTAGTACAATTGGTATATAGATTGTTGTTTGTATGGCATGGAATTGACACCCTTACTAAAAAAAGGAGAGTTGTATTAATATTAATTAAAAAATATCTTAACTATCTAAATATTATTCTAGATACATATAAAATTAAGCACTACGTAAGTTTTTTCTACTCCTAATTGTTAACATAAGTTGTAAATAAGATAAGATTGGATCTCAAAAAAATAATAATAATTCTGCAGACTGTTTAATTTAATTTAATTCAAAAATAAAGTTATCTTACTTTGACTAAATCTTACACGACTTCCAAGGTTGAATGTTACAGAATTCATCGTTAATTATAATGCTTTGATACGAATCCGACAACACAATTCATATTTTAATTAATTCCAAATTAATTGTAATTATCAACTTAGATATTCCCATATTATTTTATATCATAAATATATATAATAACTATATTTTATTTTATTGTATTTTTTTAATTTTAGCTTCTTGGCCAATACTCTTTGACCTTTAATATAGGGGTTTGGAATAAATATGCGGAGGACATAAAACAAATAAAATGTAAATTACAAGGTGATTTCAATTTCTATGCTTAAGGGCTAAGACACTTTTCTATATAAAAGAAACGTGTTGATGTTTATTATTGGAAAATGATATTTCCTTTCTATTTTTAACAAGATTTTTCACTATTTTACTTTTATGAAAATTTTAGTGTTATATATATAAATATATTATTAACGTATTTCTCTCTTTTTTTAAAGGGTTAAAAATACAAAAATGTATTCAAGTTGTCGTCTTTTATCATTGTGTGGACTCAACTTAAAGACTTACAATTTAATTACTAAATCTGCTAAAATTGGCATTCTATGTATTAAACTATCATTTTATGTATCCATTTAATGTATTTAAAAACTTACCATTTAATGTACCGAACCATTTATTTAATAATGTTTTCTAAGTTGAGTACACACAATGATCAAAAGTGACAATATGGATAGATTTTGGGATTACATTTTGGTGTACTTAACCCTTTTTTAAACATGTATTCCCTCTACATGTTCGAACCAACGTACCCATGTTCTCTAGTTAAAACATTTCCTAAAAACAACACCATTTACGCCAAGTATTTAAATATAATATTTAATAAATTATAAAACTATTAAATGGGTTAGATGGACTTGTTTGAATTTTCTGCATCATCCATGTATGCCTAGTGATTTAACTAGAGAAAATCCAGTGCAATTTATCTTTCAAGTATAGCCATCCGATATCACTTTATAGTAAACAAGACGAGTAATCATATTATCTTCGATTACTTTCTATAGTATTTGTCTTCTAACTATAAATCTTTTCCCATGTACCAAATGGAAAAAGAAAAACTTAGCTTAAAATAGATCAAAGGAATTGAATTCTTTTAATATGCATTAAATGGCACTATTATTTTACATTGTTTAATAAAAATTTTACTTTTTCTAAGGCCATCCTTAGCCGTACCCCTCATACCTCTCATTTTTGCTGCCACATCAGCGCCACATCAGCTTTACCAACACCTTACCAATCCATCCTTAACCATACCAATACCATACCCTTGTATTAATTGGAAAAAAAAAATAGAAAAAGAAGAGAGAGAGAGAGAGAGAGAGAGAAAGAAGAGAGAGATAGAGAGAGGAGGGGGGTAGGGGGTGGGGTATTCACCTTTTTTCAACCGGCAGCCCACCACCGATGCTTGTTTCTGCCGGCCTCCTACCGATCTAAAAAAACGGTGTTACCGTCGGTACCATGGTGGTACCGACCCTCTCCCCGTCCTGGCTAATGATGGCCTAATGGAATCACATATAATACACCAATTTGTACACAAATCTTCTAAGTAACAAACCAATAATTTTGTTAGGTCACCATAAAGTTGTCTCGACTCAATTATAGTTATTTTGATTAGTTATTTAACTTATCTATTTTACGAGTTTCTTTTTCCAAAACATTTAAATCTTGACATAATTATAAACATAAGGATGTATATGCAAATAGAAATCAAAGGCCTTCCGGGATCTAATAGTTCTAACTCACATCGCTAATGATCGTTGTATGCGATCTAACAATTAATGAAGTAATCGTTGTATGCGATCTATCAATTAATGAAGCATCTATCATATGCCATTTTAGTTTGCTTCATAGTTTTATTAAATTATATCATTTAATATTGGGATTTAACAGTTCAATAAACATAATAATCATAAATCCATATGTTACTATCAACATTTTAAATAATCTAAGACGTAGCATGTTTCGAAGCATAACAACGACACAAAATCATTAATAAGTGTTAGTTTAACAAATTGGTCATGCATCTTTATATTTAATATATATTAATGCCTATTCTGTATATTCAACGTATTGATTGTTAATATTATAATATATGTGTTAGTAGTGTGATCTATTAATAGGTTATATGTTTTAAGTTATTAAGAGACCATTTATTGATCACCTAACACGTTTAAACATCAAAAATAGTAATGCCAGTTAAAGAATAATTACAATTTTGTGTCTCATCTTACACTAAAATAATATAACATTTGGTGTTAACAATTACTCAAAGATTCCTTAAATTTTTTTACCAACCATCATTCGATTGATTTATATTCAATGAATCACTGTATAAAATCAATCGAATAATCAAGAATTTCAAATTGGGTTATCTTTATACTATACACTACCGAACATTTAGATGAAATCGTTAAATTTTTTAATAATATCATATTTAAGAAACACTAAATATAAATTATCACTGTATAAGAATTCGCCGTCTCACATAAGTGGAACAAAAATATGTGAAGTATCAAAAGAAGTTTATGGAATTGTTTGTTTAGTTTTCCGTTAAATCCTATATGGATAAAGTTATTTATGTAGATTAATCTGATATATAGATTGAAGAGATTCTTCTTTAGAATAGTTTTTTCATAGATAAAAAAAGAACTTTTTCTTTAATTGAAGATCAGATTCTAGAAAAAAATGACATTTTAATAAGCTATTTTTTATATCATTAAAACACTATCAAACAATCAACTATAGCGACCAAATAAATCTTGAATCCCATTAAAGCTCATTAAGACGTTATAACTAAGAACATGGTTCTAAAATGTCTTTATCAAATGATTTCATTTATTTGTTTGTTTGCTCTCATTTCATTGAATGTAGATGACTGGGTTTAAATATTTGGAAATTGTGAGTATAGTTGAGGGTGTTTTGAACGATTAGTCGGATATGATTTTAATAATACTTCAAATCATGAATTTTCTCTGTGAAACACTTATGTTTCTCAAAACATCTATTTTATACGTAGCTATGTATGACTATAAGACCATCAACATCTAACCCCTTTATTTCCATTGCCATATTAATGTCACAATATTTTTCCCTTCCAACACCTTAAACCCCACATCTACCCCCAACCATCCCATTTAAAAAACAACAAAAAACTTAAAAAAAAAAACAAAAATCAGCAACCAGCTAATATCAACCAGCCTTTTAGGCGATGGTGTTGACTGACCAACTGATCAAACCAACGCCTATGTGACATCAACCAGCGAGTTGGATACGGTTGGTCTAAATGATTGTAATTTTATTTAAATTTAATTTGAATATTCTTTATCAATAGAAATATCTAGATTTTACATTCTTTTTGCATCACATAGATACATACAAAGTATAAAACCAATTATCAATGGAATAATGAAATAGCAAAAATTAGATAGTTTTGTTTTGATATATAAGAAAAGAAACGTGTGATGGTTAATTTTGATAGAGAAGGTCTTGCAAGTCGATGACAATTACTATGCAAATTCCAACCCAACTTTCGGCAACTTTATTTTGGTAAATACTCCTTTCCAACCACAACATGCACACCCATGACCCACCTTAATCCTTTATCATTTTATTATTTTTTGATTAAAAAGTATATGTTAAAAATTCAAATATTACCCGTTATGTAACATTGGGTTCATATCATATGAGAAATGCTTTTTTTTAGGATGAGTTTTAGAAGTATAACAATTAAACACAACTATTATATTTTTCGAAGACGTGTGTGTGGAGGCAACCAACATTACAAATAAATGTACATTTTCAGAAAGTGTAATCCATAATCTAATTTTCATAAAGTAACTTCGGACGTGATCCCACGTCGCATTACACACACACGCTTGGGGTCATGTGAAACCACATTGTTTTACATTTGAAACTTCACAATAAAATATTGTGAAAAATAATCTTCACAGTGTTTTTTGTTGAGCAATGTCCCACATCGGACACAAAGTGAACTTGTAATGTGCTTATAAGGGTCATCGTCTACTCCACGCGTAGCCAATTGGTTTTGAGTTGGAACCCCACAAACTGACATGGTATCAGAGCAAGGTTCACCCATGGTTGGTCAAAAAGCCACACGGACTCCACGTAACCCAAAGTATCCACGTGTTAGGCTGAAAAAGAACGCCACACGTGAGGGGGCGTGTTGAGCAATGTCCCACATTAGACACAAAGTGAACTTGTAATGTGCTTATAAGGGTCCTGGGCTACTCCACTCGTAGCCAATTGGTTTTGAGTTGGAACCCCACAAACTGACATGGTATCAGAGCAAGGTTCACCCATGGTTGGTCAAAAAGCCACACGGACTCCACGTAACCCAAAGTATCCACGTGTTAGGCTAAAAAAGAACGCCACACGTGAGGGGGCGTGTTGAGCAATGTCCCACATCGGACACAAAGTGAACTTGTAATGTGCTTATAAGGGTCCTGGGCTACTCCACTCATAGCCAATTGGTTTTGAGTTGAAACCCCACAAACTGACTTGGACCAAATCTTCACTATATATGTTGGAACCCCCCTTCTCTCCTCAAGGGCTCTTTTGGAGATTAATCTAGGGGTTCCACATATTCTAACATGGTATCAGAGCCAAGGTCTACCACTCTACGGACTCACATGCCGGCACTCTCGTGACCCTCTCCTGGTCCTCTAGTGACCATTCTAGGCTCTCTATCTAGCCTCACTCTACGGACTCACATGCCGGCACTCTCGTGACCCTCTCCTGGTCCTCTAGTGACCATTCTAGGCTCTCTATCTAAGCCTCTGTTGGATGGGGCGTGTTAGAGTCCCACCTCTTCTGGTCCTCTCGTGACCCTTCTATGCTCTCTAACATTTTTGTTATTAAAGTTTGGAGTTCTTTTTACCTTTATAATGATTAACTGTAAAATTTCAAGTGTTAGTTTTACTCTCACAAAAACAAGTTGATCTCACATGAGCACAACCCTATATATTATATAGAATTTGAGAATAATCAAATTACATATGATTTTACATTAGTTATATAAATATTTCATTCGTGGACCATATTCCATAATTACATATGATTTTACATGGACAACATAAACCTCAATAAACCAGGATCATGCCATTAGTAGGTCTTAATGCATCAAAAATAGGTATTGAAAAGAAAATATTAGAATGCATCCAAACTATTTTGGGTTTGTTTTTGTTTTCCCATAAACTTTTCTTCTTGAACCTTCTTATTTATTTTGATCCTATTTAATCTTGTTTGTTGCCTTAAAAAAAATTAAAACTAAAAATATATTTATTATGTGGAAAGTCCTCATTAGGTCGCCAAAAACAAATCCTCATTAGGACCTCCTGGAAAGTCCTCATGGAAAGTCCTGGAAAGTCCTCAAGATGAAAAAACTAAAAAATACCAGGATGACATACCTCCTGGAAAGTCCTCATTAGGTCGCCAAAAACAAATCCTCAAGATGTTACATATATACAATATAAATATATTTTATCAATTAAACGCATTTGTCAGATTATAAATATGAATAGGTATATTTCTTTTTGAAAATAGAAGAAGAATACAAACCAGATTAATTCAAATGTAAATTTAAAAATTGAAAATAAGTTATACCTTGACGTTTTGTGGTTGTTCCATCCTCCGAAGAAATCTTAGCCATTACAAGGTATCAAGTGGTCCAACTTTAATCAAGTACACTGACTCAAGACATGAAAAAACATTTATATATAATATTAAAATAATTGTCAAGAGTGTCGTGGCGGATTGGTTATCTTTTGGGGTTCATAGCGTCCTAACCGAGTTCGAGCCTTTCCGTACACATGTCTGGGACATTTAAGTGGGGACATGGTTACCCCCGAAAATTGCCGAGGATTAGTCGGGCTTTGGTCCGCACACCCTTCCAATATATATATATATATATATATATATATATATGAGAGAGAGAGAGAGAGAGAGAGAGGGGAAAGTTCAAATGTGAACCACTTTTTGGTTGTGAACGTGAGGACAACCGAGAGCGCGACATGTGGCGACTTTGAGTGTGGTCCCCCTCTTTAATTCAATGCCCTCCCATGAATAGCGTCTAGTCATCTGTCGTGATCTGACGTGGCGCCTAGTCATCCGCCACGTGTCGCGCTCTCGGTTGTCCTCACATTCACAACCAAATAGTGGTTCACATTTGAACCCACCCATATATATATATATATATATATATATATATATAGACGAAAGTTCGGCTGTGAACTGAATTTTCATTGTGAACGTGAGGATAGCTGTGAGCACGCCACGCGGCATATGCAATATGAATAATCATGTATTATGAAGACTGCATAACACAACACTCAGTATTATGCAAACAGCAAACTGAATAACATTGAATGCTGTGTTATGCAGTTTGCATAATACTGAGTCTTGTGTTATGCAGTCTGCATAATACATGATTATTCAGACTGCATATGCCACGTGATGTGTTCTCAGTTGTCTTTACGTTCACAATGAAAAATGAGTTCACATTTAAACCTAACCATATATATATATATATATATATTAAAATAATTGATACTAGAAACGTATATAAGATACCAAACTTCTAAATTTTATGAGAGGAGTTAAGGAGAAGGAGCATGGCGACCTTAAAATTTGGAATTTTTGATGATAGAGAGATTGGGGGTCCAAATGATATGACCAATGCAAACCAAAGTACAACCCCCTTTATCTCTTACTTCACATCAAATATATGGTTGATGACCTTCTCACCCATGATCTATCATCCCTTTATACTATTACTCTTCGATTGGATGTTTGGATCTATCAACTATCGACCGTAAAATAAACAGGTCAAATAATATCCGTTATAAAGTAAAAAAATAACTTCATGATCAAAATCAATATTGTAGGATATGTCAAGATGGGATTGGGTCGATCTATTTTTAGTTTTATTGACAAATCTTACAAATAATTAATGTATTAGATATACTATCAAATTAATAATGTAACTGTCTAGGTTTTAGCTTCGTTCCCTTACTAGCATGACTTTTAACCCCACCTAACTGTTTGAGGTAACTTCTTATAACAGTTCAATTGGATCTGAACTTATTCGATCAACCAATTACTTTACATTCATGATTAGATACGATAAAAAGCCTTTTTAGTTACTGCTTCAAGATGGTAGGATTTGAAAAGTAAAAGCATAAGGTTGAAACGATAGGACCAACCTAGTGAAGCATTACTAGACTATTGCAATTCTGTTCTAAAGGGAAGTTATGAGCATTAATGCTCATGTAGAACTTCCATAGAGGATTAATGTTGTTAAACGCCAAACAGTTTTTTATATGTTATATATACAAAGAATAGATAGCATTAGAATAAAATTGAATTTATAGGAGACCTAAAATATCTAAATGTTTAAATAGGTAATTTTATAGGACTTAATTTTATATCACTAAACAATAAAGCATTTCATTTAGAAGTGTACAATAGGTTCTTATATGATGCTTCTATTCAAGAAAATTAGAGGAAAACAAAGTGAAGACTATTAACTTTAATAGCTTTTAAAAGCTTGAGTCACAATTTGTGATTTCAATTTCTAATCTTTTGTTAGTGGAAAATGAACTCAAATAGCCAAAATACATATCCACATTGATCTCATGATCATTCATCTCTTATTTTTACCAAAATACTACTACTCTGCAATATCTAGGTCCGTGATTCGTGGATCTTGCTAAAAGGCACAAAAAAAACGACAATCAAGTCAATTTTTGTATCTTTTAGCTAGATTTGCAAATTATAGCTCCGAATATTGTGAATGTGGTGACATTTGGGTTAATCCTATAAAAAAATGACTTAAAAACCAATTTAGATGTGTATTTTGATTGTTTGAATCGGCTTTTTTTTTTGTTTTAATTCTAGTTTCGTTTTGACGAAGATATATCATTATTTCATGTGTCCATATACTACCTTCTAGTGATGGGACCACACTATATATATGAGTTATTTGATTTGCTTTCTTTACTCGTATTTTGTGCATTTAGTTTGCCATATTTTTTTGGCTAAACATGGTTTTCTGAATCGACTTATGTTCACCGAATAATCCTTAATTAGCAGCAAATGACTTGAAGTAATTTCAACTGAACCCCCATGGCTAAAAGGACTATGACAGCGCCTAGATTTGAACCCAAGAAAAATTCACACACCTGAACCTCCTATTTATTATCTAATCCGATTGTTACGCATTCAGTTGTTGGTAAAAGTCCCACATATTATTGTTTCGAATAAAGCTAGCAGCTTTATTTGTTATTGGGACCGTGTGACCACCTTAAACCCAACTGTACCTATGCATAAGCTCGTACACAATATTTAATTCAATGTACCATAGAATTAACACAGAGCTACTTCAAATTGAAATTTCTTTCCGTGCCTTTTGATAGACGCAACGACTCGACTCGAAAACCCCCAAGTCGCCATCGTCATCATCGTCCTCATGTCCTGTATAGCGTCTCAAATAAAAATATTATTTTAAATTTGAGATATAAATAAAAACATAAATCATTTTTGGGAAGTGTCTATTTTTTGATAGAGACGGGTTGAAAAGGATACGAATATATTATATTGTGCCAAGTATTTGCTCTCATCTTCTTATGTTAAAGATTTATATTTCAATATCTTCATGAAAGTGAAGTTTAATTGAAATAGCCATCGATTATATCTCCAAATATAAGATTCTTTTATTGTCATTCTTTGTTTGATTATCATCATAAATGGATACATAAATCATATTAAATATTAAATCCTACAGGGTGCAAATGTTTCGAATTAATCTTATATTCCAATTTTAGTATGTAATTAAGTACATGATTATTTTTTAGAATTATTATTTATATTTAATTAAATAATATTTATTTCACCTAATTATTTCATTTGAAAGTATTTCATTGGTTAAAAGCAATTTGTCTATCTTAGTAATCATATTTGGGGATATCTCAAAGTTTGAAGAAAATTACATTATCTCTCCCTACTTTCTTCATGTTAGAGAAAGTTTCAAGAAAGCTGTTCGAGTCCAAATTTACTTTAAAAAATCTCTATTTTTTTCTAAAATGAAGAAGCTGTTGGAGATGCTCTAATTTAATAAAATACTTCATCTTCAATCTTTATAAATAAATAAAAAAATCTTCTAGGTAGCAAAAAAAAAATTTTAATCACCACTTGTGATTTCTATTATGTTGGAAATCAAATCTTTTAGCAAAAGGGTTCTGGTATCTATGTGACAAAACAGATTTTAGAATTTAAAAATATGAAAAGTTAAAAAATGTATGTGTTTTGGAACAAAATGAAAACGAAAGAATTAGGTCATTACGGAATATAATAAATGATTAATAAATGCTTTTGTTTTAGTATTGTAATTAGGAACTATAATAATGCATTTATTTATTGATTGATTAATATACATATATAATATATATTATATGTAGAGAGAGAGAGAGAGATGAGGAGGGAGAGAAATGGATAAGCACAGGGAGAGAGCTGAGTGAGCAATCAGCCATCCAAGTTGAAGAAGAGAAAAGAGATGTGGATCCTTGGCTACTTCAAACCTATTATCTTCTAATAAGGAAGATATTTGCTTCCAAGCAACAACCTTATCTTTTTTTATCTTCTTTCTTTTTCATTTAACTTATAAATTATATATATATATATATAGAGAGAGAGAGGGGGGGGGGGGGGGATAAACTTTGGATTATATAAGACCATATTGTTTATGAAATCCTATGAAACCATATTTTTACACTTGAAATGTAATAGTGTTTTTGTTGTGAAGGTTTGGTTTTTTATCTTCGCAATGTTTCTTGTAAAATTTCAATTGTAAAAGCATGATCTTGCAGATAGAGTTGTTCATGAGTGGTACGGTCCGCTAGACCTGGTCCATTCGGCTCATTAGAAAAACGGGTTTGGCCAATCATTGTCGAAAAAATGGATGGACTTGGGTTGGATCGGTAAAAATAATGGACGGGCTTGGGCATGAGAGAAGAACTCGGGCAAGCCCGACCGACCCATTATATTTTTTAATTGATATAATTTTGTATATAATTAATAATTTAATATTTTTTACTAAAAAGATAAGAGGTAACTTTGGGTTTAATAATTTAGTTTTTTTGATAAATAATTAGAGAGAAAATGTTCAAAATTCATATTATATAAAACTGTTTTTTCATGCACTATTTACATTAATATCCTTTACATCTTCTTTTTTGTTTTTTGAGAAGAATCATCTGGGTTTTTCCCAGACTACATCCTTGGTAATTTTTACCGAGAGCTAAACATGCTCCCTGGGATTAATACTCAGTGGCCACCAATTGCGCATGCATGAATTCGAACCCGGGTGGGAGATACCACAATTTAGGAACTTACCACTGCGTCATACCTTGGTGGTTATATCTTTCACATCTTAATCTTATTTTTATGCTTGAGAACACTTATGTAAGTTAAATAATTTAAGCAACTTATGATTTTATAATAGTTTTGTTTTTCAAATGTTAAAAAAATAAGCCCATTTATAAAACGGGTATGGCAAATTGTAACACCCTAAAAATCAGGGCGAACAAAAACTTTCGATTTCCCAAAAGGTGGTATACAAAATACGCCAAGGCGTGAGCTCATCCCAAAAACAGGGGTATAAACAGTGTATGATTTACAATGTCTGTAACTCTAATTAAAGAATACGACAACCGTCTAGTCTAATCCTATCTGGGAAAAGACTACAAAAGGGTTGTCAGATCTATCCATGTACGCGCGGTCTAAAGACCAGACTCTTCACCCGTCCCCCAAAGCTCACTCTCTAGTTTCGGCTCCTACTTGGGAACCGCGTCCCTAGCACCTGAGAGACACATCGACACCAAACAAGTGTTAGGCTAAAGGAGCCTAGTGAGTTGTACAAATAATATCATACATGAAGAACGTAATAATACACGCGAGATATACAAGATTATGCCAGCAATACAAAGTAGCATGTTAAACCGGTTTATTATTTTATCTGCGGAAACAGTGGGCGCGACCCACCTCCACCAAGCAATGCCCCGACATTCACTGATTCCAAACACCTCGATGTCCCGAATTTAGCATGGCAACATCATCCGAGGCCCGCACCCAAGGAGCAACCCGAGGGCCGGCGACATAGGTACAAACCCCAAGACTGTTTGGTGTGGACACATTGCGTTGGTTCGTCCATATTGTTATCATGAGGATCGTGAGACGGAATTTAGCATCGCGTCACGTCCATATCATCTCCACACAAGACCTAGATACTGAATTTAGCATAGCATCTAGTCCATATCAATTACACATAAACCTCGACACTGAATTTAGCATAGCGTCGTTTATAGAGGTATACATCGGGATCTCAAGCCCCTTTATATCATTCCGGGTATGCCCCATTTCGGGTATCAATCCCATTCTTACATAATCCCAAGTCATGTATCATGTCGTACATTTCGTATAATTACATTTATCATACAACCCGTAGGTTTAACACATACGAAATAGCATACGATAATTTCATCTCATACAAAGAGTCACACCATCCAAAGCATTCATATTAGCATAGCATTTCATACCTACCATGAGCATCCTCAACTATACATGAGAAGTAATCTATACCAAGTTCACATATATCCACATAATCAAGTAAGAAATAGACTCCATCAAAATGATGTGCTCTCAGTTTTAACAAAATAGTTTTAGCAACTCACCTTAGGGTTTTGTGATAAAAACCCCCAAATCCCAAGATTAGGTCAAATACGAACACAAACCTAAATCAAGTAAATCGAACCCTAGATTAGTTCATAACCTTTATTATACTCATAGATCCAAGCTATAAGGGTTTATTTGAAGCTTACCGAGTGAGATCCAACTAGAACCCTAGGGTTTGGAGCTTTCCCTTCTTCAAGCAACAATGGTGGTGAAAGGAAGAGTGGAGAAGATGAAGTGAGTGAGGGGTGATTTCCAATTAGTTAGCTCCAAGTATGGATTTAGCTTCAAGATCTTGTAGGGTTTTGGATTTGGAGAAGGTAGAGAGAAAATTCAAGTGGAATGGTTGAGAAATGAAAGAGGAGTGGTCAAATGAGGTCAAGAAGGGTTAAAAACCCGTTTTCTGCATTGTGCAGACACCTAGCGATCGCTAGGTGTCATGGCTAGCGATCGCTAGCTTGGTTCTTTTCACGGTCGCGAGCCCGATCGCGAGCAAATACAGCAGATGCACATTTTGTACCTAGCGATCGCTAGGCTCATGGCTAGCGATCGCTAGCATCTGATCGAAATGGGTTCTATTTTGTTTTGGCCATAACTTCTTCGTTTTAGCTCCGTTTTCGATTCCGAAAGGACCGTTGGACTCGTAATTGAATTTCCTAACATATTAGACCATAAAATACGTAATTTGATCTAAAATTCTAGATTCCATATTTCATTAAAGAGTTGTTATTACACCGAAATTACGGGTGTTACAATCCTCCCCTCCTAATTAAAATTTCGTCCTCGAAATTTGTTACACCTACGTAAACAAGTGTGGGTATCTCCGCTTCATGTCCTCTTCGGCTTCCCACGTGACATTAGCACCTCGGTGGTGCTTCCATTGGACTTTGACCATCGTCACCTCTTTATGGCGTAGTTTCTTCGTTTTCCTTTCTAGAATGGCTTCCGGTTCTTCTATGCATCGGTTACCGGTGTCGACTCGGATCTCCGATAACGGAATGACGCTCTCCTCCTCGGCTAGACACTTCCGCAAGTAACATACGTGAAAGGTGGGGTGTATCCCATCCATTTCGGGTGGTAGTTCTAACCGATAGGCTTGTTGTCCAACTTTTTCCAAAATGGTAAACGGTCCTAGGAAACGTGGGCTAAGTTTCCCCCGTTTCCCGAACCGTATGATACCCTTCCAAGGAGACACTTTCAACATCACGCGTTCTCCCACTTGGAAGTCTACGGGGCGACGTTTCTTGTCGGCATAGCTCTTTTGTCGGTCTTGGGCGGCTTTCAAGCGTTCGCGGATACCCTTTACTTTGTCCGCCGTCTCTTGTATGATTTCGGGTCCCGCAAATTGCTTTTCACCCGCCTCCAACCAACACGTCGGCGTTCTACATTTCCGTCCGTATAGTGCCTCGAACGGTGCCATCCCGATGCTAGAATGGTAACTGTTGTTGTAGGCAAATTCCACCAAGGGTAGGTGTGTATCCCAATTTCCCCCGAAGTCGATCACGCACGACCGCAACATATCCTCTAGCGTCTGAATCGTCCGTTCGCTTTGTCCGTCGGTTTGAGGGTGGTAAGCGGTGCTCAACTTGAGTCTCGTACCCAAGCCCTCTTGTAATCCATGCCAAAACTGGGAAGTGAATCGGCTATCTCTATCCGAGACAATCGATAAGGGTACACCGTGTCTTCTCACGATCTCCTTTATGTAGAGTTTGGCCAATTTATCCATGGGTAGAGTTTCACGCATCTCGAGAAAGTGAGCACTCTTCGTGAGTCGGTCCACGATCACCCAAATAGTGTCGTGACCCCTTAGGGTTCTCGGTAGTTTGGTCACGAAATCCATGGTAATATGCTCCCACTTCCATTCCGGGATGTCCAAAGGTTGTAAACTCCCGTAGGGCTTTTGGTGTTCCGCCTTGACTTGAAGGCACGTGACACACTTTTCGACGTAGCTAGCCACATCAAGTTTCATGACCGGCCACCAATAGTTCATTTTCAAGTCCCGATACATCTTGGTGCTCCCGGGATGTATGGAATACTTGGATTTGTGGGCATCCTCCAAGAGCAATTCCCGGTTGCCACCAAGCTTCGGCACCCAAACTCGGCCTCGAAACAGTTTAAGCCCGCGGCTATCCTCGGTCAACAACTCTTTTTGCTTCACCATCATCTCATCCTTGAGGTTTTCTTCTCGAAGGGCTTCCACTTGACTCGTCTTGATCCGGTCCATCAAGCTCGACACCACACTAATCCGGTTAAGGGTCACACCAACGCTATCGCCATAGTTCTTACGGCTCAAGGCGTCGGCGACTACGTTCGCCTTACCGGGGTGGTACAATAAATCGCAGTCATAGTCCTTTAATAGCTCGAGCCACCTCCTTTGTCGCATGTTGAGCTCCTTTTGATCGAAGATGTGTTGGAGGCTTTTATGATCGGTGTATAGTGTACACTTGGTCCCGTAAAGGTAGTGTCGCCACAATTTTAAAGCAAACACCACCGCCGCTAGTTCCAAATCGTGCACCGGGTAATTCCTTTCATGGTCCTTCAACTGTCGAGAGGCGTAGGAGATCACCTTGCCTCGTTGCATGAGCACGCACCCGAGTCCCATCTTGGACGCGTCGCTATAGACCACGAAGTCTTCCGTCCCGTCCGGTAATGACAAAATCGGCGCTTGGCATAACTCCTTCTTGAGTGTCTGAAAGGCCTCTTCCTGCTTGTCGGTCCATAGAAACTTGGCGTTCTTCTTCGTTAGCACCGTGAGCGACGAAGCAATCTTCGAGAAGTCTTGGATAAACCTCCGGTAGTAACCCGCTAAGCCCAAGAAGCTTCTTATTTCTGATGGGTTCGTTGGCGACTTCCAACTCATCATGGCCTCGATCTTCGCCGGATCCACTTTGATCCCGTCTCGCGACACCACATGGCCTAAAAATTGTACCTCGTGGAGCCAAAATTCGCACTTGGAGAATTTGGCGTACAACTTCTCGTCCCTAAGCACGCTCAACACCTCTCGTAAGTGTCGTTCATGTTCGGCCTCATCTTTGGAGTAGACTAATATATCGTCGATAAAGACTATAACCGACTTATCTAAGAAGGGTCTACACACTCGGTTCATCAAGTCCATGAATACCGCCGGTGCGTTGGTTAAACCGAACGGCATCACCAAGAACTCGAAGTGCCCGTATCTCGTCCGGAAGGCGGTCTTTGGTACATCGCCCTCTTTCACCCGAACTTGGTGATATCCGGATCGTAGGTCGATCTTCGAGAAGCATCCGGCACCTTGAAGTTGATCGAAGAGGTCGTCGATCCGAGGTAAGGGGTATTTGTTCTTTACCGTTCTCTTGTTTAGTTCACGATAGTCGATGCACATTCTCATGGAGCCGTCCTTCTTTTTGACGAAAAGGACCGGTGCTCCCCACGGTGACGAACTCGGTCGGATAAATCCCTTCTCGGAGAGCTCTTGCAATTGCGTCATCATCTCCTTCATCTCGGTCGGAGCCAATCGGTACGGAGCGCGCGCGATCGGAGCCTCTCCGGGTGTAAGGTCAATGTGGAACTCCACTTGGCGTTCCGGTGGTAATCCGGGCAAATCTTCCGGAAAGACGTCCGGAAAGTCCCGCACCACATTCACATCGGCGAGCTCTTTCTTCTCTAACTTAGTATCGATGACGTAGGCTAAAAAGGAGGTGCATCCCTTGGCTAGGCACTTCCTTGCCTTAACCATCGAGATGGTCGTGTAGGCGCCCTTCTTCTTATCCCCATAGACGGTAATCGGTTTTCCGCTAGGCGCCGGCAACGTGACCATCTTTTTGCCGCAACCTATGTTGGCGTCGTGTGCGCGCAACCAATCGATTCCTAACACTACGTCGAAACTACCGACATTCATGGGTATGAGGGTAGCGGAGAAAGGTTCTCCATCTAACTCTATAGTGCACCCCTCAAAGCAATCCCGAACGGTAACAAGAAATCCGCCCGCTACTTCTACTACTAACGCGTCAGATAAGGGAGTGGTAGGCATAGTGAATTTCTTAGCTAAAGTGTCATGCACAAAAGAGCGTTCGGCACCCGTATCGAAAAGAATAAGCGCAGGTATGGAGTTAACGAGAAACGTACCCGATACGAGATCGGATGCCTCCCTCGCCTCCGTGGCCGTCATCTGAAAGGCTCGGCTAGTCACCTTCGGCGGGTTTCCTCCCTTCGCACCCGGACCGCTTGGACCCCCGGTAGTCGCTTTCTTGAACTTCGGGCAAGCGTCCCGGTAGTGCCCCGGCTCCTTGCAATCATAACAAACCGGCACTCGGGCCGCACAATCTTGGGTCGCATGACCCCTCCTTCCACATTTCCCACAATTATTGGGAGTTGGGGGAAAATCGCGGCGACACGGCCCAAAGTGCTTGCTTCGACATGCATTGCACCATTTCGCCTCGTTTCGGCTTCCACTTCGCCTCCCATCTTGGAAGGTCTTGCTCGGTCGGGCCGACATGGCGGCCTCTTCAAACTTCCTCTTTTGCCCGGCTTGGTATCCCTCTACCCGGGCTTGGGTGATGTCGTCCTCAATCCGCAACGATTCTTCGATCGCCTCGTGGAGGGTGGTGACCCTTGCGATCCTCACCGCCGATCTTATCTCGGCCGGTAACCCACGAGAATAGGCCTTGATCTTTGCCTTCTCATCGGGAGCCAAGTGCTCCACCATCCCAAGCTTTTCCATAAAATCCTTTGCGTAAAAGGAAATGGGGTTGTTGCCTTTCTTCAATCCCCGGAATTCGTCCTCGATCTTGTCGAGGGCTCGCTCGCTACAGTATTTCTCGAGCATCTTCTTCTTGAACTCGGCCCACGAGAGCCTAGCGTACACCTCCGGCGTGAGGGAAGAGCGGGTCAAGTTCCACCAAGTGAGGGCCTCGCCCTTAAGAAGGTGGGATGCGAACTTGACTCGTTGAGCAGAGTCGCACTCGCTAGCCTCAAAGGCCATCTCCATCTCGCGGAGCCAATATAAGCACACGACCGGGTCGGTGCACCCCCGGAACTCCGGCGGTTTACACCCCAAGAAGTTCTTGTAGGAGCACCCCTTAGCTTTCCCTTTCTCTTTCTCCTTGTCCCCCGTGACTCGGGTCTCCTCGGTGACCACCACCACCTCCGCATCTCCCGACGCCGTAGCGGCGTTCTCGCCCACCGTCTCATGACGACGGTTGCTAGTGTCCCGATCCTCCAACATCTTCATGAAGGACTCTTGTTGTTTGCTCATGGCCTCGTTCACGGCCTTCATCACGTTGTCAAACATTCTCATCTCCGGGGTCACCTCGGTTAGGACGGGATTTGGATCCTCGAGATTGACCCTTGGTACATGCTCCGGACCCCCACCGAGAACGGGAAGCCTCGGTGGACTCTCAACCGTCTCGACCCGAACATGTTGGTCGGCGGTCGAAGCGGTTTGGTCGGGTGGTCCTCTTGCGGCGCCCGTCTGACTACGGGTGTTCGCCATGTTGATCTGTCATAACAATTGCACGAGAATAGGGTAAGAATAGACTACTCACGAACTTCAACATTTATCATCATCATAATAACAGTTACTCAAACACTCGCGTACAACGCATTCATAGATCAGTAGCTAGGTGATTTATGAACTAATTATACATAAGCATCCTCGTTACCATCACCACAACTTTGAATAAACGTGAATTCGCAATCCTATTGCTCTCCCCACCTAAGGTTCTACCCAAGGTACGTATCGCATTACTAGTTTGCTAAGTTTAAGTCTAGGCATACTACAGTGATTACCTAGTTCGCTTAAACTAAAGCTCTGATACCAACTTGTAACACCCTAAAAATCAGGGCGAACAAAAACTTTCGATTTCCCAAAAGGTGGTATACAAAATACGCCAAGGCGTGAGCTCATCCCAAAAACAGGGTATAAACAGTGTATGATTTACAATGTCTGTAACTCTAATTAAAGAATACGACAACCGTCTAGTCTAATCCTATCTGGGAAAAGACTACAAAAGGGTTGTCAGATCTATCCATGTACGCGCGGTCTAAAGACCAGACTCTTCACCCGTCCCCCAAAGCTCACTCTCTAGTTTCGGCTCCTACTTGGGAACCGCGTCCCTAGCACCTGAGAGACACATCGACACCAAACAAGTGTTAGGCTAAAGGAGCCTAGTGAGTTGTACAAATAATATCATACATGAAGAACGTAATAATACACGCGAGATATACAAGATTATGCCAGCAATACAAAGTAGCATGTTAAACCGGTTTATTATTTTATCTGCGGAAACAGTGGGCGCGACCCACCTCCACCAAGCAATGCCCCGACATTCACTGATTCCAAACACCTCGATGTCCCGAATTTAGCATGGCAACATCATCCGAGGCCCGCACCCAAGGAGCAACCCGAGGGCCGGCGACATAGGTACAAACCCCAAGACTGTTTGGTGTGGACACATTGCGTTGGTTCGTCCATATTGTTATCATGAGGATCGTGAGACGGAATTTAGCATCGCGTCACGTCCATATCATCTCCACACAAGACCTAGATACTGAATTTAGCATAGCATCTAGTCCATATCAATTACACATAAACCTCGACACTGAATTTAGCATAGCGTCGTTTATAGAGGTATACATCGGGATCTCAAGCCCCTTTATATCATTCCGGGTATGCCCCATTTCGGGTATCAATCCCATTCTTACATAATCCCAAGTCATGTATCATGTCGTACATTTCGTATAATTACATTTATCATACAACCCGTAGGTTTAACACATACGAAATAGCATACGATAATTTCATCTCATACAAAGAGTCACACCATCCAAAGCATTCATATTAGCATAGCATTTCATACCTACCATGAGCATCCTCAACTATACATGAGAAGTAATCTATACCAAGTTCACATATATCCACATAATCAAGTAAGAAATAGACTCCATCAAAATGATGTGCTCTCAGTTTTAACAAAATAGTTTTAGCAACTCACCTTAGGGTTTTGTGATAAAAACCCCCAAATCCCAAGATTAGGTCAAATACGAACACAAACCTAAATCAAGTAAATCGAACCCTAGATTAGTTCATAACCTTTATTATACTCATAGATCCAAGCTATAAGGGTTTATTTGAAGCTTACCGAGTGAGATCCAACTAGAACCCTAGGGTTTGGAGCTTTCCCTTCTTCAAGCAACAATGGTGGTGAAAGGAAGAGTGGAGAAGATAAAGTGAGTGAGGGGTGATTTCCAATTAGTTAGCTCCAAGTATGGATTTAGCTTCAAGATCTTGTAGGGTTTTGGATTTGGAGAAGGTAGAGAGAAAATTCAAGTGGAATGGTTGAGAAATGAAAGAGGAGTGGTCAAATGAGGTCAAGAAGGGTTAAAAACCCGTTTTCTGCATTGTGCAGACACCTAGCGATCGCTAGGTGTCATGGCTAGCGATCGCTAGCTTGGTTCTTTTCACGGTCGCGAGCCCGATCGCGAGCAAATACAGCAGATGCACATTTTGTACCTAGCGATCGCTAGGCTCATGGCTAGCGATCGCTAGCATCTGATCGAAATGGGTTCTATTTTGTTTTGGCCATAACTTCTTCGTTTTAGCTCCGTTTTCGATTCCGAAAGGACCGTTGGACTCGTAATTGAATTTCCTAACATATTAGACCATAAAATACGTAATTTGATCTAAAATTCTAGATTCCATATTTCATTAAAGAGTTGTTATTACACCGAAATTACGGGTGTTACACAAATCCATAAGCCTGCAAAAAACGGGCTTTGGTTTCTATATTAGGCCTGTTGGACGAAAAAATTATGTTAGACTCGACACATGCCCAGTTCAAGTCCGTAAATGATCACCTCTACTCACAAGTCTCACAAAACATACCAATCTAACGTAAACTCAACCTTATGTATATGTGGTCAAACAAAAAACATGATCAGAATAGAAAATTTGCAAAAAGAAAATTGGCAAATCATATGCGACTACGGTTAACATCGAAACTATGTATGTTTGAGCAGACTCCCCTACACCTGCTTAACTTAATTTTGCAAGTAGTACTTTTCTTGGGGTATAAAAGATGCATCCATTAAACTTTGAGGCGCACCACCATATCAATAGGCATAAGTTACATCAACAAAAACCCGAAATAGTACTTGAAAACAACGAAAAACCCATAAAATTTCTCAAAATCAACCAAAAATCGGAAGTCCCTCAAACTCAAGCAAGAAACTTAAGAATCCCAAGAAATCATCTAAAAACTTAGAAATTAAAACCTCAAAAAGGTATATTTAAGCTTTTTGAGCTCTTGTTCAACAGAAATCTTGAGCTCACCATTCTTCAACTCAACATTAGCCAGGCTCACAATCTAGCTCACACACAACATAGCTTGAAGCTAAGGTCATGTAATCACATATAACTTTACACAAGTTACATGTAAAATCACATATAATTTAGTCATTATTATGTTACCTAGTTTAGTCATTGTTCTTATTTAAATTCAACATCTCTTCTTCTCTCCATATGAATAATAAATTTCTATGATTTTGCTTGTTTATATAGAATATAAAAATATTACAATCAAAGACTTAAATGTTGGCATTTTGTTTGATTTTTGTATAGCACATATAGCCACACACTAGAAACACATTATATTTAAGTTCATAGATACATTCTTATGGAACAATTATTAGATATGACAGGCTTCCCTTCTCAAACAAAATATATAATAGTTCTTCAACTAAAATATTTGGATTCTCTTTATAATGGCACCAAAGTACACTTGCAAACTAGAAACTAATTCATACTAAGGGCCGTTTACTTGAACACTTAACCAGCAAGTGCTTATCAATAAAATTGAACATGATCACTACTATATCGAACAATATTTAGTCTCTCAAAATGGTATTGTACGCAACAATTTACCCAGTAAGCTCTTACCGGGTATGAGTTGTCGTTCTCATTTACCAGGTATAAGTTGTCGATCTCACTTACCGGGTAAAACTCTCGGTTCATGCTATCGCTCTTACCGGGTAAGATTCTAGTCATTTTCATGTTGGTCTCATAAGATCAATTGACCCCGTAAGCATTTACCGGGTAAGCATTAAGTAAACTGCCCCTAAATTTGTTCTATATTTTTTATTTCAAAAGATGTACCTAAAAGACAATATTGGTTCATAGAATATGACCAAATATAATAACGATAATCAAATTACCACAAATTAAAAAACTAAGAAAAACAGTTACAGGGGTAAATGACTATTTGTATCATCAAACATGAACTACAAATAATACATATTTCATAAGTCAAAAGTTTTGAATGCATTTCAGAGGGTAAAAGAAGCCTGCCTAACTGACAAAATCAGTACTCTTACAAATAAGCTGATGAAAACAAAAAGCACACATTTCTTTTTTTTCCTTTTCTTTTTTCCTTCTAATTTGGTGGTGTTTTTAACATAAACATTTCATATATGAAATAGGATCTTAAGGTTGTGATGTGATTTCTTATGAGGGTGGCTTTTCAAGTTAAGCCATAATTTTGTTGATTAATCTTCGTCATCATATCTTGAGAAAGAGCGAGAATACTAACATGGGCTGATCAAATTTCAAAGCAACTCGACTCGAAAGCACATCGTGGGCCCGTCCATGATGTCATCACGGCTTGTGGACCTTGAAGCCGAAGACTCGAGGAACGTACTCCTGTGATGTCTTTTGTGGCTTCAGGTGTCCGTAAGTCATCAAGAACAAGTGAGGAAATGTCGACCCGAAATACGCTCCATCCAGGTCTGCTTGCAGTTAAGACCAACTTTGTAACGACTTTGATCAAATACCTAAACTATCCTTTTAAAGATTGAGAAAACTTGTAGACCACAATCGAAGCATACTTTCGGTGGTTCTTGTTGGTTGCAAGATTTGTTTTCTTAAACCAAAACCATATTTACGAAAGGGACAAAAAGTAAATAACTTGAAATATAACCGAAAAGGATACTATCTTGAAACCTGGATTGAGGGGTGTAGATATCTTCGCATTTTGGACAGAAAATTTTTACATTGCTTTGTCGAGAAACATCTGATTGACCAACGGGAAGGCAGGGTTGACCACAGCAGTAGACTCGTGGGCACCTACCGAATTCTGCATTCTTGTACTTCTCGAGCTGTTAAAGAAAACATTTGCTCCATTTGTTTGCTTTTAGAGAAGTGAAAAACTACAAATTTCAGGTTAGGGAACAGATTCTTACCATGGCACCCAATCCTTTGGTTGTTAAGATATATCGTACATGAATAAGACCATAAAGCATCTCTGCTGCTGATTCAATGATTTCGTTTTGCTCTTCTGAAAACATATCACCTGCATTTATCGAACCACGTCAAATCCCTCATACAATTTATTCATATAGGTTCGTAACCGTGAACTTAACATGCCACATTCCAATAACTTGCAGGAATAACATGATAAAGAAGGATCAAAACAGCCAATTTATTACTGTCAACGAAATGGCATAATGGAAATAAGATGCCTAAGATGCAAAGGTATAGTATGAGAAGAAACTCAAATGTCAAAACCGTAGACAAACTTCCAAAAAATAAAAAACTGAGAAATACCCTAATAATCATTCATCTATTGGCATGCACATGTGCATAAAGACCAGGAAATATTTTCATTTACTTTTATGCACATGTGCATACCATACAAGTGAATGGGTTATTAGGGTGTTCTACTTCTTTCATTTTCTTGTGGTTTTCCCCTAAATCTGGCCCTATATATAGCCATATTGGGTTCTTTAATATCATCCAGAAACAATATCAACTTTGCTTATCTTGGTTATAGGTAACGGAATAAAAGCCTGCTGCGACGAACTTACTTAGCCTAACTTACAGAAATTCAAATTATACCCTTCATCAAGATTTAGCAGCATTTCATCACTTGGATGAAATGGCAAATGCTATAAGAAATGGCATGGCTTTTCTACAAAAGAAACATAAATCTGCTTCTTGTCCACTCCTTGAAAACTTCAAGGTGAGACAAACTTTGTTGTGCTTCAAACAGAAACTGATTAAGGCACCCCTCCCATTCAGCCAAACGGAAAAGCTATATTCGATGAAAATGCGATTTTAGATTCATAAACGAGCACTTCAACATGCAAGCATCACCTCTTCAAATACATTTTTTAGTAAAGCATCCTACCTTGCAATATCATTTAGACATCTCTATCATATATGCTATTTAATAAAAATTGTTGATATTATTGTTAACCTATACTCCCTTGTTCTGGAAAAATGCAACAATGGACTTGATACATAGTTTAATTAGATATTTGACTAATACCCAAATACCTAAAAGGCCCTTAAAAGTTAGCAAACGGAAGGCGCAGTCTTTCACAATCAACCATCCATTTGAAAAATGAAAAGAAGTCGATAGATAGAGGTGGCCAGTGGCCGCCATACAAATACAATTATAGGATCATTATTTTAATTTTTACCTTTTTCCTAAACCAACAAAAGTTGTTGGCTTGAACCCAAGAATGACAACCCTATATCAAAAGCTTCAACAATACAAAACTTATCATGCTACTTGCAAGCAAAAAACAATGATAATTTTATTAGTGATTTTAACCTTGCCATATTTTTATTTTTAAAATTAAGAATGAAGAAATGAGTGAGTAAAACACAATATAACAATATAGATGCAAATAATGGATATGGGAGATGCAAGCCAACAAGAGATGCCAGTATCAGATATTTAAAAGACATCTGGTGAAGATTTTAGATTAAGCTTTACCGTGAGAGGATTCAACGTCCAGGATCAAATCAAGAGCATAATCATAATAGGGAACTTGGCTGCTTAAACCACACAGATTAAAATCATCCTGGATGTAATTTTCATCAACTTCACAGAAAAACTCGTTTCCACGCAGACTGCAAAACCACGATATCCAAGATGTGTCCTCCCCATCAGAGCCACTAACATCAGATTCTTCGCTATCTGTTTCAGATTCCTCTACTACATTTTCCTCTCCTACAGTAAGAAAGCCATTGTTAGACAAATTGATCACATAATCTAAATCAGAAGTTCAGGTGAATGGAACTTGAAAAAATCAATGATCAGTCAGAGCCAAAAAGTACCAAGAGGAACATAAATTCTAATATTTTCACAGTTATTCTCTTCTAACATCTTTTTTACCTTACCTTCCAAAAAAAAAGCAATAGTAAACAGTTATACACAAGTAAACAACCCCACCTGAGTCCAGAACATTAAAAATCGTAGCATGAACCAAAAAATTTAGAATAGAAAACGAAAAATGTGACATGAAAGCATAAGATAATGAACCAGGGAGAGCCAGCACTTCCACCAGCTCATGAATATGAGGGTGCACCACTGCTAAAATGGTGCTGGATATTGCTGCCTGGTGGATAAATTTCCTATCAGAGGTTTGGACCTTATTGCAACTTTACATCACGGATATGGGGTGACACATTAATTACTCGATTAACATCAAACTCAAGTCCGCATCGCTTGCTTATCAATCTTCCTAATATCTGCAATCTCCACTTCTGCTTCAAGCATATCTCAGAAATAAAAAGTTGCAGAATCAGCAATTCCTTCAACACACCTGGTGTTTTTCCTGATTTCAGCCGATCAGCAAATCAATTTGATAATGCCGATGATCCTTTTTATTTAAGCTCTCCACCAAGCCTAGCATTATTTCACACATTTGTGCTTTATGCAAGTGTTTAACGGTTGTTTTACTTGTAATGCCAATATTTGAAGATGGTGCATCATCTATTTAAGAATGCCATGAAGGTTTATAGGTTTTATTGGTATTAAAACAGGCAGGGAAAAAAAAGAGAAGAAACATTATCGAAAGCAAAACACTTTGCATAGATAAGTACTGTATTGTAAGTTGTAACCCGCAAATATGATGAATGTAATCTAACAAAAGACCACTGCTTATTGAAAAAAAACTAAAAATGGTTCTTGCTTCTCTTTTCAATGTAATCCTTTGGTCTCCAGCAAGCACACAATCTTCCTTCACTTATCCTCTCTATACAGGCCTAACTTCACATCTTTAAACCCGTAACGATAAAGCACCCTTTTGAGATGACAGTTTACAGACTTCTAGAAAACATCATTTTTTTGTTATTTCCAAAACGACACCTTAAAAAATCAGATTCTTATCTCTTTTGCAGTATTTCTATGATTGCCATCACATTCACATCTTCTTCAAAGTGTCTTCTCTCCTTCTTCACCAATGGCTTTGCGGACGTTCATTTACTTTTTAGCCTAAAAACTTGATACAGTTTGAACTTTTGCTTCCAGTAGGGATGCTAAATGATAATACAGCAGAATCCGTTAAGACTTAAGACTTAAGACCTTGTCCCATAATCCCTCCACCTCTTTCAACTTTCAAGAAAACCAAGAATATGCCCTCACTAAAGTTATAGCTAATCATTTCCATCACCAAGGGTTTTAATAGGCTCTGCAAATTCAACTCATCACAAAGATTCTCTTAATCCAATTGGTTTCCCACATTTTACCCTTTTCTATTATAGAATGCAATTATCCTGTGCATTAACTGCATAAAAAATCTATCTCATACAATTAGCATATAATCTCATAACTTAATATTATCACATACTCTCATAAAACTTACACAATCAAAAAACCATAAAATCAGAATCACAAAAACAAACAAACAAACAAACATGTCCACAATAACAAATAACAATCAAATACATACATACATACATACATACATATATATATATGTATACCTTTAGAGGGTTTCTTATTAGGGTAAGAAGGCCTAGAAAGCTTGGAGTTTCCAGGGGAGGAACGATCTTTATTATTAACATCTTTTCCGTTGAAATTGGATCCTTTGGAAGCTGTGAGCGTTGAAGATCGATGGTCCATTTTGGCCTTGGATCCTCCTCCTCCACCTCCACTTCTCTCCCTGTACATTCTATTGTGATTATGAAACCCTAATTTTGGATAAAGGGGGATTTTGGGGGAGAAATAGATTAGGGGTTCCTGTGAAAAAAATGGCAATTAAGAGAGAGAAATAGATAGTATTTAATAATTTAAATCATTATTTTAATTTATGGGTTCGTCGTTTTGGGGGTTCGAGTGGAATGTGAAGAAAGAGATAGACCGGTGGCTGCCGGTCGGAGAATATATATATATATATATATATTGTATCGGCGGGAACTACAAGTTTTGGGATTTATACTCTGTGGGTCGGTCGTACGATTAATACAGTGTGCCTCCGACACTACTGTAGTAGAATGTAGATAGTCGGTTTGGGCCGATGAAGATCCTACTCATTTAAATCAAGAGTACTAGTGCTTGACCATTTGGGTCCGGCCTGACTCGACCCGATTGGTTAATCGATAATCAGTAATCGACCTTCAGCCTGTTAGGGCCATTCTTAGTGGTACCAATGGTACCAGCTGCCACCTCAGCACCACATCAGCTTTTCACTATCTTATCAACACCATACCAATTACCAATATTAATCTAATTAATTAATTAAAAAAATAAAAGAAAAAAAAAAATAAGAGAGGGATAGAGAGAAAGGAGAGAGAGGGTGGCGTGGGGTGGGATGGGTAGTCTTCATAACCGGCATTGGGGTGCCATACCGGCTACCATGCCAGTCATCCTTGACGGTGTTGTCGGGGGTACCGCACCGGTACCGGTCGCGTACCACTCCCAGCCGCGGGATGGTCTTATGATCGATCCGTTATTTAACTGAAAATTTTAGTTGGTTACGTTTTTTTTTTTTTTTTGCGTTTTTTGCATAACCGCTTATAAACGGTCCGGAACCCGGTCCTTAACCGATTATAACTGTAACCGGTATTTTTCAAAAAAAAGTTGGTTGTTTTATAGTCATTAGATATGATCTCTATTTGGTTTTTTTTTTTCATACTTCACTATTTCCATTTGCATTTTAACTCTCC
This sequence comes from Centaurea solstitialis, assembly GCA_030169165.1. NCBI lineage: Eukaryota > Viridiplantae > Streptophyta > Magnoliopsida > Asterales > Asteraceae > Centaurea > Centaurea solstitialis. Next base: position 78,330,075 of record CM058044.1, read on the forward strand.
AAACACATTATAAATAAGTTGTGTGGTATATGGGGTTAGATAACAAGTTATAAGACACAAAAAAACGCAAACTATTCTAGCTATAATTGGTGATCTTGACTCGTATTATCTATAATTGGTAGGTTGGTTAGTTACTAGATGAGTTCAAGTTTTGTTAGAGTCGTTTTTCCAATATTTTAGTTTTTAATTTCAAATTTGTTATGTTTATAAAAAAAAAATTGCTTGTACCAACTACCAAGGCGCAAAATAGGACTTCATCTTTAAAAAGCAAATAAACCAACTAATAAATCTTTACAAATTTTATGAAAATTATCTCTATACATGTTCTTTATAGAGTCATGCCACTATTATTTATTTATAACTCCACCCTTGTTTTGGTCCTTATACTTTGCATTCTTTACTATTTTTGTTCCTATGATCTGTATCTCTTTGTTATATTTGTACTATACAAATATAACAAAGAGATACAAACCATAGGAACAAAAAGATAATTACTAAACCATAGGAACAAAATTCACAACTTTTTAGTGAATCACAAAGACCAAAATCGTAATCTACCATATGATATGTTTTATTGTACGTAAAATGCTCTCCATCAATCCTCTTTCTTCCTGTTTTAGTCCATGCATTTTCCTCCCAAATTCCACACAAAATCCTCCTCCATTTTCAATCTTGCATCATGTTGTTAATCCAAAAATGACCACCATTGCCGGAATTACCCTTCCAATTCCATCTTAATGGCAAAAGGCAAAATCCGAGCCAAGCTGCTCCGTAGCAGCCTCTACACCTTAGCCAACATCCGCCCCAAACCTTCCTACAAGAAGGAAGAAGCCACCCGAGCCGACCTCACCGGTTACCCCCGAACCATCGACGTAAACCGCCCCCGAGTCTCCGAAGACGACGAGCCCCCGTTGTTCTGCTCGAACTACGTCTCCACCACCAAATACACCTTCCTCAACTTCCTCCCCATCGCCCTCTTCGAGCAATTCAACCGCGTCGCAAACTTCTATTTCCTCGTGGCCGCGGGGTTAACGTTCACGGACTACGCCCCGTTCGATTGGCCGAGCCAGGTCGTGCCGTTGGCGCTGGTCGTCGGGTTTAGTCTCGCGAAAGAACTCTACGAAGATCTTCAACGGTACTGGCAAGATAAAGACGCAAATTGTCGAACCGCGACGATTCATGTCGGGAATGGGGATTTCGGGTCGAAGCAGTGGCGGGAGGTTTGCGTCGGGGATATTTTGAAAGTGCGGAAAGACGAGTTTTTTCCCGCGGATTTGTTGTTGTTGCAATCGAGCTACGAGGACGGGATGTCGTACGTGGAGACGATGAATTTGGACGGGGAGACGAATTTGAAGGTGAAACGGGCGTTGCAAAATCTTTCGTTTCCCGTCGTGGAAGACGATAAGCCGTCGCATTTTCGCGACTTTACGGCGACGATTCATTGTGAAAGCCCGAACCCGAATCTTTATACGTTTATGGGGAATTTGGATTACAACGGTCGGATCTACCCGCTCGAACCGTCCCAGCTTCTTTTGAGGGAATCGAAGCTTCGGAATACGGAATTTGTTTACGGTGTTGTCGTTTTCACGGGCAACGATACGAAGGTTATGCAGAACACGACGCAATCGCCGTCGAAAAGAAGTAAAATCGAGCTTCAGATGGATAAGATCATCTACTTGTTGTTCGGGTTGTTGATTGTGATCTCGATCGTTAGCGCTTCCGGGTTTGGTTTCTCGGTGCGGAATTCGGTCCCGATTTGGTGGTACTTGATGCCGCAAACCGCCGGAGAGGATTTCGATGTGAACGATTTCGTCATTTCGGGGTTACGGCATCTCGTGACGGCGCTCATGTTGTACGGTTACCTCGTCCCAATTTCGCTCTACGTTTCGATCGAGGCCGTGAAGATTCTTCAAGCGAGGTTCATTGACAGCGATATCCACATGTACGACGAAGCTACGGGTGTCCCGGCCAAGGCTCGGACCTCGAATTTGAACGAGCAGTTGGGCCAGATCGACACGATTCTTTCGGATAAAACCGGCACGTTGACGTGCAACCAGATGGACTTCCTGAAGTGCTCGATCGCGGGGTGTCCTTACGGGAAACGGCTGAGCGAAGTTGAGCTCGCGGCCGCAAAACAGCTCGCGGCCGAGATGCAGGACAGGGAATCGTTCGATGGGAAGATGAGCGATTCCGCGACTCTGGAAGCGATCACGATCTCGGACGATAGCAACCCCAATAAGAAGGCAGCGATCAAAGGGTTTAGCTTTCAAGACGACCGCTTGCAAAACGGGAACTGGACGAGAGAGCCGAATGCCGACGCTATACTGCTCTTTTTCCGCATTCTCGCGGTGTGCCACTCCGCGATCCCGGAGGTAAACGAGAAGACCGGGGAGCTGACCTACGAAGCCGAGTCCCCGGACGAGGGCGCGTTCCTAGTGGCCGCCCGAGAGTTCGGGTTCCACTTCGTTAAACGCACCCAAAACAGTGTCGTGGTCCGCGAAAAACTCAACCAAAACCAGGACCCAGTCGAGAAGGAGTACGAGATCCTAACGCTGCTCGATTTCACCAGCAAGCGAAAACGGATGTCGGTAATCTTCCGCGACGAAACCGGCCAAATCCTCATGTTCTGCAAAGGGGCAGACACCATAATCTTCGACCGGTTAGCGAACGACGGGAAGACGTATCTCGAGGCCACAACGCAGAACCTAAACGACTACGGTGACGCCGGTTTACGAACGTTAGCACTCGCGTACAAAAAGCTCGACGAAACCGAGTACAAAAATTGGTACGAAAAGTTCCATCAAGCCCAGATCGCGAGCGGGCCCAATCGCGAGGAAATGCTAGAAGAACTGTCTGATTCGATGGAAAGACAGCTGATCCTTGTGGGCGCAACGGCTGTAGAGGATAAGCTCCAGAAGGGGGTTCCGCAATGTATCGATCGATTGGCTCTAGCCGGGTTAAAGATCTGGGTCCTAACGGGTGACAAAATGGAAACCGCGATCAACATCGGGTTTTCGTGCAGTTTGCTTCGCCAAGGGATGAAACAGATCTGCATAGTCGTTGATGCGGAAATGCTAGCACAAGATACAAAAGATGTTATAAAAGGAAACATCTTAGAACAGATCGAAAGCGGTTCACAATCGATCAAATCGAAAAAAGACTCGCATTCGGCTTTCGCATTAATCATCGATGGCAAAACGTTAACGTATGCGTTAGAAGACGATATGAAGTTCAAGTTCTTGAATCTAGCGGTCAATTGTGCGTCGGTGATCTGTTGTCGGGTTTCTCCGAGACAAAAAGCATTGGTGGTTCGGTTGGTGAAAGAAGGGACCGGAAGAACGACGCTCGGGATCGGTGACGGTGCGAACGACGTCGGGATGATCAAAGAGGCCGATATCGGGATCGGGATTAGCGGTGTCGAAGGGATGCAGGCGGTGATGGCGAGCGATTTCGCGATCGCACAGTTCCGGTTTCTCGAGCGGCTCCTGATCGTCCACGGACACTGGTGCTACAAGCGTATCTCGAAGATGATTTGTTATTTCTTGTACAAGAATATAACGTTGGCGCTAACTTTGTTCTACTTTGAAGCCGAGACCGGGTTTTCGGGCCAGATGCATTACGACGATTGGTACATGTTGCTCTACAACGTGTTCCTCACCTCGTGCCCGGTCCTCGCGCTCGGGGTTTTGGAGAAAGATATATCAGCAGAATTCTGTTTACAGTTTCCCGCGCTATATCAACAAGGGCCGAAGAATTTGTTCTTCGACTGGTACAGAATAATCGGGTGGCTCGCAAACGGGGTGTACGCCTCGTTCGTGATCTACCTGGTTAATCTGTACATCTTCAGTCCGGAGTCCTTCCGGAGAGAAGGACAAACGGCCGATATGTACGTGATCGGGACCGCAATGTTCACAAGCATCATTTGGGTGGTCAACGTGCAAATATTTCTCATATCGCATTACTTGACTAAAGTCCAACTACACACTATTTGGGGCAGCATTGTCGTGTGGTACGTGATCGTCTACGTTTACGGGATGCTGCCGGTGAGTTGGTCGGCGGGTAACATATATCAGCAGCTTCCTGAGATTCTCGGGCCTTCGGAGACGTTTTACTTATCGACGATTTTTGTGACGTTATTGTGCAATATGCCGTATCTTATTCACATATCGTACCAGAGGTGTTACAATCCGGAAGATCATCATGTTTTGCAAGAGATGAAGAATTTGCGGAAGGATGTGACGGATCGTAAGATGTGGAAGAAAGAGCAGTCGAAGGCGACGCTAGAGACGGACATCGGGGTGTCGGCAAGAGTGGATGCGAAGAAGCGGAATTTGAGAGTGAAAATGAGTAGGAAGTATTCGTCGATGTCCGTAATTTAAGATGTTTTATCTACTGATACTAAGTTGTAGTGAACATATGTAACAAATATTTTAAAGTGTTTTAACAGTTTTTTAGAGTATATGAAATCAATTTTTTCTAAAGTTTTAGTTGACGAATAAAGGATAATTTGTGACTATTTTGCCACAAAATGTCGCTTTTGATATGGGATAATAGGATTTGCGGGTCTCAAACAAGGATTTACCTAAATTTGCTCCAAAACTAGCTGATAGTCGATAAGTTAGTTGATAGTTGATAAGCTAACTGTTTACTAATAACATAGCTAGTAACTAATAAGCTAGCCTATGAATAAATTATGTATGGTAAAAACAATTTTATGAATATGTAAAATGACCAAAAATGGTTTATCAGTGTTATGGTGGAGTGGATAAGGCTTGGGGGGTTCATAGCGTCTAATCCGGGTTCAAATCCCTTCATGCGCAACCTATGGACATTTATCGAGGGGAATGCTTTCGGCCTGGTATTGCCGGAGATTATTGGAAATCCAACCAAAGCGCAAAGCACTTAGAAACAAAAAACCAAAGAACCAACAACCAAAACAGGGTTAAAGCCAACGACAGGTATCGAGTGGAGAACAAGACCACGGGCCTAAGCAAGCCCAACCTAACCAAGGGCCACACCACGTCACGCAACATCAAACGACATCCGCTTTTTCTTCCAAGCAACTCACATGAGCACAACCTCCTTTATCTCCTTAACCACTTGATCCACCGTTCTTTGACGCTTTTGAAAAATACGGTAGCTCCTACTCTCTTTACCTTGCAAATTTTTTGGTACGTACCTTATGATTGGAGTACATCACCAGCAAATTTAGTGATTTTACCATGTGATTGGAGTTGCTCTAAGACGTTACATATACAGAACACCAACCTAAAATTGACAGCAAATTTGGTGATTTTACCACGTGATTGGAGTTGCTCTAAGGCGTTACATATACAGAAGACCAACCTAAAATTTATCTTTGCATTATAGAAGAGAATTGATCTGGTGTATCTCGATGCATCTCACCCTAATATACATCCATGTGCATCCAACGATTAATGAACACTTCTCACGTTAACCTCAACTTATTACCAAAACACAATCATATATATGTGTGTGTCATTTATGTATTAAATTTCTTAAATAATCATAACAAATTAGCTATATGGTTTTAAGCTTTAACTACTACCTATCGCAAATTTTCTTTCACAACTTAAATTTAAACATCTCAAACTATTTGTTTTGTTTTTCTTTAAAAGAAGTTTGTGATGAAATATTTTAGTTTTATTTTATCTTAAATGAGCATCAGATTTATAGTTTACAAGTATGATATTTTAAGATGCATATTCATTGGAATAATTTTTGTTTTCCTTGTAACAAAAATAGGTGATTAAACTATGCAATTCAATTCAGCCGAGCCAAACTTGGGTTGAATTAGAACGATTCGACATGTTATGTTTAGCTTTCGGTAAAAATTGCCAAGAATGTAGTCCGGGCAAAGCCCGGATGAACCTTCTCCAAAAAATAAAATAAAAATAAAAAATAATTTGAACAATCCAATAATCAAATAGCGGATACCATGATGACAAAAAAGCCCAGATGAACCTTCTCCAAAAAAAATAATTTGAACAATCCAATAATCAAACAGCGGATAACATGATGTCAAGAAAAGGGTCTAAAATGTTCTTTTTCATATGCATATTCATGTGAAAGTAAAACTTGCTTTTTAGAAAGCGGTTCTATGTGTGTCCATTCAGCTTGTACATATCTCGACCAATGTAACTTTTTAATTTTCTTAAAGCATTTTTTGGGAAGCAAAGCATAAGAAGATAGGGGACAAGACAAATAAGAAATACCAATCAATAACAAAATTTATAAAGTGAAAAATAATGAATGTACATCACAATTCACTTGTTATTTTTTGTTTGGTAAAAGCGAGCCACAAACCTCCTCTTTCAACACATTTTTGAGTTAGAATAAGTAGACAAAGCTAGCACTATAGATTTCTTCAGCAACTACCATATCCCAAAATCCCTCCTTTGTCATGTTGCAACCTCTTCTTCGACTTGCGAATTGAACACGAAGCTCGGAAATTGTACGGTGATATCCCTGCATTTCGATCAACAAAATACATATTTATATCATCTACAAAAAACTTCTCTTTCTTTATATCATGATGTTATGGTATGACATACCTTAGATATGGAAGAGTCATTATTTTCAACAAGGAAGGGTTTTTGGTAACATAAGCATGCCATTCGGATTTATCTATCTTTCCATCTTGGTCTCTATCCGCCTCGGAAAATGTCTGTTCAAACAAAACGAAACAAATATAAGTACCCAATGGCGAATACTTGAAATCAATTAAACAAAAAATGAATTCATGAACTCACATTGTCCAGTATTATCTCAATGGTGTCATCAGTTAGCTTCAGCTCAGATTCGTGTAAAAGTGCGATTAACATTTGCTTAACCTGCAAATATAATGGATGATCAAATATGGGTTTAAGATAAAAGAGTTGTATTTATGGTGTGAAATGAAGATTTGGATGAAAATGAAATTTCAATGAAAAAAACTACTATATCATTTGTAGAAGAAATATAATAGTAGTCCCACACCATGTAATTATCGTAAAAGAAATATAATGTATGCAAAACCAGAATCGATGTACCTCTTCACGCTCAATGAATCCAGTTCCGTCCAGATCATAGAGCTTGAACGAGACTAAAACAGAAGCAAAGATATAAAGATCATTTCGTTTGCTTTGGAATTTCGATCCAGATTTTGGAATAATCAACTTACAGTCGATTTTGTCTTCTAGTGAAGCTTTAGGGTGGAACACGTTGAGTGATCTAACAAAGTCACCGAAATCAACGACCCCCTATGCTTAGCATCAAAAAGAGAAAAAATCTGCACACGAAAATTTTGAACCGTTGGAATATCACAAAACAAATCATACAATATGCAAATACAAATACAAACTTTTCGGTCTTATTCATGAATTAGTACTTCATGTCCACATAACTGAAAGTAAATTGGAGGAACATCATACATACCCTGTTTGCAAATATATTTTGTTCCTTTCTATCCTTGAACAAAGCTAGAAGGAATTCTTCCTGCATATATGTCAAACATGTAAATATTTAGAACATCGTTATCTACACAACTATAGATGTGCATGTTTGGAATGCATCTGAAACTCGGAATGTTGACATAAAGTACCTTGGTAATTACGCCATTGTCAATCACGGAACTGCTTATGCTCTTGAATAGCTCAAATAGCGCTTCAACTTCACTGACACTGACTGCAAAGAGAAAGCGGTTATAAATAAACACAAACAAGTTTTTCTGTTTCAGATCAACCACAAGGGTTGTGGCGTAGTGGTTAAGGCTCTGGGGGGATGTGGTGAAATATCCCATTTGTCCAGGGTTCTATTCCAGGTGTGCACAACAATTGTGGCCACTGAGTTATTAGGGCATAGCCCAAGACACCCTTCCAAAAAAAACAAGTTTTCAGATCACCGTACAGAAGATTTTCAAATCAAAACACTTTGTGGAAACCGAACAAGTTCCAATCAAGGTGGGCAATGATGACTTACAAGCTGTTTGGGAAGCAAGGGGCCGGGGGTCTTCACGCCAGATAGGCTTGCGACCCCGTTTCCCCTTGGCCGGGGTGGAACAGAAACAACCCATTGAGACAGGTGTGCGGTGCAGGTTAGAAGCATCGAAAGGATTCTCTGCTATCTATCAATGAGATCATCTCAACCTACACAAAACCATAATACGGAAACCAAAGAAACAAAAAATAATCGGTCACACAATGACTATTCAAACGGAAGATATTATATTCATCAAAATGATCACATATTGAAATGTTATATATAGCACCAAAGCTTAAAGATAACACGAACAGTTCAATTAAAGCGTTGACACTTAAGACTTAGGAGGCGTTTAGCGTCATTCTTTCATCAGACACAAGGTCAAAACTCGAGCAAGATTTAATGTTTTGCACACAAAGAAACAAAAAGGATAATTGATCGATAATAATAAAGGACTCCAAAATATTTAGATATCCCTTTTGGGGGAGGGGGATCTACATTAGTTCTTCTAATCTTCATTTTACAAATAGCAGACCATATGAAATAGAATCATATGGTCTAGAAATAGAAACCAAAATGTAAAATGTTTCTACATCATTCATCAAAATTTTCGATTAAATATCGTACTCCGAATATTTTAACAAACGTAGGTTGCAGATTTCTCAATAGAATCATTTCTAATCACTCCATGCTTTTATTCACCATGATCTAACCCATTCCCCCCAATACTAACAAATGGAAAAACAATCATATAAACAATTTTATGCATCCTTGATGAATATAAAACTTCTTAACATAATCAAAATCATATAAATTTCTCTTCAAAACATAAACTTATCACAATCCTCATCTTACAAAATTTCCATAAATTGAGAGAGAGAGAGAGAGAGAGAAACTCCCTAACATTTTAGGGGGTTTTTTAGGGTTACAATGAGATGGAAACTGTTCAATTCTTATACAAAATCCACAGATCCAAAAACCTTCCACCTTTTCAGACCATCCGCATTGGTCCGGTAAGGAAGGCGTCAAGGTTGTTGGTACCGGTCGGTACCTCCGGCATCACCGCCGAGGGTAACCGGGCATGGGAAAAAAAATGGCACAACCATGCTGGTTGAAAAGGCTACCCACCCCACCCCACCCTCTCTCTCATTTCTCTCTATCTCTCTCTCTTCTTCTTTTTTTTTTTTTTCTTTTTTTAATTAATTATTTAGATTGGTATGGGTGTGGATGAATTGGTAAGGTGTTGGTAAGATAGTGGAAAGCTGATGTGGCGCTGATATGGCAGCTGGTACCATTGGCAAGCAGCATGACCACTGTGGATGGTCTCATAACGCATGCTTCCAAAAAACTGTTTAACGCAAAACTTTAGGGTGTGTCTGGTTATGGAAAACCGTCTTCATTTGATTCCTAGAAAACGTTTTCAGAAAACGGATTTGAGTTTTCATTTCCAGATTTACATGAAAATGCGGAGTTTTCATTTATCGTTTTACAAAAATCAGAAAACGCATTCAGAAAACTGTTTCCTAATTTACATAGAAATTTTTTTAAAAAAATACCATTTTCTTGGAAAACTTTCAAAAACTAAACCAACCAGAATTTTCATTTCATTGTAAAATTTTCTTAGAAAACCGGAAAATTTTCCACAACCAAACGTACGTTTTAACATGAAAAAACAAAACAAAACAATTGAAAGAAACGAAGATCATACCAATGGTGATAATTTCAAATGTATGATTAAACACATAAATGAATGATATAATAATTATAATAAAATGTATACCGGCGGGGATGAAACCCAATCGGAGAGATGGAAATTCCTGCAACCGGCGACTGGAAAGGGGAGGTTAATATGGAAGCTCGTGAATGTATTGATCTAATCGAAGCCCCTTAAATTATGCTTCGTTTTTCCTCTTATAAAACGCATACATATATACATACATATATATACATATAGGTTTCCCGATCAACATGGCCACGTGGATGTCACGTGATATGTGGAATTCCCATTTTGAGCTCGTGGTTTTATTTTTCTTTTACACGATGATCACACAAAATATGGAAATCGTTTTCCTTATTTGGATTTCTAAAAATATTTGGTTTTTTTGCCAAGTCGTGATTCTTGTTTAAAGCTAAATTAGTAAATTTTATTTTATTTTCTTTCGTCTATTAGTTATGTAACTATTAAATGTAAAGAGATGGCCGTTACGATCGGTTACGGCCTGGACCGTCGGCCAACCGATTATGCAAGGATCGGTTACGAGCCCACCAGTTACGACCTGTTCGGTATTCATATAAACATGGCCCGATCCAGTTTTTTTATAATTCAACTTTTTTTAAAAAAAAAATTAGCCATTGAACTGGTATAATTCAACAGTTACGATCTTTTTTTTTTTCATTTTTTTAGCTAGTTTTTCGTGTTCTAACGTCCTCCAATGGTATAAATAAGATGTTTTCGGTTTGTGGTTGGATACCAAGTTACAAAACGTAATGAACATTTACAATTCTTGCAAGCTCGTCGTAATAAATGTATTTTTTTAATACATTTGCGTAAGCCAAATACCAATTATATAATTTATAATTTTAGTTTTTTTTTTCAAAAAGCTTGTCTTGGAATTTTATGTTGATTTATAGATTTAGTTTTGTATTTTTTTTTTTTTTTGTTAACTTTAGAAAACACACACATATATATAGGGGAAGTATCCAGGGCAAACCAATCATTTCTTACAAACTATGGAAATCAAATCTAAACCATCTATTTTTTCAATCTACAGTCATCATTAAAGGAGCGGTTACGGAGCGGTTACACCCTGGATGCCTAATTAACCACTTTTTTAATCATGGTTGTAGATTGAAAAAATGAATGGTGTAGATTGGTCCCCATAGTTTGTAAGAATCATCGGGTTTTTATTGGATACGACCCCTATATATTTTATACTGGAACCATAACCAGTTTGGGACTAGTAAAGCCAAAACCGACCACTAGTAATAATATTTTCCAAGCGATTCACATCGAGACCAGTTAAAGACTTAGTTCGGCCTATGGCCATGTCTAATGAAATGTCTAAATTGGCCATATGATAGTAAACTGCATTAAAATAATATTGGTTTTGTTCTTGCTTTTACTTTTACTTTTAAAAGTAAATTCTTAGAACTTCTTATTTTAGAAAATCTTTTGATAAAATTGCTGTTTTTAGACATGAACGAAAATAAAACTGATTTTATTTTGCTTTTACAACATAAAAAGTTCTAAAAGTTAATTTACAAAATAAAAAGTTTTGAAACTCCATTTACCAAACTAGAAACAGAAGCGCCCATGGGTTGGTTTTTAATACACTTTACTTCTTACGATTAATGCTTCATTTGATTAAAAAAATATCAAAAGTCAAAAGTCAAAAATTCAACTCTTTTTACACTTACTTCAATTCTCCAACCATATTAACCACCTAAATTTTGACCAATTCCCTAATTTAGGATTTCTTTTTTAAATATGTTTGAAAGTATCCATGCTTTAAACCCGATTAACTTAATCTAATTCGAAGTAATCAGTGTTTAATTGGGTCGATTTTTTTTCAAACCATTGGGTTGATATCAGGTTAGCGTTGTGTGAACCCAACCCAACCCAATGAAACCAATATTATTTCATTTTATGAGGATTGTTAAACGCCTATTCCTATGTGCATTACAAACTTGCATCATCACATAGTCTCTTTATATACTATACTTTAAATGTCTTTTCCATCTCTATATCTCATACATATATATGTTTGGTAAGTTTGAACATTATATATGTATAGAGGTGAGTTTATACGAGAACGTTAACTATTTAAGAAAACTTCATCAATTAACAAAATCATATGCAATTCACGCAACTTTGCTCATGACTATAAGTTGTGTAGCAAGTCACCTGTATCTAGTTTTTTCCGTTAATATAAAATCACATGCAATTTTATACATGAGCGGTAGTTTCTCTTGTTTTCTAAAATAGTTAGTTTTCTTGTTTGATTCTTTTCTGTATGTATGTGTGTATAGGGTTAAGTTCAAATGGGAACTCAAATTTGGTTGTGAACGTGAGGACAACTGAGAGCGAGTCACGTGTCCTATTTCATATTCAGTATGAATAAAACATGATTATTCAAACTAAATATTATGCATTATTCAAGGTAAATAATAGAATATTCAGACCCTGAGAATATTGTATTATTCAAGGTGAATATTATTCAGACTGGTGAATAATAGAATATTCAGACTGAATATTATGCATTATTATATTGAAGATGAATAATGCATAATGTTCAGTCAGAATAATCTTGTATTAATTATTCAAACTGAATATGCCATGTGGAGCACTCTCGATTGTTCTCACGTTCACAATGAATACAGTTATAGGTTAGGTTGGATTGCATTTTGGTTTGGTTGGGTTAAGATTTTTCAAACCGTAAATATTAGATTGGGTTATTCAAAACCATTCAACCTAATCAACTCAACCCATGAACCCTTATATTTAAAAGCTTAATTTTAATCTAAATAATATTGAAATATTATTTTAAGTTTTGGGTTAATGCTAAAATTAACCTATAATTTGTATGAAGATTTTAAAGGATATACAAATAAAAAAAAATTAAAAAAAAAACGTCTCTCATGGAGTCAAAAGTCAAAGTTGTCATCTTTTAGCCACAGATAAAAGATTAATAACCATCAATGACAGTAATAAATACTTGCATTCAAATCTTCATTATATCTTGCAAAAGTGTAACTCTTCAGTTTAATAAATATTTGCATTCAAATCTTCATTATATCTAGCAAAAGTGTAACTCTTCAATTTGATCTTTATGGTGTTATAATTCGTTATACTTTCTTTAGCTTTGTAATCCTTCTATTTTTCTAGCCTTTTGATAGAGTTGCCTTATTAAACGCTCGACGTCTTGATAATTTACAGTCATAAGGTAACAAAATAAACCAACTTATATATATAAATATTAACATATTTAGAGAACAACTACTTAGAATATTAAGGATTAAATTAATTGAAAAATTGTAAATATAAAGTGAACAAGTAGTTGATAATAAAATATCCAACACATAATTTCTTACTTAGCCAAAAGAAATGCAAATATTAGAGGGGTAGTAGTGTACACACAATTTAGTTAAGACAAATGACCATTTTATGTCTATCAAAAGTTTGCAAAAGATAACATATTAAAGTACCATTATAAGCTATAAAACAAATAAATTAGTTTGGCTATAAATACTCAAAACTTTGGATTTTGGAACATCCAACACATAAGTGAGCAAGAAACTCATGCTTGTAATCTAACACAATTGTAACAACCTATTTTTATATGGATAGAAAATCCGATTTATAAACTCTTTATAATTTGATTAGCAAGACTAGCAATAAGTTCCACCATTGTTTTGCTTTGATCTCATTGTTATTAAGCACTCTACTACTTTAGGCTATTGGGTGTTACAAATAATATCAGAGTCGATTTTTGTACCATCGAAATGATGGGAAAACCTCATTGAGTGTAATGAGTCCATAAGGATGGTTGTTTATAACATCTTAGACAAATTCTATATCACAAACACATCCTGAGGAGAATGTCAAAATTTTAAAGAAGGGAGGGGGAGTTTGAATCATATGTCCTACATAGATAGAAGTTTGGATATATGAACTCCTTATAAGTTATGAATATTAAAATAATAATTAAAAATAAAGTTGGATTGAATTTAGAACAAACACATATGAAATATATCTATTTAAATATTTAAGCACACAAGTTTGTAAAATGAGGATTTATAAAAGAAAAACCATTTAACCAATATTTAAACATACAATGATAAATTAAAGCTTAGTTATATGGTTAAATTATCATACAAGTCACCATCACTATACATGATGATCTTCAATTTGAGAGGATTTTTTGTTAAATAAATAAAACATTCTTATTTTATGTTAGACAAAGCTAATCTTATTTGGTGGATTCAATTTTTCATTTGAATCAAATTAGAAGTGCATGAAGTTGCTAATAAAGTTTGAGATGGGTGCTACCAAGAAGGGCATATCATTGGATTAGTCAATTTGTCAGTTTTCGATCTCAAATCATTCCATTAAGGTGATATGGATAACGAAAATATGTTGCCATTGTTGAGGGCTTAACTATCAAGTAATAAGCATATATACGTACGAATTGGGGTCTTTCATTGGCGGTATCTTAAGGCATGTTTAGTAGCGACTTAAAAGCTTCTTCGAGAGGCTTTACATAAAAAGTAAAAAAAAAAAAAATCAAATACCCTTTTGTTTAAAAATTATGTTCATACATTTTTGAAAAAGTTCTTCTAAATAAAAACATTCTCAATTTATTCGACAAATAAATTCTTATCGGATAAAAAAATCAACCAAACAACCGCATAGCTTTTTTTCAAGTGAATTCAACATATTAAGCTAAAGAATTGTAAATATTATAGTACCATAGTTTCATGTTATTTCATAACTTATATTATTAAAACAATGGTGCATCCGTGACGATTTTCTTTGAATTATTGTTGTAAATCAATCATAAAACAATTTTAGTCCTCTAATCATTTGGATTTTAGTGTCCCATTATTTTGATTCATTTAGGTCGATATTTAAACTTGAAGTCGATACGGAATTTTTTATTATATTAGACTTTTATATTTCTTAATTTATATATATTCAAAGAGGGAAGTTCATCTGTAAACTAATAAAAGGGCGTAAACCATGTAAACTAAATTAACTAATCATAGTTGTTGATTAAAAAATCAAAGAAGGATATGGATTCATAAAAAATAGGGAAATGTGAAATATATAGTAAGTCAATGATTATGGAAACATGGAAATGTGAAATATGGAAACGTTTTTTTAAAATCAAGGGTGTGGATTAGGTTACACAATTTACACCCTTTTATTGGTTTACACATAAATCTCCCTATATATTTAAATTAAACCATTTCTATATAATTGAGTTTAAAATTAAATAAAGAAATGCAATAATTTGTATTAAAATAAACAAAAGACGGTGGGTGGTTTTTAACAAAGAAGAAAAGACGTGATATCCTTTAGCAACAATAATAAGGTCTTTTGAATATTTAATTTTAGTAATAACTATTTTAGAGTGCTTCTTGAATTAGACAAAACAAAAAAAATTTCAAGATTTAATAAACGACGAAGATATGTTATTATAATCTAAGTGCATTGTGGTCATTGTTTTAAAAGGCTTGTTATAACTATCCTCATAATGCATAGAGGTGTAAATGAGCCATATCGAGCTGAGCCGAACTCGAGCTTGGGTAAGCTCGACCTTCGCTTGTTTAAGTTTATAAAACTTAAGTCTGATATTGGCTTATTTCAAGGCTTATGTGTCGAGCTCAAATTCGTCAAGGATTTAGCAAGCCTGGCAAGGCTCAAGCTCGAGCTCGTTTACCTATAAGGTTGTCCGCACCCAACTCGGCGGTTGGCAGCAGCTATACCCGCCGAGCCCAGCGGGTTCGAGTGGGTTGGGTGCGCGCCTGAAGGAAGCCAGCGGCTTGCAGCCTTGGCGGCTTGTAGAACCCGAACAAAAAGTGAGAGGGATGTGTGTGTGATGTGTGAGAGGGTTGGGTGTGTGTTGTAGAGGTTATGGAGGGTAAAGAGAGGGTTGGGAAAAAGCTGATGTGTCAGCTAATGTGGCATTAAAAAAGTGAGTGAGTTGAGAGGGTTGGGTGTGAGTAGCCTAAGTCAACACCTAGAAAGTTTTTTATTTTCTTATTATTTATTTATTTATTTGTTAGTTTTATTTAAATTATTATTATTTTTCTTGTTTATTATTATTATTATTATTATATAAACCTAGAGGAAAGTTCAAATGAAAACTCATTTTTCATTGTGAACGTAAGGAGTACTAAAATTATGTCACGTGGCAATATTCAATCTGAATATCATGCATTATTCAAAGTGAATAAAGACGCCTAAGCTTTATTCACTCTTAATAATGCATGATATTCAGAGTGAACATTACCACGTGTCGCGATTTTAGTGGTCCTCACATTCACTACCAAAATTGAGTTCACATTTGAAAATAGCCCTATAAACATGTATTTTTATATTATATACTAGTTAATGGCCCGTGTAATACACGGACGATTTAAACATATTGTTTTAGATTCTAATAAGAATTAACATTTCATTATAAAATTCACAAATAATTCACCACAACCCAAACGTAATATCCAATTAACAATATAAATATGACTTTGTTAATTGATAAAAGAAACATTAATGATTTAGTTTAATAATAATCATTTAGGAAATTATATATATAACATTTAAATTACTTTTCTTTCATTTTTTTATTCAAAGCTTTCTTTGAAATTGAGTAAGTAGAGAATTATTATTTATTAAAATAATTCTAATTAATCAACGATTTAAATGAAAAAATTTACTCTTACTTTATTATTAAATATTTTAGTCATCTAATAGTTGTTAAAATATCTGAAATTCTTTTGTTGAAAGATTTGGATTTCGTGAATGTTTCTAAAACGGGAGGGATTCTGAAATAAATTATATAGTGTTTTTGATTTGTAGGGTTTTAAAAAAAATTATTATTTATAAATGATCTATAGAATTAGTAAGATTAAAAGGATGGAATCTTTAAATTTCAATAACATCAACAATAGCGTTTTAAATAAAATAAACTTTTATTATTTATAAATAATCTATAAAAAATTTAGATTAAAAATAGGAATCTTTAAATTTCAAGAATATCAACGATAGAATTGTAATAAAATGTAAACAACTTAATTTATATCTATTCTTCATATTTACTAATATAAATAAATTATTCAATATTATACTCATTTTGAAGGTATCGTCGAGACGATTATAAGGGTGTAATTTATAAAAAGAATAACAAAAAACTTAAATGGTTTTAATTCATATACATTATTTACATTTATTTGATAAGAATGTAAATGAAAATTGAAAAACTAAGGGGTAATAAGTAATTTAATCAAATAATTATAAGGATACAAAATGTAAATTATAAAAGGGAAACTAATAAATTAATGAGAAATTTTAGGTATGTAAATTTTGAAAAAAAAATGGAAATAGATTATGACATCATCATCATTTGATAGAATTTGTTTAATTGACCAATGAAATCACTCAATTTCATTTTGATGACATCAACAAAAACCTTCTTTTAATATATATATATATAGATTAGTTGAGGCTGGTTTAGGCTTGTGGGCTTAATCATAAAAGCTCGAGCTCGTTTATTAAACGACCTTAAAATAAAGTTTGAGCTTGGCTCGAGCTTTTAACGAGTCGATCCCTAATAAAATACGAAGAACTCAGATCGCTTACACCCCTATGCGTCTTAATTTAAGACTCAAGTCTTGCATCAATTTCAGCATATGGTACACCATGGCCTAATATGCAATTTTTAACATGACAATTGATTTTTATTATGTTGCATTTGTTAGTTTTAAATATATAAACTAATTTAAGTTGTTTGTTGTCGTTAATTCATGGAGCAATAATAGATAATATATGTATAGACTACGAATTATGTGAGAAGTTGAGTTAATGTTGAGAAACCTATTAAGTGAATTTGAACTCTTCATCTCTTTTAATCCCATGTCTTCCAATGAATTGCACCTTAAAAATAAATTGATCTGGTGCATTTTATCTCGGTCCACCTCATCCTAAATTCCTAATGTGCATCAGACGGTTAATAACCACTTATCAAGCATCTTATTATTAAGTCAACTTCTCACCGGTACCCAACCTTTATACGTGTATATAGACAAAAGTTCGATTGAAAACTCATCTTTCATTACGATAGCGAGGACAACCGAGAGCGCTACACATGTCTCATTCAGTATAAATAATAGAGGATTATTCATATACATTATTCATGATAAATAATACAACATTCAGTCATAAGTCAATTCTTAACAAACATTCTCACCAAAATCCAACCTTATATATTATATAGAGATTTATAGTCAAAAGTCAATTCTTGACAAACGGTATAGTCTTGCCATGATTTTAAAAGCTTAAGGTTTGACCTTGCCATTAAGCGCGCAACGTCTCACGTTATTTAGTATCATGATTATGATTTTTATATAAATTTTTAAAATTATGTTGGAATGATGAGCCTATAAAACATTTTAGTAGTATAATCGATTAGAATCTTCAAAAATATACAAATTTGAAATTGAATGTTATTAGTTTTGGACTAAACTATGTTTTTTGTCCCCTTTGTTCATTGCCATTTTCTTCGTGTAAAAAGTTGTTTCTTTCATAGTTTATAATTAATTACTATTTCTATTTTTATGACTAACTTATTAAAAAACTTGGTAAGTATATATTTTTGTCATTTGACATTTTATTTAATTTTCAATTACATGCATATCAAAGCATCAGTGGCCTAATGGTCGGTAACATTCTTAGGGGGGACAGTGGATGACATCTCTATCTACTAAGGTTTGATACATGGGGCGAGCATGTGGTGATACACTGGCCATGGATCGGCTTACGGATCGCTCCATGATCGTCAAAGATTAGTCGGGTGTCCGTATGGATCCCGATTGAATACTCCGTCGCATTCGTATCGAAACATATACATGAGTTATTTGCCGCTACAAAAGAATTCCAGTTAAACACTTAAAACTTATCGACTAGCACATGTCTCCTTTAATTAAAAAATAAATAAATACCCACGTCACCCCCCATGCAACAAAGTTTCTATCAAAAAGTGAAACCTTACCCCATCCCGACAAAGGTGATCCATCTCCACTTTCGTCGATGCCCCCACATACACTATGAACTCCATCACTTGGGTGAAAAATTGGGTTTAAAAATTGGGTTAATGATCATTAAAAGTAACTATTGAAATAGAAATTCATCCAACTAAAAAAATAGGAGCAAAGGGGGAGGAGGTCGGTGAGGACGTGAAATTGGATGGCGTTGCATGAACATAGAGAGAGTGAGGGAGGGGTGGGTTCAAATGTGAACCACTTTTTTATTGTGAACGTGGGGATAACTGAGAGCATGACACGTGGCGGATGACTACGCGCCACGTCAAGTCCACGGTGAATGACTAGGCACGATTCATGAGAGGGTATTGAATTAAAGAGGGGGACCACACTCAAAGCCGCCACGTGTCGTGCTCTCGGTTGTCCTCACATTCACAACCAAAAACTGGTTCACATTTGAACTTTCCTCTATAGAGGGATTTTCTTTTGTGAACTTATTTTTTGTGTGAACTTGTGAACTTCGCCAAAAAGACGATTATATGATGAAATTAGTTCTTAAAATTGTTTAATAAGATGAAATTATATTGTATGATACATTTTTTGTTGAAATTGCTTCATATTTCGGTGGTTTTACGTGAAATCAAAAGGTTTCATAAAAATATATGAAACAGTTTCATAAGAATGGAAAAGTTACGTAAAAAATATCGAAATACGAAACATTTTCATAAAAAAATGAATCATATGATATAATTTCATCATATTAAACAATTTCATGAACCAATTTCATTGATTTAACCTACGAAATCGTCTTTTTGGCGAAGTTCACAAGTTCACACAAAAAATAAGTTCACAAAAGAAGAAAAAAAAAATATATATATATATATAGGAAAGTTCAAATGTGAACAACTTTTTGGTTGTAAACGTGAGTACGGCCGAGAGCGCGACACGTGGCGACTTTGAGTGTGGTCCCCCTCTTTAATTCAACCCCTCCCATGAATCGCGCCTAGTCATCCGTCGTGGATCTGATGTGGCGCCTAATCATCTGCTACGTGTCGCGCTCTAGGTTGTCCTCACGTTCACAACCAAAAAGTGGTTCACATTTGAACCCACCCCTATATATATATATATATAAGGTGAAAGTTCAATTGCAAACCACCTTTTCATTGTGAACGTGAGGACAAACGAGAGCGCGACACGTGGCAATTTGAAAAAATTTCGACTTAGTTATTCAGACTGAATAAAGCGTTATTCAGACTGAATAACACTAACATGCACTCTGATGCAATTGGACGCGGGCGGGTCAGCCGCGGGTCATCCGCGGGTCAAGCGTTATTCAGTATGAATAACACTAACATGCAGTTTTATTCAGACTGAATATGACTTGACCCGCCGTTTCAGATTGCCACGTGTCGCGCTCTGGGCTGTCCTCACGTTCACAACGAAAGGGTGGTTTGTATTTGAACCCACCCCTATATATATATATATATATATACAGGAAAATTCAAATGTGAACCACTTTTTGGTTGTGAACGTGAGGAAAGCCTAGAGCGCACCACGTGGCAATCTAAAATTTCGTCGACTAAGCTTATGCATACTGCATAACACTATCATTCCGACTGAATAAAGCTTTATGCAGTATGCATAAGGCTTAGTCACACTCGGACGCGGGCGACTTAGCCGCGGGTTAGCTTTATTCAAGCCTTATTTATTTTGCATAATAGCGTTATGCAGTATGAATAACGCTAACCCACTAATTATGCAGGCTGAATAAAGCTTAACGCGGGAAAGTCAGATTGCCACATGTCGCGCTCTGGGCTGTCATCACGTTCAAAACCAAAAAGTGGTTCACATTTGAACCCACCCTATATATATCTATAGAGAGGGAGTTTCAATTGCAAACCATAAAAAACGTGCAAACTCATGGTTGTACACGTAAATCAATGAAAAATCTTTTGTAGAGTTGTTTAATATGATGAAAATGTTTCATATACTAAATATTTTGATGACATTGTTTCATATGAAGGTGTTTAATTACGTAGAAATGAAAAAGTTTCATAAAAACGAGGAAAAAGTTTCATATGAATAAAAAACACCAAAATATGAAACAATTTCATCAATATTTGATGTTTATGAAACATTTTCATCATATTAAACAACTCCATGAATCAATTTCACTGATTTTACGTGTGCAACCATGAGTTTGCACGTTTTTTGTGGTTTGCAATTGAAACTCCCTATATATATATATAGATATATATAGAGGTGGTTTCATTTGCAAACCACTATTACATTACAAACTATACAAACCACCTTATCCTCCGTGATCATGTCTACCGTAACCGCGAGATGTATGGCTAAGATTGTTCCTCACGTTCTCTTAAATTGATATGCTTCTCGTTTAAACCTTCCCCAATTCTTATATTCTTAATTTTAAAGTTATATTGAAAATGCTTGAAATATCCTATTCTTTTAAGTAATCATCGAAGGAAACAAATGGTCAAAACTTTCGAACGCATTTTCACATATGTCCAATATCTACAACCAAGAGATCTAGGGTCGGTTTACAAAATCTGAATCAAGAAAAGAGTAAACAAATTGTCTTTTGTGTTTTGAATTTTTTGATTTTATTTATTTTGATGTCATATATACATAAATTAATTTGTGTGTTAATAAATATGTTTTTATCTTTTTTAAAAGGTAAAAAAAAAACAAAAAACAAAAAAAATGCGAATATAGTCATTGATTTAACAGAGTTAACGAATAAGTTAATCAAAAGGGCTATAATAAGAATAAAATGAATACGATAAGGACTTATTCTAAAATAACATACAATACAGACTGTAGTTAAAAAAGTTATTAAAACTTAAAGGCCAAATCCATAGTTCACTCCAAAAAAAAAGATTTTAAGCTATTACTTTTGTTTTGATAGATTTTTCTAAAATTTATTTTAAAACAAAATTATTAAAGTTCAATTTTCGTAGAAATACATGTTTAAAATTTTATATGAACCTATACAACGTTCATTTTCTTTTTCTTTTTTTTCTTTTAATTTGTCTCAATATGAGTGTATGAGTATGACTATATTTTTAAAGGTAGTGCCTAATTCTTTTTACATTTGCTATTCAAATAACTAAAAGGATTTATTCTCACTAATATAAAACTCCTTGAAAATAGATTTTTTTTAAATTATTACACGTATTAAATATTTTAATAGTTTAATTAAAGTCTGAATATTTAAATTTTAAAAGTGAGAAGATCTTGAAGTTAAATGTTGCAATGATATCTGATATATTGGTTGAAGAAAACCTTTTGGAACGCCAAAAATAAGAGTGCAAGTAATTTTTTTGTATACTACTTTAAATTAAATTAATTCAAAATCTATTTTAAAAATTATACTTCTAAAAATTGTAATATATGTATACCTTTTATAGATGTTCTTTTACAAATTAAAAAATACAAATGCAATCAACTTTATTTCAATAACTAGTTTCTTATAGCAACTAGTTTGAGATGTATTATAAGAAATCTAGTCGTGATAAATGGCAAATGTTTTTCTACAAGTTCTAAAAAATACAGAAATTAAACAGCTATTTTTCTTTAATTTGATGTTTTAATCAAATTATTTTTCTTTCAATCACTGCTATTAATTTTATGAACCCGAAAGAATAACCAAAAACATCCATAATGATCAAGTAATCTCTAAAAAAATCTTCAAAACCCAAAAACTAAGTATCAATTTAACAAATCCTGCAAAGTTTAAATAAAAATTTTAATTAGAGGTTTTTTTTTGGGGTTAATGACATATGTAGATAACAAACTAATTATTTTAATCACATATTATCATTAAATTGTTTTTTGTACTTAATATACCATTGAACTCTCTCTTTTTGTACACATAATACCATTGCAAACCGGGAACAACCCATAAACCACCATCTTTCACCCAACCACTCACCACCACAACCACCGCAACTGCCACCACGAAACCACCACCACCACATCAAACTCCCTATTTGTGTAGTTTACCCTAAATTGGCGATGGAGATGGTGGTGGTGGTTGGATTCGATTTTTAGAGTTCGATTTCAGATCTATGGAGATTGTGGTTGTGGTGGTGGTTTGGAGGTGGTGATTTTGGTGGTGGTGGTGGTGGTGGTGGGTGAAAGCTAGTGGTTTACGGGCTATTTCCGGTTTGCAATGGTATTATGTGAACAAAAAAAAAAGTTTAATAATATATTGAGTATAAAAAATAGTTTAATGATAATATGTGATTAAAATGAATACTTTATTACCAGAATAAGTGATAACCCTTTTTTTTTATAGTAGTACAATAGACTAAATGGTACCTTGATAGTGATATGATGACATGTATCAATGATCACGTACTGATGGATAAGTTATTTCAAGTAAATTAATGAAACAAAAAACAATGAATATTCATATAGTTGTGAGGTTAATATTCTAAAAATCCTGTGATATTAAAATCATATTTTAGAAAACAATTTCATTAACGCAAATATAATATTTAAGCTCAACTACCAACTCATCATGAATACAATGGAATAATACCTTTATAGACATTTTCCTAGAGACTTATTTATTTATAAATTATATTATTATATATGGTTACGTTGCACAAAGATTAATTATATAGTTATTTTAAAATGTAGCATATTTATTTTAGTTGTCGGTATATTTATATTATTGTTTCTTTCCACCGGATATCATTTGTAGTATTTTAGACCAACCGTATCAGATATTGTTCATTTTGTTCACAGATTTATACTGACAGTTCTAAAACATGCATGATTGAGGAGATATGAGTATGAAGTCTTATATAAGAAAGTTTTTTGTTTCCCTATCCTCAACTAGCGTGAGATCTCACAAGTACACTAATCATATTTCCTTCGTCTTTACTAACTTAATTTTCCTTTTCATTCTTTATTGAAACTAGATGTGTGCCCGCGCGCGATGCGGCGCGAATAATCTCGACATTGAAACCTGAGGCGACAATCATGTTTTACCTTTTGTTCTATTTCTTTCTCTCGATGTTAAATTTTCGATATCTGTCATTTTATAACACAAATTGGATAGTATATAAATCTAGTCGATCTCGAACACAAAATATAACACGTTCAACTTTAAAGTTGAATATTTTGTTGAGCTTTGAACTTTAAAGTTAAATATTTATTGCGAAACGATTACAAATACAATGGTTTAATTTGTAAAAGAAGAAATGTATATTTTAAGATATTTTAGTTCACATGTGATCATTTATCTTATTATAATAAATGTTTAAATGAAAAAGTAAGAGATTAATAGTAAACTAAATAACTAATTATAAGAATATTAATATTAACTTCTAAACTTATAAATAATATAACTTTTAGTGTAACAATATATCAAAAAAAATTAATTTATATGGGTTTAAAATGAAAAATGAGTATGTGAGGAACATAAAACTAATTATTTCATATATATTTGTGATATTTAACACTATAATTAAATCAAAAAATATTTAATATTGGGCTCATTTCGAAGATATTGACGAGACATATACAATGATATAATTTGTAATAAAGATATGTACTTTTTTAATCCATTTTACTTCTTTTACTATTATTTGTGTTAATATGATAAAAGTTTAAAATGAAAATTGGAAAAGTTAAGGATTAAAAGTAAGCTAAAAGAGTAATTATAAGGGTACTAAGTGTAAATGTTGAAAAACGGTTATGTTGAACAAAAAAACTGTCAAATTGAGTTATTCTCTTTAATATATAGTATAGATTATTTGGAAAAATCAAACAATAATAACAAAATTTTAGAAAAACTGCAAGGACTAATTTTAACCATTTAATAAGATTCATTTTAGGTGTGAATGTGATTCAAGATGGTATGATTCTTTTTACTATGTGTTTTTTATATGTAAAATATATAGACATATTTTGTTTTACATGTGAAACTATATTGTTTTACATGAAAATTTGATTTGATATATATCATAATATAAATATATAATGTATCTAAATTACATGGAATAGTTGATTTCGGACCAAATTAATGTATCTAAATCCACCAAAACTTTAGGGATTTTGTTTATAAGTTTACTCTTTATTTCATTAAAAGAATAAAACAATAATCAAATAAAATGTCACGATCAAGATTCAACTTGGGATAGATTGTTTAAAAAAAAGGGTCCGATGCTTAACGAAATCTTATTCAATTCCTTTTTTAATCCTTGAAAACAAAGCCCTCATTAACATCCTTTGAATTTGAACCTGTTTCCTAACTTCTAAGCTACTCATTTAAATATTACCATTAACAATGACCCTTTTCTCCTTATAAGTTATAATACAACTCCTCCTAAAAACCCACTCTTGATTCATACCAATCACCATCTTTCTCCTCTGAAATAAGCACTTTAAATCATTTCCTTTTTGGGTTTTGTTTAATTTCACTTATTTTTTGTGGGTTTTGAATTTAACAATTGGGTTTGCACATTTTGGGGATTTCTTGAGTTTCTTGATTTTGCTACAATGGAGGAGAAATATGAGCCATTGAAAGAGCTTGGTTCTGGGAATTTTGGAGTTGCAAGGTTGGTTAGAGATAAGAAGACTAAAGAGCTTTTTGCAGTCAAATACATTGAAAGAGGGAAAAAGGTATGAACTTTTAATTTAAATTATTGGATTTGATGGATAATTTATAGTTCTTTGATGTTTTTTGTTGGAATTGGGTGATGGGTTTTGTTTGATTGTATGTTCTTTTTTGCTGAATTGATGATCAAGATTTCAAGAATGAAGATTTTCTTTAAGTTTGTTGTGTTATTTTCACTGATTGAAGGGTTCACATTGTTGAGTCAACTCTTGTTGTTGACAAGTTTGGTTTTTGTGTCTTTATAAGCTCAGATTTTTGGTGTTGTATCATTGAATTAACACTAAAGTTTGATAAAGATTGAATCTTTTTTGTTGACTAGGGTTTGACCATCCCTAGTCAACCAAATTTCAAGATTTTGGGATTTCATCCTTGAGAAAAGTTTATGGGTTCTCTAGGAAAACATGGAATACAACTCTTGGCAATTTTTAGAATATTTGAAACCCATTAGGATACTCTCTAAAAAGAGCCTTTTAGAAGCTCGGTTTCAACATATATCGAGGATAATTGGGCTACACGACTACAGATTGCCCCTTAGAGTCGAGTCCCTAGAGCTCGTAGACTTTGGCTCTGATACCATGTCCCCCGGCTTTTCTTGGATTTTCTTGATGATTTGAAAACCCATTTAAGAAATTCATGAACTTGGAGCCTATGAAGTAAGAAACAAAGAAATCGTTAACTATAAGGATTGAGTTTAAGATCATAGGTAGATTAAGGGGCCGTTTACTTGACGCTTACCCGGTAAGTACTTACCGGGTCAATTTACCTTACGGGGGGAACATGAACATGACTACAATCTTACCCGGTAAGAGCAATAGCATGGACCGAAAGTCTTACCCGGGTAAGTGAGATCCACAACTCTTACCCGGTAAGAGCTTACCGGGTAAATTGTTGCATACGATAGCGTTTTAAGAGACTAAAATGTTGTACCATATGATAGGTGATAGTGTTCAATTTTACCGGCAAGCATTTACTGGGTAAGTGTTCAAGTAAACGGCCCCTAAATGTCATCCATTTTTGTTTTGTAATCGATTTAGGGAAACACCGAAACAGAGAATCTTGCTCCATGTGATTGAACTTAAAGTAGCGATTTTGAACGTACCCATCTCATTATTTCCATTTCAATAAAAATTTTGTTTTCTTGTCTCAGATTGATGAAAATGTTCAGCGGGAAATCATCAACCACAGATCGTTAAGGCATCCAAACATCGTTAGGTTCAAAGAGGTAATTCGTTCTTCTAGCTTGTAACTTGTGCGCCATTATAGGAATATTGGGCTAAAACCAATACGTGAAACCCCAATATCTCAAAGGAATCTATGAGACTATGATCATAAACTTTATAGAAAATTTGTGCTATTACGTAGAAAACTTTATAAACAAAACATGTCGTTTGAACTTTAATAAAAAAAACACGTGATTCTTGAAATCCCGATAATGCAGGTCTCATTAACTCGAACACATTTGGCTATAGTCATGGAATACGCAGCTGGTGGTGAACTCTTTAGCAAGATCACAAGTGCTGGCAGATTTAGCGAAGATGAGGTTTGCACACATTTCTAACTCCATTTTTCTTCGGTTTCTTAACAACTTCCAATCTGCAAGAATTACAGTTTTCGGAAATCTTGTTCTTGAATACAGGCTCGGTTTTTCTTCCAACAACTTATATCCGGAGTCAGCTACTGCCATTCCATGGTAAACACACACACACACAGAGTATCTTCATTGCAACGTGAATTATGAGAACCGTAAACTCACGTTATTGATTCTATAATTTCAGGAAATTTGCCACCGAGATCTGAAACTAGAAAACACTCTTCTCGACGGGAGTCCAACTCCCCGTCTCAAGATATGCGATTTTGGTTATTCAAAGGTTTAATAAAACTTAAAATGTCATCTTTTGAAGTAAAGTTTGAATCTTTATATGTTTTTTCCCCTTTTTTCGGTTCTTTATTTTGTGGTTTATTTTGTGCAGTCGGGTTTATTGCACTCGCAACCAAAGTCAACGGTTGGAACGCCGGCTTACATTGCCCCTGAGGTCCTATCTCGGAAAGAATATGACGGAAAGGTATTTTAGTTTTGTCGTGTACTTAAATATGATTTTTTGTTTTGTTGATTTTTTGTAATAAGATTGTGAATCTTGTTTGTGTTAGATTGCAGATGTTTGGTCCTGTGGGGTGACTCTATATGTTATGTTGGTTGGAGCTTACCCTTTTGAGGATCCTGAAGATCCTAGGAATTTTCGTAAAACGATCGGGGTGAGATCCTTTGACTTTCGGGTCAAATCTATACTATTATTCGAATCTCGTGGTCTTTATATGATGAAATCAAAATTAAGCTTGTAAAATGGGTATCACGCTTAAACATCCGTAACTTTTGAAAACCTGAGAACCAACTATTCATGTTTTATTCATAATTCGTGATACATATTCATGATGAATGATACATGAAATAGTTGGTTACTGGGTTCTCAGAATATTTACTGCTTCTCATTAAAACGTTTGTTGATTTTGGTAGAGGATCGTGAGCGTTCAGTACTCGATACCGGATTATGTGCGTGTTTCCGCCGACTGTAGACATCTTTTGTCTCATATCTTCGTGGCGAACCCCTCCAAGGTGACTCCTATTTTCGAAAAAAATGTCTCTTTGTGCCACTTTACAATAATATTTGTGGGATATATATGAATCTTGGTAAGTGAAATTTTTGGATTGTCTTTTCAAGAGGATCACAATGACGGAAATCAAGAAACATCCGTGGTTTTTGAAGAACATGCCAAAGGATCTGGTTGAAGGCGAGAAAACGAACTACGAGAACGGAAACCTCACGGGGTCGCTGCAAAGTGTTGATCAGATCAACCGGATCATACAGGATGCCAAGGTCCCGAGTGAAGGTTCAACCACCAGGGCAGGGGAGGCAGAGGTTGGCGGATCGTTGGATCCCGATGAGGAGGAATTCGACTTGGAGAACGAGATCGATGAAAGCGGAGATCACTCCAGCCAAATCTGAAGATTTTATCACAAATGGCTTTTGAAAATGTACCAAATTTGTGTGTAGATTTTAAATTTGCATATGATCACAGACTAATAATATGTAATAGACAATCAATGTTGAATCTACATTATGTTTACTTCATTGTTTTTTGGTGCCAAGGAAGACACTAACGATGGATTTGGAATAAAATTATGCTCGGTTTAATGGAAGTGTTCTCGTTGATCAACGGTTATTTGAGGGTAAAACAAAAGTACTCATGTCAATCACGATAGTTTAGTAATTTAGCTATCTTGACGTAAAGGAGAAGCTTTTTTCTCGCTCGGTTCTGTCTTGTGAAAGTCTAACTACACGCCAAGTTTTTCCGTTCACTCTTACGGAGGCGTTTGATTCACAAATTAGAATATAATGAAATTGGAATACATTGAAGTAATTTGACTTTTTAAAGAGTTGGAATAGAATTTAATGGAATCTGACTACATGTTTGATTGATAGAAATTTAATTCTTTCACTTAAGCCAAGAAATGATGAATTCCCTACATTATAAAATTCAAAAAAGTACGTCAAATTCATTCTTCAAAATAATCGGTAAGAAATTTGGTCAAAAAAATTTGTTAATCCAATTCTATCTCTTAGGGTTGTATTTGGTACAAGGGATTGAACTAGATGAAACATATCAAAATTGTTCCACGTTTGACGTTATATGCTTAGAACAAAATTCATTGTTTCACGTTTAAATGACATGGGCTAGTTCTAACAAAATAAGCGAAACAAGATGATACAACAAAAAGATTACCAATCTACCCTCATTTGATACATATAAAATCACTAAATAACGTTAAGGGGGAAGTTATTCAACCCAATCCCGTTGTGTCCAACACTAAAGAGACAACTTGTCATTTCCGGTTCTATTCTCATTCCATTCAATCTGATGATCACATCAAGTCTGTGTACTAAATGCTACTTTCACAAGCACAATACACAACCCTTGATCGGATCTCATCAACACTAAATTCAACATTCTTGACTTCAGACTATATATATAATATATAAACCCGACGACCATTTGGTATACTAAAATAACAATACGTCAACTAAATGGTTTAACGAACGTCTCAGCAAACTTGTGCATAAAATTAGAAGTCAAAAAGCATAGTCAAAGCTTTATATGGCTTCAAAATATACAGCAAATCCTCAAAAGACATACAACTACAAAAATTGCACATCTAATTCTCTCAAAACAGAAACCAAAGTTTAATGTCTAGGATATAAGAAATGATGTAAAAACGGAGATCATCGAAGAAATTACGCAACTCTCTTTCAAGCACCAATTACCTCAGTGGGTTCTGTTACTTCCTCCTCTGCAGGCCTCTCCATCTTAACACCAACATCTTCGGAATAATCACCATGGACCTACACATCAAAAAAAGTTGGAAAAAAAACGTTCAAAATCAGATGATAGGATGGCGGTGAAAAATGGGTTCAATTGCAAATGTAATTTGAATTTTCTTACAAAGGCTAATAATTGTAAAATATGAGATGAAGTAAAAATAACTTGCCTCCATTAATTTGCCAAGATCAAACTTGGGTGCCTTCAAGATCTTAACTTTGCGAATGAAAACATTCTGTAGAGGGTAGATGCTAGATGTAGCCTTCTCGATCTCTCTGCCAATTGACTCAGGAATGAACTTTTGCACCAGTTCTTTCAGGTCACAAGATTGTGCTTGGTTTATCATTATCTCCCTCATTTTGCGACGAATCTAAAAGATTCCAAAAAAAGATGGCAAAGTCGTTATAGTGAGCTTGAATAACAATCATCAAATGCAAGTTACGTCATGCGATCAAAGAAATACACTTAGTAATTTAGTTTGAATGAAATATGCAACTTCTCATACATATTCCATCTAGAATGGAAATTACCAACATGTTCAGCAAGTAACCAGCAAAACAACTTTAGTGAAAAGCAAAAAAAATTAACTATTTACCTGACGAATCTGGCTAGATTGTGCATAGCAGGTCCTCTTCACCTGGTTGGCACGCTTCTTGGTGAAGCCAATGCAGAACATCCTCAAGGTGTAGCTGTCTGTGGTTTTCACATCAACATGGGCCTCGATCAAGGTTTGCCATTTCTTCACGAGAGATCTCAGTTTGTCGGTAGTGAAGTCCATGCCCTATAAAAGAAAATCAAATAGAACTGAATATGCAGAAAAGATCATAGAAAAAGAGAAGAAAATGTGCGTTCACAGATGGTATCATACCCAGAAGTTGGTCAAAACGTTCTTCCCTTGAACATCCTCAGCCCTCAAGCGGATCTTCCTGTAGGCATGATCCTCATCGTTTTGAAGGTCAGCCAAAGATATCTCGAACACACGATGTTTGAGGCCTTCTGAAGCAATCTGTCAAAATAATTACTTTCAGTTTCTATTGCCTTGGTCCATTCACACACACAAACACAAACACACACACACACACACACACACACACACATATATATATATATAAAGTGCTACAACCTTTGAAAGATTATGTTTTAATAGTTTTAGAGTGTCCAGCATAAACATTTGTTTCAAAATGAGGCAAAGTTATTAGTACTTGGAGAGGCCACAACCACTAAATTTTCAAAGAAAATGTTCCTATAGGCTATAACTGCATTTTGTAAAGAGAATATGAAGTCCCATGGGAACTTGAAAGGGCCAAAATTACTCATTTTTTCAAGAAAATGGATTTATATAACTGCATTTTCTCAAGAAAATATAAAATCCCAGGCCAAAATCAATAAAATTTTTAAGAAAATGGATTCCTATAACTGCATTGTTCTCAAGAAGATACAAAGTCCCATTGGAAAATCTGAAAATTAAAAGGGCTAGCATCTGTATAGCTTAAACAAATACTCCACAAACTATAGCTTAAGAAATGGGGTAAATAGCAGTCCCACTACAAATTAAGACAAAAAATTTATATAAATCTGTGTTTACTTCATTAGAAATCAAATTTAAAGTCATTACATGCAAATTGCTAAACACTTGTATTATCAAATTTATTGTTATTTTGTATTCTTAAACATTTTAGCACAAATCTTCTTCTTTTATGTATAGAACTGTTTGTCCTTTTAATCTAGTCATCCATCCATTTCTCTAAAATAAAAAATATATTCATATGATTATGAAACATAAAGTAGTGCTTTTAACATCACAATCAGTAAACAACAGATAAAATAACACATCAATCAAATTAAACCAAAATATGTTCCAAAACCATCTAAATACCCAAAAAACAACTTTTAACCCCAAATTTGAGCTCACTAAAATCAGTTCACAAAGAAACAAAAGGCACATCTTAAAACTAACAATGGATGAACAATGAAATTACCTTTGTACCCTGAGTACGTGTAACTAGGGTTTTTCCAACATTTCTAGTGCTGAACAAAGACGGAGCCTTGATATCATACCAATCCTTCTTCGAAAACGGATCAGCACTAGAAATTAACAACATGAAATCATTAAATCATATAAACATAAAGAAATCAAATCTCAATTGATTATAGAAAAGAGAAGAAAAAACTAACGCTTTCTTCTTTCCGCCCTTCTTTCCCTTGGAAATCCGCTTGTTCTTTCTGCAAGATTGAAGAAATATAGATTATTAACAGATAATAATCCATTATCAAATCGAATGAATTCAAATCAGAAAGAAGGATAATGGAGATAGTAGAGTGAAGAAGAGATGATTACCCAACCGCCATGGTGAATCGAGAGAGATGATGCGAGAAGAAGAGATAGAGAATGAGGCTGCGGAGCTGATCAATTTAAGCACTGCTGCTGTTTGGTATCATCAGAAACCCTAATTTCTATAGGGGGTGTTTTATATAGTTTGAGATATGTTACATGTTTACCCCATTAGATTTCAACTTTTGTTTCTTAAGGGGTTTTATTACCTTGATCTTTTTGTTTTATACATGAAATGCCCCTTAGACAAAGATGGTGTATCAAACACCGGGGTTGGGTTCTAGTGAAATAGAACGAAACGGGTATCAGCCTTACACCACCCGGTTGCATGTTCGGTTCTTAATGTTGGTTGAATTTGTTTTTCGGTACTTTGGTACCGATATTTTTCCTTGTTAAACCCGGATCGAATCGGGAATAGTAAAGGGTTGGTGTTCGTTCATATTCCAACCTTTATCCTTTGCATGTTTAAACCATATAACAAATATTGTTGTTAATGTTAAGTATTAGTTGTCTTTGTATATAGAAATTGAAGATGCGACAAACGAACAAAATGAAAAAGGGAAAGAGAAAAACAATACCGAAGATTAAGTAGATTGTTAAACTTTTGAATTTTGATTGTTGAACTTTTGGTTGTTACGTTTTTTATTGTTGAGCTTCCTATTTCCAGTCCTAATTGATGTAATTTCCGAACATTGAAGCCGAAACTGAGCTAGTACCAACTTCAAAATTACAATTTGGTTTTCGATCCTCGATTTTAGTCCCAAAACGAATCGATATTACTCGGTTCGGCACCAGTCCATAACTGAACCCACCCTTATCGTACTCCCACCAATACCACATACCTTTTATTTATGACCTTTAACTTTTGTATAATGGGTGAAATGACTCCTTACAAAAATGTGTCTTTTAACTACCAATATTCATGCATATTCCAAAATAAATAAAACCACCATAAAGCAAACAATAAAATAAAAACGTGTCATAAATAATCCTTGAGCTTCTCAAAGCTCTATTAAAAGCCATTGTTGTTCTAACTTTTTACGAGACATAACGTTTCATTTCTCTTGCTCTCATGGTCCCTTCCACTAATTTCCTTCTAATACTCGCTATGTCCCCCTTACGTGCATCATGTGCGAGTGCACTTAGCCATTTTCTCTAAAACCTACATAAGTAGCACATGTTGAGTTTAGGTAACGTACTATAAAATTTGATCACTTTTTTGGGAGGTCGTTTAACCCCCTTTTATCAACATACATCTGTTCCTTGCATGTAGTCCATCCTTTAAGCCAATTTTAAGAACCCTGTTATATAAATTGTCGCCTCAAATTCCAAAATTGGACACCAATCAAGCTCTAAAAAATGGCAACAAGTTCATCTTTATGTCTTTAACGGCACATACAATGTGGTGGTAGCTCCACAGTTCATATGAGCAAATCGATGTCAAATAATATATAATGGTAAGCTTATAGATGCTTTATCGGGCTCCTGTTTCACCCTTATATTGATAATTTTGTGTAATGAAGTTTTTCCAACCACCTTACTTTGAACTTCCTTAAGATGATTAACTTTCGTATCTTTCATAGTGGGATGTTCACAAATATGACTCGTAAACCTCTATACTTGGGTTTAGGGGTGGGGTGGGGTGATGTAAACTTTTTCTATTTCGTTGACTATGATGAACTTTTTGTGCATGAAACAAATTTTAAGATTGAAGATATTAGATACTAGGATGGATGGTATTTATTCTACCATAGTAACATTTTTATGAGTGCTAATCATGCAAGCTTTACAGAACATGACAAAAATTACCCTTGCGTCCTATGTATGCGGGGCTTACGAGCCCTATTAGACGAAAGTTAGCAAGAGGAACTATGGAGGTAAAAAAGTTAAACACCGGGGGTGTATAATACCAAATCAAAACAATAATGACTTTTAGCAAGGTTTTCATCAAACCTCAATGATATACACACACACAATTCGTTCTAAAATAAAATACATAAGGACACAACTCAACAAATGTTCAAAATGAATGTGATCAAATGATTTATGAGTTAGACATGATTATTGTTAGTTGTTAAATTTTAAGTGTTGTCAATCGTTCATAATAAAGACTAAGAGATTATCTTAAATGGAATAAAAAAAATGTCTTACAAATTTATATATTTCAAAAGTCGTATAAATGAAGCCATCTTTAAGTGGAATTAAAAGAAATGTTATCACTATATGTTTCAAAAGTCATATAAGTGAAACTATCTTTAAATGGAATAAAAAGACTCTTGTTACAAGCATATATTTCAGAAGTCCTATAAATAAAGTTATCTTTAAATGAAATTGAAAGAAATGTTATAACTATACGTTTCAAAAGTCATATAAATGAAATTGTCTTTAAATGGAATAAAAAGAAACGTGTTACATCCAACGTCGTATAAAGATTGTCTTAAACACAATTTTAATTACTACACATCACATTTTCTATGCCAATCATTAAATCAAGTTTTAACGTGAGTCGTTGATAAACTCATAACCAAATTTTGATATTTTCATTTGAAGCTTGAACACACTTTGTCATTTATTATAACCAATATGATGAAAAATGAACGAACATTAGGATAAGATACACCAAACCAGTTTCATTTTAAACCATAATTTATGAAAGATCATTTGGTTAAAAACGACAACGGTTTAAGGCTATGTTTGGCAAACTAGCTAATAAGCTAGCTGGTAGTTGATGGCTGATAAACTAGCTGTTGATTGATAAGCTTGTTAGTAGCTGATAAGCTAACTTATAAACAAATTATGTTTGGCAAAAACTAGTCTGAGTATGTAAAATGACCAAAAAGATATATTTGAATATAATAATTAATATTAATAAGGGTGTAATTAGAAAAAACAACAATAAGCTTCTCATAAGCTAGTCAAAGTAGCGTTTCAAAAAACTAGCTTCTGGTAGTACATATTTGGAGGGACTAAGGCTATGTGTATCGCATGCCAGGCTCAGCGGGCTCGAGCCCGCCGGGCTCAGCAAGCTGAGCGGGCTGCGGTACGCAACCATGAAGCTCGGCGGGTTGGGAGAAGAAACGGGTTGGCCACACCGCTCTTTTTGTGTGTGTTGTGTGTGAGAGGGTTAGGAGGGTTGAGGGAGGGTTTCAGAAGGTTAATGGATGAGTTAGAAAAAAACTGATGTGACAATCGAGTTGGGAGGGTTGTGATACTGATAGCCTAACAGCTAGCTTATAATTTTTGCCAAACACAGATCTAAAACTACTTCTCACACTTCTCATACAATCCCGTGTTTTTTTTAATCATAAATTCATAACCAAAAAACGATCAAATAGCTTTAAAGCAAACATGTCATGAGGAACCCATAAAGCTTCATTGACCAAAAAATCATGTTAGGTTCTTGAGATTCTTTTTTCCCATCACAACAACTAAAATAAATTTAATGGAAACAGACAAAATCGTGCATCCATTTTCTTTTATTTCCCATCAAATACGCATATATTATATAATCTTTCAGATCAATATCCTCCATGTCTCTGCAAATACTCACCAAATTTTCAACACTCGAATGCATTATTTACATAAAAACAGAGTCTTTTTTCCATTTTTGGTCAACAAAACTGTTTCCATCCTCCTCCAATTAAAAGCTTAAAACCCAAATTCATTTGAATTCCTTCAAGGGTTTTGTTCGTTAGTGATCAAACCCTAATGGGTCGAAGGCAGATCGACTCAGAGCCAACTCGTTGGGTATTATTATTTACATAAAAACAGAGTCTTTTTTCCATTTTTGGTCACCAAAACTTGTTTCCATCCTCCTCCAATTAAAAGTTTAAAACCCAAAATCATTTGAATTCCTTCAAGGGTTTTGTTCGTTAGTGATCAAACCCTAATGGGTCGAAGGCAGATCGATTCAGAACCAACTCGTTGGGTCTCATTGACCCTTCTCTTGATGGGTCTTGTTTCTTGCTCTCTGGTGTATATGTTTGTGACTACTGTTTTGAGACCCGATGAAAGCAGCGATTTTTCGTCGATTTCGGAAGCTGAATCTGTTGGAGTTGAAGAAAATGGAGGTGGGTGTTGCAGAGGGATCGATAATTTTGAGCTTTGGGGTGCTGCTGTGAAGTGGGGTTCGGATTTCAAGTTTAATTCGTCGATTGAATGTTGTGAAGCTTGTAAGGCGATGTGTAGTGGTAATGATGGGCCTTGTTTGTGTGATTCTTGGGTGTTTTGTGGAGATCGTGATGCTTGTGGGTCGAAATTTGGGAGGTGAGTTTGTGATTTTGACTTTTGATCTTTGACTTTTTTTTGGGAATTGAGGTTATCTGATACAATTGAAATAGGAAAAGGATGATCTAGTTGACAATTTAGATTTAATTTGATCCAAAGTATGAATCTTGAAAGCACATTAAGGTTGTAATTGGCAAAAATAAGTTAGCTGATAAGCTAGTACGCGTTTGGATGGACCATAAGCTAGCTTATTGAAACGCTAGTTGGAGTAACGTTGAGCTTTTTGTAGCCTTTTCCAGTTATCCTAAATATTAGTTATTATACTCCAAGATACTTATTTGGTCATTTTATGTACTTATAAGCTAGTTTTTGCCAAATATAATTTATTCATAAGCTAGCTTATCAGCTATAAGCTAGTTTGCCAAACACAGCCTAAACTCAAGATAGTTTCATGGGTTTTAAGGGTTTTTCTTGCAATTTATGAATTATTTTGCTGGAATTGATTTAGGTGTTGTTTGGTTGGTTTTCCATACAGACAAAACTGTCTGTGTGGAATGTGGATTAATCTGTGCATATAAGCAAGGAAGGTTTTTGCATAGACAGATGGTGTGTGTTTTTTGTTTAATTGGGAGGGTCGGGTTTGGAAAAGACTTGGCTTTGTGCATATCGTTCCCCCCTAGAGGCTTATTAAATAAGTCATCTTCTATATCATTAAGCCACTACCAAACAATCATATGTATAGCAGACTGAAATAAGCGTTGAGTCTCATTAAGTTTATTGTTTGTTTCATCGCCATAATTATTAAGAAAACCACTCTATTTAAATAAAGGCACCTGTTTACACAGTTACACCAATTACACCATTTCATTTTTCTTCACATCAATGGAATGAGACTCGAAGTCGTATCTTTATTTCTCTTTGCATCATATAAGGTGAAATGAAAAGTTTGAAATGATAAATGGCCTAAATAAATAGAAGCAATTAAGATTTCAATCTTCTGATTTGTTATGGTTGGTGAAATGAAGATGCGATTATGCATTTGAGTGTCCATGTTGATACTTGCATAAGGGGATGTTCAAATGAGAACCGTTAATATTTTGAGAACTTGGGTAGCAGCTACTCATGTTTTGTTCATGATGAATTCCGTGATAACATCCACATGGTTGTCAAAATATTTGTGATTCTTATTTGAACTTTTTACTACCTGTATAATCTTTGAAAGTAACTGTCACACTTTCTTGTTATAGTGTTGGTTGAAGAAACAACAGGATCCGTTGGCTCCGGATAAGCGAGAAGGGGGAGACAACATATGGACTTCTGGCCTTATATTCGGAAAAGGGGAGGTAATCTAACACATTCATAATATCTTATTCTTGGATTACAACACCGCCTAGTAAGGAATGTCTATGGCACCCGTTCCCAAAAGGGTAAATGGGTCAATTGTCATCACACAAAAAAACGGTTATCATTCTTATGCCCGGAGCTTGTGTTTGTGCATTTGTAATTTCGGCTTGTGAATTCCATGGACTCCATTCTTGTGCTACAAAAATGCAAGAATTTTGGAATTCTGACTTTTTAATGTCAAATTTATAAGCTCTGACTTCCGTAATTGACAAGAGATCTTTTACAATTTGACGATCAAAACATTTTCCTGTGTAGCATATATTTTAACTTCAATGTGGTTAACTGGTTATTAATCTTTTTGCAAAAATGTGAAGAATTCAAATCAACAATTTGAAGTTTGAAGCAATCCGTTTGACCTCAAAGTCAAATGTATAAAGATTTTCGATCTTTGGCTTTCGTTTGACGCCCACTTGCATCTTAATGCTACAATAAAAATTTGATTACATGTTATATCTTCATTTTTTCGTTTCAGGGAATCGTGAAATTGCAGACGCAATATGGCACTCTTCACATAAAGGTAAGTAGAAACTATAAAACCTTTCAAATTTTGCATCTCATGTTGACAACTTTGACTTTCTAGGTCAAATATGATATTTCTTAGATTCAAAACATCATATTGGGTTTACGTGAATTAATCATCGATGGTAGTGCTTATAAGTTATATAAAGTATAACTTGAAATTCATATGAAAATTGAAGTTGGAATTTTAGTATGTTTGATCTCAATAGCTAAAAGGCCATATCTTAAGCTAGATGGTGGCAGATAAGCCGACTGATAAATTAATGAACGTTAAGCTATCTTTGGCAAACTAGCTGATTGTTGATACCTGATAAGCTAGCTGATGACTGACAAATTAGCTGATAGTCTAGATGACGATGTGAAATTACATAAAAGGACAGGGTTTTTACTTTTTAGTGATTTGTGTAAAATGTAAGGGGTATAAAAAAGCTTATGGAGCTTACTGAAACGCTATTTGGTTTAATGTAGCTTCTCCCCGAATGTGCTCCACGTTCAGTTATGTACATTCTCGAGTTGTTGACAATGCGTCATTGTGCGGGTTGCCAATTTTATCGAGCCGAAGGTCGTGGTCAATCTTGGGATTCTAAAGGAAATCACTTGAAAGCCGTAAGATTTCTCGAACCCGCTTTCGAAATGCTTCATATGTCCTCTTTTATTCAAGAAAACCTTTTGTCTATTTGATTCATTTTGAATCTCAAAATAAAAACTTTCTTTTTCTCAACCGTCTTTATAAACGATCGGAAAACATCGGTTGTGATCTACGCCCTCTTTCTCAGGCGTCTTTTGGACCTCCGTTTGCGTTGATTCAAGGAACACTTGAAGCCGAAGGAGTCACGTTTAAGAAAATCCCGACGGAGGAATGTCCGATCCTCGAAAGGGGTTCGGTTGCGTGGATCGGTTCCGGCCCGGAATTCTTTATCAGCCTAGCGAATCACGAAGAGTGGAAAAAGTCGTACACGGTTTTCGGATACGTTCTTCCGGAAGACATGGCGATCGCAGAGAAAATTGCGACGCTTCCCACGATACCAGATGTTTGGAACAAGATTAACGTATCGGTATTGGAAAAGCCGGTATCTTTCTCGTTTAAAAGGATTAACAAAGTTTCGATGAAGAGTTAGGTTGTTTCCGTTACAAGTTTTTATCATTTTGACATCGAATCTATGGGTTCGTATTAAATAGAAGAAGCGTCTCACGCCTTCGTTTCGAAACTTGGTCGAAAGAGAAAACGTTTCATTTATATTTTTTGATTGATTTATTAAAGAGTACCGGTTAAATCATATTAAGATAGTTAGTTACATTAAGAGTTGTTTTTAGTACAAACACCAAACATAAAGGGTGCTTCTTGTTAACGGCAAGATACTTGAAGGACTTCCTAAAAAAAGATATCTAAGAGGGAATTAATCAAAGAGACCAAATAGTAAGTAATTATATAGTACAAGGACCAAATAGTGAACAATTATAAACCACGTAGACCGAATTAATAGTAAAAGTAAAATCATAAATCATAAGAACAAATATATCAATTAATTATAAACTATAAGGATACAAATTACAATTTCTAGAATGATAGGGATAAAATTTGTAATATGTGACAAACAATGGGGACCAAAAATATATTATAATAAAATTGTAAATCATATGGCTCGGTAATTGGAATTTGACATTTTTTTAGATTGTGTTGGTATGGTTCGGCAATCGGCAATTTCAATTTGAGATACTTTTTTGATTGCTTAGAGCATCTCCAACAGTATCTCTATTTTAGAGGAAAACCATATTTTGTTCTCTAAGGGTGCGTTTGGTGCACTGGACAGGGTGGGACAGGACAGGACAGGACAGTCCTGTCCTGCGTTTGGCGCGTCCCAACCTTGGACTAAGTAGAACACACTAGCACAAGACATGGGACAAGTGTGTCCACCCCCTTACCCATTGAACTAAGTGGAACAAGGAACTTATTGACCAGAATACCCCTAAAATAAGAAACCTAATTAAATATCCCTTCTTTTTTCTTCAACCGCTTTCTCCCAAACACCATCTCCTCTTCGATTTCACGACCTCAGATCTACCTCCCTCTCCGACGATGTCCGGCGACCTGCGACTGTTACTTCCGGCGACCTCCGCCTCCCTCTACGGCAATGTCCGGCGACTTGCGGCTGCTACCTCCGGCGACGTTCGACGTCCGGCGACCTCCGCCTCCTTCTCCGGCGATGTCCGGCGACTTGCGTCTGCTACCTCCGGCGACGTCCGGCGACCTCCGCCTCCATCTCCGGCGATGTCCGGCGACCTGCGGCTGCTACCTCCGGCGACGTCCGACGTCCGACGTCCGACGACCTCTACCTCCCTCTCCGGCGATGTCCGGCGACCTGCGGCTGCTACCTCCGGCGACGTCCGACGACCTCTGCCTCCCTCTCCGGCGATGTCCGGCGACCTGCGGCTGCTACCTCCGACGACGTCCGACGTCCGGCGACTTGCGGCTGCTACCTCCGGCGACGTCCGGCGACCTCCGCCTCCCTCTTCAGCGGAGGTTATTATGCATTTAAGTTGATTATTTATAGACTTTATCAATAAAACAATATTATATGGTTTTAAATTCTTGTTATTATGCATTTAAATTGATTATTTATTAATAAAACAGTAAAGTGGTAAACACCTCATCAGGGGTAAACTGGTCATTTTAACATGTTCTGGCTTGTCCTGTCCTATGTTGTTCTAATTTACCAAACGCTGGACACCTGTCCTGTCCTGTCCTGTCCTGTTCTGTCCTGTCCTGTCCTGTCCTGTCCCGTCTGCGTACCAAACGCACCCTAAAGTGCTTCAACAGCATCCCCATTTCTCAATCTCTAAAATAGAGATTCAAGGGAAAAACTCCAAATAAAAAGAAATCTCTATATCTTGGTTTAGAGGAGAGAGAAATCAGTTTTTTATTCAATCCACCAATGAGAATTCAATTGATATTCTTTTTATATAAAAAAATTAAAACATTTATTGGGATCATAAAAATAGTGAATATTTTAATAATATAATTGATAATGAAATCTTTATAATAGAGAATCTGTTAGGAGTGAAATGTGGTTTTATTTAGAGATTTTGACTTTTAGTTCTCTATTATAGAGAAATTATAGGGATCGTGTTGGAGATGCTCTTACGTGTCAATGAGGTGGAATTTTCCGATGCTTAAGGTTACGTAGTTTGAACAGCGTTACATTGGATCATACGGGACAAAACTGTTAAAATAACCTAATTGTTCAATGTTATTTAATACTATTTTATATCGTATAACAATTATAAAATAACATAGATTAATCAAACTATATTTAGATCACTTTATTTATAATGATTACATTATTTTTTAAATATGTATACAGGATTTATAAACATTCTAATACAACAATTGTAAATATATACATAATTTAAAAACTTTCCGATACACGAGCATTTGAATTTTAACGTTTTCATACGGTAATGAGTACAATCAAATGGTTCTGATTCATCAATGCAATATCCACAAGGCATAGTATCAAGCATTAGTCAAAATTCAAAATAATATCCATAACTTGATTCTATTTAATAGACATGAAACATAGACACATTTCATGGTAGAAAACGAATTCATAAAAAGGAAACATATTCAAAGATATCAACAACATATGCAAAATTTGTGGGAATACATTGATACATG
Organism: Centaurea solstitialis; assembly: GCA_030169165.1. Classification (NCBI taxonomy): domain Eukaryota; kingdom Viridiplantae; phylum Streptophyta; class Magnoliopsida; order Asterales; family Asteraceae; genus Centaurea; species Centaurea solstitialis. Next base: position 78,371,997 of record CM058044.1, read on the forward strand.
GTGGAAAGCATATGCAAGAAAATATCAACAATATATACAAAAATTGAAATCGACATGTATAAATATATCAAGCATGTACATAGCATATGTAAAAAAAAATCAACAACATATGCAAAAAATATCAATAGACTCTGTAGAAAACATATGTGACCATAAAGTCGCTCAAAATCAAGACCCATACGTCAGAATCGAAATTGAAATCGAGACCCATATGTTAGAATCAAAATTACAATTATAGATGAAGATCTTTGAGAACTAATGTTTTATAAAATAAAAAAAAAGCTTGCTAAAATTGTCTGCATATAATTTGTTGGAAATTATAAAAAAATGTTTGAAAGTTTATTTGATGGTATTAAATAGATTAAACATTTGAATAATATAATTAAAGTTAGCAAAACTAATAAAAGTATATAAATCTAAATTTTTATGAAAATCTTGACTTTTTGCCAAACTTATTGAATTCTCATAGATTTGTTACCTATAAATCTAAAGGGCTATTTTGGTGCAAACTCAAAACATAAAGGGTTACTTTTGCAATTAGCAAAATACTTAAAGGGTCATTTTAGTCACCGGTAAGATACCGAAAAGGGCCCATTTCGGCAAGCTTTACGGTCCAATGGACTTTCTAGGAAGCAGGTTAGTTGTGCACTTATGCTAGTGACCATATTTTTTACATGGCTATTTAAGTCATTATCTTTAGTGTCACACCCTAAAGCAAAACCCTCTCCCTACTACACAAAATTTATATTTTTATATTTACGGGTTTAACGTTAAGTTGAAGAAAGATGAACTGTTGCACCGATCTTAGTTACATTATCGTGCCCGTGATAAATGTTTTTCTTTCTTTTGTCATCCCTTTCAAATTCAACGAAAGTGAAGTTATCATACTATTTACGTCTATTATTGCTAGTGTCGTATTGTTATGTCTTGTCATGTCGAAATTGTTTTCATATTTCGTAACGATGATGGTTGACTTCTCTGAGGTTGAGTTTATAAGTTTAGCTACGTTCTTAGCAATATTATAAGAATCTTTGGCCTTTGTGTCTTGAGCGAAGCTCTTAATTGGTGGCTTTTGATGACTTTAGTATGCTCTTTTATTGTGATCATACTTTTATTAGTGTTTGTGGTATGAATTTTTATTCTCATTATGTTATTGGACAAAAAAGGGCTATGAAATTGTCAAATTGAGGAGGTTGAAGAGAAACTGCATGATCAAGAACCTTACATCCAAGCATATATTAATGGTGTTATATGTTTATTTTATTAAAAAAAGGTATCAAAATTCACACTATACTCATAAAGTCATGTGGAAATTCTTGAATGGTTTAATGTAAAATAGTTAGATTAGAAAAGTATGTACGATGATTGATATGTGTAAGAATAAAATATAGCCGTTTTGATAAATATTTTGAATCGATGTTCTAAATAACAAAACATAAAACATGTTACTATATGTATAATTTAATTTCAATGTTAAATATGAAAGTTTTATAGGTGTTACAAGTTGATAATTTATCTTTCATGCATATATATTATCTTGCAAATATTAGTCACAAAAAGTATACATTACCATATATTACTTGGACTTATATAAATTGCAAAAATTAATATCAAATGACATTATTTGAAATATATATAATATATTATATTGAAACAATCACAATATTCTTGATACTTGAACTTTGTGCATCAAAAATTATATTACAAGATCGATCTCTCGATGAAAAGTAGAGCTAAACGTCAAGTGGTCATTTGTTATGTATATCGGTAAATACAATCTATTTTAAGAGATTAAATGTTCAAACGTCACAAGACAAGAAGAAATACACAAATGCAAAGTACAACTTATATGATGTGGTTATATGTTTTGAATCTTTCAAAATTTAGAACTACATTGTGTTAGTGTGGACCAATATTTTCAACCCACCAACTTTATAGGTTAGCTCAACCGACAATAAAGTATGAGTTTTATGGATCGTATAAGTCCTAAACCATATACGGATTTTTCTGTTCTTTACTAACTGTTTTAATAAATTATAATATCAACAAGTGTACTATTTTTTAACTTACAATATAACATAATCGTTAGAACATATAACTCTTTTAAGCTATCAATGTAACTGTTGGATAGGATGTTCCAATCTTTTTGGAACCACTGTTATACTTAATGCTTTTGATTATAATGTAAACCAAGATAACAAAAATACATAGAGATAATAATGTGATGCATTATTTTTGTCCTAAAGGGTCGTTTATTTAAACACTTACTTGGTAAGCGCTTACTGGTAGAATCTAACACTATCACCTACCATATCAGACAATATTTAGTCTCTCAAAAGTCAAAACAGTATCATATGCAACAATTTACTCGATAAGCGCTTACCAAGTAAGATTTGTAAATCTCACTTACCGTGTAAGACTCTCGGTTCATGTCATCGCTCTTACCAGGTAAGCATCAAGTAAACGACACCTAAGATGGTCTATAGTTTTACATTCGCTTGATTAAAGACCCTAAACAACATAAGAATAGGCTCTAAAATTCTAGATGCCCCGTGTCCTTTTTAAAATTACACATTTAACATGCTAAAGATTGAAGTGAGTTTGTTTTGCTTATTTAGGATGCGTTTGTTACACAGAACATGGTGGATAGGACAAAACATAGTAGGTTTGTCTCATGCTTGGCGTGCACTTATGTGGAACAAAGCTAGAACTAAGTAGATCAGGAGCGAAACAAGCATGTTCCCTCCTATCCCTTGGAAGCAAGTAGAACAAAGTACGGTTTACCATTATACCCTTCAAGATATATATTGATATTCTTTTTTCGCGACAATTACCTCATGCTTAGGGTGAGCAAAACTCGACAAAATCCGAAAAACCAAAATTCCGAGCTACAAGACCCTCGATTCTACACGACCCACATAACCCGAGCTAACCCGATCTCCAAATACGACTTTTCGGGTGGGTTACCTTGTTTGGGTTGAATTTTTTGACCCGTCACCCATTTATGACATGGGTCGTGTTTGGGTTGACATATGGGTTCGTGGGTTGATCAACCAACCCGTCTATGACCGGTCAACCCATGAACCTGTATAGTTAAACGGGTTTTGTGGGTTGTATACGGCCTATGGTTGATCAATGCGACTCAATTAGTTAAATGGGTCGTGTCCGGGTTAAGGTTCTTTGACCCGCCAAACTAGAATCCACCAACCCGAACATGACACGATTGCCTCCCTCATGTTATGATTTTAAATTGACAACGTGGCAAAAAAACACTAAAAAATTTATTAGTATATGGAGGAGCATACGTATAAATACACCCACTCCACTTTTCACCGGAAAACAATTGAAAGAAGAAAAAATGGTTCAATTTCACGAGCACATAATCGGCGATCTCCTGGAAGACCCCACCGACGCCGGCGGCCTGGTGGTTCTCTCCTCCGGCCTCGGCGTCCACAAGATCATCGCCGCCCTCCTCCACCTCCACCACCCATCCCAAGGTACTCTTCTCATCCTCTCCGCTTCCCCATCCCAAAAGCACTCCATCCTCACCTCCCTAAACCCTAACCCTAACCCTAACCCTAACAACAACGAAACCACCAATTCTCCGTCGGAGATCACTTCCGACCTCCAGGCTCACCACCGCCTCTCCCTCTACTCCTCCGGCAACGCATTCTTCATCACTTCTCGGATCCTCATCGTCGATCTCCTCACTCGCCGTCTCCCGACCTCCGCCGTGGCCGGAATCGTGCTTCTTAACGCGCATTCGTTGTCGGAGACTTGTACCGAGGCTTTCATTGTGAGGATTCTGAGGTCGTCGAATAGGAATCTGTACGTTCGCGCCTTTTCGGATAAGCCTCATGCCATGGTCGCTGGTTTTGCTAAGGCTGAGAGGACGCTTAAGTGTTTGTTTCTAAGGAAGCTCTATCTGTGGCCTAGGTTTCAGGTATATGGAAGCAATTGAGTTATAGTATCTAACATTTGGAACTTTTGATTAGCCAATAGGTTTTTAATTGGGTTTAGTTTCTAAAGATGTATCAAAGTTGTCATCTTTTGTTAATTGTATGTTCTGAACTTAAAAATCTATCATTTCGGCATTGTTTGGTAGACCAAAAGTAGCTTATAAGCTAGCTTATGTTTTTGTGTATATGTTTGGATGGCAAAAAGTAGCTTATAAAGCTAGCTTTTTAATAAGCTACTTGGAGGTAGCTTTTTGGAGCCTTTTGTAGCTTTTTCCAATTATACTATTCTAAATATTAATTATTATAACCCAATATACCCTTTTTGGTCATTTTACATACCCATAAGCTAGTTTTTGCCAAACATAATTTGTTCATAAGCTAGCTTATCAGCTACCGGCTAGCTTATCATCTAGTTTGCCAAACATAGCCTTAGTGTACCAGAGTTCTAAAACGTATAATGTCATTCTTCTTGGATTCATTGATGTCCATGACGCTCTAAGCTTTATTATGCTAAATGGTAGATTTTTAAGTCAAATACCTACAATAGCAAAAAAGGTGACAACTTGGATACATTTTCAGGAACTAAACCCTTAAAAATACCGGCTACCGGATGAAAAAGCAAAGGAGTACATTATTTGGTCGGTTTTAGAACTCGGGTATAGTAAATGATAGATTTTTAAGTTCAGTTCATACAATTAGCAAAAGATAACAACTTGGATACATTTTCAGGATCTAAACTTGTTTTCAGTTAGATAATCGTCCATTTATGTCGTGTAAAGTTTGTTTTTTCATAATTCAAACTATAGAAACAAAATTTTGGTTCAGTATATGTTATATCTATCAAAAAGATATACATTTGTTTCCATTGTTACTTTCTCAGGTGTATGTATCAGAAGACCTAGAGAGGGATCCACCAGAAGTGGTGGACATCAGAGTCCCCATGTCTGCTTACATGGTGGGGATTCAGAAAGCGGTGATTGAGGTCATGGATGCTTGTTTGAAGGAGATGAGGAAGACTAACAAGGTTGATGTGGAGGATCTAACGGTGGAGAATGGCTTGTTCAAGTCATTTGATGAGATTGTTAGGCGGCAATTGGATCCAATTTGGCATACATTGGGGAAGAAGACTAAGCAGCTTGTTTCAGATTTGAAAACTTTGCGGAAGTTGCTGGATTATCTTGTTAGGTATGACCATTGATTTCAACATATTAAAAGAACGATAATCACTTAGGTTCTGTTGATGCATAGAGAACGATAGATTACATGGCAGCGAACTTACTTTTCGATATCTTTATTATGGTTTAGGTATGATGCAGTGACTTATTTGAAGTATTTGGATTCATTGAGAGCGTCAGAGAGTTTTCGCTCTGTGTGGATATTTGCAGAGTCCAGTTATAAGATATTTGAGTATGCCAAAAAACGGGTTTATCACTTCGGGATGTCAAAGAGTGAAAATTTGACTTCCCCGGCTATGAAGAGCGTGAAGTCCAAGAAGAGGAAGTTGGATGATAGCAACAAGGACCAAGAAGGTAATAATCCTGTATTCAGTTTTTTATAATTAATACTGTAAACATTCTTATGCTATGTGATCTTGTCAAGCGTATTTTGATATTTTATGTAGCTTAAGATGTTGATCTTCTAGATGGTGTTGTATTTTCTCTAGCTTGAAGCGTTTCTACTTCAAAAGTGGCCAAAATTTTTTATTTCTAAAATGTGTAATGTTTCTTACTATTTTCCAAGTTTGTATAATCATTTATGTGTGTAAATGTGTAGATTCTCTGGTAAAGGATGCCAATAGTAGGGTGGTTTTGGAGGAAGCCTTGGAGGAGGCACCAAAGTGGAAGGTCTTGCGTGTGAGTGAGTGAGTTCTGCTTTTTGTTCTGATCATTGAGATGATACTGTCTTTTATCTTATAGTTATGCAAGAATTATGTACTTCTAGTTTGATATTGACTTCTTCTAGAACTTTCACTTTTCTGTGTTTGTTGTATGGCTACCATTGGTCAATCTCATGTTGACCTTTTTGACTTACCTAATGCAGGAGATTCTTGAAGAAATAGAAGAAGAAAGAGAGAAGCAAGCTATATCAAGTGATGATTGTGTTGTTGAAAGTGCTACAGACGATAATGGCATTGTTTTAGTTGCATGTAAAGACGAACACTCTTGTGTGCAGCTTGAGGAGTATATCACGGGCGGTCCAAACAAGGTTCTCTTCATCATATGATTTGTTACGACTTGCAAGTACATGATTTATGACTTATGAGATTCTATACTTGCTGCTTTTTGTTGGTTAGTTATATTATAGGCTAAATATTGAAAGCTTCAGGTGATAGAAACTATATGAACTTGTTACTTGTTTTTTTTGTAGACATGATCTTTTTGTTTTCTTGAACAATTCTGGTTTCGTTTTCCAATTTCCATTCTAATTTTCTTTTGCATGTATGCCTTGCTTATTGTTAAGGTCATGCGAGGAGAGTGGGAAAAATATTTGCTGAGCAAAGTGCAGTTGCATGCTTTACCTAAGCGTAATAAGAAGAAACCCCAAACCACAAAAGGTTTCGGAGTACTTGATGGAGCGGCCCCTTTGACACCTGGAAAGGGAGTAGAAGGTAGTAGCTTAATAACACAAGAACACGAGGCATTACTAGCAGCAGCCACCCAAATAAGTAAGCAAGCCCAAAAGGGTATCGAAATAGTACAAGACGACCCTCAAAGTCATGAGGTCGGAAAAGGAAAGGGAAAAGGGAGCTCGAGAGGGAGAAACAAGAATTCCTCAAAGAACAATGGCAGAAAACTTGAAATTAAAGAATCTGAGTCCTCTTCTAAGAACGATGGCAAAAAAGTTGAAGTTAATTCAGCGAATGAGCATACGACAGCTGGCACAAGTGTTCTCAAGAAGCATGTGGAAGGGGCTGATGTTGAGCAACCGAGGAATGAAAAGCGGATTCCTCCGGTGCACTTTTATGCCTATGAAAGTGGCCAGCAAGTACTTGACATTTTGAAGCCGTCTGCAATTATTGTATACCATCCCGACATTGCTTTTGTACGAGAAATTGAAGTATATAAAGCTGAAAATCCCTCAAAAAAGGTGAAAGTGTATTTTTTGTTTTATGAAGATTCAACGGAAGTGCAAAAGTTTGAGGCCAGTATACGCCGCGAAAATGGAGCATTTGAATCCCTGATTAGGCAGAAATCAATGATGATGTTGCCGGCTGACCAGGTTCAGTTATTCTGCCGATATGCTTGAAATCTTTTGCTGTTTAAGTACTTAATAATAGTTCTAACCGCAGTATTTAACTGCAGGTTGCTCATGGCCTTGTTCGAAATTCCGCTAGTGAGACAGACTCTCCATCAAAACAAAATACGGTAACTAGGAAGGCAGGTGGACAGAAGGAAGCCGATAAAGAGATGCAAGTATGCAATTTTATTCCTAGTTTAACCTTTTCTTTTTTATTATTCAGTTGAGCTATTTTTTCTCTTTGTTTTTGTTGATTCATATATATGAGAAGTTACATTATATGAACACAGAATGTGATTTACGTATTTATGCATTTTCGTTGTCTTACAGGTTATAGTCGATATGAGGGAGTTCATGAGCAGCCTTCCGAATGTACTTCATCAAAAGGGTATGCAAATCCTACCGGTTACTCTAGAAGTTGGAGATTACATTTTGTCACCGATGATATGCGTGGAAAGAAAAAGCATACAAGATCTTTTTAGTAGTTTTGCATCAGGGCGTCTTTACCACCAAGTCGAAATGATGGTGCGTTATTACCGGATGCCTGTTCTTTTAATCGAGTTTTCACAAGACAAAAGCTTCTCGTTTCAGGTAAACGCTTATCGCTTAATGTAATTATCGATAACCAGAGTGTTTTCGTTTAATAAATGGTTAACTTTGCAGTCAACGAATGAGATTAGCGATGATGTTACGCCCCATAATATTATATCAAAGCTATCTTTGCTTGTTCTGCATTTTCCTCGGTTGCGAATTGTGTGGTCGCGTAGCTTGCATGCAACTGCTGAAATATTTGCTTCTCTTAAAACGAATCAAGATGAACCCGATGAAGCTAAGGCAACTAGAGTTGGAGTACCTTCGGAAGAGGGTGTCGTGGAAGATGACGTTAGGTATGCAAATAATTCATTGCTTCATTTGCTTAAGCACCATATAAAAGATATTCGTATGTGAATGAATATAGTTCATTGTTTCATTTGCTTAAACACCATATAAGCGATATTCATATGTGACTATGGTTCATTGCTTCATTTGCTTAAACACCATATAAGTGATATTCATATGTGAATGTAGTTCATTGCTTCATTTGCTTATACACTGTATAAGCTATATTCATATGTGAGTATTTTGTTATTACAGAACTGAGAATTACAATACGTCGGCCATTGAGTTCTTAAGGCGACTACCAGGGGTGACGGACTCCAACTACAGGGCCATAATGGATGGCTGCAGCAGCTTGGCGGAGGTTGCCCTCCTTCCGGTGGAGAAACTGGCTGAACTAATGGGTGGTCAGAAATCCGCCAAGATTCTCAGGGACTTCCTCGATGCCAAGTATCCGACTTTGCTATAACTTTAATTAGTGCATTGCATTTGTTTGTTGTACAATATGGTATTAAAATAAAGTCTCATTGGACCGAATCCAGAATGCTAATTCAGCAACAGGTTTGGTCATTTGAGCTTTATAAATCCTCCATGGCTGCAATGGACTCATTCAGCTTTCTATTGCGAAAAAGGAATGTCATACAGACACGGTTTTGTGATTTTGCATTACTCACTTTCGATTGTTTGAATGTTTGACAAATTTTGATTATTGAAGTGTAAAATTGAAGTGAGAAGATGGGCAAAAACCTGATATGCCAGTCCTTTAGTCAGTTGTAAACATGGTTTAATATAACTTTGTTATGGCGTTAAGGACTTCAGGCTTGAGTTCACTGCTACGTTGACCGTCATGGCTCCATAGGGTTTGGTTTGGATTGTAACACGTTATGACGCGTTAATTTGTAAGTTGTGGGGCTGTTTGTAATATATAACTTGATTGATGCATGATAATTTCATATGGGACTTACGACTTAAATAAAAATTAAATGAATATTAAAAAGAAACTAAATGGAATTATGAGTAGAGGTCCAAGAGATTTAATCATGATTTTGCACTAAATGGGACGAGCTGACTCGCGAGTTATTCGAGATCGATTTGGTAAACCCTTAGTTAACGCTCGACTCGAATAGCCTTAGATTTGAACTCGAGCTCGACTTGATTACTAACGAGTTGAGTCGACTCATTTGATGGTAGACTCAATAAGCTCATGAAATACTCAAATATATTTTATATATGATTAATTGTATATTATAAATAATAAAATAAAAGAATTATTATTTTATTATATTATCAAAGTACCTAAATATGATATAAACAATTATTATAGTTATATAGATTTAAAAAGATGATGAAGTAAAGAAAAAATTGCTAAGCAAACAATTCCATGAATTTGACATTGATAAGATTTACCTCATAGGACTTTGAGGTCTAATATAAGGGTTTGTTCCATTCTACTTGTTTAGTAATTTGAACCTATGAGCTTGAACCAAAAGGTTCTTCTACATGGTGTACCTCATAGAGCGTTTGTTTATCCATTTATTGAGTTCGAGTTCAAGCTCAAGCTCAAGCTTAGTTTGAGTTTAGACCGAGCTTGAACTAGTTCGAGTTCAGGAATTGGCTTTCGAGTTTGAGTTTGGATTCTTAAAACTCAAGAGTTTTTGAGTTGAGTTTGAGATCGAATATTGGCTTCCAAGTTCGAGAGAATATAATGATACTCGAACTCGACTGTCATCATTTATACCATTATTAATATATCATGTTATCTTTCATCGTTTTTGTCTTAATGCACCTTTTTGTGTTATTGCAAAAATATACGTATGAGAGAATATGAGATCAAGAAAATCATCATATATTGTTTTAAAAAATTTAATAAAATAAAAATGAAAGGGTAATTTAGAAATTCAATTTGTGAACTAGCCATTTACGAGTGAACAAAGTTGTGCGATATATTTTTAGTTTGATTTCACCTTATGAGAGATCTTTACAGTTTTTATGTTTTATTTCAAATTATTTTTTAAGTTTTTTTTTTTATAAATATTTTGAAGGATTCTTTTTTTTAGATGGTTTCACGATATTTTTGTTGTTGATGGAGTCCCATAAAAATCATTGGGGGAATCATGGTATAAATTAAAAAAATAATTGTATTTTGCCTACACATCTTAGAAAACACTACGGTTTTGCTATAATTCGAAAGGATTAAGACTTGATTTCAATCGTCACGTCACAATTCGCGCCATTTAAAGGGGTTGCTATTTGGACTATTTTATTATGGGTATGAATGCATTTTACCTTGATATATAGACACACTTTTATCATTGATTAATATTTAATACATAGTTAATTAAAGGGGTGGGAATGCCGAGCGTTGCCGCGGGGTATGATGTATGTGCGTGTATTGAAAGTTTTTTTAACGTATTTTACTTAATATGCGATTATATGTTACGTTAAAAATACATATATAATCGTAGTATATACGGTATATAATAATAATAATAATTCGATCAATGAGAATATTCAATGTTAGGCTCATTTCGAACGTATCGATGATTCGATTATAATGGTGTAATTTGTTAAAATTAAAACGTATTTTTTTGAACATATTTTATTTAATGTATATGTGTTAATGTGACAGAAATGTAAAATGAAATAAAAAAACTAAAAGATATAAAATAAATAAATATATAAGTTTAAGAGGGAAAAATGTATCTTTTATAAAATCAAAAGCATAAAACTGCTCAAATCATGAGGACCAAAATTGTAAATATGATGGTAGTGAAGTGCATTAAGTATAAACTACATTTATATGGTGTGATTTTTGCTATTTGAATCAAATGCGGTGAAGCTCGCTATTGAAAGTTATATTGAAAATTACTATTTTGCAGATTGAAATACATTAATTAGTTATAATCCTTAATTCTTTTTAAATGAACAATTAAAAGTTAAAATCTTAGAATATAAAAAATAAATACATTAACTCCATACAAAATTTTTATTTGAGAAATTTTAACATTAATTATAATATTAACATATTTAATGCATATGTTAAATATTATTTTTCTATCTAATTTCATATTTTCAAAGTTTTCTATTAGTGCTTTCATTTGATAATCATTTTGGGGTTTTTCTCTATATTTAAAGAAAAAAATATCTCTCTTACTTCTTCTATTTTACATATACCTTTGAGAAAGTTGTTGAAGCAAAATAATAGCTCAAAATACTCATATTCTCTATTTTTTTCATTTTGAAGAAGTTGTTGCAAATGCTCTAAACCACATAAATACAATGCGATTTTTTGCCAATCAAGCATATGCGATGCAGTTTTTCAGTTTGGCAAAATGCTCAGATCACATGTACATTGCGGTTTGTGGTATTCGCCTAAACAATACCGCAATGCACCACAAACACCCCTAATTTAAAACCTATTACTTGATACACAAATTTGTGACACATGTAGACAGAGAGAAAAACATTCACTTATAAGAACTTTTGCATTTGTCCATGTTTATGATGGACATTAATTATTACAACGGAATCTGCAATGACAAGTAAAGAAATTATCACAACGTCCAGAAGCATATGGATTAACATAAGATTTGCAAGTGTGATCACATTTATCGTTGACGCAAAATCCAGGAACTATTTTGAACTTCTTGTCGCATATCCGGATTTGAGCCATTGACATCTCCAACACTGTAATCATGTAACTATTATAGGTTAATTACCTTTGATTTTACGTCTTATTAACCATTCAGTTTTCTTTTCATTAAAAAATAAAAAAAATTCAAAACTATAAAAATAACTTCTTTTCTTCATATATCTACTAAAACTTGTTTTTAACCCCATTTACATAAATACTAATTAAGTGTAACTAGGATCAAAGGAATTACCAAGGAAGCTCACAAACACAAACATGGTGAAAATGGAGGTGTTCTTCATGGTTGACTTTTGATTTGTGATATGTGAAAATGTGAATGAAATAAGTTGAATTTATAAGCACCTAAGTCATTAATGCTATTTATGGTATAGTTGTATGCTAGTTATACCTGCAATAAGTTATCCTTTTTTTTTATAAGGTTTACCTGGGTTTTCCCAGACTACATCCTTGGTAATTTTTATCGAGAGCTAAAGCATGCTCCCTTGTGATTAATACTCAGTGGCCCCTGGTTGCTCACCCCCGGATTCGAACTTGGGTGAGTTTTTTTCCCCAACACCAAGCCTTAACCGGTAGGCTGCCCCGTTGAGGTTAATAAGTTATCCCTTTATATTAAGTAGCTTTGTTATTTAGACTTAGATGTGAACAAAAGTCAAGTTTTGATCTTGCATACAATTCTAAATTGGTATTTTTTGTGAATGATAGATATCTTATGAAATTAATTTCGAATTTTGTAAAATGATTATATTGATTGATTTGACACAAAATAGTGAGATACGAAAAAAATTAACAACTTTATAAACACAATTTAAATAAAATTCAAAAAGAAACCTAACTAGTTTTTAATTTTGAACGATTAAGCGTCTAAATAATTTTTTGAACGAATAAACAATTGAATTATTATTTTGAATGATTGATTCATCGAACATCTTTTTAATTAAACAAGTCACCAAGACTTTTGAAAATTGGTTAGCTACATATTCTTTACAGAAATCCAATGATTTCGCTTCCCTGATCACCTCTCGCCACCCTATTGTCGTTTGTTCTCCATGCCGCTATTATTCTTTCCATCGATCTCCGTCAATTTTTTTCGTTATTTAGCTTAGATGGTATATATCTGGAAAGATCAAAAACCGAAGGAGAATTGAAAAATAATAAAAAAATAAAAATAAAAAAGGGAGATCGATAGTGGGATCACCAACCGCTATGTGTTAGGTAGTGATAGAGAACCAATGGTGATGGCTGGTGAGCGCAAACAATGACATTAAAATGATTGTTTTCAATGACATAATGGTAAAACCGATTCAACTTTTTTAGCCGGTTATACGTAGAATTTTTTAGTTAAAAAAATCGTAACTAAAACATTTTACAACGATTTAATGAATCATTTGTTCCAAAGATGTTCCAATAGTTGAACATTCAAAATAAGAAAGTTGAATGGTTTATTTGTTGAAAAAGTTATGTGACTTAGTCACCAAAAATAAAGAAATTCGTTAGGTTGTTTTTATTTTTTATTACAAAGAAGTCAAAAAGTAAAAACTGTCTTCGCAATTGGCCTGCAAATACGAAGACAAAATCTGTAAATTTGTCTAAATACATCTAAAACTCGTAGACCATTTACTTCCAAAGTTGGATATATTTATTATAGTTAGTCTATTTACTTGCAAACCTTGTTTAGAAACTTTTTCTTTTTATAACCTTTTGACCCCTCTGAAAGCTAATAAATGACTACTTGTAGACCCGACAATCTTTTGAAAACTTAGGAAACAATAAGTGAATTTAAGTTAAATTAACCTTTTTAGTCATTTAAAAATATCCTTAACAACCCTTAATCATTTTCTTCCAAAACCTTCAAAATAACAAACTTCTCCGTTACAAAGAGAACCCTGCTAAAAAACAACATTTTGTTATTAGCAGATTGGTCTATAAACTAGATACACCTTTGGCTCCTTAATAATAGACTTTCACACTTTCAATCATTTTCCGTTAACGACGAAGGTTAATTTTAGCAAAGAAAATGATTATTTTAAAGGTTTTAGAAATAAAATAACTAAAACATGTCAAGGGTATTTTTAAAAAGTAATTTTTTTTTTAAAATTTAATCATTGTAAATGGCCATTTTTGTTACTTTCTCTATTTAAAAAAAAAGACAGACTAATATAAAAAAGACACAATAATAATAAAATTAACAATCCCAAATTTGAAAAAAAACCCCTTTAACTCATAGAAACTAGCCTAGAGAGTGAGAAAGAGAGAAAAAAAGAAAAGAAAAACGGTGGGTAGCAAATAGCAATGAGTTGGTGGTGGGGAACACGGTGGTGGTGGTTGGTTACTTGTACCACTAGTGGATGGTATGGTGCGCACCACACCCCCCACGCGCATTTTAGCATCCCACCCAACCCTATCGTCATCCCACCCATCATCACCGCCCACCCCACCCGGTGGTCCTCTTCTTTTTCACCTTTCCCCCTTCCCTTCCTTCAAACCACCACCACCACAACTACCACCACTTTACGTTCACGATTTCATTCTCCATTCCTTCTAGTTCAGATCTTACAATCATAGATCTCATAAGATCTTCGATTGTATAGATCTTTGATCATATATAGTCTTTGATTATATAGATCTTTGATTTAATCTGAACAACCTCCGATGTCCTCCGCCACCGCCGCCGCCGTCTCCGCCGCCGCCGAGAAGCCGGCTCGGAGGTTCCCGCCGCCGTGCTGGACGCAGGACGAAGCCCTAGCCCTAATCCAGGCCTACCGTGACCGGTGGTACGCCCTCCGCCGCGGCTACCTCCGCACCGCCGACTGGGACGCCGTCGCGGAGGAGGTCGGCCGGATCTGTCCCGGCGCCGTGCCGCCGAAGACCTCCGCGCAGTGCCGCCACAAGATGGAGAAGCTCCGGCAGCGGTACCGCGCCGAGAAGCAGCGCGCGATGTCGTTCGCCGCCGGCGGCGGCCAGTTTCTGTCGACGTGGTTCTACTTCGAAGCCATGGATTCCATGGAGAAAAACGGTAACGGATCTGGTTCGAATCCGGATGAAGAAACGGATCTCAATTCTGGATGTGTGAAGATCGTTAATTCGAAAATTGGTCATGAATCGATTACGAATGTTGATTCGATCTATGGGGGTTTGAATCCTGGCCGTGGAATTAGGTTTAAACCGGTTGCGGCTGATGGTAATTTGGTCACGATTGCAACTAGGGCAAATAATTTTAGGGTTTCGAATAGTTATGGTGGTCAAGAAGAAGATAACGATGATGAAATTGAAGATGGGTATTATGTGGAAACTCCAATTGGGAAGAGTTTAGGGAAAACCCCCAAATTGATTTCGCAAAATTATGGGGGTAGGTTTCAGTCTGATCATGTTCATCTCCATCCTTCGAGTTTTCAAGAGCTAGAACATTCGATGGTTAGACCGAGGAAATTTAGCAAGACCGGTTCTAATTCGAACCACGGTTATTGGACCGAGAACGGTCAGGTTCACGATCACGATGACGGTTTTGTCAACGATGAGGCCTGGATGAAGAAGCCGAGTTTTAATCGTACCGATAGGGTCCCGGGCCACCACTATTTTGATGGCGAAAATGGTTCGGGTGAGTTTTCGAGGGAGAGACGTGGGGTGAAACGGGATAATGATGATTCGATTGGGCAGATCGTGGCGTCGATTAAGCTCTTGGCGGATGGGTTTGTGAAGATGGAGAAGATGAAGATGGATATGGTACACGAGATCGAGAAGAGGCGAATGGAGGCTGAGATGAAACGAAACGAGATGTTGCTTGAGTCGCAGAAGCAGATACTCGAGGCCTTCGTTAAAGGGTTAGCCGAGAGTAAAAAACAACAACAGCAACAATGACGGATACCGAACGACAATCGATCGTTTAACGATTAAGGTTCGGTTTCCTTTAATCTTATATTTATTTCATTTCCATATATAGATATAGGGTCAGGTTAATTGGAAGCTCAAATTTGATTGAAAACGTGAGGACAAGAGCGCGCCACGTATTCTATTCGGGTCATATTCAATCTGAATAATACAAGATTATTGAGACAGGATATTATGCATTATTCATGATAGTACAATATTCAATATTATTCACCTTTGAATGATATGCATATTATTCAATAATCTTGTATTATTCAGACTGAATATGTCACGTAGCACGCTCTCGGGTCTCGGCTATCATCACGTTCGCAATAAAGTTTGAGTTTCCATTTGAACTTTCGTCTGCAGACATATCTCATTGTTCGTTATATCGTCGTGTGAATAAATGAATCGATTTATTTCAAGTTAATACAAGATGATAGAAAGTAAATTGTGGCTGTGTTAACTTCACTTCCACTACTAGTAACCACCAAGAAATGGTGGTCAATGGTGGTGGTCAACGGTAGTTGATGGCGGTTTCCGTTGTTAATTGCAGTCGTAAAAACAATAGCAACGGTCGACGATGGTGGGATTGTTTTGAGCGGAATAGCAACGGCCGGTGGCGTTAACGTCGTTAAAACCGTGGGTTACTTTACAGATGAAGTTGCAATCATCGCAGTTAAATACTTGGTGTTCTTCTATGCACTCTGACGCCGTTACTCTCGTCGTTATCTCATCATCTGTTGAAGTTTTTGTTAAATAGAAATAAATTGTTCACTAACATAAATATGGGTATAAAAAAACTATTCAGATGTTTTGTTTAGTAGTAAGGCCATCCGCAGCCCAGCGGTATGGAGGACGGTACCGCTCCCCTACCGGCGGTAACACCGCCGAGGTGTGCCGGTATGGGGACGGTATGGAGGGCGAGCGGCATCTCCATGCCGTTCATCAAAAAGTCTCAAACACACACACACACATATACATACAATCTATATATATATAAAGGTAATATTTTATTATTTAAATCATACAGTTGGTATGAGTGGTACGGGTGTGGATGAATGGTATGGTAATGGTAAGGTAGTGGTAAAGCTGATGTGGCGCTGAGGTGGCAGTTTATGCAGGTGGTATGAGTGGTACCACTGTGGATGGCCTAATATTTATAATTTTTGTGATATATGTATTGATAGTGATCGGTTCTAGTATAGTTTCTTATGTTAATTTTTGAAACAATACTGAAGGTGATGCATTTCTAAATCGTGATATCTACATTATTCAACTATTGGTTATTGGTTCTTTTATTCTTTTTAAGATATAGTGGCATCGAATCAATGAACGACTATCACGAACACAAACGCACACATGCCTCTTCGGCGGTATTGGGCATCCACGAGCAGCCCACTAATCCGTCGCTATCCCGACCCAACTTATGTTGGACCTAGTGCACATGCACAGTTTTTGACTGGCCAGGGGGAGGGAGGCGCAGCCGATGACTGGATCAGTCACCTAATGACTGAGTACTCTTCATGTCTTTAATTGACTCTCTTTGGATTTGAACCCAGGTAGACTGAGATTCCATCCACAGCCCCTAGGATGTTACCGCCCTTAGGAAGACCCACTGAGTTAGGCATAATTATAAAAATTGCATAGAAACTGTGACCTAATTATCACACCGATTTAACTAAAGCACCGGATTTTAAAAACATTGGTTATAAGGCCATCCACTGTGGAAAGCCCGGGTAGGCGACGGGTAAGGCCAACTTGTCGGGCTCCATCGCCAACACCGCCGTGGACCCTTCGGGTTCCTTCCCAACGGCTTCCCCAAACCGAAGAGACCCATCCCACCCCACCCCTACCCCTACCCCCCCTCTCTCTTCTTCCTCTCTCTTATTTTCTTTTTTTGTTTTTCTTTATTAATTACTTAATGAAATAAAAGTGTGGGTAAGATTGGGTTGGGTATAGTGGATGGATTTGATTGGTTTGCGTAAAATAGTGAAAAGCTGATGTGATGTTTGGGTTCATTGGATTGGTAGTGGATGACCTAACAACGATAAACCATTATAAAATTAAGTGTACATATAAAAAAGCTAAACAATATGCAAATATTACTAATTTTTATAAATATCTTTTTTAAAGGAAATTGTCAGAAATAGACAAAATCTTCATTCAAATTTATATCTTAAGTCATTTTTTAATCAAATTAGCAAGAGTTTACAAAAACTTTTTACCTATTTACGTAAACCTTATTTTCAGATTCAGCAAAAGGAATTTTTTTCCTAGAATTACATAAATTCTGATTAAAATGAAAATTCAGTTTAAAATAAATGACCAAAAAATAGAGATGATTGAAAACAATGGTGTGAATTTCTTTATTAAAGTTAGGAGGGTGTTTGCAAGTGCTTAGGCCATCCACTATGGATGGCGGGTACCCCTTCGGGTACCTCTTACCCTTCGGGTAGCTTTCATGAACACCATAGTGGATGGCAAAGGGTTGTTGCCAATCAGCTTCTCAAAGCCGAAGACCTTCCACCCCCAAACCACCCCCACTGGCCCCCACCACCTACCCACTTTCTCTCTCTTCTTTCTCTCTATCTCTCTCCTCTTTCTCTTTTTTGTTTTTTTTATTTAATAAAATATAAGTGTGTGTAAGATTGGGTTAGGTATTGGGTCGACAGTAGATGAATTGGGTAGTTGTGGGTAAAATAGTGAAAAGCTGATGTGGCAGCTGAAACCATTGGGTGCAATGGGTCGACAGCGGATGGCCTTATGAGCAAAAGTAGTTTACCAACTTATCAATCATTTCAGAAGGTCAATTTTTTTTGCCTTTCTAAAGAAGTGCTTATAGCTTCTTTAGGAAGTTATAAACAGTTATTCAAACACTTCAAAACTACTTATTACTTTGCTAGAAAGCTAATAAGTTATAAGCAATTTCAAATAAGCACTACCAAATACCCCTTTAATCTAGTGGTTTAAACCTATATATATTAACGCAGAAAGATAAGAAATAATATACCTGAAACCATAAAAGCGAGGAGAATAAAGAGAGTGAGCGCATAAAGGTTCTTCATGTCAAATTCTTTCGAGGAAAAAATAAATATTGAGAAAAATAAATTTACAATTTATAATAATATTTGTAAAGCTAAAATCAAATTAAATTCCTCCACGAACTTTGTGTGAATATTTTCGAAATAATACACGGCGGGTTACATGTATAGGGTTGCGTTTCCTTTTAATTTGGATTCTTCTTCTCCCAAATATTAACAAAAATATTATTTTGAATATTTAGAATAGATACAATATTCTTATTTTATATTGAGTTATTGATAAATTCGTAATTATACATAAGATATTCGTATCAATTAATTATACTCCTCATGTTTTCTTAATTTTGTGTTATCAAAGTGCAATTTTGGTGCTTGATGTCTCTATTCAAGATAATTTACTAAATTATATGTTAAATCAAATATTATTAAAAATAATAGACAAGATTCAAAAACATCTTTAACAATGTATATCAATCAACAACTAAAAACGTTAACAAATGTCAACATCAGTTAATTTGGTATCATCAATGACGAATCATGGATGCAATAACTATGTTACCAAGGATCTTCGAGCTTATTGCACACGATTTAAAGCCTCTCTCTTATGTTGGCACATAAATGAAGGGATCGAACATCGAAGAGATAATGATAGATCACTTTCACCATGAAACGACGTGGATTCGAATCTTTCAATTTGGTTTCAAACTTGGAAAAGTTTATAATGAAAAATCACACAAAACTAAAGGTATCTTTGCTAAAAGAATAAATACTATAACTTAATTAAATAAAAGATTTGGATTTAAAACTTCATATATTTATGTGACTTATATTTTTGAACCTATTGCCAAGTAGACTCTCAGCCTCTTCCCTTGTATTGCATTTGCCATCTCTTTTCCTTATTTTTTCTTCAAAGCATTTCTATGCTTTTTTTAATACTAAAAACTAAATTTATATTTTATATTTGAAGCACGAATCATTAGAACAAAGTTTAGTTAACGATATTTTAGACAATTTTATTGTCCAAATTGAAAGTGAAGCAACGTTTCATCTCATTGTGTCGTTAAATAATATGTTTGCTATTTTTCCTTTTGCACAACTTCAATAGCCCTATAAATTTTCTTAATAAATTGACATTAATTTTCATCTTATTGATGACCTAACGAGGACTTCTCCCTAAGGGGGTCACCTATCCTAGTACTGCTCCCACCCAAACATACTTAACTGCAAAGTTTTAAAAACATGCCATGGATGTGGCTCCAAAACGCGTTGTGTCTAGTAAGACCAAAGTTTTACTTATGAACCCAACATCTTTCATATCCACGACGATATGAGATTTGTCTAAGGTGTTACAATGAACTAATAAAAGTTACCTTAATTGTTTTTTCTTCCAATCTAAAGCAAAACATAACAAAACGTTAATTCCCTTACCTCTTCAAAAAACATACACAAACTTTCAAAATTTTTTGCTCGTTATACACAAAGTAGTTGCTTAAAGCGATTAGTGTTTTCAATGCATCTTTCAACGACATATTAGGACAATGCTCCTATCATTTGGTTCTCGATCATTTTCATCACATCATCACCATCACAATATGTTTCCTTGAATATTTCTTCTTCTATATATGACTTTACAATTACATCCTTCTTGTTACAATAGCTTAAAACATGTTGAACCTCCATTACGTTTTTGTAACTTCAACTAAAATTACATCATTTAATTTTTGACTTCTTAAAATTGCATATCTTTTTTGAGTAATAGTTAATTATATTTTAAAACCTCACATGTTGAAGAAGACATTGTGCAAGGAATGTCTTCTAAACATTTATTTTTTGTAGGTAAAGACTTTACCTTTTTCATTTGATATGTTTATCAACTTTTGTTTTTAAAGACATTAAGTTTAGAGTAAATTAACTTTAATTTTTGGGCCTAATTTTTAGTGATATATTTGAAAGCGTGTGATGAACTTTAATAAACCTAGAAATCGTTCTTATGGTTTTACTAACTTTATTAATACTCTTTACTAGAGTGAGGGACAATTTAGTCTTTAAAAATATTAAAAACGTATCATGCCATGCAACAAGATGCATCTCGATTTTAATGTTTTGTTTTATTCTGTCTTATTAATGTTATAATATGATTTTATGTGGTTCTAAAAAGTTGATAATTTTTTTATTTTTAAATAAAATATAAGTTTGAAGATATAAAAAAAATATATCAATATTAGTATGAAATTAACTATTTATCTAATTTTTTAATACAAAATTTTTATTATAATTTAATTTTAAGTCTCATAACAAATTTATTTTTGGTTTATTAATATAATTTTGTATAAAAATAATAATTAAATATTTTATTAAAAACTCAATAATTATCCTAATTACATTTTACATTTTTTATATTTAAAATAAGATGTTTATCATGTATTTTATTATGTTTATTTACACTTAGTTATATGACTACGAAATTAAAGCTCTAATAAGTTGTACTTAGGCATAATCTACTTGTAATATTGAATTTCAAAAAATATGCATCAATAAGCAGTACTCTCAGGACAAGAAATGGTTTTTAAGAGTTTTTATCAAATACTTTATATTATTATAAATAAATAATAAATAATTTATATTATTATTATTATATATGCGCATATATTATGTATATAATTATAGTATTGCTATATACACATAATATATAAAATTTATATTATTGTATAAATAATATAAGTCAATAGGTAAATTGACTAAACCGTCCCTTGCTCAAACATAAATTGTTAGCATCTCAAACAACTATACTATTATATGTCTATAATGAAGTGTGAAGAATCAAAATTTCTTAAAAAATATGTTCATTTTCCTCAAATACATTTTAGCAATCCTAATATGAACTATATTGATAAAAATATGCAATATTTAATAAAATTTTGTTTTTCTATCTTACACATCTAATTTAAATATCTTTTTTTATGGAAAAAATATAAGATTGTTTCTTTTTTCTTCTAAGAAGTTTTAGAGATTTTTATAATATTTTTTATTTTTTTTCTACTTTAACATATAAAATAGCATAGCTTATGAAATAATAAAATGACTAAAATCCATATTTTTAAAAACATAACCGTTGGAGTTAGGTGCTCGGTTAGGTTTGTACCGATAATGGAAAAGCAAAATTGGATATTTGGATATGATTGCAATTTGCAAGGAATTAATAGAAAAGCAAATTTGGATAGGATGAAATAAATAATAATAATTATACTATTAATCTTAGATAAAAGAGTTTTCACATTCTATTTTTTAGAATTCTCTTTCATATATAATTCTTTTTGTGACATATCAACTTTTTTATTTTTGTCCAATAAATACTTACTGAAAGTCTTTATCAAAATAAGGATATGTTAAGTCGAGTCCAATTCCATTTAGGAAGGGCATGCTTGCTAGCATGGTAGTATTGGAGCACTAAGCATCGAGTGCAATAGGAGCTCGAAAACCTGAATTTTCCATGTATAATTAATACCAGAACAAATATTATAGATTCAGATAGCAACAATCGATATAGAAGAGTTAATATATAACTTGATTGGGTAGGTTTGTAGGGGATAATGGAAAATAAGGATGATGACTACGTCTACCATGGTGACGAGCATTGACACAAAGATCTGGTCTCGATTCATTCGTTTTATTTTTAAGAATACAATAATATTGAGGTAATTTGCTTTTTATTACCTTTTTCGTATTTTAACACCAAACATTAAAATAGTTGCATCATCAACCATCAATATAAGTTTTGTTTTTATTTATTTATTTATCCTTCTCGATGTTTTATTACATCTTATGGTTACATATGACATAGGTGGAAAATGAAACCAAGACCATTTCTTCAATGTCATCATGTATGTTTGTAATTTGGCATTTATATATAACTTACCTCTTTTCTTGTCTAATATTTGTTGGTTATCTAATTTGTAGTGTTTACTTATTAACATGTTCAGAGCATCTGTAATTGTTTATCCGTATGAAGGGGAGGTCTCAAGTTCGAGCCCTTTAGAGGGTTTCTTTCTTGGAGCTTCCTAAAGATATTTCCCTTGAGGCCCTTGGGGTTATTATCCCTAGGGATAGGTGAAGCAGCCCTACCGAATTAATTAGGGGAGTGTAGAGGAGTGAGTTTGAACTCGGGGCCCGGATAAGATCAACCGTGTTCAAACCTTGTGCCTCTACCGCTGAGGTGAAGCTGTTCAAAAAAAAATCTGTAATTATTTATAATTTTTCAAAATAGAAAATAGAAAATAGAAAATCAAAAATCAAATATACTACAAAATACATTTAACTTCAACAACTTTTTTACTTTAAAGGTTCAAATAATAATTATATTATTCGATAAATTTAAATACCATAACAAACTTTTAACAAGCATTATCGTAAAGCATTCCCATACATCTCCTTATCTAGAAAAGTTGATAATAAATTTTTTAGAAATCCAAAATATTTTAACTTATTAAAAAAAAAGATAATTTTTTTTTTTGAAAGGGTATCCGAGGCTTTGCCCCGACTAATCCCGGCAAGATTCACCGACAGCTAAAGCATGCTGTCCTGAGCTAATCCCCAGTGGTCACAATTTGGAAGCGCCTGGATTCGAACCTGAGGTAGAAGGGTTAACTAGCCACTTCCCCCACAGGTCTTAACTAGTAGGTCCAATACGCCACAACCTTGTGGTTAAAAAAAAAATATATATCGACAAGTACTTCTCACTTCTCATCATAAGCACTTATCCCATACACCCCTAAACCCTCTTAATTAGCCAATAATAAACACCAACTTACATGTAAATTTTATGAACACTGTGGTAAAACTTCTTGTTAAACTTAATTGTAGATAATTTACAATTTTTTCAAAATCAAAACAAATCCATAAATTTTCAAAACTTGATCCAATCATATGGATATGGTCACATAAATTTCAAAACTTTTCAAACTTTCTTTATTATTATTTACATAAAACTAAATACAATAAAAATTCAAATTAATATTATAATATCTACTACCATCATAAAACAAATTTTTTAACAATAAAATCCAAAAACTATACTATAACATGGTATATATTTTTATTTAGTTTTAAGAACTTTACATTAAATATAAGTATTATTATAACAGGCCACCCCTCTAGCCACTACCCCCCTCTAACTTTCCAATACCCATTCAGCCAACCTATTCAGCTGGGTGGGGGCAACCCTTATCCACCCACCCCCACCCACCCCTTTGTGCTTTGTGTGGTGCTTAATTTAAAAAGTCAATGGGTAAGCTATGCGTTTGGTGGTGGTAGTGCGGTGGCACCTACCATCGCAATCCATTATCACCACCCACCACCCAAATTAATTATTTACTCCAAACTCCAATTCCATATCCATCTTCAATTTCATTCTTTCTTCCCCCAATTTTCAAATCCCTAATTTTTCTAGATCCCAATTTCCGATGTCGGCCGCCGCTGCCGCCGTTGTTAAGCCCGTGCGGAGGTTTCCTCCGCCGTGCTGGACCAGGGACGAGGCCCTGGTCCTGATCGAGGCGTACCGCGAGCGGTGGTACGCCCTCCATCGGGCGTTCCTACGGAACCCCGACTGGGACGCGGTGGCCGAGAAGGTCACCACGAGCTGCCCGGACGTCGCGCCGCCCAAGACCTCCGCCCAGTGCCGCCACAAGATGGAGAAGCTCCGCCAGCGGCACCGGGCGGAGAAGCAGCGCGCGTCCGCGTTCCCCGGGGGACGGTTCTTCTCGTCGTGGTTCTACTTCGAGGCCATGGAGGCTATGGAGAACGGCCCCAATTCGGAAACCACGGGGAACAATAATACGGAGATCCTGGATTCGGCCCCTGTTTCGGATCATCAGGGGCTGAATCCGGGCCGTGGGATCCGGTTTAGGCCTTCCGGTGCTCAGAATTTGGTGACGTTGGCTGCGAATTCCGCTAATCATAAGGTTGATTTTGAATCTAGGGTTTCGAATCACAATTATTCACATGTGAATAATAGCTGGTCTAATAATCAAGAAGACAACAATGGAGATGGTTATATCTTTGATAACAAGAATCACAAGATCTCTTCCCCTTTCACGGGCGGGATTCGGGTGAAACCCTCGATTCCGTCTCCGGTTAGGCCGAGAAAATTCAGCAAGGTGGTTCACGATCACGAGGTCGATGACGATGGCGAAATGTGGATTAAAGTGCCCAAGAACGCGAATTTGTTCGATAACGGTTGGAGTAGTAATAATAGTAATAATCAGGGGAAGAAGAAGGGGGATGGCGGGATTCAGGAGGTGGTGTCGTCGATTCGGCTATTGGGAGACGGGTTCATGAAGATGGAGAAGATGAAGATCGATATGGCTCGTGAGATCGAGAGGATGCGAATGGAGGCGGAGATGAAGCGGAACCAGTTGATTCTGGAGTCGCAGAAGCAGATCGTGGATGCGCTTGTGAACGGTTTGATCGAGATCAGGAAGCGGCCGAAGACAGAAACAATGGCGGATTCGTAGCTTATTGTGATGATAATGTTTATTAGTTCTTGTATTCAATAATGTGGTTTTAGTAGTTAAGAGATAACATAGGTTCGCTTAAACTTTGTCATATGTATAAATATATCAAATCTTTATGTTATATGTTTCATTATGTTTCAGCCATTTGATTCAGCCCTTCTTTAGACCAGAATTCATGGGATTAAGCTCTCGGAAAACACGAATTCAAGCTCTAATGATCGTTGTTGTTCATAGATCGTTGCGATGGCAAAACTTTGTTTCATTTGGACATGAATTGTGGGAATTCTGTGAGCAATGCAATCAAGAAAATATGTTGAAGATCCTTCTTCTACCATCCTTGATTGATATCCAAAAACCAGCCACTTTTAATTTCTTCAGGGAGCTAGAGAAGTAAAATAGAAGTAAAATAGATGATGAACCTTCTTCTGAATTGAGAGCGGTGAATCGTCTTTCTCGAAGCTTACCCTGGGTTTGGCAAAAATAAATTACCTTATAAGCTAGTACATGTTTGGATCGACAATAAGCTCGCTTATTGAAACGCTAGTTGGAGTAGGCGTTTCAAGAGCTTTTGTTAACCTTTTTCCAATTATACTCTTAGGCTATGCGTAGCAGAACCCTCCCACCCCTTCCAGCCACACTGCCATATCCGTTTTTCCATAAACCCACAATAAGCCTTCTAGAGTCCTCTCTGATTAGTACCCGAACCCTCACAACCATCTCACTTCTTTATTATTTAAATACAACACACCACACACACCGATGCCGCCCAGCCTGCGTGACGCATAGCAGATGTTGCTGAATCCCGCCAACCCGCTGGGCATCAACCCGCCCAGCCCCAGGCATTGGTACCCATAGTCTAATTAATATTAATTATTATACCGTAAGATACCCTTTTTGGTCATTTTACATGTTCATAAGCTAGTTTTTGCCAAACATAATTTATTCATACGCTAGCTTATCAGCTACCTAGCCTATCAGCTACCAGCTAGCTTATTTGCTAGTTTGCCAAACACAACCTTAAGGTCTTGCCATTGATCGATTTTCAAAGCCATGTTGACTTACTCTGTTAGAAATTCCTGAATCTGACGTGAGATTGTTAGAAATTTTATGCTATTTACCATATGAGTTTGCAAAATCTCATTTCAAATGAATGAAGTTTTTCCTGTAGTTTCTTCCCTTCTCCAATAAAAAAAAGAGTAAATTACGGATTTGGTCCTCGTAGTTTTTATAGATTTGGTCTCTAAACTTTAATAACTACGAATTTGATCCTTGTGGTTTGCAAATTTTATTGGATTTAGTTCTTGTGGTTTGCAAATTCTATTTAATTTGGTCTTTGTGGTTTGTAAATTCTATTGGATTTGGTCCCTGCCTACTAGCACCACCAGAGACCAAATCCAATAGAATTTGCAAACCACAAGAACGAAATTCATAATTATTGAAGTTTAGGAATTGAATATATAAAAACCATCAAACCACTATGACCAAATCTGTAATTTACTCTAAAAAAATTAAGAAACCCATTTCAAAGTAACTTATTTTTTCTTTTTTCAACCCATCAATCAAATGTTAGACCAATAAGTACACTTATTTACTTGGATCGATGATTTCATACTCAAAATTTCTTAATATGTTAAACAATTATATAGTTGCAGAACTTTTCTCCAACTTCCTATATTTAACATGCTAAATATATATAGTTGCATGCATTTTGAGAGGTAATTTACAAAGATCCCAAATTAAGCTCAAATCTTCATTCTTTAATTTTTTCATTTGTGTTAAACTCTTAATGCTTTATTTGACTACTTTTCTGCCTTATTGATCATAGACCTCATGACAATTTGTGCCTGCATATATAGCCTTTAACTTGAAAGCCACTGGGGAACCTGAAGTTATATATATATGGAAATAACTTTCTTTTAATGAAATAGTTGAAGCATACTCAATTAAGCTAAAGTCCACAAATCAAGTTATATGTCTAACTTTCTATACCTTCCTTTATGTATCAAACTTTTTGCGATTGGACATTAAAATCGCGGTTCTAACAAAATCAAACACACCGATTTGATTTTGCAGATGTGACGGATTAGTAAATTAATGGCTCGATTAGTCCACGAAATTTTTTTTAATATGAAGTTCGCGCAAAAGAACAAAAGAAAATAACTGCAAAAAGCCTCATATCCTTTCATTAAAGTACTTGAATATCAAGCTTGGGTTGTTCTCCATTTGAATTGGGACAATGTACTCTACTAATACCACCACCACCACCACCAACACCATCACCACCTACTATTTCCATTTCTTCAGCTTGATATGTTGAATGAACACCATACAACAAATAAAACAAAGTTATCAAACATGTCCACACACCAAACCTCTCATATGACAACTTTTTCAAAGTGGCCATAAGGAATACATTCAAAAATATGGAGAGCGCGGCCGGCCAGGGCATGAATGGCACCTGCCAGTCATGACTTGGCCGGTCCTGGCTACCACCGCAATGCATCAAGTACTGGAAAATTGCGGTGATGGCGATCACACATACGCCAAAAAGTGGTAATCCCCACCGTTGTTGGTGGTTGAAGTTCCAAGAGAGGGAGAAGCCGATGGAGGCGCTTGAGAGGAGGAAAAGGAAGATGAGGGTGTAGACCGGTGAATTGTTGGCTTTGATGGCATACCGGTGATAGATCAACGCATTGGCCACTAGGTAAAACACGAAAAGTGTGCCAATTGAGATCATCTCTAGCACGATACTGAGTTCCGTGAATAGTGCTATTGATGCTTGACAAAACCCTATATTTGCCAAAAAAAAAAAAAAAAACTCGTCAAGATTCTTCTATCATCGGTGTTTTAATTAGTGAATAAATATTGGTTCTTTCTATTTTACTGATTCGTGCTACAGTTGATTAATATAATTAGTACTTTTGAGATAAATAGTGTCCATTTTGTTATAATGCACGTAAAGAATGAAAAAAAGCACGAAACTTTAAGTACCTAAAAAGATCGTTGCGTTCTGAGGGGTGCCTGTCATAGGGTGCACCTTCGCGAACCATGATGGCACCAGCCGAGCGCGACCAATGACACACAAATATCTAGCTTGGCCAAGCATTGCTACGAGAAGAGATGCCACAATCCCCAAAGTAGCGCCTGCTCCAACGACGTTGCCAGTCCACTTCCACCCGATGTTTTGGAAAGCAACCGAAAATGATGCACTACTTGATATCTAAGAATATAACCATTTGAAGAATTCCTATTTATAAGACACAAAATCCAACTAGAATAACTTAGACTAAACTTATTCTTTTTGTTTATTTTCTTTTTGAAGAAAACAAGAATTACTTACCTTATCATAGGGGACCATCATGCACAAAGACAAAGCCATAAGACAATAGAGCACAGAGACAATTAGAACTGAGCCAACTATGCCCAATGGAAGGCTCTTTGATGGGTTTCTGATCTCTTCAGCCATTGTGGAAACGGAATCGTAGCCGATGTAGCTAAAATAAACGATGGCCGCTCCATCAATGACGCCTTTCATACCATACGGAGCCAACCCGTTCGGCTGAACTAGGTTGTCCGTGTTCCCGTAGCATATACCGGCGACGATAATGAATCCGAAGAAAACCACATGAAATATTGTCATTACAATGTTTAGCATGGAGCTCTCCTTGGTGCTGAAATTCCAAAATTAACAAAAAGTTGATTAATTAAAAGGGAAAAATATAATTTTTTGTGTCATTTTCACAAGCCACTATCACAAGATCCACTAGTTCATTGTCTAGCTAGCTAGTAAACCAATCATATATATTTGATCATTTAATAATTAACACAAATGAATTGAATTAAGTATAAGCCATTAGATGAGATACTTTTTTGTTTTAATTTTCAATATGATATTCTTGAAGTAACATTTCCCTAAAAAGAACACTAGAACTGTATGAACATATATATAAGATTCATTCAAATACTTAAAAATCTATTTCTTTCTATAAACTATTTCTCTAGCAACCAATTCTTTTTTAATAGAAGAGAACCTGGTTCTTTCTTTTGATCAATATTTTTTCATAGTTCTCATTGTCTTCAAATTCGCTACAAATACAAAAACGAGCGCGCACACACACACACACACATATCTGCGCGTTGCATTTAAATATAATTATCGTATATTAGGGAGCGAGTACGTCATAGATATATAACCAAAGAATACGAAAACTCAATTATGAAACTTAAAATACTAAAAGGAAACTCAAAAGATTAATGGGAATATAAATTTTCAAATAATTAATCATATAAAATGGAAGGAAATAAAAGTAATCAATATGGAATATTTGAACCTTGCATTAGCGTTTTAGGTTAGTTTATAATAAATTGAATGGCTTGATATATAATGGAGAAACAATATATTTTAAATAAGAATGAAAATTATATAATTAAATTATAGTAACTTTAAGCAAATAAATGCAATAATCACATCATCATCCTCATGGTGCAACCATTGATCCATGCTTTGTTCTCTTTCCTAATCCATACTCCATATACATTTTGCATTTCATTAGAAACAAGTATTTTATAATGATAATAATAAAATCAATCAATGCAACACAAAGAAAAAAATAGCTTCCATCTCAAGATTGTGTTCTAGAACACGGATCGAAACTGCAAAAACTGCGAAAATTTAAATTAGATGAGATAGATAGATTAATAAAATCGAACCTTCGACATAGGGAAAGAGTAAGAAGAACAGTGAGAGCAACAGCTGGGAAATCCAACATGTTGTAACCTTTCATCAAGCCATCTACTTCAACTCGCCACGCGTTTGGATCTTCCTGCCCGAAAGTAGTGCACAGATACTCCGTGAAACTTCTTGCAATGGCGGCATTCGATAACACATACTCCATTAATATATTTGCCCCAGCAAAATAACCCACAAATTCTCCTGCAAACCATCAATAATTATCATAAAGAATCGAACATACGTTAAGTTTTTTTTGAAAGGGCATCCTAGGTATTTAACGACTTAACGTATGGATTCGAACACGTCTGGTAGAAGTAGATAGGTTATTTAGCCACATCCCCCACAGGCTTAACCAGTATGCCACAAGCCTTGTGGTTAACATACATTTAAATTAATGCAAAAGAAAGAAAAGAAATATAATACCTGCAAATAATAACTTGTTTTTAATTATTGAGGAACAAATTTTGTTTATAGTTAACAAAAGATACTATGTTAACATTGATGTTGAAAATACTTTTGCAACAAACTCTTAAATTTTTTTTTGAACGGCAAAAAGGGAAAACTCAAGAAGAGAGCTTCGGCAATGCCATCACCCTCCCAAGTCCCAAGAGCACCCCGAACTTAATAAATTCTTTAATTTGAGAAGCGAAAAATGCTGTATTAAAATGTTGGTGCATTTTTTAATTTGATTTTCTATCTTCATACCAAAAGTTACTCTTAGATAACTGAAAGCACCACCAGCAACTGGAATTTGGATGGAGAACTCAGTGTAACACAAGGAAGAGAAGAGAGCTGATATTCCAGCAATGACATATGACACAAGAACAGCCGGGCCGGATTTATCTCTAGCCACGGGGCCGGTTGTCACGAAGACTCCAACGCCGAGCATGCCACCGACCCCAAGGGCAATTAGGTCATACCAAGTGAGTTTTCTCTTCATGTCAGCACCAGACCTTAGCCTCATTTGGTTGAGCTCCTGGTCTGGTGTCCATGTGGCTAGAACCCTCTTCCTTAGCCTTTGTGGGGTTTGGGATAGAGAATGGAAGTAAGTAGAGAGGAAAAAAATGTTACTGGTAGGAGGTGTAATTTGATCATTGTTATGAAGGGCTGCCATTGTGTAATTAAGGGTTGTGTGTTTTTAGCTTTGAAGAAGGGTCTTCTTAAATATACATTGGAGAAGAATATAATGGTTTGTTTCTTTTGGTGTAATTTATGATATGATATGCCCACTTCCAAAAATGATTTTCTATAATTAATTCACTCCTTTATAGATTAATAATGAATTCATTCATAGGCTTACTACAAAAATCATCACCATTTCAAGTTAAATACAAAAATTTCATTAGTCAATTTAATACTTTATTACTTGGGGTCAATCAGAAGTTTATAGGTTGAGTTTTGATTTAGGGTCTTTTAGATCTTTGTAAAAAGACCATTTTGCCCTCTAAGTAAACCTCCCTCTCTAGGTCTTTATATCACCATATTTGGCTTTTTGAAAGCCCCAAGATTCTTTTAAAGGGGCTCTTCTAACCAGAGAATTAAGCACGCAAGAAAAGTAGTACGTATAGTAAGGGCCAACCATCTTCATTTCAAACAAAATTTGATGGAGGAATCACAAGATTGAAAGGACTTTGACATCAAATGCTTTTGGAATTTCCTCATCCTTTTGATTTGAAAGAAAAAAATAAATACAAGTATATATATATATATATCATAAGCATCTTAGCTAATATATACACTTTGCTAAAGCCAACAAGATGATTTGGTTTCGGCACAAATCATAAGAATAATTGACTTGATTCGGAAAGTTTTTTGTTTGGTTTTTATATTGTTTATGGAAAAGTATATTGGTTACTGTATATAGATGCTATATATCTGATCCATTTATCTCTTATAATTTATCGTTTTCATCCAATGATTTTAAAATGGTATATTTTAGTGCTTTTATAAACTTATATGTCTTTAAATGATGATTTTTCTTGCCTAAAATTACAGATAACAAAAACATATAGAATGATAAAATGATTAGATAAATCTGAAAAACAAGGGAAGTTATTTTGCTCAATAACTCTACAAAAAGGAAAGGACAAACAATGGAGTGAAAGGAGAGATTATATACCTAGCTAGCACATTAAACTAAAGAACACTAGACTTAAATGCGATGTTAGGTAATATTCTTAATCGTAAGAAGAGTCAAAAGAACATTATCGAGTGAAAACCCTATTTTGTAATTGTCTCGATGCGTTGGTGAACTTTTCGCTAACCACTTGTTAGCTTTTCAATGAATTACCATTTAAAAATAAAATAAAAATGATATTGGACTTAAATGCGATGTTAGCTTTTATTATATATGAATGCATTGTTCTTAAATAACCATATGCATTTTTAAAAGGTCACTCCAAAATTTAAAATTCAAAAATTTAAAAATAGATAATAAAAAGTTGGAACTCCAATATCATCACAATAGTTTAAAATGTAACAAGAATACAAAGGTCTCAATCAAATCTATGTAGATATATTTTAAAATTATATTTTATTTTATTTTGTAAAATAAGGTTTTTTGTTGTGTATTAACATTGTACATAAGTTTTGATACATGTTAGTGTCGTGTTCATTAGCTTATCTTGACTATTTTATAATGTTCTGATAATTAAACCTCCAATTGCCTTAAGGATGCATGCATCTTCCAAATAAGGTATAATACGATAAAGCAGAACTGAACATGATAACTATTTAGCATTTGATACATTAAAAACGACTCAAAGTAATGACAAATAATAAAAAACCAAATTATTGTAAAAACTTAAAACCATGAAATGTGTTCAACTAAGGGTACTTAATTATTATCACTTTACTGGATGCTTAACATTGTTTAATGTTGCTATATATATATATATATATATTATAAACAATTTTAAAAAACTCATGATAGAGAGAGCATGCAATTATTTTCTACTCTAAGACACTCTCTTTTTAGATCTCTTCGATTCCATTGTTTTCTCGATGAGTTGCTTGAATAAACTAAGAAACCCACTCATCATATAATTGCATACATCATTGTGACCAAGAAGAAATGGACGGATGGAAACCTCAACACTGGGAAGCCTCCCATTTGGGCATGTGGATGAGTTGAGGGTCTTTTGGACCACCTAATTTAATATATATTACTCCACCAATCATAAAGAAATTCATATAAATATATATTTTTTGGAACGGCGAATTTATAAAAAAGACAGGTATTGAACCTAGTAAGAAGCTAGCGCGAGATAGCAGTTATTATAGAAACAGGGCCGCAACACCAGTTTAGCCTTCGTATAAATATGATTGAAAATGTAAGATATACATGCATACATACACTTATGTATGTATGTATGTATGTATGTAGGATCCAACGAGAATGAGGTATATCTACTAAATAGGAATAAGATCGGTACCTTCACCTCGCAAATGCCTATGGGGCTCGCAGTTTGGGGACTATTTGGAAGATATGGTCTTGGGTTTAATTCCAACCGGCTGCGGGAGGCAGGGACAGAGGGTTGCCAGGGACACGCTCATGGAGGTAGAGTGACGTTGGTCCAATGAGACCAAGGGTTAGAGTTCTCCGTCAGAACACACTTTTTGGAAGAAATAGGAATAAGAAAACAAAAGGCGATCTAATAACATTTTTTAAACTTTATTGTGCATCTAGCTAGCAAAAAAGGAAGGAAAACATTACAAAGTATTGATACAACCAAATGATGATACATCTACTAAGTAGGATTTTTAACACACCCGATACACCTAACCAAATCCCAAATGAAATACTTTTTAATAATCTGATCATCAAGAAGGGAGTCTTTTCGTGGAGGAGAATTGTCAAAATAATACATGTTTCGCAAACACCACAAGCAATAACTACTAGTGAAAATAATTTCCTCTAACTCTTCTTTAACACAATTGTTGTTACTACCAAAATTCACCTTGTTGAGCATCTTACATAGATGTCTGCTGCAAATCCGTCACAAGCCATTTAAATTGTATGTGATCAATAGTTTATGGAGAAGAACCGTAAACATGACAAAGACGAAGTCAATATCCACCTTAATCTTATTAAGGTTGACATAATTAGGAACTCGGTCTAACATAGAATTCCATTTCAAATGACACGAGATTTTATATGCAAATACAGAACACGATAAACACAAGGGTGAGTGGGCGACGTGGCCTGTGACCTTAGGTTGTGTCCAAAGTTGGTGAATTACATGTGATTCTACACATGATTTTTAGTTTAAGAACACATGTGATTCGATTATTTTCGTGTTATTTTATTTGGTTGTTCTTCTCATATGCACCTGACTATAGATCATATATGCATATACATTATACGCATTTTTGGTCTTTTGAGACACAATTATATAGCATTGTTATATATAGGGGTGGTTTATTTTGCAAACCACTTTTAAAATATAAACCGTGCAAACAACTTTTCCAAACCATAAAATTAACTATTTCAAATAATGTGATTAATAGGTGTTGCAACTTTATTTTAAAATTAATCCATCCCTACTTAATTAAAAAACAATAATTTTATTTCTTTTAATTTGACATTAATATTAATTGATATTTTTTTACTAGGTCCCTTAAACCCACCTCTATATTTATATTATTATATTATATATATATATATATATATGTTTTTGGGTACAAATGTATGTAAACATCGTCTGTACTGTTGTGTGTTGAAGAATGATCTAGGGTTAATAATATATTTAGATATGATTCTCTCCTAAAGAGAAATTGCTTTTTGACTTTACACTAATCTTGAGTTTGTTCTCCATTTAACTCATGAAATATACTATGAATTTAATTTTATATCATGATGAATTCATGATCATATGTTTGATTCTTTGAGGTTTATAGCATGTATATATATACATACAAGGCTTCTCTTTCTTTTTGGAGTTAAAATCCAAAGGAATAAAATAGTTGGCCATCATACATATTCGATAAAGGAATAAAAGTTTAAAGACTTTATAAGATATAAGATCGAAAAATACTAGGTATACTTCATGATATTGGTAATAGTAATCAATGAAACCTATTAGTTTGTAAATCTTTATTTAAACCATTTTCTCATGACAAATATATTCCTATTAATATTCGAATATGACTTATACGTTCTTTGTAAAAGAAAACCTTTTGGATTCATAGAAGCTAACGAGATATATATGTTTAATGATAAAGCTTTTGATTAACGCCATCCGGAATCCTTTCTTTCTCGGAATATTTTGGAATTTGCATTTTTGTCCAATTAGAAAGCTTAAAATGAAAAAACTAACCAAACGATTTAGGTTGGTTAGTTTCGTTCTAATACCTTACTATTTCATAAAAAAGGATAAACTTTGTTACATTTTCCAAATTCGTGATGATAACCTGTAATCGTTATATATTTCTATAAACTTAAAAAAGTCATATAAACTACTTTTAGACTATAAAATAATCAAATATATAATCTAACGAGATTCGATCGGTTTGCATTATTGTTTAATTAGGGTAATGAGTTAACTTCAGTAGCCTTGGTGGGGTGGATCTAGAGATCAAGAGAGTCTTGAATGCATGTTCTGAAACATGTGACATGAAATTTTCTTTTGAAGCAACAGAGGTTGATCAAAAAGTTTTTTGCACAACTGTTTCGAATATTCTTCTGTTCGAGGTGTGTGTATATATATATATATATATACATACACACACACACATATATATATATATATATTACTAGTGTTAAAATGATGGATGAGTACTGAAAAAGCTGAAGTTGGCTTGAGTGCTCGATCCGCCCCAAGTGTTGAGAATGAGGTCACCCACCATAGAAGATGAAAAGGAATAATTGAAAAGACACTTAGTTTAATAAATAAAAAAAACAAGTCAATTATTTACCATCATATTGGCTTATTTTTATTATTTTCATGGATAATAATATGTGTTTTAAAGTCTTCCATTGCCATGGTCGATTGGTTATCATTCGGAGTTCATAGTGTCCTAACTGAACCTTCCCGTATACATGTTTGAGAACATTTAAGTGGGGTCATGTTTAGCCTCCAATATTACCGGAAATTAGTTGGGCTTTAGCTCGGACACCCTTCCAAAAAAAATTAAAAAAAATATGTGTTTTAATCTCGTGGCAATTAAAACAAATTAGAGTAAACTACAAATTTCGTCCCCGAGGTTCACCCAAAACAACGCGTTTGGTCTTTGAACTTCAATATCTACAAGGAACGTCCCTAATGTTCCATTTTTGCAACGCGTTTCGTCCTACTCACTAACGTCGTTAGAAACTCAGTTAAATGAAGGGTAATTTTGCCAAAGTAAAAGACAAGGGGCCAAATTGTAACAATCACACACACACACACACACACACACACACACTCTCTCTCTCTCTCTCTCTCTCTCTCTCTCTATCATCTTCATCTACCACCATCACACCCACCAACACCACCAACAAAGAGTTACAACCACCTCCAAACCACCACACCCATTATCATAGCCATCACCACCGTCCCTGCCGGCGACCACCACACGCCGCCGCCGCTGCCTGAAATCACCACCGCCTGAAATCACCCTGCCGACGACCACCGGCAATCAACCACCAACACCACCAAACACCCACCACAACCACCACCACACCACCACCAGCAACACCTACCAACAAACCACTACCACCACCACATGAGAATCGAAAACCACCAACATCACCACCGTCTGAGAAATCGAATACCCACCACCGCCATCTCCATAGAAATCGTACAGATCTTCGATTTCTTCCAGATCTGTAGATCAATTCCAGATCAACCACCACACCACCACCATTGAAATCTAGATCTGCAAATCGGACCACCAACACCATATGATTTCTGCAAATCGGACCCAAAATGTATAAATCGAACCCAAAATGGGACCAAAATGGACAAATCGTACCAAGATCAGGCAGGCGGCGACGACGACGTTGGTGGTGGTGGGTGTGGTGGTTTGGAGGCGGTGACTGTGGTTGTGACTAAGGTGGTGTTGGTAAATGAAGATATGGAGAATGGAGATGACAAAGAGAGAGAAAGTGTGATACTTACAATTTGGCCCTTTGTCTTTCGTTCTTGCAAAATAACCTCTTACTTAACTGATTTTTAACGACGTTAGTGAGCAGGGACGAAACGGCGTTGCAAAAATGGAACCTCGAGGACGTTTTTTGTAGATACTAAAGTTTAAGGACTAAACGCATTATTTTGGTAAACCTTAGGGACCAAATTTGTGGTTTACTCAACAAATTAAAAGCCAATGTGTCAAGAGTGTGACTTAAATCCCTTCTATTATGAAGTCGCATTTTCAAGTTACGGTTACATTAATTGCAATATGTATGTGACTTAGGGGCTATGTGGTTTGTTTTTCATTAATTTCTTGACGGATAAAGTTGCACGTAGATTAATAGGTCTAAATATATTAGGAAGATTTTTGGTTGAGAGTTTTTTTTTTTCCACAAAGAAGGGACATGTTTTTAATTATGAGGGATAGGTATGAAAAATACTTGACTTTCTATATAAAGCATTAAAGCTTATCTTAAAAGCTTAACAAATAAGCCACTTTCTATATCATTAACTCACTACCAAACAGTCGTGTATAGTTGTTTGAATAAGTTATAGATCCAATTAAACTCGTTAAGCCATTGACAAACTAGACTTTAAACATGTCGCATGCAACTAGCGGTTGGCAAATATATGAAGATGCAGGGCAAGAGGTAAACTGGTAAAGTACATGCATGATTAGACAAGTCTCCAAGAAGGCATGTATGAGCATCAAACGGGACCAATAGTTCATGGTCTAAGTATTTTGATGAATTAAAATTCATTTTTATTCATAATTCAAGAAATATCCTGATCCACTCCTAATAACAAAAAGTTATTTTATTAAATTAAATAATAATTATTTTATTAAACTATTAAATATTTATTTTATTATTATATTTAATCCTTATTTATTTAATAAATAATTTATTAAATTATTATCAATAATTATTATTTTCTTAAAGCATTTTATGTTAAAAAACAAAACTACATTAAAGGGTATTTTGATAGTTTACAAAAATTTCATTTTAATCCGAAAATTACATATCAAACAGACATATTTCAATTTGTTTAACAGATTTTATTGCAATTCTGTCAACGAAACATATGGTCAAACCTGACAACATTCTATATTCCATCAAAGTCAATTTTTTTTTAACAAATTTCATTTCCAAAAACATTTTAAGAACCAAACGCCACTATAGAGTTAATTACATTGAATTATGATTAATGACGTCAATTCAAGTTTAGGTGGTGTTTGTTTACCTCTAACGGTTCTATTAAGAGGCAATCTATGAATCGTTAAGAGGTAAATCCTGTTTGGCACAAAAATGGACTGCCTTTTAATGGTTCCAAAATCATCTGAATGATTTAGTATCTTGGATGTCTCTTAACCATTTAGAGTCTTGATTTAATGCTAAACAATTACCAAACTACCATATTTCATTTTGCACCATATCATAAGAGTCTCTTAATCATTTTGGCCACTTAATCATCCAACACCAAACCATTCAGCAACTGCCAAACAACCAATGTTTTAAAAACCGGATTTTTAGATGAACCAGTGTGATGACCGGTTCACGGTTCGACCGGTTCACCCACTAATTCAACCGGTTCCAAACATTTTTATGTATTTATATTTTTCTACATTCATATATATAAAAAACCAACAATTTGATATTTATAATAAAAAAACATTAAAAATACACATTACAATAAGTTTTACATTAATCCCAAACATTAAAAAAATAACAAGTTTTACACAGTTTTTTTTAAAAACCGGGTCAACCGGTTTTTTACCGGTTCGACCACTAAACTGGCCGGTTCAATCCGGTATTTAAAACGCCTTAGAATCGGTCACAATTGACCCGATTCTTTCACCGGTTTCCTGTTCAACTGATTTTTAAAACACTGCGAACAACACTTTAGTTATTTAGACCATTACCTAAAGTTAAGTTTTATCTTTAATTTCTGTTTAAACTTTAGAATTAAGGGATACGTTTAACGTATTTTATTTGTGCCTAGAATATATAGACCCAAAATAATTCCATATATCTTCTTTGATTTTCTTAAACGCGTTTTAGTTAGTTCTTTTATTTATTTACCCACTAGTTTGTTTCGTCTTGTTTGTAGTTAACAACCAGATATCTAAAAACAGAAAACTAAACTATCTAAATTCAATATATAAAACAAACAAAGTAATCCGTTTAACTAATAATGATAAATTTTTTGAAGACCGCTGGCTTCCCACCAATTTCTTTCTATCTTTTTGCATCTTTTTTATTATAAAAATACCGAAAACAAATTAACAAAAGTCTATATTACCTATGGATGGTTATAATTTTTTTAGATTTATTATATTTCAATTGAGTAGGAAATATTGCACCAATTTTGTAGTATTAAATTAACCTTTTCTTAGAGGATCCATTCCAACGGACTATCCCATTAGTGTAGATTAGACCCCAAAAAAAAATCACAAATGGATCGATTTTGTCCTTAAAAAAAGCATATATTTTCAATGGATAGCTCTGACTCGTTTCGGTAACTAGGAAATACAGTGTTCAGGGGCGTAGCCAGAATATTTCTTTAGGGGGGGTTGGTAATTCTCAAATTTAGCTGTCGATCTAAGTTATTTAAATAAAAGGTTAATATGACGTATGCAATTGATGCTCGTTCTCTAAGTCTCATGAATTTTGACAGGAATCAAAATTTATCATGTGTGTTGATGAAAAAACTACCAGGAATACAATGACTTTTGTTTATAAAATATTAGAAGAGAAATATTTTCTATTATACAAAAATGTATTTTTTTATCTTTAAACATAGTTACACTATATGTAGACATCTAGGAACACATGGCATGCTCTTATTTGTCGTCCGGTTTTTGGCCGAAATGCAATTGAAGTTTTCCCCAATAATATAGGTGAGAACTAGAATATTCAAATTTAAAACTTAATTTATTTATTTCTAAAATGTGTATAGTGATATCCATATTAGTTATAGTTTATTTTGGTTTTTTTAATGCAATAATATATTTTTGTGAAACTTAAATAAACAAAAAACCATAAAAAACATAAGTATTAGAAAGTACATGGATATATTTATTTTAAAATTTAAAAAAATTAACTAATGAGAAATAGAAATTTAAAAGAATCGATAGTTGAATAAAATTTTGAAATTACATAGAAAGATAAATGAATGAATTTTGAAATTTAAAAAAATTGAAAGTTGAATAATTATCAAAACTCAAA
Source organism: Centaurea solstitialis (assembly GCA_030169165.1). NCBI lineage: Eukaryota > Viridiplantae > Streptophyta > Magnoliopsida > Asterales > Asteraceae > Centaurea > Centaurea solstitialis. The sequence goes on from CM058044.1 coordinate 78,412,209, forward strand.
ATAGAAATAGATGAGTAATAATTAAAGGTGTTAAAGTGTTCGGTGATAATAGGTTGGCAATTCTTTGACACAACTAGAATCATTCGATTTGGTTGACTCCTTAGATGTTTAGGGAGATTAAAGGCGACTGGCATCTGAATGTTTTCAAGTCCCAATTTCAAAGTAATCACTAGACCATAGGGACCAAAAGTGAAGTTTACTCCAAATTTTTTGTTGAAACGCCTAAAATATTATAAACTTATTTTAACATTTTTAAATGACAACTTGTTTTGGTTTAGTACTATTAACTTAGGTCCTATAAAGTCTTATAGTAGAACGCTTATACATTTTATACGTTTTATAAAACTAATTGACGTAGATGCATAAAGAGGTCGGGTGAAATGTTGTTTACTATCTGTTTGTGAGAGCTTATCCTTTTAGCGATAGAGAGGTTTATCAAAATGTTTTTTTGGAGATAGCATCTTTGAGTCACAAAGCTACGTTCTTGATAAACCTCTCTAGCTAACGTTTTATCCCCTTTGACATGAAAAACCATTTTGCACAAAGCTTATTGAGCACACATCATCAATCCTACGTTGTAATGATGGCCTTTTCGAACCGAAGAATCAGATTGGTCGAATTTAACAACATCAATATATAACTTTCGCAAAGAAAAGTCCCATCAAGTTGTATATATTCCTTGGAAAGATTTTGACCATTAATTTAGGTTTCTAAACAATAACCTAAGGACTTCAATGCTGATCATTCATTTGCATTCTTTATTTTTAATACAAGCAAAAGCCTATATTCATGGGTGGGAATGCATGAAAAGTTGAAACTAGAGGCTTATAGACTCCCACATCCATCTATCCATCCCACTTGCTTTTTCCTAATTAATTCTAATGATCCTATTAGCATCAACTTCAGAGGCTTAATTATGTTGGTATTCTTTTGAACTAATTAAAGTTTTTGTATACAAATGTTGAAATATATATTAGTTTGTATTGATGCCCTTAGGGTTGTAAAGCATGTGAAACTACCCTAGCATGGATATGGCATATCTAAAAGATTTGCTTCCTCAACTCAAGTTCAAATTAAGCAATGAGCGAGCTACGCTTCGTGGATCACACATTCTCGACTCGTGATAAATTAACTTGAGGAGCAAGTTTTGTGTTTGATAAGGTGATAAAGTTAATTAGTTTCCACATGGTAAGAATATTACCATGTATGTGTATATATGAACAAGATCTAAAAATCATTGGATCAATATTCATAGATCAATTTATTTGGTTGAATTCACATTTTGGAATTGTCGCTTTTTAGCCAGAATTCGAGTTTCAACTCGTTGATTGAAGTTGATTCATGAAATTGTTCAAGTATGAGTAAAGTATATTTTGAAAATAAAGTCTCTTTCCACTTCAGATTCTTGCTTTAATTTATGTTATCTTCACACCCGTGATTAGAAAACTTATCTCTAGTAATGGTCCTGACCGAACTAATCGAGATCAAACCATTTTCTGTTAAAATTCAGCTCATTAATTTATAACTTATAGACAATCTTTTTTTTTTGGGTAGATCAAAAGACAAAAGTATATTTATTTGTTTTTGTTTTATTTGGTGATCAGTTTTCATTAGTGTAATTATGTGGACACAATCCATTGAAACTGATGTGATATGTTTAACTTATATTGCTGAGAGGCTGGAGTTACCTTTTCCTTGGCCAATCACCCATGGATTAATTGGAGCAGTACTAGCTGCACTTTTTGGAAAGTCAAATTAAAATTGCAAGTTCTTGCATTTAGGCTTTTGGATTTGGAGTGGAGCTGTTTTCAGATTTCAGTTTGCTGTCTTTCTGGTCATGACTAGCACATCAATTGACCATATATACACATCAATTAACTTTAATCTTCTAAATGAATGTCAAATTACCTAAAACATGAAATGGTTCTTTTATTATTTTGTGAGGGAAATTTTCAAATAGTACTATTAACTCTCTCCATCCATAAAGTTGTGAGGTTATCTTGTTGGGAAACCTACAAAATGGTACAAGACTATTGTTTTTTTATAAGTTTTATATATGAACAACTTGGGTTGTCGCGAACCGGTAAAGCCTTGGGTGATGTAGTGGAAAATCTCATCCACCAAGGTCTGCATTCAGGCCCTACCAAAACCCTTGTGGTCGTGAAGGTTCACCTGCGATGACTTCAGGTCCAGGCCGTTCGTGGTCTCCCGGGGGGTTATTCTGTCTGTGTGCGTAAGCTGGCTGAAAACCCACGGTTACCAAAGAAAACATTTATATACGTAAGACTACATGGAAGATTATTGCAATTCAATGAAACTAAAAATGAGAAATTAGAACACTCAATCTTTTTACAAAACCTTGGAATTTTCATCGAAATTCTAGTTCGTGTTAAACAAGAAACACATAGATGATTGAACCCTACCCGATCAAACATCATGTTATTATATATATATATGCTAAATTAAGTCAGGCCGCCTTCAATGATATTAGTAGGCTAGTTTTGATTTATTAATCGTTTGAAATGAACGTCAATCGTATGATGCCCTAACATTTTCACAAGAATCTTGATTATCAAGTGGTGTTAATTTAACACTTCATCACATTATGTCAACTACAAGCATGCTGAATAAGAATATGTTCAAAGTTGTTACCGTTAATTAAGAATAGTCCATCCATCAAGAAGCTCATTAAGCACTAAGAAACATGCCAATTAAGCCGGGCTTAATCAACATGCACTAATCCATCAAACTAGAGGGCTTAATTAATTATATATATAACTAAACAACACAACTGGCATAAAAATATTGTTATTAATCAAAATGACAAAAAAAAAAAAGTGAAATAGAAAAGTGGCATGGAGCATGTCAAATCTTAATCCAAAACAAAAAAAGAAAAAGACGTTATAAAAGTTTATGTAACCAATTAACTCAATTAAGTACCATTCCTAAAACAGTTAAATTATAAGCACTTGTCCTTGTCCTCTAATGATTTTTCTTTTCATTTATCACCTATAAAAGTTTACATTTTAAGAAAGAATGCATATATAATTAAACAATTAAATTTGGTCTGCCATCAAGAAATTAAAGAAACCCGTGACGTGTTACAAAAAACAAAATTTGATATATTAAAAATCAAGATTTAAGACGGTGGTATTTTTTGCCAGTTAAATCAAGGGATGTTCTAATCATGCGCTGCAAAACCAATGGAAACTTGTCTAATTGCCTTTTCTGTGCATGGAGATATTTCATATTATATATAAATATAGAGAAAGGTTCAAAAGGTTTAAATGAGAAAGAAAACGTGAGAACGAATATCAGTCATTCAGTTAATAACGGCAGCTTTGACCGGTCCCCCCTAATAATCTCTACCCTCAGTCATTCATCCGGTTACGATTGACGCAATCACGGAAGATTGACGCGATTCATGGGAGGGTAGAGATTATTATAGGAGGGACCAATCAAAGCCGCCTTTATTGACCAAATGAGTTACTGAGATTTGTCTTCATGTTCACAACCAAAATTGAGTTCACATTTGAACTTTCCTCTATATATATATGGTTAGGTTCAAATCTGAACTCAATTTTAATCGTGAACGTGAGGACCACTAAAATCGTACCACGTAGCAATATTCACTCTGAATATCATGCATTATTCAGAGTGAATAAAGCTTGGGCGTCTTTATTCACTCTGAATAATGCATGATATCTAGAATAATGAATATTGCCACGTAACGCGATTTTAGTGATTCTCACGTTCACAATTGAACTTTCCTCTATATGTATATATGTATCATAAATTAAAGAAAATGGGGACATTTACTTGTCGTGACTTGTGATTTTCGATTCAATGGATTGTGACTTAACTGAACTTTTATGGGCAGGATATTTATAAAGAGGCTTAATTAAGTGCTTAATTAGTTACCTGCACGATATATATGCCAAGAACCATTGCATCCAGTGAAGAAAAAAAGCAGTTTTATAATTAGTTATATTATAAAAGATTTTGGATTCTGTTCATACAGCTTTTTTTTAATATCTTTACATGGCTCATGAGAAGGCTAAAAGAATTATGAGAATAATAAATTCTTGAAGGGCAGGCAACTTGCAATTATATATATATATATATATATATATATATATATGATATAATTCATTCAGCTGATATTGAATTGTTTGATAAAACAAAAAGTTTCAGCTTTTGCAGTTTATTTGCTGAAGGTGACTTACTTCAATCTCTTACAGAAGGTGTCATTTGATTTTATTTCCCCAATATTTAATTTATTTAATTCTCTTTTCAATGCAATTTGCATGAATACAAACAAATCTAGAAAGTATAAATTAAACCCTTCTTCCTTCGAGGCATTGATTAGCCAAGATAGATAGATAGATCGGATCCTTGTGACTATAAATTTTAATCTATTAGCAACACAGAGGAAAGTTCAAAATGTGAACCACTTTTTCATTGTGAACGTGACGACAGTTGAGTCACGTGACAATTTGGAAAACATGCTACTAAGTTTATGCATACTGCATAAAGCTATCATTTAGACTGAATAAAAAGCTTTATGCAGTATGCATAAAGCTTAGTCGCACTCTGACGCGGGCGACTTAATGCGCGGGTTAGCTTTATTCAAACTTTATTTAGTTTGCATAATAGTTTTATGCAGTATGAATAAAGCTTGAATGAAGCTAACCCGTGGGCTTTATGCAGACTGAATAAAGCTAAGCCGCAGAAATCAGATTGTCACGTGGCGCGCTCTCGGCTGTCCTCACGTTCTCTCCAAATGAAATCTTCTACCTTTTTTTAAACCAAATGAACTACTTCTGATAATTTTTCTGTTATCTCCCCAGATTTTTTACTTTTTCAAGCAAACAAAAAAGTTCACATTTGGTTAATTTCCAATTTTTATCTTAGAGGGTTTTCACAATAGACAAGGAAGTGGCTTATTTCCATATGTGCCTTTTTTATTGCTAATTCTTTTTTGTATTTTTTACCTTATGAAGTTGACAGCAACCTGAAAAAATTTGCACCAAAGGTTAGGCGTTTTAACTTTACCAACTTTAATTTGTCATATGATCCATATAATACAAAAGTTGGAACATCTAAATATGATAAAGAAACTAAGAACTTAGGTATAAATAAACCTGAAATATGGTATTATCATGTTCTCTAAATTGGATCTTTAATCTAAAAATACTACAAAAAAGGGATTATTTAGCCATGGACGGACCTAGTGTTGTGAATACCATGGCATATGCCACCGTTTTGTTCTTCCTTTGTGGTGCAAAAAATAAAAATAAAAATACAGGGCTGTGAAATATGTTACCGTATCAATTTGTTGTTAATTTACCACTATATATATTTTTTGAAAGTGCTATAAGGACACAAGTTTTTTTGGTAGAGTTGGTTAGTTTCTTGTTTTTCAAATGTGAGGTCTTGTGTTCAAGTTCTGTTAAAGTTTTTTTTTTTTTTTTCTTGATTTTAACTTTTAACTTTAGATTCTTGTGTTTACAAAAAAATTTGCAGTACAAAACTCAAACTCTTTTTATTAACCTAGGCGTCCAACTCCCTTTACGAGTTTGACTAATCCTAGGGCGATTACTCACTTTGCAAGTAGCCCGGAGTCATCGCAAGTGAACCTCCGTGGCCACAAGGAGAAATTTTGCTGCTCCTAGGATTCAAACTTGGGACCTCTAGGTATTTTCACCTTGAAAACCAAGCATTTACCACTAGGCCACCCCCCTCCATTGTGGTTACAAGACTCAAACTTGAGACCTTGTATTTGAAAAACAATGAATCGACCACTAAATCAATATTGATTTTGCGAAAAATACTTCTATAGATGTTTCTTATAGTGAAATAGTGTCATCAATTGATTTTTTTTGGGTATGCCCCTGATTTGGCCCTTTGATCTACCTTAATACTCACATCTAGTTTTATTCAACATAAATGTGGGGAAGTTGGCTATGAATAGGAGATGATATGGATTTATGTGAGTAGTAGAAAAGGCTCGAAGGGGATAGGAATAACAACACCCTTGTTTTATATATGTACACCTGTTTATATTGAATCATGTCAAATCTAATGTGGAAAATGTAAAAATATTGATGTCTTGATATTAATGCATATGAGAATAATATTAAGTAGGTGCACATTTAGCAAATAATAAGTATGTATTTAATTTTTACCCCACGTAAAAATCCATATAGCCAGGGTCGGTCAAGATTTTTTAAAAATCTTATATAAATTTAAATGTGCCCCTATAAATTTTCTTTATTTATATTATTTACTGAAAAATTTATTACATTTGAAAATTAAGTGTAAAATTACAAAAAAAAAATTATATACAAGATTTAAATAAAAATAAACTAACCTCATACGCCTACGATAAGAATAAAAGGTAACTAATAAAAAAAGTTAAAATTAATCATACAATAACTATAAGTACAACATACATACTAAGCATATTTTTCAGTACATTTCCAATATTTTAATTGGAAACATCATATTTTATATAAAAATAATCAATTATAATCAGATTTTTTTTTTGTTGTTGCACAGAATCAGAAAATCTTATTAATTTATTGTAATTAGTAAACAATCATATTAGAAGCTAAAAGAGTTTATAAATATGAAAATAAGGCATATAGAAAGTTACGAAAGAAAATTATTAAAAATAAATAAAATAATCACATTTTTAATAATTAAAAAAAAACTAGCTGCAAGTTTAGAAAAAAAAAATTTAAAAACAACCGCAAATTATTCGAACCTACCCAACACTCACAAATAGAAGCATTTGCCAACTAAAGTAAAGGTAAGTATGCATATTAATTTTGGATTTATCCTTATAAACAAACACAAAATATATATAAAAATAAAATAAAAAGATCGGAGACCCCGAAAAATCAGAAGCTCTGTAACGGCACACCCCCCAGGGACGACTCTACAATATATAGCTAAATTAACTTGCCATATGTAGAAAATAAATTAACTTTCCAAACATAACTAGCTGAAACTTTTTTATCATTATGTTTGGATTCTTTGAAAGTAATTATAAGACCCATATTCAGATATTAGTGAACCTCAATGGTTGCTGAATATATTTGAACTAATTAAAATGGACAGTGACATCTTAATGTCCACTACTAATCATAACTTTCGAAAAAACGTAACTTTATATGAAAGAAACAAAAATAAATGATTGTTTTGTCTCTACTTGGGTGAAAGTGTCGTTCTTTTGAGTACTATATGATTCCCTTTTACATTCTTTAAAGCATTATGTGATTCCTTTTTAACAAAATAAGATATCAACTCTAATAATGTATTGTTATGCCGGTAGAAAATGTCAATTAGGTTGAAATTTGCTTATGCATATATGCCTAACAACCCACATGTTTCACATGTGATTCTTCTTTTTGTTAAAAGCTCTCGAAACCATATTCGAAGGGATGAAATTTTTGTCACTGGATACATTTATGATATTATACTGGATGTATTAAGAATACGAAAAAGTTTGTGTATCTTAACAATCCTAGGTGAACCATTATTCTAACTTTTTCTTTTGGCAAAAAAGAAACTTGGTTATTTCCAATCAAAGTTGTGGTGTTGAGTTTAGTGACAAATGCTATTTGGTGTAAATGAAATTTACTTAATGATACCAAACAACTTTGGTTAAGCTCTAACACGAATTAGAAGGTGCTGTTTTATAAGCCAATAAATTCTGAACCAAAGAATGGCGAGGATCAAGGGGCGGGGGTTCCACTTAACAAACTTCTTTAACGGTCATTTAACGGATGGACCAAAACTGTGTGGAAACGCATAGCACATTGACCGTACTAAATGCAAAATAGGGACCAAAATCAAAGAAAGTGCAAACCACATGGACCGAAATAATAAATTCAATACTTGTTTGGTTATCGCTGGGGGGGGGGGGGGGGGGGGTTCATAGCGCCATAACCCAGTTCGAGCCTTCCCGTGCGCATGTCTGGGGACATTTAACTAGGGTCGTGTTTAGCCCCTAAGATTGTCAGGGATTAGTCGGACTTTGGCTCAAACACCCTTTCAGGAAAAAAAAAAAAGTAACTGTCATGGGCTTTTGATCTCTTCAATTGTTGTTGAGATGAATCATAACCATTGTCTCTGCTATAAACAATGGCAAAAATCCATTGATCCCATCAAGAGAGGCTAATTCTTCTATGTTTAGCAAGTTCTATATGCTCCCTTAGATATGCAAATAAATAATAAAAAACACAAAGTATCAGAGGGGATGCTAAGCTTACATATATGGTCTACTTAGATTCAATTTTGTAGTTCAAAGGTTTATTTGAAAATTTTGAGAGAGGTTTTTTTTTAATTGTTAGAATTGATTTAAACAGAAACTCTACTAAAGTTATCTTAATAAAGGAGAACCTTTTTTTTTTTTTTAATGTTTGGGTCATTTTCAGAAGCCATTATTGTCACAAGATCCACTGGGTCAGGGAGAAAACAATCATTTACATTAAATTATTTAATAATACAATCAAATAAATAAATAAAATATAAGCCATGTGATATCTCCTTTAAATATATATATTTTTCCACAAGTGCATCCTCTCAAAAAACTTGTAACACTTCATATTTAGCCATGTATCCTAACACATACATTAATAGTTTATTTCGGGTGGTGCTATATGTATTACATTTTTTGTATTAAAAAATGATCCTTCCACATATGAACCGTGATTCCGATAGATTTCCATATAACTATTTACGAACATTCATTTCACAACATAACCTTTCGACAAGTTTAATGGCATTCAATTCATTTGCAAAAACTAGCATCCTCAAACGTGTCAAAAGGTCATAGACGTAAAAGAAGAATCGTCACAAAGTCATTTAACCAAAGGACCCGATTTCCATGTTAGTTTGACAGAACAGAAGCTTTCAAGACTCCATGGTCTTCTTCACGCGATTATAATGGGTTCCTGTTGACGTCTTTATAGAGCAAATAGCGTGTGTGGGTCCTACCAAGCGCAGCATACCTGCAAACAAAATTACAATGAAATCTGCTTTGATGTACCAACAGGACTAATCTGATGATTATTATTTGGTCAAGCTCTCTTACCATTGAGGCACAAATGGAGCCATCCAGATTGCATCTCCAGCCTCCACCGGATACCTATGTTCCAGAAAAAACCAAACAACAAGACGTTTTCTAAGCTATGCATAACGATGATGTTGGATATGAAGACAAAATCCTGATTTAATAAAGTAAACAGGCCTATGACTTCAAAGTTGCAGTATTTCTTCGGTGCAACCATTTTTCTTAAACAAGTTGCAGGGTGACACAAGGTTATTTGGTAAATCTTAGGGGTGGTTTGTTTACCTGTTAATAGTTCTATTAAGAGGCAACCTCTTAATCGTTGAGAGGGGTGAATCTTGTTTAGCAAAAAAAGAAAAAGTTTGTCTCTTAATGGTTCTAAAAATAATTTTGTATCTTAAGTCTCCCTAACCATTCGGCACCCTAGCCTAACTTCATTCTGAACAATTAATAAACAACCATATTTCATTTTGCAGTTTGCACTATGTCATAAGAGCCTGTTAATCATTCTGATCACTTAATCTTCTGCACCAAACCATTCAGCAACTGCCAAGCAGCCTCTTAGCTTCTTTTACGAACATGTGGTAGGAAAAAGAAAAGCTGTTTTTTGGCGTTGAAATTACCAGCTATCACCAAGACGATAAATGCCTTGTCCTTCTAGAATTAGCAAACCGTGCTGATTATAATGGACTTCCTGCAGAGATAAAAACAAAAATCCAAAGACAGCCCATTTTAGTTCCGGTGTTGTGAAGGATTTTTGAGTGGAATAGATGCATTATAAACCGATAATAAGCAATGGTATACCTTCACATTAAGAAATTCGCCGGGTTGGAAGTCCATGATCTGCATGATTACAAATTTCAGAATTAAGAAAAAGCTTAATTTTTTCATTGCAAAAATGAAATCCAAGTTTTCTGAGAGCACAGAAGTTTCAAAAGATTTAACTAAGACGTCGTTTAAAAGATCATCAACAAGACTTTTATGTCCCTAGGCCCTAACAACAACTTCTTCGTTAAAAGTTTCATCTTTTAACATTTTTACCGCATCACCAGCTGCCCTATCAACATCACTGAAGTCAGAACTCCATGTACTCTGTTTTCCTCTAGAGCTCAAGTGTTTCTTGATATTAGTCAAAGAAAATGGTCACCTTTTTTTAGTGAAATTCCAATCTAAATTTACATATTTGTCCATTAGCAATCACAATGTGGCATTTTAGCATTTCGTTAATAGTCAAAGACTCTCGTGAAAATAAATGTGTCATGTTATCATACCATACGATAATTATTTTCAAAACCTAACGTTTGTGGCTTACATGAATGTTGAAGTCGTAAGGCAGGGATGTAGGAAGAAGCTTCCGCAGTTGGAATACCTGATATTAGAAGAAAATTAATTTAAAAGAAAGAAATTTAATTAAACAGGATATAATTACAATTTACAACCATTACAAATACTTAAAAGCTAATCAAGGAGACATATTTTTCCAGCAACATTCTTGCAACCAAGTGTCACAACCAATAGATAAAATAATAGTATTTATAGACATAACAAATAACACTAAAACTCGTGATTAAATAAAAGAACCAACTTGTAAATCTTGTTTTTCAAAGATAACAACGTGCATTTACCTCTCCCGGGGTGTCGAGAAGTGGCTGCTGATCAGTGGAGCCGACAATTGGCTCAGGAATATGATTTTCCAGGTAAGCATACCTACGAAAAAATTAACCCTTTTTTACCCTCTGTGATTTACAAGATAAACATATAAAATCTGTTCAAGAAAATGGATGGTTGATTTCATCCATCTATGCACTTCATAAACATCACTTTGTAAAGAATTGGTGAAATTGCCTGATTGGCATGAGATAGAGAGCGGCATATTTCATAGCTCGAAATGAAGAAAAGAAAAAACATACCTTCTTTCAAAGACAATAAGTGTAGCAGATTCATAACTTTCGAAAAGATGCTCTGAGTTAGGAGGTAGGTATGCAAACGAGTCTACCTATAATTCAAAGACATATGAATCAAACTAGTGAGAAGTGAATTTATTTAGCCTTGGAACTTAGGATTACTAACACAGCTTATGTTAATCTCACTAGTCAGAAAAAAAGGCCATGTTTGACTTTAAAAAATCAAAGTCAAACATAGTACTTTACAAACTTACAACAAAAACAGATTGTAAAGTGAGAGATCACGATAATCAGATATTTTTCGAGTGAAAATTTGAGCGTAAATTTGGCAGGATTATGCAATGGGTTATATGTATATATGATACAGACTTATATTTCTTGGGGAAGGTTCAAACGAGAAGCATGTCAATTTTAGAAAACGTGAGGAGCAATCTCAGCCACTCATCTCGCGGTTACGGTGGACATGATCACGGAGGATTGACGCAATTCATGGGAGGGTAGAGGTTATTAAAGGGGGGGACCGGTCAAAGCCGTCTTTGTTGACCGGATGAGTGGCTGAGATTGCTTCTCACGTTTTCTTAAAAAGTTATGTTTCTCATTTGAACCTCCCTCTATATTTCTTCTGCATAATGTTTAGTAATTATTTCAATCTTATAGCATCCGAACGACATAAGAAACAATTTCATGATCAAGAATGGGTCATTTACCATCAATGTTCGGCCAATACCAGAAACATTAGTGAGTGTCACCAACCCTTGAACCACAAATACAAACCTAAAATAATAAACATAAACAAAAGAATCTCTTAAGACAAGCTACAATACAAAAGTAACTTTCTTTTCATTACAAATTGGCGGCAAGATCAATACCTCTCAATGTCCTTCGGAGGGAGTCCCGATTTAGAACTTTCTGCACACATAAAACCAAGCTTTTTGCTCATAAAGAAATTGATCATCTTTTACCGGAGTACTAATCACAAAGTTAAATGAAAATGCACCTTGCATCTTCGCGATGTACATTACAAAATGTGCACCCATTGCTGGCGAGACTAAATATGCCCCTAATGTGTTGATCCTATATCAAGTTGATTTTCATTACAGTCTTATAAATAACATATTATTAGAATAACCTATTATATAATAATTATAGGGTTGGGTTCAAGGGAAAACCTCAAAAAAATGGGAAAACTGAACAACATCCTCATAGCACTTCATCTTAATTGTATGCGCTTGTGTATAGAAGTAATTTGTAATATGCAGATGTGCATAAAAACCAAAAAAACAACTTAATTTAGATCTATGCACAAATGCATACCGTCCAGATGAAGGGCTATGAGATGTTATTCAGTTTCCCGTCTCTTTGAGGTTTCCCTTGAACCTCCCTCTCTATCTCTCTATCTCTAAGAGCGCCTATTTAGCTCATATTAAGTCTGAATAATACATATATTATTCAGACCGAATATTATGCATTATTTATGGTGAATAATACAATATTCAAACTGAATAATACTGCATTAGTATTATTCACGTATTATTCAGTCTGAATACTGTATTATTCACCTTGAATAATGCAATAATGCATAATATCCGGTCCAAATAAGTCTGAATATGCCACATGGCACGCTCTCAGTTGTTCTCACGTTCGCGATGAAAAATGAGTTTCCATTTTAACTTTCCTCACTCACTCTCTCTCTCTCTCTCTCTCTCTCTCTATATATATATATATATATATATATATCCACTCATCTGGTCAATAAAGGTGGCTTTGACCGGTTACGGTGGACGCGATCATGGGGATTGACGCGATTCATTTCATGGGAGGGTAGAGATTATTAAAGGAGGGGACCCGGTCAAAGCCGCCTTTATTAACCGGATAAGTGGTGGAGGTCACTTCTCTACTTTCCATTCTTTTAGCACTTCTCATTTGAACCTAATACTATATATACATATATACATACATACATACATACAAATTCTTGAGCATTCAACATACCAATCAGGCAATGGGCTAAAAACATGACTTTCAGGAGTGATTAAGGCATGATCACTCCTATAAACACTTCGAGTAAACCCGGTAAATCTGCCAAACAACAACAACAAACCAAATACCAAAAAAAAAACCAGTCATTTAACAAAACCCCATTTTCAATATGATAATAAAGCAACTCATCATAGCCCCTAATCCATATACACAAAAAAAGAACAAAAATCAGCAGCAAGTATTTGGTCAATTTGCCTGAAATCAAACATGGGGTCTAACCTTGAAGATGAGAAGGCAAGAGAGTAGGGTTTGTGACCTTGAAATAAAGAGGTTGTGCCTCTGAACTGGAATCAATTATAGATGGTGCAGAGCAAAACCCTTCTTCTGTAACAGCCATATTGAGAAAACCTGTATATATAAAGAGGCATTAAAGTTGATCAAATTAAATGTAGTTAAAAGGGGTAAAATGCACAGTAAAACAAGAAAGAAAGAAAGAAAGAAAAAAGGTGGGATTTTTGATGGATTTACATAAAAGTGTTGATAGAAACAAGAAGGGTTTGGAAGGAAATGGTGAGAAAGATTGCATTTTTTTTGGGAGGAAGTTTACTTTCTTGGTGGTGGGTGTGTGATTTCACCTTCTTGCTAGCAAAAACAAGAAGAGGGGGTGGTGAGTATTTTTATGGTTTGTGGTCAGTGGTGACCCTGTGTTTGCTTATTGGCTTTTTGTGGGAGATGAGTCACAGCCAAAATGAGTTTCTTAATTCCCAAGAATATTTGTGGATGATTACAAATTGACAATTTTAGCCCTCTTATATTGAGTTTTACAATTTTAATTGTGTTTTTGTTAAGTTGGATAGGATAGGATAGATAAAAACAAGAAACATTGTTTCATATTTGATCGGAAATTTATATGGAACAGATAACAACATAGTGGAATAAAAGTGGAATATATTTGTTCCATTCCAATCCATGGAACAAGCTGGATCAACCTCGAACAAACTCATGTTTTACCAACATAACCTCAAATTAAAGCATAATTATTTTCTAAAATTCTAAATACGTATTTTTATTTACTTTATTTATTTTTACTTTATAGTCCTCATCGTTGTTATTATTATATAATTACTATAGTTTGATTAATTTTAGCAATTTATTAAATATTAATGATAAAAAATAATATAGAAAACATATAAAATTAAAATTGGAAACTAATTAAAAGTTTTTTATTTTTGTGTCATTTTAATCGTAGATTGTCTGTCAGGTCACCAAAGTGAAAAGCAGATGAGATAGATTAACTAGGGAGAATCTATCTACCACTAGATAAGACCAATCAATTGTTTCGGGTAGCGAAAGTTAAGATCATAAACAGGAGTTAAACATAACAAACATTCAAAACTATAAATTAATCATAAAATATAAATCAAATCATAATTAGTACTTAAAAGATTTAGCTACTAAACATATTAAAAACCATGTTCAAACAGTAACATAAACTCATTAAGCACACTGTGCAACTATTGAAGAGTAGAGTCCAGCAATCCAACTCCGGGTTTTGACCAGTGAAGTTTCACTGCTACGAATCACCTTCTTCAATCACCGGTTCATGTAATTCTGCTCAACTACGACTATCTTTGCGTTCTCTCCAGAAAGATAATGCTAATTGCGACTTATGAAACCCTAAATCGGAAATCAGTATTTAAAAGGCTACCCCGCGAGCACTTCGTGATCGCAACCACTAGTCTTCGCGACAGAAGTCATGATAAGTTCAAAAATTAGAGGATTTTGTACTGATCTTTTGAACTTAGAAGTATTACACACCAAGTCATACTTCATGCAAATCTCACGACGCCAAACTCTCTTTTGCGACTCGAAATCCTAAAATCAGTGAAAGTCAAAACCAAGTAAAGGCACTCTTGCATCGCGAGATGGCAATCTCGTGATGTGATCGCGAGAAATCTTCTGTTTGCTGTTTTTTGACTTTTCACGTTTTTGGCTTTTTTTCGTTACTTTTCGTTCTAAGTGACTTCTAAACCTGCAAAATAAAGAATAATAGCATTTAGGCACTTTAACGCAGTGAAATGGATCCAAAGGGGTAAAAATGATGATATCGTGTTCAAAAAACATGTATAATTTTGGCGATATCATTTATAATATTAGTGAAACTATGAACATATAGTATTGACTGAATGATGCTATTTCAATAGGGACAAGATGAATGTGTTATAGTCTTCAATCAAAGGATTTGATTGCAACAAGCATTCTTCTTGTTTCTCTAATTGCACTTCAAGTGTTCTTCTCTCCAATATCTCCAGACCCATTTTAGTTACCATCTTCACCACCCTTTTTCACCCCTAACAAGGTGAGTTTATTGAATAAGACTTTCCTGTTGTTGTGTGTTTTCTTAAGGTGGTTTTATTTTTTTTCCATGGAGTGATTAAGATTAGGGAAGCGATATTGAAAAAACCTGAAGATGTGTATGTGGATCAAAAGGGTATGCATTATACTGCTACAAGAGATGGGTGGATAAAATGATTGCCTTTTGAGAAAGAGAAATCCAGCAAACTAGGGTCGTTCCGTGGGCATGGGTCATCTAAGGACTGCCTAGACCATGCCTAGTTTGTTATATTAAAAAGAGAAATATATCCACCAAGGATTCGAACATTGGCATCCTTGCTTACAGGGAATAGGTCTAAAACAACCAGGCAACCAACAATTTATATACACATGTTTCTAAATTAATTTATTAACGTTAAATGGCAAAGGGTCAACACCAGCCATCTCCCTACTGGCTACGCCCATGGATAGTATAAGCAATTCATGAGGTTAATTAATTATCGACTTAAATATAGCGTTCATTTAATAAAATTCCGCACATCAAACAAATAATAGTTTAACTTAATTCATTCAAGGTTTAACAAGAACACAATAAAAACATTACAACTTACATTACTTCATCATTCATAATAATTAAGACAATTTTTTTTGCAAGTATATTATCACCTTAGATTACTCCCACACTTAATTCAACATGCTTTGTGTTCATGAAGATTTTATTATTATATGAAGTACTTAGTTATTCATATTAAATAAAACACTGAAACTGAAATTTTATTTCATGCTTTCACTTCTTTTAGTTAATGTCACCTTGAGGCCATGCTTCATCTGAAGTACCATAGAATTGGCTGGAAGTGTGAGCTGACCTTCCACCAGCTCAATATGGTAATGGAAAATGATCTTGGTAGACACTATCTTCAGTTGAGATAAAGACATGTTCTTACCCACACACGTCCTTGGACCAGCACTAAATGTTGTGAATTTGTAAGTTGGCTCATGTTTGATTCCTCCACTCTTCATAATCCACCTTTCGGGCTTAAACTCCATGCAGTCCTCTCCCCATATTGATTTCATCCTTCCCATGGAATACATAGAAAGAATGATTTTGCTGTTTTGATCAACTTTGTGGCCACTTGGAAGGATGTCTAGTTGTAATGGAGATTTGTGATTAAATGGAATAGGAGGGAAAAGCCTTAAGGATTCACATAAAGCTCCATGAAGATAAACCATTTCATCCAACTCTTTTACGTTCCATCTCTCACCTACTTTTACCTCCAAATGTTTGTGAATCTCTTCTAGAATCTTATCTTCCACGGTTGGATTTTTCGCGAGCATATAAAAGAACCAACATAGAGCACTGCTCGTGGTCTCTTTTCCTGCACCCAACATGTTAAGTAAGATGTCTCTTAGAAATTTTGTTCGATCACCGAAAGTGGCAATGTCATGAACTTCGAGCTCTCTAATAAGAGCTGTGTAAAATACAAACTTTCCCTCTTGGTGTTGAGAAGAGTTGATATTATTTTGGGTTTGAGCTAAGCAATTGTATATAAATTGATCAAGAGTTTTCCATGCATCCCTTAAGTCCTTCTCTTTCCCCACTCTAAGAAATTGTAGCAATTTCCAAAGGTATGGGGGTATAACATGCCTAAGCAAGAGAGCTTCTTCGGCATTTGTCAAGGCCTTGAGATAAGGGACGTAAGGAAGATCAAGAGACAAGCTTTGCGGATCATTATCTAAGAATAACTTGCATATGGTGTCAAAGGAGAACCTTTGAAATATTTCTTGCAAATCCACCTTGGTGCCTTGTCCACATGTGGATTCAAGAACAGGTAGAAGCCCGTTTTCCACTTTGTTCCACGTAATTGTTTCCAAAGAACTTTGAAATGTTGGATGCTTGAATACGGACATGGTGATCTTACGGTTGATCTCCCATAACTTGCCGTCACAATTGAGGATTCCATTTCCTAGGATAGCAAAAATCTTAAAAAATTTGTCACCTTTGGGGTAATTGTTGAAGTTTTTGCTTAGAATATGGTGGATGTCTGTAGGATTGGCTGTAACGAGCATGTCCATGTTGGCAAATGTTGGGCCTTTAACTAGGATTGTACCACCCGTTTGTATCAATAGTTCGGTGGCATAGTCATGCAGTCGATGGATGTTAACAAGAACACCCGGTAACATGCCAAAAATCGGCCAACTTGTAGGGATAACACTTATATGGTTCTGATGTCGTCTATATATAAATATTGAAAACGACATAAAAATAAACAAAGGGAGAATGAGCGAGTATTCAAGGAAAGCCATGGGAGAAACAAGAAAGAAAGAGATGAGTTTGTTTGATCGGGTTAATGGTTCATATATAAACAACAAATGACATTTAATTATCCAACCGTTTGAAGACCTCAATTACCACGTTTAGTTGGTAGTTGAAGATATTAGTTATGAAGAACTGACACTAATTTGAAGTTCTTGATACTTATTATTCAACACCGTCGCCGTGTTATTTAATATAATTTCATTACTAGCTACTCTTTTAAATGTGGTGGCATGAGCCACTACTTTCTTCCTCCATTTTAGTGAGAAAAATTATATGGTTGTAAACATCCCCTCAATCAATTTGTGTGTATGTATATACACACACACACAAGAGAGCAATCAAATACAAATCACTCTTAGAATACAAGTCATGAAAATTGTCGATTTCATTAGTTACGTTAATGAAATTGGTTCATGAAAGTGTGTAATATGATAAAATTATATTATTCAAAATGAACTTAAATGTTATGAGTTTGAAGACCTACTATCGAGGGATTCTTTTTCAATTTTTTTGACCAATCGAACTTTAATACATAACATTCGATAGTTTTAAAGTACACTTTATTATGGTCGGTAATTGATATGTACTTCACGCTGCAACTCGCGTGGGTACATATCTTGTTCTTTAAATAAAAGGGGCGTTAATCACAGAATGTTTTAAAATAATTCAAGTTCAATTATATTTTCTTATTCTTTTATGTTTTTAGCACACACACATATACATATACATATATCTATATATAGGAGAATAATCAAATAAAAACCACTTTTTTTGTAAAAACCCGTAAAAACCGACTAAAAAATAATTTTTTTTACGATTTTTTTTATCAAATACTATGATATTAACTATTGCTACACATATATTTTTTTTCATAATGTAATTATCATCCATGAAAAAATAAAATTTTTATTCATATTATGAATCGAAAATATACAACATTTGTATTCATATTATGAAACAAATTCATGGACGATATTCATCTTATGAAAAAAAATATATGTGAAACAATATATCAATTCTAACATTTGATGGAAAAAAATCATAAAAAAAATTATTTTTTAGTCGGTTTTTACGGGTTTTTACAAAAAAAGTGGTTTTTACAGGAAGGCTCCTCTCTATATATATATATATAGAGAGAGAGAGAGAGAGAGAGAGACTCAATTTCTTTTGTGAACCATACCTTTGGTGTGAACTTCACCAAAAAGACGATTATATCAAAAAATTGGTTCATAAAATTGTTTAATATGATGAAATTATATTATATGATACATTTTTTATGAAATTGTTTCATATTTCGGTGTTTATACGTAAAAATCAAAAGATTTCATCAAAATATATGAAACAGTTTCATAAGAATGGAAAAAATGTATGAAATCTTTTGAATTTAGGTAAAAAAAAACACCGAAATATGACACAATTTCAACAAAAAATGAATCATATAATACATTTTCATCATATTAAACAATTTCATGAACCAATTTCATCATATAATCGTCTTTTTGGCAAAGTTCACAAATTCACACCAAAATTATGGTTTAGAAAAGAAATTCCCTCTACATATATATGCACACACATACACACATATATATATATATGCACATATGCATACTTTCATATGTGTATTGTATGTGCCAAAATGCACATATACACAGATTGACACATTGGCCATACGTACAAATGCACATATGTACACTTAATATGTAAAGTGTGTATAAACACATATGCACGCTTCTCTTATCCCATTTGAATAATAGTAAGATGCACATATGAAGACAACACATACAAAACACAAATATTGTGTTCATCTATGTGTTCCCATATGTTATCAATAATACGAGACGGGTTAATCATTAAATCAAATTTCTCCTATCCAGAATCCATTAATTTCGACGAGTAGAACACATAAAAGAAGAATAAACTCAAAAAAGAATAACTATCATTTTTAATCTATTAATTAATTCAACTTTTCATGATTAATGTTACCTACAAATTTAGACACCATCTCTAATTATCAAAACAATAGAATACCAAATATGCCCTTCATCGAATCAATCAATCTATATATATATAAAAGCAAGATGTTGAAAGATGATGTGGACACCCTATCTATTGAGTATTAGCCTATAGGATTTTTCTCATTGTTTTGAGTTTTTTATATATAAAATAAGTTAAAGACAATTGTACCCCTAAATGAAAATTGTCTCTTTTATTATAAGAAGGCTTCTTTGGTAAATTGACATTCAATTTAATTAGCTTTAACTAACAAACTATTTATCTTCCTAAAGACATTCATTTCACTCTTTTCATCTTTCCATTTATTAATTTTAATATTGTAAAAGACTTTTCTACCCACATATATGGATGTACAATTCATTATCTACAAGGTCATTTTGATAATTTCACATATTTGCATGTAAGATAACTCCAAATAACTTCATCTTCATCTTCATCATAATTAATTATTCATTAATCTTCATTAATTCATTGGTTAGAGATAATCTTAATGATAAATAGACATTCTTCTACATCATTGTAGTGGGAAATTTGTTCTACATCAAATTCAACTTCATAAATCGATATTCAACATCATATCTATCAAATTCTTCATCTAAGTTGTGATGTTTTCTTATCCTTAGTCATTTTGGGAATATTATCAATCTCATAAAGTATTTGGTCATGTTCTTGGTTTAGTTTTCAATCTCTTACATGCATTGCACAAAACATACGATTATGTTCATGATTTTGGTTTTATTTTCAATTTTGACATTACAACATTCGATTCCCTTAATTTTTATTAAAGGTAAGAACTAACTTTGTTTTACGATTTTGTATTTGAGTTTTTATTTTTATGTTCTAGGTAGAAGTAGACGTTGATTTCACGGTGACTGAAATGCCTATAAAGTAAACCTCAACTTATTCTTCTCGCATTAAATTTTGCAGGTTTTTTGTACTTCTGTTTTGAAATTTAGGGGTTTTTTAATCACGATTTCGTCAGTTTTTATACGTTTTAGGGATTTCTTTTTGCAAGCATTCTTCACCCATTACCAACTCTTGATATGTTCTTTTTAGGTTTTTATAAGCCTTATGTTTTGTTCTATGTTCTATCTTATGGATTTATGGAATGTTTCATCAAAATCCATTTAACTTTGGTTCTATCTTATGTTTGAATTGGTTTATATGTTTTTTATTGTTTCACTTTGGTAGAATTTATTTTCTATTGGTATTGATGTTTTTCCTCCATAAATTTAGGTAACACCTTTCATGCTTTTGTAAATATTTAAATTTTGGTGTTGTTGATTATCTCACACCTCTAAGAATATGATGGATTGAAAGTAATACATTTTAGCAACACATAAGGTTTTCTTATTTTCAATCATCCATTGTTGCAAAAGTAACACTTTTATATAAAATACCAACTGAAAAATATATATTATAAGATTAATTGAGAATTAAATACCAACTAAACTTATTAAAAAGCAATTGAGAATTAATTATTTTAAAAGATTACATTTGGTTAGTTTTTGGATATCTAATCTTGATGATAAATTGATACATTAATGAGCGTATATGATCTTTTTTAAAACCAAGGGTTATGTGACCATGTAAGGCCTTTTTTACTTTAGTTTTTGAAATATGGCTAAAAATATGAAGGTCAATAAACAAATCGGTGTATCTATAAATTATAACTTTATAAAAAGAATAAGACTTACACATGATCTGACAATCTAATATTTCAATATTTTGAAATTTTGAATTGTACTTTTGTTTTGGTCATCATATATCCATGCAGAGATGATATGTTGGAGATTAGATTTAAGTATGTAAAAAAATTGTGCTAAATGTGAAAAAAAGTACATTTCCTAAATATGTTTTTTGACACACCCTTTAATTTAAAGTACTTTATATATAAAAATTATTAGCGTATCGTTGATAAGTAAAAGGTTCATTAACTAAATATGTTTTTAAGCCGAATCTTTACATAAAAAGAAAATATTTATCCATATAATAAGTAAGTAGAAAAATTTTATAAAAAATCACAATAGATATATGAGGTAACATCGTAGAAAATGTTATTTAAGTTCAAAATTACCCAAATTTTGTTTTATTAACGATACATCTTAAGTTATTCATAACAAAAATTGATTAATATAGTCAATATATGCAACTTAACCACTAAATAAATAAAACTTAAAAATAATTTGATATTTGATTAAGTATTTTAAAATAAATGATGAAGATGTATTTAAAATGTATTAATGTGCAAAGGCTAAAAGAACAACTAAAATGATTAGGTATTTCATATAAAGTGAAATGCGATTCATAATAGTTTAATATCTTATTTGTAAATAAACTCATGTCATTTAACTTTAAAAAAAGGAATCTAATAAAATTATCGCCACCGCGCAACGCGCGGTGCACAACACTAGTATATATATTAAAAGTAAAACCCACACATCCTACATGGCATTCTCTCCATCAAGATAAATGAGTTTTTTTTTCTCCTTTTTTTGATTTTTTTTAATTATTAAATGTGTAAAGACTTTTCTATCCCTATATTGAAAACACAAAATTTATTGAAATAGGGTTGTTTTGGTCATTTTAAAAAGTGTAACCTTCAAATCCTTTCATATTCATTCTAGAAAATGAAACCTCCAAAAATGATTTTCTATCCTTTTTTTTTTCTAACTTACAACATTAATTATCCATACTTATGTTTGTATTTAACACCATCTCTTTATTTTCCATGCCTATTCTACACCTTCCAATAGTTTTATACTATAAATTAGGAGGATCACCAATTCATCATGTCATTATGGTTATCATTTCTTCATGTAAACTTTGAGAAAACTAATAAAGGTATGCATTTTTTTTTTTTACTTTTTGTTGGAATTTTAAAGTGTTTTTTGTTTCCTTTTATCACTATATATTTTATTTGTTTTTTTTTCAATGATGGAACCAAGGTATTGTATTTGGTAACGGTTCTAGGGGTTTCATAAATGATTCAATTATGTAGTATTGAAGATGTAACAATTCTTGATGTAGTTTCATCAAAATTCAACATATGTGAGGAGAAATATGTATAAGGTGACACCTCCTAATGCCTTGAATCTCCTTTTTTTCTTAAGTTTCTCAATTTTTGTACTTTTTAATCTATTTCATCCACCCTTTAAACATTTCATCTATTATCCATCAATGTTTGATATTACTTGAGACGAATTATTTGTTTTTTTTTGTTGAGTTTGTTAACAATCATGTATTGATCTATTTGGTAATCCATCCAATTCTTAGCTAAGATGGGTGTTGCGTTAAAATTGAAGTTATTGTTCTTTCACCATAAAATTTCCAGGTAACAACTTTTATGTTTTATGTCATGTTCTTACGAATTATATATATATTGTTGTTAATGTTTGCACATATGTTTTATTCTAAAATTGTTATCTTGCTTGACAATGTTCTTTTTCCACAGAACTGAAGGTGCACTATTGCCAGCGATTTTAGATGACAAGATACAATATAAAATATAACTGTAATAAGTGATCTTTGATGGTTATTTGTATTTTTATTCAGCTTTACTTTGAGAAAATTGATTTGCGTAT
The DNA here is from genome assembly GCA_030169165.1 of Centaurea solstitialis. NCBI lineage: Eukaryota > Viridiplantae > Streptophyta > Magnoliopsida > Asterales > Asteraceae > Centaurea > Centaurea solstitialis. The sequence goes on from CM058044.1 coordinate 78,435,420, forward strand.
ACATTTTTAAAGTATTGTTGGAATTTAAAGGCTCTTTTATTATCTCAATCTTCTATATCTTTTCAAGTTTTGGCTTGATTAATTATTTAAAATACTATTAAAATAAATATTTTTGTTATTTATATGACTCATGAATAAAATAACATGTATAATTATATTTAGTTGCCAAAGTTTAATAATAAATTTGTTATAATAAATATAAACATATAGATGAAATACTTATGCTAATTAAAAATCTAATAGATTATCATTAATATACTTTAATATAATTTTAATGACAATTATCAATTGCTATTGTTTATATAATACTTTTTATATGTATTGTTTAAAATACTAAACGGTAGATATTATGCCATATATTCGTTTGTATAAATATTATTTTCATTATTCCGGTGTAAACATTATACACACTAATATATGTATATATACATATATATATATATATATATCAACTAATCCTATTTCAAGTGAAATTGTAATTTCAATTTTAAAAATACGATAAATAATTGAAGTCGTTATATAAAAAAAACTACTAAATCTTATAAATCCTATGTAAGTTAAAAATAAATAAGATAATTATAAAAATAAATACAATTATAATCAATATATATTAAATATTATTATAGTTCCTAAATATATGAGTTATATCAATTACCTAAATATATGTAGACCTTACATTTTATATCATAAAATATAATAATTGATGACTATAATTAGTACATAAAATATAAAATTACTACAATAATATATTCAAAATATAATCAATTAAATAATACGTGTAAAAAAAATGAAAGCAATATATAAAAACTTAAATTAAAAGAATCAATATATTAGATAAATAATAATTTATTACAATCACTAATACATATAAATTAATAAATTAAAAGAATCAATATATTAGATAAATAATAATTTATTACAATCACTAATACATATAAATTAATTCATACTTTACTATTACTTTAGATTATCTAAATTATTTTAAAATAAAATCAATATCTTTATATCATATTAATAAAATGAAGATCAACAAGAAGTGGTGTGACATATTCTTAAAGTAGGATTTCTACAAACGAATCTTGTGGGTTATTTTTTTAAATTTTAAACTTTAAAATATTAAATATTTTAATTAGTTTAATTCCCTTCGTAGAATGTGTATTTTCATTTTAATTCCCTTTTACTCTCTTTATCTTTTAAACCTATTTACTTAAGATAACTAATCATATGTTTTATTGCATTGTATATTAAATAAAAATTTACTTCACTTCTTTCTGTTATTAACCATTCATTTCCCCTTCATTTATTTCAAATTAACATCACAAGAAGTGATGTTATTGGGGTTTCAATTCTTTGTCATACAATAACTTATCTTTCATTCATTCTTTCTAGCACATTTTTTCTTACTAAAAGATCTAGGAAATGAACTTTTGTTTATAATCGAGTTTTTTTTTTTTTTTTGATAAGGTTCACCTGGGTTTGCCCAGACTACATCCTTGGCAATTTTACCGAGAGCTAAAGCATGCTCCCCTGGGATTATAATCGAGTTCTTTAAATTTGTGTCGACCTCATATGTTCTTTATGTTATGTTTTTTGTAGTAAATGACACGAGCGAAACAAGCTCTAAAGATCATCAAATATGCATAAAAGCATCAAAGCCTCATCACCACCGTATGCATATGCGTCGCTTCATGTAAGTTCCTTTAATTCAACTACTAATTTAATTTCATTTTATTCTTGATTTTCTCTATTCATAGTTTCATGTTGTATTGTTACCTTAATTCGCATTTTTGTATTTTTTTTTCTTAGAAGCAAAACCCACAATGCAAAAAATATATTTCTGTATTGTTTATTCAAAGATTACATTGTTACCTGCAAAGGGTCGTAAATCTACATTTGTATATTTACTTATTGCTTTACTGTAACATTTGAGAAATTAAAGATTTATGAGAATGTAAATCAACTAATATTATCCGATGTTTGTTTTCTTGACCTTCAATAGTTGAATCACATTTAAAATGGATTAATTTTCATTTATGGATTTAATTTTTTGCTTTATATAGCTTAAGAGTTTCAACCATGAAACCTTACTACAATCTAATGAGCTTTGTATTATTGTTAACGATGTTATGGGAGACTATCAATTTAGAAAATGAAGTTGGTGAATCACCTCCACACAAGAAAAAATTAAATTTTTTTGTGTTTGAAAATGTTGTGTAATCATGTTCAAGTGGCTTGCATGCATCAATCCAAACTTTGACGGAGATTAAAAAAAATTCAAAGAATTGTTATTGAAAAAATAAAATGAGGGAAGAGATAACCATGATACTAGAATTAAAAATAAGATGAACATTTCATACTTTTTATGTTGAGTTAGATTTTAGAGATTATTTACGTATTATGATAAATATAAACGCTTTTTTATATTACATTTAGTCATTATTGTTGTATTTCTTTAAAGACGATATTTTTAAAAAAAATTATACTACTTGGCTTCTCAGTTTAAAGATTATTTAAACTACATATAATAATCATGATGATGAAGAAAATGGTGATGATGATGATATAAATATTTGATAATATAGTTTTTTTTAAGTAAATATTGGTATTTTATTTTCTATTGTTTCTATTCATTTTATAATTATATATTTTAATTTTCTATTTAACTATTGTTGCGTTAAATCTTTTTACTATGTTGAAGGATTTTAGCTTATTTTTAAATTTTATGTTATTTTTTATCCATTTAATTTAAACAACATCAATAAAATTACATACAGATACTTTAAGTTGTCTTAACATTTCCTAACAACAATTATGATATGATTGTATGATATTCCTTTGGTTTTAAAAATAATAACAAAAAAACTATGAACAATTGTGATATTTTTCATTTTAAATGTTAGATATTATTAATTTATTAACCGAAGAATTACATTTTAGCTGTATGCAGACACATATTTTTATAAATTATTTTTCGTTACCGTGCAACGCGCGGGTGACCCACTAGTTATATTAAACCAAAGTAACATTGAAATCTCATTGGTTGATGCAAGTTAACACGCATAAGACCAATAAGGTGGTTAATAGTCGAGAGGAACTCTATTTCTCTCTTTCTACATATATATAGGGATAGAGAAAGGTTCAAATGAGAAGTGCTAAAAAAAATACGAAGTAGAGAAGTGATCTTCACCACTCATCCGGACAATAAAGGTGGTTTTGACCGGTTACGGTGGACGCGATCACGGGGGATTGACGCGATTCATGGGAGGGTAGAGATTATTAAATGAGGGGACCCGGTCAAAGCCGCCTTTATTGATCGGATGAGTGGTGGAGATCACTTCTCCACTTCTCATTTTTTAGCACTTCTCATTTGAACCTAATACTATATATATATATATACTATGTTTGGTCCCGTGTAATACGCGGGGTAGTTTAAAAAATCATGGTAGAAAACTTATATTATAAATATAAATGATCATCGAAACTACTTAAATCAAGTTAAAAGCCTTTGTGATATTTAAATTAATATAAATGAATTGGAATATGTAAATATAGTTTGAATTATTTTATTCAAATTTCGAAAAACAATTCTTTGTTGTTAGTTGAAAATCAATCATCATATTGAACAAAATAGATAACCAAAAAAATAGTTATGAAATTATTTAAAATTAAAAAAAAATAAATACATACATACATATATATATAGAGAGAGAGAAAAAAATAGGGATAGAGATAGAGATAGTTTGTTAGCATGACATGTGTAAATAAATGACACGTGGCACGGCATGTGTCAACAAATGACACGTATACATAAATGAACCGAAAATATAAAATGTGTCCAGGTACATGTTTAGCTGGGAAAGCCCAAAAATCGGCTCACCAAAACATAACACGTAACATCCAGTTGTTCTTTTATTATACGTAGATATATTTCTTTTGTAAACCAATATATATTAATAAAAATAGTGAAGATTTATTTACATATATTAAACCCCTGCAATGGAAGACTAGTTTTTTTAGGTGAATTTATATAAATATTTACATCACATATCTCATACTTAATTTTTTAATTTATTATGTTTTTTAAAATATTTATAACTAAAAAGACTAGAACCAAGTGTTCTAAGGCTATGTTTGGCAAACTAGCTGATAAGTTAACTTATGACTGATAAGGTAGCTTATGACTGATAAGGTAGCTGGTGACTGATAAGGTAGCTGATGACTGATAAGGTAGCTGATAATAAGTTACGTTTGGCAAAAACTAGCTGATAAGGTAGCTTATGACTGTAAAAGGACAAAAAAAGACATGTTTGAAAATTAGTGGTGTAAGACTTAGTAAGGGTATATTTGGAATAAAAAAATAAAAAGTCTCATAAGTCACCAAAAGGTTGGTGAGAGTAGCTTTTCAAAAAGCTAACTTATAAGTTAACTTATAAGCTAACTTATGGTCATCCAAACATGTACCTGACTTATAAGGTGACTTATAAGCTAGCTTATAAGTCACCTTATTTTTACCAAACAATGCCTAAGTATGAAAAGTAATAAACTAACCATGAGACCAAATAATATTGGTTTTGTAAAAAAATTATCTATGTATTTTTATACTTTAATTTTGCCAAAATAATAATAATAATTTAGGTCCATCACTAGGTGATGTAGATGCTAATATTAATTAATGTTGCTTTTGGCATTGTCCATCTTCACTCATAAAACTGTAGTACATTCATTAGATACAAACTCATATATCTTTGATCTTCATAACTCATAAGGACCCATGTGATGTTAGTGCCTTTGGATGTTAAAATAAGTAAGATGTAAAATTGAGATATTTTCTGTTATGAAATAAGTATGAGATATTTAATGTATTTTTATTTTATTATCATACTTATTGAGATATATTTTTGTCATGAAACAAGTACGAGATTCTTGTTACAAAGTGTGAAGCAAGAGCTCTCCTAGATGCTATTATATGGGTCTCTATTTTGAACTTATCTGATGTCATCTTTGAAACGGACGCCAAATTAAGTTGTTACGAATGCTATTTACGACCATGATAAGGATATTTCAGAGTTCGGTGATATAATTGGTAATATTAGGTCCCTTCTCATCAGTCATATCAATTTCTCGGTCCATGCCATTGGTAGGCAAGCTAACGAGGCGGCGCATGTGGCGGCGTGTCACTCTCTTTAATTACTCTCTTGCCCTAACATCTTCATTTCTGTATCGTCCTTTCTAAGTTCTTGTATTAATGACTTTTGTTTCTCTCACCATGCTAATGAAAATGTCTCGAACTCTAATGGGTGATGGCCATGCCGAAACTCGTTAGTTGGCTTGGGTTCTCTTTACTTCAAAAAAAAGTATGAGATACTTCAGATTTCCAACTTATTTCATCCTCATACTTATTTCAACGTCCACAAGTGGTGTGCCTCCGACAAGATTTGTTATGAAATAAGTATGAGTATTTGAAATACGTAGGATAAGTCAAGTATCTCAAGTTTGTTATCACAACATCCACCTGTGGTGTACACCAAATCAGATTTACATCAATACAATGGTTTCGTTAGAAATAGCTCAATGTATTATGTAAATTGTAAAAGAAAAATGTATTTTATTGATTTATATTTTTTAATATACAATTATATATGCTAATGTAGAAAAATTTAAAAAAAAATCCAAAATAAGGGATGTAAAATAAAATAACTAGTTATAAGGATGTAAAATGTAAGTAAATATTAAATTAATTTTTTTATTTTAGGTTTTTTTCCCTTGTGATTATTTATTTACATTATAATGTAACGATATAAAATGCAAATATTTAAAATTAATTCGTAACTCTTTAAACTGTTTAATAATATAATTAAAAGATATTAAATATTAGACTCATTTTAAAGTATTGATAAGAAATTACAATAAAGTAGGTTATAGAAAAAAAAACATATATTTTTAATATATTTAGTTAATATATATGTTTATCTATGTTAATATAAAAAGATAAAAAAATGAAAAACAATAAATAAAAATTTAAGGTAGAGTGCTTAATTAATTCAAAGGGTGTCGTATGTAAATATTAATGTTGCATAAGTCGCTAGGTGGAGCTACCGAGCTAGGCGGGGGCAAATTTATGTTGTACCAAATGATGATGTGCCTTGACCTCACTTTAAAAAAATCATTGTTATTATATATTAAAAAAATGTGGAGCTCCTTTAAGGCATTGTTTGGTAAAAATAAGGTGATTTATAAGCTAGCTTATAAATCACCTTATAAGTCAGGTACATGTTTGGATGACCATAAGTTAGCTTATAAGTTAACTTATAAGTTAGCTTTTTGAAAAACTACTCTCACCAACCTTTTGGTGACTTATGAGACTTTTTATTTTTTTATTCCAAATATACCTTTGTTAAGTCTTACACCACTAATTTTCAAACATGTCTTTTTTTTGTCCTTTTACAGTCATAAGCTACCTTATCAGCTAGTTTTTGCCAAACGTAATTTATTATCAGCTACCTTATCAGTCATCAGCTACCTTATCAGTCACCAGCTACCTTATCAGTCATAAGCTACCTTATCAGTCATAAGTTAACTTATCAGCTAGTTTGCCAAACATAGCCTAAATATTAAAATGGACCCGATGTATTTTGGGCTTCACATATTTTTTGGACCACTCTCAAATAAAAATTTGGGATTTAAAAATACCCATTAAAAACAAAAACAAAAACAAGAAACCCTACTTGTCGGACGTCAACTACCGACTACGGACTATGGTTACCCCTTAGTATCGTCTCCTTCACATGTACTTGATAGTATTAATAACGATTTAATTTTAGAGAATTTTTGTGGTATGACCGTATCGTCGAGATCAACTGTAAGTAGTTTATAATATTTGTTTTAAATGTCTAATTTTTTGTTGGTATATGTGATGTCTTTGCTTTATATCATACTATCCGACCCGCAAAATTATTCTTTTGACCGACCCATCTTGTCACATAAACTATATTGGACCGCAGTTCCTTTGAATAATAGATTCACCACTACTGGCAATTGGCGGGCAGTAACACATACTCAGCCTAGGCGGGAGCGCTCGAGCAGTAAAACTTTTTACTGTCTTTTACTAACAAAAATAAGGATTGCTAATCATGTTTTTAACATATTCAAAGAAACAAAATTTTCGTATTGGAATAAGAGATGAAACTTTTCATAATCACCTTTAATTTCCTCCATTCTAATTCACAGTGAGAAACAACATCTAAGTACCTAAGATTCACCATACGTACAATTAATGGAGAACGAATGCTACGAAGTTAATGTCGGTAAATTGAAGTGGAGGAAGAACTATGTGATCGATAAATACAATACATATTTTAAGTCTCTCTATGAATTCTGATTTCTTTTGCATGCAACTACCCTCGTATTCTTGGTCGTTCTCCTTTGTCTAGAAGAAGAAATTATAGGGAATGAAAGGAAATAGAGAGAGAGAGAGATAGAGAGAAAGTTGTTTAGGTATTTTTCAGGTAATATTTATGTTTGGCAAACTAGCTGATAAGCAAACTGGTAGCTAATAAGCTAGCTTATGAACAAATTATGTTTGACAAAAACTGGCTTATGAGTATGTAAAATGATCAGAAAAGACATCTTTAATAAATAATCAATTATAATTAGTTTATAGTATAGTTATAACAAATTTTCTAGTAATAAAATTATAATAAATTTCTAATAATATAATATGTTAAATAATACACAAAACAAAAAAAATATTATATAATATAATATATTGAAATAAATATAAAATTGATTATTATTATTATTGTTATTGTTATTATATATATATATACATTATAAATTTAGAATTTACTAAATTTTTTTTAGAAAAAGTCTACAATAACTTATAATTTAAATTACTATTAAATATAATAAAAATAAAAATTGACCAGTTTCACATATCTTAAAAAATTAATAATTTAAAAAAATAAATAATTAAGAATTAGAAATAAATATTTTTTTTATTAAAGTATTTAACAAGTTTTTAACTATATAACATTTTAAAAATTGTTATATTTATTTTTAATAATTAAACATATTAATTAACATCTAATATAAGTAATAACATTTGAAATAAATAATATATAATGTATACTTTAATTAATAATTAATTTTAATTCCTAAAAGTTAGTATTTATTAATAATAATAATTATTTACTAATCATATATATATAATTTTAATTAATAATAGTTAATATTAATAAGGGGTATAATTAGAAAAAGTTACTAAAAGCTCTTCATAAGCTGTTGAAAGTAGTTTATCAAAAGTTAGTTTATAAGCTACTTTTGATCTTACCAAACAGACAAACATGTATACAGAAAATAAGGTAGCTTAAAAGCTAACTTATTTTTACCAAACAATGCCTTAGCTACATAACATAATTGAAGAGAACAAGCTTGGCTAGACATGACAAGTATATATGTCTAGTGTTTGGTTTGTAAATTTGCTTTCACCCGACAATAACGAATTTAAGGGCTCAAATCGAACAATTTTCAATGGATTGTCTTTATTTTTTTCTCTAAGAATTGTTAATATTTATTTAGATTAGAGCAAACTATAGTTTTTGTCCATATAGTTTGTCTTTGTGTTGGTTTTTGTTTCTACAATGTCGAAAACTAAGCATCTAATCATATCACGATTCATGAAAATATTCAGATTTGATTCTTCCCTCTAACGATTATTAAGATTTACTCGTTAAAGGAAGATGTTTAAGGCACTTCTTATTTTCCCTTCTTTTTTGTTTAAATGAAATATAATCTAAATAAAAAGAGAATAAAATACTCTTTTCTTTTATAAAGAATACTTTTTAAGATAATTTTTCATTTTTTATTAAAAAATAATTATATTTAATATACTTTATTTATTTTTAATTAAGATAAATATGTGGATTTCCAAAATCTTTATTATATATACAGTGAACTTATCTTTCATTGTAAATGTGAGGACCACTTTAATATATATATATATATATATATATATATATAGAGGAGCGTTCAATTACAAACCACTCTTAGAATACAAACCGTGCAACCCACTTAATCACCATGGATTAAAAAATCAATGGTGAAGATGAACCCTCTCCTATTTTTGGTATGTGAACTTTTTAATACCAAATATAGTTTATATTAATCTTGGCCATTGATTTTTTTAATCTATGGTGATTAAGTGGGTTGCACGGTTTGTATTCTAAGTGGGTTGCACAGTCTGAATATTCATGATTTATTCAGTCTGAATAAAACATGAATATTCAGACTTAATATTGTCATGTGGCGTAATATTAGTGGTCCTCACCTTCACAATGAAAGATAAATTCACATTTGAATCTGACCATATATATATATATATATATAGTTAAGTTCAAATACAAACCACTTTTTGGTTGTGAACGTGAGGACAACCGAGAGCGCGACATGTGGCGGATGACTAGGAGTCACGTCATGTCCACGGCGGATGACTAGTCGCGATTCATGGGAGGGCATTGAATTAAAGGAGAGGACCACACTCAAAGTCGCCACGTGTCGCGCTCTCGGTTGTCCTCACGTTCACAACCAAAAAGTGGTTTGTATTTGAACTTTCATCTCTCTCTCTCTCTCTATATATATATATATATATATATGGTCAGATTCAAATGTGGATTTATCTTTCATTGTGAAGGTGAGGACCACTAGTATTACGCCACATGACAATATTAATTCTGAATATTCATGTTTTATTCAGACTGAATAAATCATGAATATTCAGACTGAATGAATAAAACTTAATCAGTCTGAATAAAGCTTAAGCGCTAATTTAGATCGCCACATACTGTGATTTTGTTGATTCTCACGTTCATAAGGAAAGATAAGTTCACATTTAGGCTATGTTTGGCAAGCGTAGCTTATAAGCTAGCTGGTAGCTGATAAGCTAGCTGTTGATTGATAAGCTTGCTAGTAGCTGATAAGCTAGCTGTTGAATAAATTATGTTTGGCAAAAACTAGCTTATGAGTATGTAAAATGACCAAAAAGGGTATATTTGAATTTAATAATTAACATTAATAAGGTATAATTGGAAAAAGCTACAATAAGCTCCTCATAAGCTACTCAAAGTAGCGTTTCAAAAAGCTAGCTTATAAGCTAGCTTCCTGGTACATGTTTGGATGGACTAGCTTATAAGCTAGCTTATCAGCTAGCTTATTAGCTAGCTTATGCTTGCCAAACAAAGCCTTAATATATACATGGAAAAAGGTAACACAATTCCCAAAAAACATTTTAAGCTTCCATTCTTTTAAGCTTCCATTCTTATTATCTATACTATACAATTATCAGGCCACCCGACCCAAACACAGCCCGACCCGCTCCGACCCGCCCCGCGACCCAAACCCACCTTTTCCTCTCTCCTTTTTTACCCAAACCCGCCCCATGACCCGATTATGACCCACCCATAAACCCATTTGACCCGCACGTCCTCCTCAGGAATCACATCATCAAATTTTCATTTTTGGCCCTTGAATTTTACAATTTTGGCCCCTGAACATATAATGTTTATTCACTTTATATCTTTTACTTTTCAATATTTCATTTTACGTTTTAGTTATATATCGTGTATTGGCTAAAAGACGTTAAAAAATACATTTTAATTTTAACAAGTTACGCCATTACATTTGTGTCGTCGATACGATCAAAATGAGTCTAATATTGAATATTTTTTGACGTAGTTATTTTATTATATACTTTATATACGTTCCAACTTCTAACCGACCCAAATCTTATATCTATTTTCAAGTTTACATATTAGCCCCTAAACTTAGAACTTATAAGATTTATTCACTTTACACATTTTACTTTTCAATATTTCATTTTACGTTTTAGCCACATATCGTGTATTGGCAAAAAGACATTAAAAATATGTTTTAATTTTAACAAATTATGCCATTATTTTCGTATCGTCGATACGATCAAAATGAGCCTAATATTGAATATTTTTTGATGTAACTATTTTATTATATACTATATATAAGCTCCAACCGATTCGAATCCTATACCCATTTTCAAATTCACGTATTAGCGCCCTAAACTTATAATATTTGTTCACTTTATATCTTTACTTTTCCATATTTCATTTCACGTTTTACTCATATATCGTATATTGGTTGGAACATTTTAAAAAAATACGTTTTAATTTTAACAAATTATGTCATTATAATTGTATCGTCGATATGATCTAAAATATGTTTTTAAAAATACGTTTTAATGTTAACAAACTACGCCATTATAATTGTATCATCGAAAATATCGAAATGAGCCTAATATTGAATATTTTTTTTCATGTATTTATTTTATTATATACGATATATATACGCTCCAACCGACCCGAATCTTATACCCACATTTAAACTTACATATCAGCCCCCTAAACTTATAATATTTATTCACTATATATATTTTAGTTTTCTATATTTTATTTTACGTTTTAGTCATATATAATATATTAACTGAAATATGTTAAAGTATCAGTAGCTATTGTTCATGAACCCGGTGTGAAACCCGGGCTTGTCAACTAGTTAATTATAAAAGGTAAAAAAGGTAACATGTGAAAATTTTAAAAATTGCAAGGTTTAATTTGTATACGTTTATTACCTTGTACACAATGCTTTGACACTTGTTATATCTTTTAAGGTAATTTTATATTATAGCATAGATATAAATATGTTTATTTTTCACATCTATATATATATTAAAAAAGAGTTTTTGCTAATGTCATGATTTTGAAATTGAGCCATTTGATTGGCCAATTAAAGAAAAATCATCAAATGATGATGTCATTAGTTATTCTTATTATTTTAATACCATAATTATTTTTATAATTTACTTTTTATCCATTAGTTTCTCATATTTCATTTTACATCCTTATCATATTAAGATAGTAATATATATTAATTAAAATATATTAAATTTTTTGTTTTTTGTTTTTAATAAATTATACAGTTATATTCGTCTCGACAATACCTTCAAAATGAGTTTAATATTGATTTTTTTAATTTAACTACATTATTAAAATTAAATATAAACTAATTTGTTTAGATTTTATTACAATTCTATTCTTGATATTCTTGAAATTTAAATATTTCATCTTTTTAACTCAAGTATTTTTATAGATTATTTATAAGTAATTAAATTTTATTTTATTTAAACTCAATTGTTGATATTCTTGAAATTTAAAGATTATATCTATTTAATCTACCTATTTTTATAGATTATTTATAAGTAATTAATTTTTTTAATTTAAATTCTACAAAATCAAAAACACTACATATTTTAATTCTGAATCCCTAATTTTAAAATCATTCATGAAATTCGAATCTTTTGCCAAAAAAATAATAAATTTTCAATTTTTAAAAATTTAACAGCTATTAGATAACTAAAATATCTATTGTAATAAGCAATTGTAATGGCAATTGTCGTATAACATATAATTTACATAAGTAATTAATTGGTAATGACAATTGTAATGCAAAAGTCTATTCCTATTAAAAATTAAAATAACATGTTTCAAATGTCTGTATATTATACGGGCCATTAACTAGTTATACATAATATATATATATATATATATTTATTCCTAGTATTATAATATATTATTTTAATTAATCAACCATAAATGTGTTGGGAAATCACTAATCCAATTTGCTCACTAGGGATAATTGCGTTTATAAATATAGCAACTTTATCAAGAATGTGAAAAATCTCAAAGAACATTCATCGTCATGGCAAAACTCACGAGAATATATGTTATTATCTTATGCTCAATGCTTGTAACTTTGTTTGTTGGTCATGACTGTAAGTTTTACCTTTATTCAACATCTATCGAAAAAGAAATTATATGTATTCTGATTACTCCATATTTTTATTTAAATCAAAGTTATATATCATATACTTTTTGATATCTTGTTATTAACATGAATTCAGGCATAAGAGTTGCAAACAAAGAAGGATATGAAGTTGCCGTCTCAAAATTGCCAAATGAAAAAATAGGATGGTTTATTTGCAAGTCGTATCCTCCAAAATGGAATTATTGTTGTTGTGATGACCAAAAGGATTGCTTCGACAACAAAGATTTGTGCGTTGAATATTGCACACATTCGACTAGGGTCTGTGACTTATAATATAATTAGGATTATATGTATTAATTACTATGTTTTGTTACAACTACTATTTCAGCTTGCTTAAAACTAAGTGATGATATGACGACTTATAAAAAGATAAAACATGAATGCAATTTGTTTTTACGTTGTGTGTTACAAATGATATCGCCATTTCAAATATGTAGATGTTAACTTTATGGGTTAACAATTTTGCAATTCCATACAATCGATTCTCGTTATATGAAATGTACATATGAAGCGTGAGAGCATTTCCAACTTCTTTAAAATAGAGATATTTGTAGAATTTGGTCGCAATATAACAAAGGTCTCTAAAGGGGAGAAAATTGTGAGAAAATTTAAAGTTCTTTAAAAACTCCATGAAATAAGAGAGTAATTTTTGTTATATTATTGAATATTTTAATATTGTAATATTTAAAAATGAGCAATTTTTTAAAGTCACATGTATTTTTTTTTTGGATATTTCAACTTATTTTCTTCATTCTAAAGTAATTGTGAATAGGAATCATATAAGAGAATTTCCATAATTTTATCAATCACCAAAATGTATTGCAACAGCTTTTTAAGAAAATACAGAATGAGCCATGAATTTTAATTAGAGTAAGTATGATTTTATTTTTTATGGTATGCTACTTATAGCTATTTTTCTCTGTTTCTAAAAATATGTTTTTTTTATTAATATGGTTTTCAATTTGTTTTTCTTTTGTTCATCTAACTCCAATAATTTGAATAATGATGTTAAAAGTTTGAAAACTTACTAATTTATGTATTTATATATTTGTATATATATATATATATATTATATATTATTAGAGGGAGGTTCATTTGTAAACCAAAAAAAATGTGTAAACCGTGTAAACCAATCCACACCCCTTGATTTACAAAAACATTTCTATATTTCACATTTTCATCTTTCAATAATCAATGACTTACCATATATTTCACATTTCCATGTTTTTTATGAATCCATATCCTCCTTTGATTTTTTTGATCAATGGCTATGATTGGTTTACACGGTTTACACATTTTTTGTGGTTTACAAATGAACTTCCCTTTATATTATTATATTATATATTTAATATATTATTATATATATCTAATATTATTAATACATATAATATATATACATATTATTATGATTAGATATATGTGTGTGTTATATTTATATATTATATATTATTATTTAAATATATATTATATTTATATGTATATGTATTAAATATATATATATATATATATATATATATATATTGCCAATGATGCGTAGCTCAATTGATAATGAGTGGGGGCATAGTTTGTCTAAAATTTATATATCATATTTTTACATATAAGCTATAAAGCAAACTAAAACAAAAACAAAAAAGCCATGAATGACAATTATGCTATTTTGCATTACTGAAATCAAATTTATCTTATATGTCTTTGAACCAAACAGAATATGGAATTAGATTCCAATTTCTGAAAGATTTCAATTATATTAGAGATTCCAATTCTTTCAGAAACATTCTAGAAACCAAACGTCGTCGTAAAGAAGTTATGAAGTTCTTTAATTATTCTTTTTGGGTTTATTGAATATTAAATGCATGAAACTTTAATAATATACTAAAAAAATTAACATGAAATTAAATGTAAGTTTTTGATATTTTATGTTTTAAATATTTTAACTTTTTAAGTAATTTATTTATTGTATATATAAAAAATAATGTATTTATTATAATCAGAGTAAATTGTAGGTTCACAAGGATCCCTTTTATCTTTTTATTAGTTCTGGTTTTTAATAAATATATTATATATACCATAATTAAGAAAACTAACAATTTAATTTAAAAAGAAAAAAAAAGTGAATTGGACCCATCTTACACCCCATGATAAACTTCATTAAACTCCACCTACAATACATTAAACTCCCATCACACTCCCATTAAAGATATCTTTATTTGAATTGGTTAAAGTGATTATTGTTGCGGTAATTGATTTATATGCCCAAAACCCTACCCCTACTTTACAATCATATCCCTAAAAGACCGTTATAACGGACCGTTACGCCGTTATAACGGACCGTTACACCGTTATAACGGTGTGGGTATATGTGCAAAGGGGAGCACTGTTATGGACATATGTGCAAAGCTCTCATTATTGTTGCTATATCTCTATTTCATTCTCTAAAATAGAGATTTAAAAGAAAAACTTCCAACATAGAGAATTTTCTATATCTTGATTGAGAGGAGAGAGAAATCATTTATTTATTCAATCCACCAATGAAAATTGAATTGATAGTTTTTTACATATAAGAATTAAAACATTTATTGGGATCATAAAAATAGTGAATATTCAAATAATATAATTGATATTGAAATCTATAAAATAGAGAATTTGTTTGAATGAAAAACTCCTTTTATTTAGAGATTTTGACTTTTAATCCTCTATTATAGATAAATTATAGAGAACCTGTTAAAAATGCTCTCATTCATCTAGCTAGTAAACTATAAATTTGGTCTCTATGTTAGGGTTAAAAATATAGTTGTATTCAAGTTTGGTTTATATTTGTATTTTGTGTAAAGTTGAGGGGAGCTTAGTGTAAATACCCTAGGGGTATATAAGCTTTTAGAAGAGTTAGATTTCAGAAGTTAAGGGGATTCGTATTGTTAGAGGAGAGAGAAAGTTAAGAGTGTGTATTGTGTTCATATTCTTCATATATAATAAAAGTGAGATTTGTGATTGAATTGAAGCTTCTTAATCATGGTGGATTGATATTCAGATCTAACACTCTATGACTTCTGAAAGTAACATCGGTTGTTTATGAAGTTTCAAATTACAAAATCATCATGTTTTACAAAATAATATCTTTTGTTTACTTTATTAAAATTAATTAGTTTATATTATACTTTTAAGGACCATCATTATAGAAATGAGACATACCACATTCAAGTCTTATAATGGGGTGTTACAAGTTTGATAAGAAATTTTATTTTTTAAAGGTGTCATTTACATAAAATTTGACCAAATTTTATTAGGCCCTACGTACGCCCTGCAGGCTTGCCTTCGGGTTTGCCTGCAGGTACCGAAAACTTCCTTCACGTCTTATGCGGGCTTTAGCCATGGGTTTCTGCAAGTGCTTGGAAGCCCTTGCCTACCCGCTCTCTCTCTCACTCTTCTTTCTCTCTTGAAATATATATACATATATATATATATATATATAGGTATTCGGGTTTGTGGGTAATGGTATTCCTATTGAGGGCTTGGTGAGGGCTTGTGAGTAAATATGATGTGACGCTGATGTGGCAACTTGGGTTTTGAGTGCTTGTGGGTTGCGCTACCATAAGCCTTAGTATTTTGTTGAATTTGCAAACTCAATTAAAATGTATTTGGCCGGAATTCATAATTTGTGCATACGATACTTGTACAACACAAGCTTATGCATTAATGACTTTATATCATATAATTTCTATCAAATTTCCTTTGTCTCCTTTGCCATTTTTTCTATTTACACAATTACACTCAAGTATTATATTTTACCCTCACTACTAGCAGAAATTCGGGGTCAAGTGGCTATTCAAAACTCACAAAAGATGATAAGTGTGTGAGTTCTATAACATATAAGATGTAAGTATTCTCAAAATATCATATTAAATTAACTTGTTATACACTCTTCTTAAAATTCTGATACTATTATTCTTGGAGGCCTGTAATAGGATATAACCATAACTTTTATTACGGTGCTTCGTTTCAAGTCCATAATACGCTAATCCAAATATTGGAACGAGTAGCACACTTTAATTAGGTCCCATAGAGGCCTACAAGATTTTTGAAGTCTGAAAATCTCTTTAAGCGTGATTATGAACATTTTTGCGTTTTTGCTTTGTTTTATATTTTTCTATTAGGCTTTTATGTTTGGCTCAAAGTCTTTTTTAGACCAATTTTGTTTTGATCTTGGTACTTACACGATGTTTGTGTAATCTGGATGATCGTTTAAAAAACATAAACTTTTAATTTTCCCAAATTTGCCCTTTATATTATTAAACCATTTTCTTATAGTAGCTTTGATTTTGCTCTAAGACATTTTTTTAAAATATATCTACCATCAAATATTTCAGAATTACCAAATTAATGTTGTTAGTAAAATGGATGGAGTAAATAGAGTTTCATTACAATTTACAACATAGATAAAAGAAAACTAATTACATTTCACAAAGAACAAAAAAAAATGAAAACAACACACACACATATATACACACATATATATAGTATTAGATTCAAATGAGAAGTGCTAAAAAAATACGAAGTAGAGAAGTGATCCCACCACTCATTCGGTCAATAAAGACGGCTTTGACCGGGTCCCATCCTTTAATAATCTCTACCCTCCCATGAATCACGTCAACCCCCCGTGATCGCGTCCACTGTAACCGGTCAAAGCCACCTTTATTGACCGGATGAGTGGTGGATATCACTTCTCTACTTCATATTTTTTTAGCACTTCTCATTTGAACCTTTCTCTATAGAAAAAAAGAGCCTGATGCTATTAATTTGTGTGGCAATTAATAAGTTAAGAATTTAAGATGATATGATGTTTGTTGTAGGATTGGAAAAGTGGACTGAAATGAAGTCAGATTTGTGGATGACACTTGTAACAATTGGATGGAAAAGGGGAGGTAAGGTCTAAAGCATTTCTCTCTAAACCTCTTATTTCTTCCTTCCAACTTTTAGGAAAGGATCCGGATTCATGGCATCAATTATCTCTCTCTTTATGTTCATTTTGTGGACCAAATCTACCTCTAAAATCATCCACCATTAATCCCTCCATCTAATTAATTTCTGATTGATGACTTCAAGTCCAATAAACACCTAACAAAACCACATCACAATCCCAAAAAGATAATGTTTTTGGCTTAATTTTTGCATGCATGCATGCCAAATTCAGGTATATATCATCCATCTCTACATTTCCATTTATTTACTTCAATATATATATATATATATATATACACACCTTCTTCAATGGCCTCATGATGATATATAAACCAAAAAGATGGTGTTTTTGCAGGAAAATTGTTAATGATTCATGAAACTAGTTGTTTGTAGATAGAGCCATGTTTCTTGGGTTCTTTTAGAACGCGTTGTTTTGAGCCATTTAGAGTTAGAACTTGGTTTGACGCTCTTCATACGAAATGTAGTATATATATATATATTAAGGGATTTTTAACTGCAAATTTTGAGCTCAATCCGATCGAATGGCCAAGGAAAATGTTGGATCACCAAAATATCACCAATTGGAATCAAGAAAGAATCATGCCACATGGATTCTATCTGTAAGTGGACTTTGCATCTTGTTCTATGCATTAGGAGCTTGGCAAAGCAGCATCTCCCCAACAACAACACAAACTCATGAGATCACAAATAGAGTTGGATGTGAAAATATAGCAAATGAAGCCATTGATTCATCATCATCACCATCCTCATCTGTTTTCTTGGATTTTGAAAGCCACCATCACTTGGTAGATGAAGAAGAAGAAGAAGAAGATTCACAAGAACTACTTCATGAGTTTCCAACATGCAACATGTCCTACAGTGAGTACACTCCATGCCAAGATAGAGAAAGGGGAAGGAGATTCGATCGAAATATGATGAGGTTTCGAGAGAGGCATTGTCCAAATAAAGAGGAGCTCCTCCATTGCCTTATACCTGCACCACCAAAATACAAGGTACCCTTTAGATGGCCAAAGAGTAGAGACTATGCATGGTTTGATAACATTCCTCACAAAGAGCTTAGCATTGAGAAAGGTCACCAGAATTGGATCAAAGTCGAAGGCGACCGCTTTAGATTTCCAGGAGGTGGTACCATGTTCGCCCGTGGAGCTGATGCTTACATCGATGATATTAACGAACTCATCCCTCTTACAAATGGAAGCATTCGGACTGCGCTTGATACGGGGTGTGGAGTAAGTATAATATAGCTTTTGGCTAACATATAAGCTTAGTAGAACATGAAATATATCAAATATGCTTAGGGCTTCGTTAGCAGCTTAATGAGACTCACAACTTATTTGGTCAGCAATACATGAATATCTGATAGTGGCTTAATGACATAGAAAGTGGCTTATTCAATAAGCTTTTAAGAGAGAGCTTTATGCAGAAAGCCATATTTTTCTAAACCCGCCCCTCGCGATTTATATACACAAATTAATTAATCCACACAGACAACTTTATCTACAGAGGACTTAATGGAAAACCAACCAAACAACACAAAACATAGTATAGGGCATTTAAACATATTTGACGTCCTATATATAAAGTTGATTTAGTTGTAGGGATCCCTTAGGTTAAAGTTATGAAGTAAAACCATGATGAATACTGGGATGAAGACCATATTTTTTGTTTTTGTTTTATTAAGGTTGCAAGTTGGGGTGCATACCTCCTCAAGAGGGACATAATAGCAATGTCTTTTGCTCCAAAGGACACACATGAAGCTCAAGTATGGTTCGCATTGGAGCGTGGGATTCCCGCGATGATTGACATTATGGGAACACAACGGCTTCCTTACCCAGCTAGAGCGTTCGACATGGCTCATTGTTCGCGCTGCCTAATTCCATGGAGTAAATATGGTAATTAAGGTTATACAAATCATTAGCATATCACTTGAAAAAGCACACATATATATATATATATATATCTTTTCTATATGCTAATGAGTTAATTTGATTATTTTGTGATTGATGTGTAGATGGACTATATCTAATTGAAGTGGATAGAGTTCTAAGGCCTGGTGGATACTGGGTACTTTCTGGACCTCCTATTAACTGGAAGATTGCCTGGAAAGGTTGGGATAGAACTCAAGAAGATTTGAAACAGGAACAAGATGCCATTGAGGAAGTCGCGAAACGTCTTTGTTGGAAAAAAGTGATCGAAAAGGGCGGTCTTGCTGTGTGGCAAAAACCAATCAACCATATCGATTGCATCAAAAGTAGAAAGGCTCATCACAAGCCACATATGTGCAAATCAGGCTATGCCGATGAATCTTGGTACTCCTAGTTTCATTTCTTTTCTTCATATATGCATTAATGTGTGCACTACGATATCATCGAGTTATAGGACGCCAAATATGTCTCAGCGTCGCGATACACTTCATTTGAAAAATGCCCTAAAAGGCTAAAACCTTGTTAGGGTATCCAAAAGCATCAATTTTCTTTTTTTGAAGGGTAGTGTCCTGAGCTATGCCCACACTAATCCCGACAAATTATAGCTGTAAAACATTAGCCCTTGATAATTCAGTGGCCACAATTGTTATGCACGCCTGAAATAGAACCCTGGACAGATGGGATACCAGAGCCAACTTTTATATAGGATACGTAATCGTTTGATTCCATAGTTATAAAACCATTTCTTTTGAAGGGGGTATCCTAGGCATTTTGCCTAGACTAATCTGTGACAATTTTTGACTGCTAAGCGTGCAACCCTGAGATAAATCCTTAGTGACCACAAGTCGTTAACGCTTGGATTCTATAAAACAGATTTTATTCTAGTAGGATGTTATCTGTAATTAAGCTATAACATCATCACAATATATTTATATACATACATACATACACACATAATTCTAATGAGGTTTGTTGAATATTTGAAAGGTATAAAGAGCTAGAAAGTTGCATTACACCCATGCCGGAGATAAGCAGCTCGGACGAAGTCTCAGGTGGAGCTCTAGAAAAATGGCCAGAGCGCGCATACGCTGTTCCCCCTAGGATCAGCAGTAACTCAGTAACGGGTATCACACCGGAGAAATTCCTAGAGGATAGCGAAATATGGAAGGAGCGAGTGACGCATTATAAAACCATCATTACCGCTTTACCTAATGGAAGATATCGTAACATAATGGACATGAATGCTTATCTCGGTGGATTTGCAGCAGCCTTGACGAAATATCCTGTGTGGGTAATGAACGTCGTTCCCACCTGTTCACAACCCGACACATTAGGGATCGTTTACGAAAGAGGATTCATCGGTGTTTATCACGATTGGTGCGAAGCATTCTCAACTTATCCACGGACATACGATTTCATCCATGCAGGTGGTGTCTTCAGCATGTATCAAGATAGGTACATGAGAAACGAAAGATATCTTTTTGCATGTTTAATTCTTGAATTCATTGTAACACCCTTTCTACCATGACACAATATTGTCCACTTTGCCCCACTGGCTCACGGCTTTGTTTCTGGCGGCCTAGCCATAACTTTCCCGGAGGTCACACCATCCTGGTACTACTCCCCACCCAAGCACACTTAATTGCACAGTTCCATGAATCTGTCGTGCTTGTGGCCCCAAACCACATTGTGTCTAGTAAAACCAAGGTTCTATTTATGAACCCAACATCTCTTTTGTCCACGACGACATGAGATTGGCCTAAGGACAACATTCATTATGAATATCTTGAGTTACCCATGTTTCTAATGGTTAGAATACTCATGTTAATTTAAAGGTGTGACATGACGGACATTCTATTAGAAATGGATAGAATCTTGCGGCCCGAAGGGACGGTTGTATTCAGAGATGATATGGACGTAATCGAGAAGATTAAAAGCATCGCTGAACGTATGAAATGGAACATCAAGACGATCGACCACGAAAGTGGAGCAGTCAGCAAGGAGAAAATTCTAATTGCTGTGAAGAGTTACTTGGCCAGTGAAGCTTATAAAGAGGAGGATGAGATTGAATCTAACTAATGTTGCAAGTGAAGGTTTTGATTGCTGTCTTTTGGGCTTGTGATATTTACAAGATGAAGCTTCAAAGTAAGGTTATGATGATTGATTACAGCTTCAGGAGGATTCATATGTGAATCAATGTATTATTTGGTGATGGCTGATTATGGATTTTGAAAGAGAGGTTTGAGAAGTGAAGTTTGGGAGGATTCTGGTTTCTTCATGGGCTAATGTAACTCTTTTCTCATGGATTAATTTTTGTAGCTAGGTAGGAAGTGTAATGCAAGTTACTTTTAGAGCTTCAAATTAGTACCAGAAATTTAATCATATGTGAATTCTTTTATTCTAAATAGCTTGTTCTCATTGCAACCTTAAAAGAAATATTGAATGCAACCAGCTGATTAAGTGTCCACATCTTTTAAGGTATGAAAGAAAAAACAAACCCACTCCAATTTTGTAGAGAAACTAATTTTTTTAGTCTTCTAAAAATAGTGTCCACATCTTTTAATTATTTTCTCTTCAAAACCTTCGACATAACCATCATGTCTCCAAAATCAACTCTCTAATCAACGGCTTACAAGAGTCCGACCAAAAAAGCAAACTCTGCTAAAAATCTCCGTCAATACCAGATTTCTTTAACAATTTTGATCCATGAACGTATTACACCTTCTTCTGCCCGTATAGAACATTACAAACTTTTTAAAAAATTCTACTACTATTGGCTCTACCGTTTTAGTGGAGTTCCGCATTTTGGTCGGAAAAAGGTGATCCGTTATTTTTTTTAAACGGCAGAAAAGACACACACCCAACTAAGGTACTCTTAAATCTACACTATTGTTTATAAGACTCGAACCCATAACCACAAGGAAATGGGACACCTAAACACCACTCAAAATGCTGCTGGGTTACAAGCCCGTTGGCAGATGATCCCTTGTTTGATGGCTATTTTGAGGATTTTAAAGAAAAAATATTTAACATTATCTTTTAACATCATCAATTTGTACAGTATTCTTTGAAATTAAAGATTTTTATCTCTCTTTTGTTATGCGACCAGTATATTTTCCAAAATCAAAACCATCAATTTCATATATCTCATTCTTGAAAATTGAGTACCAATTTAGACCCAATTCGTGTTCATCAAAATCCATTTTCTCTTCCAAATCGAAACCCTAATCACCAAATTGAAACAAAAGAACATGGGAGCCCTACCTGTAGCATACACATTGGGATTCATCACATTCCCAAGAACCGTAAACACTTTTGCATCAATCTCTCCGGCCGCCGGAATCCAATCATCTTTCACCGGAATCTGCAAGATTCCACTGAGGTTAAAAAGGTCATCTTCAAGATCATCCAAAACCCATCTCTGCAAGTCTCAACTGGTTCAAGATTTAGCCCCTGCAGCTTCTGCTGGCTATGCTGTTCTTCTTCTTGGGGGTGGCCTCTTTGCCTGTAAATTTTATAAAATTTGTGGTCAATTTGTTGAATTTTGATTATATTATAACCCTTTAGGGTGAAAGTAGTTATATTAAAACCCTAAACCCTAAACCCTAAATCTTGAATCTTTTGTGTGTTTTGGGAGCAGATAACAAATCAGGAAGCAAAGGGTCTCTTTTTGGTGGACTTACAGGGGCAACTCTTATGTCTGTTGTAAGTTATACTTTTTTTTTTCTTCCATCCATTTGCATTACACAATGTTAGAATCACAAATAGTTAAAGATGTTTATAGGTTAATTAGATTAGTAAAGTAAATAAAAGTATAAACTTTATACCACATATTATATTAAAGAGCCTACAGACTAGTACAACAAGATATGATAAAGTTACATGCAAATTTCACTTGGACAGAATCATTTTCCGGGTATTCTTTGAAACAAGATTTTCGGTGAGTCGTCAAATTAGAGACCTAAGGAGAAGGGATTGCAGATTTGAATCGTAATCGGGAAATTGGTGAATCACCAAATTTGGGGAACTTTGCTAAACTGGTAAACCATTATGCTTTTCCAAATGGGCTAAAGTAAGAGGAGAAAGACCAATGGATTGCTAAATCATAGGCTAAAAATCAAAATATACATAACTAGACCCCCAAAAAAATTAGGGATCCAAGTTTTTTGGAGGCCCTGATTGGAATCTCACAATGGTACACCCTTAGGCACGGCCATGCATCAATCCTTTAGCTACTAGAATAAAGAGTTGCACCAAGATTTTTTATGTTGTGAGAATATATAGAATTTTATTAGATTACTCTCCAAAAGTGTGTATATGTAGACAAGATTGGTTCTAACATATACACAGGAGAAGTGTTTCAAGTTCAACCGAGTTGGGACTCTAAGGTATCGTTTGTTTTTAAGAGTTCTGAAGTCTGAAGTCTAAATTCACGTCTAAAAAGTAAGAGGTGGATGGTGCACCTTTTTTCTTTAAAATAAAACAAATGATCTTAAGTATGCAAACGTCTTAATTTTCAGACTTATGAGGTAACTTTTAAAAAACAAACTGCCCCTAACACCCCGCTCCAACGGAGGCTATATGAGCACAAATTGTCCCTATGTGTGGAGAGGGTATAGAGTGTTCCACAGTGGTTGAGTCCCGAAAGTGGTAGACTATGGCTCTGATACCTTGTCAGCACATGTAACCTATTACTTTCCAAAAGAGCCGTTTAAGGAGAGAAGATAGGTTCTAAAAATGGTTTGAAGGCTAGCTGATGTGGGAATCTAAAGTATGTCAAGATAGAAAGATTTAGGAATATTGCTCTACTAAAACTTACTATTAATGAACTGGGAATTACTTTAATGGATGCTCATGATTATGTGAAATATATGGCTTTCCGTGGCAGGCCTACTATCTTATGCAATCCCCTGAGACGAAGGAAATTGGCGATGCACTTGCATTTGGAGCTTCTCTTCTTTTTGCCTCTATATTTGGTATGAATACGGATTTCTATCTTCCTGTACTTTAAGATCGTTCTGCCTAAACTGCTGAAGATCATTTTGTTCATTTTGCTACTTTGCTGCAGGCATTCGTCTTGCAGCCACACGTAAAGTGATTCCTGCTGGCTTCTTATTAGGCCTTTCAATCAGCTTAATGGCAGTGACCTTTTCAGCTTATCTACAAGATAGAATCTGATGAAAGATCGATGTTTGCCTATAGTTTCCATTTTGTTGTAAGTTGGCACCATTCTTGCTTTTGCATCTTGTATGTTTGCCATTAGTATAAGATCGTTCGCCTTATGATTTGTTTCAGCTTGTTCTTTAACAAATCGTGATTGCCTTCGAGATAGAAAATGTGGCTTGGGGTGTGTTTGACCGTTGCTGAATGGTTTGGGTTTGTTGCAGGATGATTAAAGTCAGAATGATTAAGGGGATTTTATGATATAGTGCAAAATGAAATATGGTTGTTTGGTAATTGTTGAGACTGAAATTAGGGCGTTGAATGGTTAAGGGAGACCCAAGATTCAAAATCATTCAGAGGGTTTTGGACCATTAAGACGTAGGGCTGTTTGGTAGTTGCTGAATGGTTTGGTGCTGGATGATTAAGTGGTCAGAATGATTAAGAGGCTCTTATGATATGGTGCAAAATGAAATATGGTGGTTTGGTATGTTGAGTATGAATTCAGGACTCTGAATGGTTAAGAGACGTCCATGATACAAAATCATTCAGAGGGTTTTGGGACCATTAAGAGGCAATCCATTTTTTGCCAACAGGATTCACCTCTTAATGATTCAAATGCTGCCTCTTAATGGAACTGTTAAGAGGTAAGCAAATAGACTTTTTTATTTTGCCAACCAAGATTAATCTCTTAACGATTCAAAGGTTGCCTCATAATGTAACTATTAAGAGGTAAAAAAACAGCCGTTTAGGGTCTGTACTTTTTGAGGATCATATCCAAGGGATGAGACTAGAATCTTATGAGTTGCAATGATCTATGACCTCGTATACTAACGATTAATTCATGGGTGGGTTTTATCTGGTCTTTTGAATCTCTTTGTAAAATCCCATCACCAATTGAACCCAAAATTTGACCAATTGATTTGAATTGTTGCAAAACCATTATATGGTTTCTTGTTCTGTTATTTCACATCATGTACTGCTCCCATTACATTGTCAATCATGACACTGAAGATTTGTTGAAATCATAGCATTTATTTGGTGAAATCATAGCATTTACAATTACATTTAGCTGAATCCTATTGAAGACTGTTTGGCTTGTATTGCTAGTCTTTTTGCTTGTTCATATATAGATAAAGAAGGGAACACCATGAGTGCAAAGGCTAGCAAAGAAAGACACATGGGGTTTTGAAGTTTCCTGCCTCATGTTTCATGCTCTAATCACTTGTGAATGCTTTTCTTTATTTGTATTGCAAGTCTTGTTATGATGCTAATTAATCACTTGTGAATGCTTTTCTTTATTTGTTTTCCAAGTCTTGTATATGATGCTAATGAATGACTTATGCATAATAATTGTATTAAAAGCACAAGCCTGTTTAGTGGTAGATGGAATCATTACCAGAAACAATCATTTCACATGAGTGGTGGAGCCTTAATTGATACCATACATAATTAAATTTGATTCTAAAGCTATGTAAATGTAATATAATAGAATCACCAAATACAAACTAGAATCCCCTAACTACATGCCTCCTAAATTATCTATTCTATTTAGATATAATATAATTTTGAACACATGTATTATTGGGTTTTGCACTTTTGCTATCTATACCCTTCATACCTTTTCTCTATTCACATAAATCCATACCCTTGTACACTGTGTCCCACTTATGTACTCACCTACAGGTATGGATAGGAAACTCATTATTTCCCATACCAGGTTGGCATGTGTTTTCTTACCTACGCAACTCTCTTACATCGTAATCAGAACTATACGTATGAAGCTACATTATTATTTTCCATACTGGGTCAGTCTTACATTGAAAAAGATTGGGCCTATAATGCATATACTGTGGTGATGTTATCGAAAGAGGATGGTTGACAAGACTAATAAAAAGCGGAAGAAAACAACAAATCCTTGTGAGCCATTATCCGAATGCTGGATTGGTGGTGTGGGTGGGGTGGATTTGCGTGATTTGGGCTCTGGTACAACGACCCACTACCAGTATTGTAACCAAGAGCGGGTGAACGGAGGGAGGGAGTGAGGAAGTCAAAACTTCCCGACAGAGTGTGATGGTGGTGGGGACATTTATTTCGTTTGTAGAGGAAATATGACCATTAGTTTAAAGGCAATATGATGATTGAAGTAAGAAAAAAGTGTCAAAAAGAAATTTAATCATGTATGTATGTTGTCGATTCATCATAATTAAATGCATGAATTTTCTAGATTTTGATCAATTATTAGTATACATTTTCTATATCATATAAATATATTTTTGAAAATTATAGTGTAAAATATATAAACGTACTTTACTCGATTTATACGCTTAAAAAGAAAAACTTAAATGACATTTGATTTGTTGGAATCTGATAGTCAATTTTGTTCATGCATTCAGTTCATTCCATGAATTTTTATTACGGAATTATGGAATTCCAATTTCACATATGATATCTGTTATGAAATTCCAATTCTGTTTCATCCGATTATTTTAAGAAAGACTATTATGTTCTTATATTACTTTAACGTATTCCATCTCACCATAATGATTGCGACGGACACCACCACTACCACTGTTTAATATTGTCGTTATATGATCTTTATAAATTAACCAATAAAACATAAAAATTAGATTGAATGAGTATTTTGGTAAAGTATCACTATTTTATTATAATTTTAAAGTTATATCATCTAACCAAGTATGAAACCAAACAAAGATTTTTAAGTTCTTTTAACACATGTTATTGAAGTTCCTTGTAACCAAACATGATTAAAAAAATAAATAAAAATAAAGATAATAGGCAGTGAGGGAGTCCAAGGTAACCAGCTGTGATGTGAGCATATTCTTTGTAGATGATGAATTTGATAGACTGTGAAGATGATTGCCCAAGAGTTGACCTTCCCATTTGTCTTCTACTTTTCTCTTTGTGAAAATATGACCCACATAACATATAAACAAACATACATACAGTACCACCTTTCACCTTTATCCTTATATAAACTCACCATTCTCTTCTCACTATACACATACATATTCTCATATACATCACTCTAATTAAGTCATCTAGTTCAGCTGCTTAATTACCCTGGATATCTTCAATCTGGCTCCAATTCAGACCATTGTGTAGAACCACCTTTATAAAAAATCCACTAATTATGTAAGGTATTTGCCACTCATCTTTTTTGATCATATCTCAAAAAACCCAAAAAAAAGTTTTTTTTTGTTAGTTGGTAGTATAGATAATTTGGTAGTGAAAAGGGGACTTGAAAAAATTGTTGGAAATGGAACATGGGGAAGGGCCAACGCCACCGGTATCGGCGCCGGCAACGCCAGGAACTCCGGGAGGTCCGTTGTTCACGTCTCTGCGAGTGGACTCGTTGTCGTATGACCGCAAGTCAATGCCCCGTTGCAAGTGTTTTCCCGTTGATGCCCCGTCATGGGGTGCACCTCACACTTGCTTGATCGATTTCCCTTCTCCCGATGTCTCTCTCACCCGAAAGGTACGTACTCCACACATTCGTATACATAATCTTTATGCTTACGTACGTAAAACTCGATCCCCTGTGCCGCCGATTGCCAATGATCATAACATCTTGAAGCTAGTTTTCAACTTCTTATGGATGATTATATAGTTTTGGTTGGGTCAAGTTCAGTGGAAAACCATAAACAAAATAAAAAACTAAGGAACACCCTGATAACCATCGTCTAGACGGTCTACACATGCATACAAGCAATTTCTATGGACATGTGCATATCATGTACGCGTGCATAAGAACTATTCATCTCGATCGTATATATAAGTAATTGAAGCTTTTGTTTTTGTTTTTATACACGTGTGCATACGAGGTAAATTGCTTACAAGTTACATGTGCATACCGGACAATTTGTTTAAAGTTACTTGTATGCACATATGCATACTACAAGTACAAGTTACTTGTATGCACATGTGCATACCGTCTACCTAAACAATAACCAGAATGTTTAATTTAGGCTGTGTTTGGCAAACTAGTTGATAAGGTAGCTGTTGACTAATAAGCTAGCTAGTAGCTGATAAGCTAGCTTATGAATAAATTAGTTCGGCAAAAACTAGCTTATGAGTTTATAAAAGGGTTAATTACATGGGTATGTATCGAACTTGTCACGTTTTATCATTGTATGTACTCAACTTATAAACTTACCATTGTATGTATCGAACTTTCTAAAATTGTCATTGTATGTATCCAACTTTATCAAAACCTCAAGTTCGATACACTCTCGTGACAAGTAGAATACGTTCAATGATAGGTTTTGATAAAGTTGGATACATACAATGGCAAGTCTAGCAAGTTCGATACATACAATGATAAGTTTATAAGTTGAGTACATACAATGATAAAACGTGACAAGTTCGATACATACCCATGTAATTAACCCTTTATAAAATGACCAAAAAAGATATCTTGGGATATAATAATTAATATTAATAAGGGTATAATTGGAAAAAGCTACAAAAAGCTCCTGAAACGCTACTGCAACTAGCGTTTCAATAAGCTAGCTTATAAGTTATCGTCCATCGAAACACGTACTAGCTTATAAGCTAGCTTATTTTTGCCAAACACCGCCTTAGTATTGAGCCAATTTTTAGTATTGAACCAATACAATAGTAGAATTAGTCAAATTTTGATTGTGGTGGTTTGATGTATATATACATATGCAGTTGGGAGCAGAATTTGTGGGAACTTTTATATTGATATTCGCGGCGACGGCGGGGCCGATAGTGAACGAAAAATACAAGGGATCGGAGTCGCTACTAGGAAATGCAGCATGTGCCGGGCTCGCAGTGATGATAATAATACTGTCGACCGGTCATATCTCGGGAGCCCATTTAAACCCGTCACTAACCATCGCATTTGCGGCACTGCGTCATTTTCCGTGGGCACAGGTCCCTGCGTATATCTTGGCGCAAGTATCGGCCTCCATTTGTGCTTCTTTCGCTCTCAAGGGCGTTTTCCATCCATTTATGTCGGGTGGTGTCACTGTTCCTTCTGTTAGCACCGGCCAAGCTTTCGCTCTCGAGTTCCTCATAACGTTTAATCTCTTGTTTGTCGTCACGGCTGTTGCAACAGATACTCGTGCTGTACGTATATCTTTTCGTTTCACTGCAACAAAGCTGAGTTTATAGGACGCTTAAAATTAATAAATAAATGTCCTAATAGACTGTTAATTTTGTAGAACCTAATAAGTTTAAAGGACCAAACGTCATATCTAAAATAAATATAGGATGTTTTTGAGCGTCGTAGCAAGTTTTTTAGAATATTTTCAAAATAAAGTGTTCTGTTAACAAATTTTATAAGGTGGCGTTTGGTTCATGGATGGAATGGAATGGAATCCTGAATTCCTTTGACCAAATTCCTTTCCATTGTTTGGTTCATGGATTCTGACGGAAAGGAATGTCTGAATTCCATCAAAATCCTTAAGTAAAGGAATTGGTCATTCCATGGCAAAGGGTAAAGATTTGGTTGGAATGAAATGTCAAAAGAAATTTGGACAAAATTACCCCTCCTCCTAATATGCACCACCACCACCGGCCACCTCTACTTCCGGCCATCGCCACCGGCCACCTCCACCGTCGGCTACCACCACTTCCGGCCATCGCCACTGGCCACCTCCACCGCCGGCTACCACCACCTCCGGCCATCGCCACCGGCCACCTCCACCGCCGGCTACCACTACCTCCGGCCATCGCCACCAGCCTCCGACCACCACCACCTTCGGCCACCGCCACCGGCCACCACCACCTTCGCCTACCGCCACCGACCACCACCACCTTCGCCTACCGCCACCGACCACCACTGCCTCCGGCCACCACCACCTTCGGCCACCGCCACCGACCACCACTGCCTCCGGCCACCACCTCTAGCCACCACCACCACATCCATTGGCCACCAACACCACCACCAGCCACCCCCACCACTACCACCGGCAACCACCACCTCCGACCACCATCGCCACCGGCAACCACCACCACCGTCCAGAAATGAAAAAGAACATAAAAGGGTATTTCGGTCATTTACAAAATTTCATTCCAATTCCAAAGTTATATTCTGTGCACCAAGCAAGCACATTCCAATTCCTTTAGCAGATTCCATTCCAATTCTGCCAACCAAACAGGTGGTCAAACCTAACAACATTTCATTCCAATTCCTTCAAAGTCAAATTCCTTTGACAGATTTCATTCCATCCAAAAACATTCTACGAACCAAACGCCACCTAAGATGTTTTTGGAAACTATCCTATAAATGCATCTTTTTTATAAGATACTTTTTTCAAATGTTATTTTATAAAAAAGTTAATAGAACGTTTTATGTGAAAAGGTTACAAAAACTTGTTACGACGCCCAAAAGCTTCCTATAAACCTTTTGATAGGGCGTCTTTTTGTTTGGTCGTACAAAAACACTCTATTAAAACGCTTATTTATTCTAGGCGTCCTATAAACTCAATTTTGTTGTAGTGTCTTCTTTATGTTTTTCACCGTAAATATGTTTAGAGGGTATCTCATCGATACGTGTATGTAAATTTGTATCTATTCAGGTGGGAGAATTGGCGGGTATAGCGGTTGGAGCTACGGTTTTGCTCAACATTCTTGTTGCTGGGTGAGTGCTAATTTCTTGTTGCTTGTTAGATTTAGGATCTTGTTGAAGAAATTAGCTAGAATTCCGAAATAATAACGTTAATTTATTGGCTAATAATTAAAAGGAAATCGAGCGGTGCTTCGATGAATCCAGTGCGAACTCTAGGCCCGGCTGTTGCAGCGGGGAACTACACGGTGCTATGGGTGTATCTATTGGCACCGACGCTTGGAGCGCTTGCCGGGGCTGCGGTCTACACGT
Organism: Centaurea solstitialis; assembly: GCA_030169165.1. Taxonomy (NCBI): domain Eukaryota; kingdom Viridiplantae; phylum Streptophyta; class Magnoliopsida; order Asterales; family Asteraceae; genus Centaurea; species Centaurea solstitialis. The sequence goes on from CM058044.1 coordinate 78,467,253, forward strand.
TGGTGAAACTTCCGGCGGTGGGTGGCGATCAACCACGGAGCTTCCGCCGTTAGGTGGTGGTGGTGGGTGGTGGGATTGGGTATATAATAGCTGCCTTTTTATCTTGTTATAGGAATAAAACTGGTTTGTGATTGTGATTGTGATTGTGATTGTGAGGTGGTTGTTATGTGTTATAGTTATGTGATGTTGGTTGCTTAATTATTGTGATTAATGAAAGAATTAATGGATGGAGATTTTATATATAAAACATGTATGTCTGTTATATTTGTCTTTTTCTATTCAGCCAATCTTCTATTGCCATGGTTTAGTGTTAAGCATCAGCTAATCGGATATGAAATTTTCCACTAGTCAAATGATACTTGGAAATGTTAAAAAATAAGATTAGACAATGATCTTAGTCTCCAACAGCTTCTTTATAATTTCTTTAAAATTGGGATTCAAAACTTAAAATCTCTAAAAATTTATATTTTAGCTTTGACAGATTCTCTATTTTAGAGATTTCAACGTCTACTATATTATTAAAATATTCTATAAATTTATCTTTTTAATACACTTTTCAAAAATAATTTATATAAAATAATAATTGATTTAACCTCATTGGTGGAAATGAATAAAAAAGTGATTTCTCTCTCCATTAATCAAGTTTTAGAGAATTATCTAAATCTGGAGATTTTTCTAGTTTTCTCTATTTTAGAGAACCATATACCCTTTGGTAGCCTGGTCCGGTAGCATCCGGAAAATCCCGTGGCGAAATCACCAGAAAATTTACGTGGATCCTCTATAATGTTAATGAGTAGGTTTGCACCCGAAATAACCTGAAGAAAACCTCTCCCATGCCTTAAACGACTGCATCCATCCACTCATACGCGCGCGCGACGAGCAATTTACTGGGTTGTGGCCGGATAATGTTTCATATTGTTGGGTGCAAAATCCGAAATGCTGGAAATGTACTCATCGTCGATAGCTTCGTTTTAATAGTCCGTGGGCCTGAAACGGACCCCCGTAGCAAAAGTTATGGACGTCTTAAATTTTTGCCCAGACACCAAAGGGGGTACCCTTTGTTAGCCTGGTCCGGAAGCATCCGGAAAATCACGTGGCGAAATCACCAGAAAATTTACGTGGGTCCTCTATAATTTTAATGAGTAGGTTTGCACCCGAAATAACCTAAAGAAAACCCTTCCCATGCCCTAAACGACTGCATCCATCCATTCAAATGCGCGCGCGTCGAGCAATTTACTGGGTTGTGGCCGGATAATGTTTCATATTGTTGGGTGCAAAATCCGAAATGCTTGAAATGTACTCATCGTCGATAGCTTCATTTTGATAGTTCGTGGGTCTGAAACGGACTCCCGTAGCAAAACTTATGGACGTCTTAAATTTTTGCCCAGGCACCAAAGGGGGTACCCTTTGGTAGCCTGGTCCAGAAGCATCCGGAAAACCCGTGGCAAAATAACCAGAAAATTTACGTGGTCCCTCTATAATGTTAATGAGTAGGTTTGCACCCGAAATAACCTGAAGAAAACCCCTCCTATGCCGTAAACGACTGCATCCATCCATTCAAACGCTCGCACGTCCAGCCATTTACCGGGTTATGGCCGGATAATGTTTCATATTGTTGGGTGCAAAATCCGAAATGTTGGAAACGTACTCATCGTCGATAGCTTCGTTTTGGTAATTCGTGGGCCTGAAACGGACTCCCGTATCAAAAGTTATGGACGTCTTAAATTTTTACCCAGGCACCAAAGGGGGTACCCTTTGGTAGCCTGGTCTGGTAGCATCCAGAAAATCCCGTGGTGAAATCACCAGAAAATTTTTGTGGGTCCTCTATAATGTTAATGAGTAGGTTTGCACCCGAATTAACCTGAAGAAAACCCTCCCATGCCCTAAACGACTGCATCCATCCATTCAAACGCACGCGCGTCGAGCAATTTACCGGGTTGTGGCCGGATAATGTTTCATATTGTTGGGTGCAAAATCCGAAATGCTAGAAATGTACTCATCATCGATAGCTTCGTTTTGATAGTTCGTGGGACAGAAACGGACTCCCGTAGCAAAAGTTATGGACGTCCTAAATTTTTGCCCAGGCACCAAAGGGGGTACCGTTTGGTAGCCTGGTCCGGTAGCATCCGGAAAATCCCATGGCGCAATCAGCAGAAAATTTTCGTGGGTCCTCTATAATGTTAATGAGTAGGTTTGCACCCGAAATAACTTGAAGAAAACCCCTCACATGCCCTAAACGACTGCATCCATCAATTCAAACCGCACGCATCGAGCAATTTACCGGAATGTGGCCGGATAATATTTCATATTGTTGTGTGCAAAATCCGAAATGCTGGAAATGTACTCATCATCGATACCTTCGTTTTAATAGTTTCGTGGGCCTGAAACAGGCTCCCGTAGCAAAAGTTATGGACGTCTTAAATTTTTGCCCAAGAACCAAAGGGGGTACCCTTTGGTAGCCTGGTCCAGAAGCATCCAGAAAATCCTGTGGCGAAATCACCAGAAAATTTACGTGGGCCCTCTATAATGTTAATGAGTAGGTTTGCACCCGAAATAACCTGAAGAAAACCCCTCCCATGCCCTAAACGACTGCATCTATCCATTCAAACGCTCGCGCGACGAGCAATTTACCGGGTTGTGGCCGGATAATGTTTCATATTGTTGGGTGCAAAATCTGAAATGCTGGAAATGTACTCATCGTCGATAGCTTCGTTTTGATAGTTTGTGGGCCTGAAACGGACTCCCGTAGCAAAAGTTATGGACGACTTAAATTTTTACCCAGGTACAAAAGGGGGTACCCTTTGGTAGCCTGGTCCGGTAGCATCCGGAAAATCCCGTGGCGAAATCACCAGAAAATTTACGTGGGTCCTCTATAATGTTAATGAGTAGGTTTGCACACGAAATAACCTGAAGAAAACCCTCCCATGCCCTAAACGACTGCATCCATCCATTCAAACGCACGCGCATCGCGCAATTTACCGGGTTGTGGTCGGATAATGTTTCATATTGTTGGGTGCAAAATCCGAAATGCTGGAAATGTACTCATCGTCGATAGCTTCGTTTTGATAGTTCCTGGGTCTGAAATAGATTCCTGTAGCAAAAGTTATGAACATCTTAAATTTTTGCCCAGGCACCAAAGGGGGTACCCTTTGGTAGCCTGGTCCGGAAGCATCCGGAAAATCCCTTGGCGAAATCAGCAGAAAATTTACGTGGGCCCTCTATAATGTTAATGAGTAGGTTTGCACCCGAAATAACCTAAATAAAACCCCTCCCATGCCCTAAACGACTGCATCCATCCATTCAAACGCGCGCGCGTCTAGCAATTTACCGGGTTGTGGCCGGATAATGTTTCATATTGTTGGGTGCAAAATCCGAAATGCTGGAAATGTACTCATCGTCGATAGCTTCGTTTTGATAGTTCGTGGGCCTGAAACGGACTCCCGCAACAAAAGTTGTGGTTCGTTTTGATAGTTTGTGGGCCTGAAACGGACTCCCGTAGCAAAAGTTATGGACGTCTTAAATTTTTGCCCAGGCACCAAAGGGGGTTACCCTTTGGTAGCCTGGTCCGGAAGCATCCGGAAAATCCCGTGGCGAAATCACCAAAAAATTTACGTGGGCCCTCTATAATGTTAATGAGTAGGTTTGCACCCGAAATAACCTGAAGAAAACCCCTCCCATGCCCTAAACGACTGCATCCATCCATTCAAACGCGCGCGCGTCTAGCAATTTACCGGGTTGTTGCCGGATAATGTTTCATATTGTTGGGTGCAAAGTCTGAAATGCTGGAAATGTACTCATCGTCGATAGCTTCGTTATGATAGTTTGTGGGTCTGAAACGGACTCCCGTAGCAAAAGTTATGGACGTTTTAAATTTTCGCCCAGACACCAAAGGGGGAGAAGCTGTTGGAGCAATTTAGAGAACAAAAACCTCATTTTCTATATTATAGAGAAGTTGTTGGAGATACTCTTAAAAATTACAGACTTCTATTCATGTGCTTTCGAAATTGTGGTTTTAGTCCATGTAAATTGTAATTCATGTTTTTAGTCCCTAATGGACTAATGAATTTCCTGTTAAGTATTAGGGATTAAAACAGTAATGACTTCTATTCCATAAAGACGAAAACAACAATAAACTGTACCACATGGAAGAAAAACAACATTGAATTAGTCAAAATAAGGTTAGGTAATTCAAATTTCATGAGTAGAATATGATTTTTCAGAAAAGGTCGTAGACCACTTTATAAGTTTGCAAGAACTTTGTGACCAAACTTCTATTTTTGAAAATTTTGAGGACCATTATACAATATTATGAAACCCGATCGCAAGGTTTCAAAAGGACTTTGGATGTGAAAACGGACTACTAAAGGCCCGGCCCAATAGTATTCATCCAAGCCCAGGAAATAAGCTACTTGATTTGAATATGAATGAATATTTGATCAAATCATATTGGAATATGTTAACAAATAATTAACTGATATATACTTTTGAAATAATTAAATTTTTACCGGACAATTGCTTATCGGTAAGAGATTCACATTCACACCATATCATGTACCGTCCTTGGCATTGAAAGCGGATTATTGGTAATCATTTTAAAACTGGTAAACGCTTATCGGGTAAGAGGCTCGGTTCTTGGCTCTTTGCCTTGTCTTTTACCAGATAAGCTTTATGGGTCATTGTCATACTCAATTAATAAGGTAAATGACATTGGCAAACGTTCAGTAATTAAATGACCCCTAAGATTGTTTGCCTTTTGATTTGTTTCAACTATTCTCTTGGAAAATTGTGTTTAATTCCCCTAATTGCCCTCAAGATAGAAATACATATGGCCTAGGATCTATATTTTTTAAAAAGATGATGTGTATGCAAGAGGTTATATGATGCTAGTTGAGACGAGATGAAACTAGTGATGGACCTAGGATTTTTATTAAGCAAGCACCTTTCAGATAGATCAGAGGTCTGCAAAGTTGGCCCATCTTTTTCAAGCGGAACTCTATCGTTTTGAGTGATTCTTAAAAAAGTTGGTTGATTTAGTTGATTTCGAGATACTTTATTTTTTTCAGTTTTTCGATTGATTTTCCTATATTTTCTAATATCTTTGAAGCATCCTTTAAATTTCTTAACCAGGTGCACCTTTCATACTTCAAAAAATTTCACTTGCAAAAATAGATTAAGTGGATGTATAGAAGCCACTTGGACATACATAGGTGGATGAGACAATAATTTTGTTTGGTGCAATGAAGGTTAAGAGATGTTATCAATTGATGGAGTTAACCTAATCCCTTGTGCTTTTTTCCTACCTTCTAATGACAAAAACATTAATAGATGTCATATGAATCAATGGATGGAGTTAACCTAATCCATTAGAACAAAATGTGTATTCTGAATATTAACATGATTGTGACTATATTGTGCACTCTAATTATCTTTTCATCATCTTAAATGACAACAAAACTAGCATTCATGCATACATACATGTGAATACTAAAAGTAAAAAAGAAAGAAAGAAAAGGGGAGTCAAATGAATAACCCAGGGGCAAAGCTAGGTATGTAGCAGAAAGAAATAAAAAAAATACACATGTGGATTTAAAGTACTATAAATAAGATGCATAATTATAAAATCATATATATATATATATATACACATATATATGAGTCGGGTTCAAACGAAAACGATATTTATTTAAAAAAAAACTCTAGAAATATGATTTTATGGAAAAAAATTCAAGCGGATGACTTTGTACATAAATCATATATGATTTTCTTAGTTCGCAAGTTTTTTAAATACATAGTATTGTCGTTTGATCCTGCCTCACACCACACACACACACACACACACACACACACACACACACACACACACACACACACACACACACACACATATATATATATATATATATATATAGAGAGAGAGAGAGAGAGAGAGAGAGAAGTTCATTTTAGAAACCAAAAAGAGAGTAAAAACCAATGGTTTTTTTTTGTTTAAATCAACGAAAACTCTTTGTAGATTGTTTAATATGATGCAAATGTTTCATATAATTCATTTTTTGATGAAATTGTGTCTTATTTCGGTGTTTTTCATGTAAAAATGAAAGGTTTCATACACTTTTTTCATTCTTATGAAACTGTTTCAAGTATTTTTTTTTAAATCCTATGAAACCTTATCATTTTTACAAAAAAAAAACACCGAAAAATGAATTATATGAAACATTTGCATCATATTAAACAACTTCACGGAGAGTTTTCGTTGATTTAAGCTATGAAACCATGAGTTTTTACGATTTTAACTCTTTTTTGGATTCTAAATGAATTTAACTCTCTCTCTCTCTCTCTCTCTCTCTCTCTCTATATATATATATATATATATATATATGTATATTTTTTTTGAACGGCAACAATTTTATTAATCCCAAACCAACAGAAAAACACAAACAAGCTTTCCAAAGTTGCAAGACGCAACCTTGAACAACACAAAACAAGACCATTACACTACACCGAACCCATTGGCCACAACCACCGAAACTAACGAACAACTCCTCGAACCTAACCAAAAAAAGAACAAAGCCCATCTAAAGTGTAATTAATGGATGGGACATGAGATTAAAAGTGATCAATGGTCCAAACAATAACACCTTAGTCAAATCCCATATTGTTGTAGACAGAACATATGCTGAATTCATAAAGTAAAACTTTGGTCTTACTAGACACAACGCGTTTTGAAACCACAAGCATGGTAGGTTCATGGGAACTTTGTAGTTAAACGTGCTTGGGTGGTAGCAGTACCAGGATGGGTGACCCCCTTGGAAGTCCTCACTAGGTAGCTGGAAAAGAAAAAGCGTGAGCCAATGGGGCAGAACGAACAATATTATGTCATGGTAGGCAAGATGTTACACAAACCCTTTATTATGCTTTTTCACCTTAACTCTTATTCGCACACGATACTTCGCTCATATATATATATATATAATTAATGAGTAATTATTCTAAATTGTACATGTTTGGAAGTTTCTTCCTGGTAATGCATGGTGGATAGAATCATTCTTAAAAGCAGCAGCAACAGCAGCTATATATATGTATATATTAATTTCACATGACTAGTGGAGCCTAGATGGGGTGATGCCTTTCCAAATTTGCTTCTCAAGCTACTTAATACATCAATCAATATGCACCAGATCCAATGCAAAACTACAATTCTCTTCCTCATTCTTTGCTAACCTCATCTCATGGTGTGCTACCTATAAAAAAATTTATCTTTAAACTTGTTAGATTACTTAATTTAGAGGTTAGTAATCTTGTCTTCACATGGGGCTAGATGAGTACCGATTATTTCAAGATTTTGAACCGTTATACTACAAAATAAATGACTTTTACCCATACAATTTATTCAAAGAAACTCCCGTTGTTAATCACCAACGAATCACCTAAAAAATCTCAATGGGTTCTACCCGTAACCATCCAACTAAAGCTCTCATCTTTACTTAGCACCAATGATCAATCATGGGATAAACTAAACATTGTGTTTACTTTATGTTTCTTTATGGTTTTTTAATTTGTTTTTCATCATTCTCGTTGGTATTATCTTTTTTTATTTATTTTCGATATCGAGATTTTAGTCAATGATTTAACAGGTATTATATTCAAAAGAGAAGGTGATATGAAATAATGTAGGAGTACTTTATAATATAAGTTCATAATATGATATTGTAGTGATGATGCCCTTTCCTTTTACTCTTTCTACTTAATAATTATAATAAGTCAAAAGACTCTAGACAAAGTAAAGCCCACATGATATCATCACATTATGCAAATTTTTAATCAATATTTATTACATTTTTTTTTCTTGATTTCATGGATTTGTGAGGAGGACAATTAACCACTTAAAACACTAATCTAGCTAGGCAGGCCAACAATACCCCAAAGACGTGCTTTATATTTGTTAATTAAAAGAGAAAGATGATGATTGATAATTAATAAGATTAATGGGGAGGTGGGAAGAAAGTGCAAAAAACAAATATATAGTAATCAAAAGTGTTTAAATCAAGATCATGATTCAGAGGGGTTAAATGCACATGTTTTAAATAACTATTGTATAAAAACATTTTTACCATTATTTTTAAATTGTAAGCTTATTCATCATTTTTTACTATTTGAACCAAAAGTCATCAAGTATCAAAATAAGATGAGGTTTTTGAAATATAGCTGTTTCATTTATTTATATTTTATAGAAACAAGTGGACAACTCTTTCATTTGTCGACACAATTGCTATTTCACTTCTGTAGTTAAATTCTTTAAAATTTAGTTTGTATTTGTTTCACCTCATCTCTAACTTTATATTAGAGATGAACGAACATAGACTTTGTTGATCACATAGTCCGCCTCTTATTTAGTTCGGTTTGATCTAATCATCACAACTTGCAATAGGTGTTGTGACACTAAAGCCTTAATAGTGGCAAGACAGTATTATGGTATTAAAGTCTTAACAGTATGAGAGATGAATGCTATCGTGATGTTATTCTATAGTCTATATTGATGATGATAAGATTGGTATAACTAGTGTTTTAATTTGCTTGATAGGTCATATATAGTTGGCTACTAATTGACTGTCAATTTAATATCCATCATCACTGTAGTATCATTTGTTAGGCGGTCCATTTCGATAATTGACATGATTTCTTTAAATGAATCATAACACTTTTATCGTTATGCGCATATTATATTCTAAAAGATATATTATTTAACGTTTAAATAAATATATAGACGGAGTTTTGAAATACAAGTCATATAAATATCTAAATTGTTTCATAATCTAAAACAACAATCACGGTAAATAAATTTGTCATCTTCCATAAATATCTCAATAAAAATAAAAATAAATAAACTATGATAATCTTCAATCAAAATAAAAATAAATAAACTATGATAATCTTCCTATGGTACCGCCAGCGGGCTTGTCTTTGGGCTCTGCCTGCGGGCTTTGGCGGGTACCAGTAGTTAGTGGTACTTGTGGCACAGGTTCTAGCTCGAGTCTGTACACCCTCAGCTACTCGCTCGTCCATCTCTCTCACACTCTCCTTCTTTCTTTCTCTCTTTCTCTCTCTTGATATAATATATATATATATATATATATATATCAATGGTATTCGAGCTTGTAGGTAGTGGTACTTCTATTGAGGACATGTAGGTGACGCTGATGTGATGCTAATGTGGCAGCTTAAGCTCGTGGGTTGCACTACCGAAGGCCTAATACGAAACCGGGTAGCTAAAACGAAACCTTTTACCACTTGTATCTAAAACCCCACATAAATTAATGATCTTTTTGGCAATGGATGAAAATGAAAGAAACTCATAATTTAAAGCTTGTCTTTAAATTTATTTGTGAGACCATATATTATAAACTTGTGAAGTGAAAGATAATTAAAGTTGTGACAAAAACAAAAGAGTTGTTAAATAATAATAGGTTAGCAACTACTAGGAGAGAGAATGATTATTTGAGCAAAGGGTTGACTTTTTAACTCTTTCTGGTTCCATTAATATGACCCACATTCATAACACACACACACACTCTGCAAAACCATTCTATCATCCTTCCCAACTCCATTCCACCTTCAATTTCACCTTTTTAAACACACCCTTTAAACCATTTTCACTATATATACATACACATACATCAATCATCTTCAATCTTTATAAAAAACCATCCATTGTAAGTTTGTTAACTAGCTCTTTTTCTTCAGTGTATTTCAAATCAAAAAGAAAATATTAAAAACACATTTTGTATGATTATAAGTTTGCTATTGTGTATTTCTTTCAATTTCATCTAGTTAAGTTGTATACCCTGGAAATCTTCAAGATTTCTCTTCCTTAATCAAACATTTATAAAAATCTTTCAAAGTATGTAAATTTAAGCAATCTTTGATTTCTCTCTAGTTGAAAAAAAAAACAAAAAAATTTGAAAAAAAAAAGGGATCTTGTTTCAATCTTGATTCGAATCTTGTATCGATCTTGTTTCGATCTGGCTCGAGTTCGGAAGATTGTGTAGAAATACCTTTATAAAAATCTACAAATTATGTAAGGTATTTCTCATTGATCTTTTAGATCCTATCCAAAAAACCCAAAAAAATTTTTTTTGTTTAGTTGGTAGTATTAGATAATTTGGTAGTGATTAAGAGGGAATTGGAATTGTTGGAAATGGAAAGTGGGGATGGGCCGACGCCGCCGGTATCCGCACCGGCGACCCCCGGAACTCCCGGAGCTCCGTTGTTTACGTCTCTCCGAGTCGACTCGTTGTCGTATGATCGAAAATCGATGCCTCATTGCAAGTGTCTCCCTGTTGGTGGTGCTCCATGGACTTCAGCTCACACTTGCTTCACTGATTTCCCATCTCCAGATATCTCACTCACCAGAAAGGTATAGAAATTCTCATTCTATACATATGCATACCGGACATATGCTTACAGATTACTTGTATTCACATGTGCATATAAGTAACTGAATACCCGACAAATACTTATATGCACACATTGCTTAAAATTTACTTGTATGTACACGTACATATAAGTAATTGAAGTTGTTTTTGGTTTTTTATGTACATGTGCATGTTATGTACATGTGCATACCGGACAAATTGCTTACAAATTAATTATATGCATATGTAAATATTGGACAAATTGTTTACAAATTACTCATATGCACATTTAGATACCGGACAAATTGGCTAATTGCTTACAAATTACTTATATGCACGTGTGCATACCATCTGTATGAATGATTACCGCAATTTATTTATTTATTTTTCATTTTTTGAGGTTTTTCCCCTAATTTCCCTATAGTTTAGTTTAGACCAACACAGTGAAATTCTAATTGTGGTGATGTGATGTATATATATGCAGTTGGGAGCAGAATTTGTGGGAACATTTATATTGATCTTCGCGGCAACGGCAGGACCGATAGTGAACCAGAAATACGCGGGGTCGGAGACGCTACTAGGAAATGCAGCATGCTCAGGGCTGGCGGTGATGATAGTCATACTGTCAACGGGCCATATCTCGGGAGCCCATTTGAACCCATCGCTAACCATCGCATTTGCGGCATTGCGTCATTTTCCGTGGACCCAGGTTCCCGGGTATATCTTAGCGCAAGTATCGGCCTCCATATGTGCTTCTTTCGCTCTCAAGGGCGTTTTCCATCCATTTATGTCGGGTGGTGTCACCGTTCCTTCCATTAGCACCGGCCAAGCTTTCGCTCTCGAGTTCCTCATAACGTTTAATCTCCTGTTTGTCGTCACAGCTGTTGCTACCGACACTCGTGCTGTATGTTATCCTTTCGTTTTCTTTATGTTTGCAGTCGTATATATGTTTAGAATGTATCTAAAGGGTTTGTGTATGTATTCAGGTGGGAGAATTGGCAGGTATAGCGGTTGGGGCTACGGTTTTGCTCAACATTCTCGTTGCTGGGTGAGTGTTAATTTCTTGTTGCTTGTTAGATTTCGAAACCGGAATTCGGAAATGGTGATGTTTATTGGTTAATTAATAGGAACTCGACCGGTGCTTCGATGAATCCGGTGCGAACTCTCGGTCCAGCGATTGCGAGTGGGAACTACACGGTGATATGGATATACCTATTGGCACCGACCCTTGGCGCACTTGCCGGAGCCGCGGTTTATACGTTGGTGAAACTTCCAGCAGTGGACGGAGAGCAGCCACGAAGCTTCCGTCGTTAAGCTATTAGTATAATAGCTGACTTCATTAAGCTATTGGTATAATAGCTGACTTTTTATCTTAAGTGTGTTGTGTGATTCTAATAAAATGGGAGATGGCTGAATCTTTAGCTCCCTGGCTTGGTACAGGTGTGGAAATGTGTGTTTGTGTATAATGCAAAAGATTGCATGTATGTTTTTATGGATTTTGTGTTGATTATTGTAATAAAAAGAATGTGTTTGTATGAGTTATATCTGTAATTATTTACATTATATGATCATAAATATGTTTAGCTAGAGAATGGGAAAGAAACTGTTTGATATAAAAGTTTTACAAAAGATCTGTTTTTTTTCTCTTTTACAACAAAATATAAAAAACAGACAGTAAGAAACACAAAATATAATTACACTAATTTGTTCATAAGCTTTTCAAACCTTTGAGCCATGGCCTGGTGATTCCGGCCTTCGTAAACCTTAACAAGTGATTGTAACGCTCTAGTTATGACCTCTTTCTTTTGGTTCCAAGTGGAATCGTGTTCGGCTTCGAATTGATTCACGAGAGATAAAGTTAGTCCCCGAAGCCATTCCTCAAGAAACGATGCTTTCTGCAAGGAAAAGAAACAAAATCATGGGCCGTAAATAAAACACGATAACATGGAAGATATGCAGTATGAAGAGAAACATTTCCCTCAAATTGTCCCTAGAAACATAGAATTTGAACAGATTACAGATACAATAACATGATGAAGGCTAGAGCTTACTTTGATAAGAAAATCGTGGGCCGATTGATGATGGGTTCCTGAAGCAAGCCCAAGGAGGTGCAACATGGTTGACGTTAGCTGCGGTATAATGGAAAATAGACGTTAGATATTCGAGAATGTAATCTTGTGTAGGCAAGGAAAGGCCTCAATAACCTCAACCTCCCTTCTGCTAGTTGTCGATGAACCTAAAAAACTTGATCTAGATGGCATTATGTATAGAATGTCTAGAGAGAGAAAGATTTACAAACTCAACCTGTTTCTCAAGTGCAACCCTGTATTTGAAACTTGAAGGAGCAAACATCTGGTCTGTACCAAGATTCTCTAGTGTGTGCTCAACCCCTTGAACAACATCCGAGTATGACTCCCCATAATCTGCAGAATCACAATGAAAGAAGAATGAAACAGAATAGTTTAAGTTCCATAGATTTGCACACATGAGATGCAACGCGTTTTATGGTGTACATTTTACTGATGCCCATATATATATATATATTTCTCTCTCTAGAGGAGCCTTCATGTAAAAACCACTTTTTTTGTAAAAACCCGTGAAAACCGACTAAAAAATATTTTTTTTACGATTTTTTTCCATCAAATGTTAGAATTGATATATTGTTTCACATATATTTTTTTTTCATAAGGTGAATATCATTCATGAATTTGTTTCATAATATGAATAAAAAAACTGCATATTTTCTATTCATAATATGAATAAAAATTTTATTTTTTCATGGATGATATTCACCTTATGAAAAAAAATATATGTGTAGCAATAGTTAATATCATAGTATTTGACAAAAAAAATCGTAAAAAAAATTATTTTTAGTTGGTTTTTACGGGTTTTTACAAAAAAATTGGTTTTTATTTGATTATTTCTCTCTCTCTATATATATATATAGGGGTGGGTTCAAATGTGAACCACTTTTTGGTTGTGAACGTGAGGACAACCGAGAGCGCGACATGTGGCGGATGACTAGGCGCCACGTCAGATCCACGGCGGATGACTAGGCGCCACGTCAGATCCACGGCGGATGACTAGGCGCGATTCATGGGAGGGCATTGAATTAAAGAGGGGGACCACACTCAAAGTTGCCACGTGTCGCCGCTCTCGGTTGTCCTCACGTTCACAACCAAAAAGTGGTTCACATTTGAACCCACCCCTATATATATATATATATATATATATATATAGAGGAAAGTTCAAATGTGAACCATTTTTTGGTTGTGAACGTGAGGACAGCCGAGAGCGCGACACGTGGCGGATGACTAGGCGCCACGTCAGGTCCTCGGCGGATAAGTATGTCATGGGAAAACCTCAAAGAAACTGAAAACTGAGGAACACCCTCGTAGCCTTCATCTGGACCGTATGCACTTGTGCATAGAAGTAAATTAAGTTGTTCTTTGGTTTTTATGCACACGTGCATATTACAAATTACTTCTATGCACAAGTGCACACGGTCCAGATGGAGGGCTACAAGGGTGTTCCTCGCTTTTCCGTTTTGTTGATGTTTTCCCTTGAACCTGACCCTATATATATACATATATACACCATTGCTGATTTACTTGCTAGTTTTGCTTTCAGCAGACAAGCATATGATTACCCTTTATTTTTGCATTTCCATAAAAAACAAGAAGGGATCAAGGGTATGACTCACCTAGTGTTGTTGCTGGGGCAGCCAATGCAGCTGCAGCCTGTATCCTAATCTTGAAATTTGAAGAATCGCGAAGCAGCAGTAAAAGAATACTGAAAACAGAAGGAGCCCTATTGAAACAGAGTGAAGTAACAATCAGTCACTCATACTTCATTGCGGAAGAAACAACAATCACAAGTCCATAATTTCGATGATATCAATCACACTAAAGACAGCATGCTAAGCTCACATCAGCAATCTGAGCACAAAATAAGTGATACAACTGCTTACCAATCTGTATCTTGCAGTTTTAATGTCTCGTTAAGAAATAAGTTGCTCAATGCATGACAAACGTTCCACCGTACCTGTTTGTTTATCAACACCCAAGCTTTAGAAAAGAAAAACCACAATTATTCAAATACAAAAAGGCAAAAGATGACCACATCTTTTTTTTCTGAACTTAATATTTCAGGATTAAGAAATACCTTCACATTTCCAGTTGTAACGCAAGAGAGAAATGCCTGCACCATTCTTTCCAACCAACGTGAGTCTTCCCATGTTCGTTGCAGATAGGAAGTGGATGCCAGACACCTTTCAGTTTCTTGCATGCCATGACCACGGCTTGAACAAGGAACGAATCTTGATAGATTACCAAGGGCTCTCACGGCATTTGCTTTGATCTAAACCAAAATATAAACTGAATAAAATCAGCTGTAGAAGAATCCAAGTTATAAAAGGAGAACGATAACTATTAACACATGATAACACAAGTCAAAAGCAAATCAAAAAACCCAAAACCACCTTCTCCGGCGGCCAAGCAAAAAAAGAATTGTCAAAAACCAAACTGCATTCTGGCATATTAGAATATATCACAACATTTTGTGCTGGAAAATAAATCAAGGGATCACATAAAAGCAAACTGTTGAAGACATTTCGAACATCAACTTCCCAAAATTAAAAAAATCCAAGATGGGAATCACATATATTACACATGTTCACCTTATCACCATCTCTTGTAAGCCGCAGAGAACAATCAACTAGCAGAGAAACCATCCTAGAGCAATCCATCAAATCTATTACATCAAAGACGAATGAAGTTATGAAAATGAAGAAAAATAACAGGTAGCATAGTCTACTGCACTTCTGCAAGTTTAATAATACTCACCTACAGAAGAGCTTGCAGATGTAAATCTATCAACGAAGTGGCGAAGAGAATCACACAAGTTAGCTAAAGCCCAGGAAGCTGCAATGCGAACCTAAAAGTAAGCAGGTATAAAAAGGTTCAGCTAACAAGATAGAAATGCATCAAAAATTACGAAAAAAGGTTGCAGATATACAACGAAATAATGATTACCGAGACTAGAGAATGATGGCTATTGACTTCAGCAGCATTGATAAACTTGCGAAGAATCTCCACACTACCATTTGGAAATTTTGTAAGGGTGTTACAAACTAGATAATGTTTCAACTCTTAAATTTCAGATAGCAGATGGAGATCAAGGAGGTCCCTCAGGGTTTGTGCAATGTGTAACAATTAATTACCAAAGTCGGAAGACCAAAGTACCTCTTAAAAACTTGCGGAAAACATGCGATTACACCAATGGCACGACAAGCAGCAGATCTCACTAATGGGACCTCGTCATCAGAAGCAGCATTGATCTACAAATTTTCACATAAATATAGTCCATAAACATGAAGAAACTGTGTTGTGTGTGTGAATATATATATACACACACACTGTGTGTAATTGACACTAGCTCTATCCCACAACAAGTGTTCCCCTTTGACCTTTCAGAAATATAGCAAGCTGTATAAATTACCTGAAGTGCACCTACAATGGGTTACATTATTTATGTTGTTGCATTAACTTACGGTAAGCTAAGGAGAACAAAGTATTTTAATGTTTCCAAGAGTATCTGATGACTACATAAAGATTTAATCCAGTTATACGGTAATTCTTAAGTGTATCATGATATAATAAAAAATTTGTTCAACAGGGGAATTGATATTTATATGGTGATAACGAAAATAGTAAATCCACATATATAGTGGGATGGTTTTAGCATGAGATAATCTTGTTAGACCCTTACAGAATAAGTGATAATCTGATCTTGTTTGTCCTCTGGAAGGGAAAAGAAAACACTGGAAGTTATTCCTGCAAAACAAGTAACTGAGGCAGCCCTCACCTTCCAAAAGCAAAAAAAAAAAGTGATTAGCACCAAGTAAATGTACTATTAACATCTTTTCACATTGACTGATCACTAACATAACACACTCGATTTTACTTAGGATAGCACAATAGAGGGAGAAGAAACTAATGTAACCTAAATAGTTAAAGAAGAAAAGAAGAAGAAAAAAGAGGTTTCCGGCCAAATGGCAGCAAAACAAGCATAAAAAAAACATCGGATCATGGGACCAAGTCCCACAAGCAGAATATTTTCACACATTTCAGCAATTGTGAAAACAGGGTACTGAGAAAGCCTTCTTGTCCAGTTTTTCTTTTTCCAATAAGGTGTCCTAAGTAGAACTTGCAGTAAGACTAAGGCAAACGTAATTAATGGAGAAAAATGTACAAAATCAAGAAAACTAGCGTGATAATAACTCTAGAAAGATAAAGAAAAAATAAACCATAGCATATAGGCCTTATTGCCCTTCTACTTGATTTGTAATAGAACATGCATAATTGGTATACTATCACTGATTGTTCATTCTGTCTCTTTGCTTAATGTATATGTCTCATTCTTCCATGTAAGAACTAAGAAGTACCAATTGCAAAGAAGTAAGCGGTAACACCATCCTAGTGTTAATAGATGTTAGTCCGTATTGCCCTTCTGATCATTTTAACTTATTACAAGTGTTTGCAAGCATAAAATTTTATTTATGATATAATCAGTAAGTTCACTTCCAACTGAGAAGTATAACACAGAGTGTTTGATTCAAACAAGGTCTAAACGAAATAAGAGACATGGACACCTACCCATCACTCCATCAGTCTATCTGAAGTGTGTATGCTTCCTAGTTCTGACTAGTTAACTGTAATTGTGATAGAAAATGAAACTATAACAAATATGGATGAACACCAATTATCTATCGTAATTTTTTTTAATATTAAACAAATGAGTCACTTCCAGAATATTCTAATGAGGGGAAACTACATCAACAAATAGTGACGTTTGTCGTGATAAAACCGTAATATACTGTAGATAACGAACAAACAGCATAAGAAAGGGCATATCCATAAACACATGATATATTAAAAGATAAAATGGAAATAACTGCTATAACCAACCATGGCGGAACTATGAAAGAGAGTTGATGATAATTGCTTTTCAATAGCTTCGCACCACTGCTCACTGCCAGTCGCACAAGCTGGATGATCATCGCTAGCTACTAGTTGACTCTCTAGTCCATACGATGGAGCAGATGATATCATCTTTACTTTGATGTAATCATATGTAAAAGGACTGCTAAGTAGTTTATCATCAGAAAGATCTTCTGTTCCTTTAAATCCGCAGATAGCACGAAGACATTCATCCAACAGCTGTGTACACAGATGATACAATAATCAAAATCTCTTAGAAAACACAGACATGTTTATAACGGAAGTTCACAAATGCACGAAGAAATATGAAACACATGAGATATAATTATGCCAATATAAAACAAATTTGGTGTGGTCCTTAGAGCACTAATAGACCTTCCCTAGTTTGAGAAGACAGAAAAGGATGCACCTCTGGAGATCATATAGTGATCTCATAAACCCCTGACCAGATCAATAAGCTATTCTAAATAGGGTATACCCAATGCTGCCATTAGGAAATATCCTATCTTAATAAATAACGGATGATTCTGACGAAATAGATTCCTAGTAACACGAGATTAAAAAAACAATGTACCAAATCTACAAGACTTGATCCTCTCAATTGTTTGCTACTGATAGCTAGATACAATTTCCTCAAAAAAGTATAATCCCTTTGTCCCAAAATAAATGCAACAATTTAGGTATTCAATGCCATCATCATTGACTTGCGGAAAGACAAACCAATATTTACTTTATTCCGAGTCTCACCTTGATTGCACTGGTTATGACTTTTTCCCCAATTGTCCCAACAGTTTGTCCAGAATTGACTGTCCCTGCCCTTGAAGAGCCTTCAGGAAGAAGAGGGTCCAAAAATTCACAAATAATAGAAGAGACTTGTTTCCAGCAAAGAACCATTATATCCGGGTAATTGTGTGCCACGGCTTTCAAAACCTGCAGCAAGCCAGTAAGAATTTCATTTACTACAGGAAGTAGGCAGTAATGGATTCAAACGAATATTCTAACTGAGGTACCAAAATGAAAATTAATCATGGTTATAACTTTCCAATTGAGTGATTAACTTTCTGATCATCGCACATGACTTCTGGTGTGATTTTAGAACCCAAATCAAATAAATTTCCATAAAACATTTAGGATGTATTTGGAAAGGGCGAGCAAGAGCACGAAAGCGTTGTGGCAGTGTATACATTTATGAGGGAAAAAGATATTGTAGTATTTTGCTTCACAGATTGTCTCCCATGCACACGCACATATAGATAATTACATACAATTTCTAGAGATAGAAAGACATTGAGATGGTAACATTTGTTAATTTTTTTTAAGTCAATCATTTTGTTCCATTGAGATTTGAGAACATCCTGTTTCAAACAATCACTTGTATGTACATTTTGTATCAAGTACCATCATGATGTTTAGAAAAGGATCCCTCAGAATTGCATGCGACCTGACCAAAGGATTCTTGACTCAGGGACCCACCATGAAAGTTCACCATAATACTAAGAGCCATTTACATGATTCAGCTTAAATACAACAACAATGAGGACGAGAATTTGAAGTCAACGTCACCTGGAGAGCCTCAAGGCTAACAGCTGGGCTTGTAAACGGTCGAGAATAATGAAACAAGGTAGAAAGAAGACCAGAACATGCTTTATCATTGTTAGGACCTGGAAAGGGGTACTTATCAGAGAATATATATGAGGGAAGGAGAAAGAAAGTATATGTGTGTGTTTGCAACATAAGCAATTACAAATACATGTATACATATGTAAGTAGCAACATACATAGCAATAAAGTCTAACGACAAGTATCAAACGAAAAGAAATGCAAAATCTTGTCATACAACAGAAAGTATTTGGTTTACTAGTGTGAACATTTAAACGTTAAAAAGAATATGCATTACTGACAAGAAACCATATATCTACAAGTAAAAAAGAGGCTTTAAACAAACACAAACTAATCACAACAAAAATATAACTGTCAACCTGATACATAGCATCACTCAAACAAGTATAACTCTATCTCCTAACATTTCTAAATTTGAAGAATAGATGTCAACCATTCTACCATTCGAATTTATCAAACAAATCAGAATTTGATGTCCAAAATGGCCAAATCGAAGTTCAGCTTTTTATTTTTGCTTTTGTGGAGTACCAACTCAATAACTTCTTTTAGCTTCATATTTAGCCCACCCCAACTGCTTTGGGATAAAAGGCTTGTTAAAACAGCATCAAGACTAGAAACAACTTAGCAGAGATCAATCAGCACATAGATTTATTTACCATACAAGCCAGCCACAATCCCCATGATTGATATGTAAGAAAATGTTTATCATTTTCCCATTGTACATAGACAATGTGAGATGCAGAATAAGGGCTTTCTACCAAGTGCTGATAGCCTCTTACTTGATAAGTAGTGATTACTGAATATGAGATAATGTTTTTTACCACCACCTTTAGACCAACAAATGTTGCTGCCCAAGATGCTGACCCAGTAAGAGTGGAGAGGCCTACTCACCCGGTAATAGCTACTTACCCAATCAGCGCTTACTCAATCTTGTTAAACAAACGGACCCTAAGTCTAGCAAATGGTAGCATCTCAATTCTCATCACATGAAAGAAAATAAATAATAAAAGAGATAACAGGAAGTTAAAGGCCACCATCAGATCTACATAATCTAAGACTAGATGGACCGTAAACATTAGGAAAAATTTTTTAATATCTTCATACTCTCCACACATTATGCATTGATTAGGGAAGTTGACCTGTAGATAGTTCCGCCACCAACATTTCTTTCACTTTGAGTGAAGAAGGCGAGACAGATAAAGCATCCATTAAACAACTTAGAGCAACAGCCTGCACCAAATTTGTTTACGATCATAATTCAGTATGTGGTTATCAAGAAAAACAAGTGACAAGTGGCCTGACATTGTAATGCAGGCTTTTCCAAGATAGATTAAGAAAGTAATGGACTGCAACTAAGGTGACAGAGAAAAGATTACGCTATTCTAAAACCAACATGTGCATAAGGAATCCCCAAGGCTTCAAACTAAGTCTGAGGTCCAAGATTCAATTCCTCAAAACGCTTTCTCAGGTGTAACCTTTGCAAATGTATATTTATATATTAGTTGGGGTATTCTCATCATTTTTGGCCATTTTGGTATAAGTGACACCAAACTGAATGACGGATGGCCTTCTTTGGCATTTTTTGTAGTTAGCGTTTTTATAGTTAGGTAGCCTATTTGACTCATGCTGCAAACTCCTGAGGCCTTCTTGTATACCATCCCAAATATCGTTGTTTGGCCAAATACCATTCACAATAATCAAAAGAAAGATATGTGATATCAGAGCACTAACCAGCAACCCAGTTTGATCATTATATGTAGGAAAGCCCTCAACAATCCTCCTGTGAAGATTTACTATGACCGTAGGCAACAACTCATCAGGCATTCTTGAGTATCTGTTTGATAATAATGTAATATAGTAACCATCAGCTTATAGAATTGGAGACCAGCACAATAGATAGTCAGCATTAGCAAAATCATACTATGTTTCCAGAACTAAAGAGGAAAGGTGGGTCTGGATTGCATCTACAAAGAAAAGGTGAATCTGATTGTGTTGTCACTATAAGTCACATGGGTGATAACAATAGTTTTCTACTTAAATATATGAGGATATAAGATTCACATGAAAATAGATTTCTAAAGGCAATCACACACAACAATACTACATAAAGCAACAGTGGCAGGTTATCAGCTTGAAGTGGTAAATGTACCATGCTGCCAGTTACATGCAACCAGTAAGTCTTAGGGGATGTTTACCAAATTTTCCATTACATCCTGTAAGGATACATTTGTCTGTCTAGATAAATTTGGTGGTGGTGTTTACTTCTTTTATCTGAATCAACAGTCTGGGTGACAGAAATGACTGATTTACCCCTGATTATATGATTTACCAATTCACCGGTTTGTTCCTAGAACTGAAGGTGAAAGCAAAAGACTTCACAAAACTGTTACAAAAAAGCAGGGAAAAAGAAGATAGAAATACTTCAGCAACCTTTAGATAATGAGGAGAAATCTTACGGTGTACATGAGATCAAGAGGGCAAGAATCTTGAACAAGGAGGACAGGAATCCATTATTCTTTTCATTTTTAATTAAATATAGGATACCTAGAAGAGATAAAACAACATTAAAGCACAGTTAAGGCATACAAAAGACAAGAAAGTTAAAGAAGCTAGATGGAGGCTCATGTTGAAAGAAAAAAAGTAAAGACCATGAGACAGAAGGCTTCAGATACCCGTGTGAAGCTGCATTAATATCTGACCGAGTGAGCTGGAAAGAGCAGTAAAAGATCCCAACTTAGTAGATTCCTTATATTCTGCTACCTGGAGAAAAACAGATGCAGGCCCCTCTAACATGGTTGCCAAAGTAGATGCAGATG
Source organism: Centaurea solstitialis (assembly GCA_030169165.1). Taxonomy (NCBI): domain Eukaryota; kingdom Viridiplantae; phylum Streptophyta; class Magnoliopsida; order Asterales; family Asteraceae; genus Centaurea; species Centaurea solstitialis. The sequence continues at coordinate 78,489,099 of CM058044.1, forward strand.
CAACACGTGCCTGCAAAGCACAAATTAAGTACAAAAGTCAGGCGCATCAGTACCTTGTAGCACAAAGACATATTAAAGGTACCCCAAGTGTAACAGCAACTAAGAAAGTAATTACAAATCATTATATGGCATGCTTAGGAAAAAGAAGACCAACATTCATACCTTAAGATATGGATCGAAGAGCAAACATGTCATAAGGTTTGCTTCGTACCTCCTGTCATGCAGCACGCCAAATGCGTTACAGTTCATGGAAACTACAGGTAAAGAAAAAAACAAAGAAAGTATCATCTTTTACCTTGCTTGCAGCACATCACTGGAGGGCAAAAGTATTGTCCATTGAGCAGTAAACGACTTGGGATCAGATCGACAAAGATCCTTTCTTGCAAAATAGAAAATGCATATCATTTAAAATGCATATGATGCTTCTTCTTGCTCCTAAGAATCTATAGAGCTAACCTAGATGTGTAAGGAGTAACCAGCAATTTAGTGCGTTTTTCAGTGTAAAGTATAAACTATGAATAACCCAATGCAAGAGAACAAATATAGAGACCATGCAAGATCATTTGATGTACGTATGAGAAGATATATAGGAGAAGTCATAATTTTCACCAATTATCATATTAAGATAGAAGATGAACCTCATAAAGCACCTCATAGAGCAAAAAATGACACCTGAGTTTTATATGTCGTTTTGTGAAAGATCAATAGAAGTATATACGGCTTGCAAGTTGCAAGTACTTGAAGGATAACAAAGTCTCGTGGTTTAAAATAATTGTTGAAGCTATCAAGTTGGAAGAAAAACTGGACCATAAAATAACAAAGCACTAACTACCTTTAGAGAAATCTAGAAATATTTGATTACTTAAACAAAAGGCTTCTAAAAAAGGATGTGCCAGAAAAGAATGCTTTGAGAAGCAACCTTGATTCCAATTGCTGGAATTGCTATCATATGATTCATATCTTTGGCTATAATTTCAACAAACATGGCCACAATAACGCAAAGGTGCTCACATAGGAGACTTGTGATGAAGAACAAAACGAAAAAGAGCCAGACATTGACAAAAGTGAACTAATAGTGCTTGACATGATGATGCTCAACCTACATGTTTGGAAACTCTCTTTTATTTTAGGTTCTTATATATATATGTGTGTGTGTGTGTGTGTGTGTGTGTGTGTGCTGCTGCTGAAACAATCATTATAGTACTTATGAGTTGCTTTCAAGTAAAAAAAATTAACATACCTGTATGCAAACTATAGCAGCTACTCTAACCTTAGAGCTTCGGTAATTGCTGATACCTTTAGCTGATCCATCACTGTCACTTAAATCAGAATCAGATGACATATAATCTATAGTTGCAGGTGGACAGTCCGATCCGCTCAAGGAGTTGGAATCTTTTGACTGTGTCCCTTTTTGGTTCTTTTTGCGCACGTGTGGAGGCCTATAGGGAGCACTACTGGATTCAGAAGAATGAGAATTAAGGCTTGAGATTCTAACATCCTTCTTGTATACACCCGCCGGTAAGACGGTCTGTGACTTACTAGTAAGCCCATAACCAATAAACATCCTTAGTGCAGCAACAAATCCAGCAACCTGTAAGGATCCACAAACCTTGTAAAATAAACTAGAGAAGAACAGATAAAGGCAGCGAGATGTATATGATCCTTGGTATGACAGAAACAAAAAAACTTATTTAATTACATAAAATTAAGGGTAAATTACATATTTGGTCCGTGTGGTTTACATTTTATTGCATTGTTGGTCCCTATTTTGAAATAATTATGGAAAAGGTCCATGTGGTGTACATTACATTGCACTGTTGGTCCGTGTGGTTTACATTATATTACACTTTTGGTCCTTGTGGTTTACATTATATTGCACTCGTGGTCCCTAACCCTATTGGCAAAATAGGGACCAACAGTGCAATATCAATATAGTGTAAACCATACGGACCTTTTCCATAATTATTTCAAAATAGGGACCAACAGTGCAATGAAGTGTAAACCATAGAGGCCAAATATGTAATTTACCCTAAAATTAAGTACAACAATGAGAAGCACAGCATCACTAAGAGAGAAACCCAAAAATTACATGGTCTTGAAGGGATCCTTTAGCATTTACTAGAACCAAGTGCAGGCAATGCAGAAGCGAAATATAGAACCTGCAAAACAAATGCAACATTCACTTGCTGACCAAATTCAGTAAAATTGTCCAGATAATAAATTACCTGGGAAGAAGACTACCTATCCATAACATTGCTTTCCACGAGCAGACCTTTACTTGCCAGTACATCAATAATATTTCTGAAAGCCTGATGCAGTAGAGAAATATCGTAATCAAAGACAACTTAAAAAAAATATAAATGTGACAACTATGCAAAGGAGAAAAGCGCACATCAACAGTCGATTGCCAATGCTCAGCTGGTAGAGAAGTCCCAACTCTTGAGAGAATTTCACTAATCATGGTAAAAGTGGTTGTCTGAATTTCCCATAAGCTATTTCTCAGAAGAATCATCTTCCGGGATTCAGGAGTGCAACCTTGAATGCCACTTGAAAAGCATGGCGCTAGAACATTTTGAGTGAATGAAACTGTTTTGAGAAGAAAGTCCAACAGTTGCACATCGTCAGACAATATGATTGTTCTCTGATTAACATCAACAAGAGACCTGGCAAGAAACTTGCAAGTTTTAAATAAGTAAAGTTAAAAAATTTGCAGATATTTTTAAGAATACAGGGTATTGGAAATTTTAGCAGAAATATTTAAATTATAATAAAAAAAAAATTATTAAACAAACTATACCAAAAAACGAGAATTTTGTCCTCTTTAATTTGACATCTATATTGATATAACTTTTTTTAAGTTCTTTTAACTGATTCTTCAAATTAGCAACAATTGGCCACCACTTGTCACATGTGACTATACTCATATATACACGTAGATGCCATTTATATGTATATTTACTTGTAGAGATCATTTGTAATGTACAATCTTGGGTAAAACACGCGGTTCTCGCATGAAATTAATGGTTAATCACACACACATGTGTATACTCTCTCTCTCTCTCTCTCTCTCTCTCTCTCTCTCTCTCTCTCTCTCTCTCTCTCTCTCTCTCTCTCTCTCTCCTCTCTCTCTCTTCTCTCTCTCTCTCTCTCTCTCTCTCTCTCTCTCTCTCTCTCTCTCTCTCTCTCTCCTCTTCTCTCCTCTCTCTCTCTCTCTCTCTCTCTCTCTCTCTATATATATATATATATATACATAGGGGTGGGTTCAAATGTGAACCACTTTTTGGTTGTAAACGTGAGGACAACCGAGAGCGCGACATGTGGCAGATGACTAGGCGCCACGTCAGATTCACGGCGGGTGACTAGGCGCGATTCATGGGAGGGCATTGAATTAAAGGGGGGACCATACCCAAAGTCGCCACGTGTCGCGCTCTCGGTTGTCCTCGTGTTCACAACCAAAAAGTGGTTCACATTTGAACTTTCCTCTATATATATATATATCTGTGTGTGTGTGTGTGTGTGTGTGTGTGTAATATCCATGGATCTCTATATTTTTCTGTACATGTAAAGTTGAATTCAAAAAAGAAATACAAACATAACAGAAGTAATGTTGAAAAAGTGTCATGGCTGGTAAGCAACACTCATGAGCATCTCTAGTTTAGGCTCATCAATATGACTACTGAACAGGCCCCCATTAGTTGCCTATTCAGAATAATGTTCTTAATCAACAACAGTTTATAAAATATATACAAAGATCAGTTCAAGCTTGTGATAATCGTGACAAACAGAAGCTTAGCAAGCGATGTTCATTAAAGATCCATATTTATAAATCCTAAATATATTTGAACTTTACGATGAAGATAAGGCAGAAGCAGCTCTGCATTGTCACAAGAAAATAGTAAAGAGAAATTAATTTTTTCTACATGGCTTATAGTTTTCCGAGATGGCAGGAAAGAAAATAACAATGATGCATAGACATGCTATATTTGCTTTAAACAAAGCGAAGTGAAAAGAACAAACCTAACAATCTCTAAGCACTGTTTTGTGGCTTCAGTGCCTGCAAAGTTCCCTGAAGGATCTTGCTTTATTCCAGCTGAGCCAAGAAACATTTCCACCATTCCTCCAAAGGTGCGAAGTACAAGACCCCATGTTGAGGATGTCATTTTGAACGAAATAATATGGTTAAAGTTCTGGATCTGGAGAAAATAAACCAGTCACAAGCATAACATCAACTATATCAATCAAGCAAAATTATGATCAAAGAAGATGTCATTAATAAAGAGGGAACTAAGGAATTTCAAATTGAGGAAATGGGTAAAAGAAAAATGTGCTCTTTGTTACCTAAACAGTAGGTTTTATGCATCATACTTCTGTCACTGATGCAATAGTTTGTGTATTTTCTTCGTATGGGTAAAAACATAACTAGATGTGCAATTTAAGTGGATGTTAAGAAAGCTTATGATTAGGTTTATTGGGTGTTTCTACTCCCTAATGATGAAGCTGTAGAATTTCCTCTTAACTCTTAAGATAATTGAATGGATACATACGTGGGTGTCCTGTCCCATATAGACTTAGCATCAACTCATCAGCGGCATTTTTACAACAGCCACCGAAGAACACAATTACGGGATACTGCCAAAAGGCATTCCCTTTTTCCATATCTGCTGATTTTTTTGCGGATGATAACTCTCAAACATATAGTGCTGACACTGCTAGTCATAGACATGTGGTGCCAATGTCTAGCCTATGGCCGACAGCCTAACCTTCGCTATCACCAAGTTGGTTCCACATGTTTGCTTGCCTTGAATAAGGAATTCAATGTCATATCATCTTTCTCGAGTTATATTAAGAAAGGCATGGATAACAAAAACATGCTCTAACAAACAACAGTTTGCATTATTGAACTGAATGATGCACTTCATCCGAACTGAATAACAATTAACAAAGAAGCAAGACAGTATGAGCAGGCTATGACATTTATGCACTGTAGTAAAACAAACGAATTTCCATATCCAAGTGCTTTAAAATTTAAATCATATGAGTACTTTCTGTTATCTCTTTTTGCAATCACCCACCCAACATTCCTTTCAACCTACTGAAACTGCAGAAAAACTGATTTTAAACTTTGCATCTTCCAGCAGACTCTATATGAGTTCGGTGTCTAGTCCCTTACCAATCTATTGCAACGTTAGGTGTATATGACTGCCTAGCCTTACTTATTTTTCGGAGATTATGTCATCAGGTGCGTCTGCGTAAAAGCAGGCATCTACCATTCAACTAAAGAGTAGTATGTTACAATTTCAAACATATTCAATATAAACAAGACATAAAAAACCCATGGCAAATGTAGCGACAGTAAAAGGGGCTGTTTGGTTGGCTTTCCATTAAGTCCTGTATGGATAAAGTTATCCGTGTGGATAATCCGTCTGTATAGGTTGAAAAGGTTTTTGTTTTGGAGTTATTTTTCACAGATGGAAGGAACGAGTTCTTTATTTGGAATAAACATGTTCGAAAAACCATGTCTTTCCGCATAAAGTTCCTTCCTAAAACCTTACTGAATAAGTCACTTCCTATACCATTAAGCCACCACTACCATAGCTGTCCGAATAAGTTGTGAGTCTCGTTAAGCTCATTAAGCTAAAGAGTTACCAGGTTGGATAGCTGAACCAACGCATTAAGTGCAACTTCATCCCCTCTGGAATTCGATATAATCCGAGCCAATTCCACAAGAAACATCGCATCAGAGGTGACCTGAAACCCTAACTCACTTTAATCTATGAAAAATAGAAGCAAAAGAATGTAAAAAGCGAAGCAATTTGTACCTCATGGGGAGGGAGATTGGGGGCAGCTGCAATCAGGGTTTCAGATTGGGCGAAAATGAAACGATTAAGGAGATCAATGGCAGTAGTAGTGGCGGTAGTTGGAGAGGTCTGCAGTTCGTCTCTTAAGGTCAAAAAGGTCGTCCGCCATGAACGAATCGCTGAAGAAGACGAATTGGACTCCATTAAAGTGTCAAGCTCAAGTAAACATCAAGTTTTAAGGGTTTTGGAAGTCAGCATGATCAGCTGAATTGGGGGTCGAAAAATTAGGAATGTAAATGAGTCGAGCTATTTGAGGTCGGACCGTTAAAAGCTCTAAACGAATCGAGCCTTACCGAGCTTTTATTAAAATATCAAAATAATATCTGAGCCTAAACGAGCCTAGCTTAAACGAGCCAGGCCCAAGCTTCATAAATCTTAAACGGGCTAGAGCTTAACATCACGAGCTCTAAACGAGCTTAAAAAAGCCTAAACGAGTCTGGCTCAACAAGTGTTTGTCTCGGCTCGGCTCAGCTAGCTTACATCCCTAACAAAAAACCCCCAATATGTTGGCTAACCCAACTAGATATGCGGTTAAGGGTTGGGTTGGGTTTGTTTGTTTAAATGGGTTAAACGGTCAATCCAAACCTGGCCATCCAACGAGACACCCTCGTATCTATACTACAAAGCATTTGAGTGAAAAATTTTGTAGTACAACTTGTAAATCATAGGGTACTGATAATTTATGCATAAAACTTCAAAAGAAAATTAAGTACAACAGTTTAAGCATATTTTGCAACTTCATATTGCAATGATCTTAGACTGATGACCAAACAAGAAACATTCGGTCGTGCTTTCTTTGCATGGGCTTTCTTTCCTTTCCGTTTACATCTTTCTTCGTTCCATTTAGTATCTTCAAACTTTTCTCTCATTTGTTTAACTTTTTTTATTCTATTTTCAGCTTTCACCTAAAATGTACTTTTTCTTTAGACACGCCAATCTTTTTTAACTTTTTTCTTCTCATCTTATTCTAGAAATCGGTCAACATAACGTGATATACATCGCTCAATCCTCTCTCTCTTTCTCAATCGCGCCAGATTGAAGCTTCTCACGCTCGATTTTGATTTGAGCATTAAAGCACAATATAATATGCAAACATTATTATCGAATTTATTTTAAAGTGGTGATTTCATAGTTATTGGATTGAATTGTGTTTGATGCAAACAACATAAACCGCATCGCATTTTTTGCGATTTAAGACATGCATTGTGGTATGTAGTTTGAAAAAATCTTTAAATCCCATACGTGGTGTTGTTTGTGATTTAGCCCTAAACTCTATCAAATTACATCACAAACACTATTATCTTTATAAAATCAAAAGTTCTAAAAACTCTATTATTTTTTAAAATCTTTATAAATATTCATATGGGAAAAGCAAGAAAATCATCGATCATGGGTATGCATTTGAAGTTATGATTTAATAACAAAAATAAACAATCTAGAAATAAAAATAACTAATGTGTTTTCTACAAGAAAGGGTTATCAACAATATGAATACCTTGGACTTTGAATTGTGTCTATCCACTGGTAAGGTTCATTTTTGCTTTCTTTGAGAAGAAATGACTTACTTAAAGTCAAATAAAGTATTGAAGTTGAAGACTTACAAACCGTTCATTGTTATTAACATATTCTCTTTGGTTTAAACTATTTTATAGAATATTCTAACAAGTTTCTACGTGTACCCAACTCATATACTTTACGTTTGGATTGAACAAAATTTTTGAGTGAGTTGAAAATTTGCAATTGAAAACATTGGATTAGGTTATCTATATGTCTTTATACAAGCCAACTAGATTTGTGTTCACCCTTCATTTCTCTTCGCATCCTTGGCAGAAAGAAGCAAAATACCAATTGAAAATGGATGATTCGTAAATGTTTATGTTTTTTGAGAGGTCCAAATCATACAATATCATTTTTTATATTGTGAAAAACTAAAAAATTAACTATAATAATACATAAGGTCAATCATTGAAATGACATGGGTGAAGGTATTTTTTGACTTTTTGATCGTCTTTAAAAACAAACAACCCCATTTTTTGTTAGTTCAAGCCGCAAAAACCCAATTTTGTTTATATGAATTAAGAAAGAATGAAAGTAAATGTGAGAGATTTCTTGTTTTTCCCCTGAAAAAAATGCAAATATATTGATTTTTTAGAATGCATTAATTATCGTAATACAATATATAAAACAAGTAGATTAACAAGAAAAATGAATTCATGTCACATGTTTACAATCATTGTTGATAAGCAAATAGATAAATTTACTACTCGTTGTTGTGGCTGTGTTAGAGACGTCTTTTCTTTTGGCACAAGAAAGAGAAAAAAGATGTAGACTTACATGACAGTGTTATCAATCCTATTGTTCATTACCAAATGTATTATAGAAGTTCAAAAATAATCATCCTAATTTTAATTGGTATAGTTAACCAAAGACATTAACCACAAAAAAACTACATTAATAATCCCTTCATGCGCATCTTGTGGCCAGACTTAGTCTTAGAAGGCTGAATATTCAGCTCCAAATTGCCAAGGATGTAGTTTAGGTGAAGCCTAGATGAACCTTATCCACAAAACCAGCTACATTAATCCGATTTCAATTTTATATTTTTTCATGAGATTATTTTCTAGGTTAATAATGAATCGCCGTTTGCGTCATAGTTGTCATATCGATATGTTATATTTAAACTGATTTTTGTTGATTTATTTCGTTATGTTTTTATAACCCCGTCTTTCCCATGCAACGTAGGGCCAAAAAACCTCGTTAATAAAAGTTGTAACATGTTACGTCAAGTATGAGTATATTGGTTATAGATAAATAAAAGTAAACAAGATGTCCAAAACGCTTGGTTAAGAAACTACTTTCAATTAAACACCCATCCTATAAAAGGGTATAATTGTTGTATCTAATTAGTCAATGCATGCCATAAAATACTTGGTTAACAACAATTTTTAAAGAATATTTATCCGTGTCAACCTCCACTAAAAACCAAAGAGGCTTCTTTAATGGCTTCTCAACAGATTTCTCCGTCATTAATTTTCGACAGATTGATTGGCGGATTACCGACGGGTTTTTCCGTTGGTGATCACAATTGTCGGCCACATTTTTCTCTGTTGAGATATGCAAGTAATCCATCGTTGATTACTATTCCAAAAAATTACCAATGTAAAGTAGGTAAAACCTTTGTGTCTTATAGTGCTCTTATCTTAATAGGTCCATTTATCTGGTCAAAGTGTACCAAAAAAAGTTAATAAGCACTCCCTAATCGGCCTCATTCACATGCTAGTGCATATAGTAGGTTGATCTAGAATTGATTCACGATATGCCTATAATACTTTTATGTATTAGGCATCATTCGTGGTTTACTAGTTAATAGATTCTACTTTTAAATCAACCGTGCTTAAATTGATATTTGATATGAATTATCAACTTGCCTTAAGTTGTGTTAATCAAATTAAATTGTATAATAATTTTTTTGGAGAAATATGTGGGACCTTGTTTTCTATCTATTCTAAATGAAAGTGCTAGAGTATCTATTCATTACGACATGATTGAGTTTATATATATGACCGAAAAAATATTTAATTAATTTATAAACTTTTTTATAAGACTTATGATTATAAAAACCGAACACTTATACATCTTATATAAAGATGTTGCAATAACTTTTTAAGACGATTCTACATGTATTAATAACTTTTTAAGACGATTCTACATGTATTAATAAGTTTTTACTTTTTAGGACACTTTTAAGATAAAATAAATTCTTGTAGTAACTTACTTTTAAGATATTTTTGAGAAATGCTCTAGGAACACATTACAATCTTTTTATAGGACAATTATTTTTATAACAGAATTTCCAAATAACATATAAAAGTTAATGAGATTTTTTATTTAAAAAATGGACTAAAACTCGTTAAAATGTCAAAAGAAATTAAGCTCTATAAATTTATTACAACATTTACCTAGAATGCATAATTGTTTGGTCAAATAAACTTAAAACATATAAAGCAACGTATATTTATAGCACTTGGCAATTTTATCATCTAGTAACCCGATCTTATATATCCAAAATTGATCAATGCCTTTTTGCCATAGAGTGGTTACTTTTTTTGAACGGCAAGGTATCACACATACGTTTCTAGGGTATCCGGGCTCATAAGGGCACCCGACTAATCCCTGTTGGTCACAACCCAACCTAAGTAAAGGTACCACATATGGCATACCCGTGATCTGATCTGGATATTGCCGCATGTTCACTACAAGGTTCGAACCCGGATAGTTAAAGATACCATCCACTGACTCCTAAGAACGTTACCTTACCACTGTGTTTTGCATGCTTTGATGCCACAAAGTGGTTAATTACTAGCTTTTGGTGATGTCACAAAGGGGTTGTCACATATATGATATATACATGTATTCATCAACAAAACTATATACCTTTTAATATCCAAAACTATATATTATTAAAATAATTAAGTGGTAGAAACAAGAGAAACATTAGACATTGAATGAATTCTAGTTGCCTGGGGGTATTTGGCTATGGCTATGGCTATGGCTATGGCTACTTATATAGCACGTGCCATATATAAATTTAACGACATGATGTGTCTTTGATGGCATTTATCTGACCCATCCATGCATCACTAATTGTCGATAGACAGTAATCGAATTTTTATGGTGTAAAGAAAAATAATAATTAAGCATCGCTTTCTGTAAAAGCAGGCTCTTTCACTGTCTTTAACAAATGTCTACATCAGATGCTTTTCTGGAGAAAGGATGTCTGAATCAGATGTCTTTTTCATATCCAACTTGTATGGAATATATCTATGAAACTTATAAGTACATGCCAAGGAGAGAGAGGACTGATTAGTGAAATTTTATTGTTTCTTTCCTTATGTTGATTTGTTCATAATCTTGTAATAATTAGTAAAAGGTAGGTTAGTTCTAAATGACGTGAAGCAAAACGATCTAGCTATGACAAGGCCACAACGTTTTTAAAGGCGTAAAAATGGCATATATACAACAAAGCCACTTGGTAATTTGAGATCTTTTTGAGTTTTTATGTACAAGTGCATTATGCACCTATACATATGCACGTGTATATTATATTACCCGTATGTCCAAGTGCATATGATCTAGATGGAGGGCTCAGAGAGAGTGTTCGTTGGTTTTCCTTTATTTGAGGGTTCTTTTTGAACCTGACCTTATATTAGCAGGGACGGAGCTGCACTGCTGCAGTAGTGGTGACAGTGGCACGTGCCACCGCATTATTTCTTTGGGAAAGGGTAAAAAAATTTAGTATCAAAGGGTGTACCTAAAAACTAAAAAATTCTCTAGAAATGAACCAAAACACCTAAAAGTAAAAATTCTCTGGAATCATTTAAAAAACTGAAAAATTCTCTTGAAACTAACGAAAAAACCAAAAAATATCTCGATTCAACAAAAAGATTGAAAAAAAAAATCTCTCAAAATCAACCAAAGACTTCTATATGGTGCTATCGTTTGATATATACTCCAGCGTCTCAGTCCCTATATATATATGTGTGTGTGTTTTAATAATAAAGTAGAGCAAATTAAATTCTCTTAAAATCTCTACCCAACGTTAGATCTTTTGGGTTGTCAAATGGTCAAGCCTACATAATTAAACATTGTACCAACTCCTGATTCTTTAAACAATTATTTACTAATTAAAATAATCAGCAACATATATAAAAGGAAAAAGGAAAGATCTGACTTCCTCAGGACTCTCATTTAGGTCCTAATTAAACATATATATAGCTAGCTATAAACTATTTTTATTAGTTGACTAATCATAGGTTTATATATGTATTAATAGTACCTCAATGGTACCTAATTAACTAACCAAGTTGCATTCTTTTGGAAAGTTTGTCTGTCATTAGTTCTTTTGTTGTTGTTTATAACCCCTTAAATTATTAATATAATCCCATCCAAAGGTTACTTAATTACGAATTGAACTAATTCTGGCTTTTTAGAAGACTTAAACAATTCTAATAAAGTCATACAAATAACAAATTAACTTTTGTAAGAGAAAGATATGCATATCACGGTTATAACACACTAAAAAGTTACAATCCGTGTAACCCTTATCTAAACCATTAATTTAGCCGATTTATATAGATTTTCATCGATTCTTTACATGCATTTACTTTGATTTCATCGAATTTCTGTAGCAGATGTCGATGCATACAACAGTTTATGCAATGTATAACGTGAACTTAAGTGATACTTTATGAAACAATATGCATTCCATGTTACATTTGTATAAATTTTCATCGATTCTCTAAATGTATTAACTTTGATTTTCATCGAATTTCGGTAGAAGATGTCAATGCATACAACGGTTTATGCAATGTATAACGTGAAAGTGATACTTTATGAAACAATATGCATTCCATGTTAGTGCATACATTTAATGAAAACACTATGCATTACAGATAATATGTATTATTGTATGAAATCAATAATCATTGATGATTCGAGTAATCAATCATAACGAATAAAATAAAATTAATAAATGGTTGAAATGAGGGTTGCATGGGTTGTAATATTTTACTAGATTTCAAAATAACTCACCCATACCATATGTTTTAGTGATAATTACTTTACCTATCTCCTATTTTAGATTTGACATATTGTTCTCTACTTGCATGGAGATGAAAATGCTGCTTTTAAGTTTCAACCAAAGTATCAGATGCTAAGCCCATGGAGGTTATATATCTCTCTTTCCCTCTATTATATTATATAATTCTATATTAAAGATAGATATCTAGAGAGAGAGAAAGAAAGTCTTTCTCTTGTATTCTCCACTTATTAGATGCTAGTGCCTAATTAAGTAATTGTTAACTAGTTAAAGAAAACAATTTGTCACATGCCACTTTTGGTTAATGTTAATGAACCTGAAAGGCTACTATTGTTTCTATCATATATATATTAATAATCATAAGTTAATTAATCATGCATCTTTTCTTTTTCCTTTATATAGTTGCACATATATTATATAGTTATGCCCATTAATGATCATTGATGCTTCATTACACGGTTGACGATATCAGCTAGCCGATACCAAAATTCCATCATTTTTTTTTTGAACGACAGATAACAGTCATAACACACACGTTCCAGGGTATCTGGTATCCAAAATTACATCATTAGTCTGAAGAGAACATGAGTCAAGTTAATTAAAAGAGATTTGAAGAATAGAATCTGAATTCTTTTTACTATTCAACGCGTGTAAAACTTGAAGTTAGTTGTCTGCATAAAGGAGTTGATTTGATCTTGGAGAAGTTCCATTCTTTTGATCACCAATATATTTCAACTTGTTCAGTATCCTCTCTTTGTCTATTTAGCCACCACCAATAATTTCTTTCTAACCATCTATTAGCTATATATATAACAATATCTCTCCTTCAATTCTAGTTAGTAAAAGAGATCATATATGTCGATGGACGGTAAGGGGTACGGCAAATGGTACCCGGTTCTGGTCATGATCGCGGTCCATTTCGCGTTTGCTACTATAAATGTACTTCTCAAAAAGGTCATAGATGATGGGCTTAACCATCTCGTCTTTATCACGTATCGTCTAACTGTCGCAACCATCTTTTTGGCCCCTGTGGCCTTCTTTTTCGAAAGGTAATGGATCTAGAGTGGGATTCAAACCATCCGCGTGTATTGTACTTGCAGTTTGTATACGTATACGAATATATGTATATACGTACGTATATATATGTTGTGATATATTATTTGATAGAAATTTAATGTCTTGCAGGAAGAGCCAGTGGAAGCTTACATACAGCTTGTTAGGCCACCTTTTCTTGAATGCAATTCTTGGGTTAGTAATAGAATCTTATGAATTTCAATCTTCTTGTATATATGTATGTATGTATGTATGTATATACTAGTATCGATGTTTATACTTTTGACTCGTTGCAGGGCATCGCTCACGCAGTACTTGTTCCTTCTCGGTATACAATACACATCCGCCACTTTCTCGTGCGCTTTTCTCAACATGGTGCCTGTCATCACATTCGTCATGTCACTACCGTTTGGGTTTGTAACTTCAACCCTTCTCTCTTATATATTTTGTGTAGATACAGACGAAAGTTCGGCTGCAAACTCAAATTTCATTGCAACATTATTCAGTCTGAATAACACTGAATGTTGTATTATCAACCTCAATAATACACGATTATTCAGACTGGATATATGCATGCCACGTGGCGCACTCTCAGTTGTCCTCACGTTTGCAATGAAAGATGAGTTTTCATTTGAACCTGACCCTATAGATATATGTGATTGATACATGTCACACTTGTTAATTCAGGTTGGAAAGGGTGAACATAAAATCAAATAGTGGAAAAGCCAAAGTGATTGGGACACTAGTTTGTGTAGGAGGTGCCACTTTACTGACCCTCTACAAAGGAGTGCCTTTATTCAACAACAATTCTTCACACTTGCAAACTACAATCAATGTTGAAGATGTCAGCAGGCTAAGCTCAGTTCTAGCTTCAAGAAAAGCAAGATGGACTTCTGGGTGCTTGGCTTTGGTTGCTGGTACAGTATTGTGGTCTTCCTGGTTTCTGGTCCAATCAAACATCGGAAAGAAATACCCGTTGCAGTATTCTAGCACCGCCATCATGATGTTCTTTGGCGCCATCCAATCTTTCGTCTTAAGCATGTCCGTGGAGAGAGATATTTCGTCATGGGTTCTCAAGGGGAAACTAGAAATCTTTAGCGTCTTTTATGCCGTAAGTGAAAATGCAGCCTGGTTTCCCTACTTCTACTTGCTTGTCATTCTACATGTTATATAGCAAAAAAAAGGTAGAAAAAGAAAAAAAAAATCTATCACTAGAAGTTGAATCTAGCATACAACAAAAAGCGGTTAAGGCTTCAATATTCCATCTGTCCAGTGTTCTATTCCATGCGTGCACAAGAATTATCAGGGGCTGACATCTTACAGCTATAATTTGTCATGATTAGTCTGGGTATTAGCCAGGACACCCTTCCAAAAAAAAGTGTCTTACTTTCTAGATTTGAGAATTGCATCCAACTCATTTAATTCTAGAGCTTCATGTGAAAATTAGCAACAATGTAACTTATTTCGGATGCATACATACAGGGGATTATCGGTTCAGGGTTTTGTTTTGTTGGGATGTCATGGTGTGTCAAGAAAAGGGGTCCGGTCTTTAGCGCGGCATTCAGCCCTCTTGTTCAGATGATAGCAGCTCTATTCGACATCCCGTTTCTGCATGAACCGTTGCATCTTGGAAGGTACAAACTCTATTGATCGATAATTCCATTTTCTATCGTGATCAGATTCTAATTGTTCGTTGGTGGTAAGCAGTTTAGTGGGGTCCGCGATCGTGGTAGTAGGATTGTACATTCTCCTGTGGGGAAAGAACAAAGAAATTATGCAGAATTCGGGTGTTACAAAAGGAGGAGATCCAGAAACCGAAAAGGCGAAAATTCAAGACCCTGAGTCTCATCCTACAACAGTAACTTGTGATTCAAAGGATCCACCTCCAGCCCCAGCATTTTAGCTGATCATGACAGCTTAACAAGTCTCTTGGTGGTCTTAATTTGTATCTTATTAATTACCATATGATTAGTTTTTGGTACAACTAGCTCCACAAACTTCTTTTTAACTCATGTGATGATAAGATGATTCTGATGACATATTCCTAATAAATACACACCTCTTCTTTTCAAAGAAAAAAAAAGAAGATGATAAATGTGTGAATTGCACTCTATCTAGAATCATGTCACCCTCCCTAGTTTGTAAATTATGCCAAAAAGAGTGAACTTTGTACTTAAGTTTTGATTTCCAAGAAATCTTCCACAAATTTGGTCCTTTCAATTCCTTGCTTTATAGATTTATTAAGATCCATGTGCTTCATTACCCCACCAAGATCACCTATTTTGCTAAAACATACTAAAGCAAATAAATCTTCTCCATCAATGTACAAACAGTGTCACCCGATATCAAGAGCGAAGCCAGAAATTCTTTTCTAGAGGGTGCCTAGAAAAAGATGTAAGAAAATTAATGATTTCAAGGTTGAGAAATCCTTTTTAAATATGTGTGTTTTTTAATGATAAGTTGTCCTAAAAATAGTTGTAAGAAATAGTTAAATAATATGAGTGACCTAAACAACAAGACTATGTCTATATTTATACAAACAAATTGAGCAGGGAGCAGGACTATTTTGTGTTTGTTTTTGTGAAAGTGTGAGATACTCGAAGTCAGGGATGCGGGCGGGAGAAAGCAAGTGCATAAAACTTGGGCCTATTACGGGGTCGTGCTTGGGGTGGGGAGGCCCCGGACCATTACACATATTAAAAATTGGACCTTAAACTTAATACAATAATTTTCTTTTTAAAAGAGTGGGGTATGCCAATGCATCTTCTAGTGCTAATGTGCCCTACTTGATATCAAAAATTCAAACTTTGAAAATCCAATAACAATGGTGGATAATACATATGTTTGGTTCAAATATGAAGCAATTTAGATCAAAAGATTTAAGATTTAGAATTTGGGGACAATATCTAGGTCAACATTCTCCATGGTTCTATCTAGGATTTTTATTGGGTAATGGAACTAGTTTTAATTTTTTTTATCTTTTAGATTTAGTTCAATATATATGTCAAACATGACCTTTCCTTTATGGATAAAGGAAAAAAGTTGGCTTTGAAGTTCATTCAAAGTAGTGTTATCGTGACTCTGGGTGTTGATTTAATTATTTAAAAAGTTGTATTGTTGTTTAACGTTAAGCTATTATTTATAAAAACCATTGATGATGTTATGTCATTCCATCTTAAGAATATTTATGTTAATATTATTGAAAAATATTGCATTACAAGACTTATTTTATAACAAATTAACATTAAACAACAGAAGATAAGACTACTGAAATGAAGAAAATTATTGAAGCATGCGACAAATTAACAAAATGACATCCATCTACCAGGATATGACAACATATTCATAATCCCAATAACACACCAAAGTATCTCCACAAGCATGATTTTGTGTTCTCTCAACCAAAAAGTTCATTCGGCGTTCTCTATATTCCAAGAGAGAGAAATTTCTCAAGTAAGGAAGAGGAATGCAAATGGATCGGAATCGTGACAATAAAAGTGAAAATTTGTTGAAAAAGATTCATGGCATTTTAATTTGAAATGGGTTCAATATTTATCATGGTTTTAAAAGATACATCATGACATAAGGTGTAAGGCATGGTTCACGCCATAGCAGTTTGAAAAAGTTAAAAAAAAAGTCAGATATAGCTTTTGTGTAAATGTGTGACTTTTTTAAAGGCATAAATTAAAAATTATATATATAAAATCAAAAAGTTGCCCTTTTTTGTGTGTTTTACACTTTTAATTTTAGGTTTTATGCGTCTAAAATTTCACCTAATTACCTCACCTCACAGTGTCACGAATTTTCACACACACCTTGTTGACGGTTAAAACGAAATTTAGTTATGAAACCATAAAACCCTTTCAATTATATTTAAATTTTTTATCACAAATTACATCCCTATATAGTTGATATTTCTTCTTCAACTATAACTTTTGATTGCTTAATATTATTGTCTCATTGAATAGTAACAAAAATATACATATATACGCATGACCTAAAAATTTTCGATTCAACTCATTTCTTTAAAAACATCATGTCTTCGTCGTGACATGAAAAGGGTTGAAGTGTGATGTCGTCGCCAAGTAATTATGTTTCACTCCGCTTATAACCTTGCTCCATAATTTCAAATCAACTTTAATTTATTTGTTATTGATCACGGAATTGCTTTGTATTTGGTCAGATTCTTCTTTATATAGAATCGTTTTAACATAAATATAATATTTTTGGTTTACTAATTATGCGTTTATGAAATTATTCTAAAGCTTGATCCTACTAAATATGCCTTAATAGAACATAAATCTTATCTCCATTATCAACCCCTATGTGCTAATGACATCGTATTGTTAACGTCATTTTTCACATTGAATTATATAACCCCCTTCTCCCATTCCTTTCCAAAACGATATTTTAAAGTTATGTTTGGTAAACTAGTTGATAAGCTAGCTTATAAATAAATTATTTTTGGTAAAAACTAGCTTATGGGTATGTAAAATAACCACAAAATATATATTGAGGTGTAATAACTAATATTAATAAGAGTATAATTGGAAAAAGCTACCTCCAAGTAGCTTATCAAAGAGGTATTTTATAAGCTATTTTTTGTCTATCCAAACATGTATAAGTTAGCTAGTGTGTTTACCAAACAATGGCTACCCAACAAATCTTTATGATTCATGACTGAAAAAAGCTTAGTTTCTACTTTGAAGAGAGTATAAAGCCAAATTGATTTTAAATTGTATAGACAAGAGATAAAACTATAAATATCATACAAATCATGTCTAGCTCAGCTGGTCTTTCTAAGGGCGGTAACATCTTTGGAGGGGCTGTGGATGAGATCCTAGTCTACCAGGGTTCGATCCTAAAGATAGTCAATTTGAGGGCATGAGGAATACCCAGACCTTGGACTGGTCCAGTCATAGACTGGGCTGCCCCCAACCAAGTCAAAGACTGTGGTTGGGCTCTAGGTTCAGCGTAAGCTGGACTGGGACAGCGACGGATTTGTGGGCTTCTTGTGGATGCAGCTATGCCTTCCAAAAAAATTATATATATATATATATATATATATAATAATTAAATTGGATGTATCTTTTTGGGTTTTCAGAATAAAGAGTATTTCATTCGTAGGTAGATTCTCAATATGTTAATTTGGACAACTTCTTGCTGAAAAATATTTAACATAGCTGATTAATAATTATTTAAAATGTTCTGGAGTTCTGATTACACACTAGGCCCAGAGGCCCAAAGTTTACAGACTTTTTGGTCCAATACTCCAAATCCAACATTTTCCCAATTAGATCTTCATATAGACTTTACTAATAAAAGAAAGGGTAAATTACATACTTGGTCCATGTGATTTACTTTTTATTACATTGTTGATCCTTTTTCAAAAATAATTATGGATTTGGTCCCTGTGGTTTACACTTTCTTGCACTATTGATTCCTATGGTTACACTTTTTTGCATACTTGGTCTCTGTGGTTTACACTATATTGCATTGTTGGTCCCTATGCTTAACAAACTAAAAGTTAGGGACAGGGACCAACGGTGCAAAAAAATGTAAATCACATAGACCAAATCCATAATTATGTTAAAAAAGGGATTAATAGTGTAATAAAGAGTAAATGACAGGAACCAAATATGTAACTTACCCAAGAAAAGGTAAATTACATAAGAAATGCAATTTGGACTAAACATAGCAAAAGAACGCCTTGAATTGATTAAAACATTATTTAGGTAACATTTAAAAAAGAATTATTAAATACGAATATGTAAATAGTAAAAGCATAAAATAAGGGACCAGCCACGGTAAAGACTAAAGAGTACAACAAAATAAGTTTATAGGAGGTCTAAACTAATTAGGTGTTCTAATAAAGTATTTTATACGATCAAAGTTTATAACATCAAACAAAAAAGCGTTATATTTAAAAGTGTCACAATAAGTTTTTGAAACGCTTTTGAGTATCGTAACATGTTTTTTAGGACAATTTCAAAAAAAAGTTTGATATTAGTTAATTTCATAAGACTTTATAGAAGTGTCCTACAAATCCATCTTTATATATTTTTTGAACGGCATGTTGGTGCAACGGAGTATCATCGTGCCACCATGGCACCAAGTCACGATGACTCGAGTTCGAAACCTCTCCAAGGATAATAACCATCCCCATTCTAGTCATCCAGTTTCCATTTAAAGAGAGCTTCAAGTCATCAGCTGGGATTCGAACCTGACACCCATTCAGGGAAAATCCCCTACAATGGACCCTAGCAGGAGTCGAACTTCTGACCTTCACCATATAAAAACTATAACCCATGCATTTGATCAACTGAGCTAGCCATCATGTACATAAATCCATCTATATATAACACATCAATATCAACCTTTTGTTTTGGATTGCTTTATACTGGGCCTTATGCTTCTATGTTCTATCCCAGAAGCTGATTTTGTAAGATTGTGGATTTAGCATCTTATTTCTCTAACAAGTCCACGGGGTCCATATACATCATTTTAAGTTTTTAGCTTTTTGGCGTTTTTCTAATATTCTTTCATAAACCCGATTGTTTTTTTTTTTTCATCTTTCCTTTTGATAATGATGGTAACATTCTATCGTTTGCCGAGTAAGTCTACAAAGTTAAAGATCATCGTCTTATATGCAAAACTCTTTCGGATTCTTGAAGGAAAACTCTTTCTAATGAAGGATTGAGGGGTTGTTTGTTTACCTCTTAACAACTTCATTAAGGGACAACCTTTGAATTGTTAAGAGGTGAAATTTGTTTGACAAAAGAAAAGTTTGTCTCTTAATGGTTCTAAAATGCTGTGAATGATTTTGTATCCTAGATAACCCTTAACCCTTCAGTGCCCTGATTTAATTCTCAACAATTACCAATCAACCAAATTTTATTATACATTATATCATAAGAGTCTCTTAATCATTCAACATCAAACCATTCAACATCAGAGAAACAATCTCTGAGAATGCATGTCAATATCTCAATCTCACTTATTTGACTTATTTAAGAGACACTATATATGTTATTATTTTGAGGGTCATGTTCACGTGAAACCAAACTATTTTCGTGAGACCGATAAGATCAAGACTTTACAAATGAAACTTCACAACAAAACACTGTGAAGATAAAATAAAATTTGAACATTCATAAACTCCACCCATTTCCCTCATCGTTCCTGTGCATCAGTCTATGGAGATTTATTCCCAAGTCCCCAAGGCCCTATTCAATACTTTTGATCTTGCGCCAAACACCCCGTGAGTTTCTATTAACATCTATCGTACCATAGTTTTCTACTACAAGTTTCCAATTCGCATCCGTCTCCGTCCGCTCTCGCCACCACAGAAAATTTCTCATACCCGCCATAAACCCAAGATTATATCTTGTTATTGTTTGAATCCAAGTCTATTATAAATTTTTAATAGAAGAAGAGAGAAAATAGTGATAGTAGTGATTACATTGGTAGTATAATTAATTAAAATAGTGACTAGAATTCCCACTTCCATGTATAAAAGCAAATAGTTTATATATTTATACTGAATTGAAAAAAGTACGAGTTACCCTACACAATTCAAATCCAAGTGCGAATAAACTTTAAATTAAACTTATATGCCTCAACAAAGTTGTATTTGCACTATCACTTGATTGTTCTGTTTTTTATTTATTTTTAATTTTTTTAATTTCCCCATCATCATATCGCATCCACACACACTACATGACTTATGAAGTTATGACTATATACTTTACAGAGAAAGAAATGTTTAAATGAGAAGTGCTAAAAAATAGTTGACTAGTCAAAGATTGCGGCTTTGACCGGTCAAAGCAGTCATCTTTGACTAGTCAACTATGATCTCAACCGTTGATGGACGCGATTCACAGAGGATGATTGGTCAAAACCACCTTTATTAACCGGATGAGTGGTGGAGATCCCTTCTCTACTTCGTATTTTTTAGCACTTCTCATTTGAACATTTATTTCTCCCTCCCTCCCTATATATAGTCATGTAGTGTGTGTGAAACCTTTTGATTTTATGTAAAAAAACACCGAGATATGAAACAATTTCAACAAAAAATGAATCATATAATATTATTTCATCATATTAAACAATTTCATGAAACAATTATTTCATTAATTTAACCAATTTTGGCTTCGGTTCACAAGTCCATACCAAGTTATGGTTCACAAAAATGAATCACAACCACTCATCGTATTAAACTTTTTAAGAAAATGCGAGGAGCAATCTCAACCACCCATCTCGGTCAACAAAGGCGGCTTTGACCGGTCCCCCCTTTAACAATCTCTACCCTCCCATGAATCGCGTCAATCCTCTGTGATCACGTCCACTGTAACCGCGAGATGAGTGGTTGAGATTGCTTCTCACCTTTTTTTAAAATTGACATGTTTCTCGTTTGAACCTTTCCCTGTATATAACGACTCAATATTTACAACTTTTTTTAAACAGCAAAAAGGCAACTTTTATAACAGTTAGTAATTACTAAGTAGTATGATAAAATTATCTCTTTGTTTAATAATTTGTATTTGGTTCTGGAGATGTCGATCGATCGACATCATAACCATATATGCAACGTGCCATTTTAATTAGGGTGCCTAGCTAGAACATCTTGCAGATCTATGTGCATGTGTGTGTATATATATATATATATATATATATAGATATAGATATAGATATAGTCAAAAATCAAAATGGTTAAATCAGTGGTGAGCAATCAGGGAAAGGGAATATATATATGTATATATATACATGTTGGATGGTGGTTTTAGATAGACAAAGATGCATGGTGCCTGTTGGGTTATAGTTTTTTCCAAAAGATGCCTGATGAAAAAAAAGTAGAAGATTTTGAAGGAATATATTTGGTTTCCTCTTAGCTCGTGACCATCTTTAATCTCTCTAATTAATCTATCATCAATTACTTAACCCAATCCCATATTCCACCAAAAATTTCCCTTTTTTACTGATCAAAAAGCAATTAATTGTCAGTAGCCATGTTGATGCCACCTTCCAAGCATATTAATTGTAATGAATAATCAGATCATGTAATTAATCAGAGACGGAGCTAGAAGATTTATCAAAGAGTGAGACCATATAATTAAGTTTGGTTGGTTTCAAGATTTTTCTTAAGTATCTTTTTGTTGATTTCGATGGGTGCTGTTTTGATATTTTTTTTTGTTGAATCAAGATAATTTCTTTGGGTTTTTGATTGATTTCGAGATTTTTTGGGTTTTCTAGTTGATTTCCATAGAACTTTTAGGTATTTTAGTTCATTTCGAGAGAATTTTTTGTTTTTTAGGTGCACTATTTAGAAGTTTCGAAAACAATACAGTGGCACTCTCCGAAATGATACGATTACACCGTTATGAAACTAAATTTTTTTTTAATAATTCGTCAAATAAATAGTACGATGCCACGTGCCACGACCAACTATACACCTCCGCCCTCCGTCCCTACACGTGACAATTAAATGATTTTACTTTTTGAAAAAGAAACATTGCAATTAATTACTAAATAAAAGAACTAATATAAATACTTTAAATTACTTTATACAAAAAGATAAAAAAAAAAGTTTGATAAGTTTAATGGTAATTATAAATCTGTATCATGGTATCTGATACCTTTGTCCTAAATTAATCCACGGGTTTGAAGCAATTAATCCTTTTCATACTAAAACAGATGAATATATACATATATATGTAAAGGAAATTTCAAATGTGAATCACTTTTTGGTTGTGAACATGAGCACATTCGAAAGCGCAACACGTGGCGGCTTTGAGTGTGGTTCCCCCTTTAATTCAATGCCCTCCCATGAACCGTGTCTAGTCATCCGCCGTGGATCTAACATGGGGCCTAGTCATCCGCCACGTGTCGCGCTCTCGATTGTCCTCACGTTCACAACCAAAAAGTGGTTCACATTTAAACCCTTCCCCTGTATATATATATATATATATATATTTAATTTCCCATGGCTTAATTAGATGCGATTCTTCATCTTGAAAAAGGTACTTTTTGACATTGCCTCCCACGTCCATGTCTACATATATCCATTCCAGTATATGTATATATAAGTATAAGTGTCATATTTCTCTTAATATAAGCTCAATTTTGTTGGGTGTACGTGTGAGAGCTTAACCACAATAAGCAACCCGTTAAGCAACACAAACACAACACGGTTTGGAATATATTCAGACACAAAGGATCGGAACTGATCGAAGGAAGAGATGCCTTCCCAGAATATCTACTAGACTTGGCTTTCCTACAACCTCTTCCTTCTCTTCCATTCTCCATTCCTTATAATTAATAAATTCGTACGTATATTTAAGCTTATATATAAACCAACTTCGTTACATATGGCCAACCTTCGATCCGAGAGACTATTTGGATCGTTCATCTCTGCCGTCATCAGCTACTGCTTCAACTATCAAGCCAACTACAATACCGGAGTAGAACACCACAAACGCAACATGCCCAAGGGACGTCGACCTCTTTCTTTGCAGGTAATTCGTTAATTTCGAGTACATATAACGTTACGATATGTTTATTTTTTTGGATAGTATGTAATTAGTTAACTATATTTTTTTAAGTCCAAAAAGTTTGGTTAATAAGAGAATGAACAAAGGAGTTATTAGGGGAACCATGTTCACCTTTTGTTGTTGGGACCTCAAGTAGCTATACTATAAGGATCAGCATCTCTTAATTATTTTTATCTAAGCATTTAATTTTTTTCATCAACTTATGCTTTAATTATTTGATAGACCATCGAGCTTCAAGTCAGGATGTGCTGCACCGGATGCGAGAGAGTTGTTCGGAGTGCCATCCACAAACTTAGAGGTACATACGTTGATACTTGATACGTATATATTTTACTACTGTTTGTTTACCTTTTAACAGTTTCATTAAGAGGCTGCATCTGAATCGCCAAGAGGTAAATTCTGTTTGGCAAAAAAGAAAACTGCCTTAATGGTTTTGTATACTCCCCCCCCCCCCCCCCCCCCCCAAAAAAAAAACCCATTAAGCGCCCGATTTCATTCTCGACAAATACCAAACGTTAATATTTCATTTAACATTATATCATAAAAGCCTCTTAATCATTCCGACTACTTAATAATCCAACACTAAACCATTCAGCAACTATCAAACAGTTGATATGTATGATGATGCTTATTACTTAAAACGATTGGTTAAATGGATATAAGAAGGGTACATAAAATGAGTGTTTTTATTTTTGTTGTTGCCAAATGGACATGGTTTCTTTTAGTGATCACAAGTTCCTTAGAAAATAAATTGATGAATTAATTTCTATGTTTTTGAAATATATATAGGGGTGGATTCTGTGGAAGTGGACCTAGAACTAGAAAAGGTTACGGTGATTGGATACGTGGATCGTAACAAGGTGTTGAAGGCGGTGAGGCGGGCGGGAAAGAGGGCGGAGTTTTGGCCTTACCCTAATCCACCGCTATACTTCACGTCCTCCACCAACTACTTCAAAGACACGACGAATGAATACAAAGAGAGCTACAACTACTACAGGCACGGATACAACTTGGGCGAAAAGCATGGAAATATTCATGTCAGCCAAAGGGGGGACGACAAAGTCAGTAACATGTTTAACGATGACAACGTTAACGCGTGTTGTGTCATGTAGCAACATCTTCTTCGGTTTACTACATGTACCCTAGAATAACTTGGCTTTATATTAATTCGGATAAGGATAATTAATTAACGGTCAATTAATCAATATGCGCCAGACGTAGGTACTAATTGATGTCTTTTCAGTATATAGTAATCTGATGCTCATATTCGAACGATATATATGTGCATCAGATTACTGTGTAACTATGATAGTTGCATATTGCGAATGAAAGCGATCCTGTTTGTTTATGTACAATATTCTTGTAGTTTGGTTTTCTTAAGCCTAAGGGATTCTTTTCTTTTACTTTAGAAGCATATAAGGATATTTTTTCAAAGTTAAGTTGATCGATCGTAATATATTTGCATTCGGGGAATCTTATTCATAGAACAATTTTTACATAATAAAATATTTTGTCATTCAAGATTCGAAAAAACGTGACTCAGATTGATTTGAAACTGGGATGTGAATTGAAGTTCATGCAAATCGGATATAGGACATAAACCCCACCGGCCAGGTGGGCTTACAATACAAGGTGCTAATAACAATCTTAAATTCCATTCAACCATACTCATATATACATCTACGCACACATATAGAGAGAGAAAGGTTCAAATGAGAAGTGCTAAAAAAATGAGAAGTAGAGAAGTGATCTCCATCACTCATCTGGTCAATAAAGGCGGCTTAATTTGACCGGTTACGGTGGACGCGATCACGGAGGATTGATGCGATTCATGGAGGGTGGAGACGATTAAAGGAGGGTGACCCGGCCAAAGCCGCCTTTATTGATCGGATGAGTGGTGGAGATTACTTCTCTACTTCTCGATGTGGGACTATGTGGTCCCACACATTAGAAAGAAACCATTTATATAATCACATATGATGTAGAAACAAAGAAACCATTTATAATCACATATGATGTGGGACTATGTGGGTCCCACGCATTAGAAAATAATATAATATGATTCAGGTGGGACACACCACTGAATCATATATGATTTTTTAATGTGTGGGCCCCACACGAGCCCACATCAATTTGTGGCTAATATTTGTTCCTACAAAAAGGTATGGTTCTTGCATGAAACTTATATATATATATATATATATATATAGAGAGAGAGAGAGAGAGAGAGAGAGATAGAGGAAAGTTCAAATGTGAACTCAATTTTGGTTGTGAACGTGAGGACGAATCTCAACCACTCATCTGGTCAAAGGCGGCTTTGACAGGGTCCCTTCCTTTAATAATCTTCACCCTCCCATGAATCGCGTCAATCCTCCATGATCGTGTCCGATGTGTGGTTGATATTCGTCCTCACGTTCACAACCAATATTGAGTTCACATTTGAACCTAACCTTATATGTATGTATGTATGTGTATGTATATATATATATATATATATATGGGAAGGTTCAAACGAGAAGCATGTCAATTTAAGAGAACGTGAGGAGCAACCTCAACCACTCATCTCGAGGTTACGGTGGACATGATCACGGATGATTGACGCGATTCATGGGAGGGTGAAGATTATTAAAGGGGAGACCGGTCAAAAGCCGCCTTTGTTGACCGGATGAGTGCCTGAGATTGATTCTCACGTTCTCGTAAATTGATATGCTATATATATATATATATGTATAGGAAGGTTGAAAGGGAAAACCCAAAAAATGAAAAACCGAGAAACACCTTGGTAACCATTCACGTGGATGCCTTGTGAATACAAGTAATTAAAGCATTTCCTTTTGGTTTTTATGCAAATGTGCATGTTACAAGCTATTTGTATGCACACGTGTATGCCATCCACATGAATAGTTATCGGGATGTTATTCAAATTTTTAGGGGAAAACTATAAAAAAAATGAAATTTTGAAGAACATCCCTATAACCGTTCATGTAAATTAATTGATGAATAAGGAGTTGAGGTTCAAACCAGAATATCTTCATTTTGCGAAAACATGAGAACACACCTATCATATGTGATAATACGTGAGGAAACATTTTGCTATGTAGACGACATATCTTGCAATTTAGGTCCGCCTCAAAGGTCATCTGCATATCCGATTTGGTTTCACATGTAATAGATTATAGAAGGTGCTATATACGGTAAGCGGTTCCCAGATCAAGCAGGTTCAGAAGGTACTGGTGGCGGCTTCTCTATGGAGTATGTGGTCGCATCGGAATGGAAGGTTGTTCAATGGTAAGATCAAAAGCAAAAAAGGAAATATCGGGGAAATTCAATATTGGGTGTTTGTTTGGCTAAGGAGTCATTTTGAGTATGGTAATCGTCTTAACTGGGAGAGTTGGATTTGTAATCCGAAGAACGCTTTCCGTGCTTGTATTCATCTAGCCTCTCGCTAGTTTTCCTCAATAAATTCTTTTTTTTGCGGTTCAAAAAAAAACATGTAATAGATTATAGTATTACATCAAAAACACCTTAATTACATATGCTAATACATGTTAGATGGCATAGTAGTATAAGGTCGACTTGGCCTACAACCTAGGTCATGCCAAAGGTCATCTACGTCTTTGATAGTACAACATGTGAGATATCCAATCAGAACGACACATTATTAATCAACCAAGTCAACTATTTATAAATCTTATTTTTGATAATTGTTTGTTAATTTTAAAAAGTATAAATTTATGGATATTATTTACGAGTAAGTTAATAATTTTGTAGATCTCTAAAACCCATCTCCCTTTTCTGGTGAATCTTACTCCATCCAAACTAATCTAGCATACACAAATTGGGATAGAAGTGTTTATCACGAGTTGAAAACGCAAGTACGCAGATTTAAATAAGTTAAAATGGATCTGATTTTTTAAAAACGCAAATAAATGCTTTTTGAGGAAAAAACAGATAAGCACCGGTAAACAAACATCCCTTATAACATAAATTGACTGTGATACATGCTGAAATACCCAATTTTTTAATGATATAAATTGAGGGTGGTTTTTTAAATATTTATAAATTGTTGGGGTTTATTGTGTCATTATGTCATATGTACGGGCTCCTGTAGATCCAAACAAGTTGTTGGGCTTTTTTTACAATTTGTTTGTTCATACATTTTGTTGCAAGTCAATGTATGATGGTATCTAAAATTTGATCTACAATTGTTTAATATAAATTAAAAGAAAATTTTCAAAAAAGCCCAACGGTTAAGTTTTTAAACAATTTTTTTTAAAAATAAAAAAACCATTAAACTTTCTCATTTTTAATGATGAAGTCACTAAACTATTCTTTTGAATGAAAAAACATTAAACCTTTTCATTTTGAATGATTAAGTCCCTAAACATTTTTTTCAACAAAATAAATCATTGAATTTTTAAAAATTTGCTACTTGTATTTGTTTAACCTAAACTAACATAGTTATATTTTACCTTTAAAACCTTCATAGTCGGTTACATTTAATTTTTTTATTTTTATTAAAATGGGGTAAGTAATCAAATTTTGAAAGTTTAATGGTTTATTTCTCAAAAAGAAATTGTTCGAGGACTTAATCAATCATAACGAAAAAGTTTAATGGATTTTTCATTCAAAATAATAGTTTAGTGACTTAATCATTCAAAATGAGAAAGTTTAATGACTTTTTTGTTCAAAAAAATTGCTTAAGGATATAACCATTCAAAATGGAATAATTTGTAGGGTTTTTTGGACTTTTCCCTAAGTTAAAAGATAAAATAGTCATTTTCTACATTTAGATTGTTTATGCAATATGGAAACTGAACAACAATTTACCTAAATATGTATGGACAACTTTAATGATACATATAATTTTTTTTTTCATACAGAACTTAATGGTAAACCAACCGAACAACCCCTTAGATTTTATGTTAACAGGGATTTTTTTTAGTATCGACCAAAATCGGCATTAGCGGTAGGAAATTATATATATACATCGAACTAAGAGGGTTGGGATCAAAGCACAAATTGCAGTATATAAATATATGTAGTTTGAGCATTTTTCTAAAAATTGGAAATCAGACCGTATGGTGGTGCTGCTTTGACCACAAAAAACTACACAATACCTTAATTATTGATAAAAAAAAATTGGGTGCTGCTTACAGAGGGAGGTTCATACGAAAAATATAACTTTTTAAGAAAACGCGAGAAGTAATCTCAACCACCCATCTCGATCAATAAAGGCGGCTTTGACCGGTCCCCCCTTTAATAATTTCTACCCTCCCATGAATCGCATCAATCCTCCGTGATCACGTCCACCGTAACCGCAGATGAGTGGCTGATATTGCTTCTCATTTTTTTTTTTAAATTGACATGCTTTTCGTTTGAACCTTCCCCGTTGCTTATATTGTTTGTACTAAAAGGACGACAATCAATTATTTAAAAAATCTCATTTGTAACATAAAATTTGATGAACAACGTCGTCATAGTTTATATACCATAAAAATTTCAACTTGTCAAAGTTCATGACTAAAAATAGTCTATAAAGCTAAAACGAACTTAAAAGGATCTTAAAACGGTTCCATCTAACAAGTTAAGTTCAAAAATAATTTCGATGGTGACGCATCTATACATTGGCTTTCATCTCAATCACACCGAAAAATGTTGTTCTTTTTGGAAGGGTGTCATGGGCTATGCCCAGATTAATCTCGTCAAATTATAGTTGTAAAAAATAGCCCCTTGATAACTCAATGGCCACAACACAATTGTTGTGCACATCAGGAAAAAAATGTTGTTCGATAGAATTGCAAACCGCATAACCAAAGTTCAAAACCACACAATATGGACGGTTTATGACTAGGAGTGTAATGAGCCAAGTCGAGTAGTAGGTTAATCGAGTCGGGCTAAAAAAATAATACTAGGCTCCAGTTTAATTAACTTTTTTCTATGTAGGGCTCGAATCGTTTAATTTTGAGTTATCTTGCTCGAGCTCGATGCTCGTTTATTGGTTCCAACTCACGATCGATTAACTCGATTATTAGCTTGAGCTCGATAATTCATATATTATTATTGTATAATTAATAAATACATGACCATGTTTGGCTCGAAAAGGGGTATGCTCGAGTGAGTCAACTCGACTTGACTCGAGTTGACTCAAATTGCAAAACTGAACCCAATTGAACATTTGTGTTGTAAAGCTCAGCTTGACTCACCTTTGACTATTTATATGCTCACCTCCCTCTAATCGGCTAGCCCCTAAATTTATTTTGGGCCCTATGTCTCTATTGGGCCTAGCTCTAGATATGGCCGTATATCTCTGTTGGGCCTAGCTATGGTCGTGCACCAAGGCCCAAAGAGAAAAGAAAAAGTTCATGTGCTACAGTCTCCTTAATTAGTTAATTTTTATATTTCATATGTTATAGAACCAAAAACCTAGTGTTAGTTCCTATTAGTTCTATTTTTTTTTAAATAATTGCAGCTTACTAGAGGGTATTACAAGATTGTTGAATCTATAGAGAAAACCAACTTCCATGTCTCCTCTATCGATCCGATCGATCAATTAATTAGATTTCAAGCTTTCGGGCTATATATATACATGTTTATTCGATTTTCCGATTTTTTAAAGTGCTTCTTCACAAGTAACTACACGTACTTGTTACGGTTTGTCTTGCTCGTTCTACCTTAAAAAACGAACCATGTACTAATTAGCTATGGAATGATCATATATATATGCACTTGAATTTGTAGCTTTTCACTAAGTAATTTGTGTTTTCATGATGTTGGCTGGTGTTTTTGTCAGTTTTGGGAACCAAATGATGACTCATTTGATAAATCTAAGTATATATGTATATATGCTTCAATTGTAGCTGACACTCTTTGGCTAGCTAGTGCGATACCATAATGTCACTAGGGTACGTACTCTTTTACGAAGGTACGTACCAAGTTTAGAAGAAGACGATAGCCCAGCCTTTCTTTTCGAGTTTTAATAATTATGGTTACGTTTGAACTTATAAATGTACCATCGACAAAAGTACGTACGACTGCATGTCTTTGGAATTATACGTCTTGGCCGGCCCAAGTACACCCGTCCCCGATATATTTGTTACAACTTTACAACTTCATCCCATATAATAATATTCCATGTCCAAATACAAAAACTCAACTGCATGCCTTGTATTGTAGCTAGCATGCAGTGCTGAAACATATTTTCATTGGAAGTTGGACCTTTTAACAAAATTAAAAAGAGTTACTCAAGCACCTGAAGAACATATATATATACTGTACACTAGAATGGATTAATTAATTAGAAAAGTGTTCATATATGCATATATGTGAATTAAAGATGTATAGTAATTAATTTGGTGGTTTAAATGTTGTAAAGTGAAATTTGCTAAAAAGACTAATTGCTGAAAATGGTATGTAATTAATTAAGGTTGGTATGGAAAGGAGTTAGGGATGGGTATAGTAGTAATATTAATATTAATGGTGATAGTAATACTGTAATAGTAGGGAGGTCCCATATATATATATATATGTATATATTGCAATGGGTATTTGGCAGTGTAGGGGGACCAGGGTGGTACCACATGGATGGATGGAAAGAAGATAGGGATATATATAGGTATAGTAGCTACTAGCTAGGAGACAGGAAAATATAGCCATCGCATGGTTAATTACTATACAGCCCACACATATATATATAGTTATTAATTAAGAAATTAAGAAAGATGCATGAGTGTTAATTAATTAATGTTATAATTAGCATCACCTTAATTACCACCTACAATGCAAACACACTCTCCCCATACAAACAAAGAAAGAAATAGAAAAGAGATGGTGAAAGTACCAAGACAGCCCATGCTGATGCTGGCAGGCATTTTCTATAAACCATATATCCCTTACATATATATGTATATATATATATATATATATATTCATGACAAGTCATGTGTCTAGCTAGGGTGGGGACCTTCAATCCCCCTACCTTAATTAACCTTATCATCAACCAACTAATTATGTATCTTACTGCTAGTTAACATGATGTGAAACAACTAATGTAATTAACAAAACACTACATGTAATGTATTTTATGATTATCGCGTATATAGTTATATATTATATTTCATACAAAACGTTTATATGTAATGTATTACGAATGTTGTGTGGCAATGACAACATTACTGTACGGATTTACATTATATATTTTATATAATTCTAGTGGCTGTGATCTGATCTGGTATATATTGTATTGGATAAGAGTCGTGTCTTCTTTCTAATTTACGGACTGCGATTTGAAGTTGTTTTCGAAATGGAAAGAATGAGTAGTGGTTTTAGCCACTCACATGTACAATCCTTTCATTATTAAAAAAGGCCAGGTTCCAACTCTCACTTTTGGAACAAGTGCTAATTAAAGCATAGATTCCAACACATATATACTCCAATAACATTCAACAATTTGGTTGGAAATTCCAGGAACAAGTTTTAACGTAAAAAAGTAATAAATAGTAATAGCTAGTTTAAAACTGAAAAAGAAAACACATAGGAAAGAATTAGCAATTCAAGTAAAGTTCAAATGTGAACTCATTTTTCATTGTGAACGTGAGGACCAACAAAATAGCGACGTGTGACAATCTGAATTGCCACCTAAGCTTTATTCGGTATGCAGAGTGAATAATGCTTTTATTCAGACTGAATAAAACATGAATATTCAAACTGAATATTGTCATGTGCCGCGATATTATTGGTCCTCACGTTCACAATAAAAAATGAGTTTACATTTAAACGTAACTTTATATATATATATATATAGAGAGAGAGAGAGAGAGAGAGAAGGTTCATGCGAGAAGCATATCAATTTAAGAGAACGTGATGAGCAATCTCAGCCACTCATCTTCGGTTACGGTGGACATGATCACGAAGGATTGACGCGATTCATAGGAGGGTAGAGATTATTATTGGGGAACCTGTCAAATCCGCCTTTATTAACCAGATGAGTGGCTAAGATTGCTTCTCATGTTCTCTTAAATTGATAAGTTTCTCATTTGAACCTTTCTTTCTCTATGTATAATTGGATCATTAAGAATTGCAATGTTATATAGTGAAAACTAAACCACATCAAGTGAGGTGAGATGAGATGAGGTGGTGTGGGGTCATATGATATGGAGACCTTATTTGCAAATGAACCAAACTGGATTAGTACATTATTTAACCATAAGGAATTGAAAACCCCATTCTATAGGACAAGTAACTATCAAACATACACTATGTTATAATTGCATTTCCTGCAACCTGGCTCCCTGTTTTATGGGATCTGCTGCACTTCCTCCTTTCTCACTCTAGCTCCTGTGTCATTTATTCATTCGTCAATATCATATATACGTATAATATATATATATATATAGGGGTGGGTTCAAATGTGAACCACTTTTTGGTTGTGAACGTGAGGACAACCGAGAGCGCGACACGTGGCGGATGACTAGGCGCCACGTCAAGTCCACGGCGGATGACTAGGCGCGATTCATGGGAGGACATTGAATTAAAGAGGGGGACCCCACTCAAAGCCGACACGTGTCGCACTCTCGGTTGTCCTCACGTTCACAACCAAAAAGTGGTTCTCATTTGAACTTTCCTCTATATATATATATATATATACACGTAGAAGGAGGTTCATATGAAAAATATAACTTTTTAAGAAAATGTGAGGAGCAATCTCAACCACTCATCTCGGTCAACAAATGTGGCTTTGACCGGTCCCTCCCTTTAATAATCTCCACCCTCCCCTGAATCGCGTCAATCTTCCGTGATCCCCTCTCTCTCTCTCTCTATATATATATATATAGGGGTGGGTTCAAATGTGAACCACTTTTTGGTTGCGAACGTGAGGACAACCGAGAGCGCGACACGTGGCGGATGACTAGGCGCCACATAAGATCCACGACGGATGACTAGGCGCCACGGCGGATGACTAGGCGCGATTCATGGGGGGGCATTGAATTAAAGAGGGGGACTACACTCAAAGTCGCCACGTGTCGGGCTCTCGGTTGTCCTCACGTTCACAACCAAAAAGTGGTTCACATTTGAACTCTCCTCTATATATATATATATATGGGTAGTATTAGGTGTAAGTGAAGAAATGACTATCAAAGAGTAAAGGGTATGAATATAAGTGAGTTCTGTCTTCCAGTGTTGTGGCGGATTGGTTATCGCTCGGGGGGTTCATAGCGCCCTAACCGAGTTCGAGCCTTCCCGTGCGCATGCCTAGGGACATTGAAGTGGGGCATGTTTAGCCCCCAAAATTGCCGAGGATTAGTCGGGCTTTGTCCCGGACACCCCTTCCAAAAAAATATAAGTGAGTTCTTAGCGATACTCTTGTTTATATATATATATATATATATATATATATATATATATATTTTCTCTCTCTCTATATATATATATATGGTATTAGGTTTAAATGAGAAGTGCTAAAAAAATAGAAGTAGAGAAGTGATCTCCACCACTCATCCGGTCATTAAAGACGGCTTTGACCGGGTCCCCTCATTTAATAATCTCTACCCTCCCATGAATCGCGTCAATCCCCCGTGATCGTGTCCACCATAACCGGTCAAAGCCACCATTATTGACCGGATAAGCGGTGAAGATCACTTCTCTACTTCGTATTTTTTTTAGCACTTCTCATTTAAACCCCTCTTTATATATATGTATACACTTCTCATGCCTTCAATTCTTCTTCCTACCTATCTTATCAGGCACAAACACACAAACAGATCTGTAAGGCATGAGAAGTGTTAAAAAAAAAAACTAGTTAAAAGGAGAATGTGGGATATAGTGGTTTGGAAACAATTTCTTTCTTTAAAAAAATGATGGGAAGTACTTGTTACATTGAATAGGAAAGAAATAAAGGAAAGAAAAGAAAGGGAGAGTATATAATTGATTAAGGGAAGGTGTTAAATTAAATTTAAAGTTTAGGTAGGTAGGATTTTAGGATATAGGATGGGGACTAGTGATTCCAGCTTTTAGCGAACTTGATTCTGGTGACATTTAGCTACCCTTATTTACCATCATATATCTTTGTACCTGACTCAATTACCAGGTTGCCATCATGTTTTTTAGTGTTCCCTCTTCCTATGCTCTATATATTCATTGCTTCTTATTTTAAGTTTTTAACCTAGTTTGGCTAAATTAAACACCCTTTACTAGAGCCTAAATGAGCCTAAATGTATACCTATCTACTAATTTTCTATACATTAAATAGGTATACCGTATACATCTAATGTATATATAGGAGGTTAGTAGGTAGGTATACTAATTTCCCCGTTAAGATGCATCTAAATTTATATGTATTTGTCCCTGCTGATCTGTCTTAACGGTAGAGGTGTGAGTGTAATCCATTTGTATGAGGTCTTAGGTTCAAACCCAGACATATATTACTCCTATGCCAATGGGGTGCATGCATTGATACCTCCCTCTGATGATCGTGGGAATGATGTGACGGTGGTGCCTCAAAAAGTGGTGTCTACCATTTTTAAATTTTATACATACTTTTTACATTTTCACTCATTGATTTAACTCAATTTTAAAATTAATTAGGGGGAATAGTTAATTCACATAAGAAAGTGGATACCTACCTCTCTTACTATGAAGCCTTTTGGGTGAAACTTCTTCTATGCTAGAAAAAAACTGTATGCTACACGTTCGTTAAATCCAGGGATATTATGGACAATATTATGCTATGGGTTCTGAAAGCATTAGAGACTCTCACCTCGTAACATGTCCATTGAACTTATGAGGAGTTTAGAGCATACTGGCCCATACTCGAATGGAGTGCACTAAAATCCAAAAAGTTGAAAGGCCATTATATAAATAAACATTATTGTGTTAGAGTTTTTAATTTTTTATATAACACTTTTTAAATATATATATTCAATAAAATATTCATTTTTTATATAACACTTTTTAATTTTCTATGAAATGACTATCAGCAAATCAACATGACTAAAATCCTTAAAATATAAGATATTTAGCGTTGTTTCTTTTATACTATAAAAAGTGGTTCAAGAAAAATCCTTTGCTTACCAAATGGCCATTGTAAAGACGTAATCTTTAAAAACGTTAAAAATCAAGCCTTATAAAAAATCAAGGAATATATGTAAATAAAATTTTGACGTATTTAAACATCACTTAAATATAACTTACTTAACAAAAAAAATTCATTGGATAGCATGGAGTATAGTAAGGCTACACACACCCATACTCTCCAACCCTCTCAACCCACTCACTTTTTGAATGCCACATCAGCTTCCACATCAGCTTTTGGTCAACCCTCTCTTTACCCTCCCATAACCCTCTACAACACACACCCAACCCTCCCAACCCTCTCACTTTTCAATTTATTTTATTTATTTCATTTATTTGGTTAATTTAGTCTTAGCATATTGTGTTTACTAATTGTTAAATATTATATTTTTAATTATTATTATTTGTATTTTTTGGATATTTTGGAAATGATGAATTTCAAATTGGCTATATAGTTGTATATTAATTACATGATTTTATTTTAATTTTGAGTAATTACATTTTTCATCACATTGTTTTATTTAGGAGAGTTTCAACTTTCTTCATAATCCTCGGTAATCATGTGCCAATAGGTGTAAATATGAGGCATATTCAAAATTGGGATTCACCAAAAGAAAATTTCCTCAAATGTTAGGCGTGTTGGAAGAAAAAATTATGTCCTTCGATGGTAGATTAACTTTTTTTAAATCGCTTCATGGTAGCCTTCCGTTATATATCTTTTTGGTGTTTCTTGTTCTATCGAGAGATTTCTTTTGGGGTTTGATGGGAAGGAATTTTGCTTGGTTCAAATGGTTTACAACACCTTTTTATATTGGAAAAGAGAGGGTTGGGCATAGGAAGTCTCAAAGTAATCAATTATGCCTTGCAAGGATAGTAGAGGTGGACGTTTAAAAATAATCATGATCATTTAAGGACTGAATTAATTCGAAGCTTGTATGGTCCAAATGGGGCTATGGAAATAGAGACTATGGTTGTTAATAGGGGTCGGCGAAGCAGTTGGGGCTCAATCCTTTTCTTAGGCAGAGATTTTGACACATCGGTTTAGACTTTACTACCTTTTTGACTAAAACGTTAGGCGACTAGTCTTCCATCTCCTTTTGGCTAGAAACTTATGGGTTGTGTGATTTATTCCTAAGTTTCTTTTGTTTAGAAAGAAATTGAGAGGTTGACGTAAATTATAAAAGTGTTTGGGTATCAAAACATGTCTAGCTAGTGGTAAGGTAACATCCTTGGGGGGGGGAGGGGGGGGGGGGAGGTGGATGGTATCCTTGACTACCCGAGTTCAAACCCCATGGAGAGCATGTGGTGATATCCATGATCATGGGCCTACCACATAGTGGTACCCTTAATTGGGTTGGGTCATGGTCGACGAGGATTAGCCGGGTGCCCTTGAAACCTGGATACCTCAGGAACATGTGTGTGTGTGTGTGTCTGTGTTAGCTTGTCGTTAAAAAAGAGGTGTTTGGGTTCATCATCGTTGGGAGTGGTATGGGACTGGTCAAGAAAAACAAGGGATTAGGCCTCATCTGATCTTTTTGGACCTAACTCATTTTATTACAAATATTTAAACCTCTTATTCATCACGGGGATAAATGGTGGCGGAGTCTAGACGAAAATGCAAGGTTCAAGGTCAATAAATTGAAAGCTTTAGTTGAAGACATTTGTCATGACTGTGATATTTCAAATCCAGCAACCCGATGGAATAAAACTGTTATAATCAAGATTAATGTCTTTATATGACACACTCTATATGGAAGAATTACTGTCCGAGAAAACTTAGACTATAGAGGCATTGAATTGGAGAGTCTTGTTGCTTATCTGTGAAGGCGTACATGAGACAATTGAACTTTACCTTCTTCGTCTTGCAACTTGTGTAGTTACCAACCAAATCCGGAGTCGGTTTTGCAAATGATGGGGCATCGAGTGAATCTGGTTTTGGAAATCTTTGTCAAGTAGGCTTCAATTTGGGCAATATGTTACCTAATTTGGGGTCAGCAGAATAACTTTATTTAGAAAATCTCATCATCTCCCATCATGACCCTATTTACCAAAATCCACCTACGTATGTTTGAGTGGGTGTTTAGACAACTTAGAAAGGGTTCTATTTCATGGTAAATTTGGATCGAGAATATTCCATCCTCACTCTTCCTTAACGAGTAATATTTGTCGAAGGCACTTCTCAATTATTTTCATTTCGGTGATGCTCTTTTTGGATGTGGAACTTTGCCTTTGCCTTCTTTTTTCCATTTCGGTCATTTGCGAGTTTCTTGTGCTTTGTTTCCTTTGTTTTCTCTTTTTAACGGCACCTCGCAGTCTCTATTGGCTTCCCTTTAAACTAGTTTGGTTTTAATATATTTTTCATGTTTCCTTTTAAAAAAATATTTGTGTTTCATCATTAATGGTTTGAAAGTTGTCGTTATTTTCATCATAACCTAAAATCAAGATCAAAATTTCAACATAAATATCAACAACTTCAAGAACAATACATTCAAAGTTTAACCATCAAGTTGAATCAATATTACCAATTTCAAATATATCAATACGAAATATCAAGAACCCAAATCGAACTCAAACAATGTGTCTCCCTCTTCGATGTTTTGGATATTTCAAGGAGCTCACTAGAACCATAAGAAAGAAAGTGAGAGTGATGAAGATGGAGGATAGGGGAGAGGAGGAGATGTTATGGATTGTTTGGTTGATGTTCTATTAAAACTTGTATGAGCATAATTGTCTATGTCGATATAGTTATTTGTACGGATTTAACTAAATTGACTTTTAATTGTTATGTTAAATAAACAATTTGAATGATATAGATGACTATTTTGCCCTTTAAATTTTATAAAACACCCTTCGTATCTCTCCTTCATAGAAACACTCATATCAAGAACAACAAAATAGAAGAAGAAAGATGACACAGAGAAACATATCAAAAGCCAAGACGAAAGTATGAAAAAAAGGACACCCAAATTGAAAATCAAGACCGAGAACAGATAGAGGAGCAGAGATGGATCGAGTAAATCGAGTACATCAATTGACAAGTATGCTTTAATCTTTGAGTCAACCAAAAAAAGGAGTAGATCGAGAAGTAGAGATGGAGGATAATGTGTGGTGTCATATGGCAAGAACGACAATAGTTTTGAACTTCGAATTAACCAAAATATGGTATACGTCTTGCTTAACTTCGAAGCAACTAAGAAAGGAGTAGATGGAGAAATGTGGGGGTGGATCATATGGGAAGAACAACAATAATGTGTGTGTGTTGGTTAGTATGGCAAGAACAACAATGATGAATGGAGAAGAAGCGACCGAACCAGAGACGAAAGATGATGGAACATTGGTATTTAATTTCACAAAGGGTTAAAAGTGGAAAATCATGCATGTTTTATGGTAGGGACACATGCTTCCTAGATGAGCGATTAAGTCATGGCCTGACTGAATAAACCACAATCGAAAAAGTATTTATGACTAAACGAATAATCCATATATAGCCAATTAAGCCATAACCGAATAGCCCCTTAGTGTTATGTGGAATTAGTTAATTGAAATGAGAGTCGGATGTTATCCCACCTCGTTGGAGAACCCAGTTCACCTGCCCCAACAGGGTCGGGATCTTCAAAAAAGGGTACCAGGGCCGGGTCATGGTAATGTATTTCCCAACCCGCCCATCATTGTATATGTGTATATATATATATATTTATAATAATTACATTTTT
Source organism: Centaurea solstitialis (assembly GCA_030169165.1). Lineage (NCBI taxonomy): Eukaryota > Viridiplantae > Streptophyta > Magnoliopsida > Asterales > Asteraceae > Centaurea > Centaurea solstitialis. Next base: position 78,528,940 of record CM058044.1, read on the forward strand.
TTTAAATATGTGTTGTATAATATATTATATTTTCAACCAATTTTAACCATTTTTTAAAATATTTATTATTAAACCAGGGACTGGCAGAGGATAAACAAAGGAGTTCATTCCCCGCAATCACCAAGGAGAGACCAGGGCCATGGCCAGGGAAGAGGTAGTGGAACCTAGATCGTGGCCATGGATGAGGTAATGGAACTGGATCGGGACCAGGGACTGATGCATTCTCTGTCTCATACTTGTTTCGTTGCCATCACTAAAAGACAGTAATGCCCTCATGTGACAGGAGGGAAATAGGAAATCTTGTTGGGTGTTATCGATATTTGTTGCTAAGTCATTTTTAATTTTTTAAATATCTTTTTGCTGGCCTAGTACTCGTAGTAGTCACAGATCGAATACAATCAAAAAAGTAAAAATAAAAACATTAAATTGGGAATATATATATATATATATATATATATCGATGTGTGGGAAAGGTAAGTGGCTACCTAGATCCACCGTATCCATGTTAACGTGATCGACATCTGACTTTATCCACCTACACATACATGGGTATGACCCACACCCGCCCAAACTTTCATAAATATATAACTCTTTTATTTATTCTTAAAATAATTCAATTTTTAAGCACAATTATTTAATTGGTGACTTATATTTTAGTTCTTCTGGCTTTTAGTCTTTTTTTAATACATATTTGACAAGTAAGTAAATAATTTTTATTACAAATTAAGTTATACAATTAATACCTCTTTAAAAGTGAAATCGGCCATTCATTATAAGTATACTAAAGTAATAAATTATGTTTTCCTGAAATTTTAGTGGAAGTATAATCCATGATGGTTAATTACATGGATGTTATTAATGTTGTTCTCTCTACACCCTCCTATTTAAGCCATTATTTATGCAACCCAACTTATCCTTCTTTACCTACTCTCACATTAGAACCACATCATTTTCTCAATTCTACCTTTTACCTTAGACAATACATGTTTTATACCAAGCCCGGCCCTGAGGTAGGGCGACGAGGGCGACCACCCTGGGCATCACCCAAACCCAGGGCATCAATATCCTACACCTCCATACATTTTATTAATGTGAGATGCAGAGTTGAGAGTTGCAGACTAATAAGAGAATGAAAGTTAGTAACACTAGACTTTAGGCTCCCATATGTAAATCCGTCTCATCTAATATGCTGACACGTGCATCATTTAACATAATATAATATATTATGATGTAAATATAGAGTTCCACCTATCACACCTATAATGTATTTAAATATTTTTAAGATACAACAATTTTTTTAATTACCTGTTTTCTCTTCTTTGATAACTAGAAAAACTTACTTATGTTTGTTCAAAAATTTATTTTCAGTGTTTTCCTTTACATAGGTTTAGAAGATAAATAATAATAATATATAGAAGTAAGATTTAAATACATTATACAATAATTATTTTTATCTTATATAGATTAATTTTCTCTTAATTAATCTAAAAGCGTTTTATATTATTTTACATTATTATGGTTCTATATATCTTGTTTCGTATAATAAGTTATAATTGAATTATTAGGTCTATTTAACACTTAGTGAAAGGTTATTGTTCTCGATATCGGAAATAAGTTTTTAACAAACATTTACTATGATAAAATAGTTGATCTTCTTACCCAAAAAACAAGTTTTTAACAAACATTTACCATAATAAAATAGTTGATCTTTCTACCTAAAAAGTTACATAAAATCATTTTAGACCGTGTATGCTTATGTTTTATTTTATTTTCGAGCGTTTTCACTTAAGTCACACAATCATTTTATACATTGTGAGGGCATTTTTTTTGTTTTTCGCCCTGGGCATAAAAGATTTCAGGACCGGCCCTGTTTTATACTTAACCAAAATTACCCACACTTTTAATTCTATATAATTAAAAAAGAGAAAGAAAAGGGGGGTAGGGTGGGGTTTGTCAATCGACTTCTCACACCCAAGGCCTCCTACCCGTTCAGGGCCATGGCGGTGTTCCCGCTCCAACCAGATGGAACCCGCACCCTACCCGCTACCAGCTGGTAGGGTATAACGGGTGGTCTTATTTCTCACTCACATTATTTATACCTCCTCTACTTTGGACTCCACCTGGCACCTGCCCACTCACACATAAGGGGGTATGGAGAGAAAACTCGTATGTATGGATAGGTGCATGTGAGTGAGCAGGTGAGATCCAGAGTAAAGAGGTATAAAATGATGTGAGCGAGTAAAAGGTAGCAACACCTTATATATATATATATAGGAATAATTTCAAATGAAAACTCAAATCTAATTGCAATCATGATAATTATCGAGAGTGTACCACGTGTGCTATTCGGTCGAAATAATGCAGGATTATTCAGATTGAATATTATGCATTATTTATAAGAATAATACAGCATTCAGTTTGAATAAATTTGTATTATTCAGGCTTAATAATATGTCAAGTGAGATGCCTTTAAAAAAATTGTTTCGATAATTTCATTATAATAAAATTGGTTATATAAAATGTTTACAATGTTTTAAGTGAACTAATTGAACGTCTAATAAACTTTTTGGATATTTCTAAAATAAAATATCATATTAAGTGTTTTATTTTTATTGGACACTTTTAAAAATATTTGATAAAAACATCTTTTTATATGATACTTGTTTTTATAGACTATTTTTTCAAATATAATTGTATAACATATATAACTAATACAACATTTTGTTTTAAATTTATTATAAAATGTTGTTAAAAGTATCTTCTAAACATATTATAACACTTTAAAGTAGTCAAAATTTGTTTATTTAAGTCTTATAAAATATCTTCTTAAAAGCTTAAACCTTTTATATAATTAATTTTGTGATAATGTGTTATTATCATATGAATAATTGAATATATTATGGGCAGTTAATTTATAATTCATGAAAAGTGTGGGGTTTGGGCGGTAGTTATAATTAATTAATTAATATGTCAGGTAATGCATTACCTAAAACCTATTTCACTTATATAAAAATACAAACCATAGCCAGCAAAGGTAGTCTTCACTCTTTAAGTCTTTGAAATATTATTATTATTTATCATTATCATTTATTCCAATTCTAACCTTATATAACTAAAATAGGCACACTGTTGGGAAGTTGGCAGCAGCTAGGCTCTCACATTTTTAAACATCACAAATTCACAACATGTGCAAACCGCTGCCTCATTACAGCTTTCCTGCCGTTTTTTTATTATCTCTGTATAAAATCTTTTACAAATCCAAAATCTCCATGGTCTTTAAATTTATAGCATATAGATAATATATATATATATATATATGCACAAAAGTTCCGCTGCAGAGTTAAGTTTTATTGTGAACGTAAGGATAGTTGAGAGTGCACCACGTGACATATTGATCACTCTAAATAATCATGTATTATTAAGGGTGAATAACACAACGTTCAGTGTTATGCAGAATGAATAATACACAATCTTCGAATGATACATGCTTATTTAGAGTGAATATGTCAGGTGACGACGCGCGCTCGGCTGTCCTCACGTTCACAATGAAAAATAAGTCTAATATATATATATATAGTCATATAGGGTCAGGTTCAAATGTGAATTCAATTTTAGTTGTGAACATGAGGGATGAATCTCAGCCACACATTTTCGGTTATGGTGGACGCGATCACGGAGGATTTACGCGATTCATGGGAGGGTGGAGAATATTAAAGGAGGGGACCCGCTCAAAGCCGTATTTATTAATTGGATGAGTGGCTGAGATTCGTCCTCATGTTCACAAGCAGGGACGATACGGTGGCCCGTGCCACCGTGGCCACCACTACAGGTCCGTCCCTGGGTTCAAGCCATCCATCTGGACTTTTGCATAAAACTGAAAAAGAACCCATATTATCCGTATGCACAAGCGCATATGCTCCAAATAGAAGGCTACGAGAGTGTTTCTTGGTGTTCCTTTTATTTTTTTAAGTTTTCCATTGAAACTATATATATATATATATATATATATATAGAGAGAGAGAGAGAGAGAGAGAGAGAGAGAGAGAGAGAGAGAGAGAGAGAGAGAGAGAAGAAAGAAAGGGGCACGTAGGGGGTAAAGGTCCGAGAAAGGCAAGTCAGGTAAACAGCACGCACACCAAATGCAATGGCTACCCTCCTAATCTATAGACCTCACTTGTTCATCCAACCAAAAACAAGGGGTTAATTACTTTTTTTCTTTCTATTAATTGTTTATAAAAATATATATATTAAAAAAATGTCAAAAGAATTATAGAAAAGTAAATAATTATAAAAATTATAAAAAAAGGGGATGGTCGTAATTAGGATGATGGCTGGAAATGGAATGTAAAAGCAGGTATGACAGAAACATGAATGCTGCAGTTAAAGTTAAAGCAATCAGCTGGCTGTTTGCTTGCTTTTAAGTTTATGAAGAAAAGTCCAAATGTCGTTATGGTTGTCTGAACATCACCCAGCACTGCACTGCATGGATCCCTTCTCACTTCCTCCTGCTCATTAGGATATATATACATACACACTGCTGGATATCATATCATATCATGTACTTCCTATATATATATATATATTTACTAATTCATTCATTATTCCAGTTTTCTTTCTATTCAGCTACCTACTAACTCACAATCTTATCATCTTATTACATCTTAACCAAACCACTGTATATGTATATGGTATATGTATATGTGTGTATATGTAATCTAAATGAGTATTATCTGCAAAATGGCTGTTTAAATCCACTAGAGGCTTTTTGCTTGAATAGTAAGTAGTGCCACCACCTAATACCTAGACCTACTAAGCCTATATATGCTAGATGCTTTCTCTTTTTAACTATTGCTACTAGGATGGACCCCCACTCTCATGTCTGTCTTATTCATCATCATACTATTACACCCCAACCTCCCCCTTGTCCCCTCATGTACCTTACACAACTAATAACAATTTGGCCACTATGTATCTATATGTGTATATATATATGTACTTCAAATTAAAACTTATAAATTCAATTTTATTTTCTTGTATTTTTTTTTTACTTTTTTGTCATTACAAAACAAATTAACTAATTGGATCCCTGAGGGTATATGAAAGAAAAACATGAATGATATTAGTTGATAAATGAGTTTTGTCCTTTTTCTTTTCGAATCAATTATATAAAGTTACAAATAAGTGAAAAGATTGTCGAATGGCAGGCTAGACGACGAGATATACATATTCATCTTTGTACTTTGCTAGTTCCTTCAAATATATGCTCTTGCTTCTGGTGCATTGCTGCCTGAGTATAACATCTGAAGAACTAGTACCTAGGAACGAACATTATGGACCAACGCCTGTCTTTTCCACCAAAAAAATCCATTGCGTGTAATCATATATGAATTGAATTTGGGTCCATAGTAGGATTCCTCTTGGTAGGGGTCTGAGCTGGTTTGATTCGTGCTGTAATGCTTTTTCGGTGTAGTTTTTTTTTGCTCGTGGGTCTCTAGCATCTTGCTAGGCCAAGTTCTTATTAAACTTGGCGTTAAAAAAACTATGAATTGATTTGATGTTAACTTAACTACGACATATTATGGTATGTATAATGCATCAATACATATTCATTTTAGTCAAAGATATGGTGTTATTGATGTGGTCTAGGTAAAGTATAAATAAACTTTTCAAAAAGTAGAAAAAATAGGATGTTACCATGTCATTCAATTTAACCTAGCTACTAATTAATTAAATCTTAATTAGTCCTCTAACATGCATGGTTTACAAGAAAACCATATATATATATATATGTACATTATGTATATAATAACTATTTTTTAATTGGATGTGCAATGGAATCCTATATGCATTTTTATGTGTATGAGAATACCAAGGAGAATTCATATAATTGTGATAGTCCTTTTAACCGGTGCATAATATATATATTATAATTTCATATGATTTATTTTTTCCATAACTTAGAATTAATGTATTGGTTAATAGATATTTGTCTTACAATTTGAACATTTTTATGTGTTATGAAACAAAAATTTACAACTAAAAAACTTTAGATGGTGAACCGCATACAAATGAAACAAACACAATGTGAAAATTATATGTTAATGAATATATTAAATTCTAGCATTGGATGAGATGTGAGGTTTTCAAATGCTATCATATTCATTCATCAAGTCTAATAAATATCTAATTCCATTTTCTTTCCTAATTTTTATAGCCATAACATGAATATTTATCATCTTCCATATATATTTCAATCTAATTTAAGAACCATCTTAGTTATCTATAAATATCGTTATTATTTTCTAATATAATGGTTTGTATATTTTGTTAGAATTAGCAAATGGAGTACCATAAACATTTAAGACCCTCATACGCTCAACCTTTTTTTATTATTTTAAATATAATATATAAGTGAGAAAGAGAGAAAGAAGGACAGAGAGAGCTATGGGTTCGCCGGCTTCCCAAACCCTCCCCCTACCCGCCCACCCACTGAACCTTCACCCTACCCGCCCCCTTACCCGTTCCATGCTACACATGGCCTAATATCATATGTGATTGCATTTCTTTGAGTGTATTCATTCATATATAATTAAGTGTCTATGTATTATCAGTGTCACACGTTGAGTTATAGTGTATCATATGTGTCATTATATATAAGAATACGACTTTCTTGCTTTCTCGCAACATATTTATTTTCAAGTCTGAACTTGTCTCTCTCTCTCTCTCCCTCTCTCCCTATATATATATATATATATATATATATATACACACACATATGTGTGTGTTGTTTTTAAAAATTGATCATGCTTTGTCGAGATAGGACCATCTAGCTATATATATGTTGTTCCATTCTAAAATCAGTACTTGCTGCTGCATCCATCCCTTTCCCTTTTCCCTTTACTTACTGCTATTACTACAATATTAATTAACTGGTTCACAAAATATATAGCAAAATTAATACTTAAACTAACAGGTGGCATGCTATGTATATTATTATATATAGATAGCTAGGTAAGTAGCTACAAAACCAATAAATATAACGGGATAAGGAGTCATATATATATATATATATATAATATACACATGCACATCCTTAGTAGAACATTTGCATACCTTTTCATAACACTTTTAGAGACCTCTTAAAAATGAACAAACATTAATTAACTTAATTCAAAAAGTAATATATATAATTAACCAAAACCAAATCCATCAGCTTGAAAACAGGAAACTCACCCACATATATTTAAAATTAGTAACTTAAGAAGCATATAAGCAAGAAAGAGAGGGCAGATTAAAGGGGAAAAACTTCAGAACACCAAATGTATATATGTTACTTGTGTACACATATTTGATGTGTGTATATATATATATATATATTATAGAGGAAAGTTCAAATGCAAACTCAATTGTGAACATGAGAACGAATCTCAGTGACTCATCCGCTCAATAAAGTCCCCTCGTTTAATAATCTCCACCCTCCCATGAATCGCGTCAATTATCCGTGATCACGTCCACCGTAACCGAAGATCTGTTGCTGAGATTCGTCCTCACGTTCACAACCAAAATTGAGTTCACGTTTGAACCTAATCATAACCCTATATATATATATATATATATGTATATTAATGTCCAGAAGGTAATAATTAATGAGAGATTAATGAAATAACCCTCTCTATTTGAAGCCATCACTTTTCCAGTAGCTAGGTTCCTTTAACAATATGTTGGTACTAAAGTCAGTCACTTTATTCAGCCAAACTATGTACCTGCTTCAGGTTGAAACATATATCAAACAAAATGAGTAATCAGGAGATCAATTTCTTTTTCTTTATTTACATTATTTGTTCTTATTTCAGTTGTCAAAAGTTTCAGCAAATCATCAAGCTCCTCAGTAAATTTCATAGAGTAGGATGCTAATGTCCAGGAGGTAACTAAGTATATATATGAGTTACATATATATAGGCATTTTCTAGATCGATATCGCAAGTAATTATCATGCCTCTAAGCGACTAATTGCAAATCTGGGAAAACGATGAATGGTAGGTAATTAAGATTTTTCAGAGGAGTATATGTATATATATATATAAGGTCAAGTTTAGGGAAACCTCAAATAAACGGAAAACCGAGGAAACAACCCTCTATCTGGACCTTATGCGCAAGTGCATATGGGTAATTTTATAATATGCACACGTGCATATGCATAGGTGCATAATGCACTTGTGCATAAAATCCCAAGAAGAACTCAAATTACCCGTATGCACAATTGCATACGGTCTAGATGGAAGGCTACGAGGGTGTTCCTCGGTTTTCCGTTTTTTGAGTTTTCTCTTGAACCTCCCTCTATGTGTGTGTGTGTGTGTGTATTATATAAAAGAACGCTTTGAAATGCAAAAGGATATGGGACAGAATTGCATCTTGGTTTTTGATCCAATACAAAGCTCAACATATAATTTGAAATTAAGACATGCTTAAACAAACTTAACCAATGTGCCAGCATGATAAAACTTGATAAATATAGTGGATGCATTCATATATACTTCATTACTTTTTATAACAACTGCAAAGTTTCCTCCTTTCTTTCTGGATATCTATAAGTACCTAGCTACTATACAGGCTCCTTGATTAACTATATTCTATGTACATATAGTAATTGAAATCTTGATGTTTTACCCAATTCTGTTTGACACCATTATAACTTGATGGAAAATTTTTGACTGTTTGTCTTCTAGAATAATCTGGCCAAAGTCACTGTGGCAAGATCATAAGTTTCAATTTCGGGTATTCGATAGTAGCCAATCCCCATCCCCTAGCTTTCCTGTGGGGAAGCTTAATTACAAGGTTCCTAATCAATAATCTGCATCTCCTTCCTAATGTGCTGATTTTGCCAAAAACATAATAATGCATCTTTAATGTTCTCTCAATTTTTTCTTTAATTACATCATTACTTCAATTTTCCAATGCTTCTTGCTTCCTTAACTTCAAATTAACTCTAACCCATTGAGCTCTTAATCTCTGTTGTGTCTATTATCCATTAATTTATGCTCTTAATTCAACATAAATGTTCCAAGGAAGTTTCCCCCTAGCTACTATTATATGCATCTATTATCCATTATATGCATCTCGTGTTTTCGGTTAAGTATTTTCTTCTCACAACTATTGCTTTTATATATCGACTTCTTGTTGTTTCGTATTTGATCAAGGCTCTTTCACTAATAACAGTTACCAATTTTGAGTTAAAAAAAGGAAGGGAAGCAAACAAATTCTTGAACTTCTCAAGAGAATCATGTTTCTTGAATTTAAAAAGGACTAGCTGCAGCTTTGGGTATGTAGTAGTGGCATGTGTGTGCACAAACCTAAATCTAGATCACTTAAATTGTTGAAAAGGAAAAGACTAAAGTTGAGAATAGGTTGGGTTGGTAAATAACTTGATTAACAATAGTTTTATAAATCTAGATACCTAATTTATAAAATGCCTAGAGAAAAGGCTGAATTAATCACATGAAAAACTTATAGCCAGACCTTTAATTTAAACTAAATGATCTTGACTAATACTTTTCTATATGCATATCTCATCATATTCTATGCTTAATTTGGATGAGTGTTTAAATAGGTTCTTCAATTACAAGTAGCTATATTTCGACATCGTGTTCTACATGTGTATATATGTTAAATCAAAAGAAATAATTTTAATTTTTCTAGAGCATTGTAAACTCCATCTCCTATGTGGTAGTCCCATTCAATTGCCCTATAATTTTGCCCAAGAGTAAGAAGACAAGTTATTATAGAACTAGCTAGCATTAATGGTGCATGCAATATAGGTAATATATGGTATCAACTTAATTTGCATATTTCAATAGACTGCAAAAATTGTTTCCTGAAAGTAGATGTTACCACAAGCCAAGGCAAACAAGTTTTATTTAATAGGAACAAATAAAATTCTTAAGATTAGGTATTAACTGAAAGAAGTAGTAATAAATGCTATGCTTTTGTTTGGCAAAAATTGTAGTCCTTGAGAAAGGAGAAACAAGGATGTTACATAAATTAAAGAACCAAGATGCCAAATTATGTATTGTATATTAAGTACATTCAAAGTCATTACTAATTAGTTATTAACTTGGTCAAGAGATTAAGTTAAGAGGGAGCTATAGCTTCCAAGAAGATCATGTTCTAATTATATAACGAAATGTCGAAATGCATATATATATATATATATGAGCATGCAAACTTCATATTCAAGTATGATCACCTATAAATATACTATGTTTATATTCAAGTATGATCTCATATAAACATACATACTATACTGACATGTTTGTATGTGTACACATACAAATACGTATTTATAGAGGAAGGTTCGTGTGCAACGTTAAACTAGAAGACAAAATTTTCGTTATCATATATGATTATATTTCTTTAGGTGTGTTTAATTATATATTATTAAGTTTGCATATATATTATACATGTAATCATACATGATACCGAGACTTTTCGCAAAATGTTTAACTTCTCGTTTGAATCTGTCCCTATACTTAATTATAAGTCTTTCATCTACACATATAATAATGAAAAACTGATGACTAGTAATTAATACATGAAACTAGAAGATGGAACATTTAGAATAGAAGGCAAAAAAACAAAATAATAAAAAGTAATTAAGCAATATGGTTGAAGATGTAGCATGAAATGTGAAGCCTGATAAAGAGATGGAGAAGTACTGCAAAAAAAAGAAAAAGAAAACACAAAGAAGGGGACCTGGCTATAGCTAGGAAGTTATAAATTAAAAACTCTATCTTAAACAGAAAAGAAAGGACATGTATGTATTTGTGAAAAATGTAGTATGTCAAGATATGGAGAAAACAGGTAAAGAAAGTGTAGCAAGAATTAATGATAACCCTTCTTGAGAAGATGTCTAGTAACAAGCAACATGCACCCAGAAAGAAAAGCTTTTTTTCTCTATATTCATTACCATTACCATTGGGATATATACATACATACATATATACATATATATATATAGAGAGAGAGAGAGAGAAGTACCTGGAGAGAGAGAGACTAAAGGAAGGTGTAGCAGCGGCAGCGACAAGAGCAACAAACCTACAAATGGTAATAAAAACAAAACAGAAGAAGAAAGAAAGAAACCCAAACCCTTCCACTTCCACTCTTTTCTTCTTCTTCTTCATTCACATTATATGCATTAGCATGTATATATATATATATATATGTATATATATGCATACAAAAGGGTTTACATATATATCATATGATTAAAAAATCAATGAACATAAGGAGAATTTTTAAAGTGGGAAGTTAGTCAATAGTGAAGATGTAATATTAATTAATTAAGTAATAGTGAAGGTGTAAATTAATGAATTTATAACTGAAAATTGTACATTAGACTAATTAAATCAAGTAGCTGAAAACTAATAATCAGTTTGAAGAAGTACTTCCATTAGTTTGCAGCAAATCATCACTATATATATGATCACTCTCCAATATATATAATCAATCACCTTCTCTTTTTCGATCATCGATCCATCGAGCAGCTACGACGACCTACCTGGAACTCGTTGGATTCGTGATTCCACGTCCCTCTAAATTAATTCACTTGACCTTCTCAAATACGCACCAAAAAGATTGATCAGATCAGATCAAAACTCTGTAATAAGTCGGCTTCTCGATCAAACATAACGTATCCTCGATCAAGCCACACGAGAGCATACGCGCGTAGTAGCTATACGAATCTTTTATTTTGTTGGCAGATGGGGGTGGATAAATGATGGATAACTCATGTGTGATCTCCATGATCACATATCCAAATCCAATGACATATGATCAGAGGACGACGATTTGGTGGTTTTGTTTACGGCATCTGTTGTGGTTTGATGGAATTGGGGTTCTTCGCCTTCGTAAGGCCTCAATTGCAGGTACGGAATCGTGGAAGAAGACGGTGGTGGATGATGATGGGATGAAAAGTGGTCTTGATGGTAATGTCCCATGGGAATAATGGAATTGGTGGTGGTACCAGCGGAAGCCGTGGTGGGGGACAATTCGATAGCCGTGGTGTCGTAGTCTTGATCGTCGTCATCCGAGATGGGGCAATCCATGTTAACCCCAAACAACCGGAGTCTCTTGGCCGCGGCTTTCCCGTGGACCACCGGCACCGATTCGAACACTACAGACGGTGGAGGCGGAGGCGGTAACGCCGGTGGATCGATCCCGACCCCACTTCTTTGCTGCATTTGCATCATATCGATCTGTTGTTGGTGTGGGATACCACCACCACCTCCACCTCCACCTCCACCTCCACCTCCACCCGATCTGAAATAAATTACGGATCCGGATGAACCACCACCTTGATTCACATTAACTACGCTGCCCGTACCTATGTTGTGGTAAGGGCCGCCCCCATATCGGTAGGAAGACGGGTGGTTATAATTACTCGGTGATTGCAGCATCAAATTAGAGTGGCTTCTCGAGGGCACGGGTTGCGATTGCAAGAAGAGCGGGTTCCACGGGTGGATGTTGGTGTTCCTTGCGGGAAACGAGAATTGATGATGTGGCGGTAGCGGGAACGAGAGGTTTTGGTACGGGGGATGGGTCGGCGCGTCCGGGCGGTGCCTCCAGTCGATGAACAACCGGTCCTTGGCGGAACCCCCGACGCCGCGCTGGAACGAGACGATATCCCCGGCGTCGAGCTTCTTGTCCTTGACGAACCGGCTCCAACCTTTCGTCATGACGTAGCTTTGGCTGCTGTTCCAGTAGGAGTAGCGGAACCTCCACGGCTTCCCGTTCCGGTCCTCGAAATTGAGGAGGAGTCCCTTGTCGTTGGTCGAGGAATCGAGGGGGAAATACCGCTCCGCGTGTTGCTTAGGGATCACGAGACGGTTGAGCTTGCCGACGTCACTCGGCGTCACCACTTTATCGAACATGTGCTCTCTCTCCACCACCATCATCATCCCTCCTCCTCCTCCACCTCCTCCAGCTGACGATTGTTGGTCGTCATCGTTGTTATTATTGTTGTTGTTATTGTTATTGTTATCCTGTGGTGGTGGTGCAGGTAACATCATGGGGGGGTCAGTACTCCAACTCCCCCTCGGATTCTGGTAGGGATTCTGAGGGGGGTAAGGCGGTACTACCACCGCTTGATTTTGATTTTGACTCTGATTCTGATGATGAGGTTGATGTTGTTGATCTGATACTGTTGATGCTGATACTGATACGTGATGATGATGTTGAGAAGAAGATGGGGAAGAAGATGAAGAAGAAGGAAATAACTGACCTGTTGTTGGTGCGGTATTTTGTCTTTCTTCTTCATCTTCTTCTTCGAACGAATTTCCTCCGCCTCCTCCGCCTCCTCTACTACTACCGCCATCACCGGTATTCTTACTCTTACCCATAAAATTCATGATGAATCCTTGCTATATCCCAGATGAAATTTGGATGTGTAAAATAAGTATATATAGGTAGCTAGCTTAATCAATTAAGCTTGGTGTGTATGTTGTTGTTGGTCATGTGACAAGGAGTTTGTAGTACAAAGTTTTTCCATTGGAACAAGAAAAATTGAGAGCTAGTTTCTTTCTTTCTTCTCTTTGTTGGAAAGAAAATTGAAATGATAAAATTTGATATTTGATGATGATGATGATCTTAGGGAAGGGGGGAGGTGGGGATGGGAAGTACTATTGGTGTGTTGGCTTTTTCTTGAGGGTTTTATTCACTTATGGTAATCAAACATCTAGCTACCTAGGGTTGACATATAAGAATTATTGGAAAAAGATTGGGAACTAACTTCCTCCATTAACTCACATATCTAATTACCCCTACTCAACTAATTAATAATAATAAACAATAAATCAGTAATAGTAATATTTCCATCTCTAGCTACCTTCTTCATCCCCATTATCATAAAATTGCCCATTATCACATCTTCAATTCAATTAAGCACATCATCAAATAATATCAGCTAGCTTAATTAGCTGCAATTTCCTTTCTTCCATTTTTGACTTCTGGCTGGTTACCTCTGAATGTTCAGACTTTCAGACAGATCAAGAGGTGTAGTAGATATTATTATTTCTTCTGCAGTGTGTGTGGGGGGTTGGGGATTCCACTGCTTACCTGGAACCTTCTTCTCTCATGTTCCCCCCCATTATATATATTTTTTCTCACTTATCAATTTAATACTTAATTAATTAATTAATTTGTCATTTATTATATTATTATTATGTATTCCATCATCAATACTTTAATTAATTATATCCCTAGCTCACACTAATTATTTTACACATCAACACTTTATATTTTCTTTGATGAATTTTATTTGATCACATGTATAAGTTAAAGTTAATTAATGTGAACCAATTGATAGATAGCGGAATATTTGAAAATTCAAGATTTGGCGTGTTTATTTTTTTGGATGTATACATTTCAAAGTTGAATTTGAAAAGATATTGTGGTTGAATAAATTGTAAAATAAATCTAGACTGGTCCTCCTTTTAATATTCATGATAGAGAATGTATGGGAAATACATTAAGTGTATATTATATATATATATATTAACTTTCCTAGAAGCTAAAAAAATTGTAGTAGAACTTAATTAGTAATGTGAATGTATAAACACTACTTAACTTGTACCATCAAACTTTCAAATTTCACTTTTATTCATTCAAATTAAACACATATCCAAGTTAAATTACCAAAAAAATTGTTATAACTACAAAATAATATATGTTATATATATGTTAAAAATGAAATATAAAGAATTGAAGGGAGGGGCCCATGAGTTATCTGGTTGGGCTCATGTGAGGTTGCCTCTGTCATATGGTCCTGGACCTGGGGCTTTGTGTATTCCTTCCTATTTTCAACTACTTCCCTTCCCTCTTCCCCTTCTCATCTCCTCCAAAAATTGCCAGTTGTTTTCTATTTCAACACCTTCTCATTATATATCTCCATTAGTTTAGTTTAGTTTACACTGCAATATATATGGGGAAGGTTCAAACGAAAAACATGTCAATTTAAGAAAACGTGAGGAGCAATCTCAGCCACTCATCTTGTGGTTTACGGTGGACGTGATCACGGAGGATTGACGTGATTCATGGGAGGGTAGAGATTATTAAAAGGGGGGGACCGGTCAAAGCCGTTTTTGTTGACCGGATGAGTGGCTGAAAGGAATGTTTAAATAAAAACTCAATTTTCATTTGAACCATGAGAACCACTAAAATAATGTCATGTGACAATATTCACTTTGAAGTTTGAATATCATGCATTATTCAGAGTGAATAAAGACGTCTAAGCTTTATTCACTCTGAGTAATGCATGATATTCAGAGTGAATATAGCCACGTAACGCGATTTTAGTAATGCTCTCATTTACAACCAAAACATTTGAACCTAACCCTATATGTATAAGTCATAATTGTTTATTGGTTTTATGTTAATTAATAGGTAGCAATAATTATTTGGTGTATAATCTAATGCTACACATATATTGGATTAATTAAAGAAAGGTAATTATGTAGAATAATTTGGCCACATGTAGCCAAACATCAATAACTATGTGTTATTCTATTGACCCTCTTGTCACTTTGTCTTGTACGGACTCCCATCCATCTCTCTCCATCTGTTGTGTATATATCCTTTTGCGTTTTGGACAGTTTTGTAGGTAGGATTAATTTATAAATTAATCTATTAAACAATATATAAATAAATATATATATATACATATATTATATAGTTTTTCTTGGGAAGGTTTAGTCACAGCCTCCTAACTTGATGGTTAGAAAGTCCCAAGACTTGGAGCCCAACCACCCAAATTATATTTATAATACTGTGGTCCTCCTTCCCATCCTACCAAGTTTTAATTATTCTCCATCAACATATCTTTAATTTTTTTTTCTTTCTCTAGGTAAAATTCATTTAATTAAAATGTAGTCATGATAGCAAGAAGTAACTTATTTACCACATCATGATTTAATTCTTTCCCTTTCCTTCCATTCCCTTTTCGAATCTATTAAATACCAAATATCGATCAAACTCATAGATCTATGTTGTCGGCATGCAAAAACCAGTCATATTCATACTCAATTGAACATTAATTAAATATTTTACCTTTTTAGGGGCCATTTAACGGTTGCTGAATGATTTGGTACTGGATAGTTAAGTGATTAGAATGATTAAGAGGCATTTTATGATACAGTACAAAATGACATATGATTGTTTGATATATAATTGTTGAGAATGAGATCAAGATGCTTAATGGTTAAGGGATATGTCCAGGATACAAAACCATATATTCAATGGGTTTTAGAACAAAAGAGTCAGTTCTTTTTACCAAACAAGATTTACCTCTTAACGATTTAAAGGTTGCTTGTCTGCCTTTTAATGGAATTGTTATGAGGTACAAACTCCCTTAATTCTTTAATTAATTATATAAGGTAATGTTGAGTTATTATCTTTCTTGAATACATATTATAGATGCATGTCTATCTATCTATCTATATATATTTATGTGTGTGTATGTTTGGTGTGGTGGGTGTGTGAAAGGGTTTAATTACTTGAGTAGAACCTTTCATGTGCTTTGATGGCGGCTGAGCCTCATTAGGCATTAATTTAATTATTAAAGTTGAATGGAACCAAACCTTGATTAAAGTTATTATATATTATCATCTTTCATTTCATTTCTTGAATATATATAGTTATATATAGTTATATATGTGTGTATATATGATTAAAACGTGGATTAAATAGGGGGGCGTCCTGCAATATTGCATGTCTTGAAATGTTGATGGATCATCCTGGACAGTGGTTTTAACTTATTAGGTAGGAGAGGGCTGAATAAGAAGAGAAGAGGACCACCTAGTTTTCAGGCCATGCTGCTGCTTGATTGCTTTGATTGACAACCATGACACTACTATCTCTCATTTAGAAGGGGGATAAAAAAGCCAACTTGTCCTCTTTTTTCTTTACATCCATCCATTCCATTCCATTCTACTATGTACCCTCTTAACAACATTCCATTTTCATTTATATATATATATATAGTCAAGTTCATTTAAAAACCAAAACATTAGTAAAAACCGTAAAAACTCATGGTTTTTTGGCTTAAATCAACGAAAACTCTTCGTGGAGTTGTTTGATATGATGCAAATGTTTCATATAATTCATTTTTGATGAAATTGTGTCATATTTTGGTGTTTCTTTTATGTAAAATGAAAATGTTTCATATATTTTTTTTTATTCTTATAAAACTGTATCAAGTTTTTTTTTTTAATTCTATGAAACATTGTCATTTTTACAAAAAAGAACACTAAAAAATGAATTATATGAAACATTTGCATCATATTAAACAACTCCACGAAGAGTTTTCGTTGATTTAAGCTATGAAACCATAAGTTTTTATGGTTTTTAAATAAACCTTGACTCTATATAGATGCTCTCAAAATCATCAATCTATCTAGTACAATTTATTAATACATATTATTATGCATAGTACTCGATACATTGTTCAACAAAACATAATTAAACGTATACGCGTATTTGTTAATTAATTACGAGAGTACATATATGTTATATAGGTTTGAAATTTGAATGGTCCCCGAAAAGCATAAAGATGCTTGAATACAGAATTAGAATTCACCATCAAGATGCATGTGTTTTGTCTCATCTTTTAGGTGTTAATACATTCCTCTAAAGGTCCATAGATCTTGAAACCCAGAAAGGCAATGTCTAATATGTGAGAATTACAGAATTTTTTTTATTATTAACTTGCAAAATTTGTAAGGCTAGCTTTTAAGTTAGGCTTTTCAGCTATATATATAGATGAAGAAAAAGTCACTTGTATACTCTACAATTTCAAATATTACATGTTAACAATTAATGTATATATCTATCAATCAATAAAGTTTTGAAAAATGAATTTTGATCTTCTTTAAAAAAGAATTGAAGCAAGTAGGGGCTTTATTAAAGTAACATCGACCCTGCACCTCCCCCCTCCCCCCACAAGAAGAAAATAAATATAGGGAAGTTGATTTCAATTTGGAAATTTGGCCCAAATTTTTCTGGTTGTTAGAACAAAAAATATGCATTTTTGGAGCTCATTTGAAAATTGCATGACTTCTTATCCAAACAATAGGAAACACCACATGTTGAAACCTAAGTTGTCCAGAATTTTAGGTTTGAAATAAAGTTTGTATATATATGACAAATCATAAGTATGTAAATAAGGGAGCCTTTGTATGCATCTTTAAGTTAATTATTGTAAAAAAAATTTAATTTAATATTCAATTTCAATTAAGTGTTAAAATAAATTGATTATGATTTTCTAATTATCTAAACTCAAAATACTCAAATTTGGATAAATTAGAATATTGAGGGTAATGTGAAATTATCTATTAATTTAACTTTGAGCAATTGCTTATTTGATAACTGAATTCTTATTTCTCAAACCACAGGAATCTGCTTTAAAATTAGACATCCCTTCACTTCCATGATGTCAAAACTTGTTTTTGTCAAAAAGTTACTTTTTTTTTTTACTTGCTACAATTTTCATAGTCATAGGAGTGTGTAGAAATGCATTAGTGGTTTGTTTTTTACCATTAGCAAAAAGGAGCATGTCATGTGCAAAAAGAATGATATGCATATACATGAACATAAATTGTTAACAATTTCAATATCATATCACAAAAACCTTAATTGAAAGCCTTGTTTTTAAATATAACATTGTGATCCAAAGTCTCTATCAACATCTATGGAATGGACTATTTCTTGGGCTAAGTTTTGATGTACCATAAACTAAGCCTATATTTTCTTTTGAGATGACTTTTGGAAAACAATTTGGAATTATATGTGTTGTATTTAGAATTGACGTAGGTTTACTAGAAGAGCATCAAATGTTGTACATCATTACAACTTGAATGAATGTTTGCTAAAAACAACTTTACTAATGATATATTTTGGTAACAATTAGAATGATATATGGACCAAAAGGGTTCTGTCTAAAAAAAGATCATTGTCTTCCTTTACACATGTGACCACATACTCTAACTATTGCTTTTACTCTTTCAAACATGCTTGGAAGATTTATTTTCCCTCGAAAAATGTATGTCTTTTGTACGTTATCATTTTTGTATTAGCACTGTTTGATGTATGCCTTAATTTTGTGTTTGTTGGGGTTTAGGTGATGTATCAATCGAGATAACTTGGATACAATAATCTGTATGGAACGACACTTTCATAAAGTAGTATTTTGACTACTCTTTGTACACCCTTAGGATGGTTAAACGAAATTAATTCACTTTGGGAAAATTCAAATATGTGCTCTAGATTCTATGAAAATTTGAGAGTACAAGTACACTGGCTATGTTCTCGTTTAAAATTCAAATATTGCTCTAGATTCTATGAAAATTAGAGAGAGTTTAGAAGTTTACCTTGTGAACATACGTTTATTTTGGATGATAAACGCATGTATACGTACACGTAATTAAAGTTGTTTATTGGTTTTTATGTATGTGTACATGTTACAAATTACTTGTATGCACCCTTACGTGCCTAGCTAACCAAACAAGTAGGGTAGAGTACAAATCCAAACAAGTATGTAGCCTTTCATGAATCCATCAAAATCTACCATATATAATGCAATTAACTAGTAGAGTAGAAGGAATTAAGATTACTAATTCATAACTACAACTACATCCACAACCTTTACGTTCAATTATAAAGAAATAAATCATGGAAAAACATATAAAAACCACCAACAAATATGCTAAAATTTTCCGGTTATATGGTTTAGCTTAAGGTATTGTCACATATGATGATTCTTGAATTTAACCTTAATTAATTATCATGGCATGTTGATGAAAAAGATTAATGGAATAGAAAGCATGAATCATACTTATTATGAGTTTTAGCCTTTATTATTTTTTAGATGTATACCGTGCATGAAAATATAGTATGGGCCCCAATGAAAACATGTTGCTTTGTTGCACATTTACATGATTTCTCACCTTTCGTACTTGATGGATGTTTTCTTATGCATGATTCATGTTTGGCTATAGTAAATGTCATTACACGTCACATATGCTAACTTAAACACCACATCGACTAACTATTCTTAGCGAATGCTCGATCAAGTATTCTTAAATATTGGTCATGATCGCTTAAGCATTGATCGTGTTTAACGTAGGTACTAGCTAGCTAGCCATTCGGGACGGACTAGCTCAAGCATTAATCTTGTATAATTAGGAACCAATCATATTTTGTAAGTGCTAACCATAGTTCTGTAGAAACTTGTGGTACATTTGGCCTTCCTTAGGTACATAGTTTGAGTTAATTAAGTTTTAGGGGTCATTTACCAATTTCTTATCGTGTCAACGCTTACCGACAACAGATTCACCTTCATTCCCTTAGCATGTAACATCATTGGCCATGAAAAAGGATTGTTGGTAAGCATTTTAAACTCAGTAAGTGTTTGTCGTGTAAGAGTCGTTTCCCACAATTACCAGGTGCTTCTTGGCCCTTTTCGTGCTCAATCAATAAGGTAAATTTGATAACGCATATGTAACAACCCATCCCACATAGGTAGAGAGTAGAAGTTGTGACCTTCTTATAAGCCTTAAGTCATAGGTTACCAATAACTTTGACCAAGGTTTTTAGTTGAACTCGAAGTTATTGGGCCAGCCTATAGCTTTGGGGTGTTACAGCATACTCGGTAAACATTTAGTAAATGACCCCTTAAGTTACGAAATTTTAATTAAAATGGAAAAATAACTTCCCTTTTCCCTTTTCATAATAATAAGGTATGGTGGAGTGTTCCACTAGTAATGTCCTTCGGTTTGATAGTGTTGGTCTTTTTCACTAAAAACGTTTTTAACCTTACTCTTAATCATATATAGGCCTTTTTAAGGTTTGACGTTTGACATCTCATTAATTAGTTCAATTATTTTTAAGGTTAGAGTAAAAAGAGGGAATGGAAACAACCATATATATCTCATCAAACATCTTCTATTTCTTGGTCTTTATCAAGTTTTTCTTTGATTTCAACATCAATATTTTCTTTTTGTAATTTCTTTGCAATATTTCACATGGAAGTTGATGATGAATAGAAGCTCAAGTTCGAATATATCAACAATAAGGCAATGCTAAATCATTTCATATTAATTGTTTGTTCCAATTTTTAAGTTGTAGCTAGAAGTATAAAATTTTATATGGGAAAACATTTGAGAACCACAAACACATAAAGGTTGAGAACCTGAAAACCATATTAGATTGTGAAATAATGCATAGAAAAATATAATATTGTATCACAATGTGAAACAACTATGAATTATGGTTCTCATTCGATGACGTTCATTTACTAGAGTTGAGTTTCAATGAGAAATTGAGTTATTGTGAAAATGGTAAGAAGGAATTTCCACCATCAGATACATATTAGAAAGAGATACACCCGGATCCATTCCCTATCTAACATATATAATTCATCAGATGATGACGTTATGATCAAAGGGTTTTACCACTAGGACAAAAGGAATCCCTTGTGTCCAAGGCTCCACCCTTAATCTTTATTGACCAAGTCATCAGACTCAACCTCGAGTCAAATGTCTGTCCTCAGTCTATATCTCTTTCAGTATAGTACCCTCAGCCATACGGCTAATGCTGGAACCCGGGCCCATAAATCCGGACCCAACATCCCCCATCCCCCATCCCCCAACATAAGTCGTATGCCCATACCTCTTTCAGTATAATACCCGCACATAATGCATGAAAGGGGATTTGAACTCGAGACCTTGCTCTGATACCAAGGGTTATGATCAAAGGGTTTAAACCACTAGGACAAGAGGAATCCCTTGTGTCCAAGGCCCCACCCTTAATCTTTACTGACCAAGTCCTCGACCTCAACATCAAACTCTATATATATATCGAACTTTCATTGTGTGTGTAATGAAAAAAAAAATGATGATCTTGACATATTTTAATATTTTGATTTTTATTGAATTACCATTGTAACGTTGTAATCTTTAGCGAGATTATATTAAAAAGATTCGATTTTTACCATGTTTACTTTCATCTTTCAATCCAATTCCAAAATCTAAACTCTTCAAAGTATTGTTATTCGAAAGTAGAAACAAGTAAAATTTCAACTTAATTGATTGTAATCAAGAATACTTAACATGTATAACACTCGTGTGAATCAGAATAACATATATGTATAACCGTTTAATTTAATCATCATCTCTAGCTTAGAGAAGATTGACACCCAACTTACTTGTTCTATATATATACTTGGGTTGGTTTGAGTTAGTTGATAAAATTAAAACTTGTTGGGCCTCCACTAGGTAGGATGTATCATATTGAGTGCAATGTTTTCCTTTATTTAGATGATACTAATTATTTTGGTCACATGATATGTTGTTTTGTTCAATAAGTGGAAATGATCTTGGAAACACGTTAAGTTGATCATTTATATTTTGGTATTGTATAATTTGGTTTATTCTCAATATCTCTCTCTCAAAAGAACAAGCTACAAGTGTAGTAGCTTAACCTTTTCTGGTAGGAAAAAAAAAAAGAACACACACTTTGGTATATAAACATTTTCATTTTCAACACATTTCTATCATATCTTGCATACATTTGTGAGAGTTTTGCAAATCAAGATCAATATGTAAGTGGGTTTAAAGGTGTTCCTTTCAACACGTTTCGAGCGGCAAACGACATCCAGTCCTTGGTGTTTTCTTGGTATTGTAACAGCACTAGCTTTGGTAAAGCTAAATCTTGGCTGGACTGGTCTTGTAATCCATGGTCGCTATGATCTTTCTTTTTCCCAGGCTAGCGCCTTGCTAGTCCCCGCCTTCTGTTAATAAATCCGCTGTTCGAAAGAAAAATATGTAAGTGGGTTTGAACAACTTATTAGAAGCAACAAGATTATTCTTCCCATATCAATCATTTCAACATGAATGCACTTCTTTCCCCTAAGTTGCAGGAAGGTAAATCTTTCTTCTCTGTTGATCTTTCTATTTTACAAGTTTTATTAATGGCCAAAACTAACCAATAAAACATTTGGTTAGTCTAATGGTGATCTCCAAATCCTACACAAAGTTCATTTCACTTATTGTAGACAGACAGAATCACATGTCTATGATGGATCCTAAACCCATTGCTACATGCATCCCATATATGATATATATAATATCTATATCTTATGCATACTCTTGTAGGTTTCAAACCAATATTTAGCCTCTAGCTTCAGAAAATTGGTTCCTAATTTAAGAAATATCCATATAATTAATAGGGAATATGCTAAAGTTGCCTAACAAAGTTTAACTAATTATTAATTATAACAAACTCATGCCAATAGATAAATTTAAATGATAAAATAAACAGTAATTAAATGAGTGACAAGTTGAGAAACATATATGTATATATTATATAAGGGGTGGGTTCAAATGTGAACCACTTTTTGGTTGTGAACGTGAGGACAATCGAGAGCGCGACACGTGGCAGATGACTAGGCGCCACGTCAAGTTCACGGCGGATGACTAGGCGCGATTCATGGGGAGGGCATTGATTTAAAGAGGGGGGACCACACTCAAAGCCGACGTGGCGCCTAGTCGTCCTCCACGTGTCGCGCTCTTGGTTGTCCTCACGTTCACAACCAAAAAGTGGTTCACATTTGAACTTTCCTCTATATATATATATATATAATATGTGTGTGTGTCTATGTGTCTGTGTGAGTCCAAACGGTTTTATACATTTCTTTTTGTTATAAGTTATGTATGTATGATAAAGACATGAATAAGCAACTAATTAAGTTTGGTTTTCTAAACTTAATGTATAGATGATAGAAAACTAATTAATTAGTATACATATACAATTGCATGCATTTATCATGTGGGCAGCATTAATTAAAATTAATTAAATCAAGTTATATGGACGTTGTTAGGCTCTCACTATCACTATGACATTAACCAATTACTCACCATGAATGCTAATAGGATAAGAGTCAATTATCACTTTCACTTTCAGTTTCACTTCGTGTAAAGACACATGGTCTTTGCTATTGTGTTCACTAGCTCGTAACATTGATTAACTCATTCGATACGATCACAATTTCATTTATTCTTAAAGTCAATGATACACTACTAAAAAGAGGGGCTTTCTGTCAATGGTTTCCATCGCTGATCCGTACTTGAAGCTAGGTCTGTCGTTGATCATTCTGTGGATGATGCTTATCAGTGACGGATCAGCGACAAACTGGATTCAGCAACGGTTAGTCATCAACGACGGATCAGCGACATAAGCCTTTAGCGATAGGTCAGTGACAGATAAGTATTAGTGACGGATTCTTATTTAATTTTATTTTATTTTGAAAAAAGTATATGTTTGGTCCTTCTGGTTTACACTTAATTGCACTATTGGTCCCTATTTTGAAATAAATATGAGTTTGGTTCATGTGGTTTATAATTTCACACTCCTTTGGACCAAAGGAGTATGAAATTGTAAACCACATACATGGACCAAATCCATAATTATTTTAAAATAAAGACCAACAGTGCAATTAAGTGTAAACCATAGAGACTAAATATGTAATTTACTTTTTTTTAAACCAAATTTAATGAAGATACTATGCATTAGAGTTAAGATTGCACTTTAATAATCAATTATAATAAATATAGTAAATAAATGATTTAGATTAGCATTGCATTCCGTTGTAATTTTTAATGGATTAAAAAATAAACTATCCTATTAACTAGGTTGTACATATATATTATATATATATATATATAGAGAGGAAAGTTCAAATGTGAACCACTTTTTGGTTGTGAACCTGAGGACAACCGAGAGCGCGACACGTGGCGGCTTTGCGTGTGGTCCCCCTCTTTAATTCAATGCCCTCCCATGAATCGCGCCTAGTCATCCGCCGTGGATTTGACGTGGCGCCTAGTCATCCGCCACGTGTCGCGCTCTCGGTTGTCCTCACGTTCACAACCAAAAAGTGGTTCACATTTGAACCCACCCCTATATATATATATATATATATATGTATAGTAAATATTAGAAACATAATAAATTACAATAAGTATTTGAGAGTTGTGACGAGTAATAATTGTTCAAATTTGATCATGTGTTATATGAATTGAGTTATAATTAGTGATCATTAACTCCATATAAGGCAGGCTATTTATGGATTTAAGTAGATTCTAAATGAGTTATAATGTTGAGTTATAATGACATATTAAAACCCATTAAATAAAATCATAAAAGTGATTTTATATCTTGTCTCCTCATTAAAGTATTAGATTATTTGGAAAAAAGTTTAGAAAAAACGAACAAAATATCTCATTTTAAATGATTAAGTCATTTGATTAAGTTTTAGAAAATACAGAACCATTAAACTTTCTCATTTTAAATGATAAAGTCCGTAAATTATACTTTTTAATGCAAAACACATTAAAGTTTCTGACTTTAAATGATTAAGTTTTTAAACATTTACTTTGAATAAATAAACCATCAAACTTTTAAAAATTGGTTACTCACGTTCTTTTAACAAAAATAAAAATTTTATGTAAGCAATTGTAATTAAAAAAAATTATACTACAAGTAAAACTAAATCAACTTAGATCCTAAAATTATTTTTTTGAATGAAAAATCATTAAATTTTTTATTTTGAATGATTAAATTCTTGAAAGTTCAGGAATTGGTTATAAGTTAAAAAAAATACAATAAAAAATTTATAGAAGTTCAATCCTTTTTTTATTGAAAATTTTGTTATGGAACTTAATCGTTCGAATAAAAAAAGAATAATAGGTTTTTGTTGGGCTTTGTTCAGAGTTCCAGCTTAAATCTACAAAACAAAATTTGTTGTTTTGTTAGTATTATCATTTTCATAGAGATGCTAAATATTTGTTATGCTCATAAACAATAAGACCAAGCTAGTTAGCATTTCGAGAAGTGGACCATAATAGTATTACAATTAAGAATTAGACCAAACATCATTTTGTATCGAGACATGTATCAAGGCTATGCATGTTTGGCAAGCGTAGCTTATAAGCTAGTGATAAGCTAGCTTCCTGGTACATGTTTGTATGGACTAGCTTATAAGCTAGCTTATAAGCTACTTATCAGCTAGCTCAGCTAGCTTCCTGGTACATGTTTGTATGGACTAGCTTATAAGCTAGCTTATCAGCTAGCTATGCTTGCCAAACAAAGCCCAAATCATGTGTTTAATTTAATTGGTACGTACGTGGGCACCCACAAATACATGTATATCTAATGGGAGAAATATAATTTCTCTATCTAATGGTGTTAATTATTCGAAATAAGATAACGAGACTCACAGCTTATCAAGAAAGTTATACAAGACTTTTGATAGTAGCTTAATGATATAAAAAAGATTTTTTTTTTATCAAAAGAGTGTTAGCCTAGTGGTAAGGCTTTGGGCACTACATAGTGGTGAACCCGAGTTTGAGCCCTGGGGGACGCATTTTGTAGGTACGGGGGCTTCGACCTCGGGCTGCATGCTTTAACAGTCGGGCTTCGGCCCATAATTGCCGAGGATTAGTCTGGACCTAATGTGGTCCGGGATACCTCTTCCAAAAAAGGACTTTTATTCAAGAAGTTTCTAGGCATATTATGCAAAAAGAATAAGTCTTTTTCAAATCTGTCCCTCCAAGCAAAAACTTTCACAATCTATATAAAGATAGGTTAATCCACACAGTGATCTTTATTCATACAGTATTTAATAGAAAACCAACCAAACAACCATTTAATCATATACACTAAAAACAAAGACCCCTTTATCTTTGGCCTTAAGAGTCCCAAACATATCACATGTAAACCAATGAAAACATTTCTTGCATATTATCACTTTATCAAAAACCTTTAGTACACACAATATTATGTGAAAATGAAACATAAATATATGAATGTAGAGGAAGGTTCATGCGAGAAGCATATCAATGTAAGAAAACGTAAGAAACAATTTCAGTCACTCATCTTCGGTTACGGTGGACGTGATCACGGAAGATTGACACGATTCATGAGAGGATTGACACGATTCATAAGAGATTATACCCCAAATCGAAGATTAAACACGTTCGTGGCCTGATACCTTCTAACCACCGATTTCTCCCTGATTACTTGATCTTATTTATAATTGTTTTGTGGTTTTAGTTCGTACCATTGAGATCAATAGCTCTATTGAATGAATTTGAGAAAAGCCTTAGATTTTGGCTGTCAATTGGAGGCATTTGTGTTTCAATTGGAAGCTTGAAGCCCAATTTGGGTTTTTGGGTAATCATCTTCCTTTTTTTTTTTCCAACTTTAACTTTAACTTTTTGCCCCTTGAGTTTTTATTTGTTTCATTTTGATCCTCATGCAGTTATGTTTTATCAACTCTCGTACACTGTATAAATGCAAATTTCGTTTATATCCTTGCAATTTTTGAACTTCATTAATTATGTATATATTTTTTTAAGCTTTGACACTATATTTATATCCTTACAAAACCTATAAAATTACATAAATGTCCTAACACTTAGTTAAATGATAATAATTAATCTATTTAAAAGCTATAAAACATTATCTTAAATTGATTTGTTACTATTAAAAAACTAAAAAAGTTATTAGCTTTAATAATTAAACGAAAACCGAGGAACATCCTCGTAGCCCTCCATTTGGACTGTATGCACTTGTGAATTTTGTCGAGGTTCTTATTTTATTGAGTTGAGTATGTGATAATGATATAACATAAAAAAATGAGATTTTAGAAAGTTCCACCATTTTAGATGCATAAATCTTAATAATTATTAAACTTTCACTGATAGTTTAAGTTATATTTAAAATTATTTTGTATGATTGTTGATTTGGGTTGGGAGTGACAAGGTAAGAGTGCAAAAGTTCCCTTTTTTGAATTAATTGTCATCTACGGTGTGGACGCATCTTAAGATGTGGTCATCGATGGCACAAATTTAAGTAGATACAGATTTTGTATCATTTGCAACATAAGTGATCATAAGTCCCTTAAAAGTGGGAAGAGTCGTTATATATAAAATAAACGTGCTCCGTTATATGGGTAGACATTAGCATTTCTCAAATAGATATGCTACATACTAATCATCTCGATTTTAAGACTGATCAAGATTTTCTTCATTAAATGACAAAAAATTGAACTTGATGAAGAAGGATCAAGTTTTTCTTCATGCACTTGTTACATTTTCTTTAGTTGAATTTTAAATCAACAATTTAAACAAAATCAAACTACTTCCACTTAGAGATGGCCACAATGAATCCGGTCCGAGACCCGGACCGATTGGGACCGGACCGACCCATGACCGTTTCTCATAACCGGGTCATATAAAGCATAACTCAGACTAATAAACCTTAAACAGTCCTTCGTATTTGGGTCGGGACCGTGATCAGTTACACCGGCACCGGTTACGGGATCACTGTTTTAGGACCCCCGAGGCCCCGACCAATACGCCTTAACCCGAGACCGATTTTTGACGATGTCTACTTGCACTCTTCTTGTCTGGATTTTTTGGAGATGAGAAGTTAGTACACAAAGCTTTATTTATATGCTTTAGCAAAATTTTGAATAATTTTGGTGATTATTGTATTTCTAATTTCTCAATACATGATTTAACCACAAAATGATTTTGTTAATGTATGTAGCAGACGTAGAGGCTGGCTATTCTAGCCAATAAAGCAACGAAGCCAATTTTTAATATTCTATTTTTAAGTAGATTTTTCATATTTATAATTTATCCATGGATCCATTAAACTAAAACAAGGCCCAAATAGACCAAATAATTAAATCAATGGCCTATAGGAAATGGCCTAAAGGCTAAAAGACGGGCTTCTTAAGATTATATTTTTCATTTCTTCTTAGGCTTTTTATTTTTAAGAAAATATATATTTCATTTTTCGTATTAAACTCAAATAACGAAATTGATACCACGTAAAGTGGGATGTGGAGTTTTTTTTTTTTTTTTTTTTTTCCAAAAGTGTGTCCGGGCCAAAGGCTAATTAACCCCTGATAATTTTAAGGGTTAAACATGACCCCAATTAAATGTTTCCAGGCATGCACATGGGAAGGCTCGAACTCGGTAAGGGCGCTATGAACTTCCAGAGCGACAACCAATCCACCACAGCACTGTTGACATGGGATATGAAGTTTGAAGAGGGTAATTAAGATGTATATGGGCTTTCTTTTATCTCAAAAATTGAAAATGTTATTTTTATAAGCACTGGACTTGCAATGTCCATTTTCAAAAGCAACTACTAAAATAAATTAAAAAACAAGACGTATTTTTAAAGTAAGATATTACTAATTCACTACTACCACACGCTTATCCTAACAAGTCTAGGCACATTATCAAACCCCATAAACTTAATAGATTAAGGGGTTGCTTATCAAACCGTTGTCGGATAAGCACATATAGGATGTCACTCATATTATTTGGTAGGTATGGTAAGAATCAAGAATTTTGCTAGTACGAAGAATTACAAAGACTAAAGATCTTACATGGTAAGTGAGAGAAAAGATTTAGCTCATTAAGATCTTACCAGATAAAGACGTTTTGTTTACCAACAATCAATCGTAATGGTCGAAAATCTTTCCTAAAAGGGAGTGCTAACTTCATTTTAGGAAATGAAAATGAAAACGGAAATGCGGGAGAATGGGAACGAAAATGCACATTGTATTGATGATGCTTGATTAACCCAATATAATCAATATAAAATTATTGCATATTAAAAAAATATTTTTCTTCAACTTAAAAATACAAAAAGTATTCTATAAAGTAGTGTTTTCAGCCACAATTGGGTTTTTTGCTTTTCCAAAAATATATATTGCTACGTTCAATGAGTGTAACAAGTGATTAGTGATATCCTTTATAACTTACTCATATGATTATATTTATACACAAAATTAGAATGTCACTTTTTGACCCAAAGATTTTATATTATTTCTTGGCTTCTGTATTATGATTAATTATGTTTTACCCTTATATACAGGGCCGGTAGTTATTTATTAGGGTTAATTACATGGGTATGTATCGAACTTGTCACGTTTTATCATTGTATGTACTCAACTTATAAACTTACCATTGTATGTATCGAACTTTCTAAAATTGTCATTGTATGTATCCAACTTTATCAAAACCTCAAGTTCGATACACTTTCGTGACAAGTAGAATACATTCAGTGATAGGTTTTGATAAAGTTGGATACATACAATGGCAAGTCTAGCAAGTTCGATACATACAATGATAAGTTTATAAGTTGAGTACATATAATGATAAAACGTGACAAGTTCGATACATACCCATGTAATTAACCTTATTTATTAATGTCAAGTATTGGATCTTAAAAAAGTCAATTTAAGGTTTACGTAAACTTTTATCAACTAAAGACCATATCCTTTGAAAAACGAACGACAAAAGAAAAGACAATAAGGACATGTGAATTTGGAGACTCAGAAAACCCCTGTCTATAGGGTAAAAAACGCGGACCATTGTTTAGCTCGTCGGTGCACCAGTGAAAAAGTGACGTCAATTAAGGATGCCGTCCTTGGTTACAAAAAAATTGACAAATTACAATAGGAAAAACAGTAGAATCATAAGAATCTTCGTGCGTCATGAGTTTAATCTAAATGTTGAGAGTTTGAACTAAACAGGTCGTGAGTTTTTTGAGAGTTTAAAGAGGATTTCTAATAAACCGCCGTGTATGTGAATGCATTTTTTTCTTGGGGTTAATTTTTGCTTAGTTTTATAGGAGATGCTTGTCGATAGTCCTTGTTTGTGAGCTATAACGGTCGCAATGGTCATACGTAGCTTTAATCTTGATCCGTCAGTTTTGCTTTTCTTATTAACGTTAGAGATCATGTATTTAAACAGTATAACTAATCGTTAGTCATTAGTTATAACAGTTGTTGTTGCGAGATTACCCGCGACAATCCGATGAATAACGTAATCGAGCAGTCTATCGTTCTCGGTCGTTAGCTAAGACCGTCGTTCGTCGTGTATCGGTGTTGACCTGTTGTTCAATCGCCGGTACCTATCTCACGACCTATGTCAAAAGTGACGACGAGTATCGTAGATTCATGTGGTTGCCGGAACCTTATCTTAATATAAGATTTACCGTGATAGTTCTTGTTACCATTTTTGTTGTCGATCATGACTTACGAAATTTAAACAAAACACTTTTCATGATTGTAATTTAAGCATATGTTGATATGTGGAATTTGCAACTTTCTACAATTGGTGACAATTGGCACTATCTTTATAGATATGGATAATTGCAATGAGTTGGATGCCATGAAAGGCAAAGGTAAGTGGTTTGGATTTATGACATGCAGACGGGTGTATTAAAATATGACGTTTAATCAAAGGAGCTCTAAACAATAAGTAACATATATAAAAAGATATATATATATATATATATAGGGGTGGATTTAAATGAGAACGACATCAATTTTAAGGAATAGGAGAACGAATCTCATTCATCCATTTTTCTCTTCAAATACAACACGCACACCACCTCTGTCACCACCACTTCCGCGAACAGCACCATCACCTCCGCCACCACCAGCAGCACCACCACCATCGCCACCTCTGCCACCACCAGCAACACAACCACCACCACCACCAACACCACCTCCACCACCACCACCACCACCACCCACACCACCTCAGCACCATGGGATTTGAGTTTGAAGTGGAAAATGAGCGGTTGAGAATGGTTCTCTTATTCTTTTAAATAGATATCATTTTCGAAATATCTTTCCTCAAAAGATACCGATACACTTGTTCTCTTTTGTTATTCAACTTTGAATTGAGCCCGTTACATTCAAAATGGTATCAACTAATGATGTTTTAAAATACCATCAAATTAAATATTTAACAAGTTCTATTTCTTGGTCTAGCTGCAACAAATTTTAAACTAAAGCTGAAATAATGAAAATGGAAAAAGTTTTAAAAACCCAATAATTTATTCAGCTTTAAATAATTAAGTTTTCAAACTATTGTTTAAATATGAAAGCAATTAAATTATTTCATTTTAAATGATGAAGTCTGTAAACTATCGTTATTATTAAAAAATCATTAAATTTTTTAATTATAAATAAATAAATCACTAAATTTTAAATTTTTGTTATTTACATTCTTTTAACAAAAATACAAAAAAAAATTGTAGCCAACTAAGAAAGCTTTAAAATAAAAATATAACTAAATCAGTTGAAATTAAAAAATATATATATAAGTAGTAAATTTCTATTATTTTGACAAATAATTTAATTATAAAAATATTTAGGGGCTTAATTATTTAAAATGAGGAAATTAAACTTTTTTATCATTTAAAAGATTAATTTATCGACTTGATCATTGAAACTTAGACAGTTGAATGATTCTTTATTCAAAAAAATACTTTGAACATTTAATCACTCGAAAATGGAATAATTTGTTGAATTTTTCTAACGATTTCCAAAAAAAAGACAAGAAAAATAAAGGTTTACATTACATCAAATTTCAAATTAGCAAAGGTACAACCTCTAACATCAAAAATAATGAACTAACTTATATTATGTGTATGCTAATTTCGTAGCAAATTGAGATTATTTAAGACTGTGTTTGACAAACTAGTTGATAAGTTGGGCGGTAGCTGATAAGCTAGATGCTAATTAATAAGTTAGCCAGTAGTTAATAAGCTAGTTTATAAATAGATTATGTTTGATAAAAACCATCTTATGAATATGTAAAATAACGAAAAATTGTATCTTCGAATATAATAATTAATATTAATACGACAATAATTGGAAAAAACTATAAAAGACTTAAAACCTATTTTAACTAGCATTTTAATAAGTTAGCTTATGTTCCATCTAAACATATACTAATTTATAAAATATCTTATTTTTGTCAAATATAACCTAACTTATTAAGCGCAACTAATTAAAGACAATATATATTTATTTATATAATATACTCATAAAGAAATGACATTAAATGAAATTAGAAAGCCTCACATCAAAGTTCTCTTTATATAATTATTTGATCGTGATAAGATCTCCTTTTTTAAAGTTTAAAAGCATGCCTTTACGATTATAAAATTACAAAAGAAAAAGTCCAAACTTTATATTAGGGGTGAGCATTAGACCCGGAAAAACCGGCCCGAACCGGAACCGAACCGGACCGGCACCGGAACCGGAACCGGTATTACCTATGCGGTCCGGTTCTCGGTTCTTACAATCGGCCATTTTCGGTTCCGGTTCCAAACCGGGTTCGGTTCCAAATATGTGGGTAAAAAACCGGGACCGGACCGGATGTTTATGAGACGTTTAATATACTTATTGTAATTTAAAAATAATTTAATTCTAACTATATTATTAAGTCCGACAAAAAACATGCACTTAAAAAAACCCTCGCTATTAAAAAATCATCAGAAAAAAATCGACCATCACAATACTAACTATATAAATAGTTATTATTCTCGTATAAATTTCTCATATATATATATCCAACAAAAAACGGCGATCAAAAACTATTGACCATCACGATACTAACTATATATATATATATATAAATAGTTATTGTTCTCATATATATATATATAGCCATAAAAAACGGTGATAAAAAACCATCGACTATCACGATACTAACTATATAAATAGTTATTGTTCTCGTATAAAAACTCTCATATATATATATATATATGTTTTATATTTCATTATAGTCGACTAGTTGTATATTTAAATAAGTAAAATAATAAATATGAAATAATAAAATATGTTTTTGACCGAAGAAGAAATTATCACACTATATATTTTATTTACACGGTTCCAACCGGGTTTTTGACCGGAAAAACCGGGACCGAAACCGGGACCGGAACCGGAACCGGTATTACTTATACGGTCCGGTTTTCGGTCCTAAGAATCGGCCGTTTCCGGTTCCGGTCCCAAACCGGGTTCAGGCCGGTTCGGTCCGGTTCGGGCCTAATGCTCACCCCTACTTTATATTCTTTAGTTTTTCTTTAGTTTTCGGTTTTAAAATTACACTACGGTAACAATCAATATAGAATCAAAAAAGGATAAGTTGTTATTAATCACAAAACCCTTTAAATAAAGATAGGTTATAAGTAGATAATTATAAAATACACAATTCTTGTTTATTGTTTAACTATAATATATCTATTTTTATCTTACAATGACACATTTATCTTTTAACATACACTTAATGTTTTGATCATTTTATTTCAAAAATGTCACCAGGAGCCACTTTTTCACTTCTTAAAAATCAAGAATCAACTATTTTTAGTTAAAAATATCTCCTACAACATTTACCATGCATATTTCATCAAGTTGTTCACCATGGATGCTCTGAAAAATTAACAGCATCCATACAATAGAGGTTCTTCCTGAGATTCTTATTGGGTTTTTTTACAAAAACCTTCACTGTAAGAGGTTTTTGTCCAGTCATGGGTTCTTATTAAAACCTAGGTGCTTGAACAAGAATCCGGGTTCTTGTAACAGTTTCCTTTTCTATTGTATAATAATTTACATAAACAAAAGTAATAATATAAATAAGAAAATAGAGGTAAAGTTTTTGTAAGAATCTTTATTGTAGAGTTTTAAGTAGATTCTTAGTTTGTTGAGATAGCAATGATGGTAACTATAGTTTTTAAAGGTTCCACCATTGTGGATGCTCTAACTTTTACATTCCTAAAATATTTAAAAGTAAAAATAATAAATTCACCTTCCAACTATTTCCTACTTATAACCTAGCTTTTACGTTCCTAAAATATTTAAAAGGAAAAATAATTATTCTAACCAAAAATAAATAATAAATTTACATTTTAACCATTTTTTCCTCAAAATTAAACAACCTAACCATTTTCTCCACCACCAACCTCCACCAATGGTTGATCCAAGTTTTCGACCACCTCCGCCAATAACAAGGGTGGGTAAATATTGTAAATTTCATTGGCCCCTCGATGTATATATTTATTAGGTTGATTTAATGACTTTAATGCATATATTCATTTCCAACATAGACCCCTCATCCAAAATAATGGCATTGTTTGGTAAAAATAAGGTAGCTTAGAGCATCTCCAATGCTAGGTTCTTATAAGCAAAAAGTGCAATGGCTTGTAAGAACTACCATTGTGGAGAGTTCTTATAAGAACTCATTTGCTTCTAGCTTCTTATTTAAGAACTTTGGTTCTTACCTTGATTTTGGTGTGAAATGACATATTTGCTAGTTTTTTATTATTTTTTTTGACTTTTTAAATATTAATATCATATATAAATGATAATTATTTAAGTTGCAAAAATACATAGGACCCACCAAAGAAGGTTCTTATAAGAACTAGCATTGTAGAGTTTTATACAAGTTTTTGTTTTGATGAGTTGGAATAGAGGTGGCAACAAAAAGTACAAAAATGAGGTTCTTGTAAGAACCTCCATTGGAGATGCTCTTATAAGTTAACTTATAAGTCAGCTTATAAGTCAAGTACATGTTTGGATGGACCATAAGTTAACTTATAAGAGCATCTCCAATGCTAGGTTCTTACAAGCAAAAAGTGCAATGGCTTGTAAGAACTACCATTGTGGAGAGTTCTTATAAGAACCCATTTGCTTCTAGGTTCTTATTTAAGAACCTTGGTTCTTATCTTGATTTTTGGTATGAGATGACATATTATATATTTTTTCTTCACTTTAATATTATTAATATAATACATAGGACCCACATAAAAGAGTTCTTATAAGAACTACCATTGTAGCATTTTTCATAAGTTCTTCACTTGATGAGGTAGAGATGATATGGCAATAAAAAGTGCAAAAAAGAGGTTCTTATTTAAGAACCTTGGTTCTTATCTTGATTTTTGGTATGAGATGACATATTATTATTTTTTCTTTTGTTTTTCTTCACTTTAATATTATTAATGTAACACCCCCCTCCCGAGACGGAAAGGGGAGGTCACTATCAAACTTATACCAACCATTAACCAAAAACAAACTGAGCACTACAGTCCATAATTACAAACAATAACCATCAAAGATGACCGTTATCACCAACGATACAAATTCTGATCTTCTAATACATTATTTACAACGATAAAAAAAACCTACACAAGCCTAATTTTGAACCTCTTAAGGATGGCGAATCTTCAGATCACATACTCCTTAACTTCTCTTCAAAAACCTGCCGCGAAGAAAGAAATGCGGCTGAGCCAAACGCTCAGTGGGCGGATACAAACTAATAACAAGCACAATTTTTAAGGTCTCGTGAGATCTAGCACGAGTAAGAGACACATCTCATATGAAGTAAACATAACTTACCGAGACACCCACAAAAGGAAACGAAACAAAACAAAGAGAAATTGAACCAATAACCCAATATAGATGTCAAATCAAAATTCGAAACAACATAATAATATCCAAACTTACTATATCAAAATTAGTGAATCTTGTCAAAAACGTAAGCCATCACATAAGGCATAACATTAATTAAATACTAACGAATCTGAAAAGCTTAAATCAAACTTATATCATATGATCGCACATCAAGTATCAAATATCAAAATCATCACATCATATCACAAATATCGAGCTCGAACGCATACACTTGCATATCATCCGACGTGACAAGTGCCAGACATCTGGCCAGAAAGGCCCGTACGTTGGCATACACATCCAACTGTACTAGTTGTGAGATGGCGGTGTTGGGCACACACCGACACTCACCTTACAAATTCTAGGGTCGACCCATACGCCTCCTTACCGGTCACACAAATAGCTCCCACATGAGCACAAATACAAAAAGGAGACGCCGTGGACTGATCACACCGCCACGGGAGGTGTCACGCCATCGGTGCCACAATGACGTGCCTATGGTACCCCCATAGGTGGTTAGCAAAACACATAAATCTCGAAAGCATATCACAACTCATGTGATCACATCAAATGGATAACTATCCATACAAATTATAAAACGAATAACACATATGAACCAAATCCCTTAAAATGTTCATAAATTCGTAGTCACTTAATCAAACGGATTACAAACCGAAAAGAGTTTAAAATGATCAAATATCGTAAACTATTAACATAAATTCAGATACAAACAAACACTATATTTACAAGGAAAACGCATAACGAATCAAATCCAAACGAAAACGATAAACACGACTTTTAAAAATCGAGACGTACGATTTTCAGCATTTAACACGTTTAGAGATCAAACAGTTTAACATATTTACAATGGTTTTTAGAAAAACATATCTAAACAAAAGTTTTAGATCAACGTCTTACGATTCCAACGAATCAAGAACGGACTGAATCGAGTTTAAAATGAATCCGATATGAATTTTTGAAAACGGTTGCGCTGTTTTCGTCTAAAACGAGACCAGTTTCGGAAAACGTAGATTTTAGACGCTTTAACATAAAAATCACAGATTTATCGTGTGACAGTAATTCGAAGTAGACGTTTTGGGGTTTTTAAAACGTATCGTATGCGTAAATCCGATAAACGAGTGACGAGTTATGATTTTTACAAGTAAGACATAATTTTCAGAAAATATTTTGGCAGCTTTACAATTATAATAAGATGTTTCTAAATATAAAATCAAAGAAGGCGTCTAACCGAACAATCAACTAAATGAATGGACGAGAAATTTAATAAACATAAACACAATAAAGCACATTAGGCACGAACGAATAGATAGAATGACACGAATGAAAACACAAGGAGTCCGTACACGTATCAAATAAACGCAAACGGAATTTAGCAATCGCATGTACATATCAAAGAAATAAGGAATCCGTACCTTAGCCTCTAAAAATCGCCAATAAATCTCCATAGATTTGTCAACAAGTCACGATCAAGACCTTATACGTGAATCCAACTTTAAGCATTAACATCTCGACCAAAACTTAATTATCGAACCTAGCTCCATCCCACGATATTTATGGTTGAAATCCCAAAAGCTTACAATAATGAATCCCTTTTATTATTATTTTTCTTTTTTTTTTCAACGGCTCAAAGATCATCTCCAAGGGAATAAAGGTAAAACCCTAATTGAAATAAAGGAGATAAAACTAATTAAGAAAAACTAAAATTTTGGAAACAAAATGCATAAGAAGAAGTCAGCCGCCGATTTACATGTGCTGGAGGTTAACACACAATCTTCAAGTTTGGCTTAATGACAAAAATGATCCCTATGACTTATAAGATTTCCAAATTCTAAACAAAACAATAATTAAAATCTACCACTCTAAAATATCACAAAAGGCGTCCATCCATGCTTGGGTTATCCAAATTCCATAACTTAAAAGAATTTGCTTATTGACATCTCTAGTCCCTATATTTTAAAAGAGTTCCCAACTTAAATAAATACACTTGCTTAAATACTTCTAAAAAAAATACGGGATATTACAATTAATATAATATTATTAATGTAATATGGGACCCACATAAAGGGTTCTTACAAGAACTACTATTGTAGCATTTTTAATAAGTTTTTCACTTGATGAGGTGGAGATGATGTAGCAATAAAAAAGTGCAAAAAGAAGGTTCTTATAAGAACCTCCATTAGAGATGCTCTAAGCTGACTTATAAGCTAGCTTTTTGAAAAGCTACTCCTACTAGCGTTTAAGTGACTTATGGAACTTTTTATTTTTTTATTCCAAATATACCCTTCTACTTTTTATATTATCAATTTTTAAACATGCTTTTTTTATCATTTTACAGTCATAAGCTACCTTATCAGCTAGTTTTTGTCAAACGTAACTTATTCATCAGCTACCTTATCAGTCACCAGCTACTTTATCAGTCATAAGCTACCTTATCAGTCGTAAGTTAACTTATCAGCTAGTTTGCCAAACATAGCCAATATATATTAAAAAAAAATTAACCATTTAAAAATATGTTTCTAGTTATTTTCTTCCTAAAATTATTGAAATAGCCATGAATTCCTCAAATAGCGATCACCTTTCTCGGACTGAATTTTGAAACTGTGCTAAAATGAAATCCGCCAATAGCGAATTTCTTTAAAATTTTGCAATTTTGGTCCCTGAATGTATTGCACATTCGGCACTTATACAAAAAATTTTACAAAAAATATAAAGAATTCTTGCTATTAGCGGATTTCATTTTTATCAGAGTTCCAAATTTTGCCTGGAAAAGGGTGATGCGCATGGGGAGTTCATAGCTCTTTATTATTGGCGAGTTCATAGCTCTTTATTATTGGCGGAGATTTGGTGACGTAAAAAATGATTATAAAGCTTTATTGAGATTTTTTAACTTGTTGAGGTAACAATAATAAAATAGAAAGAAAAACAACGCTTTTAGTTTATTAATTTTAGGAAGAAAATGATTAATTTATTAATTTTAAGAAGAAAATGATTAAAAGGTGAATTCATTGTTTATTTTGTATTAAAACGATTAATTTCCCTATTTAAAATCCTTAAGTGAATATCCCTCTATGATTTGTTCAATGTCATAAATTAGATTCCTAATGTCTACATCACATTTTTGACCCAACACCAATGTCAATTCAAAAACACAAATTCCATAACCTTTGGAGGACCTGACTTTCTTAGGCCATCCACTGCCGACCCGGGTAGCAATGGGTATGTTGAACCCGTCGGGTTCCATCGGCAACACCACCGTGGACCCTTTGTGACGTTGATTTGGCAGTTGGGTTCATTAGGTTCATTGGGTTGGTAGTGGATGGCCTTGTTGCAAGTGGGAACTTTTAATTCATTCATATACTTTAACCAATATCTTATATCTATACCCAATTCATATAAGTCACTCATCATCTTGTTTGCTTCAAAATCAAGAAAGCCATAATCATTCAAAAACTGAAGCAAAAAGACCAGATTACAAGCCATACCAGATATCCATTATAGCTTTCCACTGAACTCAAACAGAATTGCTGCACAGCAAGAACTACAAACACTAAAAAGAATCCAAAAGAAACAACCATAAATAAACAACTCCCCTAAAAGAGAAAAAATAATCAAACCCTTTTTATTCTCTCTCTATCTGAATTGTTACATGGCTGATGTTATACTCCCTCTTAATGTAATCCACCACCTTATCCAGCACCATATCCGCGTCGGCTTCGCGCCTGATCCTCACGTGGCACGCCAACAGCACTTTCCCGACCGTGATCGCCCATATATGCAGCTCGTGGATGGCGACCACCTCATCTATCTCGCAAAGCCCCCTTTCGAGACTCGTGGCATCGATCTCTCTCGGCGTGCTTTCCATCAGAACCTCCAATATGTCGCGTAACATGTTGATGGTCGTATACAGAACTATGATCGAAAACAGCAACGTGCAAATGGGGTCGATGATTTTGAGATCCGGTTTGTACCAAATTACCCCCGCACCAATCATTACGCCGATGCTCTGAATCGAGTCCCCCAAAACGTGAAGATAAGCACTTTGAACGTTTATATTCCTCTTCTTCTTCTCTTTCACTTCATCTCCAGAGCACGTTTTCAATAGCGGCTGCTCGTGTTGGTGTTGTTCGTCATGACCATGACCATGATCATGACCATGATGGGGGTGATGATGTGTTGTGACGCTAACTCCATGGATATGCACATCCTCTTGGCTATCACCATGATCATGATCATGCTCTCCATGTCCATGTCCATGGCTGTGGCCGTGACTATGGCCATGGCCATGGCCATGGTCATGACCGAGTATGAATATCATGAGTATGTTAACGATTAAGCCAAAAGTAGCGATTATGAACATAAGTCTGCCTTCGACTTCAATTGTACCATGAATGAGTCTAACTATTGCTTCATATACCAGAATACCCGTAAGCAGCCAAATGATTTGAATCGACACCAGCGTTCCAAGAATCTCGATCCTGAAAAACCCGTAAGATTGACGAGGTGTGGCTTCCCATCCCGAAGCCCAAACCGAAAACAACGAAATCGCAAAAGCAGCAACATCGGATAACAAATGGGCTGCATCAGTCAATATTGCAAGACTGTTTGCTTTAATTCCACCAAATACTTCAACACCCATGAAAATGAAGCAAAGTATGACCCCACCCCAAAGCTTCCACATGGAAGCCGACCGCTCTCTTGCCTCCTTAGAACTCGCTTTCGCATCCGAGAACCCACACGGCGCTCCCCCACAACTTTACTTCCGGTTAGCCGGTTCTCTTCGGTTGACACATCCGCAGATATGTCAACGGCATGCCCATGGCCATGGCCTTGGTTCTCAGCATCCATCTGCAAGTCCATAACACCAAATCATCAACTTCTTTCCAATATTATATGTGGTTTCTCATATAAATCCAATGAGCAACTTTTCAAGTGAAGGATCTAAATTTTGTGGTGATCTAATCTTGCAGCAATTAACAATTTGTTTAACAAACAATTGGATCGAAATCGATATGAAGACAAATCTGTGTTGAATACTTGTTAAACTACTTTACAACTCACCCAACAAAAAAACAACTTAATGTGCTAAAACAAGTGCTTAATAAGATAACATGTTTATACAGGACAAAACATCAACAAGTAATAATTTATCAACCAATTATGTTTCTAATATTTTATAAAAATAATGACAGAAGATAAATCATCAGGAATATACAGAACAGAACTCCATTAAAATAACAAACTTCTGGTGTTGATGTTTAAAATTAAAATATCTAAAACATATTGGCATAAATCCATCTTAACATAAACCCTAAGTAAAAAAATAAATCAAAATAATGTTGGATAGGTAACATCCTTGGGGGTGTGGGGTGAAAGCTACACCACCAGGGATCGATTCCCACGGGCGAGACTTTCGTCCGATATCCAGACTCTAGATCTGGTCCTTCCGGGCCGGGTTCAGGACCGGTTCGGGTTGGTCCATAGGTCCCCTAAAACCTGCCGGTCGGGTTGTTCAGCCATAGGTTGGGTCTGGCCGCAGCGGATTAGTGGGATTGCCCATAAGGAGAGGCCCGATACCGATTGTACGAGTGCGCGCGTTAACTTGCCGTTAAATACCAC
This sequence comes from Centaurea solstitialis, assembly GCA_030169165.1. Classification (NCBI taxonomy): domain Eukaryota; kingdom Viridiplantae; phylum Streptophyta; class Magnoliopsida; order Asterales; family Asteraceae; genus Centaurea; species Centaurea solstitialis. The sequence continues at coordinate 78,570,947 of CM058044.1, forward strand.
ACACACACACACACACACAAATATAGAGTTAGGTTCCGGTGAGACCAAGTTGTTTCCGTGAGACCGGTGAGACCAACACTTTTTACATGAAACTTCACAGGAAAACACTGTGAAGATTAAAAAAATTCGAACATTTATCGTTAAAACATACTAAGAAACACTATCGGAAAAAAAATCCGAAGAAAGGTGGAAAAACGAAACCTTCACAGCTTAAAAAACTGTGAAAGTAACATATAAATAATTCGAACCTTCACAGAAAAATGCTGTGAAGGTCAAAAAAATCGAACCTTCACCTCAAAAAACACCATGAACGTAACATTTACAGCGTTTTTACGAGGAATGTTCAATTTCCTTTAATGTTTTGCTGTGAAGTTTGGTCTCACCGGTCTCACGGAAACAGTTTGGTCTCACCTGAACCTAATTCCACACACACACACACACACACACATATATAAACATGGATCAATAGAAAGAAGATAAGGTGAACTTACTCAAATTGATGATTGATTCAAACTTCTAAACACATAAATGAATCTTTATAATAAAAAACCCCCAAAATCCACAAACCAGAATAAGAATTAGGGATTAAAAAAAGGTCCTAAAAGTCAGTGAAAAAAGATTCCAATTTCCGAAATTTGTGGCCCCCAAGAACACAATTCGAAACAAAATTCACGATAATAGAAGTGGAATCAAGAACAGAATCAAACGTAATTTAAAAAAACAACATAAGAACAAATCTATCAAACCTGCAATTATTGGATTTATTGAAGAAGAAAAAGATCGAATCGGAGGTTAATCAGAAGATCGATGAAGCGATTTGATTCGGAGAGCGTCTATGAGACGTCGTGATCTTGAATTGATGATCAGAAGAAGAAGAAGAAGAGACAATTAGGGTTTGGATGGAGAAAAGTAGGGTTTATCCATGGAGGTATATAGATGGATTTATATATAGGAGAGAATAATAATGGTGTTCTATGAAAGAAGGAAGAAGAAGATATTGGGGATTCCTCCAATCATAGTTACTTGGTTAAGAGACCAAAGCTAATTTGGGTAATGTATATTGTGTGTGTAACATATTTTATTCATTATTTGATTACCAAAAAAGTCACTACTACTTGTTTAGAAAAAAAAAAGTTTATATAAAACCTAGCATTTGCAAATATTGCATTTCATGGGGTATTTCTAATTGACTTAGCGGTTGTGGTTATGGAGGCATTTGTGCACGAGCCAAGGCATGAACCCGAACCCGAACCATTTGATATTTGTTGCAATGTTACTAGTCACTCATTACCAACTGAGCTACACATCATTGGCAAAGGCAAATTGTTGTATTTAGAGGAAATTGGCTATGTTAGAAATATCCCACCTTTATATTGAATCTCTAACTATTTTATTTCTGATTTTACTGAAATGATCACGATTCCTTTAAAAAGAGATCGGATAAAAACGGACCCAACTAAAAGACAGTACCAGGTTCTCTAAAATGGACTCGGCTCAACTAAAAAGGGACCATGTCCTTTAAAAAGGACTCGGGTCAGTTAAAATTGATCCAGGTCCTTTAACTTTATTTTATTTTTACGAACATGTTTCTTTTTTGTGTTTTTTAAAATGGACCTCCTTTTTAACGGACCTATGATTATTTTTGTAAAAATGAGAAGAAAATGGCTAGAAGATCAATTTTGGGGTCGACTTTCATTAGTACCGTCAATTTCTGTATATCTAGGCATGTGGGATAAGGATACCAATAAATGAACTTTAAACTCACCCATCCTTTTGGGCACAGGGACGCGAGAACCTAAGAAATATGTTTTTTTACTAAATCTGCCTCTAGCAAGACAGGGCGACGCAAAAAAGCTGTATAGTGTAGGAGCGCTCACATTTTTGTATTTGGTAACATTTTGATTAGGGGTGTAAGCGAGTCGAGCTTTTAACGAGCTACTCGAGCTCGAGCTCGTTTTTCTCGAGCTCGAGCTTAATAATACTCGAGCTCGAGTCGATCTCGAACACACAATCGAGCTCGTTCAAATTAACGAGCCGAGCTTTATAACATCAATGTTCGACTCGACTCGTTCGAAAACTCGATTAAATTTTTCGAGTCGAGTCGAGCCGAGCCATTCAAGCATACCTTTTTTCGAGCCAAACATGTTCATATATAATTATTAATAATAGTATAAAAATATAAATTTATCGAGCTAAAGTAGATAAACGAGTTAATCGATTGCGAGTTCGAACCCATAAACGAGCTTCGAGCTCAAGCCCGATAACTCAAAAAATATTTGAGCTCGAGCTCGAGCCCTACATTGAAAAAGTTAATCGAGCTCGAGTCGAGCTCGAGCCCAACATTATTTTTGAGCTCGGCTCGATTAACCCACTACTCGGCTCGGCTCGACTCGACTCGTTTACACCCCTAATTTTGGTCCATATGATGTATTTAAATCTAGGGTTATGGGAAACATTTAAATTTTGGATTAAGGAGTTTTCTATTTGATGGAATGCGTATAAGTGATTTGAATTTAGTATAAGATTTTGAATCTTTTGTGTGTTTGATATGTAGTATTTGAAATGGAATTGAACTTAATTATTTATAGATAACTTAAAGAATTAATTTAACTGTTTTTTATAACTAATTATTACAAATCAATGTTTTTAATATATTTTAAAACATTATATAAACAAATTCTACAAAATTCTCGTAAAATACTAGCTAGTCCAATTGGATTTTTAAATCCTATGTGTGTGGGGATTTCATTGTCATTTTGAGATCTCAATACTCACTAAATCCAACAAACCAAACAACCTGCAAATATATTGATGGTTCCTAATATTTACTTTTCATAACCACAAGGTTGTGTGGCGTACTGGGTAATGCTTGTGGAGAAAGTGGTTTATTAACATTTCTACCCCAGATTCGAATTTAGACGCTTCTAGATTGTGGTCACTGGGTCGGAGATTAACTCAGGACAGCATACTTTAGCTGTCGATGAATCTTGCCGGGATTAGTCAGGACAAAGTCTCAAATACCCTTAAAAAAATTATTTTTTATAACAGTTGGTCCTTTGATTTAATATTGTTAAAAACGTATCTCTCATACATACTAGGGGAAATATAGCATTTAATTCATTTCAAGTATCGAAAATAAAAAAACATAATGATCATACTGGAGGATAACACAATAAATATACCCCCATTCCCATTGCATTAATTTACATTCGTTGCATTATATCGCTCTTTGGTATTAAAAGAATCATCCATGATCCAATAGTTGTTTTTCTCTCTTTCCTTTTTTTTTTCCTTTTAATTCCAAAAATCAATGAAGAAAGATGTTTCTAGTGAGATCCTAGGTCATCTTCTAACCTAAGGTTGTGTTTGGCAACCTAGATAATAAGCTAGTTTATTAACTGATAAACTAGCTATTAGCTGATAAGCTAACTTATGAATGGATTATACTAGAGAAAAACTAGTTTATGAGTATGTAAAATGACCAAAAAGGGTATCTTGGGAATAATACTTAATATTAATAAGAGATATAAAGGCAAAAACTACAAAAAGCTTCTACAACGCTACTTTAACTAGCATTTCACTAAACTAGCTTATAAAATAACTTTTTTTAGAAGGTTCATATGGCTTTGCCCATACTACCTCCTTGGCAATTTTTACCAAGAGCTAAGACATGCTCTCCTGGGATTAATACTCAGTGGTCACCAATTGCGCACGAATGGATTTGAACCCAGGTGGGAGTTATCACCCTTTAGGACCTTAGCACTACGCCACACCTTGGTGGTTAGCTTATAAAGTAACTTATAAACTAGCTTATGGTTCATCCAAACACGCACTAACTTATAAACCAGAAGCTAACTTATTTTTACCCAACACAGCCTAACTTCCTTGATCCTTGAAAAGAAGTATGTTTCATTTGTATGTATAATGACGGTGGAAAGAAGGGCAGGTGTGGTCATTGTTGGTTGACAATAACGATTATACAATGATTTCATCATTCAATGAAGTAGATTTTATTTCTTAAAATTGAATTAAAATAAACACCATTTTTTTAGTGGATAGCTAGCCGTTGTTGACCGAATTGAAGATCAAAAATTTTGTTTACACATTTTGTGACTTCTAGTACGAGAGAGATAGGCATAAAGCCTAAAAAATAATATTATTCCCATTAAGTCGACAACTAGTTTACAATGATATTATTTGCATTATTTAAAGACCAAACTTCATTGGTCATTGAATTTTGTTTACTTATTTAAACCAATATCAATGATCATTATTTTCATTCCTCGCCTTCCTAATATCGACCCAATGAATGATCAAGAACCCTAAATATAGGATCATTTCAATATACAAATATTCTTGTGTATGTTTGTTACAAAGAGCCAATATACAGATCCCTTTTTAAATCAAAAATACTAAATCTATACTAAGACAAAAAAAAAAAGCAATAGAAACCGTAACAAATAATAAGAAAAACCCTTAAATCGTCCTCTTTTTATGCCAAGCGGAATCTACATGCAACATATCATAGAAAAATTAATCCGGAAGGTTGGTGTTGATTGGATTCCACAAGAAAGAAAGATCTTGCCATATTATATTAAACGACTGAATAAATTTGTCCTCATAAATATTTGAAGATCTTCCATAGGCTTTGCCTCTTTATTTAGATCAATACTTCAATAGCTATGGTCTTGGATTCAAGCTCCAATCAAATCCGTTATAATCCCCCATATGCAATTTGAATTCTAACATACCAACACTCATTCTACCTAGCTTCTTGTGAAAACTCAACTCAAAAGACTTGAGTTTGGATTGAAAAACAAATACGGGTAAAACTAAAATAAAACCCAAGAAAATCAAACTACTATATCAATTATGCTAATATTATAAAGTTATTTAACAAAATTCGAGTAACCTATGAAAAATTAGAAAATGTTAAATTACCTTTTTTTTAAATTAATATAGAAATAGCACAATAATATATTAGACTTTGTGAATCAATGTAGTTTATGGCTATGAAAGGAAAAGATTGATATATGCCAATTCAATGAAATTCAACATGTCAATTTTTATCATTTTAAAGATTAAACAATAATCGATGTAAACATTTTTCTAACTATCATATCCAATAACATGTGACCATAGCAAAATTAGATATATGATATTGACAAATACCATTGACGCATAATCAAAATATTTGTAAAGAAAATTTAAAATGATCTTTTAAGATGTTTTTACTATATGGGGATGCATACATCTTTTGAAATGAAAAGCAAATTATTTGAATGTTTTTTGAAGAAATACCTTGCGTTTCTACATATGCCATGGCTTTAATCTCTTAATACACGTGAATGGCATAAAAATGTATATTTGGAAACCGAAGAAACACGGATAAATAAGCAGTGGGTGCTTCGTCTAATGGAGGAACATATGATTTTACCCATTTTTATAATAAATTTATGTGTTTACAAGTTAATACCAATTTTAGAAGAAGTGACGTGTATCTCAGTTGGTAATGAGTGGGGCGATAAGTTTGCAACAAAATACCGATTGCAGAAATTTGATGTTTTTCATTGATGGACAAAAAGGCAATAGCAATTCCCTATCATGGCCATCATAGTCTCTAATATACTAACGATCAAAATTAGTATGGTGGATTCGTAATCTGTCTTTTTCTTTGATGATGTGATTTTAAATGATTGAAGCCACTTCTTAAAAGAATCTATTGAGCTTGGCATTTGTTTGAAGGACCATTGTGATAATAGTTCACAAACGAAACAAACACGAATAATGGTGGATATGGACCGGTTAAAGAAAAAGATGGTATATTTAAATAACTAAGGAACAAATTTAAAACTTCAAACAACAAATATAATGATGAATTGCCAGATATTCACAAAAATGATAAATAAAAGTAAAGAAACAAGGAACTTCAAAAACTAAATTGAATATCATATAACGGCATTTGAACATTTGAGAAACGAAGGATTCAATTGAAGATATAAGATTTGAAATATGAAGGTTGAAGATCTTAAATATTAGCAATTTTAATATTTCTGGATGGTTTTTGGAATTTTTGTAATTATTGTAATTTCCAGATGTATGAGCATGCTCATTCACAATGGCTAGTCTTTTCAATGGCTTATGTGACGTTTAGTTTGTAGAATGGAATCTGAGGATAGCGGAATCAATTTGACTTTGATGACAATTAACTTAGTTAGAATTATTTGCTAGTTTTGTAATTTAGAGGTAATCTAATATAAATTATCCACAAATTAGTAAAATTGTATAGAACAAATTTTAGAGAAAATAATTAAAATAGTTATTTTTTTAGTGTTGGTTTCACCTCTTAGCCATTTTTTGATTTTACGTTTTCTAGTGAGGTTTACATGAGCTATTTCTTTAATATATAAAGAGAAATAGCTAAAAAATGATACCAACTCTAAAAATGACTATTTTAATACAATTTATACATATTCTTTTACAATTTATAAGACTAAATTTATAATACTGAGGGAGAAATAGCTAAAAAATGATACCAACTCTAAAAAAGAAAAAAAAAGAACTATTCAAAAAAAATTGTAAAAGAAGAAATGTAATTTCAATGTATTTTAGTTCATAATATAGAATTATTTATGTTATATGATAACAGTGTAAAATAAAAATAAAATTAAGAATTAAAATTAAACAAATAACTAATTATATGAGTATTAATTAAAAAAATAGAAGATTAAAAGTAAAATAAGAAACTAAAAATTAGGGAATAAAGGAGGACACATGTTAATTAGATAAGTCCAAATGAATCGAAAGTGTAAAATGCGTTGTTTAGACGAAAAAATTCCGAAACCGACTCACCAGATAACGATACATGGCAGTCCAGTTATTTTTTTTATTATATATAGATATATAATACCAAATGCTTTTTCAAATAACCAGTGAAGGGTATTTAATTCAAAACTAATATTAATTCACATTCAACTCAAATAAAAATTTAAAAGCATTAATCTATTAATTTTCTTTGGTCTTTTCCCCTTTGGTAAAATAAGACAAACAATAATATCATTGTTAAATAATTGTGTTATTTTACAACAAGATATTAATTTGGATATTCTGTTACCATATCTTTACATGGTCCTTGGGATTCCATGGGGGCACAGATGACTAAAAAAAAATGGTTCATGATGAAATTTATTTTATTTATTTGTCTAGGAGAGCAAGATAAAGATTCCTTTGTTATTTTAAATTATAAATTCATTGGATGTGATGTCTTATGTTTCCAATTTTTTGGCTTGCATTTATAGGTTAAAGTAAAATGTCTGAATTTCTCCCTCACTTATATGACTAAATTTTTTGTTTTATTACAAAAGTAGTGTAAGATATGAGCAATTATATATGTAAAAACAATATGTACTTGCAAAAGTGGGAGTAAAATAAATAACAAAGATAGTAATATACAATTATGAAATATTATTTTTATAAAATTATAACTCTGTGATACAAGAAGCATTATTTGATTAGAGTTTTTTTTTTAAAGTTACTGATAATTCCAAAAAGAATTTGAAATCCTTTTAAAATGTTCAAAAGTATTTTTTGATGTGATGTTTAGTGATTTTGAAAGCCACATGCATTCAATGCAAAACTTGATACCTGGTTGTTTGGAAGCCACATGTTATTTAAGAGTACATTTTACCTTTTAATTTTCATCATTTAATTATTTTTAATTTAGTTTCACTAAAAATGAATTAGATTAGTTCCCTTCTTAAATTTATTTTAGTAATAAACCACCATCTTCTCATCTCCATTTAACTTAGATACCTATGAACGTTTATTTAAACACTTATCTAACAATGCATTTATGATAAAATTAAAACTATCATCTAATATATTGGATAGTATTTTAGTAGTATGCAACAATTTACTTGATAAGTCTTACCGGGTAAGATTTGCCAATCCCACTTTGTTGAGCAATGCCCACATCGGACATAAATGAAATTGTAATGTGCTTATAAGGGTCTTGGGCTACTTCCACTTATAGCCAATTGGTTTTAAGTTGGAACCCACAAACTTACATGGTATCAGAGTAAGGTTCACCCGTGGTTGGTCAAAAAGCGCACGGACTCCACGTAACCCAAAAAGTATCCACGTGTTAGGCAGAAAGAACGCCACACGTGAGGGGGCGTGTTGAGCAATGTCCCACATCGAACACAAAGTGAATATTAATGTGCTTATTATAAGGTTCCTGAGCTACTCCACTCATAGCCAATTGGTTTTGAGTTGGAACCCCACAAACTTACACACTAATTAGATAAGACTCTCGGTTCATGTCATGACTTTTACCGGATAGGATTCTAGTTCACTCGGTAAACATTTACTAAGCAAACGGCCGTTTAATCAACCCAATTAATTGATAACCGTTGACTATGTATATTTTATACATTTATAAATAAAAGAGTGAATTTTGGATTTTGGTTCTGTGCTTTTTTCATATTTTTTTACTAGGGTCTTTATGGTATATTTATTTTAAATTTGTTTCTTGTAATATTTAAATTCTTTGGGTTATAATTCTTTTGATTAATATTTTCGTTACGTCCGTTAAATCAATGCTCATTTGGTGTATCTGTTACTATTATTTTTTGTGATTCTAATAGAAATATAAAAAATCATACTTTCATTATAATACACATTTACATCTATACATGTCTAGAAAACTACATGGTAAAAAAAAAGTAGTTAAGATTGTTTATGTAGTGATGGAAAAGCTTTGTGAATCATTGAATGTAAAGATGGAATTACTTACCATTATTAGTGAACAACGAGTCATAAATCACAACTGATTGCCAACGGGGCTATACTCGTTGGTATGGATGTTCATCTTGGAGTAGAGGTTCCATGTTCAAACCTGGGCAAAGGTGTATTTAATCTACCTGAGGTATTTACTAACAACTAACCTGCCGTTCAAAAAAAAGACACACAGGCTACTTGACTTTCAGTTGACTAATTGGTTAGACATTGCTATTTACATTTTTATACATGTCAAAAGCAAATTAATTCTACATTGGAAATATAAAAAGCAGACTTTAAGGTTTATGTACGTGAGAAGAAAAACATTAGTAGAGATACAATTGACAATACGTAAAGATGCAATTAGCTTCACCCGTTATTAGGGGTGAGCAACGAATCTTAAATCCCGATACTGTATTAGTACCATACGGACCCCGGACTGATTTATGTATTTTGGTATGGTAATTGCTTCCATGTTTTTTTTTATCAAAGCATTAGTAGCCTAGTGGTGGGTAATTAAAACATCCTTGTCTACTGGGTTCGATTTAGAGGGTGAGCATGTGGCGATACCCTGACCATGGGTCGGCTTTCGGGTCGATCAATGGTCGTCGAGGATTAGTCGGGTGCCCATGTGGATCCTGGATACCTCGTCGACTTCGTGTCGGGCGTGTGTGTGACAGTGAGATGTGAGTTATTGCCGTTCAAAAAAAATTGGTTCCATGTTTTTCCTACAATCGGTATTCGGTAATATCGGAACCGAGTACCCCTCTAATTAATCAAAATACCGATCGGTACGAAACTCGAAAAACACATCTTTTTCAAAATTGCCAAAACAAATCCTAGATCCATTACAAATAAAACGGTTTATTACAAGTCAAGTGTTGAAGATACCAATCCTAAACCTTTAAAAAATTCCAATTTCTTAAATGATCAACCCCTTCGATATCTAACCTCAAGAAATCAAAATTTGAAGGTTTTAAAGTGTAAAATCGAGACTGAAGAGGTACTAGTACGAAATACCGTTATCGGTACCATACCATGCTCACTCCTACCATTTATATATGGATCGACTCTATAAATTCTAATATATTCTTACATAAATCAAAAACCATGAAGAGAAAGTTCAAATGAGAACTGATAACTTTTTAAGAAAACGCGAGGACGATTCTCAATCACTTATCCGCTTAGTAAAAGGCGGCTTTGACCGGGCCACCTCCTTTAATTATCTCCACCCTCCATGAATCATGTCAATCCTCCGTGATCGCGTCCACTGTAACCGAAAATGTGTGGCTGAGAATCATTCTCGCGTTTTCTTAAATAACATCTTCCGGTATAAACTCATCTCAAACCATGAATACTTATTATTTTATTTTACTCTACATTTTGCTTTGTGTGCATATATACAAGATAAAACAGAGCAAATGCTGTCATTTCCAAGGGTTAAAAGCAGAAGCATTAGTCAATGTCTCACTTTTTGTTGGCTGTATATATTCAGTCTGAAAGGATACAAAATTGTTCACAGGCTTAATTATTAATCACAAGACTACAAATGGACCTTTGCATTTGGGAACAACCGTGGTGAAAAAGAGGTTTTACATTGATATTGATTTTGAACAAATATCCCAAAAAAAGTGATTATTACTGAGCTCTAATTTACCGAGTTAGTATACGGCTTAGTTCATGAAAAGTTATTGTATGTCAATGACTATAAAAATTATCATTTAATGTATCCAAGTTTGCAAAACTTAAGATTTAGTGTATACACGTGTATCTAACTTTTCATGAAAAGTTATCCAAAATACTCATTTAATTAGGGGTGGCAATTCGCGGGTTGGCGGGTCACGGGTTGGCGTGTTGGAGGGTCAGAAACCTCAACCCTGACCCCACCCATTTAGCTAATCGTGTCGAGTTCTTCAACCCTTACCCGTGAAGGGTCGTGTCGTGGGTCGTGTCACGGGTTGGCGGGTTGGCGGGTCAGTGGCGTGTTGGCGGGTCAATAAACGGGTTGACGGGTCATAAACGAGTTGACGGATCATAAATGGGTTGGTGGGTCATAAACGGGTTAACATGTCAAAGGTCATTCTTCATACAATTTAAATAAAAATAAAGTTTCAATACAATTAAGTTCAAAAGCAACCAAATATAATCAAGTTCAAAAGCATCCAAATACAACCAAGTTCAAAAACAACCAAATACAACCAAGTTCCAAGTTCAAATAAAGCAAGTTTAGCGTTCAAAATAAAAATAAACTTAGAGTTTGTTAGAATTTGTTCAAAATACAAATATAAAGAGTGGATTTGATTTTTTTAGTTTTTCTATTTTTTATTATATAATAAAAAATCTATATATAAAATAACTAATTTAAATATAAACGGGTTCACGGGTAAACCCACCAACCCAACGGGTCAACCCTTGAAATTTGGTGGGTTGGCGGGTTAGCGGGTTGGCAGGTTGGCGTGTCAAAAACCTCAACCCAAACCCTTTTATTTTCGTGTCGTGTCGTGTCGGGTTGGTGGGTCGTGTCGGAAATTGCCAGCCCTACATTTAATTGCAAACTTTGTACACTAAGAGATAATTTTAAAAATTCAATGCATACAATAACTTTTTAATGTAAACTAAACCCTTAGTAATAATTCTTTATACTTTTAGATCTATGTCAACAAATAAAACCCCATTCATCTAATTTTAACTTGTATTATGATAAACTAATATAATAATCTTTTTAAGTCCTTGGATTTGCTTATTCTTTATTTAAAACCCCCAAGTAGACTGTCAATATAATAACAGACAGTTGGTGGCAGTGACATTTTTTTTGTAATCTAACCCAAAATGGATACAGAGTTGGACTACTCACATAAAAAGAAATAATATTCCAACAGTATCTCAACAAAGATCCTGGTTTTAAAATTCCAATAATACACACCCCATGTGCAACTTGCAGAATTATTTAAAATATGTGGGTGTGTTTGAATATCCAATCTAGTTGCATATTCAGGTAACAAAAGTAGAAGAAAGAAATGTGAACAATACCACAAAGACCACATTGTGCAAAATCATCTTCCAAATACACTACCACCAAGTAATATATGCTGGAAAATGGCTAAGCTTTTTAACCAATCTTGTTTTTGGTTCCAATGCCAATCAAGAAAACAAGAATATAACTACACCACCTTCCCCCCTCTTCCTCCTTCCTAATTATAACATATAATTCCTTGCCAAAATGCATGCACTCCCTTGTGATCAAAATGTGTGCTTTTTCCCCTTCCAGCAACACTCTCTCTGTCTGTTGATTCCATAGCCAAATCTGTGGGATACAATGCTTCACTACAAGCCCATTTCCATTCGACTTTCGGCGTTAACTACCTTGTCAATCTTCGCTACTCTTCAAAACTCCTCCTGAACATTGTTGGAAGACTCTCCCACTGGTCCGTTAGGCACTGATTTGGTTTTCACTCTTCGGTAAAACAACAAATATGCAGCTGCCGTCCTGATGTCACCTTCACTAACGGGAGTTACATGGGAATCATCAAAGTGATACCATCTATCCTCTTCAACCAGCTGCACAAAGTAGTAGACACAATTTTAAAAAACAATTCCATGTCAAAATATATACACAAACGGCAGATTCACTATCTAGTGAGTGTCTTTTACCTTTGCGTATGCAGAGTAATGGCCACCACCAAGCCCACCGTAATGATTGCTGATAGCATACAGCTCGTAAACACTAGATCCACCAGCAACATCCTTACTTTTTACGTATTTGCTTAAATCAAGATTGTGAATCGGGAAATTCACAAACGTGTCAAGTTTGTTCTTCAAAAATCGGCTGTATGAGAATCGTTTTAGATGGAAGACTATAATATCAGGCAGCCTCCACAGGTCCAATTTCTTGGTGGCTTGACGATGTTCCTTGCATCCAGGGCAATACCTGCATTAATAAATAAATAAATAAAAACATATAACTAGCATAATACTAAAAACCGACTGTCGAAAATCTAGCCAACAATCAACATAATACCAAAAACTAACATAATACCAAAAACTGAAATCTAGCCAAAATTCATCGTACCACATATCATCAGGTCCTAGAGGTTCCTCCTTCAAAAATGCATCCAGACAAGAAAACAATGAGATAGATTCTTGCTTAGTTTTCTTAACAGTAAGCCCAGGCTTATGCACCATGGGAAGATCCTTGAGGTAGCTTGCATCATACAGCTCATGTTCCTTGTCGGTCCAATCCAGCATCACCTTCACGATTTTGCTAGGTTTTATAACCGAATCCTTTAAGATCGGTTTGCAAGCCATACCCCTATCATCTGTTAAGCATAAGCTAAAAGAAAAACTCCCCATCTTCCGAGTCTTTTTCCTTTGACGGGTTACCAAGCTCAGTATCCATTTGACAGTCACTAGTGGATTCTTCGCTGGCTTCTGAAACAGAGCCATTTGCCTTTGGACCGTCACTCCTTTTTGATGATGAAAAAGATTTCCTTTTCAGCGGATCTAGAACTCTGTGAACCGCTAACTCTATATCAGCACTATCTTTTGCCCCTTCTAAATAGGTAACCAAAGGCGTCAAAAACCTCTTCCTATCACCTGGCTTCAAACTGTCCAATACAATTAATCCGTCATCATATTGTTATATATAGCAGTAGGAAGTATCAAACCAGAAGTTAATACTAAGTAGCAGGGATTTCTTGGATATCATTTCACATATATAACTGACTGAACATGGAAATGATAAAATCAATTATGATAAAATCAACCATGGAAGATTAACATATAAATTCAGAATAATAACTTACTTTTCCAGATATCGATGGCATATCTCTAGCTTTGGAAATTCAGCTTGTTTTTTGGAAAGTCTGTAGGCTACAATGCATTCATCGTCTTTGATTATGTGCAACGAATCCCCATTATCCAAGTAACGATATATATGGTGGTCATATACCTAGAGATCAAAAAACATATACATGCAAACAAATGAGATGATAAGTGCATAAAAAAAATAAGAGCTTGCATAAAACCTGCCAACCAGTATATCAAAAAACAAGAAATATACCTCTGCAAGAACCAGGATTTCGTCGCTCCCTAAGCAACATGCAGTGGCCAAAGCCTGTAAGAGATCCTTGCAGTAACCATGTTTTGAGACATTAACAGTGAACGGCATTGGTAAGCTAGTTCCATCTCCATAAAATACAGACACCGTCATCGAGCGAGTGGCCGTTGAAGGAAGAGGCAAGGACAAGTACATGAAGGGGTCAAATGTTATTGAGATTTTGTTGCAAACTGGACAAACCAAAGTCGACTTATATTGCCCCTGAAGATTTTGCCAACAGATTCAGCTTGTAAGTAAAAGATAGTGAAAGATGTAAAAAGGCATTACTAGGACACACAGTCGAACTACTAAACCACAATGGGTTCTGCTGGATAAATACCAACAGCTGAAGTTATAAGTAGCAATACTAATATTAAATCCAAGCTGTCATCAATATAAGGGAGATCCATTTGCAACGATGCAAGTAAATGAACAAGTATGCACCTGGCAGACATCCACTACAATCGAATCATTTCGAGCTTTGTGGTAACTCCAAAACTCATTTGCAACTTCCTCGTCAGGACGACCATCATAGTCCTTTGTCTCAAAATAAGGCTTCTGCTTAACACGATTCAGATCTTCATGCAACCCATCCAGTAAGAATGCCAGAAGTTCCTAGAGAAAAGATAAACTATCTTATTATCGCAAATTGGAACCTAATAACGACAATTATATTGAACTGCTATTTGGACTCAAAAACCCAGGGAGTAAATCATATAAAATTGCAGAGCACAATACTGCTATAACTATTAACACAACACTAGGCAAGATAATGTGATTATGTTTCGATATCCCATACAAGGCAAGTTAAAAGGTTTGAAAAGCTTATGCTGAACTTACTTGAGAATCATGCTGATTATAACCACTAAACTGGGGAGCAAACCGAGCAAGTTTTCCTTTAAAAGCACGAGGGGAACTGAGGTACGACCAGACGACCAAAGTTTCCTCAACAACTCACCAAATGCAACTGCAAGTTCACCCTGAACAACAGATATCAGAAACTTTAATTCCATGGTGCATTTCACAAGGTATCATTTGCATAAAGCATTCAAACTTGACACGTACATGCATTCCTAAAGGATTTTGCTTGTTGATCTCATCAGTATAATCCTGCAAAAAGTAATCCACGAGAGGTGGCGTATGAACTAAGCATTGAAGTGCACTATTCATGAAACAAGTGTTCCCCAAATTCTGCAACCCCGCTAAACCTCGATCTCCTCTGGGAGCAGTTCTCACAGAATCATGAACATCTTCCATATCTGTAGACATTGAGCTTAAAGTGCTTCCCTGATACAAACTAGGGCCATAATCTTGTGAATAACCATTGGACAAACTAGGTCCACCAGCTATCGTGCGAGATGATCTTTGTGGTTCCATGGGAACCAAAGCTAACTCATTTCCTGTAGAATCCATGCCAAATCCAGAGGGTATAAATCCATCAACTTGAACATCTAAAAGAATCTGTAAAAACAACCGGATTAGTTATACTGTAACAAAATGATGTAAAAACAACCATTCTTAGTAATAGACTGATGTAACATACTAGAACATATCATTAGACCTGGCAAACGTGTCGTGTCGTGTCGAGTTCGTATCGGGTTCAAAGTTAAACGGGTTGAAAATGCTTGACCCTAACCCGACCCGTTTAATAAACGGGTCAGAAATCCCAACCCTAACCCGACCCGTTTAATAAACGGGTTGACCCGCTTAACCCGTTTAACATTTATAAAGTTAAAAAATAAAAATAAAAATTCACAAAAATTTAGGAATCCAAGATTTGTAATCCAAACTTATAAGCTCGAACCAAATCCATTAACATTATAATATTAAATATCCAAATAAATCGTAAACTAGTAATAAAAAAGTATAAAGAAAACTTTATATATACACACAAACACACACATATATGTATAAACGGGTTGGTCGGGTCATTTTCGAGTTGATATGCTTGACCCTGACCTTACCCGTTTAACTTTCATGTCGTGTCATGTCAACCCGTTTACTTAAACGGGTTGAAATCTGTTACCCAAACCCGTTTATTTCGTGTCGAGTTCGTGTCGCGTTAGCGTGTCGTGTCAGTTTTTGCCAGGTCTACATATCATAACAAGGATAACAACTTAAATGCCTGAATTGTGAAAGAAAAAAAACGACTTGACAACTAACTGTATAACCCACCTAGAAACACAGGTGTATGAGACAAACATTGTTATATGAAATTATGAATCCAACAAACGTCAAGTAAAAGAACAAAAGGGATGACAAAGTCTAAGTGGACAAATAATTTTTTTGTACAGAACCACAAACAAATTCCAAATAACAGTCTCCCACAATGATCTGGTCAATAGAAAAACGACCAAGACAAAACCAAGTGCAACTATATTTAAAAAAAAAGTGACTTGAGCAGATATCCCTTTTCGCTAAACGAGAAATGAAAAAGAACATAATTTCATCAAGTAAATGTACTGCAACGATCGAGCATATCTATGCTGATAATAAGTTAATCAATAATCAACATGCTGCATAATATAGGTTCCAAAGTAGTCACAAAAATCAAAATACCAATTTATACCAATTTTCATTGTGAATGTGAGGACCAATTTATACCAATTCATAATGATCATAGTCTTTTTAAGAAAAGTGATTGCATATGTAGGCCAAGAATTGAAGGCAAATTACAGAGAAGAGTTATCAGTTGCAGAGCTACTGTTGACATTTTAGATTTTACTTAGGATAAGATGTTCTTTGCATAAAGCCATAAACTGCCATTTGTCAACATACTCTCATGTTATGATGAACTTAAATAATAAAATTTCAATCAATTTGAACACAAAATTTAAGAAAAAGGCCTAATCAGTTTGGAATGAAGGACAGCTGGGCTGGGTTAAATATTACTTACAGATTGATCCATCTGCAGGTTAGACTCCTCCAGGGTTTGATTCGAATCAGCAAGAGCTGTTTGCCTACTATCATTAAAATAATCCCAGATGCGCACCTGTTCGAAGTCAAGGAAGCAACAAAAAAAGGATGAGTGAGAGAGGAGAAAGAATTTATCCTCACAGCAACCTAAAATCAAATCATGAAGTCTAACCTTCTCCAGCTCTACTCCTTTAAGTGCAGATACTTGCTTATAAAGTCCACGTAATGAGGCCTATATAACAATAAAAAAAAGCAAGCATATAAATGCTTAATAACAGTTATAAAAAAGTACAGAAATTTTACTAACCAACAGATTATTCCCTCAAAGACACTAACTTCACCTATATGACAATTCCGTTCTTCCTTTATAAAGATGATTCAGTCATATATGGCTTTCAACTAGGCAAGAAGATCAGAGAGGCTTTCAACATCCTTAGAATTCCCCAGCTAGCCAAATTTCGTTTAATCAAGTTAATGAAGTTCCAAACTATGTGATTTGTGCTAGAACTCATGTTCCTTTCTCTCTAAAGTACATATCTGTGAACTTGTTCCAATCTCCAGCAATCAGATACAGTGATACAGAAGATCACTAGTTGGCACCAATGGATAAGGGTTTATATATGGTAGCATGCCTCTCTGATCTTCCTGCCCCTTTTGGTCAGGACACGGAATTGCAACCTTTTTGCCTTAACCAGTACACTGAATTGTGGCACTATGATATACGAAACTTGATGAAAGTTAAGAAATGCAGTACCTTTTTACTTATGTGTATGATTGTTTCACTCTTGTCTCTTGAATCGATCAATTTCAAAGCTAGGGGATGCACCTCAACTGCAAACGTCTCCTGGATTCCAAGTGATATCATCTGCCTGGGTAAAGCCGGTCCTCCTTTGTACCTAGGAAATAAATTTAGCATGAACAAGAAACGTGACATACTGCACAGTGTCAAAGAAAACTGCAGTTGACACCTATTATGAAATAATTAGTTTTGTATTTTAAGCCGTCTTTCCGTGCATTGAAATGTCATCAAGAGCAGGATGAAATATCAAAGCTCTCAAAACATCAAGTCAAACTGCATTGAGCATATAGGTATTACTGCCTGTTTCCACTGTTACTCTTATAAATCTCATGTTAATACATAAACCAACATACTATAAACTAAACCATCTATTGAACATTTTATATAGTTACATGTGTCACCCAGCCCAGCCAACAACTAACTAGATGAGACATATTACCCTCAAACCACAAAATTATCCACACATCAAACGAAATTATCTGCAAATTCTCATTTACTAAATATGATGTTTGCAACTAATATCATAAAAGTGAAAAACATATTCAAGTATTGGAAACGGAGTAAATGTAAAACACATTAATACAAAAACTGATGTACCATCCATGAAGCTTCTCCCAAACTCCTTGAGGAACTAGAGCATAATCACTCCCTTCTAAAAGTGATCTACCAATTTGTAGGTCACTCTGATCACGATCACCTCCATTTGTAATTATATCTGTGTTATCGATTGGTCCTGGTCTCTCGCCACCTTTTGTAGATGGTGAAGCTTGTTTATCAGTAGAAAGGTCTTTGAGCTGATATGCACCAATTTCCTCACCAACATATTTCTGCCATTTTGTAAACCATCTGCTTATAGAAAAGAGAAGATACCAGCTTGAGTTTATGTTAAAAATGGTTAAACATAAGTTCCAGCAGATATTCAGCTAAAATTTTAAAGCTATAGTAAACAAAAACAAGTACTAAGATAATTTTCGTATCGATTATTCCTATGGATGATGAAACTCTTATGAAACCCAAATAAACCCACAGAACATCCTAAATAATTTCACTATGATAAGATGCCGAGACCATGCTGCTTTTGGCATTAAAACTTGATTCCATGAAGTGTTATGCAGCAACTTATGTGGTTTTGCCATAATCTGGTGTTTTTTAACTGAAACACATAACAGCTCCTAATTGCATAAACTTCTTAACAAGTCCTTATGATCGTGTTTTCATTATCTGCTTGATCCCAAAATTGGTGTTTTTTTATTATTTCTCTACTCCATCGTATTGATGATATAATGTCAAGAAAAATAAGAGCACGAATTAGAGGCATCATGATTAACAGGCCTCATAATTTTCTGAACTTGCTTAGTTGCTTATAAGTATTTTGTTTTTTTGTAATAATTTAAACATGGGATGCTAATTAAGATATGGCTTATAATTTTATTGAAGATTCATGCATTCAGATTGACGAAAATGATTGAGACTGATTAAACCTAACGGTTACAAAACTTGCAATTCTTGCTAACTTGTGAGAAATATTATTTTTGGTCAACTTGGAGGCATCAAGATTAACACTAACTGGCCTGATAATTTTCTGTAGTTGCTTGGTTGCTTGAAGTTGAAAGTAACCTGGCGTTTTGGTAATAGTTTCGAGTTTCGACATTGGGTACCAATTGTACCGCGACTCATACTTTTATTGAAGATTCATTCATTCCAATTGATAAAGAAATAATTTAACTAAAGGTTACAGAGCTTGCAATTCATGCTTACTTGCTGCATGTTCTATTTAGGACTTTTTGCACAAAAAGCTTTTTATGTATTACTGGCAGGAAAGATTATTTCTGGTCAACTTGTCAGTCCTCAATCTTCTTAAAAATCCTGTCTAAAAGGACAATTTCAGCAGTATCTTTGATTGTCATCCAGCAATCTTCTTAATATCTATGCTGATCATGTTCATAAACCAACAATAATCATGCAAACCAACAAAATGAGGCAAAGATATCTTCAAACATCCTCATCAGAAAAATCACTAATGGATAACAATTGAACACCAATAGATACTTCCAGAAATCATAGCGCTCATTGCATAGAATAGAATTACCATTAAAAGTACAAAATAAACAGTTGAATCTAGTTTCTTCATAAGCAAGTAATCAACTAAATCGAGATGAATAATAACACCATTAGATTACCTAATGGAGACAACATAGTACAAGTTGCCTTCTTTCAAACACGATTCTGCCTTCTCCGTTAACTCCTTCACAATCCTCCTCTCCTCCTCCGGCGTGCACGGCAGACACAGCGATTCGTTATCCATCAGAGCACCGGAATCTGGAATCGTCATGATCGCAATCGAAAACCTAAAAAAAGTTAGAAAACAAAAAAATCAATCAATTTGGGGGAAAAAGTTTGGATTTCAGTCAAATCTAAGTCTAAGATTGAGAAAGAGAGAGATTATACAGTTGAGAGAAGTGTTCGATTGATGATTGATGATGATGATAAGAGTGTTATAGATCGAGATTGAAGATGAAGATGAAGGATTTTTGAAACCCTAGATTGCAGGGCGATTCGATCTGGAAGAAGAAAGAAAAGAAAAGAAAGAAAAAATGGTTTTATTATTTATTACCTTTGAAAGGTCCTCTTGATGCTGCTTTTAACTTTTAAGCCACCAAACCTTTCCAATTTATACCCATCATCTTCACAACAACCTACCCTTGGCCTTCTATTTCATTAAATTGAATATTTTTTTTATTTAATGAGACAAATTTTATAAATTAAAATGTCTTTATGAATAAGTTTGTGATATTAATATAGGCCATGCATACATAGGGTTGGGTTTAACGGGTTTGAACTCGTCGGGTTCAGCGGGTTTGACGGGTTCTGTTTACGTGATCGACGGGTTCGAGAGGCTAGAGGGTTGCCTACACCGCTCACATCGGCTTGTGTTGTGTGTGGGGTGTGTTTAATTAAATGAGATGGTTGAGGAAGTTGGATACAAATTAGAGAGGGTTATAGATGGTTAATTGTGGGGTTGAGGAAAAACTGATGTGGCAATGGGGTTGGAAGGATTAGGAGGCTTGGGTACTGATAACCTAAGAAAAAAACAAATTGTATTCTAGATATTTGTTTAATGGTATCAAATTATATTTTAACTACAAATGTTTTATTCAGTATATTTATAGTAAAAAATTTATTGTGTGATTGAAAAAAGAAGAAGAAAAAGAAGCTTGGCCTCTCGTGGTTTGTTGTCTTTGGGACTTTTGGCAGTCGCCAGTCGGGTTTCCTCCTCGGTTGGTCCATTTCCGGGGCAATATGGGTGTTCAGACGGTAGGTTTATAAGTTTATTCCTTGTAAACCTCTGTCGAGTTTCCTTAGTCTTAATAGTTTTCGTTTTCATTTGTGTTTTGGTCTTATGTTTCTTAGGTCCTGTTTAACTTTGGTACTTAAGTCTTGACTCTCATTTTTAAATGTGTCCTGGCCTTGTGTTCCTCTTTAGCTTGGGTGCTTGAGTCTTGGGTTAGATTAGTTTTTGGCTTTTGATGGTTGTATAATTGTATTTTGCACCCTTGCTGATAAATTGGTAATAAAATCAATGATGCTATGCAAAAATTTAAAAAAAATGTATAAATAATATTATTTATTGGGTCCAACTCTAACATATTCTTAAAAAAAAATTTACTTAAAGAATCAAAAATTTATATTTAACTTCAATGATTCTTTTATTTTACAAATCATAACATGGGTTATATCATTAAGTATTTTACTTATTTAATAAGGAATATTATTTGATTTGGTGGTTGAATAATATAATATCTCTAGTTTTTTTTAAGACTTCTTTAAATTAAAATTGTTTTTTTCTCTTCAATTTGTTTTTCATTTTTAATGAAATTTTGAAAAAGTCTCGAAAGAAATAAAAGCACTAAAAAATCCTTAATTTTTTTTAGTTTTTTGTATTTTAAAGAATCTTATTAATATGCTATAAACATTCCCTTCACCACGTTATGCAACTAGAAGTTGGTTTGGTTAGTAATGCAAGAAAATTCTTGACGTGGGTTATGGGTTTGGGTTTACTTTTGGGTCACTCTAACCCAACCCATCTTGGCATGTGCCATGAGTACCCAAATCAAATTTTGACATCTCTATCTACACTCCAACCATTAGAAAATAAGTTATGTAGTTGTATTTGGACTTTTTTACATGGGGATATAATTAAAAATATTAACACATTATTAATATTATTAGTGTTTCGAGGCATCGTTTACAACTAATGTTCTCTACGTTTAAGGTTTTTTCATTGCGCCTTTTTGGAAAATGTTCGAAAAATGATTATAGTTAAGTGGAATTTATATGTTATTTGAAGGTGATTGTTATTTTACCCAATTTCTATATTTTGCTTTATTTATTACTAGTCCAATTATTTTATAGCATTTGACATACATGTGGATGCTATAAAAAGATGGAATGAATAAATCAATAAAGCAAGTTGTGGGAGTAAACAAGTAAAGCATTAAAGCAATTTGTTGGACATGGGACAAAAAACATATAAAACTATAAAAGAAGTGGCAATGAAGAGGAGGCACATCGAGAAAACAATTACCTTAAGTTTGATGCTCTTTTTCGTTAACCTTTCTGTGTTTTATCTCTTAGTTTTATGTCTAGATAAACATATAAGTTCTAACAATTTTGATTGATTCATGGATTCGATTCAATTGAAGTTGCAAGATGTTTTCATCAAGAGATCAGAAACTTTTACCTAAGGACA
The DNA here is from genome assembly GCA_030169165.1 of Centaurea solstitialis. NCBI lineage: Eukaryota > Viridiplantae > Streptophyta > Magnoliopsida > Asterales > Asteraceae > Centaurea > Centaurea solstitialis. The sequence continues at coordinate 78,593,285 of CM058044.1, forward strand.
ATTGATAAAAAGCCCTATACTTGCTATTGGATGTCCAAAAATTCTTGGTCTCATGGGAGGTGTTAGGACCCATAAAGTGGCATGAAATATTTAAAAATAAAAAGCATGATTTAACATTTAGCTTGGCACAAAACATGGCATTCACTACTTGTTTTGAAGTCATGTTTGAAGCAAGAATATATACTACTTGTCCTTTAGTTTTTTCTCATGAAAAATCTATTAACTATCATATTGTTATAATGTGTAACTATTCATTTTAAGATATTTGTTGAGTTTGAATTTCTATATTAGAAATAACGTTTTAAACATACACGAGATTTGTGATTTAAGTTGGGTGTTCATCCAAATCGTACAAATTGTCCATACTGTACTGTTTGGCAAATTGCAATTTATACTTTTGTTATATATTTTACGTTTTGCATTTTATTATCAAACCGCACTATGTCATGTAGTTTGTGCAGGGGCGGATGCAGTTGAGTAGGAGAGGGGGGATAGGCCCCCACTTAAAAAAAAAATTATACATCTATTATGGTTAAATTTTAGGAAAAAATTTAGTTTTCACCTATAGTCCCCCCACTAAGATTTGATAGTGACCCCACAACCCTAGACTTTCACTGCTTGCTCCCTTCTTCCCCTGTGAGACACACAGCTGCACCAGCCTTCGTTGATCGTCCACCATCCATTGGAAGGAATGGTAACCTTCTTTTCTTATTATGTTTTCTCTCTTTTCTTCTATTTATTTGTTGTTTGCTTTGATTTCTCCTTTTTATTTTCTTTGATTTCTTCTTTTCTTTTCTTCTTTGTTGCTTTCTCCAACTTCTTCTTTGATTCATCTTTCTACTTTTCTTTCTCTATTGTTTGTGCTGAGACTCATATTTAATAGTCCGATTTCTTTTTCCCAGTTCTTTCTTCTTTAACACTTTTGCTATTTATTCTTTACTTTCTTGAATTTTCTTCTTTGATTTTTTTTTCTTCTTTGTTGTTTATACTTATGTAGTTTTGTTAGACTGTTGTATATACATTGTGCCGTGTGTTTGTGTTTCTAATAATGCAATACAATAAATTAGCACTTAAAATCAATAAAAGCACCGTTATTGAAATCAACCAAAAATTCAAAGGTCACTTGCAATTGACAAAAAAAAATCTAAAAATCTTTTGAAATCAACCAAAAAACTTTGAAAATCCCTTGAAACGCCTGAATTAGGCTAAAATGTAGTGGGCAATTTTTGCGGACATTTAGGTTGTATTTGGTAAACTAGTTGATAAGATAGCTAGTAGCTAATAAATTAGCTTATGAATAAATTATGTTTGACAAAAACTAGCTTATGAGTATGTAAATGACCAAAAAGGGGTATCTTGGGGTTTAATAATTAATATTAGTATGGGTATAATTGGAAAAAAAAAACTACAGAAAGCTATTTCTACTCCAACTAACGTTTCAATAAGCTAGATTATGGTCTATTCAAACATGTAATAGCTTCTTTTTTTTGCCAAACGCAGTCTTAGCCTACCTCTAAAGGTGCCCCCACTATGGAAAAATCATGGATCCGCCACTGAGTTTGTGGTTTTGAGTGATCAAACCACGGGTCAACCGCACCGCACCGCACCACTTATTTTATATATTTTTAGTTTTATATATAACATGTGTATATATATATATTTACTTATTGAACTATTATTAATTATGTATCGTGTATTATTTTGGGGGGAACATTATGGTTGATGTTATAATGTATTTTTAAATTTATAATTATTAGTTTGTATACATAAAGTGATAGGTAGAAACCGCATATACCGCATCACATTTTGTGGTTTGAGGTTTATGTGATGTGGTTTGGGGTTGGCCTCCAACCGTACCAAACCGCACCGCAAATACCCCTAGTAAGTATTGATATATACGACATGCTCTATACACTTGTACAATAAATATTCAATAGTTTATACATAAACTCCCCATTTCACTATTTTGTAAATACATATATACAAGACAAATTAGTCAATTTTAGTCTTGTCACACTTATCACTTAACTATGATTCAGTTAGTAGTTGAAAATTAACTCGTCAAGAACTTCAGTACAATGGCATATGGCCTTAGGGGCCATGGCCACCACATTTTTTCCTCTTTTAGGTAGATTTCATATAATTGGCATGTGAGAAAGAATAATTGATTGATTTGGCCCTCAATCACTATAATTCTACTTATCCATGTTCAACCTTATTTAAAAAAAACTATTGTTTTCTTTGTTTTTTGAGTTGGCTACCATCCAACTTCTTAAGCCCTAACTCCAAAGCCAACATTGACTTATTGTCTTAGATTCACGATCCACTACCGTAAAGTACACTCCACATTTGTATTAACAGAATCAAACTTAGCGGTACTTTGGATCGTGTAAAACACATTCCATCGATAATACTTCAAACCTATGAATGTCTTGGTTTCACCAATTTCACTTTGGAATAAACAAAAAACACACTAGTTTTTAGGCAAAGAAACCCAGAGCAAAAATGAAAAGAGCTCGGTGTATTAGTCTATAAGAATTAAGATCCAAGCTCCTTTAAAAGGAGTGCGGTTACTGACAATTACCAGTGGTAGTTAGTAGCGGTTATATAACAAGGCATTAAGGACCCTCACTAATGCTAAGACACCGAAATCCCGTTGTTAGGGACCACCATAAGGCACCCCTATGATTCGATAATCTCATGTTCAAGTTAGCTTATTATACAGTATGCTCTCCGTCATGCCTCCTTTAACGTCAACCAAAACCCCTTAATCTCATGTAAATGTCAATCACACCAAATGACTAATAACACTTATAAAATTCATCAAAAAACTTATCAAGTAATTAACTGATCATGTCATCCATTCTTGAAAGAAATCATTTGATACTTTGTATCAAAATACATACAAAATGCCAAGCCCATGATATATATATAAATAACTATATTTGATTTAAATTAATTGGGGTTTCCCATGAAAGAATATGAAAATATGTGAAATTCATCTTTTTAATTAACTAAAGATGCAGAATACATCTAAGTGATTTCCCATCTATAAGTAACTGGAAAGCCTTGTTGATCTCACTGAATGGAAGTTCATGGGTTATAAAATCATCCATTTCACTGCCTGCAATATCAAAAAAAACCCAAATCATAAACATATGCTCATAAAAAGCTCTAAATTTCTAGTAGCATATGAAGATGAATAAATGAATTAAGTAATTACCCCATGCATGCATTGTTTGGCAAATTCAGGTAGCTGAGATTTCCCTTTGAAATCTCCGAAAACCGACCCAATAATTCTCCGACCATCGAAGAGTTCCATGGGATGAAGAGGGAGGGTTTTCGGAGTCTGATGAATTCCAAGTAGTACGGTCAAACCCCAACCCTGTATAAAGTATATATCGTTAATTAATTATATCTTCAGCATATACACGATTTTTCGATACACAACTCCTTTTCTCGAAAATTAACCGATCATGATATATGATGATGGTAATATATATATACCTCATGGCATGATAGGAAAGCCTCCGGAGAACGTCCAAGTTTCCGGCACACTCGAAGGTAAAATCTACTCCCCCGTCCGAGATTTCCCTAATTTCCTGTCAAATTTATTCGACATCATAATCAGTAGTAGATCGTAGTGTTTAATTAAGTTAGTAAAAACTTTCTATGCATCATAACAAGGTTTTTAAAACAACTCCTAATATAAAATATTATTGTTAACCTTTTTATATGACATTATTTAAAATATCTTATAAAGACAGATATTTCATAGAACATTTTTTATATCAAAGTGTTTTAAAAAAACTTGTCCTAACATTCTATGATTTCTAACATAACACCTTTGACATGCTAGTATGCAACTTTCCCTTTCTCTCTTCTCTTCATTCATATATATATAATTTATATTACATGTATATAATATATACTAACCTCATGCACTGGTCTATTTAGTTCCAATGGGTTTATGATATCAGTAACACCCATGGCTTCACCTCTCTTGAGCTTCTCAGAGTTTATATCCACCCCTATGATTCTAGTGGCTCCTCTAGATCTTGCTCCTTCAACCACCTATAAATAAATCACAGTACAACTCTCAGTTTATTACGACATTTAAACATATTACCACACTGTCAAAAAATACTAATTAATTAATTACCGCGAGTCCTACGGCTCCAAGCCCAAAAACCGCAACGGACGAACCGGCTTGTACGTTCGCCGTATTCCATGCAGCACCGAGGCCGGTGGAAACGCCGCAGCTAAGGAGGGTCATGGGCTTGAGGGGGGCCTCGGGGTCGATCTTGACCACACAAGCGGAGTCGATGACCGTGTACTCACTGAACGTGGACGTGTTGAGGAAATGGTAGATGGGTTTCCCTTCTTTCGTCCAAAACCTCGTCTTTCCATCGTTTGCCATCACGCTCTTGAACGGGTCAACCCGGAATTTCTTACACAGATTGCTCGTTTTAGACGTGCAGAAAACGCAATCCCCGCATTCTCCGTTAAATATCGGAACGACATGATCGCCGGCCTTCATATCCTCCACACCTTCTCCTACACTCTCCACCACCCTATATATATTAACACAAAATTATATGTCATGAACTGCAGTTTAAAGGATTGGGTTCCAGTGAGAAGAAGTTAATTATCGTCAGAAAGCTAACAAGAAATCTCCACCATTGGATGCATATTACGAAAAGATGCACCGAGGTGCATCAGATCAATTCCCTATTAAACACGAATCACGAGATGGGTTTGATACTAAAAGTGATAAATGGCTCAGATCTCTTATTACTCTTTTTCGCGTTAATTATATTTTTCCCACACGGCCCTTGGCAGTGGTTTAAAACAATAATGACACCATGACTTGGGATCACGTGAGACCAACATGTTTTCGTGAGAACCATGAGTCCAACCTTTTACACTTAAAACTTCACAGCAAAACACTGTAAAGATAACTTTCATAGTGTTTTTACTGTATAGTTTCTGAGTTCTTTAATTTACCTTTACAACGATTTGGTATAAAGTTTCAAGTGTAAAAGTTTGGTTTCATGGGTCTCGTGAAGATATGTTCGTCAATGAACCCATGACACTTCATATATCTTTAAGAATATATATATATATATATATATATATATATAGAGATGTATATATATACCCAGAGGCTTCATGGCCAAAGATTCTTGGATATACTCGATGAGCTTCATTCTGCATAAAAATCAAAATTACCAAGAATCAGTTAAGATTGTTAACTTAGATTAAGAATTAATTAAGAGCTTTAATTCCATGCTAATTAATGGATTAAATCAATTACCTTGCCTTGCCAAGCACCAAGATCAGTATGGCAAATTGAAGTGAAATGGATCTTAATTCGGACCTCCATTTTCTGGGGGATATCCACCTGAATTTCTTCGATGGCTAACGGCTGGCCAGGACCCCAGGCTACAGCGGCTGCATGGAATTAATATTCAAAATCAAAATCTTGATATATAATTATATATATATATATATATATGATGAACAAAGTTTGTCTATGCCAGTGGTAGAGGTAACATCTGGGGGTCAATAGATAGTATCCCTGACTACCCAGATTAGAAACCTCGCGACTGCAAGTGGCGTTACCCAGGTTCCATGCCAGTTTTGAGACCGGATTAGTTGGATGCCGCGAATGGATGATACCGTGGGAACGTGTGTGTGAGTTTATCTGTCGGGTCAAGAAATAAAATTAACCACAAGATGGATGATAGTAATTACCTTTGCAGGTGATAACCTTGCCAGCAGTAGTAGTCATGGTCTTGGAGTTGGATGTGGTGTTCATCTTTAAAATGGCCATATCTGTTGATGAGCTGAATGGTCTTTGATCTTGTGTCTTAATGTCTTGGAGATCTGTATATGTGTGTGTATATATAGATATGTTATATATAGATATTTATATAGAGTATTATAGTAGTATAGAGTGGACTTAATTTAGTAGTAATGAATATGGAGTCAACTTGTACTAAAAACGCGTTTCTTGAAGGCCGTCTGTTTTGAACACTTTATCCATTTCAATAATTGAGTAATCAGTTATCCATAATTGTTTTGGCAAACTAGCTAATAAGCTAACGGGTAGGAGATAAGCTAGCTGTTGAATAAATTATGTTTGACAAAAACTTGCTTATGGGTATGTAAAATGACCAACAAATGTATCTTGAGGTATATATAATAACTAATATTAATAAGGGTATAATTGGAAGAAGTTACAAGAAGCTCCTGAAAAACGCTACTCTAACCAGCGTTTCATGGTTCATCCAAACCTGTACTAGTTTATAAGTTAGTTTATCAGCTAGCTTATTTTTACCATACACAACCTAAAGTCGTTTTTGTATTTCAAATTTATGATTTAATGTTGATTTCGTTTTCGTGGTTTACGCTTCATTATGCTTTTCAGCTTTCATACTTAACAAAAAAAATCATGGATAAAGTTAGTCTAAAAGACAAGATTAAAACAACAATAGATTACCAAATATTGGGATATATCATATATGAAAGTATAATTTGGAAATCACATGGCATAAAAGTTGCAATTAACAATATATCACAAGGACAAAAAACTTTAGTTTACTTTAAAGTAGCTTCAAGTGAAAGTTCCTCCATGTAACAAGATTGGTGGTTGTTGGCCATAGACTTTATTACAAGGCTTCAAGTCAACCTATGAATTCAAGTTATTCAACAAAAATATGTATCTTATCTTAATATAGAATCACGTGATATTAAAAGTAAATCTTATAATGTTTTTATTGTAAAGGTTTTCTTTTTCTATTTCTATAATCTTTTCTTGTCAAGTTTTAATGCTATATAACTATACTTGCATTATAAAACAAAAACATATGGTGACTTTTTTAGCCTATAGTTTTAAAAAGAAATTAAGTTTGTAACTAATTATTGTTGTAATATCCTTTTTATCTAGATCATAAAGAGAAATGGGATTCCAACTTAAAATAAAACATCAATAGAAGTAAACATCAAAAAGATGATTGTCTTGTAGAGTACATGTACTACTTTTCTCCTATAATAACCATTTCACAATATTCATATTGGTCCAAAACATCAACAAACCTTTTAGATGATAAGACATTTTCAAGCCAACGGTCAAGTTTGCTCCTTTATTAAGTTTCCACTAAATACCTACCACAAAAAAATACATTAGACGATGCCAAACACTTTACGTACTTACAGCAAACATCAACAGTTAAACAAGTAACAATACAAATATTATTAACGGCAACGCATTCTGGAGGTACGGGGGTTTCGACCCCGGGCTGCATGCTTTAGCAGTCGGGCTTCGGCCCAAAAATTGCCGAGGATTAGTCTAGGCCCAATGTGGTCTGGGATACCTCTTCCAAAAAAATACCAATATATACGGATCACTTAAAAAGAAACAAAAAAAGCACAAAAATGCATACACTTATGTATCATGTCACAAAACCAATAACAATAACTCGTCAAACATATAAATACCTCTGCATGTAAACCAAATGTTTAAATCAAATGAATCAATCGACGTGAGCTTTGTCTATCATGTAACGTAAGTTGATACAACAAGTGCCAAGCATATAGCCACCTTCTAAGTTTTAACCCCAAATATACTTCTATTTCCTATGTGTTTGTTGAAATTAGTTGGACCAAAACTCATAAATTTCATATTTTAAATCATTTCCTAAGTGTTTGTTGAAATTAGCTGGACCAAAACTCATAGCTCTCATATAACAACACCCTTAAAAAAGGAATTATAAATGGATCCCCTACGAAGTGAATCAGTCATTTATGTAAATCTACAAGCTAGCTAGTGGGACCCAGTATAGAGGGATCTATTTTTATGTGAATGGATAAAAGGTCAAAGGGAGTCATCCATATAACAACACCCATTTAAAATCATGGGAGGATAATTTAATAAATCAATCTTCAAATTTAGAAAACATAACTAGCTAATTATAATTACAAAGTTTGGAAAATAATCTAATAATAATCAAATTACCACACCAACCAATAATACGACAAATAGCAAATTAAATAATATAATCAACTAATCTAGACGTTTACCAAAGATAACGGCGGGTTGAAAATTAATCAACGGCAAATGGCTGTCGCGATTGACGGCTAACTTGCAGAAGAAATAAAATTAAAAGATATTTCCAATATGTAATTAATATATAGCACCTATATCGCATAAATCATAATAACATTAGCCAGGCCCACAATAATACGAAATGGGCCCCGACCCGACCCGACCCACCTATAACCAGATCCGGGTCTTGGCTCGTCTTCTTCTCGAAACACAATAGGGAGCTGTTTGGAAAGCAAATTAAGGGGGTTGTTTGGTTGGTTTTTTATTAAGTCCTGTATGAATGACGCTGTCTGTGTGGATTAATCCGTCTGTATAGAGCGCGAAGGTTTTTGCTAGGGAGAGAGCCTTTTTCATGATGGAAGAAACGTGTTTTTAATTAGGAGTGATAGGTTTGGCAAAACTTGGTTTTCTGCATAAAGCTCCCGTCCTGAAAGCTTACAGAACAAGCCACTTCCTATACTATTAAGTCGCTACCAAAGAGTCATGCATGACTGACTGAATAAGATGTGAGTCTCGTAAAGCTCGCTAAGCTGCTAACAGCAAGCTCTAACTCGATTTTTGATTGTTTTTCATGGTTATTTTTGCAATAGATCCCTAATAACAATAGGAATGTTGTTTTTTGATTTTATTTAAAGGATAAAAGCAAGAATTTTGGGGGTTTTGATGGCGTTTTAGACAAACATCGCTGCTATACGGATCGGTTTCTACTTCGAATAACCTTTAAGAAAATCATACAACAAGAAACAAAATGCTTGATTTTGAGTTTAGGACAAAAATTACCTCAATAGAAGTTAATTTACTGAACTTAACTCGACTTCGTTCGTCAAATGCTTTCTCAAAGGTTCTTAATAACTTCAAAGGTGTTTCATTCTATTGGCTTTTATACACTCTTTGGTAAAAGATATGTTAGCATATAATATTATATATACTTATAAACGTCAATTATATTTAAACGGGGCTAGGTTCATGTGAGACATATGAGACCAAGTTTTTATATACTTGAAACTTCACAGTAAAATATTGTGAAGGTAAAAGAAATTCAAAACTTTACAAGGAAAAGATGGATATATAAATATTTAAACTATTTCCAAATATATAAGATGTACGAAAATTTAAGATTATCTCTATATTAAAGATGGATATATAATTTGATATTATAAAGTACTAAATATAGATGTACAGATATCTAAGTTTTTTATTATATAGAAAATTATAGATGTTTAATACTTATGTATTTGTATTTAAATATACATAGTCTTTACCATTTTGTTAAGAAAATAAAATGGGGGATGTAAAAATAGAATAAGATTGTCTTTTGCTAGATATATAAAGTATGTGTTATCTATTTTTGTAGGATAAAAGTTATACTTTTTTCATTTTAATCTCATTTTATCGTGAATGCAAATTACAAACGATGAGATTTAGCAAATAAAAAAAAGCATTTAATTATTTTATGGTGGCACATAGTGTGTGAAATTGTGAATTCACACCTAACCTCCCACACGTTAAATGGGCTTAATAACGTCTAAAATTCAAAAGTGTTACTTTTTTGCAAATCAATCACTTTAGCTTTTAACTTGTTTAGTTTTAAGCCCTTAACAATTAAAATATTATAATCATATTTATGATTTTTCTTATTAGATATGATTTTCTTTAAAACAAATAATATATTCTTTATTAGCAGTTTACAGTAGAATTTATCCTCAATTGTATGCATATTAGTTACAACTTACAAATATAACATTTTATGTCACACAATATTTTAAAAACAATTCTTTTATATTAAATAGTAATATTTTTCTCTCTCATCTTAATTAAGATTTTCAAATAAGTAAAAAAATAATTAATGCAATTTCCCTTTATCTCCGAAATAAATTTTAGAGATTTTCTCCATATATGGAAGATGTCATATTTTAGCTATTTTAGACAATGATTTTAAAATTATGTCGAAAAAAACCACCAAGGTGTAGCGTAGTGGTAAGTTTTTAAAGGGTGGTAGCTCCAACCCGGGTTCAAATCCATGCGTGCGTAATTGGTAGCCACTGAGTATTAATCCCAGGAGAGCATGTCTTAGCTCTCGATAAAAATTGCCAAAGATGTAGTCTGGGCACCTTTAAAAAACATCTTTGATAAAAAGAAATAAAAAATTACTATTTTTAGTTATAAAAACTCTATCAAATGTGTTTAAAAAATCTATCACATGTGATCAATAACCAAACTTTAGCAAATGATCAAGATGTGGACCGGTGGCCGGTGGGTAAACTAGTAACCTGTTATGGGCTTATGGCCCAATACTTGTTAAGACCCATATTCAGCCATTTCTAACACAATAGACGATTTTAAACGATGGGTTCATAAGCCCATAACCCATGTAATGATCGTATTTTATTTAGTTCTCATTTATCACTAATCAATATTTTGAAATCAAATAGTTATACGTTTAAGACTAAACATTAACATAGATACATCCTCTTTCTGGTAATTGTCGTTGGTGAAAGAAATAATCTATTACTTTAACATAATAAACAAGTGTCTTTTTTTAATTTTGCTAAAATCGAAATATAGTAAAGACAAAATAACATATTAAATGTCATATGTATAAGATAGTAAGTCCATAGGGCCCAAGATGATCAAGCATTGGCTTTACTAATATAGCCTCAACCTTGTAGACAAAAACATACATTAGAGTCAGTCCAAAAAATAAAAACCGGTGTGAGCTTGGGCTGGTTTCATATCCATCCCTCTAAAGTCGAGTTGGTCTATTCTGGTCCTACCCAAAAATGTTGGGACGAATCTAGTCTGGATTTCTAGTCTCGATCACAATCCCAAACAATCTCATGTTATCCCAAAAATAAGATATGCTTTTATGATTCTTTGTCAAGACACATAATCAACAAAAACCAAATGCAGTATGAAAAACAATCTCATGTTATCCCTTCTCTATTCCCTCTGTGTTTCTCGAATAAGTTGTTAACAACACATATTTCTTTCTCTCCCACTACCATTTAAATTAAAGGGTTTTCTCTATCATGTAGAGGTGAGCATCGGAACCGGGTACCCGCTTTTGGAACCGGAACCGCTATGGAACCGCCGGTTCCGGAACCGGAACCGGTGTGAGTGGTTCCGGTTCCGGTTCCTAAAATACGGAACCGGTCGGGATCGGTTCCGGTTCCGGTTCTCATTTTTGTGGAACCGCTAACCGCCGGGTACCCGCCGGAACCGGTTAGGCTATATATATGTATATATTTATATATTAATAAAGGTAATTTTATATATATGATTATTATGTTTAATAGACTAAATTTAAAATTATTATTTTACCTTTTACATTACGCATAAACTTACGACCACTTTTTTCACTCGACTTATTTATTCTCTTTTTTTCGATATTTTTATATTGTATTTAACATTTCAAGTTGTGTTTTTTGTTATTTTCATTTTCAAAAATTGTCGTAATTATTTATATAGTTTTTATCGGATAAGTTTCATCGTTTTACTATTTATTTTGTTACGTTGTGACTATGTAATAACTAATAATTTCTTTTATATAACATAAAATATTAAAAAAAACATTTAAAAAATCAGACACCGGATACCCGGTTTCGGAACCGGAACCGGCGGTTCCGGGACCGGTTCCCAAATATGAAGAATCGGTGCAACCGGTTCCGGTTCCGGTTCCTTCATTCTAGGAACCGCCGGTTCCGGTTCCGGTTCCGGTTCCATGAATTTTGGCCGGGTACCCGGTTTTGCTCACCCCTACTATCATGTGCCCTAACAAATGATTAGAAGCATTTAATATGAATCATCTTCTTAAACTTAAGTGTACTTTTGCATTCAACTCTTCAAGATATATAATTCTTATATTTTTAGAAAACGATCGATAGTACTTGCACAATAGATGTTTTTACACATGCATTCGCTATATTTATATACCCATATGCGTCTTTATACATGTCGTAATTTGATTAAAAAATGATAAAGTACAAAAAAGAAGAGAGATATAGGTGGTTTTTATTCTTTCACTAACATCTAAGATGCATAGGGACAACCTTCTTATGATTATTCACAACATTCTACTCTCAAAATTGTATTATACTTATATATAGGTAGAATCTTGTGTGTATATATTGCTTTCTAATGTTAAAATACTTTAGTATACCATATATAATCATTACTTTTTGCATGTTTTGGTTTTTCAATTATTAAAAGTAATATAAATCAATGATTATGTCATGTTGGTATTTCAAAATTTTGTTCTTTTGTGTCTTTTAATTGATTTTATTTGTTTCCCAATTTACTCTAGTTTAGTAGATTTAGCAGTGCTTTGACCACTAATCGAGTGCATTTTATACTAGCCACAATTTACGCCACTACGTTTTCTTTTTTGCCACCATAATGTTTTAATATTCTAATTCTAATTATAATTTTAGTCTATATGTATATATATTAAAGTGTATTGGGAACCAAAAAAATATATTAATTTTAACCAAATATTTCATCTATCAAAGATGGATAATAGTTCATGAGAATTTTTTATTACAAATATATGTCCAAGTGATATCGTCACTATTTTATTAAATATATAACAAATTTTGCATTCCAATGATAAATCTATACTCAACTTATATATAACAAGTATTAATTAATACTTGTTATAAGTGTAGTATAAATTTATCATGGGAAATGTAGAATTGCGTTTTTGATGTAGAAACTCATATTTTTCGGTTGCTTTTTTTGGTTATAATGTAACTTAGGGGCCGTTTATCGAGTGTTTACCCGGGTAAGTGTTTACCAAGTTATACTATCTTACCGCTTCGACTATGGCACGACCAAGAATCTTACCCGGGAAGAGCTAAAACAAGAACCAAGAGTCTCACTGACGCAATAGAAAAAGCACAGAAGGATCGACAAACGTCTAAACCCTTTGATACACCGGAATTACGTAACCTAAAACTCAAAAACTAGAGTATAATCTCTAAAACTTTCAAGAAGAATTATATTGGTAAAAACTTGATTATAGCTGAAAATAATTAAGCCTTATTTATAATACTAAACTAGGAAGATGAATCTAACCCTATCCTAACCAACTAGTAAGCTAAATAGTAATAATCCTAAACTAGAAAAGATAATTATGAAAACTAATTCTAATTTCATTTAGATTAGAAGGGATAGAAGAGAAATTAAAAATAAAAAGAAATTTAATAATGGAATGGAAAACATATTGGTATGGAATGCATATGGACATGTCGTTATATGGGACTCTTTCATGGTGGCGGCTTTCAACCAACAACTAGCGGGTTTCGAGCGGGTAAACCTGCTTGGTACCCGCATTCTTCTCTGCTTTTTGATTTTCGATAATAAAAAGGGAAATAAACGCAATATGTAACAGATAGCTCAAAGTACGTGTAGGAGATAAATCGCGTAAGCGACAATTCCCCATCTTGTGAGGGAGGATTTCGAGAGTGTTTTCATTGTTTCTAAAGCTCTTTAAAAATCCTTGTTAACACTTGCAACCCTCTGTATCACTTACCCGATAAGTGATGGCAAAGACTGTTACCACAGTAAACGTTTATCAGAAAAATTATTGGACGTGTTGAATTTTACTAATAAACACTTACTGGATATAACGTTTGTTAAACAAACCCTTAGTATGAGATATGAGGGGAAAAAATTTAGAAACCCCAATATTTTTGGCAACTTGAGTTTCCTATTTTGGAAGTTGCATTTATTTAGTTTAGAATTACACACATATGTCATCTTCTGCACAACTTGCAAATTCCTGAATCACTTCCGTTGATCCGTTGAAATTGAGTCAAAAACAGCAAAAGAGTTTGTCATTTGGTCATGTTAGCGGTTGACCCGGATCGAAATTGGAACAACGTCAGATATTTTTATTTAAAAAATAATAATTTTATAGTTGGAATTTATAATTTTCAAGGCATGTATTAAAGTTGATGTGCCATTTAACCATAAATCTATCATCTTCAAACCTAAATTTTGCTATCATTTCATGCCACCTTCATCACTTGATTAATAAACAACACCTCCATGCGTTGGATTTGGAGTTGGACCACCATCAATCACAACCTAATAATTGACTAGTCAATATACATGGATCCTATGTGGGGTGCTCTCATGTCCCACCTCTTAATCGAACTCTCTAATCATGTTTAAGTGGTTGATTAATCGAATAACTTCCGTTTAAAATTTATGAAAGAAAAACGCTCGCTAATTAAAACCAAATTGGTGTGCACAAACAAATTAATACGTTTTGGTAATTGAAAAAATTAATGCAATGGTGGACGGTCAAGCAAGACTAATACCATTTTAAGGATAGGCAATAACATTTGAAACAGACAACTATCATATTTGATACTGTATGGAGACCAAATAATCTGATAACTCGAAACAGATGCAACGAAGGTCGCGATCAAAGTTGCGTGTGTCCATCATGTGTGTATCTAGGGGTAGAAGTATTCATGTCTGAGTAGAGTTTCGTGCACCCATCCAACTGAATTTCTCAAGTAAAATTTTTTTGGGATATGAAAGATGTATATGCTAAACTTTGACTAGAGCTTCAGGATATTATAAGTACAAATGACTTCAACAAATAAAATATCCTGAAATCAACGGAAAAAAATATCAAAAAAGGTCACTTCAAATCTACCAAAAAGAACCCGAACAATCCCATTGAAATAAATTAAAAAATCGAAAAATCTACTGAAATCAACCAAAAAAATTTTAAACCCCTTTGAAACAGTGGAATTTCGCTAAAAACACATCAGTCGACTTTTGGTGGATCCACACAACCAACATCCTAGATACACTACTAGACGAAAGTTCAAAGGAAAACTCACATCTAATTGTAAACGTGAATACAGTCGAGCGCGCACCACGTGACATTATTCAGTCTGAATAATACAAGATTATTCAGCTTAGAGTATTATGCATTATTCTAGGTGAATAATCCAATATCCAGACCAAATGCTTTATTATTCACTATGAATAATGCATAATATCCGATTTGAATTGAATAATCCTGTATTATTTAGACCAGACAGGACACACGCCACGCCATCGACCGCCGTCTCACGTTCACAGTTAGATTCGACTTCGCTAACATGTATATAAACTAGCTTATCACTTTCCTAAATGGAATTCCATCAATTGGTTCAACAAAAAAGCCTTAGTAAACCCAATAAATGTGTTCAAAGTGTTTTGCATAAATAAAATAAAAACTGGTGTTGATAGCTGCCTTTCATTCTTTATGAAAATGGTCGGGCAAAGAAAAGCTTAAAGAAGCATCCCACCGACGACAAACCACCTTTCACTTTCCCTCTTTTTTCCATCATTACCCTCCAAATTCCCCAATATTATTAATTCCTCCAAATCCCCCAATTTTAATTCCAATTTCATCCATCAAAAACAAATGGGAAACTGCCTCTTTGGAGCCACCTCGCCGGAAAATGACGCAATCATTAAGGTCATCAACTCGGCCGGCGGCATCATGGAGTTCCGCGCTCCCGTCAGCGCGGAATGCATAACCGACGAGTTCCCGGGGCACGGGATCTTCCGGGGGAACGACCTCTTCTGGAAGCCCGTGCCGCACCACGAGGTTCTCGTGGCCGGGAACTCGTACTACCTCTTACCGCTTGATAACAACAAGCGGAGAGGGATCAAGGTGGGCCATGTCCGGTCCAACAGCCTCCCGTTGAACAGCGGCACGCCCGCGCCCTACCGGATGTCGTTCGACAGCCGGCGCACGTTCAAGCGGTCGTACACCACGGACGGGTACTCTTCGTCCACTTCGAGTACTTCGGGTACTTCGAGATATAATAGTAATGGCGGGTTTTGGAAGGTGAAGCTGGTGATAAGTCCCGAAGAGCTTTTGGAGATATTGTCGCAAGAGGGACGGACGCAGGAGCTGATCGAGAACGTGAGAACGGTCGCGAAGTGCGGGAACGAGGGATTCGTTTCGTGTAGTTCGTCGACCGCGGCGTTATCGGATCAATGGAGTCTTTGCAGCAGTAGCAGGAATGGATCCAAGAAGGATGTTGTATTAGATGTAATTAATTAGTTGATTAATTAACTATCAGTTGTTTTGATCTTCTTTTAGCAACTTTTGTTTGGAATTCTCTTTTTCTTTAAAGAAGTTGTGTAATGATCTATATACATATATATATGTAAAATCTATATTGATTAGCAGATTACATGATTGTTTTTTAGTAACATTGAAATTAACTTAAACCATGGTAAAAGTGTGAAAGTAACTGGTAGCTTAAGACTATAATTAGCACTCAAATTTACTATACTTTGAAGAACAAGTTGTTGATTATAGATGTTTTCAAACAAAAGAGAAATCTAATTTTCTTAAAAGAGTAACAATATAATTATTATTTTCTTTGTCTCAAACAAGTATCTAAACTAGCGATGGCAAAATCCGACGAGTTATGACTGATCCAGTAGATTAACCGATATCCAACCTGACCCGTAACCGGTTATAACCGGCCTGCCTAGTAACCGGTTAAGAGACCGGATATTATCACTAGTTGAGGAGTTTCCAGATTTTTGCATAACCGGTTATGACCGTTAACCGATTTTTAAGAAAAAATAGTTGTTTTTTATATTTAAGTGATGTAATATTTTTTTTTATATATAATTAATGTAATTAGTTTAAAAGTATAATAAATGTATTTTTAAAGTAATTTGAGTGACTCAAAATTTATTTATCTTAAAAGTTAATAGATTTAATCATTAATTTTATTTAAAAATTGAGGGAAAAAAATAAGCCTTAACCGGTTATGTAACCGGTTAAAACCGGTCAAAGTTAATCGATTAAAAATAACTTTGACCAGTTATACCCCAAAATCCCTTTAACCGTAACCGATTATGGCTAAACCGGTTAAGTCAGTGTACTATTTTTAACCTGACCGATCGATAACCGATTACAACCTGCCTATAACCTAAATTTTGCCACCACTAATCTAAACTGCTATTTTAGTTTATCGTGAAATAAGTATATACTTTCTATTTTACCTTTAATCATGACTTTATAAAAGAAAATGGTCAAATTATCATTATGTTAATAAAAAGATGTAATAAATCACAAATCTCTAAATTATATGTACGTTTTTTTTAAAAGTACTTTTTATTATAAACGTTTATTTTGAGAAAAAAATAAATACAGAATTTGGACTTTTGCAGTACAGAATTTGGATTTTCACAGTGACACACTGACACCCGACATGGAATCCCATTATTGATAAATTTATGGGCCTGGGTCCATGACAGAAAATTTTAAAAATATGGGCCATAGACATTTATTATTAGAATGAAGTATGGAATTATGAAATGAATCAAAAAGCCCACACTACATGTATATGTTTAAAGCCTGGGAATAGGTATACATTCTCTCTTACAAATTCATGTCTCAGTGGGCCCCAGTCTGACGTGGAACTAGGACCCGGCCCGGTTTAGGATCAATTACGACTATTGACTTGTTAGAACATTTACAACGGATTCCTTAGAGTGTTCAGAGTTGAGAGGGGGTGGTGATTGGTGAACGTGAAACCACTCGCACAAGACGTAGTGGATGTAAGTGTGTGGGAAATGCCAACTTTGATTAGGGCTGTCAAAAAATGACCCAACCCGCAAACCCAACCCGAACCCAACCCAATAGTAGCAGGTTGGGTTGAGATTTTCAACCCGTTTAAGTTAATTGGGTCAACCCGCCTAACCCATTTATTTATTGGGTCTGGGTTGGGTTGAGATTTTCAACCTGTTTACAACCCGAACCCAACCCATTTACAACCCAATTTTAACCCATTTACAACCTGGTTTCAACCCACTAGTAACCTGCTCTCAACCCATTTCTAACATGTTTGTAACCCATTTAACATATTATTTCATTTAATTTTATATTTTAACATAAACTTAAATAATAAAATAATAAGAAAACTAAAAGAAATGATATAACCCTGATACCCTAAACCTAAAACACTCTCTAGTCCATTCCATTTTCTTATTTCTATATCACTTTCTAGCTTATTCCTTTCCATCTTCAATTTCAAAGTTCAAACTTTGCCAGCGCCACCTCCATCGGAAGAAAATTTAATGAACAGTCGGTAGACTTCGCCTTCCCCACTAGCGACTATTACCAAACATCGACCACGAAACAGTAAGTTACTGAAACCGATTTCACAATCTATATCATAGGTATAAATTTCAGATTGTTGAACGGGGTTCTGAGAAAATTTAAAGTTTAAATTAAATGGGTCAACCCAGGTTCAACCCGCTACCAACCCATCAAACCATAAACAGGTCAACCCGCTACCAACCCATCAACCCATCAGGTTGGGTTGGGTTGAAAATCTCAACCCATTTAACTAAATGGGTTGGGTTGGGTTGAGATTTTCAACCCAATTAATAAATGGGTTGAACCCGAACCCAACCCAACCCGACCTATTTACACCCCTAACTTTGATGTGTGGTGGTTTGTCTTTTATTTAAGATGGGTCACAGAATATCATTTAATGAAGAGTGACCATTACGTGTCTAAGTGATAAGCTGACGTGGCAATTTGGTTGGAGTTGTGGAGAATGACCATTTCTGATACTCTTAGAGTAGAAAAAAATAAAGATTTTAGGGATTTTGGTTATGCTTTTTATTCTAAGAGATTATTCGAAACTTTTTTTTTTTCCTAAAATGAAAAATATAAAAGAGAGTAAATATCTTCAAATTGGGAGATCACTCAAAAAGGATTAGTACAAAAGAGTAATGTTATTTAATATATTTACATCAATATGAAACTTTGGAAACAAATATCCGAAATGAAATTAATATTTTATTAGATGAACGAAATATTTTAATAATATAATTAATATATTGTAATATCTAAACAAATTGAGATTTTGAAGTTTGATTTTCAATTTTGAAGAACTTTTAGAAAATTTGTTGCAAATGCTCTTAGAATCAACTAATTAGCACAAGATGAAACATAAACTAGTTATAAAAATCAACGATAAAAAAATGATTGTTTACATCGCAAGTTAAAGCATCAAATTACAACAACAAAAAAAGCACTTTTAAGATTTGTTAGAAAAACAAGAAAAAAATGGCTACTAAGGCCCGCTTTAATCCCTTAACGAAAATGCCGCTCTCAAGATAGTTCAAGGAGCCACAACCAATGAAATTATCTATCAGTAAGTATAATTGGACTTTTGATCTTGACGTTGCTCATAAAACAAAACTTGTTACAATCATAGAGACATGGATTGGTTGTTCAAAGTTCAAGATTGTTTATACGGCTTGAACTTTGTTTTATGTGATGAGGGTTATCTTGGAATGTTAGACAACTTCGAGATCTGTTGCATGCCCCTACGCCCAACCTTATTCAAATCATTGTAACACATTGTATATCATCTACCTCTTGATGTATATCATCTACCTCTTGAGGAAATTTTTTTCGGGCATATCATATTTCGCATTACCAACTTCTTACTTTTTGGAAAATGTTTTAACTTCTTCAAGTAAATTGCCATCCGCAAGGATGAGCTAACTCCAAAAACCCATCCTTAGTTCGGATTGCAGGCTGCAAAAGTATATTCATTAACATGATTATTGCATCTTCAAAAGCTACTTATAGAACCAAAAGGATATCATGAATTTATGACATGGGGAAATTTCCTAGTGTTATTTTTTTGTTAGGTATCAATAGAGCTGAATTAATACTACCTTATGATTTTATGAAAAATGAAAAAGATTCCTAACTATCAATGGGTTAAACAACTATAGTTATATAATTAAATATCCAATAGTTATACACACTTTCATTGATAAATGAGATTTTTTGGGGACATTGTCCGTCGAGACAAGTGTGGGAAATTTAATGAATCAACTTAAATAGTAAAATAAAGTGAAAGTTACAATTAATATTTAAAAAGAAAAAAAATCTTCTAAGAACAAATCAATTTAAAGAAAATGTTACTTTTGTTTAGCTAGAAACTAAAAGTCTGTCTATTAACAGTTTAATAAAACTCATAGTTTATTCGATTAATTATACATGATTGTTTGGTAATGGCTTAATGATAGAGAATGTGACGTATTATCTTTTAGTATACAGAAAGCCAACTTTTGTCCAAACATGTCTCTTCAAAATAAAAAAGGTGCGCTTCTTCCATCTATAAGAAAACTCTTTCAAACAATTTTTTTAATATGTACAGACAGACAAATCCAGACAAACCACTTTATTTATACACGACTTAATGGAAAACCAACCAAACAACTCCTAAGAAAGAATAAAATTTTCACATGAACTTTTCTTCAAAATCATCTACGAAGATATAATCCAATGTCGGTATTTCGACTAACATTCAATTTCTTAACTCCCCAAGTGGATTCTATAATACATAAAAAGACACATGACGTTGGATTAGCAATCGTGTTCTTTTAGCAAATGAGTTTCAAGGTGGTTACCGGTAGATGCAATTATAGATATGTCTCAATCAACAACATGACAAAAACCATAAAGCATTACGATCTATTCGCTACAAAACAAATATTGTTGGATGTCATCAAAAATAAAAAAGAGTGAATTTTGGTTTTGTTTCCGAAGCTTTGTTATTTTAACGAAAACCGTTCATGAACTTTATTCATCCCAAATTTGCTGATGATGTTTGCGTTATTTGTTGGTTATCATCTTTTCTTGATTTTGCAAATGTCTAGATAGCTTTAGGATAAATAAGGTTCATGGGACGATTTTTGTTAAAATAAGAACAATTTAGGGACCAAAAGCAGAATTTATATCATACGTATACCGATAAACTCTCGTGATCTTAATCATTCTCCATATTTCATTTTCTGATCTTGTTTGATGAAAGTATTCACATCGAAATGCAAGACTTTAATTCCTAGCTAGAGATCTATTACCAACGAGCTAGTTCAGATAACATTTTTTTCTAGAAAAATATAATTAATTATCATATATTTACGTACACGTTTCATTTTTCATGAGGATTGAATCACTAATTTCAAAGACTTAAAAAAGTACAATAATATCGTTTGATAACATAAACTGGCTAACAATATGAACACCTTTTATGGATATAATGAAAATTTGAGAAATTTGAATAAAATGGTAGGTCGAATTTAAAGGCTTTTGACATCCTAACCATCTCTTGTTGACAAGTTGGTTTCAATTTCTTAATTAATTTGTATTAACCGATACTTAATTACCTACAAATCACAAACACCTATGTTTTTCCTTACACGATCATAAAACAATGTATCCATCTTTAACTTGAAAAAGAGAATTAATATAAGAAACCACGTAATTATGATTTGTTTTATATACTTTATAAAGATTGTAAATTATATAAACGAATATTTATGATAATAAAAAAACTTTATTTATTATAATCTAAATGTTTATCATAATTAATGAATTTTAATTATTTTTAATAAATATTTAAATTATAATAAATGGTATTTATCATTTTTATTAATAATGGTTACATGGTTTAGAAATTTCATAAATCTCATAAAAGAAGATCCTTTATATACAAATATTATATAGAGGGAGGTTCATACCAAAAATATAACTTTTTAAGAAAACGCAAGAAGCAATCTCAACCAATTATCTCAGTCTACAATGACGGCTTTGACCGGTCCACCCTTTAATAATCTCAAACCTTCCATGAATCGCGTCAATCCTCCATGATCACGTCCACCGTTACCACGAGATGAGTGGCTGAGATTGCTCCTCACTTTTTCTTAAATTGACATGCTTCTCGTTTGAACCTTCCCCATATTATTATATATGCATTAGGGTATTAGAGGAAAGTTCAAATGTGAACTCAATTTTGGTTGTGAACATGAGGACAAATCTTAGCCACCCATCCGATTAATAAAGGCAACTTTGACCAGGTCCCCTCTTTTAATTAATCTCCACCCTCCCATGAATCACGTCAATCGTCCGTGATCGCGTCCACCATAACCGAAGATGTGTGGCTGAGATTCATCCTCACGTTCAAAACCAAAATTGAGTTCACATTCGAACCTAACCCTATATTATATATATATATATATATATATTGTGTGTGTATCGTGTATGTGATGGTGTGTTTGGTAAATCCTACATAATGATTAACAATTTAAACAGGGAAGGTTATCACCCCATTTTAATTCCTCCTACCACCACCATGGAATTATTTTTCTGTTCCATTTGGTTGGTACGTTGCTATATTGCTCAATTTTTCTCTAACTAATCGATTGATTATTTAGTTTCATCATATTTTTTTATGATCAATCCTTTTACGATTATGCATTTGTGATAACAAAGTTGAAGCGGATGGTGATAGAATTGGTGAAGATGAAAGCGATATCATTGACAAGTTAATTGTTGGTTGAAAGTTTAATCACGTTATAATGATTTTTTTTTTTAATTTTTATGTTATAATAGTATATTTTATAAGACATAAGGTTATATGACCAAACTATAAGACGTCTTTATATAAAAGTGTTTTAATATGTTTATAATACGTTATTTCTTTTTTGAATTTTAACAAGTTTAATGACACTTTTAAATTTGTAATTTACTATGAATTAAAATTACTAGTTTCGTAGTCGTGATAGTTTAGTATTTTGGAAATTTGACTTAATGAGCATTTTGAACAACAAATTTAAATTAGAAATGTAACACTCCCACCACGACACAATTTATTTTTGTCCCATTAATTCATGGCTTTGTTTCTGACAATTTAGTAAGAACATTTCAGAGAATCACCCATCTTGGTATTGCTCTTATCCAAGCATTCTTAACTACAAAGTTACAAGAACTTACCATGTTTGTAACCTCAAAATGTGTTGTGTCATGTAAGACCAATATTTACGTATGAACCCAACATCTTTGCTGTCCACGACAATATGGGATTTGCTTAAAGTGTTACAAACACCCCTTTTCCTAGGGACTCGTCGTCCTCGATGAGGTTGCCCTACATCCGAAACGGCATATGAGTGGCTCTGATACCACTTGTAATATCCCACCTACCATAACACAAAATTGTCCGCTTTACCCCACTTCCCAAATGGCAAACAGGAGCAACTGTGATACAACTTCTATCACCTCGCCTACCACAACCCAATTTTGTTTGCTTTGCCCAACTGGCTCATGGCTTTGTTTCTGGCGACTTAGCCGTGACTTCCCAGTAGGTCACCCATCCTAGTACCACTACCACCAATCATGCTTAACTACAAAGTTCGAAGAACTTGTCATACTTGTGATCCCAAAACGTGTTGTTGTATTGATAGACCAAGGTTTACTAATGAACCCAAACATCTATCATACAAACGACGATATAGGGTTTCCGTTTGCCTAAGGTGTGTTACAAATTCCCCCTTACGACTTATCGTCCTCGATGAGGTTTCCCCACATCCCAAACGACACAAGAGCGACTCTGATACCACTTGTAACACCCCTACCACGACTCAATATTATCCGCTTTACCCCATTTCCTAGGGGGTCACCCATTCCGTTGCTACTCTCACCCAAGCACGTTTGACTATAGAGTTCTAAGAATTTGCTATGCTTGTGGTCCCAAAATACATTGTTTCATGTGAGGCCAAGATTTACTTGTGAAATCAACATCTCATATTCACGACGATATGAGATTTGCCTAAGGTGTTACAAGAAAAAAACATTGTAAATCTTTTATTATTACAAAATTTAGTCCTAATAGATCATTATGCAAAAATGTTTATTTTGGTCATTTAAATGCGCTTATAAACTAGTTTCTATCAAAAATAATTTGTTACTCAACTAGCATATTAATCAAAATCTAACTATTTAATCAGCAGCTTATAAACTAGTTTATCAAAAATAAATAAAGCAATCTTTTTTCAAATTACAATAATAAAATAATATTTTTTAATAATTATATACCTTTTTAAAGCATAATAATTATAGTGTTAGGTTCAAGGAATTACCTCAAATAAGGAGAAAACCAAGAAACACACGCATAGCTCTTCATCTGAACCCTATGCACTTGTGCATAGACGTTTATGTAATATGCACACATTCTTATGCACAGACACATGATGCATCTATGTATAAAATCAAAAAAACAATTTAGTTTACTGTTATGCACAAGTGCATACAATCTAGATAGAATGTTATTCGGTTTTCCATTGAACCTTTCTTTAATAACTACAATATGTTAATTAATTGTTATCGTAAATTTATTAATTTTTCTTTTTAATTGCAAAATGTATGATAAGTTTGAATTTAAAATAACTCGACCAACATTAATTGTTACATTACTAAAAATATTACATTTATCTGATCATGATATTTTAGTACAACAATTAAGTTGATATGATTTGATTCATAATCTAAAACCACAAAATACATTAATGAATGAACTTATTAACTACATTGAGATAACACGTAACATCTTGTTAAATATATGTTAAAGATAAAAAATTTTTAACTTAAAAAACTATTTTTAAATAGTTAATATCAATGTCATTATAATAAAGCTCAATTTTGGTTGAGGAATTGGCGGTCGATTGGACCGCACTCACCGGCAAAGTGGGATTTTTCCGGCCGGTTGGAGTGGCTCGTTAATTCGGATATTTAATATTTACATTATAAAATATATAATTATATAATTAATTTAAATTCTTCATAGGAAAAAAATTTTACCGAGTTAAATGTCATTTACTTGCCAAAAGGCTTGTAGTTTAGTGACATTTAGTGGTATTGATGGTGCCCCCTCCCTTGAGGTTGTGGATTCGAGTTCCATTCCGAACGTTGGTGTAGATTTAAGATTAGGTTTTGTGGGTGTGTGTGTGTGTGTTTACCGTCCAAAAACAAAAATGTCGTTTACGTTTTGGAATGTTTGACTTTTACCCTTGTTAAACAAATTATAAACTATGTCGTCATACATGCCTCATTTCGACATTTCCCTTCTCAATTTGATTCCCTAACGTAAAATTTTCATTAATATCCTCACTATTTCACCTATAAAACATCATCTCTTTTCGTTTTTTATCCACTTGATCGTTTTTTATCAGATAACGAGTATCACTAATACATCACTAATACATAAGGAAATTATATAACAAATAAAAGAATGAGTTCTTTCTTAATTATATGCTATGGGCTATATACCAAATCAGGTGCATAACGACTCCTAAAGTGGTTGACGTACAAGCTTAATGTTGAACATAATCCCTAAAAAATTGTAATTTAAACATTGCGGATGCCAGATTGGATCACTCGGTTTTTCATATAAGTTTACCATTTTGAAACTAACTTTTGTATGCATCCGACAACAACACATCTGTTGAAGATTTTAGTGGGTATTTTAGTGGATTACAATATGAAACTCAACTTTCAATGATTAATTTGTTTTTGTTTTCGAGATATGAATCGTACCAACAATAGATTTGTCAAAATTGTATCATTTTTTCCCAACAAAAGCAATACCAACAAGCTTACAATCAAATCAACATATAAAATAAATCTGACGGTATCGTTGCCATTAGTTACCGACAAACTCATCCATCCATCGATTTATAAAGATTTTTAATATTAATTTGCCATGATTTGGAATTTGAATGCACATACATTCTCCAATTCCTCGAGGTAATCATTGTAGTTCTATATGATTCTTATTGACGATTTCATTATCATTAAATATTATATATATATATATATATATTCAAATAGTATCACGTTTTATTTAAATAATTAAAGCTAAACATGATTGATGCAGCTAAACTAAAAGGCAACAATTAAACAAACATCTATGTCAAGGTTTGACTAATAACACATCACCAAATCGTCATATATCCCATCCATCTTAAAATAAGTAACCTTAAAAAAAATGCTCACCATTTTATGTTTAATTATAAAATGAAATTTTTTTTAATCACTTCATAGGTTATTAAAGATAATTTTTTTTTATTAAAGATATAACAATATAATATAGGAACGGGGTAACAATTTGTGAAGGGAATTAAAGCTGTGTTTGGCAGAAATAAGCTACTAAGCTAGTACATGTTTGAATGACCATAAGCTAGCTTATTGAAAGCTAGTAAGAGTAGTGTTTTAGGCAGAAGCCGGCCCTTGCCCATGGCCCTGCAATGATGCGCGCTGCCATGGGCAACAAGATCTTGAAGGGAGCAAAATGAATTTGATAGCAAAGCCTAAACTACTCACCTTAGGATTTGGATTCAATAGCTAAGGGTTTGTTTATCCGTTTAAAGTATTTATCAGTAACATTTAACACCCTAACTTATTTTATCTGGTAAGGTTATTGTTCATTAAAACGGTATAGTATGCAACAATTATCATTCGGCAATGTTTATCGGGAAGAGTCGTCGTTCTCACTTATTACTTTTTAAACATGTCTAAAATCATTCTATAAACTTATTACAATACTTTTAGATAAACACTTTATTGTTTGGTTATTAACTTAAGTCCATATAATAGCCTATCAGGATATTTAAACATCGTTGGCGTCCATAAACCTGATTTCGTGTTTGGTTTTGAGTTTACGGCTTTTCAAATTCGATTCAAGTGTATTTTTTCTATGCTTCAAAAGATACTTTGTTCAGAAAACGCACAAAGACATCATGTTCGGTGATGTCTTTTATGTTTTATTATTCTGGGTTTTGGTTTTTATTCTGCATTTGTATCTTTTTATTATATTTATTAAAAATCGACATGAAGATGAGCTGCCTAGCTTAACTAAGATTTCAAACCTCTTCAAATATATAGTTTGTTATGTGTATATATATACATGGGGCATTTTTTTGGCTTTCCGCCAAGAGCATTCGAAACCTTAGGACCGACACTGGTTTTAGGATCTTTTTGTAGCTTTTTCCATTTATACCCTTATAAGTATTAATTATACCTCAAGATATTTTTTTATATACCCCATAAACTAGTTTTTACCAAACACAATATATTTATAAGTTAGCACTAGCTACCCATACATAAATCGTGATATATTTTTATCAGTTATAAACTATAACTTTTACCAATAGTTTATCACCAAGCACCAGCTACCAGCTAGTTTATCAGTTAGTTGCCAAACACAACCTAATTAGTGGTAAAAAAAAGGTGTAAATTTTGGTATTTATCTGCCGGCATTGGATAATATATATAGTTGTTACTGAAATCATGAAAGAAGGAAGCTTCTTCAATTTAATCTTCATTTTCAAAGCTAATTATATCATCTTTTAACTTTTGTCGTTATCTCCAACATACACATAGTCTTACTTTAATTAAGAAAATCAGTGTGTAGAGATTTTTTAAGGTCGAAGGTCGTAGTCTAGATGGATGTATCACATTCCCTGCTTTCTCCCAACAAAAACACATTTATTGTTTTTTTACTTTTTATTTTGACTTTTGTGTGGTGGTGGTGTTGCCGTGAGGGCGAACACGAGCTTCCGCTGATAAAGTTGAAAACGTTTGAATAATCTAACTTAATGTTTATTGTTAACAGAAGTTTTAAACTGATCTAACTCAAATGAAAGTACAATCCAACATAATTTACCCGGAACTGAATTGGACCGATCGTGTGATTGATACCTTGAATTGAATATGACGTTTTATGTATTCATATTTCTTTATTTATCATCAATTAATTGGTATGGTTTACGATGAGCCTTAAGTAAATCAGATACGACTAGTTTTTAGTTTGCATATATATGATCATATTTACTAAATAGCTGAAGGTTTGTGTGAAAAGTTAAGTTAACGATGATAAGCGTTAGAAATTGATCTAAATCCTTGATCTCGTTTAATCACATATATACCTTCCTATTATAACGCTTTAAAAAGTAATTGATCCGATGTATCTCGTCTTACTATGCATCTACTGACGGATCTAGGATTTTTCTTTAGTGTGGGATCTTTTAAGGCAGATTAGATGCGCGTAAAGTTGTTCAATATATTTTTAGCCTAAATCCACCTTTCGAAGGATTTAGAAAGTGTATTGATTAATTTCAAGAGATTCTTAAGTTTTTTTTTGTCGATTTTGAGAAACTTTTTCGGTTTTTTAGTTGATTTTAAAAGTTATTTTGGTTTTATAGTTGATTTTCATGTATTTTTTTTAATTAATGGGGTCCCTAATGAAAATTGAGTGGGGGTTAATAGGTATAAACACAAAAATACTATGATTATACATTAGAAATTTTTTTTTTGTCTTTTAGTGGGGACCTATCCCTCTTAACTTGTAGTTGCATCGGTCCTTGTATGCATCTAACGGTTGATACCATTTCTCACATTTCTCATGCAGCCAACAGTTGATTACCCTATACGAGAAAACTGATTATCTAACAGTCTGATATACACTAATAAGTAATTTAACAATCATATTAAATTTTAAAGTAAAAAAAAGCGCATCGGATTGACTTGGATTCAATCGATCATAACCTATAACCCGATACTTACGATTTAAAGATTTTACAACTCAATCAGATATTAAACGGCTTTCGACTAGCTTTTGTCAGGTTTTTATGCACCCCTAGTTGTAATTTAATTAGGTGGTTTGTTGTTTTCCACCTTAATTCCTCTTGCGTTTTTGTAAGCTTTTAACAAACTTTTTCTGGTAAGCTAAAACAGCACCCATACATAAATCGTTTATTATGACAGAAAAATAGTTGGTCCAAAAGGGTGGTTGCCATGCCACTATCCATCACAACTTTCCAATAACTTTTCATCACTTCCCTTTTCTGATATATATATAATTATATATATATACTCTAGTCATTACACCCAAGTTTACGCTCAATTACTATACCACCACACAACACATACACAAACAAAACAGATTCCTTAATATTCCATCCATATCTTAATCATTAAGCCCTATATGTCGTCCAAAGAAGACAACATATCCATGAAGGTGAACGGCCAGTCCCAAGTTCCCCCCGGTTTCCGGTTCCATCCCACCGAAGAAGAGCTTCTTCACTACTACTTGAGGAAGAAAATCGCTTACGAGAAGATCGATCTTGATGTCATTCGAGAGGTCGATCTTAATAAGCTCGAACCATGGGACATCCAAGGTATGTATATTTAGTTTTAATTATTTGTTGTTTTTAAGAAACAAAGACATTTGTTTTGGAGAAAAGGTTGATGCCAGCAGCCCCAACTGGTCCACAATCGTCTGACGTTTTATTATTATGTGAACTTGTAGAAAAGTGTAATATAGGGTCGACCATGCAAAATGATTGGTATTTCTTTAGCCACAAAGACAAGAAATATCCAACGGGGACTCGAACGAATCGTGCGACGGCTGCGGGTTTCTGGAAAGCCACCGGGCGGGATAAGGTGGTTTACAGTAGCCATAAAAGAATCGGTATGAGGAAGACATTGGTTTTTTACAAAGGGAGGGCACCTCATGGGCTTAAATCGGATTGGATTATGCATGAATACCGGCTTGACGATGTTAATATCATTCCGACCCAACATTCCTCCGTAAGTGTGTGTGTGTGTGTATATACAGGTTCACATGAAAACCGTAAAAAAATTGAAAAACCAAGCAAGATTTTGGTAACAATTTATCTTGATAGTATGCACATGTGCATACAAGTAATTAATCGAAGTTGTTTTGTTTGTTTTTATGCATGTCTGCATACCAAACAAACTGCTTACAAATTACTTGTATGCACACGTGTATACCGTTAGGATCAATAGTTACCGAAATGTTACTATTTTTTTTTATGGTTTTCTGCTTAACCTGAACATATAATTTGATTATTCATAATGTAACCAACTTTTTTTTATTATTATCGGAAGCAAAATGATAGTTGATTACTAAAATGGGGTACAAAATATAATCAAAATTTTGACACTTATAAATTTTAAGGAAACAAGAAAAAAAAATTATGTAGAAAAACATATATGATACACGTACAAAATCATGTATTATTTTGTACATAAGCGAAGTTTTCGTATTTTTTAAAAAAACTAGCATTTTCGTTTGAACACACACACACACACACACACATATAGAGAGAGGAGATAGAAGAAAGTTCAAATGTGAACTCAATTTTGGTTGTTAACGTGAGGACGAATCTCAGCCACTCATCCGGTCAATAAATGCGGCTTTGATCGGGTCCCCCTCTCCTTTAATAATCTTCACCCTCCCACGAATCGCGTCAATCCTCCGTGATCGCGTCCACCGTAACTGAAGATGTGTGGCTATGATTCGTCCTCACGTTCACAACCTAAATTGAGTTCACATTTGAACGTGACCCTATATGTATATATTTATATATAAAGTTAAAATTATTTAGTGATAACCGTTAGTTGGTGGTGGTAGGGATGCTCTCATTGTTGGTTCAACCGATTAATTATAGTGTTTGATTATGAAGTATTACCAGAAAAAGTATAGCAGTCAACCTAGCTAAATCAATCAACTTGTCACATATATTTATTATGATCAATAACCATTATCATTTTTCAAAAATTAATAAATATAAATGCATTTGATCATTTAGGTTTGCAACATGTGCGATTGTGGACATGAAGACGGATGGGTGGTATGCCGTGTCTTCAAGAAAAAAAGTTACCACAAATCCCCCTAGAGACCACCCACAGATCATCGTTTTCGGCCTCCGTGGACCCCACCGGAGAACATCCCGAATCGTTAAACAACGATGCCGTGCTTGACCAATTACTCGCGTACATGGATAGCGGTAGGTCATCGTTGTGCAAGCAAGAAAGCCCCGAAACTTTTATTAACCCGTTTGAAATGAACAATGACAACAATGTGTTCCTCCACCTCCCTCGGCTCGAGAGTCCCGGAAGAATTACGACAATCTCACCGACCTTTGATCCGAGGGACGGAAGGGCGGGCAATGACGATGAGGGTATCGGGAATTGGGTGGATCTGGACCGGTTTGTGGCTTCCCAGCTGAACGGGCAAATGGAGTCATCGAAGCACTTCTTGTGTGAACCCAACAATGATGAACAAGATTTATCTGGTTTTACGATGGCGGTTAGGCCAAACGAAGCAGCATATAACAGCGAGGTGGATATCTGGGGCTTAACTAAACCGTCATTGCTGGATCCGTTATGCCATTTGTCAGTTTAAATGTTTAATGTTGTACGTAAGGCAAATTCTATCCATACAACACCCCCCCCCCCCCCCCCCCAACCCCTCCAACCCACCCACCAGTAGGTATATGTGAATGCCTGGGTGGGTTCAGAGTAGGAGGGGGTACGATTATGTGAGTGAAAAATGAATATGAGGGGTATGGATAGCATCGCCGGATGCTTAAATACGATAATAAGATATAATTATATATAGATGTTACCATATATATGGTATTTGGGTTGCTAGAATTAGAGTCAAATGAAGAGAATATTGTGATAGGAATAGAATAAGAATATAGGGAATTGAAGGGATTTATAATAAAGACAACAGTGAGATATGATATGGATGTAGTTGTAGTTGTAGTTGTAGTTGTGATTGATGTTTGTGATGTGCCCATTAACTAATTAAATACATTTTGCACTTCCATTACTATACTATCTGTTATTGTCTTTATATATATATATTGGTTTAGTGTTTCTGTACAATAACAATGTTTTACTATGACATTTAAGTGTTATTTTGTAGTCCTACATATTTCACTTGAACTTAAGTCTGTGCTAAAATGAGACAAGTCTCAATAACATATATGATTATACGACTTTTAGGTGTAATCAAATCATATATGGTTAAAAGTTTATGTATTGTTAATGTAACATGTGTTTAATCATATATGACTAACTTGTCTATCATATATGATAACACACTTCTCGTCTTCTTACAAAATGTATAACTTTTTATTTTAACCTATTTATATATGAACTATATGCTCATATGTGAACCAGTTAAATAGTTTACATGTGAAGTAATTAACGGATTCACATATAAGCATATAGTTCACGAGGAAAGTTCAAATGTGAACCACTTTTTGGTTGTGAACTTGAGGACAACTGAGAGCGCGACACGTGGCGGCTTTGAGTGTGGTCCCCCTTAATTCAATGCCCTCCATGAATTGCGCCTAGTCATCCGCCATGGATCTAACGTGGCACCTGGTCATCCGTCACGTGTCACGCTCTCGGCTATCCTGACGTTCACAACCAAAAAGTGGTTCACATTTGAACCCACCCCTATAGTTCATATATAAATATATATATCATGTGTGTGTGTGTGTATGTGTATGTATATATATCAATCACGATTTCATATATGAACTTGTTTGTCATCTATTTGTAACAGTTACGAAACTACCCCTCTATCTTTTAACGCTTCTTATTTGAATCTCTATTTATACATATATACATATCGGGTTGGATTTCGTTGAAAAGTGTTATATTTGGTGAGAAGTGTGTGAGAAATGGCTATTCACTTTTGGAAGAGATTTGAAGGCACATTAGGATGAGAATCGCAATTCATTAGAGGAAATTAATGAGATTAAAAATGACCAATGGTTCAGATCCACTTCTCAAACTCAAGTTCTCACACAACATCATTTCAAGTAAATACGGATTAAGATCGTAATAACATAAGCTTGTAATATAGCTACACCTAATTCCAGAACGATTAATGCAAGAACTATAAATAAAGGACCAAAATCCCCTATAAAATACAAAACATCATAATTCATACATAGCACAGTCCAAGCGAACCCGACCCTACACCTATATACATGTGTGTGTATATGTACGTATATGTGTGTATATATATACACACACACATGCACGAATGATAACATTGATCTTTCATGTACTTGTATTCATCATTCATCCCGTCTTTACCAAGGCATTGTAAAAGGACATACATCCTCATAGTGGGGTTGGTGTCATTAAAACCATAATCATTATGTAATACGATTTTGAATTATTCTTCAAATAATGTGATGCTTTTTCCAACTATCATAATCGTACTTTTGTTTTTGATAATTAAAAAAGAAAATGAAAAGAAAAACTAGACAATAACTATTCGACGTTAAGGAGGTATCACGCTCATGGACAAATTCTTAGCTAGACTTTTAATTAATTAAAAGAATTTTGAATATCGTTGTCAAACGAAAGTCACACGTTCGTTTGTATTCTAAATATTTAAACTAGATTATTTTTCTGTTTTCGTTTGTCATATATATTCGTAAAGTACTTTCGTAGTCTATTTTCTGTAATTGCATTAACACATGCATGTGCAACAAAAAAAGATCAGTAAGAATTTCATAAATGACCAAATTACCCCTCACACGACACATCTAACAGGAAGGACTATGGGCCTCAAAATCCAGAAAATCAATCACTTGTGTACTTTACGAAGTCGATAGAAGGAAATAAAAAAGTAATCACAGATCAGGGGTACAAATGTAATTTGCTATTTAGATAAAGAAAATATAAGCATCAAATTTTACTATCAAAAACTATGCATATCTTTTATGTAACTTATTAAGAAAGTTAGAAAACTCACTATCTACAGTTCTACACATGTGTTACGCGAGTATACCATTAAATAATAATATTTGAATTAATAACTTTTCTTGATGAACTTTTGTTAAAAGATGATAACTTTGATTCTACAAATAATTAATTCTCTATAAAGGAAACTTATAAACTATTTAATATATTTAAATTACACATATAACTGACATGAGTTTGTATACCATTAAATAACTACTAGTGTGTGGCCCGCGCGTTGCGCGGTAGTGAAATATATTTTAAATAAATATAAACCCGAATTTAGATACAACATAGTTTTTCTGTTATTAATTAGTAATATCCAAATTAAAATGAATAGTTGATTCATTTTCATATATTTATTATCATTTTGTTGTTATGAATAGTTTGAAATACATCGTTAATATCTTTTGGTTATACTCTTTAAAACAAAACAACATGTATTGTTGTTGCGAAATGTTCGACAAAAGGTGATCAATCTATCACATTTATAGACCTTCGTAGGACTCGTTGTGGCTATGGTGGTATAAGAGTAGGGTTTTCATTAAACTTCAACTTTGTAAATGTAATAATGTAGCATCTTCTTATACTTATAAACTCTCTTATTCTTTTTCCTAAATTTTTGATTTTTTAAATTGTGAGTATGTTAACAACTTTTCTATGTCCATATCAAAATTATAGCTCATAAGTGAAGTTTTTTTAGTGATTTCACATATTATTACAATTTATGTTAATTGGCCATTTTTATATAAATACTTTATTTTATACAAAATTTGGTTATACACCTATTCAATTAATTGAGTTATGAAATACACCTATTCAATTAATTGAGTTATGAAATATGTTGGATACGTAATTAAAATTATTTAATAAAAAACATAGTTTAAATATTTATTAACATTTATTGATGTCATTTTTTGTGTTATTTTTCTATCAATTTATTTTTAACAAATCAGCACCACCATAGTCAAAAAGAAAATTATAAATTTAGAATATATAGAATATATAAAAACAATAATCATTTTAAAAAGCAATAATATTTAATTAAATATGACACAAAAAGTGTTTATCTTAATCATAACTATTATATTTTTTATAAAAAAAAATACTTAGGTGTCTTAGAGAAATATCAAGGGCCCATATCATTTTTTGTTAATTGCAAAGTTATTTTCTTTTAATACTTTTTTCTTTTTAACGAATTTTTTCGATTTTTATTTATTTTACGATCTTGGTCAAAATTTGAATTGATGCATATTCCACTTGAACTAAATTATGTAACATTGTCAAATACTATCAGTTTTATCACTTTTTTTTTTGTATGGAGGTAATTCACCAACTTCATTTTCTAAATTAATTGTCTTTAATTACATTGTTAACGATGGTAGAGATCTTATTAGAACGTACCATAGTTTCATGGTTGGCTCTCTTAAATTGTATGAATTGAAAAAAATATATTCATAAATAAAGTTGGTCTAGTTTTAAACATGATACAATAATTAAAGATTTATGACTCATTTGTGAGTAACAATTTAATACACAGATAAACAATACACATATGTTTTTTAGCGTATTGGGTTATGCTCATGTGAAAAAATATATACAAATGAGAATTTAGGTAAAAATACATCACGAAATTATAAAATATACATCACGAAATTATAAAGTAGTTGAATAAAAGCCATACATGAAAAAAAAAATTTTGTATAACATGATGATAAAGCTTTAATGATCTTCCATACGTTCGATGATCTTTAGAGTTTATTCATGATTGTGTCACTTGCTACAAAAAAAAACACAACATAAAACTCATATGAAACCAATGGCAACAGAAAGATTATAAATAAAAGTTCATATCCTAAATCAATTTTTTTTGTGCGTAAAAATTTGTTTGAAAAAAAGAATAAGACGTATGTTGTTGCATGTACAAAGAAATGAACAAAAACTAATAATATATCCAACAAAAACACTTGAATTGAAAGAGTATGTGAATGAATGAAAGCCTTACATGTAGAACTTTTCTTTGTGTAGCATGGTGTTGAAGTTTTGATGCTCTTCCACATATTCGACGATCTTTAGAGTTTAATCCTGTTTATGTCACTTGCAACAACAAAACATCATAAAGATCATATGAAGTCAACACAAATTACATAATGGCAAAAAAACTTAATTATAAACAAATTTTAAATACTCAAAATATTTTTTAGAGAAAAAATGTGTTTGAGCAAAAGAATGAGAAGTATGTTGTATGACAAATAAATGGAAGAATCAATAACATATGCAACAAAAACAAAACAACCAATTGTGCTTGAATAAGAGAAGATGTGTGATTAATGAAAATAAATGAATGAAAATGAATGGTTTATAACATAAAGAAGTTAAACAAATAATTAATTAACATAAATTGTAATAAAACAAATAATTAATTCTCTTTATTATTTATTATTTTATATATAAATATAGATGTTTTATTCATTATCCTTAGACGTTTGGGAAAATGAAAAGACATATGAATTAAATGTGATAAAAAAGAAAAATCAATAAAATGAGAAAAAAGGAGAAAAAAGAAAAACCAATTATCTTGATGGAGGGAGTGCCACATAAGAATCTTTGGGTTTTACTTTTAATATATATATTGATTTGGTAAAGGGAAAGGGGCTAGATGGTATCAAACCAAACATAAGTTATCATTTACCAAATAATTATCAAATAAGTGCTTATCTACAGATTACAACTCTCTGTAAGAGTCGCACCCTCCATTTACCTTATCGTATAACATTTTAGACCCATTAAAATGAATTATTAGTAAAGGTCGATCTTAAACCCAATGAATGCTTGTTGGGTAAGATTATTTTTCCTCACTTATCAAGTAAGACTATTAGTCATTCTCAAGTTCTCATGTTAAATCGTTAAAGTGAATAGTATGGGTAAATGCTTACACAGTGAGTGTTTTGTAAACTACCCATTAGATAATGAATGATTGAATGTATGTTTATTTGAAACCCGACAACAATTGGCCAATAATGCAAGCCAACTCATAGAGTACACTAGACAACACAAGTAGAGAAAGCACTTGACAAAGTCATTGCAAATCAACTAAACAAATTAACAATAATATAAACAAGACAACAACCATAGTTTGAGTAAATTAAAAATCAATTAAAAGAACGAAAACGAACAACTAATTAAGGTCGCAAAATCAAATTAACTAACAACGTTAAAATCAAAAACTAAGATTTGAGCAAACTAAAATTAATATCAACAGCTAAAATTTTAACAAACTAAATTTAGTTAAGCAATACAATGAACTTAAATCAACAATCAGGTTGGTAAATGAAAAGAAATTGATAGTTTCAATATCCCAAGGGTTTACACCTCACAACATAGTTGGTGCATCTTTAAGTCCTTTCAAAAATTTCCACAACACAGGGATGATTAGCACCCTCCTGGCTCTTATTGGGGTCGATATTGTTATTTGAAACTGGTATATATACGGTAATATATTTTTCAATATTTCTAGCTATGTTTATACATTATCTCAAACATATTACAATATTTTAAAATGCAATGTGTTCATACAACTATTATAAATATTATACGCATGTTATGTGTTTAAAGTCTTTCAAATCATAAATCATACTAGATGCATATAGTACAAAGTACGTATACCAGTAAAAAGTTTTACTACATTGAGTCATATAGTGAGATGCCAACATTATCAAGTGGGGACCACCGTAATACACTATATAGTGCACGCATTGTAAAAATATTACTAAAGTTCAATCTAATCTTTATCTTTAATCAATGTTGTTGATAATATATGTACAACACTAGAAAAATAGCACATTTAAAACAACTAAAACATATATTATTTAATGGATTATAACATATTAGCCCGTTATCCACGAGATTTTTTTACCATCTATAGCATTAAATATATATATGAAGTTGGATTATTATTTTCTAAGAAAATCTAAAGTCAAACACATCCCAATGAAAGGAAGCCATCTCACCTTACCAAAGCGCCAATTAACATCTATCTAACTACAATCATATTAATGTTTGTTGTACCCACCCGCAAAGTTTTCAACACAAGAGACCGCACGTAAATAACCATTTTAGTATGTTGACTATTCATTAGATTTGATTTGCATACATTCGCCCCCCTCAAATCCAACATTTGAGTGAGATACAAAGATTTTCCTGTTTTCCAGTTTTGGTATACACAATATTTTAAGCTATGCTATTATGGGACTCGTTGATCTACCTCAGCTTAATACGTCTTGGTTTATTACATATGTGTGAGGTCTCGGATTCAAACTATAAAAGATTGTTCATCTGCCAATGTGATGCATGAGCTTATTTACTTCTCCCATGGTAATCGCTGGAACTGGTACAATGGGAACGTCTCAAAAGGTGACGCATACCCTTTTAAGCTATGTTATTACGTTCAACCCCATCAACTCCTATGGTCCAAAACAAATTATTAACTTAAGCAACCAAACGTGGCATTGAAATTTGGTCAAAGTAATTGACCATTCCAATTCCATTGAATCAAGGAACCAAACACACCCTTAGAGATTAGTTATGCTATTTGGTAAGAGATGAAAGGGGCTAGTTGGTATCAAACCAAAACTAAGGCGTCATTTTTCAAACACTTATCGGGTAAGCGCTTACCTGCAAGAGTCACACCCACCATTTACCCTATCGTGTAACATTTTAGGCCCATCAAAATGAATTATTAGTAACTGTTTTAAACCCAATAAATGCTTATTGCGTAAGAGACTTTTCTCTCACTTATCGACTAAGACTATTAGTCCTTCTCATGTTCAATTGGTAAAGTGAATAATATGGGTAAACGCTTCCCCGTTAGATAATGTATGTTTATTTAAACCTGACAACATTGGCCAAGAATGCAAGCCAAGTCGTAGATACCAGGCAACACAAGTAAAATTCGCTTGATCAAGTCATTGCATATCAACTAAACAAATTAACAATAATTTGAACAAGACAACAACCACAATTTGAGTAAATTAAAAATCAAATGAAGGAACTAAAATGAACAATTAGCGTATGAGCAAAATCAAATTAACTAACAATATTAACATCAACAACTAAGATGAGCAAACTAAAGTTAATATCAACAACTAAGATGAGCAAATTAAAGTTAATATCAACAACTAAAATTTTAGCAAATAAAATTAGTTAAGCAAAAAATGAACTGAAATCAACAACTATTTGGTAAATCATTAGAAATTAGAAACTGATTATTTCAATATCCACTCCCTCTACTTCCAAATTCACACCTTACATCATAGTTGGTGCATCCTCTCGGGCCTTATTAGGGTTGCTATTGTTATTTGGAATCAGTATACATACATTAATATATGTTTCAGTATTTTTAGCTATGTTTATACATTATCTCAAACGTATTACAATATTTTAAAACGTGATGTGTTCGTGGAACTATTATAAATATTTCACGCATGCTATGTGTTTACAATCTTTCAAATCATACTAGATACATATAGTACAGAGTACCTGTGAGTGAAAATGTCTTAGTACATTGAGTTATATATTGAGATGCCAACAATATCAAGTGGGGACCACCAAAATGCACTATATAATGCACACATTGTAAAGATATTGCTAAAATTCGTTAAATCTTTATCTTTAATCAATGTTGTTGATAATATATGTACAACACTAGAAAAATAACACATTTAAGGCAAGCAAAACATATATTATTTAATGGATGATAACATATTAGCTTGTTATCCACGAGATTTTTGACTACCTTCTAATATTAAATATATATAAGTAGTTGGATTATTATTTTCTAAGGAAATATAAAGTCAAAGACTTCCCAATGAAAGGAAGCCATCTCACCTTACCAAATCACTCATTAACATCTATCTAACTAACTACAATCATATCAATGTTTGTTGTACCCACAAGCACAAAGTTTTCAATGCAAGAGACCGCACGTAAATAGCCATTCTACTATGTTGGCTATTGCTTAGATCTGATTTGCATACATTCACCCCCCTCAGATCCAACATTCGAGTCATAACATCGACTTTTCTTG
This sequence comes from Centaurea solstitialis, assembly GCA_030169165.1. Taxonomy (NCBI): domain Eukaryota; kingdom Viridiplantae; phylum Streptophyta; class Magnoliopsida; order Asterales; family Asteraceae; genus Centaurea; species Centaurea solstitialis. The sequence continues at coordinate 78,632,957 of CM058044.1, forward strand.
TTTTCCAGTTTTGGCATACACAATTTTCTAAGCTATGTTATTATGGTCCCCACCATTCTGCCCCAGCACTATTATAGGGTGTTGGTTTAATTCATATGTGTAAGGTCTCGCGTTTAAGCCATGGGCATTGCTCCTCTGCTAATGAGATGGATGCGCTAATTTACCTCTTCCATGATAACCGTTGAATCTTGAAACTGATACAATGGAGGCATCGCCTACCCTTTTTAAGCTATGTTATTATGTTCAAGCCCATCAACTCCTATGGTCCAAAAACAATTTATTAACCTAACAACCACCAATGCACTTTCCAAGAATCATCTTTCATCTCTATAGACTATAGATAAATGGGTGTTCTTATTCATACTCACAAGCCAAAAAGGTGCATTCAGAAATTTAATTGAAAAGTAACTTGTACATCCCATATTATATATACACACACACATATATAACAATTAATGAATGGAGTGTTGTTGGCAATTGCAAGTACAACCATAAATAAGAGAGTTAAGTAGATGGACAAGACTAAACACAGGCAGAGGAGCCACCAATGGGGTGGGTTTGTACTTGAACCAGGACTACATAGGAATCACCACATGGGTTCATGGTGGTTGGAACCCCAATGAGCTTATAGCTTTAGCCACAAAACAAAACACAAAGGGACCAAGAAAAGGATAAGACTATATTCAAACCCCAAATAAAGTCTAGATTTGACCAAGTCCACCTGCCAACCAACTCCCAAGAAGAGAGCAAGATTCCTCCCCATTAAGCCCCTTGCCTTTAGAGAGAGTGTATGTATGACCCAGTAATTGGGTCCTTGGGCTTTGTACAATAAGCACGTGAAGTGACTCAGTGAGTCATGTTTTCTGGTCTCTCATATTGGATTGTAAAAATTGTTTGTTTTTTTAACGACATGTTGGTGCAACGGAGTATCATCGTGTCACCATGGCATCGTATCATCAGGTATACCCGAATTCAAAACCTCTCTATGGAGAATAACCACCCCCAGCCTAACCATCCAGTTTCCATTTAAAGGACTTCAAGGCATCAGCTGGATTCGAACCCGACACCCGTTCAGGGCCTCCACAATGGACTCCAGCAGAAGTCGAACCCCTGACCTTCACCATACGAGGACTATAACCCATGCATCAGACCAAACTTAGTTGGCCACCATTTGCAAAAATTGTTTGTTGGTATTCGTTAATTAATAATAATACATCAGTCTTTGGATTCTTTCACACACTCATAGTATCACATTTGTCAGTAGAGTGGGCTACCAGATGCAAAACCTCATTGGGTAATTAACCCCAACCTCCCTTTACTCATTATATATAATATACACACATATCCTATACCATCTTCCTCTGGGTACCATCTTCATTTCACATGGGAAAGAAAGGAAGTGGCTCATGGTTGACAGCAGTCAAGAGGGCTTTCAGGTACCCAACCAAGGATGCTGATCAAGATGATGAAATGAGGGTAATTCTAAACACCATCTCATCTCTATACTATCTATGTATATATAACAGGTCAGGTTTACGTGACACCAACATGTTTTCGTAAGACCCATGAGACCAGATTTTACACTTGAAACTTCACAGCAAAAATACGTGAATGTAAAACAAATCCTGAACCTGCACAGCAAAAACACTGTCAAGTTTTCAAGTGTAAAATCTTTTTGGAAAGGAAAGTGTAAAATCTTGGTCTTAATGAAAACAATTTGTATAGTGAAGTGTAGGGTACTTTGTAATTTATATGTTTTTTTTTTTGTTGTAGAAGAGGGAGAAGAGAAGATGGTTGTTTAGAAGATCATCTAATAGTAGTGTTGTTGTACAACACCAAAGTGAAGTGAAGGGTGATGATAAAAGTAAAACATCAAGTAATGATGTTTCCCAACAACCACCTAAACAGACCATTGATCATCACTTGGGTGCTACAGACGAGGAAAAGCGCGCGATTTTAATGGCGGCAGCCACCATTAAAGCCGCCGAAGCGCGCAACAACCGCACATGCGGCTGCGGAGATTATCCGCCTCACCACCAGGCCGTCTTCCATTTCGGTTAAGCACCATTTTGCTGCCATTCTCATTCAGACATCTTTCCGGGCTACCTGGTAATAATCCTCGCTTCATTTCCTACCATTTATACCCCAAACCAACAAAATCTAAAACATGACAATGCACAAAAAAAGCTGTTTACCCAAACACTTACCCAGTAAGCACTTACACATAACAATTTACCTGTAAGCCTAACCAGATAAGTGTTCAGTAAACGGCCCTAAATTTTTATTTCAGTACAAAAGGTTACATACCCTTGAAATGTTAGAATGATTGCAAGAAGAAAGTTTCATATGACCCATCAAAGAAGAAAACCTTAATCTACAGTTAAAACCTTAATCAAGATAAAGTCATCATGATGACAAGGTTTATTTCTGGGTGTTGGTTATATTATTAATTACTTACTGGTAGTTGAGTAAAAGTGGGTACATGGTGCAGAAATTCAGGTGGCAGGGGCACAAGTAATCATACATAATTAAAAAAGATTCCATCTTTTTTTACTATAAGATAAACAAATAATATATACTTATTGCAAACTTATTCTATCCATAAAGAAACAGTTTCACAGTAACATGGAATTTAAGCCATATCACAACCATGTGGGTTTGGGCACGCACGACAATAAAGGCAACAACAGTCTTGTAACGTTAACAACTGCATATATAATATATATATATATAATACCAAAGTTAGAAGCATGTCAATTTAAGAGAACATGAAGAGCAATCTTAGCCACTCATCTCGCGGTTACGGTGGACGTGATCACGGAGGATTGACGCGATTCATAGAGAGGGTGAAATTATTAAAGGGAGCAACCGGTCAAAACCGCCTTTGTTGACCGGATGAGTGGCTGAGATTGCTTCTCACGTTCTCTTAAATTGATATGTTTCTCTTAAATTGTTCAAATTGAACTCCTCTTTCATTGTGAAAGTGAGGATCACTGGTATTGTGTCACGTGACAATATTAAGTCTGAATATGATATTGAAATTCAGATTGAGATTGCCACATGGCGCAATTTTAATGGCTCTCACTTCTACAATAAAAATTGAGTTTACATCTGAACTTTTGTCTATATGTATATATTTATTTATAAACTTCTCTTCTACTACGTGATTGCACCAACGTTTGGTCCGTGCCTACAGCTTAATTAAAAAGACATATTTTTTCATCTGTTTGAGAGTTGTGTGACATCACGTGACCAACATCAAGCAAGATTTCCTATTTGCTCAGTTTTCTGACGGTTTCAAGATGGGTCACGTGACCAACATCTTTAAATTTTTGTGTCACTTGTCATATTGTGTATATTTATGTTTTTGTGTGTTTATATATTCATTTATATTTTATATTATCTAATATCATCTCCAACGTAACACCAAGAAATAAATTGGCCTAGTGGGTCCTTAAACTAACGCTATATTTAGCAAACTAGTTGATATGATAACTTATAAGCTAGCCGATGGATAATATGCGTTTGATAAAAACTAGCTGATAAGGTAACTTATAATTGGAAAATAACAAAAAGAAACATTTAAAATTAGTAGTGTAAAACTTAATAGGGGTATATTTGGAATAAAAAAATAGTAAGTCTCATTAGTCACCAAAATACTAGTAAGAGTAGTTTTTCAAAAAGCTAGCTTATAATTTAGCTTATGAGGTAGCTTATGATTCATACCAAACATGTACTTCACTTATAAGTTGGCTTATAAACGAGCTTGTTTTAACCAAACAATGTCTAAAAGAAATTGAACTTTAACCGTACTTAATATATATACCGTTTGGACTGGAACACGACATAAACGCGTTTCTCTTCCATTCTTACATTTTGCCAGCCAGTAATATAGCGATAAATGCTGTTTATCGCTATCTTTTTGGAACGAGTATGTGTATAGTAAAAATATTTTAATTAAGATGACTTTTTTGGGTTGAAGGCAAGGAGTGCGTTACGAGCATTGAAGGGGATCGTGATGCTTCAAGCGGTTATTCGCGGCCAAAACGTAAGGAAGCAAGCAACCGTAACGTTAAAATGCATGCAGGCGCTTCTTCGGGTGCAATCTCGGCTACACGACCAACGATCCCGGCTCTCACACGACGGAGGTCGAAAGTCGATGATGTCCGAAACCGCAAGCTTTGCGAGTCGAAATACCTTCAGGACATAAGACAAAGGAAGTCCATGGTAAGCCACCTTTCTTTTTCCGTCTCGCAAGTTCTCGAGTATCGAGTATTTGACAATTTTCATATCACAGTCCAGAGACGGAAGCTGCTTCCCAGACGATTGGAGCGACCGACCCCACACCCTCGAAGAGCTTGACGCCATTTTGCAGACAGAAAGGAACGTGAAACGTCTCTCGCCACCGCCTTCTCCCAACAGGTACGAATATGGTTGACTTCTATTCTTAAGTGTCCTTTTTTTAAGAGGTCTGAAGTCTGAAATCAAAATTCACATTAAAACGAAGAGGTGGATAGTGCACCTCTTAAAATTCAGGACGTAGGAGGTTTTTCAGCCTTTTCTTTGAAATAAAACAAACGGTCTTAAGTCTATAAACCTCTTAATTTTCAGACTTAAGAGGTTTTAAGAGGTAACTTATAAAAAACAAACTGCCCCTTAAACTAACCAAACCCGATAATCAATCTACAGAAACACAACAGAAACCCGTCTACTATGGATGACGAGCTCGAAGAAAGTGCTAGTTGGCTGGATCGATGGATAGAAGCAAAGCAATGGGAAAACCAGAGAACCAGCCGAGCTTCATTCGACCGACGAGACTCCATAAAAACCGTCGAGATCGACAATTCACGACCCACTTCTCGCTCAGGTACGAGCATCTACAAACTCCCGCATCACATCCCGAACTCACCGAGTCGAAGATCGAGCTACAGTCCATCCAACGGTGGTCAACAACCCATCACGCCGTCTCCAATCAAGACCCGACCGCTACAGATACGGTCGGCAAGCCCACGTTGTTAAAAGAGGAGCGAACCTACATGAACGCAAACATACAAAGCCTACGGTCGACCCCACGAGCCGTGGGGGAATGTTTCGCTACAGCACATGTGCAAACGATACCGCGGTACCCAACTACATGGCGCAACCGAGTCGGCCAAGGCGAAAACACGGTCGCAGAGCACGCCAAGACAGAGACCCTCGACGCCTGAAAGGGAACGGTGGGGTCCGCCAAGAAACGACTAGCGTACCCCGTCCCTGATACCGTGCGACGATTACAATGCTCGTTATTGCGATTACAGCCACAATTTGAGGAGTCCGAGCTTCAAGAGCGTGCAAGTTGGTCACGTTGGTATGGGACAGCCGTGGTATTACGCGGAGAGCACGGGGGAGAGATTTCACCGTGTTCTACTACGGATTTAAGGAGGTGGCTAGGTGAATATTAATTAACCCGATCGGGGGAATTGGGGGTAACATTAATGGTAGCGGTTAGCGGTGTGTTAAACGTGACAATCAGAAAAGTTTGCATCTAGTTTAGGTGTTGTTTCGATGATTAGAGATAGGAACCAGGATTCCGAATGTTAGCCATTTTCATAATATCGAGTATTGAATGTATTCTCGTCATTGTTTCCAACTGGTGTGACACCGTTGAACATGTTCGTGTCATTATACGATACAACAAGCCGGATCTAACGGCAGTGTAAGGGGCTGTTTGGCAGCTGCTGAATGGTTTGGTGCAACATGATTAAGCGGTCAAGAATGAATAAGAGGCTATATGGTATGGTGCACAATGAAATATTGTTGTTTGATAATCATCAGAATGAAATTACTAAATGATGGTCAAGGGAGGCATTCGCAAGGTTTTAGAACCATTTTGGAGACGGATTTCTTTTTGCCAAAACAAAATTCACCTCTGGGGATTTGCCGATTTACAATTGCCTCTTAATGGAACTATTAAGAGGTAAACAATAGCCTCTAATTAATTGCGAAAATTATTGTCATTTTCATACTTGGAGGTTTTAAGAGGTATTTATTTTAAAACCAAACAACCGCCCCAAGCTGCGTTATGTTAGGTGTGTTTGGCAAAAATAAGCTACTTTATAAGATAGGAGCATTTTGGATGGACCATAAGCTAGGTTATTGAAAAGGAGAGCTTTTTTGTAGTTTTTTTAATTATACCTTATTAATATTAATTATTATACCCCAATATACCTTTTGCCATTTTCCATTTCGTAAGCAGTTTTTTCAAACATAACTTATTCTAGCTTATCAGCTAGTTTGCCGAGCACAATCCCAAACCTAAGTGCATTATAATTTGATCACAATCTCTGGAATCAAACTAAAATTGAAGTATTACGAACTTAAAATCTAACTAATGGCAGCAAGTTGATTTCAAATTAAGAAGATTAAAAGAAAACTAACCTCCATCGAGTTTGCTTGCCTTTGGTTCGTAAACAAACTCCATCGACTTTTGGCATGGTGAAATACTCGTTTTTTTTACCGACTGGGTCGACAACATTGGGCTGCTTATTGGGCCTTTGCCATTCATCATCTCTACGAATCTTAAAATTCTTTAAACGAAAACCGGGTCTCAGCCCGGGGCTAGCCACCCGACTTGCCACCCGCCGAACCGGTCAAACGTTCACGCGGGCCAGAACGTCCAAACGGCACCGGCGAACCGGTTGAACGAAACCGGGCGAACGTCCGCGCCGCGGAACCCGGTTTGACAACGGTTGACAAACTGAGCAAACGTTGTAACGCCGCCCGGCCACCCGAATTTGGCCAACCTACGGAAAGTAATGTTTACTCTTAAAAAAAATTTAATTATCTCAATAATTCTATTTAGATATATAATTAGTTATGTATTGAAATATTACATGTATCTAAAAAAAATGTTATTTCTCTTTGTTACATATTTCATTCTTGTTGGTAATCATTTTTTAGAAAGTTCTTCAAATTTGGAGATTTTTGCCCCCTCTTCTACTTTCTTTGTTTTCGAGGATCAGTTGGAGCTAAAATTTGTCTAAAATCTCACTTTTTTTCCCATTTTGAAGAATCTATAACATGTCAAGTTAAAAGGATTAGGGTATGCCATGGTCTAGTATGTTGTTTTTATAACACCATATTTGATTTTATAGTAATGTTTAACTTTTTAGTTGTTAGCATTAAATTTAAATTATTTAATGTGCCGACTATTCTTATAGGTGAATTCTATTTGGACCCCCTTATAAAGGGATGAGAGTAGGTGATGTGAGTGTACAGATGAGTCCCAGTGGTGGGATCCACTATATTTATGTGAGTGTGGGGGGGGGGGGGGTCCAAATAGCAACCCCCTTCTTATAATAGTAGAAAACGAGAGTGTGTATATAACCTCAAATTATAGGTCGGCTTCATAGAAAAACCTCAAATATACGAAAAACCGAGGAACACCCTTATATCCCTTCATCTGGACCATATGCACAATTGCATACACTCCAAATAGAGGGCTACGGAGGTGTCCGCTTTCCCTTCATCTGGACCATACTACATATGTTTTAGGTATAAAAATCATGATTCTAAATAATTCCTTATGGCATATTATAATGCTAAGGTTTGATTTCGTCACCAATTTAATCTATGTAGCTCTACTTTAGGACTTGACCTCTATTGTAACATGTTATGGCATGTTACAAACGTTATTTTATAATGCATGAGCATGACAATATCATACACAATGATCTATGGAGTACCGTGACAAACAACGGGAGCGGACGTGATTGCCAATAAGAGCAAGACAAATAGATCTTGCCGGACTTTTGAAACAAGAAAAAACAACTCGATCTTGTTGGGATTTCGAGGACACTGTAAGAACACGATAGGCGCCTTAAGCCATTCGATATATCGTGAACAAAACAAAACCATCACCAAGTTCAAGCTTTTACCAAAATCAACAATACAATTGCCATTCATTCTACATCATTCATTGGCATTATCTTCCAAGAACAAACCACAAACAAATTGTTAGGTCAAAAGAAACCACAAATTCATTGGCTTTATCATCCACACCTTTGAGGTTCAAATTCAGGTTCAGATTCATCTAATGAAACTAAGCTCATGGCCATGGGTGCCACCATTCTCGCACGAGCTGCTAGTACTTGTACCGCTACTATGCCCATGAATCGGCACATTCACACCCATGTTCACCGAACCACCGATCCCATGTCCCAATGCTTCAGCCAACGGTCCACCAGGCGGTGAACCCATCCAAGATCCCTGGTTCAACCACTGGTTATGAGATTTCACATCATCTCCAGCACCTATTCGAAAACTGTGATCATCCTCATCCATCCCACCGCTACATTGCATCGATAAAGTCAGCGAACAGCTATCTCCTCCACCTCCGCTTCTCGACCACGCATCAATGAAATGCTGCCTCCTTGCACCCGCTGATGCATCGACACTCGTGGTATCCGAATCAAGATTGTTCTCAAAATCTTGTGGATAAAAATGATTCCTTTTTGAACCTACTCTTGGTGAATTCAATGATTGCTGAAATTGTTGGTTTGATGAAGACACTGGGTTGTACCACTCTTCATGAACCATTCACTAGACCTTCACATACACCAAAATCATACATAAATATATACATATATATACACACACATAGGTGTAGTGGTTGAGGATCTAGGGGATGTGGTAAAATATCCCATTTGCTCAGGTTCAAATCCAGGAGTATGCAATAATTGTATGCAACAATTGTATGCAATAATTCGAGGCGTATGCAACAATTGTGGCTATTTGCTTGTGGTTCAATTATCAGGCGTATGCGTGATTAGCCTAGGCATAGCTTAGGACACCATTCCTATATATATATATATATATAATCCTATATATATACACACACAGGAGAGAGAGATCATTTACAAGCCATGCAAACTATCGATTTTATTGATTAAGTTAATGAAATTGTTTCATATAATTGTATTCTTGATGCGATTGTTCCATATATTTGTGTTTTTCATTGGTTAAGTTAATGGAACCATTCCATGTATATATATTTTCTGATTCCGATGAAGTTGTTTCATGTATTTTCTGATTTTAATGAAACCTTTTCATTTTTACATAAATAACAACAATTTCATCAAACTAACCATTAAAATAAACGGTTTGCACGGTTTACAAACTTATGACGGTTTCATTTGCAAACCCCTAATTTGTGCAAACCGTGTAATCTACAATCCTATCATTGATCTACTTTATTAATGGTCAAGATCGGATAACTTATTTATGGTAACAAATGTTATCAAAATGGAAAATACAGGAAATACTTTCATTATATTAAACTCTTTCATTAGAGGAATTTTAGAAGAATTATTGGGGCTGCTTTCTTTTGGGTGTTGTGGAATCATCGAACTGCAAGGCCTTCAAAGGACCATCAAATCGGAAAAAGTGATCTCGAGGACATCAAATTTATTGCGTACGATTGGATCCGGTGTAGACGAAGTTTGGAAAGCACATTAGTTGGGAGAATTGGTGTTGTAATCCTTATAAAGCTATTACCTCTTGTACTTCTCTAGTTTCTCGCTAGATTAATAAAGTGGCTCTTTTCTTGCGGTCCAAAAAAAAAAAAAGAATAAGGGTGTTTCTTACCACTTTCTCACTCATATTATTTCATACCCCGTTCTACTCTGGGCCCTACCAGCTCACTCGTATCGTATGCACCTATCCATAGCCCTATAAAAAGGGTATGGATAGAGAGCTCCTAAACTAAACAATGAAATCAACGGTTTGCACAAATTACGGTAATTTGCATTTGATCCCCCCCCCCCCCCCTCTATATAAGAGAAAGATCAACAAACAATACTACTTAAAATAACACGAGAACCAACAAATCATATATGATTCATTCACGCCACTTGCTAAGTAGCGTCCAAAGTTGCCCCGGTAGCTTTTTTCCGAAAGCTAATGCAAAATCATACATGATTTTGTTGTGCTTTTAAATATCTATTTTTCTCGTTTGAACCCAACTCTCACTCTATATATATAATAAGTGAAAATAACCATTGAATAAGTGAAAATAGGCATAAAACAATCACCTGGGATGTTGATAGAGGAAGTGGCAGCAGACAGCATTTCTGTATTACCAACACTATTCCTATAAACAGGACCATTAATCTGGAGGCCACTGGTGGTGGCGCAGCGGCGGTTGGCGGGGCGGTGTGGTGTCGGTGGTGTTGTGGGTTTGGATTTCCACAAGCTTTCTTGAACGGGTCGCTTTTATGCGCATGGCGCTCCAATACTTCTGATCAGGTGCCACATCTCTCGAACACCTCCATTTCTTCCCATCGGTTCTCCTACACCTCCACGGCTCCGATCCGACCCGCTCGAAAACCTCAAATCAATACCACCTCTACAATATCCACCAAAAACCAAAATCACAACTAATTTCAAGAAAGAAAAAAAATATTTCCTTTAATTTCTTTCAAGAATCGAGCTACGCAGGCTGAATCTAGTGGATCGTAACAGCAGGGCTGAATTCAGTGGATCGTGGCAGCAACACCACTAACTTCTTTCAAGAATGATATATAATAAACAAATGTAACAGATTTAATATTAAAAAAAAGATGGTTCTAATAATAAAGAAAGAATAAAAAAGAAAGTACTGTTGATTGAGTAGATAAAGGTATCATGAGTTTGAGGTGGAATAGGAACAGAAGCCATAATGTAACTTGTAGATCATCGTCTGCCTCTCAAGTTCTTGCCACTGAGTCGCTGTGAAAAGCACTTTCCACCACTGTCTGAACCTGTTAAGTTTACCAAAAAACCAGCTTAATTCCCACTTAGAAAATAGGAAAAAAGATTCATTATTTTTTAACCCAAAGGAGCTATATATATATACATACTTGTAACTTGTAAAAAACCCAAAAAAAAAAAAACAATTTTTTTTCAAGAAAGACACAAAAAGAGAAAAAGGGTATGGAAAGATTTTAAAAACCTGAAGAGGGTTCCAAAGAAAACCCAGATGTAATTTGGTTATTGATAGTGGGTTGGTGATAATAATAGCCAGAAGAAGAAGGCATGAAATTGGTCATCTTGTTAAAATGGTAAGAAGATGATAAAGATTGGTGTTGTTGTTGTTGTTGCATGTTTAAGCCTAACCCAACTTCAGACACCAAGAACGCCGGAGTTGTCTCGCCGGAACCACCATCTCCGGCGACCGGACCACCGCCGGCGGTAGGTGTGTCTCCATTCCCCATTTTTTTCAAAAAAAAGACCAAGATTTCTTGAAATATATTAATAAAACCCTAGAATTTGGAAAAAAGGGTTTGAGGTTTTTTTGATGGTTCCCATGCTTCCTACATTCACCCCCATTAAAGAACATGGACAAACGATCGGAACAAAAAGCTACAAATCTTGGTCCCCATGTTTTCTCTCTCTAAAAAAAACCCTTTTTTTCTCTCTCTAGAAATCTTGATCTTTTTTCTTTAATCTCTTTCTTTCTCAAAGAATCCCATAAAATCAAACCCAACCCTTTTATTTTCTTTCACTAAAGGTCATTCCTTTTTCATTTATTACATTAAAAGATAGAAAAATAGGAATAGGGTATGTGTTCAATTTCAAGATTTCAAGATTTCATTAAAGAGAAAGAGAAAAAAGAGTTGACAGCATTTCATTTCAGTCCAATTGGTGATTAAAATCAGTCAACGCAAGAAACAAAGCCACGTCTATGAAGCTAGCTACGTGTTGGGTTTGACTTTTTTTTTTTTAATAAATTCAAAATTTGCATGAAAAAATTGAAAACTGGTTTTTTGCTAGGTGGGTTTACATATACATATAGACTATAGAGATAGATATATATATATATATAGATGGATAGATAGATACAAATGTGATGGCTGTGAGATAAGGGAGGGTGACAGAGGCTGTCTGTTTAGAGGAAGGTGTATTCTGACAAGAGGAATAGCGATAATAACGTGGCTGTTTCCGTGGGGTTACGTCGCTATCGGCGTTTCTGAGCCATTTGCTATTTTTGGGCCTCGGGAGGAAGGCCCACTGCGGTTTCGTGTGCCTGGGGACCATGGCTACCTATTTAGGTCTCTCTCTATTTATTTTGACAATTCCTATTTTAACATCTTTTAGGCGATCAGTATTCAACCCTCTCAACCTAACTGTTACAAGAGCTTCGAAATCAGCTTTTCTCCAACCTCACAATTAACCTTCTGGAACATTCACTAATTAGTACACACAGAAGACACGGTTTGTATAGCGGTGTGGCATATCGGCTCCCGCTCCCAACCCGCCTAAGCCGTTGTCGGCGTACCCGTAGCCCGCCTAGCCTGCCAGCCTAGCGGGTTGGAAGCCGCTCAACCTAGCATGTTGTTACGCATGGCCTTATGAATGTTGAAAATATAAAAAGTAGATTGTAATGTTAACGTGTGTAAGGCCTTTCTATACCACAAACGGGTATGTAGGCAGGTAAAAAAAATCAGCAGGTTCAAGGGTTTAGTGCTACGGTGGGGGCGAGTACTTGAGGGCGGGTATGGATGAGAGTTCCCAAAGCGGCTCAACCGGTTCTCTCTCTTTCTTTTTGTCTTTCTCTCTCTATATGTTTATATTAAAAATAATTAAAAAAAAAAAAGTTGTAGTATGAAATGTTTGAAGATTTGGGGGTAAGGTGAAGATATGAGGGTAGGAAAGTGAAAAAGTGATGTGGTGATGAAAGATTAAGGGTTTAAGGTTTTGTGCTACTAAAGGCTTAAGGAGAGTAAGGGTGTGTAATTGGTAATTATGAAGGTGTAATTAGCCTTCCTTTTATTTTTTTTCAAACTTATATTCCTATTTGTGTGCAATGGGGTATGTACGTTGTACATGTTTTGTTGTACTATCTAATTTTGCTTACATTTTAAGGAGGTCCATGTCTCATGTAAAGTGGGTGTAATGTTGATGGAGTTTGTGTTGGTTTGGGTATTTTTCTTGCGTTTATTGCAAGTCTTGTTCTCTATTCCTTTTTTGTACTACTTTTAAATGTTTTGAATAATTGATGGTCCAACATGAATCTTGTTAGAAAAAGTCATGAAGTATTGAATGGTGTAGATGATGAATATTGATGATGAGAAGCAAGGGAAAAAGTGAGATCTTGAAGGAAATCTTGATCTTGAGTAGGAAAGAGTCGTGAAAGTGAATTTTGAGAACGGAATTTATGTGTTTTGTAGGGTGGAAGAGAGACCCAGATTTGTTTTAGTGATCGGTAACAAAAATTGAAAAAGATTGTTTTCTTGTATTGCAGATTAGTACAAAATAATTATTTGGGATCTTACGCATTAGTTAAGTGTCAAGAGGACAGAGTGAAAATTTCTAATACATTTGTCTTGAAATTCGAATCCAGCCCTTGTTGTCATAAATGTCACCTCTGTAGATCATTTGTAGTTGTCTAAGATTTAGTTGGTACATACAACTTGGTTTGGTTACTAACGGTTTTAGAAAAATAGTAACAAGAAGTCAATAGATGTTGAAAGTCAAACATAGTTTTGTGAAGATTAAGGGTGTATAAATTTGTATAATGTTTATTGTATATTAATGATGTTTGTTTTGGACGATTACCATCCCCATTCATTATCAACTAAGCTACACATCATTGACTATTAATGTAAACTAGTGGCAAAACCGCGCGTTGCGCGGTAGCAAAAAATAATTTAAAGAAATACTTGTCCAAATGCAGCTAAAATGTAATTATTCGGTTAATAATTTATAATATCTAAAATTAAAATGAAAAATATTTTTCATAAGTGGTACAAACACACACACACACACACACACACATATATATTTAGTCATTTCTTATTACAAAATGTTTGATACGCATCGTGCATAATTTTTTTGCTGGGTTTTTTAAAACCAAAGGAATGTCATATTATATATATATATATATATTGATTATATTCTAATTCAATTTACATGTTTAATTTGATATAATCTAAAGTAATAATAGAGTATGAATTAATTTATATGTATTTGTGATTGTAATAAATAATTTTTTTCATCTAATATATTGATTTTTCTAATTTAAGTGACATATTGCTTTCGTATTTTCTTTTACACATTATTTTATTGACTTTATTTTTTATTATATATTATTGTAGTCATTTTATATTTTGTGTACTAATTCTAATTATACATATTATTTATTTAAATATGTTTTAAGCAATATTAAACATGGTATGTGTCTCATATATTTAGAGAACTATTAATAGTATTTAACTATATATTGATTATAAATGTATTTATTTTATATTAATTATAATTTGATTTATATCTTTTTACTAATTTTCATAAGATTTATAAGGTTTAGTATTTTTTTATTTTGGAATTAAAATTTCACTTGAAAATAGGTTTAATTGATATATATTGTATTTTTTATTTTTTTTTATGTATTATGTTTATATAGGAGTAATGAAAATAGTATTTATACAAATGAATATATATGGCATAATCTACCGTTTAGTATTTTAAACAATACATATAAAAAGTATTTTATAAACAATAGCAATTGATAATTGTCATTAAAGTTATATTAAAATATATTAATGATAAGTTATTAGCTTTTTAATCAACATAAGTATTTCATTTATATGTTTATATTCATTATAACAAATTTATTATTAAATTTTGGCAACTAAATATAAATATATATGTTATTGTATTCATGAGTCATGTAATGATGTAAATAACAATGATTTTTTCTAATGGTATTTTATATAATTAATCAAGCAAAAACTTGGAAAAATATAAAAGATTAAGATAAGAAAAGAGCTTTAAAGCTCCAACAACACTCTTAAAATGTATACCAGATTAATGTTCTCAAAGTAAACTTGGATAAAAATACAACTAACCATCGAAGATTACTTATTACAGTTATATTTTATATTGTATCTTGTTATCTAAAATCGCTGGCAACAATGCATCTTCGGTTCCATGGAAAAACACTGTCAAGCAAAACAACAATTTTCAAATAAAACATATGTGCAAACATTAACAATAATATATATATAATTCATAGAAAAATGACATAAAACATAAACTTTGTTACCTGAAAATTTTATGGTGAAAGAACAATAACTTCTATTTTAACTGAACACCCATGTTAACTTATAATTGGATGGATTAGACAAATAGATCAATATATGATTGTTAACAAAATCAACAAAAAAAACAAATAATTCATCTCAAATAGTATTCATGAGTCATGTAATGATGTAAATAAATGATTTGATGAATAATAGATGATATGTTTAAAGGATGATTGAAATAGATTAAAATTTACAAAAATTGAGAAATTCAAGAAAAAAAAAATAGAGAAAATTCAAGGCATTAGGAGATGTCACCTTATACATATTTCTCCTCACACATGTTGAAATTTGATGAAGCTACATAAGAAATGGTTACATCTTCAAGACTACAAATATCGAATCATCTATGAAAACCCTAGAACCATCAAATTACATCTTCAAGGAAACAAAAAAAAACTTTAAAATCCCAACAAAAAGTAAAAGAAATGTATACCTTTATTAGTTTTCTCAAAGTTTACATGAAAAAATGATAAACATCAAATGACATGCTCATAATTTATAGTATGAAACTATTGGATGGTGTAGAGTAGTTATGGAAAATGAAGAGATGATGTTAAATACAAACATAAATAACAATTAATGTTCATGAATAATTAATGTTGGAAATTAGAAAAAAAAAGGTAAAAAAGAGGATCAATGAGAAAAAAGATAAATGGAATTCCAAGCTTTAGGAGATGCCACATCAACATCTTTGGTTCTTACTTTAATATATATAAATGATTTTTTTTATAGCTTTTCACTAAGATTAGATTTATAGAACCCTCTACAATGTCTAATTTTCCTAATATGACTTTACAAGACAAAACAGAAAATGTCCTATCTAAAAGGTATCGTATTAGTTATTTTAACAACGCTATTTGAAAAAAGGGATAATTTCGTCTATATCCTTCAAAAATTCCCATGTTACGTATATATCCTTGTAAAGTTTGAAATTACGTATGTGTTCTCTAAACCTATAAAACTCACATATATGTTTTTTTTTATAAGGTTACTTCCTTGGCAATATAGAACACAAACTGAAAATTCGGCCGTCTGAGACTAAGCCTGGCCACAACATGTGCACGAGGGGATTTGAACCTGGGGTGAATGGGATACCACCCCACAGGCTTTACCGCTACGCCACAAGCCTTGTGGTTAACTCACATATATGTTATCTCTCTAATTTAATTATAATCTAAACATTAAAAAAAAAAAATACAAAACATTAACTGAAGTTGTGTTTTTTCAAAAAAAAAATTAAATCATAGTGAATACGTTTTGTATTTTGTAAGTGATTAAGTTATAATTAAATGGGAAAAAATGATATATATGCGAGTTTTAGAAATTTAAGAAGGTTTACAAGTAGTTTCAAACATTATAAGGATATATACGTAATATAGGAAACCTTGAAGGATATAAACGAAATTATCCCTTGAAAAAAAATGTCATTTGAACACAAATACCCTACAAGTAGATGAGTTGTTGAAATATCTAAAAAACTTGTTTAAACGTCTAAAAAGTTCTTGTGAAACTATAAACTTTTTAATTTGAACGATTTATAATATACTTTTATAAATTTAAGTCCTATAAAATATTTTATCCCTCAATTTTATATAGCCATTTGAACCCACCACTCCAGCAACCCCATGTATATGCCCCCTAGTGAAAATATAAGTAAGAAAAAGCTCTTCCACAAAAAAATTAGAAATGCTATGAGATATACTTAAAAGATATTTAGAGGATCTCCTAATTTCAATAACTTTTTTAAAATAAAAAAATTAAAAGTTCAAGTTTTTAAAAAATTACATTTTACTCTAAACCTTTTTTTTTATTTTAAAGATTTTAGGTAAGGTAAATTACATTTTTGGTTCTTGTGGTTATCATTTGTTGTCAACTTTCGTCTATCTTTCAAACTAATTCTAGTTTTGGTCGTTATAGTTATCGTTTTGTTTTACTTTTGGTCCTCTAACCAACTCTAACTTTATAATATTAAAAAAAAAAGTTAACTTAAAGGTATTTTGGTGTTTTTACCTTGTGAGTTGTCATCTTTTTTCCTTTTCTTTTCTATCTTTTATCATTTTCTTTTTGACCCTTGTGAGTTGTTACCTTGTGGGTTGTATATTAATTAATTAATAATAATAATTTTAACCATAATATATTAAAAATCTGTATTTTATTTTATAGATTACATCACTAAAAAAAATACCTTTAAAATAAGTTAAGTAACACATTTAAACTTTTATGCAATTTATTTGATATATATATATTGCAAATCCGTCTAAATTGATTAAAAAAAAAACTTTTCTATTAAAACTGTGTTTAAAAAATTTAACGTTTTATGTTATTTATGTAAAAAAATCAAAATTTATCTGCCTATTGATAAAAAAAAATTATGGCTCCAAAATAATTCATTTAATTAAACTATTTTTCGACCCACGGACTATTGAGGATGTATTAGCGTTGGAGATCATTATTAGAGAGGGGTTACTATTACCAACATAAATCATTTTTATTTGATAGGTTTTTTTTTTAAAAAAAACATGTAATTAAATGAACTATATATAAATGATACATTTTTTTATTATTAATTGACATAGATAAATTTCGATTTTATATTAGGTTATGGGTACCACACAAGTTTTTGGTTTCATGGTATCATTGTCAAATCAGCACCACGTCAGTTTTTCACCCTCAAACCATTACCAACCTTTTAAATCTCGTAACACAACCTTTTATACCCTTTATATTTTTTAAAATTTTATTTATATATAATTAAGGAGAGAGAGAGAGAGAGAGAGAGAGAAAGTGAAACCGAGCGGCTTTATGAAACCGTCGGCCACGTACCACACCGAGCTCGAGCCCAACGATGAACCCAAGTGGTGGTACGCTCGGTCTTACATAAATAAGAAAAAAACGATAATTTTTTTAAAGACATCTTAAGATAGAAAAGTTTCGTTTGTATTAGTTTAAAAATATTTGCAAACATATGTATTAAATAAGTTGTATAAGAGCATCTCCAATAGCTTCCCTATAATTTCTCCAAAATGGAGAATCAAAACTCAAAATCTCTAAAAAAAATATACATCCATCTCCAATAGCTTTCATTTTGAAGAAATCAACATTGATTATAATAATAAAATATTCTATTTACTCATTAAAAAATATTTTTTTCTTTATGTTATTATCTTCAAGAATTCCTACTAGTTCTTTCATATGGTAATCATTAATGGGGTTATCTCCATATTTGGAGAAAAACTCATTTCTCTCTCATATTTCTCCATTTTGGATAAAAGAAATGGGAAAATGTTGGAGCTCAATTTAGGCATAAATCTCCATTTTTCTTCTTTTTCCCCATTATAGGAAGGCCATTAGAGATGCTCTAAAAGCTTAAATGTATTTAATACTTAACTTACTTTAAAGTTATTGATAAGAATTTTTTAATGATATAATTTATAAAATGAAATTTATATTTTTAATACATTCTTAATTAATAATATAATAAACAATATTGACAACTGTAAATTACAATAAAATTTAATAAGATAAAATTTGAAAAAGACAATGTAAAGACAGAAGGACCAAACTATCCTTAAGTTAATCTAGTATTTTTTAGCTAGAATTAGTTAAAGAGACTAAAAATGACAACCACGTTGAGCAAAGCTTGTAATTAGTTTGGAAAAGAGGATCAAACTTGATAATAAAAGGTAACCACAGAGACAAAAAATTGTAAATTTACTCTAAATTAAAATATTATTAAAATATTTACTAATTTATCAATCAAATATACTTTAAAAGTTTATAAAATAATAATAAATCAACTTCATTTGTAAGATTAAGTAAAATAACTTTATTTTTTCAAACATAAAGTTTTGAAAAATTCTTAATTTTTTTTATCTTTCTCTGTTTTAACAAATACTATGGAAATTTTGTTAGAATAATATAAAAGAAAAAAAGTTAAATCTTTTATATTTAAAAATCAGTTGAAATGATATTATAATCCAACAAATTTGAAGGATAGTTATAAACTTATAATCCCAGCAAAAAATTGGTTTTTGAGGCTTCATGTTATTGGATTTTGAGGTTGGGTCTTGTTTAGCTTAGAAACAATATAAATAAACTTAATTTTTTAATTTTATTTTAAAACTTTTTAATTAAACTATAAATTATTATAACTTAATATTCTCAGAAAATCTATTAGAAATATT
Source organism: Centaurea solstitialis (assembly GCA_030169165.1). NCBI lineage: Eukaryota > Viridiplantae > Streptophyta > Magnoliopsida > Asterales > Asteraceae > Centaurea > Centaurea solstitialis. Next base: position 78,652,242 of record CM058044.1, read on the forward strand.
TACTAAGTTTATTTTTCAATTTTTTTATAACAATTATTACTCATTTTATCATATATAAGGTCTTAAGACAAACTGAATTATATCTATCCCAAATAAGGTTCATATCCTTGCGTAGAAAGGAGACTTCCAACTCGTTTCAACTTGCTAAGATGTGGGGTTCCAATTGACTCGGATTTTTGCCTGTTCTGTGCGTTTGTGCCAAAAGATGAAAGATCGTTTGCTTTTTATCTTGTGTGATGACTCAAAAGGCAATTAATTTACGTACCAGGTGGGGATAAATCTTCCAGCTCCTACTTCTTTGGATCGGTTTCCTAATTGGAGGAATAACATGCTGGAAGAATATTCTTTTTAATAATTCAGTCAAGTATGTCATAAACATCAAAAATAGGATTCAATCTCAGCCTTTTTGTTGGGTAAATATAATAGAAAGAAACTAGATAGAAAGTTTATATGCATCAATTGATGTTGTAATCCTTTGAATTGTGTATTTTGGTCTAGCCTCCTGCTATTGGTTGCCTCCTTTTCTTTTCTTAGGGAAAATAAAACTAAATTAATGACATTTTTTTTGAACGGTAGGTGTAACGGAGTATCAACGTGCCACCATGGCACCAAGTCATAGTGACTGGGTTCGAAACCTCTTCAAAGAGAATAACCGTTCCAGCCTAGCCATCCAGTTTCCATTTAAAGGGCTTCAAAGCATCAGCTAGGATTCGAACGTGACACCCGTTCAAAGAAAATCTCCCACAATAGACTCCAGCAGAAGTCGAACTCCTAACCTTTACCATATGAAAACTATAACCCATGCATCAGACCAACTAAGTTGGCCATCATTTGCAATTATTAATTATTATTGATATGTGTTAGTTGATGCTAAATAAGCAAGGGATTAAATATTCAGCAGTGAATGATGTTTGATACACTTGGACTTAGGGGCTGTTTACTTATAACTTATTGGGATTATTAGCTGAATGAGCTGATTCGCACAGCTGTTTTCACATGTTTACTTGGGGCTTAATGGTATATAGTTGGACTTATTCGCTCAGTTCAAGGACCTCACTTGTCCACGTTCAGCCCAAAAACTTCCCTCTTTACCCTTGGATGAGAAAGCGCTCCTATAAAAGAAAAGAAAATCCTGCTCTCTTTTTTTTTTTCTTTTCTTCCCACCGTCTCCTCGATTCTCTTCTTCTCCAAGAAATATATTGTCGATTCCATGACAAAGTTTCTTCTTCTTCTTCTTCCCAATCACGTAGAAGTCGAATGGCAGAAAGGATAGGTTTCTTCTCGCAAAAAAGTGGAATGACTGTTGGAGAAGGAGTGGGTGGTTAGGTGAAAATAAAAAAGGGTTTAGGGTTAGATGTGGTGGTGTGTTGCAGGTTCATAATGGAAAAGGAGGATGAGGTGTCAATGAGGGAAGAAGGTTGGCAGCACAAGTGTTTGTTGGTGTTTTCTATTTTTTATATAATATTTTGTACGTGACTTTTTACAACTTGCTTCAATATTTTGTTCTTGAAATTTGATGTATACTTTTTATATATTTTGTATGTATAACATTTTCAAGTTTACAATTACATTAATAAAGTTATACGGTGAAGGGTAAATCAGTCATTTGTATCATTCAGACAGTGGATTCAGATGAAAAGGTAAACACCAACATTAATTTATGCAAACAGACAAATTTATCCATACAGACAAATTTATCCATACAGACAGACAGACAAGATTTGGTAAACAGCCCCTTAGTTAAGCAAGAATATTGAAACAAAAGATGACATTAACTTCTACTAAAATCTTGTAACACCAAAAGATAACATTAACTTCTATTAAAATCTTGTAAAACCAAAAGATACATCAACTTTGGAAAATACCACAATCTTGTTTAGATTCACCAACCAACAACTAAATTCACTTGTGAATAACTCAAGAACCAAAAGGATATGGGATCATGTATATGCCATTATTGGCATCTCTCAATCCTCAAACATCCATAGGCCAACATAAAAATTTAACCGATTTAACGTCCTGCGAAGAAGGCCGCGGCCCCCACAAATGGCGCGTTGATATAAGTAGCCGGCTCCGATTGGCTATAATTACTCCGATCATCCGAATAGTTATCGTTACTATCCGGGCCTCCCACAATCGCTCCAATAAGTAAATTCGGGTTCGGTGAGTTGGAGCTGAAGTACTGATGTCCGGCATCGCACGATATGTGATCGGGATGAACACGGACAGACGGTACCGATGATCCTCTGTGATGGAGGTGCGTCGGATACTTATCACCAAATCCGACCATATACGACATTTTCATCGGATTGTCACCAAGAATGTAGTCGACCTGCTTCTTAGCTTGTACTAAGAGCGATTCAGCCGTGACCGCCGATCCCCCACAAGACGCTTGTCCACCGTAAGAGTCGAGATACTTGGCGTACGTTAGCAAGAGGAACGAGGAGGTGGTTACGTATTGGAGATTGCTCTCGCCTTGTTTGTACAACAAACCTCCTGTAATAGAATCCATACAGACAGATTAATCCACACAGGCAGCTTAATTTTGTTACGGATTTGGGGGAATTTATTGTTTGTTATAATACCTGGGGTATATCGGGCCTGCGAATTTGGCGATCCTGGAATCATCGAGCAGATATAGTTATCGGAGTGTTGTTTATAGAGATGAAATTCGTTGTTCTGTTTCTCGAGAAAGCCCTGAGATTTGCCAATGAAACAAACAGATTCATGAGTTAGATTATGAAGTTAGAATATCTCCATCGAAGAAAATATGAAGATTTTGAGCTAATATTTTATTCCAACACGTTTTCCCAAATACAAAAAAAAAAACCCCAAAAAATGTCATTGGTCCCAGGTTCGAGTCCAGTTGGCAATGGGTCAGGGTAGTATTAGTCCAAAATTGAATGGTCCCGGGTTTGAGCCCGGGGCACTCCATAGCCACACTGTTGAGTAAGTCAGGTATGCCCCCCATATTGCAGAATTGGCAGACGATTGTGACCCGTATTTAGTTACCTTGGCAAGGAGAACTTTAGTCCCAGGCCTTTTGTCATCCCAACTGAAGGAAAAATCATCATCATCTGAACCCAAAGTGTGACCATTTGATTGAATATAAGACAAATAAGATGCATCCTTAGAAGCTCTATGGATCCATGCTGCTCCCCATAACAACTCATCCTAAATTCAATTTTCAAACATTAGAAAAAAAAACACTAATCCAAACAAACAACTTTTAAATCCATTTCATACATTGTATCCCGAATACGAGCAGTAAAACGGACAGACAACGGAACCGAGAGAGTCGCTGTACGAGCCTCTGTACTTATCCGCCAAATCGAACACCTGATATCACACATCCGTAACGTAAATTAGATTTCTTGATCATTTATGGTTTAGATTATGAATGCAGCAAGTCCCCTATGAGTAAGAAGGATTCTTACCTTCATGGCGGATTGTAGTAATTTACGTGAGTAAGAAGGATCGGAATCTTGAAAGACGATCGAGGCCGCGGCAAGCGCGGCGGCTGTCTCGGCAGCGACATCCGATCCGGGGTTTTGCGGTGAGACCTTGTACACGTTTCGTGGCGTGTCCATATCTTCCGGCCTTTCCCAGCAACTGTGATCGGAGTGAGGTTCCCCGACCTAGAAACAGAATGTTGGTGTATGAGAAACCTCTGTGTTTTTTTATAACCGTGGGTATTTGTGCCAGCTTACCGACTATTTAATTCAGTTAATCCCATGGGGGCATGAATTTAAAAGGAAAGCATTTCCAAAAGATTCTCTATATTTCTCAAAGAGTAAACTTCACCTTTGGTCCGTAACTTTTGTCAATTTCAACAAGTGTCTTCTTTTAGTAACTCGGATTTGGTCTCTCACATTTTTCATTTCATAACAGTTTTGGTTTATTCTTCTAATGACAGTTAACTTTTTTTGTCAAGTCAAATTAAATGAAGGGTATTTTAGTCATTTTAACATGACGAAAATACTTCAAATTTTAGTGGACTTTAACCGAAAAAGTTATCGAAATTTAAAAGAAGGGTCCAAAACCATTATGAAATGGTAAATGCCAGAGGCCAGATCCAAGTTTTCAAAATTTAAAGATGATATACAATAAAATTGTTAAACATAAGGGACCAAAGATGAAGTTACTCCTTTCCTAATCAAAATTCTTAAAAAAACATTACATAATCTTCACATATTCTCCGTTTAATAATTTTACATAATCAGTTGTACTATTAAAATATTTACACGTTTGAACAAATTTTCATTTTTCTCCTAAATATTTAATTTAAAGATTTTCCTTATTAGGAATAATAAAAGTTGTTAATAAATTAATTAAAACACTATATATTTGAATTTTTTTTTCTCTTTTCCAACTTTCTTCATTTTAAGAAATTTTTTATAACAAAAGTAAAATACCAAAAAAGCCCTGAAAATTGCATAAAATGTAGAATAATACTAAGCATGCATGGAAATCAGAAAAAGGGTGTCCCATTCCCACCTGAACATATAAGGTGCCAGGGGTAGCTGTGGCTGCTTTCAGAAGATAATCAGAGCTCCAACGAAGGGCAGTTTTGGCATTTCCCAGTTCAGATTTCATAGAAACACCAAACTCAATAATACTCCATGCAAGCATTGTGGTAGTAAACGCCATTGGCATCCAAACTTACATTATCACCAGCATCATAGTAACCTCCCACCAAATCCACCTAATAAAACAAAACCACCAAAAAAAACCAAATTAAACATACGAAGAAATTACTAAATCACACGGAGGTTCAGGAAAACCTCAAAAAAAAAAAAAAAAAACAATCGAGAAACATTTTCATAGCCCTCATCTGGACTGTAACTGTTCACTTATGCATACGAGTAATTTGAGCTGTTTTTTGGTTTTTATGCACAAATGCATTATGCCGTGTGCATACTACAAATAACTGTATGCACACGTCCCAGGTGAAGGGCTACGAGGGTGTTAAATTATGAATGTTTGAAGGTACATTGGCGGAAGAGCCGTCGTTGAGGGCGGAATCGGCCCGCCATTTGAGACGTTGGTTGGCGGGTAAGTGACCGGATCGTTGACCGTCGAAGAAGAGGATGGATTTCGCGAGGCATCGGAGTAATCGTGGGAAGTGAAAGCAGAGGATGAAGATGGAAGGTCATGAGGGCAAGAAGAAGGATGTATGATATGACAAGTGGAGCCATTGATTTTGATTGGGTGTGAAATAAGAAGGTGAAGAGGTGGTGATTTATAGAGAAAGAGAAAGGGGTTGTTGGATGGCAGTTAAGTGAAATCACGGGATTAACTGCGAAACAGAAAAGATGGAATCCTATTTAAGAAAAAGAGTAGATCACTTTTCACTATTCAATCTTTATATTGTCCTTTCGTAACGATTTTGATCCCACCTCTTAAGGTTATTAATGTTTTCTGTTAAGCCCATTTTAATGAGGGAAGGTTTGGAGCTAGTACTGTTTTGGCAAAGAATTAAAATGCTGTGCTTACCATGTTCCCGCGATAGGAACTTTATAAGCTAAATTTATAAGCTACTTATTAGAAACGAGTATTGGAAGTAAGCGTAGTCAAAAGTGTTTTTTGGTAGCATTTTTTCCTATATTGTGCTTACCATTTTAATATTAATGTATCACTCCCCAGAGAATACTTTTTGGTTCCATTTTAATATATAGATCCAGTTCTTTGGCATTTATGTCAAAACTACAAAATTTTTTCATAAAATATCTTATCAGCTACAGCTAGCTTATCAGTAGTTTCAAACAAACCTAGTCATTTAAGCAAATTATGTTAAGTCTATTAGCATTTGTTAGCAAAAGAATGTTTAAAATAACTAAATTAACTCTAATTTAGTTAGACTATAACTGAACATTTTAACAGAAGGAGGGACAATATGTTATGAAATGACAATATAAAGGTCAAATTTGAATTTTTAAAGTTTAAAGATGATATCCTTTGAAATTGAAAATGTTAAGTACGAAAAAGTAAAGTTCACTCTCAAGAAAGAAAGTATGACTAATTTTGAATTCTTGATAGACATCACCATCCTACATTTCTTCCCTAATTCAAGTCTAATTGTTTCTTAACATAAAATTCAAATTCAATCAATACGGTTTATTTCATAATCGTATCCTATTTAAATTGTTTAGAATATTTTTCCAGTTTAATAACGTAAAGATAAGTCAGTATTGTCGTTGGTATCTATTTAATGTAATATTTCGTTAACAAAAAGCATTTTTTCTAGAGAGCTCATTTGGAAATTTACTTAAAAACTATTATAAAAACGCTCCTTAAAAGATCTCCTAATTTGTTTATGGTACTTCTTTTCAAATTCTCTCCATTCTTTTTACTTTTTGGACCCATCTCCTCCCTACTTTTTGGCTTCTTCCAAACATTTTTGACAAAATTTTTAAAGCATCGAAATTGTGAATTTACAAACGGTTAAGCACTTTTCACATAAACAATCACTCTTTTATTTGACATTTGATTTGATTAAGTTTTTTTTCCTAATGAAAACATGATTTTGGGATCTATATAACATAGAGAAGGAAATCATAGAATGGAGAATTGAAAAAATCAAAAGATATTGCTAATTCAAACTTAAGAATTTAAACAAGAGTATGAGCAATAGGTTGCATTTATTTTTTGGTCAATCTAAATAAAGTGAAGTTAAAAAGTTTGACCATTTGTACCTCAAGTTATGGAATTGATATGATAGACCATAATTTACTCCTATTAGTGTAGAAAAATACTAATTTAGGATTAGAGTAGAATTGGTTATTTTTGTGAAAGCTGCAGGTCTTTGTTTTGGCTTGTGAAGGTGTGGGGGGAAAAGATATGGGAGAACCTCTTAAACCCATGTTCCATGTGATGTGCCCCTCCATTCCTATCAACTTTCTATTTAACCATATTCTTCTACTCCCCAAAATTAGGTTTGTATTCTTCTATTTTTTTGGATGTATATATTGAGTGGATTTGATTTTGATTTCTGTCTACTGGGATGTAATAATCCCCAATCCCCCATCTACCATTTTTAAGTTTATTGTAAATATAACTATTCTCCCACAATTATACTTTTCATTAGTGATCTTGGAATTTGAATTTTCTAAAAAAATGTAATAATGCTTATTTAATAAATTAACATTAATTATTTTAAATTAGTGGGTTAAGATGGGTCCTACGATCCAACATCTCACAAAATTTAATAAAACAACAAATCATGTTCAAAATCACATGTGATTTTACATTAACGGTAAAAATGGATACAATGATTTCGGGTGCAACTTAAGTCGCATGAATCATATATGATTTTGTACGTGAATCTCGTATGACTTTGTACATTAATGCTCATTTTGTTAAATAGTTAGTGTTCTCGTATGAACTCACCCCATATATATAATATATAAGGTTAGATTCAGACAAAAACCACAAAAAAAATGAAAAACTAAAAAACACCCTATAATGATTCCTCTTTACATTATGCATTGTGCATTGAAACCAACAAATATCTTCACCTTTATGTACGGGTACATCGTACATATGAATGATTATTAAGGCGTTCCCTAATTTTTTATTTTTAAGGTGTTTTCCGCTTAACGTCCTTATATACATATACACAAAATATTCCAAGTGCCTCTAAATCAAACGTTGAAAATAGTCTGTAAAATAATAAACGAAAGAAATTTTATGGGTCAGAACTCACAATCAATATCAATATCAAAAACAATTTAGAATGATGATAACAAGCACATGTGTTGTTTTAACACAAAACAAAAGGTCATTAACACTAATATATTACTATAATGAAAGTTGGTATCAATAATTTTGATTTGTAATAAAGAGTAAATAATCAAGTGTAATAGTGTAATTCCATGTGATTTGCAACATCATATAGTGAAATTGGGGCATGATTTACGTTGAAAGAAGGAATGGAATTGTTTGAAAAGGGCGTAATTAAAGGAATTGAAATATTGAAAATGGCGTTTGACTCATTTTGTCGTGTAGAATGTAAGCAAGCAAGTCCAAGTCACGGGGTGTTAATTATGTTTGTTATACATGCAATATATATTTGAGTCACGAGAGTCAATAATAATCACATGTACCACCAATCCTAAATCCTATTCCTATGATCTCACTTTTGTATGGACAAATTTTAAAATTTTCCCCATTCACTAGACATAAACACACGCACACACAACTCTCCTTCCGTAACGTCATAGTTTTGGACCGATCCCGTGCATATCCACAATATAAGGTTCTTACCAATGTTCGAAAAAGCTCGCTGTAACAATCGTCATGATACACTGTGGCTTAAGGGCTTAAGGCATGTGTGATGTAGCGTGTGTGGGGATAAACAAAGATCAAAATTTGTTGATTCGTAGAATACCAAACCCTAGGCTTCAAAACCTGAACCCTAATTGAGAATTCAAGAATTGGGAAGAAAACAAAAGTTCTGTAGCATTCATTAATTGTCTTGCAAAACACGAAATTAGACCTAAATAAGCAACCAAACGAACCGGGTCTGCCCAAAAGTAACAGGCCGAACAATAAAGCCCAAAACAAAAGCCTAAAACGTAAAAAAAACACAAAAAACGTCCAAAACGGCACTAAAACAGCGTTTTTAAGGTCCGAAATGTCCGTAGGCCCCTACCGCAGGCTTCGAATTGATAGGTGGATCGTCCAAAACGGACAACCGGAGCGAAAGTTATGCCCGTTTGAAGTTGGACCGATCATGGGCCTCCAGTAACGCCAAAGCCAGCTCTTCCACAGCTCGGCCCGCATCATTGTGTCTCAAGTCTGAGGCACACCATAATGCAATGTTGAGAGCAGGGTTAGGGGAAATGACCCCAAAACCAACTGGTATGCATGAGTAGAGATGACCAAATGAGCCTAGCAATTTATGGCATTCCATCGAAAACAAGGTCTGACTGGGTACCGGTTATGAGACGGACCTGTTTTTAAGATTAAAACTTATTTTTAAATGTATTTTTAGATTTATTTAATTAAAGAGCAAAAGGTATATATATATATATATATATAAGTATATTTTAGAAAATGTATTATAATTAAAAAAAACGTATTTTCTATTGTATTCAATTGACCAAATGGAATATATTAAAATATATTTGATGAACCCAATTATAATAAAAATGTATCTGTTAATTTATTTGATAGACCAAATTTTTTTAAATTGTTTTTATATGTTAAGAATTAATTAAAAAAAAAATAAGTTGAACCAAATTGGGTTCGGTCCGGAACCGACTCTCATAACCAAACCTTGTAAAGCTTAACCGAGTCAAAGTATATTGGTTGGGGAACAACCCGGTCTGGACCGGTTACCACAAACATTACCCGATGTGGGCCGGGCCAGCCTGGAATTGATTATTGGGCCACCTTTGTTTAGCATCGCATATTAGCATCAGTGCCTCAACTTCAGTGGCACTGGTTAGCAAGAACATTCGTTGACGATTATTAGCGAGTATTCTTGCTAATGCCGATCATTTGCTAAACATTTACGGTCGTCTTAGTAGACGGAAACCTGAGGTGTTCCAGCCGATCAGTGAGTGTTGACACGTTGAAGCTAACTTACTATATACCTTTATATTGTCAGTCTCATTCATACATACAAACAAGAGTGAAGACCCTTGTTTTTCTACCTAAACTAACTAAAAAACCAGGGTGCAAATTTGGATTATTCTCTAGTGAAAACCCAAGGCAAGGCAGTTTTCCATCATATGGGCAAAAAATTGGTTATGGAAAGTATTGCGTACACGATGAAATTAGGGTCCACTCACTGTGCCCATAGAGTCTAAAGGGGATCTATGTAAAAGTACCAAAACCTCCTCCCCCACTAATAAGTGAAATTGCCACATGAGAAATAGACAGAATTCAACTAGAAATTAGTTGAATAAAACATCTCTAAAGAGAATTAAACATCAAAATTAATAAGCCTCTACAATGACAGGCCTTTATAACCCATGATGAAATAGGCAAGTAGTTGATAAATTTGTTTCTTTGGTTTCACAACCAACGATTTATGATCGTTGTTCGCTGGAATTTTTTGAAGGTGCGGTTTGGGGGAAAATAAATATTTGACGATGGTCTTGTTGTTTGCTCAAAATATGGACATCTCAAAATAACTATCTACACCGATGATCATTTAAATTTTCGATTTCATAAAATTGCGATTGGTTTATTTGAAGGAACTTTAATGGTATGTGTTTGCTTCATTTTTTGAATTTTCAAAACTGAGTTCGAATGCTACAGGGTCAGGTTGTCACTGCCATCACCGTCGTAAGTACGAATGTCGCCACCACCATCCCCATCGTCACAACCGTCATCGCTACCGCCTCCACCACTGATACCGCTAAACAAAAATTTTTTTTAATGCTTATGAGTTATGGCAGAATCCGTTTCAATTTCTGTTAACTAAAAACTTATGGTTAACATGATTAATTTTCATTCATATTCAAATTCCGGCATATTTCTATGAATCAAGCCCCACCTCAAGATAATGAGTTACACCGCTTATTAGCAAACATTGTCGGGGACAAATCAGTTTTAGACAGAATGTTTGGAAGTGTTTTTTGAACTCCAAAAACGTTTTTTTAGCAAAAGTGTTTTTTAGCAAAGTAAGGTTATATGAGAGAGAAAAATCAAAACTCACACCATTCTTTCTTTTGAAAAACAACTTTCCAATTGTATCAAAAAGCTATTTTAAAAGTGTTTTTTAAGTTCCCAAACACTATTTTTGGCTATGTTTGGCAAGCGTAGCTTATAAGCTAGCTGGTAGCTGATAAGCTAGCTGTTGATTGATAAGCTTGCTAGTAGCTGATAAGCTAGCTGTTGAACAAATTATGTTTGGCAAAAACTAGCTTATGAGTATGTAAAATGACCAAAAAGGGTACCTTTGAATTTAATAATTAATATTAATAAGGGTATAATTGGAAAAAGCTACAATAAGCTTCTCATAAGCTACTCAAAGTAGCGTTTCAAAAAGCTAGCTTATAAGCTAGCTGATAAGCTAGCTTCCTGGTACATGTTTGGATGGACTAGCTTATAAGCTAGCTTATCAGCTAGCTTATAAGCTAGCTTATCAGCTAGCTTATAAGCTAGCTTATGCTTGCCAAACCAAGCCTTTGACTTATTGCTTTTTGAAAAACCAATAAGTCAATAAACACTTTTGAAACACACTTCCAAACACCTTCAAACTACAATATAATTCATTCTAAACCTAGATGTGATTTATAATTTAGGGGCGTATTTTGCTTATTTGAAGGTGTTTATAACTTATTTTATTTTGAAAAAGAGATAAGTTATTTTTTAAGTTTTGATAAGGTTTTTAGGAAAGTGCTTATGACTTCTCCAAAGCTGAGATAAGTCATTTTTAAAAAGTTATTCCGTTTTAACTTTTTTAAAAACATAAATTATTTTAGATAATCAATCACAAACACCTAAAACTACTTTATTACAAATATTTTATACATCTAATTACAAATCAAATTTATTGATTGAAGTACATTTTAAATACCAAAATATTTATATTTATTTAATAAACTCTTAAATTCACAAAGTGACTTCTTTAGTTTGAAATCTCAAAGTTTAGAAAAATTAAGGAAATCAATTGAAGTTTCCAAGTCTTTTGGGTTGGCCATTGAAATACACAAATACAGCAACAATAGTTAAGTATGATTAATAGACAACGATGGGCATGTGAAACTATGTTGTTGGTGTGAAGGATTTGAATAACATAGAATTTGAAAATAGTAAAGCTGATTTAGATTCCTTTTACTTTAAAATATTCCTAACCGCTTACACAAGCTCATTGTAGGTTTAAAGAACGTAGGGAACCAAATTCTAGACGTTCCATTGTTTACTTGTTAAAAAAGTTTCTCAAGACTTGATAATTTAAAACTAAATCTTTTCCAGTAGTGTATATTCATTAGAAAAAAGTTGAGGGGCTTAGAACATCTCGTTAGGTATGCTATATTTTCCTTCTATTCTTCGAAATTTGGAAATTTCTTCACACTTTATCCTTTTTTCTCTATTTTAAATGAGAGTTTAGGATAGTTATTAAAGCAAGGTTTTTTCAAATTTCTGAATTTCTTAAAATAACATAGGTTTTGGATATCTTTTTTGGACTTTTCCTTTATTAAAAAGTTAACTAAAAACGATGTAGATAAATATCAAATGATTTTATATAAAAAAATTATTATTTTAGCCATTTACAGCTAGGAGTTTGATCTCCTAGCCAATATAACCATCAAGACAGCTAATCGTAGGTTGCTTAATGGCGGACGTGGCTACGCATTCAAACTTTTATTCACAAAATACTCTTATCCAACAAATACTAGCTCCGCCATTGGCGGACCCGGTCCTCATACTTGCTAAAGTTGCCAAAAATCACCTCCGCCGTTGGCAGATCTAGCCCTTTTGGAGTTTCCATATTTACAATTTATACCCAGCCCATCATTAATGACCTATGATTGGCAGAGCTGATGGCAATTGTTGGACATTCTCCCAAGATTTTGGTTAAGTGATCAAATCTCTAATTAAAAATGATTAAAATAATAAATTTCCCTCTTATTGATACTACATTTGAAAATCAATTATTGTAAACCAAAAGTAATAACAATCCAAAACTAAACCATCGCATTATTGGCTTATTGTGAAGACCTTAACCATAATAAAGAAAATATATAAACTTGAAATACATCCTCCACCAAGACCATAGATCATCAAGGCCAAAACAAGTTTACTTCAGGGATGGGAAATCCAAAATCACGACATCGTTGTGACGTAATGGAAAGGTGCGGAACGATTGACAAACATCTAAATCCCTTTGATAGCGAGAACTAAGTAACATAAAACTCAAATAACTAGAGAATGCTCTCTAAAAAGATGAACCTTTGTAAAACTGATAAACTGAATTACAACTGAAAACAAATAAACTCTATTTATAATCCTACACTATATAGAAAAAGATGATTATAGAAGTAAATCTATTCTAATTCTAACCAATTAGGAAATCAAATATAATAACTAAAAGATAAATCATAAAACTAAAAGGAAACCAAATAATGATAATCCTAATATAGTTATAAAGATAATAAATAACAAGTATAACTAAATAGTTATAGTAAACTAATTAAGATATAGAATAACCATATAAACAAATAAATGTGATTCTCTCGGGACTCGTTAGGACGTGCTCGCGACCCAACTTGCAGGAGAAATCAAGTAAACAACTATTTTTTTTGTATCTGCTGCAAGATTATGAGCTTCTTTCAAGCTCATTTTCTACTTCTTTAATGATCTGTAAAAAACCTCATTAACTTTTGAATTCTCTTTGTATCACGTTGTCAACCGACAATACAACTATGATCAGTTGAAACCAAACAATGTCTATAAATCATGAGGAGAATGGTCCAATGAGGCTACATGGACACACATCATTCTAGATCATCGTCGGGACTCGAGTCCCTGGAATGGTTGATCTTGACTCTAGTACCATGCGATAATACAAGGAACACCATCAAATTCCTCATTAGAAAGACCAAATGAGAAGAAAATGACATTAATCTAACATATATCATAATATCAAGGAAAATAATCTAAATCTTACCAATTGCACTGCAAACGCAAACACCAAACCACCATTGTCGATACCATACCAAGATTCAATCGGTTAAAATTAAAAACAAAAAAAGCGAAACTCGAAACGAACCTGAACACCAACGCAACAACACAAGAGATAGAAATATAACCAATTGGTCAACCTCCTTGACCCTGCTAGGGTATCCGAGGGTACTCATCCCCAAAAATACTCGTGTCCTCTTGTCAATTTTTATTTTTCTCATACGCGGTGTGCCCAAAACAACCCATAAATTATGCTTGATAGGGAAATGATCTGTTGCATGTCATCCTAATATGCATACAAGGACGAAGATCCCTTCTTACCCTTCTCACGAAGGAACCCATCCTTGAAGTTCAATTACTTACCTTTCCACATATATACAATATTCATAGTCATAGATTCTACATTCTAGATAGACATTAGAATGGAAAAACACCTCCAAGATTAGTAATACATAGAGCAGCCAGGCAACTCTAGATCCATCAACTGTTGATAAATGGTGAAGACAAACTACCAAATCAATCAACTACTTTACTGTAAATTAAAATGCACAGAATTATAGGGTTGGATAATGGGGTTCATATATGACATAAAGCAGCAATGAGGTAAACAATTCTCAAATGTATATTGGTCTAGGGGTTACCTTAGCTTGCTTATGTATATGCCTATTGATCATGATTTATTCCTCTTTTAGTTAAATTAATCTTGACTAGTTGGGTTGGAACTTGGAGCAAGAAACAATGAGTTCATTCTTGGTAATTAAACACCACAAAAACAGAAAGAAAAGAGCTAGAAAAATTGTACTAATGTCATGCAAAATAAAAACCCTAGATTTGAAAAAACATATATATCAATGATAAGGTAATGATGAGAGGCATATTGAAGTCAAATATATCATCAATGCTAAAAAGTGGATCAAGAACAGAATTCATCATCATGATGGCAAAACCAGAACAAAAACCCTTCCAACTATCTTGCAGATTTAGCAATGATTAGTTAAATAATCTTTATCCTGTTTCTAAAAATCACAATTCCTCATCATTACACCAATCTTGATCAATTCTCCTTCATTGATCTATCCATCATCATTAATAATTATAAAAAATACATACAAAAATCAAGAAAGTTAGAAAGCAAGAAAACCCACCAAAAAGATTGAATCTTGTGAAGTGGGCAGATTAAAAAGATCCATTCTTTGTGATTATTGAAGGAAGAACAATTGGGGGGAATGAAGCCTGGTCCGAGGACACTTTAATATGATCAAATGGATTAATCAAGATTAGTTTAAAGACTAATCACCAATTAATCATATCAACAAAGATCATGAGTAGCCTCGAGCCAGACAACAATCCCCTCAAAATAACAACTTCCTAATTGAGATCTTCAATCATCCATGGCAGAGAGAAGTTAAAAAAAAAAAGTAGTATTTGTGAATTTATATAATGGTGAAGAAGATGATGAATAAATTAAGAAAATGGTGTGGTGGGGTGTGTTATATATTGTTGATAAAAGGAGAAGCAAAAGTCATAAATGCAAACCAAACAGAATACCTTCTATATTTGCCCTTCTTTAATAGAATACCTCCCCAATATTAAAAAACAGGTTCTTGAATTATTGGTAACTTATGAATGTATTTGTAATTCAATTAATGGTTTCTTTTTCTAGCAACAACTAATAATGATTATTAAGATTGATAATAATATGTTTAATTGAAAATATGTTGAACTTGGTATATATGGATGAAAAGGGTTTTGGGGAGAAGAGTATTTGCCTTTTTAAGTTTTTCTTTTTTGACTTTTTACTTCTACTTTTTAGAAAAGCATTGGAAATGGGACCTATATCTATATTGCCGTGTTCTTCAAGGTTGACTGCCTTCACCCCAAACATCCAACAATTACCCTCCTTTAGGGTGCTTATGGTAATTAAGACACAATACGAGAAGATAGTGCAGAACAGACTTGTCTTATATTTGGCGTGTCTTTATATAGAACAGATAGGAATTAGCCTGGATAAACATGAAAAACGTGTGTTCCACCTCCCTTAGAACTAGACAAAACAAGGTCGTTGTGAGCGATATACCTAATACCGCTAAAAACTGAAAACCTAATGCACACACACCTCGTTGCCTCCTTCATCTAACTTCTTTCTCACCATCGTCGCCTCCCTCATCTGACTTCACCATTGTCATTACTTCGTCGGAGTTCAACAAAGCTCACCCCTTTCCCTAATCAGATCATCAATTCTTCATTTCTTAATCTCTCTCATAAATTTGTCGGTTCCCATCTGAAAAATTCACACCTTCAACATTAACTTTTTGTTTCTGGTGGCAAAATCCACTTCG
This sequence comes from Centaurea solstitialis, assembly GCA_030169165.1. NCBI lineage: Eukaryota > Viridiplantae > Streptophyta > Magnoliopsida > Asterales > Asteraceae > Centaurea > Centaurea solstitialis. Next base: position 78,668,222 of record CM058044.1, read on the forward strand.
TTAACATCTAAAAATCGATTCCGTTATTTGCAAAATCAAGTTCTTTGACATCTAGAAATCCATCGATTTTTAGATGGAGGTTGTGTGGTTGATATTTTTGTATTGTTTAAGGTTATTTGTTGATTTTCATTTAAATTGATTATTTGGTAAAAGAACACTATACAACTCAGTAGAGGTGAATTGGTCGTTTAATCGTCATGTTCTCTCATTGTCAATTTAGTTTTGTTTTATCAAACGTTTACCTGTCATGTTTTGTCTTATCTTGTCCTGATTTAAAACGCATGCTCAGGGACGATTAATAAACTTTTATCGGATAAATATTTACTATGGTGTTGTTAGTTTTTTAAGAGATGTTTAAGTCTAAAATCTTAGGGCCCGTTTGGGTTATATGAATGGAATGGGTTTTGGGGAATTTGGATTTCAAATACTTTCCAATACCGTGTTTGCTTTGTAAGATTGTCCCAGGTTTGAAAGTTTGGAATTTCTTTAAAATCTTTCAAACACAGGATTTTGAAATCCTAAGGGGATGACCAGGATTTCAACAAATTTCGTGGTATTGTGTATAATAATGTTGTCAAATAGGTTAAAAATAGATATTTTCTAGGAATCGGTTAAATAAATAAAATAAAATAGTTATTTTAATAAATTTTTTAATATTTAATAATCGAATTCAATTGCATTCCTAATCCTATAAATCAAATACACAAGGAGTTGTAATCCTTCCAAATCCAAATTCATGCATGAAATTCAATACATTCTATTTATACAAACCAAATGGATCCTTATTTCACTTCAGAAATCTAAACCAAGAAGAATAGTTGTTTTTGTAAACTAATAAATATGTTGAGTTTATATATAAATTTATACAATGTCACGTTTTTATTCATCATCATTACAAAATTTACATCGAAATCATAAAATTAGCATTTATTTAAATGAATAAGGTTAATCAATAATAATATATTTAAATTAGAAACCACGTAAGTATCCATCAAGAACAATAAGAGGCAAATAAGGGGTTGACTCCTTTTACTAGATAAGAGGATGATCAGACGTAAGTGACTGCAATTTTGAAAAAAAAAAACAGTCAAGTCTGCTTTACCTTTATTGATTCAGACATAATAAGCTAAGGCTACACGCACCCAACCCAATCAACCCACTCAACCCTCTCACTTTTTAATGTCACATCAGCTGACACATCAGCTTTTTCCCAACCCTCTCTTTACCCTCCCATAACCCTCTACAACTCACACCCAACCCTCTCACACACAACACACACACACACAACACACACCACACACCACACACACACCCCTTCACCTTTTTGTTCGGCTTCTACAAGCCGCCAAGGGTTGAACCCGCCGGCTTCCTTCCCCCGTGCACCCAAGCCGCTCGAAACCGCCAGGCCCGACGGGCTTCCCCGCTGCCAACCCACAGCACCGGTGCGGGTAGCCTAATGGGAGTTTTTTCTTTTAATCAAAAACCAAACAAGCCTTGAGTCATCTTATCTTATCAAACGAATATGACAAGCATTAAAAATCTTACTCATATCCGATAAACGCTTACCATGTTTATGGCTTTTGCCTTTTGGTACTATTATTTGACGTACAAATTTCTCAGGGAAATTGCATATTATACCTCTTATATTAGGAGGTCGAATATGCTATGTTTATTTTGTGTATCAAGGGCATTTTCAGTAGATCCTTAATAATATTTTTAATTAAAAGGTTTAAAGTTAAACTCTTTTTTTAATATTCATTCGGTTTCAATGATTTTCACATCATAGAAACTTCAATATTATGTTACTAAATTATACTACAATTTTATTTATTTAAAATATTTAAAAATTTATATAAAATAGTAATAACTCAATCTTTTTAAGAATGAATATAAATATCATTTTTCTATACTTATATCACGTTTTAAAAAGTTGTCATGTCAACAAGTAATTATAAAGGATGATTCATGAATATAAATACTTGTATATTTTCATAATACTGGTTTTTATTGATATAAGTAATAAGAATTAGACACAAAAAACTAACATCACATAAATAACTTACAATAAATATAATAAGAATATTTACAAAGAACTAAGAACACAAACTTTACTTTGAAAAAGAGAGCAACATATAAGGTTGGAGGATGCACTTAGAAATTCTCTAGACAAAAATCATTTCTTACAAAAGAGTTGCAAACAACTTTCTATATCAACACATAGAATAGACTTATCACCCACCCTTGGGAAAATTGACTAACCTTTATCTTTATCTTCATTAATAAGTTTCTTTTGTTATATCATTGTTGACCCATCATGACTTATATTTATAACAGTAAAAATACATTAAAACAAATATACTTTTTGCCCATTTATCTTTAATCTATCAAGCAAAAATAGGGATGGCAATTTTTGACACGACACAAAACCGATAGAAATATAAACAAGTTTGGGTCGAATTTTCTCACCCACCAAGGCACCAACCTGTCAACCCGCTAAACCATTTAGTTCGCTAGTCTTGTTTGGGTTGGTATATGGGTTAAAGGTCAACCCTCCAACCCGTTTATCTTTTTAATATTTTTATATAGCAAAATTTTATTATGACTTATGACTTTTACTTTTTCAACTTCAATTTAACACCTAAAATCAGTCAATCGAATTTTATTTTGGTTGCATTCGAAGGTTTGAAGTAGATTGTATTTGATCCGCCAACCCGTTTACCTGCTTATGATCCGCGATAGTGTTCGGAATGACGGGTCGCGGGTTAGAGTTGAAGATTTCGACACGATTAGTTAAACGGGTCATGTTCGGTTTGAGCCTTTCTAACCCGTCAACGCGAACACAACATGATTACCGCTCCTATTCGAGAGTCATTACCAAATTAATTAAGGACCCAACCAATGCTATCTTTTCTTTTCATAATTCTTAGGGTCCTTGTCTAAAACTTAAAAGTTTTTGTTTTCATTTCATGGTTAAAAAAGAGGCCCAAAATATCAGCCCATGAAGTTGTTTGTTTCTAGATACCATTGGGTTTTTGGCATGATTCTCAACGTGTACCAAAAAGGGGGTAATAAAATAAAAAACATTCCAAATAATAAGGCTACGGTACTTAACCCTTCCAACCCCACTATCACATCAGTTTCTTTCCAACCCCACAATTAACCTTTTAGAACCCTCTCTGATTAGTACCCAATCCTCTCAATTAACTAAACACACTCCTTACACACACCCCACACACAACACAAACCACTGTGAGCGGTGTGGATAACCCTCTAACCTCTCGAACCCACCGAACCTGTTGGTCGCGTAGCGGAACCCGCCGAGGCCAATAACAAATAACTAAAATACAATACAAAGTGAAGTGTGAATACCTTCCTTACACAAGTCTCCACCTCATTGGACCATTTGGCACACATCGTATCTTATCTCTTTTGTCTTTTTCATATAGACGTGTCCATTCTTTCTTTCACCCCTTTTGGTCAATCAAATTAAAAGTTAAGGGACCCACCTCACTCCATTTATTACCTACCAAGTCCCACTATTAATATCTATCCATGCTATGCTCACTTGTACCTTTATCCATCTACGCTATCCTCACTTGTACCTTTTCTTTCCATACATTTCAAAATGACCAACAAGGACATACACGAGCTCTATGCCGACAATGCCATCGAAGCCACAATGAAAACGTGTACTTGCCCAATTCCGTCAAATCACCATGTATGTTCCCAAATTTCGTTTACACCAAAACTTATCGATCGTTTTATTAAAAGATATATACGTATTACGAAAAACAGTTATGAGTCGAGAGTCGATTATCTGAACAAAAAACAGAAAATGGGATTTCAAAACGGATTTTTTGATGAGAAATTGTTCAAAATGGTCATAAGAGACTCCATGATTCATTTTCTTTATCGACCAAAATAATCAAGATTTGGCAAACGATAGTTTAACAATTTGTAAAATCTACTTTTTTATAAATTTAAAAATATGCTACGACCGTTCTCAACCCACAATCTAAACACAAAATTGGTGATGTTTGCATCTCCAATCCAACACTAAAAAAAGAACAGAGACCGATATCTGTATTTGGGGGCAAATAAAGTTGATTTTTAAAACAAAAATAATTGTGATATTTGGTTTTTATAATTATATATATAGATTGATTAAAAAATTAATATATTAAGATATTATTGTTATTATATAAAAGATGGTTTTAGTGTTTTTTTTTTAATGTATGTGATTAGAGTTTATATTTTTAGTGTTTAAAAGACCCATCATTTTTTGTATCATTAAACCTAAAGCGAGGTTGTGAAATGCAGATGTATCAACTAACACTTTAGCAACTTTAGCAAATAATACCGCCCATATCAATACTTCACGAGTAACACTTTAGCAACTTTCAAAAATATCATTTAACAAATATTAACTTCAAAAAATAGACTTCGCAAGTTGCTAAACAGTACATGTGAAATCTTGGCTACCTCGATCATTTACGTAAAAAAGCGGCTATAAAGTAAATCGGCCATTTTGCACGATTTCCGAGCTTGTAGTTAAGTCAACAATGCATCAACAAAGCAGGAAAAAAGAAGACAAAAGTAGTAAGATTCATGTCAACTTCAACGCGTACACCTGTTGTTTCCCTTCGATATCCCACACACTAAAAAGGAGCTATATAACAAACAAACACCCACTACTCCTTTTAACCACAAAAACCCACCTGCTTGTTACTACTTTCCATTCAGCCATCCCCAAGAGACTTAAAGAATGTCTGTTTCCGGTATGTCTACGAGCGAAGCCAAGAGGAGCAAGAACGAGGGTCGAAAAAGATTCACCGATAAACAAATCAGCTTTCTCGAGTACATGTACGAGACGCACTCGAGACCCGAGCTACGGATGAAACACCAGGTTGCAACCAAGCTCGGGCTTCACCCTCGCCAGGTAGCGATATGGTTCCAGAACAAAAGAGCCCGGTCCAAGTCGAGGCAAATCGAGCAAGAGTACAACACCCTAAAGCACAACTACGACACACTGGCGTCAAAGTCCGAGACGCTGAAAAAAGAGAACCAGGCCCTGCTTAAACAGGTATGGTAGTGGGTGTACCGTATACACTACAACTCGACATCATACAAGTAGTTTCATTCACATGTGAATAAAAGATTAACCTATGTTACTTGATGAACAGTTGGAGATGTTAAGGAATGTAGCAGAGAGGCATCAAGATAACACCAGGAGGCCGGACTCTATCGGAAACAGTAGCAGCGAAGAATCCGATGATCGATTCACCAATTCGCCAACCAAAAACGATGCAGATGTTAAGTTAGAGAACTATAGCCAGGAAATTAGCGTTCCGTTTTACAAGAGTGTTGCATGCTTTGGAGAAGAAAGCAAATTTGTAGACATTGAAGAACAACTATGCAGTGTGAATGATTGGGAGGAAACTACCTATGGGTTCGAGTCGGATGTTCCACAGTGGTGGGAATTCTAAAGCGGATTAGCGAGAGATCGTAGGTTAGAGAATCGTCTTGTAGCAGTAGAACAGAGTGTCAATCTTGTTTCTGCAGTAGTTAGCATACACTTGTACATAACACCCGATAAATGAAAAACACCTTTGATGTTACCTTTCTATTTTGCATCTCATTGAAATGCCATAATACCTAATCACGGGAGAAACAGACAATGGTTAGACGAAAATATAAGGTACGTGATAGTGATCAACTGGCCTTCGGCCCAATGGGACAAAACCCGACAATAAAAAGGAACCTTGAGGTCGGGCTTTCATGTCTTAAAAAGAAATAGAAGTTCAGGAATATATATCATTACCATAGAACAATCTAGTATGCATGAATACGCCACCAACATAAGGTCGAGAATATAGAAGTTTTAAGATTGACTGAATCTGACTATTTTACATAGTAACACAAGGTACTAAAAACACGTGAACTACATAAAATCTGGTTTAACAACAAGTATAACATCGGCTCTACATCTCAGGCTTGATCTTCACATCTCCATTTGGCAACATGCTTTGTGCTTGTGCAAGGCGCATTGATTCCTGCATCAGATGGTTCCGGGTTGGTAAGTATAGAGACAGTTATATGAAGCATCTTTCCAAAGACGCTAAAAGATATCAAAGTCATATACAAATGGGGTTGTCCAAGTGGATGAGGATTTTCAAATTAATAACAGAGTGGATGACTTCAAAACCCAACCAGGCGACAGTTTTGACCTTCTTGGGTGCTATATTTCCCCAGGTTCTCATAGAAATACACATCAAAGTGACCCAACACTCATTAGAACTTGATTTATGTTTTGTGACAAGGTTCAGAACCAACAAAATGCTAGCTCAGTTCAAACATATTATGCATATTGGTCTGTGTCCACTTGCAGAAAATAAGTACACATTTCAAGTTAAACACGAGTGTCAAAGCTAACATAAGCCCATTTCAATTAACACACTTCCAAAAGAATAATTATTTTTTTAAAACTTAGGTTTTAAGCTACTTGTCAATAGTACAGACCTAATGAGACACTGGACCATGCTTTGAACATATCGTACTCAAAATTTTCCATCATCCTAGACTTTAGAACGAACATGTAATGTGTGTGTATATAAATATATTATCCATTGATAAAGACAAGTGAAAAAGGATACTCCATTATATAAAAAGGTGCAATTGTGCAACAATTGACAGGTTGCATATAATGTCATAATGAGCCGATTGCTCACCAAACAATTTTAATGAACTACCCACTAGAGCAGGAAACTTTCCAATTCAAAGCAAAATAGGAGGTTTGAATTCTAATAAATTTTTCCAGTCCAATAGACCTTTCGACACTTGAAAAGTTACTTTTAGGACAAAATGGAGGTTACAATCATAATTTTCCCTTAATATACTCCAAAATGAACCATTGCACTCCTTTGTGGGAATCCTAAAATGAGAAGGGTTGCACTTCTTACAGAGTTATAGGGATGTATGGAGATATGGAAATATCATTCCACACCAACCTAAATAGAAGACTAGCAACTCCCCAATAAAATAGCCTGAAGCTAATCAACCAATAGATCATATGATTTATGTTGATCTTAGGTGGTATATAGCTATTTCATGGTCTCTTAGTGCATTCAACTATGACCAGCTACTGGTGTATGTTAATGTATGCAAGCTTTCTTTGATAACCAAATGCATCCTAGCACCAATCCAGTTCAATACGAACCTGCTTACAACTTATTAAGCTGAAAAAGAATTTTAACAAGATAGCTGAAAATGAAATCAAAGCAGTGATCACAAACAAAAGGTGAAATTTCAGTAAATATACAGAACTCACAGCTGCAGAAGATGCACGAATCTCCCTATAATCTTCGACTTCATCAGGAAATGCTTGTTCAAGTTCTTCAAGAAGATGCCTCCGCAAACCCTGTAAACATAAACAGTGAGTCGTATATTGTATATGCAGATAATTCATGCAAGAAGTACCACATTAACATATAAAAGATTATCAGAATTCCATTGCCCATAGTTCAATTCACCTTACAGTGAAAGAAATCATATTAATAGAGATAATCTAACAGCATTGAGGGACAATGCAACAGTCCTTAGTTGCACACTTGCACTTAATCCTCAAACTGATGTTTACAGAGCATGCACCCATAAAAGTGGATCAAACGGATTATGTGTAAGTGGGTGAAACTTCAACTAGAGCAGAACTAATCAGGGCAGATCTAGTTCAAGAAAACAAGTATATCTTCCACATCCTTATCTTAAATCATCTCCCTTTATGCCTAAGAATGAAGGCAGGAAAAATATGTGGAGCATCATGAATCATCTATGGTTGAACAGAAGTATTAGCTTTAACATTAGTTCACTAAAGTTTCTAGTGTAATGATGTATTGTCACTACTGCTTCTTGTATATTGTTATTTTACATTAATATAATAGATATCCAAGTGCAAATATCATTATGTCATATCAAATCTTCCAATTTTAATGTTGAACAACGTGATGATGATTCCAACTTCTTGTCTAATCACACTTTCGGAAATTAATAATCTACATGTATATTTTCAGCCTTCACTCTTGCTCATGTTCACAATCTCACAAGCTCGTTGCTGGAAGATAATGATCTACATATATACTTTCAATATTCAATATTGCTCGTGTTCACAATCTCACAAGCTCGTTTCTGGAAGTAAACGATCTACATGTATATGAAACTATCAAGGATTCCGAGCATATAAAAATGGTGTTTACTTCTTCTCATCATATTATGAATATGTGCATCATGACCTCAACCATGCTAAAGGAATCTCCATACAAATTTCATCATTATCATCCATGAGACACCATCAACAATCCTTAAATCTCTCACCCTCAAAACTCTTAGTATTTAATGCAAACAATAAGAAATGCATTCCCACATTTCCAAAAGCATTGAACAAGAAGGCATAGGACTTCATATATGTATCTCTAAATACATGCTAGAATCCGTTGACTTAAGATCTGAGACCCAAAAAGTCACCTATACTCTCTCAATCTTTCTCCAATTTGAAAGTTACCCCATAAGATAATTTTCTTCAGCATTAACAAGAATACCACCAATTATGAGAAGTACAAGATTTGGAGCTTTCGCCACTCCCTCGCTAACAAACCATCATTTCTTAGTATCAAACACCCACAACATATGAAAGAAACTTGCTTCAACAAACAAAAACCACATGCTTAGGCCAAATGGAAACATTCTACACTTTTTGAGACAACTTGTACAACTGAAACTAATTAAAACGTGTATATCTGAGAATTCCTAGATGCTACAAAAGTTATTCAGTGCTAAACCCACCACCTCCCAAGGGGAAAGGTATGACTGGGTGAACTTTTCATATATAGTTGATAAAATGATGGTTGCATGACCATGTTTTTTGGAAGGGTATCCTAGGCTATGCCTAGACTAATCCCGGCAATTTACGACTCTAAGACATGAGCCCCTGATAACTCAGTGACCACAATTGTTGCGTACGCCTAGATTCAAACCCTGGGTAGATGGGATATTCCACCACATCCTCCAAGGCCTCAACCAGTACGTCACAACCCTTGTGGTTTATTGCATGACCATGTTATCTGTTAAATTGGTTTCAAAACCCCGAATGATAAATACAAATAGTAAAACAAGATAACACCTTCATTCGCCTAAACGTTGCATCTTTATCACAATTTTTAACTCGCAACGACTAATCATACAGATTTCAACAAACTGTAATACCGAATAGACCTTACTATTCTAGCAACAAAAACCAGTCCTAGGGAAACAAAACAACAGAATCTGTAATTATACACAAAAAGACATTAATTATACACATCTCCATGATAATTCTACATAAAGAATGATGAATGCTAACCTTGAAGGCATCAGTTTTGCCTTTAGTTATCTGGTTTTTAGCAATGCAACTATTTAAAACCTCCCTCGTGAATTCATCCGGATTCTTTCCATCATCTATCAAACTACAAATTCCATCCAAATCACACATTCCACAATTAAAACACATAAGATCACCAAACACACTAAAAACTTCAAAAATTTTATAAAAAAAAAAACCTAACATATATTACTTTAAGACCTCCATCGGAACCTGTATGTTACACTTCTCCGATAATTTCGCCATATTATCCATCTCCAAAACAAGCGTGTTTCTGCAAATAGAAAACACAAAATCATCAAAATCTTAAAAAAAAAACGAACAATTTGGAAAATTAAACGAACAAAATCATCACAGATGATGAAATTATACAGGCGCTGGAGGAGTGGAAGCTGAGATGAAACGTTGAAGGAAGAGACGGTTAGGTAGAGCTGATGGATGATTCCTAGGGATTTCTGGATTGAATTGATGACTTGATTTAGGTTTTGTTTTGGATCGTCGGAGGAGGAAGAGGAAGTGGTGGCCGTGACGGTTGATTCGGCCGGAGAAGCGTCGTTGTGTTGAGGATTGAGGGTGCCGTTGCCGCCGGAGGCGGCGGTTGCTCCGGTGGTCTGTGAGGATTCCATCGCCGGAAATTGAATTACAGATCGGAGAGGGTTTCTGTTTCTTGGGTACAATTTTGCTCTTTGTTAACAGAGAACCGCCTTTATATACCTTCACTTTTTTATAAAAATAATTTACTTATTAAATTCTAAAAAAACATTAAAAAAAAGTTAACCGAAGGTTAACATACATGCTCCAGCGATATCGGGTCTTCAATTGGGCAATCTCACTAATCCGTTGTGACCCGGCTCATGCCTCCAATTGGGCAATTCCACTAATCTGCTGCGACCCGGGCCAACCTATGGTTGAATCCGACCGGCAGGAAAGTGGATCCCATAAAATGGATCCTCCCATACCGACCCTGAACCCGGCCCAAAGAACCAGATCCAAAGTCTAGATATCTTAGAAATGTCACCCATGGGATTCGAATCCTGATAAAGTGGCTTTCACCCCCACATCTCCCAGGAATATTATCTATCCAACTAAGCTAACACCCTTTGATTATTAAAAATTATTTAGTTATTGCAAATGAACTTATTAAACCTTCGTATTTGAAGTAATTAAAGTCTTTGAATAAATAAATTCCTAAGCTTTTTGAACACAAAGTGTGTTTTTAATTTATTTTAGAAAGTTTTGAAGTAAAAAATTAAATGAATTTCATTATTTTAAAACTCTACATAATTTAAATTCACGCATTCAATGATATTGATTTCTCTAGTTGTTCATCTTGATCCGCTGCTCTATCACCACTGGTCGGTCTTTCTATTTTTAATCAATACTACTTTGTTTATCGGTTTGCGTTCTTTTACAACAATTAAATAAAGTACATCCGAAATATGGAGATTTGATAATAGAGACCAACGAGAATTGTTGGCCTACTATGGAGTAGATTGTGAAAGGGGCAACAAAACGTGTCAGACGTAATAGTAAAGAAGGGCTTAGTAAAGATAAGTTTATTTTTTCATTTTAGAATCTAGCTAATGTTTATGTATAATTTTTAAATTAAAATAATGCATATGACTAATTTAATAAACCATTTTGCTTAAAAATATTCAAGAATTTAAAACATTTATGTATTGAGAAAGATTAATGGTTATTATTCCAAAAACAGAAATTCAATTAATTAATCGTGGATTTTTTCTGATTTTCAAATTTTTTTTTATTATAATCATACTTGGTTACTTAAATTGATAAAATATTAATTACTAAAAAAAATATAAATCAATATTCAGGAGATTTTTAGTTTTTTGCCTTTAAACTTTGTTAGCCCAACCCATTCGTATTTTTAGCCCAACTTATAGATTATAATACTTTAAACAATTTCATCCAAATTTAAGTTGTTCATGATTTTTAGATCACATATTTAATGGTCAATAAATTTTTTATTAACTATAAATGTTATAGGCAGAATAAACCGTAAAATTAACAGTTATGCAAACACTTAATAGTCTTGAGGTAATTTGAACCGATATAAAAAGTAAACCTAAAACCTCAACTAACAAAAATCTTCGTTATAAGTGATTGAAGCTTGGAGTTGAGAAAGTGTGTCAAAAGATATTAAAGTGCTAAAGTTGTTATCAAGAATGGTTAGGCAAACAAACCAATACCTAAAAATAGACTATATCTATGTTCTATTTTATGAAATTACCAAGAACCAAATAGTTAAAATGTAACACCCCCCTCCCGATACAGAAAGGGAAGGTCACTATCAAACTTATACCAACATTTAACTGAAAACAAACAGAGCACTATAGTCCATAATTACAAATAATGTCATCAAAGAAAACAAATGTCCTGAATGATACAACAATTACATTTTTCTTTCAGACTAGCTTCAACTAAAATCAAAACCTACTAAAATGCTTATAATCAAACCTCTAAGGTAAGCTGGCACCTTGGATCGAACTCCTTAGCTTCCCTCCGAATACCTGCCGCGAAGAAAGAAATGCGGCTGAGCCAAACGCTCAGTGGGCGGATACAAACAATTAACAAACACAAATTCCAAGGTCTCGTGAGAACTAGCACGAGTAAAAGACACATCTCATATGAAGTAAATATAACTTATCAAGACACCCACAAAAGGAAAGGAAACAAAACAAAGAGAAATTGAACCAATAACTCAATATAGACGTCAAATCAAAAGTCGAAACGAAGTGACAATATCCAAACTTACTATATCAAAATCAGTAAACTTGTCAAAGTCGTAAGCCATCACATAAGGCATAGCATTAATTAAATACTAACGAATCTGAAAAGCTTAAATCAAACTTATATCATATGGCTACATATCAATTAATCAAAATTATCAGATATCAAAGTTATCACATCATATCACAAATATCGAGCTCGAACGCATACACTTGCATATCAACCGACGTGACAAGTGCCAGACATCTGGCCACAAAGGCCCGTACGTTGGTCATACACATCCAACTGTACTAGTTGTGAGATGGCGGTGTTGGGCACACACCGACACTCACCTTACATATTCTAGGGTCGACCCATACGCCTCCTTACCGGTCACACAAATAGCTTCCACATGAGCACAAATACAAAAAGGAGACGCCGTGGACTGATCACACCGCCACGGGTGGTGTCACGCCATCGGTGCCACAATGACGTGCCTATGGTACCTCCATAGGTAGTTAGCAAAACACAAAAATCTCAAAAGCATATCACAACTCATGTGATCACATCAAATGATAACATATCATACTAATTAACAAACAGATATATAAATATACAACCATACCAAAAATATGAACCAAAATCCCATAAAATGTTCATAAATCCTCAGACGCTTAATCGAACGAATTACGAATCGAAAGGAAGTCTAAAACGAAATCATAAACCATTAACATAAATTTAGATATAAACACAAAATATTACGAGGAAAATGCATAACGAATCAATCCAAACGAAAACAATAAACACGACTTTTAGAAATCGAGACGTACGATTTTCAGCATTTAACACGTTTAGAGATTGAACAATTTAACATATTTTCGATAGTTTTTAGAAACAGATATCTAAACGGAAGTTTTAGATCAACGTCTTAGGATTCCAACGAATCAAGAACGGACTGAATCGGGCTTAAAACGAATCATGTGCGAATTTTTAAAAACGGTTGCGCTGTTTTCGTCTAAAACATGAGCTGTTTCGGAAAACTCAGATTTTGGACACTATAACATAAAAATCACAGGTTGCTCGTGTGACAGTAAATCGTAGTAGACGTCTGGGGGTTTTTAAAAACGTATCGTATGAGTAAATCCGATAAACGAGCGACGAGTTATGATTTTTACAAGTAAGACATAATTTTCAGGAAATATTTCGGCAGCATATAATTATAATAATCCGAGAATATAAACGACCAAGCAGGCAACTAAATGAATCAAAACACATAATAATTTTGACGGAACAAAGCACATTAAGCACGATTCGAGTGGATCGAATGACACGAAAGAACGGTAAGAAGTCCGTATACATATGTAACAAGTCACACAAATGCAAACATAATTTAACGATGAAATATACACATCGGAGGAACAAGGAATCCGTACCTTAGCTAATATCCGAAAATCGCCAACGAATACTCCATCAAGTCCTCTAACGAAAATCTATTCACGATCAAAACTCCAAGGAATCCAATCCTCAAACCCAAATGATTGATCTCTTCATAAATTATTTTTCTTTGATCACTTCAAGATATAAGCAATCTACTCAATGGGATTGGGTAACAAAATGCTCCTAATTAACTACAAGAAATTTCGGCCGCCGTTGAAGGGAGTGGCATCCAAATTTTAATATAACCCCTTTTTTTTCTACTCAATGCTTACCTCCACGTGAATGAATGGAAAGAAAATTCCAAACCCTAATCCTAATTATAAGATATCCATTAATCCATATATAAATATTTTCTACTAACAAATTAATAAAAGAAATCCTGATTTCGTGGCTTGACAAACCCACGTAGCCGGCTCAAAATCAACCTCTTTCAAAGTTTCTCAATTACATAAATAGTCCTTCTAATTTTAATAAGGTTCCAAGCCTAATCCTACGTATTTACTTATTGATTTCTTGAAAAGAACCTATGAACTTGCGGGATATTACAAACTATCCCCCTTAAAAGAATTCCGTCCTCGGAATTCAAATAAGCCAAGATATCAAGTCTCAATCCCATATCACATCTTTTTAAATATAAACACCAATGATAGCTTATAAAAGAGAAAATTCTAAAAACTAACTTGTGACATCGATCAACCAAATCCTCGATAAATTTCCTATTCTTAAATTACATAAATGACTTGGGTTATAACAACTCATCCTACTTAAGAACTGGCCTTCAAGTTTCGTACATTTGAAGTCACAACATAATAACACTTAAACGTAAGCATTGAATCTTAGTACAAAATAAGAAACACGGAAATTACTCCAATATAGTAGCTAACATCATGAATATATAAAGCCCATATCTACCAACTCCAAAATGAATTAACAAAATTAAGAAAGGTCACTAATTAACAACTACCATGAATCTTAATTCTAGATGCTAAACGACATAACTAATATCGCCTTAAAATTCAAATTCTAAGTATTTGATTTGAGCAAAATAATATATCCACTAAATGTTCTAATCTATAAAAAGAATCACAACCTATAATTCCATCCTTGATAAGATAATTGGCACTGAGATGACTATAAGATCTTGAAGGTAAAATCCAAATCTTAAGCATATCATAACAAGTTTAACCAAAGGTTTATAGCACCACAAATGTATGTCGTCCAACATTTCAACTACTCCCTTAAAGATAAACAAACATTTTTCCTATTCCTCAGAAAACCTATAATTAATTCAACCATATCGCAACTTTTTAAAGATACTAAGTTGCAATATTATCATACGGATAATCAACCTCAACAATTTCAACTATAACATTCATACCAAGTTTCTAATACATAAAGTCTTAAGAGTAAAAGCTTAAGAACCCACTCCAACTTAGCTTGCCTATCTTATTAAAATAAACAGAGATATACCTTAACCAAGACTTAAATCAAATGCTTATAGAACATCACCCACCACTTATTACAATTATGACCATGAGATTCATCAACCTTAATGCTAGTCTAAGAGCACAAATCTTCATCCTCGAACCAACTAGGGAGCCATTTAAAATAACAAAGCTAAGTCAACTAACCACCACGCTTCCGCTATACCATTCAGATATCCTGACCAAAACTATCCATACTCACAGGTCAAACCCATTTGGTTTTCTACAAGATAGAACCTAGAGCTCTGATACCATTTGTAACACCCCCCTCCCGATACAGAAAGGGAAGGTCACTATCAAACTTATACCAACATTTAACTGAAAACAAACAGAGCACTATAGTCCATAATTACAAATAATGTCATCAAAGAAAACAAATGTCCTGAATGATACAACAATTACATTTTTCTTTCAGACTAGCTTCAACTAAAATCAAAACCTACTAAAATGCTTATAATCAAACCTCTAAGGTAAGCTGGCACCTTGGATCGAACTCCTTAGCTTCCCTCCGAATACCTGCCGCGAAGAAAGAAATGCGGCTGAGCCAAACGCTCAGTGGGCGGATACAAACAATTAACAAACACAAATTCCAAGGTCTCGTGAGAACTAGCACGAGTAAAAGACACATCTCATATGAAGTAAATATAACTTATCAAGACACCCACAAAAGGAAAGGAAACAAAACAAAGAGAAATTGAACCAATAACTCAATATAGACGTCAAATCAAAAGTCGAAACGAAGTGACAATATCCAAACTTACTATATCAAAATCAGTAAACTTGTCAAAGTCGTAAGCCATCACATAAGGCATAGCATTAATTAAATACTAACGAATCTGAAAAGCTTAAATCAAACTTATATCATATGGCTACATATCAATTAATCAAAATTATCAGATATCAAAGTTATCACATCATATCACAAATATCGAGCTCGAACGCATACACTTGCATATCAACCGACGTGACAAGTGCCAGACATCTGGCCACAAAGGCCCGTACGTTGGTCATACACATCCAACTGTACTAGTTGTGAGATGGCGGTGTTGGGCACACACCGACACTCACCTTACATATTCTAGGGTCGACCCATACGCCTCCTTACCGGTCACACAAATAGCTTCCACATGAGCACAAATACAAAAAGGAGACGCCGTGGACTGATCACACCGCCACGGGTGGTGTCACGCCATCGGTGCCACAATGACGTGCCTATGGTACCTCCATAGGTAGTTAGCAAAACACAAAAATCTCAAAAGCATATCACAACTCATGTGATCACATCAAATGATAACATATCATACTAATTAACAAACAGATATATAAATATACAACCATACCAAAAATATGAACCAAAATCCCATAAAATGTTCATAAATCCTCAGACGCTTAATCGAACGAATTACGAATCGAAAGGAAGTCTAAAACGAAATCATAAACCATTAACATAAATTTAGATATAAACACAAAATATTACGAGGAAAATGCATAACGAATCAATCCAAACGAAAACAATAAACACGACTTTTAGAAATCGAGACGTACGATTTTCAGCATTTAACACGTTTAGAGATTGAACAATTTAACATATTTTCGATAGTTTTTAGAAACAGATATCTAAACGGAAGTTTTAGATCAACGTCTTAGGATTCCAACGAATCAAGAACGGACTGAATCGGGCTTAAAACGAATCATGTGCGAATTTTTAAAAACGGTTGCGCTGTTTTCGTCTAAAACATGAGCTGTTTCGGAAAACTCAGATTTTGGACACTATAACATAAAAATCACAGGTTGCTCGTGTGACAGTAAATCGTAGTAGACGTCTGGGGGTTTTTAAAAACGTATCGTATGAGTAAATCCGATAAACGAGCGACGAGTTATGATTTTTACAAGTAAGACATAATTTTCAGGAAATATTTCGGCAGCATATAATTATAATAATCCGAGAATATAAACGACCAAGCAGGCAACTAAATGAATCAAAACACATAATAATTTTGACGGAACAAAGCACATTAAGCACGATTCGAGTGGATCGAATGACACGAAAGAACGGTAAGAAGTCCGTATACATATGTAACAAGTCACACAAATGCAAACATAATTTAACGATGAAATATACACATCGGAGGAACAAGGAATCCGTACCTTAGCTAATATCCGAAAATCGCCAACGAATACTCCATCAAGTCCTCTAACGAAAATCTATTCACGATCAAAACTCCAAGGAATCCAATCCTCAAACCCAAATGATTGATCTCTTCATAAATTATTTTTCTTTGATCACTTCAAGATATAAGCAATCTACTCAATGGGATTGGGTAACAAAATGCTCCTAATTAACTACAAGAAATTTCGGCCGCCGTTGAAGGGAGTGGCATCCAAATTTTAATATAACCCCTTTTTTTTCTACTCAATGCTTACCTCCACGTGAATGAATGGAAAGAAAATTCCAAACCCTAATCCTAATTATAAGATATCCATTAATCCATATATAAATATTTTCTACTAACAAATTAATAAAAGAAATCCTGATTTCGTGGCTTGACAAACCCACGTAGCCGGCTCAAAATCAACCTCTTTCAAAGTTTCTCAATTACATAAATAGTCCTTCTAATTTTAATAAGGTTCCAAGCCTAATCCTACGTATTTACTTATTGATTTCTTGAAAAGAACCTATGAACTTGCGGGATATTACATAAAAGCTTAATAATTAATTCCTCGATAAAATATAAAAATCCAAAGAACAAGCAAACTGAAGTCTTATATCAAGATACAAGGTTGAATTCAACTGATTTTGTAAGACAACCAACCACCAAGTAATATAAACAATAACTAACTCAATAAAATGCAAACCTACAAAGAGAAATACCATGGCAGAAGGATGTTAATAATTGTTCTATTATCACTTTGATGATGATACACTTGAGAGATTTAAGATCTTATAAATTGATAAATCTTTTGTGTCCTTGAAAACTTAGAGAACAAGTTTAGAGAGAGACCACCAAGATTATGTTATATGTTTTAGATAAGCTCAAAATCAATTTAAAAAAGGAAATAAACAATTGATGGTCAAACACTCAAACCCCATCCACGCACAAGGAACCATACAACCGAATTATGGGGCCGCATAAACCACATGGTGAAGACGCCCGTCGCACACAAAGTTGGAGACCAAATCCGCATTGGCGACAAGCCACGAGCAAAGGCATGGGGCAACATTTTTTGGCCGTCTAAGTCGCATGGGATTCCACTCATCTTTGGATCTTTTCCACGTGGTTAGGCGATGATCATTAGACGCCCGGTATTGGTGGGTTGAATGCAACGTTCTCACAATTTAAAAATCGACTTTACCATAAATAGTATCATAGTTGACTATGGTTGTTTGGATAAATGGCACAAAGGTCAAAAATGTCAGCAGAGATATATTCTTGCAACAACCATATTATTTTGTGGCCAAATTGGTTTTTTCTTACCATTATTAATATCACATGTTTTATATTGTTCTAAATTTATTGGGAAACAACAATTTTGAGATGGTTGTCTTATACAAATTGAAAATCAACTATATGTTGGCAATCAACATTATCATTTTAGGATAATTTAGATAAATCTAGTTATCAATTTATATAATTTATAGTTTTCCCCTTTACTATTATGCTATTTTATAAAATTAAAATTCCAACACAAAATAAGTAGTTAAAGCAAACAACTTGATTTATGTTATTGACCAAGAAGAAATGGTCACAACTAAGCAACCCTTCTAGGAAATGAAGCTAAAAACATTTACAAAATGACATAAAACCCCATTCAATGACTATAATTCAGTGGCATGGGATTACTTCAAATAAAACATCCAACACATAAAAACATAATACTATCCAACATTTAAATAACCCATATGCCTTTATACCAAACCCCATTATCCGAAACCTAATTCTTTGAGAACAAGCCCGAATCTTGGAGTCTCGAAAGTGCCTTCTCGAATTGGGCCCACCTCTGCTCCAAGGTCCCGCTATAACCGATCGACATCCGAACCAAACCAGGCGAGATCCCCGCGAGAGCCTGCTCTTCCTCATTCAGTTCACTACTCGTACTGCTACCCGAGCACGACATGAGAGTCTCGTAGTAGCCGAGACTAACAGCCATGAGCCCAAACTGCGTGTGGTTCTGCAACAGGTTCATGAGCTTATTGGCCCGGGCCTCAGTGCCCATGTCCAAACAGAGCATCCCACCATAGCCGTAGTCCTTGTTGGCAATGGATTTCAACAAATGGTGATCAGGGTGGTCTTCTAGTCCCGGATAGATCACCTTGAGACCCATTTTCTTCATCCTCTGGGCGTAGACCAGAGCCCGGTGGCAGTGCTCTTTGATTCGGAGTCCCAAATGAGGGATTCTTTCGGAGAGCTCGAACGCAACCTTGGCGTTCATGGTTGGACCCAGTAACATAAAGGCCCCTTGGTGAAGGTCCATGAGTGAGTTCACCAAACTTGCTGGCCCACAAACAGCCCCTGTAACATTCACAATAACACATTAGGATAATATTTTTTTTTTGGGAAATATACTAAAAAAATTTAATCCTGTAAAGTAAAAAGTAATACAAATATAGATATTTAATAATATAAGATTGAATCTAAAAATCCAATATCGAATTCATTTTGGGCATGCTTATTTTATGTGCTTTAGCTAATATAAAATTATATATGATAATATATAATAATAAATAGTAATTAAATAAAATAAATAAGAGAATGTAAAGCCTAAAATTGTTCTAACACAATTATTTTTGGGTGGTGACGCTTCTTAATTTTTTTTTTTTTTTTTTTTTTTTGGACAAAAACACAATTGTTACATATCTAAAATGGAATCTCTCTATAAAGTTTGGCTATAATATAAGAAATGAAGAATTTTTAGAAAAGTACTAAAAGATGATTTTCCTTCATAAATTCACCTTTTAGTTACACATCACTACATTCGTAATTTTTAGGTGCATAAGTTATGGTCCTAACTAAAAACCATAAAAAAAAAAGTGAATTTGGACAAAAAATAAAGATATCGTTTACGGATCTAGATCCGTAATTACAGACCCAAATATAACATTTTTATTCAAAAAACCGACCACATCGTTTTTATGTGTGTGTTTTTTAGTTAACTCTATAAATTACGGACCTATAACTTACCAATATAACAAGCAAAATAACTTAAAAAACTAATTTATATATAATTTAAAGGCTATTTCAGTGAATTCCCCTTTTCTTTTTCCCTTTATTGAATCTTCAAAAGTATAAAAGCTACTCAGAAAAAGACAGTCTCTATCAGTTAGATGGTCGAATCAAGATCGACACATAATCCCTATTTTGGCCTTTAGCAATCAAGTAGAAATTGTACAGAAAACAACCCAAAAACAAAACAATAAAAGCAAACCAGTTTCCATGTGATACCCTTTAATATGGAACTGAACAACACTGGTCAATAATCACATGATGAAACCGCTGAATGTTCTTTTCAATACGAATCTGAAATTGATGTTTCATAATTTAACATGTTTGTTTGTTACCATCACGGTTAAATTCACATAACACCAACATGTTTTCGTAAGACCGGTGAGACCAAGTTTTTACGCTTGGAACTTCACAGCAAAATACTGTGAAGGTAAAAATATCCAAACCTTCACAGCGAAAACGCTGTGAAGGTTATATTTAATTCACAGTGTTTTGTTTGTGAAGTTTCAAGCGTAAATACTTGGTCTTACCGGTCTCAGAAAAACAGGTTGGTTTTCGTAGGCACGTGTATGAAAGTAACGCATACCAGCAATTATGTCGGCCCCGCCGCTAATATACTTCGAGATACTATGGACCACGACGTCGGCACCCATCCTCGCCGGCGAGACCACCATCGGAGCGAACGTGTTGTCCACCACCACCGTCACCCCCTTCTCGTGCGCGATCCGAGAAAGCTCCGGAATGTTCGCCACCGTCAGCGTCGGGTTCGACATCGACTCGAAGTACAACACCTTCGTCCGCCCTTCGACGATCGCCTCCTTGGTCTTCTCCAAATCCCTTATGTCGACAAACGTCGTCGTGATGTTGGACGACCTCGGGAGGAAGTGCGTCAGCAGCGCGTGGGTCCCACCGTAGAGCGTCTGGGACGCCACGATGTGGTCCCCGCTGCTGACGAGCTGTAAGATGACAGACGAGATGGCGGACATGCCGCTCGAGGTGCAGTAGGCCGCCTCGGTCCCCTCCAGGGCCGCCATCTGGCGGCCCAGGTTGAGGACCGTGGGGTTGAAATGGCGGCTGTAGATGAAGAAGTCGCGGTCGGGCCCGAGCTCGCCCGCGAACATCCTGCTCAGGGTCTCGGGCTCCATGACCGTGAAGGTCGCGGAGGCCTCGATCGACATGTTGACGCCCCCGTGCTCGCCGAACTCGTGGCGGGCATTGGCCAGGGCCGACACCGGGTCTTCCCAATTGGGCTTATTCGACGTCGGTGGTTTCTTCGCGACGAAGTCGTCCCGGTTGGAGTCGTTGGGATTGGGCCTCTTCTTTGAGTTTGAGGAGGGTAAAACGTTGACGTTTTGAAGTGCCTCTGCCATTGGGGGAACTTGTGTGTAGAGAGAATTAGTTAGGATGGAAATTGATAGCAAAGAGAGAAGATGATGAAAAAATGGTAATGGGGGAGGGTGGTTTATATAGAGAATTTGAGACAGTTATGAATGATAAAGTATACAGTGAATCTGGTCAGTTTTTATATTTTTCTTTAGTTTTGATTTTTTTTTATTAATTATAACTATTATAACAGACAGCGATAACGGATCCTGAAGCTTTTCATACGGTTTTATATACGTCTCTTAATCTTTTTATCAATGTTCAATATCAATCTCATGCGTTGTTAGCCTAATTTCATCGTTTCGAGATATTTTTGAAGTTTTTTTTGCTTGGTTTTGAAGGATTTTTTAGTTTTTTTATATCAATTTTGAAAGATTTTTTTAGGTTTCTCACTTGATTTCACGAGTTTTTTTTTTTTTTTTTTTTTTTTTTTTTTTTTTACTTTTTTGATTGATTACGAGGTATAGTTGGACATTCTAAAAAAATATGGTTGCACCTTTCACAAACCTATAAAGTTTTACCTTAACACAGAAGAACGATATAGTGCGACCACGTTCACCTCTATAGGTATGTCCATGAGCTATGGTTAATTACTTGTTTTATGGCTCACTGGGTTTTTTTCCTTAAAGGCAAAAGCAACATTTTATTACCAAATTGGCTCACTAGTTAAGAGTTAATGGATGTAGTGAAAAATACCATCTCATTCAGGTTTCAATTGAGACGTTGTTAAAGTCCTTATGGTTATGGAAATTCATCTGTAATAACTCCATGTGTTTATGGTCATTTAAGGTTTAATCCGTACATATTAACTGACCTGAAAACCTACGGTTACCAAGAAAAGTCGAAAGAGAAAAGAGGAAGCAATCATGGTTGGTATTTGGTAAGCTTCCGAGTTGGATATTGACGTTATGCTCTAAAATTGAAACAATCACATGCAACACAAAGACAACTATAACCATCAAAATGGGAAATATTGGGATGTAATAAACATACATCATATACGTAACATAGACCATCATCAAATTGGGGAAATATTCATATAATTATTATACATGATCGTTTTTTCCTTGTTGTCATCATCACATCAATATTATGTAGAAGAATCTACACCGATAATTATTTTAAGAGAAAACTACATTTTAGTCCTTGTGGTTTGATGTTTATAACGCATTTGATTCCTACAGTTTAAAAATTACATTTTAAACATTGTGATATGTAAAAAAAAAATATATTTGGTTCCCGCCTCTAACGGCCGTTAGAGAAACTCGTTAAGTCAGGCGTAAGGAAGCAACGACGGTGGACGATGGTATGTGGCGACGACAAATGGTGGTCTAGTCAGGTAAATTGAAATGGGCATTTCTTGGTTTTCTTCCCTGAAGAACACTTCAATTCTACAACAACATCATCAACTTTGTCTCCATTTAAATATGTAACATTAATCGGCTTCTCAAATGCATAAATTACACTCATATTTTAACCAACGCTCAATCCACTATTTCCATTTGTGCTCTTCTCATCTTCCTAACTATTCTTCTCTTCACTCTGTCGTCTTTAGAACCCAACAATGTTTTGATCTCTAACCACCGTAATCTTCATCAATATCATTGGTATCTTTCTCATAACCACCCTAATTTCATTTCAAAACCAAGATCTAATTTGTTGGCATTACAGGGGCTAGGCACACTCTATGCACGTGGCACGATGACCATGAATGAGCTCGTAATCTGCCACGTATCTTAATCGTGACCACAAATAAACTTCAATTGTTTTTTTTAAGGGTGTCTGAGTCTATGACCCGACTAATCCTTGGCAAGATCACGGTTAAAACATGCCATTTTGTAAATATCCACAAGTTGTGCATGGAGGGATACAAACTCGAATTAGGTGCTATGAACCCCCACACCTTATCCAATCCACCAAAACACTGATAGATAATGAACTTAAATAGTTCATGCAAGTGTTTCACAAATCCCTAACCTTTAACGTGCAAGTCCCTCAACTTTTAAACAAAAAAATAAAATGAAAACTTACAAAGACGAAAATCCCCACAACTTGATGGTCAAAGGCTAACGACCGTTAGACGTAGGGATAAAATTCGGACGAAATTGCATATGATAGTGTTTAAAGTGTAATTTTTTAACTGTAGGGGTCAAATGTGTACAAACACACAAATGTGTACAAACACCAAACCATAGGGACCAAATTTGTATTTTACTCTTATTTTAAATGCACCATATCTTTTCTTGTGTTCCCGTATAATATAGAAAATATAAATTTTGATCAAATTATTGTTTTAACAGATTATTTAGTATAAAAAACAGAGGAGAACTACACAAATTACCATAAGAGAAAAATGTTTTTAGTATGTTTAATTATAAGAAATTAGAAAATTAAATATTTATGGAAGAAACAAATATTTTTTTAATATTTAAATGTTTGAAATATATCAGTAATATAATCGATGTAAAGTTTTTCAAAATGAAAAACATGTGAAGTCGAATACATGTTTTTGAAAATTTAATTCGAATATATCCAGTATTTTACACATATAAAAATTGAGTTTCATTCTCACATAACACATATAAAGGGTATCACGTATCAACAATCACTCTTATAAAGTAAATTAAAATATATAGTTTACTTATTCATAATCAATACAAATACATGGAATGCATTTAATTTGTTAATTATCATCTCCATTGTTTGAAATTTTTACTGTATGTGTTTAATTTTATGTATTTTATTTAATTATATTATGTATATATAACTAATAATTTCAATAACACTTCCCATAAGCCTTATTATTGGAAAATTAGAAAGATCTTTTTCAAATCTGAATTAGTTCATATGGAATCTAAATCCTTCTACTTCATTTTTATTTACTTATTTTATTGATTTTTATTTAATATAAATAGATATTAAAATTATACAACATCGGTTTATATATAATGTTTCACATTTAAAATAAATATACTTTTAGTTTATATATGAAACACATAATTTATTTTATATTAAAAAACATAGAGTAAATTACATATTTGGTTTATGTGATTTACGCTATATTGCACTGTTGGTCCCTATTTTGAAGTATTTATGAAAAAGATTCATACGATTTACATTATCAGTTATAAAAAAAGATCCTATTTCTCAATTACACGGGAACACAATTTCAGGTTAGCGTTCGATTCCCCCCCCCCATTTTGTCCATAATAAACTATTTCGATTAGGGTTTTAAACTGTTATTTCTCTCTCTCCTTGTTTGGTTCTTCAACGCTCATTTGAATTTGGGAATTTTCTTTTAGGTTTTAGATTTTTTGTTTGATTTTGGATTTGCTTCAGGGTTAATAAAGTTTGATGAAATTGTTATATATGTTGATATTGGTCTTTTATAGAATTCACATTATCATCTTGTTTTTGAATATGTATGGTGTTCTTTACGAAGAAGATGAAGATGAAGTTTCAAAAAGAAAAACACATAATTGATTAAAAATGATAATTTTTTTGAAAATGACTATTTTGTCCTCACACTTAACAAACTTAATGGACGACAATTTGCTCAATGGACCAAACCCATAACAAAAGGCATGCATAAAGGGTTATTAGGTAATAAATGAAGTTAAAAGATCAAATGCATAATTCTTAACATACCTTAAGGACTACATTTATAATTTACTCTACATTTTATATATACACATTTTGTATTCCTTTTATATGTAAAACGCGTACATAAAAGAAGATATAACAAAAACATATTACACCAATTTTTGTAAAATTGACAATAAATGATAAATAGTGGTTTATTCTTGAGTTGGAAATCAACTTTGTTGTTTGTGCTAAAAGAGAGAACACCGACCACATATATTAACGGTCACGATTTCGAACAAAAAATTAGAAAAAACACATACATAATTTATTTGTCGGCATTATTCTTTTTATATTAGAAGCAAAAGTTTATGTTCGATGATAAATAAATACATTTATATCAGAAAACGATGAATAAAACTTCATCAATTGTCTTGTTTAAAAGAAAATTCATTTATTTAGCATTTGAGATGCGAACGAAGAGCAAGCACCCACTTGTCCAAATCCAAAGCTTGCAATAACGTGTCCAAACGGAATTCTTTGCGATCGAAGTATTTACAAAATATGTTAAAGTTTATTCATTATGATCATGACTTTAAAATAGAAATCGTTAAAATATTTAAGATTTTGTTAGGATTGATGAACGTTTAAAACTGTTTTATATAATTTTTAAGAATTATATATATGTATAGACGGAATGTAATAAGAGATTTGAACCTTTGACATTTTTGATCTCACTAGTCACCTCCATCCTATGAGTTGGCTTCTCATGGGAATTGATGTGGTGCATATTGGCACGTCTTGTTTGTGTTGATCTTCAATTAAGATTTTGATTCAGAGATGTATCTCTTATTACTCTTCTCACTAACACTTTCATTCGCACCTTAACCTAACCATATATATAGGGTTAGGTTTCAGTGAAAGGTTGAGTTAATGTGAGAAGTGGTTATTAACTGTTTGATGCACATCAGAATGAGATGCACTAGATCAATCTCCCATATCAAACATGATTCATGGGTGGGGGTTTGAGATCTGAGAGCTAATGCATCATGTGTTATTTCATTTTTTTGCATCTAAAACTACAATTTAGAATATTAATTAACATATATTTGTTACACAATATGAAACAAACACCTTGTGAAACAAATATATATAGTTAACACCTTGAATATTACCATTATAAGAGAAAAATCGTGTGAAACAAAAACGTAAGGTAAAAATTCTCATGTATCACACAATTTTGAAGTTCTAAAATGATTATGCGCGTGCACACACACACACACATAGAGGAAAGTTCAAATGTGAACTCAAATTTTGGTTGTGAACATGAGAACCACTAAAATTGCGCCATGTGACGTATTTAGTTTGAACATTATGTGTTATTCACGTGTTATTCAAACTGAATAACACATGTATATTCAAACTAAATAGGTCATGTGGCGCGCTCTCGGTTGTCCTCACGTTCACAACGAAAAATGAGTTCACATTTAAACCCGACCCTATATATGTATATATATATGTATATGTATATATGTGATAATTAAATACTTATTGGGAAAATTTTACATGTGAAGTTTTTTTTTGTTCACCTATAAAATAGAAAATACACATAAAACATATTCATATGATAAATCAAATGAAACTACCGTATTATAACATAATAACTTAAGCAATTGGCAAAAAGAAAAACACCATACAAAAAATTACCCTCTAAATCATTTTTCACTTGTTAAAATTATTTTTATGGTTTTTAATTGATATAACCCTCCTATATAAAATATAGGGAATGATAATAAGTTAGAAAATAAATTGTAGTATTGCACGTGATAATAGAATTGCACATGACAATGTTGGATATGCTCCAAACTCCTTGGGTTTATAGTGGAATTTTATATGATTAAGGCTAACGTGCCATAAATAATACTTATCCTCAATCTTTTGTTATGCTTCCCACACGCCAAGCTACAATTAATTTCACCCCTCTTTCATCATTTTCAACCTTGAATTATTATATAATGTCTTTTTAACCGAAGGTAACATATCTGTATTATTACATTAATATCGGCTTCGTGTCAGATTAAATTCAAAAGAAAGATATTCTTATATCTGTAAATTATCAATTTTAGTGAAAAACAGAAAATGATTCGAAGAAGACAAGAGACATGGAATATATATATGACTCACGAATGATGATGGATGACAAATGAGATAATCCCAAAACGTTGGCATCACGAGAACCTTGGATCTGACCAACACATGATTCACACATCCAAATTGATTGATTCAAACCAAACCAAATATGGGACAAGTCTCCAATATGTTTGTATTTGATAAATTTGGTATATGATATTTGTTCATAGCGAATTGACTAATTTTAGGCTTTTCGATTAATTGACAATGTAATTCTTAAAAAACTAATTACACCGTACATAGAAAAACAATCGTAAAACCTTACGTCATATTATTACCATAAAGGGTATTTGATGATTGTAAACGCAACCCTTCTATTTTTGCTATTATTAGGTTAATTAAGATTTACATCTTAATTGTAGTATGTTTTGTTAAAATTATCTTCTTTTTTTTATTTAAAGATCAACAAGACTGCTTTTACTATAAATTAGTTTCACATCACTACAAAAAGAAAAGGCGTTACTTTTACCAAAAAACATCCGGCTAATTAAGCATCACTAATTATAGAACCAATTGTTTTAACTTTGTATGTTATAAAGTAACAAACTAATACTAATTAATGATAAGTAATTAAGAATTAATGAGTGTGGATATTAAAGTAGCTTAAGGCTTAAGCCTTTTATAGGTGGTACTATGAATCTGATTAAGCTTTCCTTAAACCAATCACGTGCGAAAAGCATGCCACGTTCTTATCCATCCGACATAAATCTCTTATCATCAAATGCCACATTTAAATAATCAACTGAAATCCACACAGCCTAGCTTCTTTACATCTTATCTTATAATCTTTTATTCATATAAAATAATTATATATTATTTTTCAATTTATAAAAAAAATATTTATCTACAAAATCATAAAACGTTAATGAAATTTCGTAAAATTTTTATTTCAATTTTTTTCTTTTAATAAACTTTGATTTTAGTTAAAATTAATGGAAATGGTTTAAAGAGTGAGGTTCATTTGTAAACCACTAAAGAGGTGTAAACCGTGTAAATTAATTCATACTTAAAAAAATGTTTCCATATATTACATTTTTATATTTCCATAATCAATGACTTACCATATATTTCACATTTCCATGTTATCTATGAATCAATATCTTTCTTTGATTTTTTTGATCAACGGTTATGATTAATTTACATCCTTTTAATGGTTTATAAATGAACCTCCCTCATGGTGTAAACACACACACACACACACACACATATATATATATAAATGTGAACTACTTTTTGGTTGTGAACGTGAGAACAGTCCATAGCGCAACACGTGGCAATCTGACTTCCGCAGGTTAAGCTTTATTCAGTCTGCATAAACCCGCGGGTTAGCGTTATTCATACTGCATAACGCTATTATGCAAACTGAATAAGACTTGAATAAAGCTAACCCACGGCTAAGTCGCCCGCGTCCGAGTGCGACTAAGCCTTATGGATACTGCATAAAGCTTTATTCAGTCTGAATGATAGCATTATGCAGTATAAGTAAGCTTAGTCGACGAAATTTCAGATTGCCACGTGACGCACTCTAGGCTGTCCTCACGTTCACAACCAAAAAGTAGTTCACGTTTAAACGTTCCTCTCTCTCTATATATAATTAGAAAGTGTTGGGAAGTAGTGAAAGAAATGTCAAGATGGAAGAGAAGCTTCTTCCGGGGGTTGAGGAAAAGCGGTGGAAGTGGTGGCGTCTACGATTCAGCACCAAGACTAAAAATGGGGTTTCATACAAATTTACAATGCATATGTACGGTTTTATTAACCTAATACATAAAAATATTGTTGTAGACCAAATGTCAAAATTTATATTTAGATTTGCTAAAATTAGATACCAAATGATATCAGACTTGGTATGTCAGCCACGTCATAGATTTATCTAAACTTTGACTTAAAATTTGTATATCATGTAAATAATTACATATATATACACACACGCACAAGCAATCTCGACCACTCATGTCGATCAACAAATACGGTTTTGACCGGTCCCCCTTTAATAATCTCTACCCTCCCATGAATCGCGTCAATCCTCTGTGATCACGTCCACCGTAACCGCAAGATGAGTGGATGAGATTTCTCCTCATTTTTTTTCTTAAATTGACATACTTCTCGTTTGAACCTTCCCTTATATATACATATATATTTAGGCTGTGTTTGGCTACTAACTAGGTATGTCTTTTCCTAACAAATCTAATAGCAAATGGTAATAAGTGTGAAACCAAGTGGCTTCGCGAAACCGCTCCCGAAAGCGCCAGAAGGCATAGCATGGGAGGGTTTAGCCCGTCGAGCCCACCACGAAAGCACCATGAAACCAATTGTGTGGTACGCTCGGCCTTAGAGGTAAATTGGTTATTTAACCGGTCATGCCCAATCATGCCTTACCAAATGTTGAATGTAACATTGCTCCTACCAAGACACAATTTTGTCTGCTTTGTCCCACTGGCTTACGACTTTGTTTCTAACAACCTAATGAGAACTTCCCCGGGGGGTCACCCGTCCTGGTATTGCTCCCACTCAAGCATGCTTAACTACAGAGTTCCATGAACTTGATATGCTTGTGGCACCAAAACGCATCTTTGTCTTGTAAGGACAAAGTTTACTTATGAACCAACATCACTTATGTTCATGACGATATAGGATTAGCCTAAGGTGTGACACTAAAACGCTGTCTGCATACCAGGCGCACCTAAATTGTGCCTTTTGACGGTAAAAATTTGTATATCACGTGTATGATTATATTTATCCATATATGGTTGACTCAAACCTGAGGCTCGAGTCACAACGATCTACACTTCTGCAACGAGTGTTTTATCCTTTTAAAACACTCGTTAAAAGGTTGTTTTTTTGCCAACAATTGAATTATACCCAAATAAATTGATATTTATTGATTATTTATGGTAAATGTTACAAATACTAGTCCATAAAATTGCAATCTAACAGAAGTGGTTGCAACTAAGCAACCAAAACCAACATCAAACGGCTTATAAAACATGTACGATTGACTTAAAAGATGGAAAGGCCATCGATTAACTTCGGGCCATAGGTTACCAATTACATGGGCTTATCTTTTAACAAACTAAATTAACTCGAAAGGTGCCATTTGGAACTGTCCCCATCTTTGTTCAAGTGTCCCGGTGTAACCAATCGACATCCTGATCAAACCGGGTGATATACCGGCCAACGTCTTCTCATTTTCATTCAATTCACTACTTGTGCTACTCCCCGAACAAGACATCAGGGTGTCGTAATAGCCCAAACTAACCGCCATGAGCCCGAACCGGGTGTTGTTTTGCAGCACATTCATCAATTTGTTGGCCCGTTTTTCGGTTTCCATGTCCAAACAGAGCATACCACCATAGCCGTATTCCTTGTTGGCAATGGACTTGAAGACATGATGATCAGGGTGGTCCTCAAGGCCTGGATAAATGACCTTGAGGCCCATTTTCTTCATCCTCTGGGCGTAGACTAATGCCCTGTGGCATTGCTCTTTCATCCGGAGGCCCAGGTGAGGGATTCTTTGCGAAAGGTCGAATGCAACCATGGCGTTCATGGTTGGACCTAGTAACATCAGAGTCCCTTGGTGAAGATCCATCATCGAGTTCACCAAACTTGCAGGTCCACAAACGGCCCCTGTATTAACAAACATATTGTTTAGTTTGGGTACATAAAATCTTATTAGTTCATATCAATTTTGTAGGATATCGAACAAATGGTCATCATATTTAAAAATGGTATAATAAGTTACCAAGACCTTTTTGGACCACTATACAAGTTTTTAAAAACATTTTCGAAATAAAATGTCCTGTTAAGTTTTTATATAACAACTGTTTTTGCTCTATAAAACTTGTTAGAATGCTCTGTGAACAAACTTATTGTAACATATTTTACATATTGCTAAATATACACCTAAAACGTGTTTTTACATTTTCTAACATATGTTTTAACTTCACTATGATATAAATAAGGATGAATATAGGGATAGGCATTAATATAACATAAATTGGTTAAATTTATACAGAGACCAACTTGTTTTCATGGGACCATAAAAGACGAAACGTACCAGCAATTACGTCACCCCCACCGCTAATGTACTTGGAGATACTATGCACCACCACATCGGCACCTAGCCTCGCCGGAGAAATTACCATCGGCGCAAACGTATTGTCGACGACCACCGTCACACCTTTCTCGTGGGCAATCCTCGAAAGCTCCGGAATGTTGGCCACCGTTAACGTCGGGTTAGAAACCGACTCGAAGTACAAAACCTTAGTGTGCCCTTCGACTATCGCCTCCTTCACCTTCTCCAAATCCCTTATGTCCACAAACGTCGTCGTTATGTTCGACGACTTCGGAAGAAAATGCGTCAGAAACGCGTGGGTCCCGCCGTAGAGCGTGGGCGACGCCACAATGTGCTCGCCCGTGCTCACCAGCTGCAACAGTACGGAGGAGATGGCGGCCATGCCGCTGGCGGTGCAGTAGGCCGCCTCCGTCCCTTCCATGGCCGCCAGCTGGCGGCTGAGGTTGAGGACGGTCGGGTTAAAATGCCGGCTGTAGATGAAGAAATCGCGGTCGGGGCCGAGCTCCCCAGCGAACATTCGGGTGAGGGTTTCGGGCTCCATGACGGTGAAGGTGGCGGAGGGCTCGATGGACATGTTAACTCCGCCGTGCTCTCCGAATACGTGGCGAGCGTTGGCCAAGGCCGTTATCGGGTCATCGGATTTCGGGGTTTTCTTGGCAATGAATTTGGTGGTGTTTTGAACTGTGTCTGCCATTGAAATTGAAAGAATGTTTTGTAGCTTAAATGGAATTGGATTAACAAAAGAGGATTGCAAAGAGAGACGATATGAAGAAGATGGAGAATGGAGAGGGTGTTTATATAGAGAGGGATTTGAATTGAAGGTCTTCTTGGTGTGAATGCATGGCAACTAATTGGCTTAATTTAATTATCTTAACAAATTACTTTGACATATAACAGACATTTTAATGCTTAATTTAAATCTGTTTGTTAGAGAAACTTTTTTAATTAATAGTGGTGAAATATGAGGAATTCAAGGTGGAATCAATGTTGGGGAAATCTTGTTGCAATAGTCGCTATGCATGGCGCGTCATGGTTTAAAGCTTGTGTCTCACGTCATGTTCACCTGAGGCATACCATGGTGTAATACGCGGTTTTATAACATGATATCTGATTTACCTTAGACACAAAATGACATGGACACCCACGATTAACAAAAATAAGTTTAGATACTTTTTTCGCATTTTGAAATTATACTCTTTATATTTTACCTAATACTAATGAAATAATAATTTATTTCATTATTAATTTATAAATATTAATTACTATATAGTAAGTCGTATTTCTAACACTAGTTATATTTATCGTAAATCATATTTCTAATATCAATTTTTATAACTAAAATTTGATTATAATTAATTAATTATTAGTCACATTATTATTTTCTTCTTTATTTTTATTGAATGTTGTTTATTTATTATTAGTTACTTTTAGTTATTTTAATCATAGATGGAATCATATTTTCTAACCATCACATCTCTATAAAGAAAGGCTTTGAAAGTGGTGTTTTTCACCGGATGTTGTATCATTTGACGTTTCAGAAACAAATGTATTTTTAATTGTATCTCGTATCCTTGGTGGATAAGATTGTGGAGTTGTCTTTTAGTTGGATCTTGGCTAAGTGCAAAGGAAACGATAGAGATCCATTATGTCTCACCCTGTTTAGTGTTTCGGTCCGTTGTAATGTTCTTTTTTGGCTAGCTACTTTTTAGCCTTATAGAAAATTGGTTCGTGAAACAAATTATTTACTATTACTTAATTTGAATATGATAAAAATAATTAAACAAAATAAAACTTAGTAATATATAATAAAACATGTTTAGTGATTCTTACATATATTATAGCATAATGGTTTTCTAGAACAATTCTAGAAGTCAATCATATTATTAAATTAAGCCCAATACTGATCATTATAAACATGAGAAATTATGTTTAATTAAATTAGTTTATATTTCAATAAATTCTCCCCACAAATATTCGATGTATGCATGTGTATTTTAGGATTCCAAATCTTTCACTTTAATAAGCAATGTGACCAATTGAAATAATTTTCTAAAATGTTAGACACCAAATGATGTGTTTAATTTTTGTTCTTTGGTTACTACATAGGTTGAGTAATGAAGAGTTGACTTCAATTCTAACTTTGAATCATTTTGTATTTGGTTATAGTTAAAAATGATCCTTCAATGATGATTTATTTTTTAAAAGGGTATATGAGACTTTGTCCCAACTTATCCCGACAAGGTTCAGCAACAGCTAAACATGTTGTTCAGAGTTAATCCTCGGTGGCCACAATTTGGAAGTGTCTGGATTCGAACCTGAGCTAGAAGGGTTAACAACTCACTGCCCCACAAGCTTTAACTAGTACGCCACAACCTTGTGGTTAACGATGAAAATTTATTAACTAATAAATTCATAACTTGTAACGTAGTAGTTATTGAGGGATCCTTTAATGTCCGCAACTTCATCGAAGAAAACTTTTTTGGCTTTTGATTTGTTGCTCATATTTATTTATCTAACCGCGTGAATTAACATTTAATTAGTTAAATGGAATTTGAAGCCATTTTTAACTGACACATTCACATAACCGTATCAGTTTCTTTTCAGTTCTTTTATGTCACCTTCTAACAGTAAATGTATCTATGAGTGTTGTGACGGTTTGAAGCATGTTATTTATTTATACTAATTTGTGCCTTTGTTTTCGTTGTGGCAATATGAATTAATTGACCTTGGGATGACTTGGTTCTAATAATTAATATTTAAAACTTGAACTTTTGGGGTGTTAAAACTGTAAATTGTCCTCAATTTTTCTTATAGGTTGATTAGTTTATATATGGATAATTTTATATTGTAATAGTTGAATTGATAATATTCAATCTAGATCATATAGTCTATGTGTTTGTTATTCTTTCAAAGTCATTTTTTTATGAAGTTAAGTCAAATCATAAATAGAAGCACAAGGGAAAAAAATCAATTCCAATGTTATTATTTACCATTAATAAAAATTGTGTTATCTGAATATTATTATACATCCAAAATATTAGAACTACCAAAAAGGGATCTAGTAGAAAAACAAACTACGGATAGAATATAGAAAATAGTTTTTATAACCGTAGGCATCCTGCTTACGTATACCTCGACTAATCTATGAGATTTTATAATTAACCGTGAAACAAACTCTCAAACAACTTTAACTAATTAAGGATTAGCATACGTTTTCTAACGCATCAAACATATATACATATGTTAACGGACAAATCTTTTAAAAACCATTTCTTAAGTCAGCATACATTAATCTTCGTCACTGATATTTAATATCTATTATAAACAAACAATATGATTTATAGATGCTTTATTTCTTTAATTTGTCATCTTGATGTATATTTTCAAATAATATCTTCACATATAACTTTTATACTATCTTATAATTAAGAAAAACATTATACGTTATTTGATTTCTATTTAAAGAAAAAAACGTAATTTTGCATATAAAGGCTATGTAGTATCTGTATAGCTCAGGAGCGTTGAAATAGTATATTATTTTTTACATCTATTTGGCCTACTGAAATGAATAATTCAATGCTATTTCATTCATATAGACCCAATGCTATATACTATCAGATGTAAACTAGTGTCATTGAATACGTATAGCTAACGTGTGATTATTTGATTTTCTAGAAGTAGATCTCGGGTTTTATTTTAGTGTTTGAGATGTCTAATTCTTAAGTATTTTTTTAGCTTCACATGTGTTAATATAACATATTTAACATAATAAACTCTATAGAAAATGAAACTTATATTCAAAATATAATAAATATTTTCTACAAAAGTCAACTATCACTATACTTATTCTAGAATGTTAATCATTGTCTTATACACATGAACAATTAATAAATTAAATTATAAAAATCTCGTAGTTTATAATTTTTTATTGTATCAATACAAATACTCAACTGATAATATGAAATGCAAATGCAGTTTATGGATATTTTAGAGTATTTCTTATACCAAAATTCTTAGTCTTTCATAGCACATTAAGAATAGTTGAATAACGAAGAGCAATTCAATGTACACCTTTCTAAAACATGCATTTTAAACATGTGTACGTTATAATTTAAAGAATTGGTTTTCATCAAACTTGAAGTTCAAAATAGATCATGTAACATATTTTGAAGGATTTATGATATTCATTGTCTACTCATTTATGCTTTCTTGGAATTCTTGAATGTTCTTTTATTTTTATCTGAGTCTCGAGTTTTTCTCAATCCACGGTTTCTTTTTATTTTAATACCTTTTCTCTAACGCATTCATTAACAAAGAATGTTGATTTATTCATTATTTCCTCTCTCAGTTAAATATTATGAAATACTCCTATAATATTGTTTTTCAATATAAATACATTTTACCTATATAATGTTTGAATGTTAACCTGATGAAGGATTAGTCGCATATTCCTATTCAGTGTCCGAAAAATTGTAGTTTATTTAAATGTTTTGAATTATTCAACAATTGAATCAAAAGAAATCTGAAATCCATTTTTTAAAGAAGTGCAAGCCCAAAAATATTCAAGATAAAATATCTAAACTGAATCATATATGTTTTGTTATTTGTAGTCAATTCATGTACTCATGTAGAGGTGGTGATACCGGGTTAATGCCCAAAGTCAAGAACTCCGATTACAAATCAAGCCTAATACAAAGGTATGTCGTAGGATAGTATATATGTATTATGGAAGTACGTTCTACAAAATATAAGCAGAAACTGAAATAAAGTACTTTAAGTATTTCAATGTAATTTGGTATTTTCTAATGGCAAGTTATCAGATGAATAAGTTGAGAGATCGGTTATGACCAAATGTAAGAAAATTGTCATGTGACACTTGACGAGTGGTCAATAGATCTATAAAATAGGATTGGACCTATGGGACCGGTTAAAGAACTAGTTATACAAGTTGTGTAGTTCATATCAATTATATAGATTATGCTACAGACTAATTATGTCGTAACCAGTTATATGGTAATATCTTTTGAACGAGACCAATCACAAATTGTTTTTTATTCGTCTATATTTTTCGGGTAAAAGACCGAAGAAAGATGGATTGAAACCGAAGAATAGAGCCCAACTAGTTATTTATTTAAAACCATGATTAAATGCATGCTTAAAAGAAAGATGGATTGAAACCCAATAATAGAGCCACATTTTAAACATAATAAACTCAGATACCACCAAATGCCAAGTTCACCAAGAAGGTTGTAAGCATATACATATAACCAATCATTAAAGAAACATACTATAGTCACTTCAACAAAAGTTCCCAATAAATCCCATTTAACTTAATTATATTGGCAAAACATATCAAGATGAAAATGATCGTTTTACGGTATTAAATCATGCCATCAATTTCTCGGATCCGAGTCAAGAATGTATTTCTTGATACAAAAGATGTCATCTTTACATTACACAGTTGCTGGTAATGTGTGCTTATTTTCCTTAGATTTTGAAGAGTAAGAATCAGAGGTGGATTTTGTTTTTTCAAGATGTTCAAGAAAATCCATGACCACAGGATCAGTCCAAGGAGCTCCAAAAGGTGCCTCAGTGCCTGCAATCCACCCTAAGTGCCCACCTTCAGGTGTAACTATCAACATACAGTTTGAATTCTCCTGAACCAACATCAAATACCAAAATGTCAAATTTCTTGACTCTTTTATATCTTGAGATACTTGTTTATGGTAGCATACCTTGATATCTTCGCACGGGATTCCTCTAGCAGGGGCGATTGGGTCATTTGCAGCCTGTAAAATCATGGGTTATGCTTCAGAAACTTCAAGAAATCAAAACCCATAAAAAGGTTTACGTATTTTTAAGTGGCTAGCAAGTGTTACCTGGATGCAAAGCAAAGGTATTGTTACATGCTTTATAGAATCCGCGCTGCCTGATTTTTGGTAGTATTCATCCACTGACTTAAACCCGAAAGAAACTGCAAAAAACACAAATCGTGCTATAAGAAATCAATCTTGCATGTCAATATGCCATCGTGTTTCAGTAGTAAAAAGATGTGTACCTCGTGTCATTGCTTCATCGAATTCCCTAATGGATGTGCAATTGGCAGCTGCTCGGACGTCATATTCACCTTCCATTTCTTCAAACAGAAGAGCATGTCTACAAATAAAAGTCATAATAGTGACAGTGATAAATAAAAGAGGTAAGAGGAAGAAGAACAAAAGAAGTGAGCGAATTTAAAGATCATGCAAGCAGAAATGCAACTATAACCGTCCTCAAAAGGGGGTGCCCTTTTTTTGCCATGGTCAAAATGTCACTTTAACACACAAATTAATCAAGTTTTATTCAGATTTATGGTTTTGTTGGCTGATAAGATAGCTGTTAGGTGATAAACCCAGCTGAATGAATACAGATATCATGAGAATTGAGAACCCTATGCAAAAGCCTACCTTTTAAAGATTCTGCGCAGTGAAGATGAAAGAGCTCTGTCATAAACTATGTTAAAGCCCTTCCGAAAGTCATCATTGGCAATGACCAAATTAAAAGGATTACACAAGGAGACAGCACCAGAAAGGGGACAGTTATCAGACTCCTGCAATCACATGTAGAATTGTAAAGTGAACCAATGTTGTTATCTGATTAGCAATCTGCTAAACTTTTTGTTTGCTTTCAAATTTCTAGCTAACAATATTAGCATTTCACTTATTTTCTGATCCTAGGTTTCTTTGCATACGATAATTGTTTGTATGCATTACCTGAGCCAAATACCGAACAAGAATGTTTGCTCCAAGAGACCAACCAGCAGCATATAAATTTGCAGCCGGGTATCGAGAGGAAACATGTGCTACTACTTCACGAATATCTCCCAAAAACGAAGCTGAATAGAACTGTAAAGAAATTATACAAATAAGTTCCTTAAATGCACACAAGACTCATACCCTTTTCTTGAAAATACACTAAAGAAACCATTTCCTAAATTGTGTTTCCATCATCCCCTACAAAGCTAGAAACTTTATCATTTTATGTTGTAAAGAAAATGCAAGAAAGGTTCCAAGAAGTTGGCAATGAATCTTTATTCACACTTTATGTTCCTAACCCATGGTAGATGGCGAAAAGTTGCAAACTTTATTAGTATTTACCAAATCTTTATATCAAGTATACATACAATATGCAGAAAGATAATAAAAAGATGTTAGAATTTTGATACCTGAGGTGTTGTAACAGGGCTGTTACCACAACCACGGCTGTTGAAAACCACCACTCGCCACCCTTTTCTTCTTGCCCTCACCAACATATGCCTCACGTATGAATCCCCACTTCCACCTGTCAAACCCGGCTGCAACCCT
This sequence comes from Centaurea solstitialis, assembly GCA_030169165.1. Classification (NCBI taxonomy): domain Eukaryota; kingdom Viridiplantae; phylum Streptophyta; class Magnoliopsida; order Asterales; family Asteraceae; genus Centaurea; species Centaurea solstitialis. Next base: position 78,707,074 of record CM058044.1, read on the forward strand.
CCATTATTAATCGTTTACCAAATTACAATATAATTAACCACATAGACTGTGGCGTACTGGTTGAGACCCTGGTAGGGATGTAAATGAGACGAGACAACTCGCGAGCTACTCAAGATCGACTCGGTCAAAAACTCGACTCAAATAAACTGGTCAAAACTCGACTAGAATAGAACTCGACTCGGCATACTAACGAGTCAAGTCGAGGTACCTGATGCTCGGCTCGACTCGGATCGTTTACACCCCTAGGCCTTGGGATGTGGTGGAATATCCTATTTGCCCGGGGTCCAAATCCAAGCGTACACAACAATTGTGATCACTGATGATGTCTTAAGGTCATAAATTTCCCGGATTAGTCTAGGCATAGCCTAGGATACCCTTTCAAAAAAAAATTACTATATAATTAAACATTAGATTGATGAAACTCAAAACTTAATCAATTTGTGTTTAATAATCATGCACTGGTTTTGGAATCTGAATAGGGGCATAATTGTTAATTACCAGCAAAATTAGGGTAGCAGAATTGGGGAATGAATAATTGTTAGTTAATTACCAGCAAAATCAGGGTGGGAGAATCGGGGGATAAGCTCCGATCGTCGCCGGCGACCCAATCAAGGGCGACGGTGCCGTTATCTTTAGTCCTGAGGCACTCTCGCCGGAACCTGACGTCGGGGAGTGACCGGAACCAAGAGGCGAGGATGGTTTCTATGTGGCGGTTGGAAGTAACTATGGGGTAGGGATCGTAGGGTCGCCGGAGAGTGGGGAGAGCAGGAAGGAAGGAATCGAGAGCTCCGCCGGTGACTTGGAGAGATGGGTGGGGTTTCGTGGCAGCCATAGCCATGGTGGTGGTGAAGCGAGTTACAAAGGGGTTGTGGTTGGTGGTGGTGGTTATATAATAAGGAGAGAACAAGAGTCGATGGTTGGTAGGATTAGGAAGGCCGGCAATGGAGAGCTTGGCCATGGCTATGGCTATTGGAGTTTTCAGTTACAATCATGGAGTTGTTGAAACATTTCGGTACTCCACGGCGCCATGGGCTCGACTGGTTGAACGCCATTTTTTAAGTATCAATCACTTTGCTGCTCTATCCGGAACACTGGAACCACTTATTTTTATTTTCATTTTCATTTTGGCCCATCTTTAGCAAGCTAATTGACTGATAAATTAGCTGATGAATATTTGAAATCGATGAGTCGATCTCAACTAGCTACTTGAGTAGGGTTTTGGGCCGAGTTCGAGCTCCAAAATACTCGTGAGCCTGATCTTGAGCCTTATCGAGCTTATGGCATATTATATTTTTTTTACCCTGAATATATAACCAAATTACATTTACACCCCTTAACATTGGATTTTTGTTTTCAAATATTAGCTCCACTTATCTCAGTTGTAATCGAGAAAACGAAGACTTATATGGTTGACATGATGTTGCATTATTCGACCCTTTCGTATTAGTTTTTAATAGAAGATTAATAATTGTAGCTCAAAAACTTCAAATTTGAAATTTAGTCGAGTCAAGCAGAGCCGAGCTCGAGAGTGCCGAGTACTTCCTTGAGTCGAGCTCGAGCTTAAAAAATTCAAAGCTCGAGTCGAGTTTTGATACCAAATCGAGCTCGAGCTTGGCACTGTTGGCTCGGCTTGATTACACCCCTAGACTGCCCTTAGCCTAGTCAAAAACTGTGGTTGGGCTCTAGGTCCAGCGTAAGCTTGGCCGGGACAACAACGAATTATTGGGCCACCCGTGGATTCTCGATACCGCAGGGAGGCGTACGTGCATGTATGTGTATGTGTTGGTGGTAGTCGTTCGTTGGTTCAATGCCGATATGCCTTCTAACATGGAAATATTACCACTTATATTAACATGGAAATATTACCTCTTATATTAACTGGAACCACTTATTTTCCGTAAAAGCTGAAAATATTACCACTTATATTAACATGGAAATATTACCACTTATATTAACTGGAACCACTTATATTAACATGGAATTATTACCAAGATTAAAAATTGTCTTCTATATAATCCCTGTATAAATATTTGTTTGATTGTATTATATCATAGATTTAGATTTTATTTATAATTTTATTTAAAAAGACAAACAAACTATTAAAAAACTAAATAATATACTAAGTTGATTAAATTATAATCATCATATAATAATTTATGGTGAAAAAAATGTCAATATATAAACTTTTTAGCAGTTTTGAGTTTACACGATAATAATCCAAATCATTGTTAGTTGTATAAAATAAAATAATATTAAAATTTTGATAAAATAAATGAAAGATCCCTCATACTTTTAAAATGGTAATAAGAGTTTTTGTCATTTAAGTTAAATACCAATTCAGGTTTTTTAAGAGCGTATCGAAATGCAATTTCAAATAACAATTTAATAATCTAGCTAATTAAGACTGTCTTTTAAAAGGTTTTTATAGTTTTTTTTTTTATACTTTAAAAATATCTTTTAATCATTTTACATGCTTTTAAATCAATTTTTGCCTGAACTACTAACTAGCTTATTAGTTAGCAACCAGTTTATCACCTGGTTTGTTTGTTGGATAAAAATGGCTAAAGACGTTAAGATTTAAGATATTATTTGGTAAACACGAAAGAACTTATAAGCTAACTTATTTTTTGTATACATATTTAGACAGACAACAAGTAGTTTATAAACTAATTTTTTATAGCATTTTTCAATTATACCCTTATTAATATCAATTATTATATTACAATACACCCATTTTGGTCATTTTATATACTTATAAGATAGTTTTTGTCAAATATAATTTGTTCATAAACTAGCTTATCAGCTACTATCCAGCTTATCAGCTAATTTGCGCAACAAAGCCTAAACCGTAGGAAAATCAAACTGTCTTTGATGAAATGAGAAAAACGTGAAGCGACACAAGTCCAGCTTTTGCGGAAAAATTAGATTAACAGAAATTCAAATTTTAATCAAATTCGATTTCAATTTGATCATGTAAAATTGGGGATCTGTTGGAAAGGAGAAGAAGAATATATTTACCATTATAATGAGAACCGGAGAATCGGCCGGCAAGCTCCGATCGTCGCCGGCGACCCAATCAAGGGCGACGGTGCCGTTGTCTTTGGTCCGGAGACACTCACGTTGAAACCTCACAGCTGGTGTCGATCGGAAGAAGAAGGCGAAGATAGTTTCCAGGTGCGAATTGTAAGTAACCACTGGATACGAATCGTAGGGCTGATCCAGAGTTGTGAAAGCCGGAAGGAACGAATCGAGAGCTCCGCCGCTGACGTGGAGGGAAGGATGAGGCTGAGGAGTGGCGGACATGGTGGCGGTGGCGGTGGTGGTGCAGCGAGTTACGTAGGGTTAGTTTGTAAACAGGGATGGATCGACCGGTAGGTATGTGTGTTAGTGTGTATATATATATATACACAGAGGTGAGTTCATACGAGAACGATGTCAATTTATGAGAACGCGAGGATGATTCTCAGTTACACACATTTTCGGTTACGGTGGACGCAACGATGGAGGATTGATGCGATGCGATTCATGGAGGGTGGAGATGATTAAATGAGGGTGACTCGGTCAAAGCCGTCTTTATTGACTGGATGAATGGTTGAGAATCGTTTCTTGCGTTTTCTTAAAAAGTTATGTTTCTCGCGTGAACGTTTCTCTATATATATAGGGTCAGGTTTAAATGTGAAATCATTTTTCATTGTAAACGTGAGGATAACTGAGAGTGCCACGTGGCATATTAAAATTGAATGTTAATGTGTTATTCAAACTGAATAACACTGCATTATGTGTTATTCACTTTGAATAACACATAACACTCAAATTGAATATGACATGGGGCACGATTTTAATGGTCATCATATTCATAACCAAAATTGAGTTCACATTTGAACTTTCCTCTATATGTGTGTGTGTGTGTGCATGTGTGTATGTACTAGGGTATGTAAACTCATATTTCATTATGAACATGACAAGAACCAGAGTATCGTATGTCATGTTCAATCTGAATATTCATATATTATTCATACTGAATAACACACTAATAATTAGACCTAATATGTCACGTAATACAAGTAAATGATGGTTGTATCGTTTGGAGCGCGATGTTATGTTTATCCTCTTCCGGTACCCCTTTTTTGTCTTCTATATCAACATTAATAATTCACTACTAATGCTAATGGCATTTTCTAAGTTTGAGTTTGCTAGATGATATGTTAATATTTGTTTATTACTCGATAGGTTTTAATTGAATAAAAGTTTTCAAGTCACTTGTTGGGTGAAATTTTTGGATTTTGTCATGTTAAAAAAGTTAATGATTGTCGTTCAAAAAAAAGGTAACTGATTGTTAATAAATATTTGTCTTGAAATAGATTTGGAGGATTTAGATTTCAAATCCATTTTAAATCTTACAAACCAAACATACAAAGGTATCCGAAATCTTCACAGATCCAAATCCCTATATGAGATCCAGAAGAGATTTTAAAGTATATATGCATGCGTTATAGAGATGCAGAAGAGATTTTAAAGTATATATAAAGAGGCTAGGTGATTGTGTGTCTAATGTATATATTAATAGGAGCTTAACAATCAAATTAAATTCAAGATATAAAATATTTCAGTTTCATTGGTTTGGTTTGCGTTCACATAACGTTAACCAATATCAACCTAATACCTACAGTCTAAAAAATTCAATCTGATCAACCGTTGGATTTTGTATCGAATTAGGTTAAGTTGATTTGGTTAGTAGGATTTGTTAGATTTTTGAAGCACCATTAGTGAGGAAATAGCATCTATCGGCATTTTTTTGAAAGAAATGCATACAACCCAGCCCAGCTATCACAAAATCCAACGGAATAGCTTCCAAAAACCACACAATCCAAAAGGTTATAAGAATATTTTATTTTTGGTCCTATGAGCATCCCAAAATATGTTTTTTTTTTTTAACTTTTAACAATTTGATTTTATTAACGAAAAAAATATATTTGGTTTATCTATTCTCATACTAAATTTTTGATAATTTTCTAAACTCAAAATTTTCTATTATTTTATCTGTTTATATGTAAATCCAACCAACAATAATCATAAATTCAAAACTTCAAACATTCAATCAAATAATCCACAATATTAGAAATTTGTTCCCTGGCCAATGGCATAATGTGATACAGGGCCCCAAAGAGCTCAAAAGCACTTTATTATATAACTATACAATTATTAGGCTACCCGCCCCAAACCCGCGTCTTCAACCGACCCGCTCCAAACCCGCGTTGCTTGAACCGCTTAATTCCTATATTCATTTCCAATTTTACAGATTTGGTCCCTAAATTTATAATGTTCATTCCCTTTTAACTTTTTACTTTTCAAATATTTCATTTTACATTTTAGTCATATATCGTGTATTAACTAAAAGACGTTAAAAAAATACGTTTTAATTTTAACAAATTACGCCATTATATTCGTATCGTCGATTCGATCAAAATGAGCCTAATATTGGATATTTTTTGATGTAGTTATTTTATTATATACTATATATACGTTCGAACCGACCCGAATTTTATACCCATTTTCAAATTTATATATTAGCTCCCAAAACTTAAAAGTTTATTATTTTATACGTTTTACTTTTCAATATTTTATTTTACGTTTTAATTTTAAAAAATTACACCATTATATTTGTATCGTCGATACGATCGAAATGTGTCTAATATTGGATATTTTTTGACGTAGTTATTTTATTATATACTATATATACGCTCCAACCGACCCGAATCCGATATCCGTTTTCAAAGTTATATATTAGCCCCTAAACTTATAATATTTAGACACTTTATACTGTATACTTTTCTATATTTCATTTTACGTTTTACTCATATATCGTACATTTTACGTTTTAATTTTAACAAATTACGTCGTTATAATCGATTTGTAGAAACTACATTTTAACCCCTAAACTTATAATATTTATTCACTTTATACTTTTAGTTTTCTATATTTTATTTTATGTTTTAGTCATTTATCGTATATTGGTTGGAACATGTTAAAACGCCATTATAATCGTACACTTGGTACGTTCTAAATGACCCTAATACTGATGATTTTTTGATGTAATTATTTTATTATATATTATATATAGTACGATTAAATGAAGCCAAAACACTGTTTATGAACAATAGCTATCGACAATTGAAGAAATTACATTTTAACTCCAAAACACTGTTCATGAACATATTTATTCACTTTATATCTTTTACTTTCTATATTTCATTTTACGTTTTAGTCATATATCGTATATTGACTGAAATATATTAAAGTGTCGGTAACTACTGTTCATAAACGGTCTTTTGACTTCCTGGTAATTGTTAGTATTATTAAAATCTCCATGTTAGTAGTAAAAGTAAATTTTTTGATTTTATGATTTCTAAAATCTTTTCATTTATTGTATAAAACCTTTCTTATGACAATATTTGTACAAACTTTATGTTTCATATAAATCCATGTTAGTACTTACGATCAAATATATCACAGTTTATAACCCGGGCTCTTAATAGGTAACTTCCTTTAAAATATGTTCACAACTACGAGCCTTTACAATATTAACCAAACTCCCGCAGCGAAGCGCGGGTAAACCCCCTCGTTTGTAAACATTTGCTTGGTATACATCCTAAAAGTCTTATAAACATCAATGTAAAAACAATCATGTTTTTTCCTTAGAAGTGCAAGATAAATTTAATCATGGGAATGATTTACAAACGGCATTAATAATTAATAATATCACCCAAGATTAGAGAAACTGTAACGCATTCACAATACAACAAATGAAAAACACGATTAACAATCTACTAACCTAAATCATTCTACGCCTAGATGATAGACGATGTCACTATCAACTTCCAAAAATATTAAGCCAAATAATGTATGTCACAATCCCAAAAGAGCCTCTAACAGCTTCCAACGCTCCGCTCATGATTTTGGTATCCCACCGCTAACAAAACCTGATGTACATGTCATTTAAGAAAAAATGTTATGCTTAAAACCTAATGAGAATAAACAATTGAGATATTAAGCTTTAAAATGATAAATGCAATTAACAATAGCTTTAACCACAAGGTTTAGTAGTAAACCATTTCAACATCATGGTAGGCGAGACCCGATTTACCATACGTCATGGCTGAAGTAAGCCATGAACTAAGGTTGTAGTATACATCAAGGTCCAAGGACGAAACAACACTAACAACAACTTTATCTAGATTTTATCATTATGAACCTCAACCCTATTCGGGTCTTTAGTCCAAGTAAACACTAGCTCAACTCTATCTTAGTCTTTTGCCCAAGAATCTCAAATTCAACTCTATCGGATCTTTACGTTGAGACCTCCATCTAGGACAAACGTAATCATTTAGAAATTGCATCACGACTCAATACATACCTCTAAATTACAAGGTTGAGAATTTCATTCCACCCTCACAATCTCACATAACCAGTACCGACTTGTCTATGAAGCCATTACATTCTAGTCATATCTTCATATCCTTTCTAGACACGGCAACTACCATAAACAAGTACTTTGTGTATCCATTACTGAAAGTTTTGATGTTACATAAGTCTTACGTCCGATACATAATTCTCATTTATCCATCAAGTTATATATTGAAAAAAACCCACACCTTATAACATAACACATTATAACGCACCATTACGCGCCGTAATGCAAGTCAAGTTTTAAAACTGAGCAACAAGGGTGACGTGGCGGCGTAGTCCAGCCTCAACATCAAAATGTTCCACACCTATTTATTTGAAACCATGATCAAATGCAATCTTAAAAAGAAAGATGGCTTGAAAGCCCAAGAATTGAGCCACATTTTCCTCTTAACATAAAAACTCATATACCATCAATTGCTAAGCTCACTAAGGCGGTTGTATGCATATATAACCAAACATTAAAGACCATATTATACTCATTCAACAGAAGTTCCTCATTAACTTTATTACATTAGCAAAACATATTGGATGAAAATGACCGTTTTACGGTATTAAATCGTGCTCAATGTCTAGGATCCGAGTCAAGAATGTATTTCTTGATACAAAAGATGTCATCTTTACATTATAGTTGCCGGTAATTTGTTGCAAACTTACCGCCCATCCATTACCAACTGAGTTACGCGCCATTGGCTACAGTTGCTGGTAATGTGTTCTTATTTTCCTTAGATTCAGAAGAGTAAGAATCAGAGGTGGATTTTGTTCTTTCAAGATGTTCAAGAAAATCCATCACCACAGGATCGGTCCAAGGAGATCCAAAAGGTGCCTCATCGCCTGCAATCCACCCTAAATGCCCGCCTTGAGGTGTGACTATCAACATACAGTTTGAATTCTCCTTGATATCTTCGTATGGGATTACTTTAGCAGGGGCAATTGGGTCATTTTCAGCCTGCAAAATCACGGGTTATGCTTCAGAAACTTCAAACCCCATAAAAGTTTACGTATCTTTTAAGTGGCCGGCGAGCGTTACCTGGATGCAAAGCAAAGGTGTAGTCACATGCTTTATAACGTTTGCGCTGCCACAGTTTTCGTAGTAATCATCCGCCGACTTAAAACCAAAAGAGACTGCAAAATGCGCAACTCGTGTTATAAGAAATCATCTTGATTCTTGCATCTCAATACGTCATTATGTTTCAGTAGTAGAAAAAAGTGTACCTCGTGTCATTGCTTGATCGAATTCCCTAATGGACGAGCAATTGGCAGCTGCTCGGATGTCATAGTCGCCATCAATATCTTCAAATAGAAGAGCATTTCTACAAATAAAAGCCATAGTAGTGATAATAATAAATAAAAGAGGTAGTAAAAAAAGAACAACAAAAGAATTGATCGTATCGAAAGATCATGCAAGCGGAAATGCAACTATAACCGTCCTTAAAAAGGGGTACCCTTTTGTTTGCTGTGGTCAAAATGTCACTTTAACACACAAATTGTTCAAATTTAGGCCTATGTTTTGTCGGCTGATAAGTTAGTTGTTAGCTGATAAACTAATCACGTTTGATAAAACCTGGCTGAACGAATAATGCAGATATCATGAGAACCCTATGCAAAACAAAAGGCTACCTTCTGAAGAGTCTGCGCAGTGAATATGCAAGAGCCTTGTTGTAAACTGCGTTAAAACCCTTTCGAAGTTCCACATCGCCAATGACAAAGTTAAAAGGATTACACAAGGACACGGCACCAGAAAGGCGACAGTTAACAGACTCCTGCGTTAATCACATGTAGAACTGTAAGTGAACCGAATGTTAACTTTTCACTTATTATCTGATCCTAGCTTTTCTTTGCATTTGATAATTGTTGTATGCATTACCTGAGCCATATACTGAACAATAATGTTTGCTCCAAGAGACCAACCAACGGCATATAAATTTGCAGCCGGGTATCGAGAGGAAATATGTGTTATTGCTTGACTAATATCTCCCAAAAACGATGCCGAATAGAACTGTTAAGAAATTATACAAACAAATCCAGTAAACAATCAATACCCTTTTCTTGAAAATAGACTGAACTAGAAACACATTCATAAATTCTATCTCCTCCATCCCCTAAAAAAATAGAAACTTTTTAACATTTTGGGTTGTAAAGGTAATGCAAGATTTCCAAATTTAGCCAGTAGTTGATTTGCAATCAGAGGAGGTTGGAGATGAAACATTATAAAGAAAGGTTCCAAGAATTTGGCAATGAATGTCATTTGATTACTATTACTAAATGTCTATATTAAGTACATAGAGGCTTATTCTTTTGTAAACCTTATTAAGATTGTAAACGTGTAAATATATCACAACCGTTCATCTAATTTAACAAATATTTAATTTTATAAATAACTTTTTAAATATCAAAAGATTTATCATAATTAATGAACTCTAATTATTTTTCATAAATATTTAAATCATAATAAATAAACTACATCATTTCCATAGATATTGATTTAATGGTTTACGGTAAGGTTTATTAAAGAATATAGCTTCAAATGAGATCGATAACTTTCTAAGAAACCGCGAGGACGACTCTCGACCACTCATCCGGTCAATAAAGACGGCTTTGACCGGGTCACCCTCCTTTAATCTTCTCTGTAAGTTTGTGGGGTTCCAACTCAAAACCAATTGGCAATGAGTGGAGTAGCCCAGGACCCTTATAAGCACATTACAAGTTCACTTTGTGTCCGATGTGGGACATTGCTCAACATTCTCCACCCTCCATGAATCGCGTCAATCCTTCATGATTGCGTCCACCGTAACTAAAAATGTGTGGTTGAGAATCGTCCTTGCGTTTTCTTAAATCGACATGGTTCTCGTATGAACCCATCTATACACACACACACACACAGAGGAAGGTTCATGCGAGAATCATATCAATTTAAAAGAACGTGAGGAGCAATCTCAGCCACTCATCTTCGGTTACGTTGGACGTGATCCCACGGGGGATTGACGCGATTCATGGGAGGGTAGAGATTATTAAAGGGGGAGCGCTCAAAGCCGTCTTAATTGACCGGATGAGTCGCTGAGATTCGTCCTCAGGTTTTGTTAAAAAGTTATGTTTCTCATTTGAACCTTTCTCTATATAAACACATATATATAGGGGAAGGTTCAAACGAGAAGCATGTCAATTTAATAGAACGTGAGGAGCAATTTCAGTCACTCATCTCGCGGTTACGGTGGACGTGATCACGGAGGACCAGATGAGTGGGTGAGAAGTGCTTCTCACGTTTTCTTAAATTGACATGTTTCTCATTTGAACTTTCCTATATATATATATATTTATATGCAGAAAGATAATGTGAATTTAGATACCTGAGGAGTAGTGACAGGGGTATTAGCACAGCCACGGCTGTTGAAAACCACCACTCGCCACCCCTTACTTCTTGCCCTCACCAACATATGCCTTATGTACGACTCCCCACTTCCACCTGTCAATCCCGGCTGCATTTCCATTTTGCAATTCCAACCATCCATTGTTAGAAATTAGATTAATGAAGTACAAATATTAACCAATTCGTGTTTAATTATTACTTCTTCAAAATGTATCCAACTATCCCCAATATACTATTGTGTATCAACCTAAAAAAAATTCATTTTGTATATATCAAACTTTATTTTTGAGTTTTTGAGTCTATCATGTGTATCCAACTATCCCCATTGTGTGTAAAAATACAAACAATAGACTAAAAAATTAAGTTTGATATATATAAAATGAATTTTTTTTAGGTGGATACATGCAATGGTATATTAGGGATAATTGGATACATTTTGAAGTAGTAATCCCTTGGATCTGAAGAGTGGATCATTACCAGCAAAATTAGAGTAGGGGTATCGGCGGGCAAGCTCCGATGGTCTCCGGCGACCCAATCAATGGAGACGGTGCCGTTGTCTTTGGTCCGGAGACACTCGCGTTGATACCTCACGTACGGCGTCGATCGGAAGAAGAAGGCGAAGATGGTTTCCAGGTGGCCATTGTAAGTAACAAGTGGATAGGGATCGTAGGGACGGTCGAGGGTGGTGAAGGCCGGAAGGAATGAATCGAGAGCTCCGCCGCTGACGTGGAGGGAAGGGTGAGGCTGAGCAGCGGCGGACATGGTGGTGGTGGTGTGGTGGTTGGTGGTGGTTGAAGAGTGGGTGGGTGGAGTGGTGTGTGTATAAGTAGTGAAGAATAGTCGTAATGTTTGGACTTAGATAGTGTGGTAGTTAGCACACAAATTCTACACAAGCCGCCATTATTGCCTTTATTCCTTTTTCAGGTACCCTTTTAGATAACTCACGCACACGTTTCGCATACGAAGTCGACGAGGTATCCGGAATTTATGCAGGTACACGACTAATTATCGGCGACCATGGACGGATCCGAAAGTCAAGGTATCGCCACATGCTGTTTATCTCATGAATCGAATCCAGGTAGACAGGGATGTCATCCGCTATCCCTTCCAAGGATGTTACTGACCACTAGCTTACTAACGATTTGATGTTTTTTTTGTCTTCTGGATCAACGATAAGAATTGAGGATTGCTATTTGCACTCTATACATGTTAAAATGTGATCGTTTTATGCATCTTGAACCTTAAAAACAAGATGTGATATTAATGCATATGAGGAGAGTAACGATACAATTAAGCTCCCCCTAATAACTAATTGCTCCAATGCCAGTTTCAAGTATGAGTTGCTCAATATAGAAGTTAGAATCCTTTGTAATATTTTCGATCATCAAAATAGATTGTTAGTTATAGTCGGTATGATCAAATAAAATAGCTTCATAACAAAACATATGATAATAGGGGAGACTAATTACACTCTTTAAATTGTAATATACACCCCTAAAAGAGGGGGATACTATTTAGTAATTATATCCTTTGAATTGCAATTTACAACTCCAAAAAGTGAATTTCTATTTGCATACATCAACATCAATGCTTTTTTTTTTACATTTTCAATATATCCACACCTTTAATAAAAGGATGCAAATAGCAACCAAAAATAATAATACCGATGTGAATAGTAAGAAATATTTCTTTCTTCCAAATAATTACTTTTAATGGGTTTTTTAAATTTAGGTAGTTGTAGAACATTTTTAACATAATTTTTGTTTTTGTCTTATGTCATCTTGATATATATAAAATACTCTTTTAAAAACCTTTAGTAATTCAATTTCATATAATTTTCTAAACTTTAAGTTTTTAATTGTTTTATCTATTTGTATATGACAATAAGAAATTTGGTTAGAGTAAAATAAATATCAAAATCTTCTTTTCTTGTGTATTATATTTTTTTGATGATCGTTTGGATATGCTCTATAAAGTCTTTTTACACTTTCCGAATCATAGATAGAAATTTGGAACCAAAAAATCTAATACAATTGTTACTCTATTTTCTAAAACAAAAAATTGTCTTCATCAGTGTTTTAAAAACTGGTTGAACCGTGAACAGGTTGAACTGTGAACCGGTTGAACCGTGAACCGGTGAAAGGACCGGTTCAATTGTGACCGGTTTTATGGTATTTTAAGAACCGGATTGAACCGGCTGGTTTAGTGGTTGAACCGGTTGAACCGGTGGATCGAACCGGTAAAAAACCGATTGAACCGTTTTAAAAGAAAATATTATTTGTAAAACTTGTTAATATTATTATTTTAATATTTTTTTATTAATGTAAAAATTATTGTAATATATATTTTTAATATTTTTTAACTTGTAGATATCAAATTGTTGGTTTTATAAATCTAACTTGTATCTCTAATTGCACACCATGCTTTAAATCACCGACCTTTAGGCCTCACCACTATGTGTCATTAAGAAAAAGTAATAGATTTAACGTTTAACAAGTTCAAACAGATTATATCAAAATATATTTATGTACACGAATGGGTTAACATTTATAAACATTAACTTCCTCAGGTGAGGCCGTGAGTGCCACATGTAAAAAAGACATCATAACCTTTAAAAAATTCTATAACGACATCGTCAATTTTTTTTATTTTTTTTTAAGAGGTATTCCAGACCACATTAGGCCCAGACTAATCCTCGGCAATTTTTGGGCCGAAGCCCGACTGCTAAAGCATGTAGCCCGGGGTCGAAGCCCCCGTACCTCCAGAATGCGTCCCCCAGGGCTCGAACTCGGGTTCACCACTATGTAGTGCCCAAGTCTAACCACTAGGCTAACATTCCTTTGATAGAGATCGTCAATATTACTATCCAATCACAAATGAATGACATCAAGAAAACAACATAAAATTTCCTCTCATGGTAATGTGTGAGCAATGATGTTTATGAATCTAAAGCAACCACGTTACCAAATTGTGTGACATACAAACTTGAACAATATGGGTCATAATTAACCATATATTTTACCATATAGTCAAAATAAGAATACAAGCCACCAAAAAGAGGCAAGTAAAACCAAAATAAGTACATACTCCTTTCAATATGTAAGACCAACCAACAATATTCATACTTGTAAAGCATTTAATCAAATAATCCACACTATTAGAAATTTATCCTCACAATAGTACATAATGTGCTAGAGTCCCCCTTAGCTCAAAAGCACTTTATTTGTAAACACATAAACCCCAAAAATCTTAAAAATATCACGGTAGGAACAATCATGCTTTTTCCCTATCCCTAGAATTCTCCAAACTGGATAGGTACAAACCGAATCTCAAGTATCGAAAAAATTCAAAAATACGATCGCTTATTTTTCTCTAATAATGTCTTAACCTCTTTTAAAATTGACTTGAATGCTCGTGACCATCATATTTAAAAGGAAGGAGGTAGATAGAAGATAAGAGATGGGGAAATAGGATGAAATGGGAGAAAATAGGTCAAAGTCAAGCTTTTGAATTACACTCTGCACACCTTGCCACTACAAAGTCGCATGTCCTTTTAACCCTACAACTGTGAGTTGCGCTGCCAAGCCGACAACCCCAAAGTCGTGCTAGGTCGCGTAGCTACTGCTTCGTGCAATGACTTCATTTTTCGACCATGAACCAATCGGAAAGATTTATAATAATATAACTAACACTTTATATAATAATTTACTTTGAGAATTATTGAAAGTCGATAGTAACCCGACATTTTAAGAGTGTTATATCATGTGAGAAAGTCTTTAATTTTCTTTATTTTCTTTATTAAGAATATATTTGTAAAATATTGTATATTTAAAACATGAGAAACAAATGTATGATAACTTTAACTTATTTAATTCAGTCTCTTCTAGTTATTTCTTAGTTATTTCTTGAGTATTAAACAAACAAAACGCATTGTCTAATAGCCTTTGGAATATTGCTAACCAAATTAACAAAACCTAATAAAAGATTAAGTTTTAAAAGGAACCTGAATATTTTTTTCAGTTAATATTATTTACCTTTTTTAATCTTATTCCAAATTCCATAAAGAAAAAGCCAAATACATAAACTTTAATTAAAAAAAGAGCCACATGTTTTTTTTTCATTTCAAAGCAAAAAAATAGTAAAATTACATTTAGTCCTTACGTTTTCCAGACATTGCTTTCTTAGTCCTTTATGTTTTCTTAGAAATTACTTTTTTCATTCATATACGTTTGAAACTCTAAGATTTTCACTTCTTTTTGGGTATCTTTATCTATTTGATTTAACAAAAAAAATGTTTGATAGAAAAGAATAACATAATAAAAAATTATATCAATTTGTTATTGTTCATGATAAAATGATAAAATATTTTTAATATAATTAATTTGTTCCTTTTTTTCCTTTTAGTTTTTCTTTTGTATATTCTTGGTCATTATAATATTAATCATTTACAGTTTCTAATGAAAAACAAAGAATAAAAATACTATTGTTTGACGGTGTGAGGGCATTTAACGACTTACACTTGAATGATTCCATGACAAAAAACGAACAAATAACAAATTAATAAAGACAAACAAATACTAAAAGATGAAATGTATAAAAAATAACAAAAGAGTATATTTTTTATATATTAAAATCAAAAAGACTAAATTCCCTAACTTTTTATATATTAAAATCAACAACAATAACTTATAGTAGAAACTTCAAACCAAATAAAAAAATCACAATCTTTTCAAGCCTCGAATCATAGAGTAAAAATTCATAGTTTAATCTATTTATAAATCACAAATTATAAATATCAAAATTTTCAAAACCATAAAGATAAAAATAGCAATTTTAACATATTATAGGGACTAAAACGTAATTTTACTATCTAAAACCGACCCACATCAAATAAATGCATTTCGAATCGGATACCCACCAAATTGTTGTCATATAAGTAAAAGACAAGGTGTACGGTAGTTAGCGATTATGGTTTCACTTGTTTTTTTACCATAATAATTTTGTTAAGTTTGATGGTGAACTTGGATCATCTCCCACCAAGTTTTCTAAAATATAGAGGATGTAAAATTTGTTTGCTCATTTCTGTTGTATGGTTGACTGGAAATGAAATGAAATCTGTTAAAGAAAATTGAAATATGTTGATTTGGTTAACAAAATCTAGCTTTTTGGACAAACTATGCTCTCACCCATTACCAACTCAGCTACGCGTCATTGGCATGAAATGATGACCAGTGATCAAAATACTATTTTATGTTTTTGTTTTAAATACTAATAAAAAATCATTTAATAATGTTGAATGGCGATGGTGGCCGGGGGTGGTGGTGGTGGCATTCCAAGCGCCCCCTTAATGTTTGTTTTTTTCCTTCTTATTTTCATAGTCATTTAATACTTAACGTTCAAACATAAGAGCATCTCCAATGCTAGGTTCTTACAAGCAAAAAGTGCAATTGCTTGTAAGAACTACCATTGTGGAGAGTTCTTATAAGAACTCATTTGCTTCTAGGTTCTTATTTAAGAACCTTGGTTCTTATCTTGATTTTTGATATGAGATGACATATTATTATTTTTTCTTTTTTTTTCTTCACATTAATATTATTAATATAATACATGGGACCCACATAAAAGAGTTCTTATAAGAACTACCATTGTAGCATTTTTCATAAGTTTTTCACTTGATGAGGTGGAAATGATGTGGAAATAAACAGTGTAAAAAGAATGTTCTTATAAGAACCTCCATTGGAGATGCTCTAAGATAATTCAAATGGTTTGTTTTTTATTTTTATTTTTGAAGCTATTTAACACTTAATGTTTTCTAGTAGAATAAGTTATAGCTTAGCCACTTGCCCCCTTAATTACCTTTAGCTTTTGTCCAACACGATTCTTTCGATTTTAACGTCGGTTCTAGATCAGATGCACACCGAGTTTGCAAAAACGCAAACACATAGATAAGCAACTTTTTTAACTTACTAATTTTAAAATATTTGAATTAGTATAACAGAAATCCTATAAATATGAAATGTGTTAGAGTTAGAATGTTTTTTAAAGATTTTGCATTTTATTTTATATTTAAAAGTTTATATAGAATATGTTAAACGATGCTTTTAACAAACTCGTTCATATAGTTTCTAAAAGAACCTCTTTCATATAAATATAGTAGAACAACAAATGACTATTGTCATTATGTACCAGTATTGGAGCATTATCTCAAGCTATGGAGATATATTATGTAAAATAAGATTTTGAGGATTTTCGCTTTAACATATTTTATTAAACCCTTTAAAAATGGGAAAAAGCATAAGAAAGATGTTAAAATTTTCTATATTTAAAGAACTCTTCCAAAAAAAAATTATTTTTATCATTGTACCAACAAGAATCTTAAAAGTTAAATGAGTAAAAAAGAGAAATTATATTTTATGAATAATAAAGTTCATATTATAATCTTTGAAACAAATAAATTGTTGGTAATCATTAATCAATATAAATTTTATTTAATTTCTTTTACCTTTATTTCTTTATTTTAAAAATTTTGTATGAGATATTTCTACATGTAAAAGTAAAACCATATATTTATTTACTTGTAGCATATTCCTTCCATCTTACACTCATGTGTTTTTTTTATATAAATAACTATATATGCATTATACCTACAAATACTCAAATAGCTCATCTAACTTTGTTGGGTTGTTTCTTTTTCATCTTAAGCTCTTAATTATCATTTATATTTAATTTGATCAGACTTTTTTCAATTTAGACCTTTTTTGTAACGTTCAGAGCCTCTTATCTCTTAATAAGACATGGAGAAAAAAAAAGGGTAGATGTGTCTCGAGTATCTATAGCGATGAAACCTCTAAAAATCTCACTTGTCATATTTTTTCCAATCATATTATTGTTACCTCAACAAAGTAGGAACATCAACAAACTCTACAGTAAAGAATTGAAGACTTACAAAATCATCACTTTTCTTTTTTATTTGGTTTTGGCTCAAATGCACCCTGATGGGGTTTCAATCTGTGAGATATGCTTAAAACTCCACAGACTCACAAATTGTTAGCATCATTCTTTTGTTTCTTTTTTGATTACGTCCATTGATACCCATTTTAATTTGACGTATTTAAGTTGAATTTTTAAGAGATAAAATAAATAATTATACATATTTTACCAGCTTACAAAAGAACAGACTTGTCGAGTCAGATTTCAAACTTCAGCACCACCCTCTTAAAATTCAGAAGAGAAAGTAGGATTCAGACTTCAACACCTCTTAAAAAACAAACCCCACTGTTAATCCAGATGCGGTTTAAGCCACATACCCTTTGGTTAGATTCAAAACTTGATTTAAAAAAAATTCTAGATCAAGTCTTTCAACCATATTCTTTTGTGGATCAAGAAATCTTGAAGAAAAGAATTTAAGAGACCACTAAAATGGTTAAATATTAAACGGGAACTATTGTATCACATTGTTTTCCCTTAGATTTTACCTAAAATGAGCCATTAAATCAACTTTAGTACAAATGATTGAATGAATGTATTCCTACACCTCTACTGATTGCAGCAAATTGGTGGTATCTTGTGGTGTGACCGATTTTGCGTTTTCGAGATGTTGTAGGAAATCCATCACCATCGGATCAGTCCACGGGCATCCGGTGGGGGAATCCTCGCCCGCAACCCACCCTAAATGCCCTCCTTGGGGCGTAACTACCAACAAACAATTCGGGTTCTCCTGTAGAATTCAAATGATATAACTTAAGAAAGCTAATCCATGAATAATGAACATCATTTGGGTAAAGAGAAAAATGGCATTCTTGTGCTATACCTTTATATCTTCGCGAGGTATTGCTCTATTGGGTGCAATTGGGTCATTTTTCGCCTGTAAAATACGTTTCAAGAAATCTTTATACTCAGTTAACATTAAGGTTTTAACGAGAAGAAAGGTAAAGAGATATTGCCTGTATGCAAAGTAAAGGCGTGCGAACGTGCTTTATGTAATTTGCACTGCATGAGTTCTCCCAGTATTCCTCGACCGACTTGAAACCAAACGAAACTGCATTATGCCCAAGAGATTGGGTAAGCGTTCATGGATATACATGCATTTTTTAGTCATGAACATATATATATATATATAGAGAGAGAGAGAGAGAGAGAGAGAGGAGAAGGGGGGGGGGGGGGTTCAGGGGGAAACCCCAAAAAAATGAAAACCGAAGAACACCCTGGTAACCGTTCATCTGGACAGTGCGTACAAATAATTGAAGTTGTTTTTTGGTTTTTATGCACATGTGCATAAAAACCAAAGCACTTGTGCATACAAGTAATTGAAGTTGTTTTTTGGTTTTATGCACATGTGTATTATTGCACGTATGAATGTTACAAATTACTTGTATGCACAAGTGCATACAAGTAAAAATAAACGATTATCGGTGTTCCTTGGTTTTTCACTTTTTTGCAGTTTTCTCGTGAAACCAACACTACATATATACCTCGGGTCAGTCCGTCATCATAATCCCGGATAATACTAGCATTTGCAGCCAACGGGATATTGTACTCGCCTCCAAGGTCTTCAAACAGAAGAATATTCCTACAAAAAATGATATAAAATCTCAAATATACAAAAATGCCTACAAATATAGCATTCAAGAAGCAATCAAGATGATTAAAAATGGAGAATTACTTCTGTAAAATGCGACTCAAAGCGTTGCCAAGAGATCTATTATAAATTTTATTGAACCCCTTTTGTAAGTCCTCCTCCGACATAACCAAATCGAACGGATTACACAACGAAGCTGCACCAGAAAACCGGCGAGCACCAGGCTCCTGCAAGAACATACAAAATCGTAAACTTTCTACCTTTTTTCGTAAGAATTTGGAGGGAAAAAAAAGATCACAAAAGGGGATGCATTCTTCCTACCTTCCCTAAATATTGAACAAGAATGTTGGCTCCCATGGACCAACCAACCCCATAAAGATTGGCTTTTGGGTACTTACTAACAACATGGTCCACTACTTCATCAAGATCTCCTAAAAAAGAAGCTGAATACATCTGCATAAACATCAATCACAAGAGCCAATTTTAGCTACTTTTTTCTTGAAAGGTGTCCCAGGCTATGTGCAGACTAATCCCCGCAAATTATAGCTGTAAGATATCAGCCCTGATAAACTCAGTGACCACAATTGTTTTGGATGCCTGGAATTGAACCCAGGGCAGAAGGGACATTCCACCAAATTTAGCTACTTCTGAAGCAAAATCTTGATATAGGCAGCAATGGGTTCATCAAATTAGCAATCTTTATAAGCATAATAATTTCCATACAGGGGAACCTGAGGTGTGGTAACGGGGCTATCGGCGCAACCGCGGCTGTTGAATACCACTACTCGCCACCCTTTTTGTCTTGCCCTCACCAACATATGCCTTACATATGAATCGTCACTTCCTCCCGTTAAGCCAGGCTGCAAGAGCAAGGTCATGTTTGTTAGCAGCTTAATGAGACTCATATAGCTTATTCAATCAGCTACATATGACTGTCTGGTAGTGGCTTAAAGATGTAAAAAGTGAATTATTCGGTAGGCTTATATAGGAAGCTTTATGCAGAAGGCCGGGTTTTTTTTTTTCTTTCTTGATATGCCCCTCCCAAATCCCAATTAGAAAACACCCTCTCATTTCATCTACGAAAAATCCATCCTAAGTAAAAAATTTAGCAATCTATACAGTCATATTAACCCGCACCATAGACGGACCCAATGTAGAGCATACGGTGCCTGTGCCAGCGTTTGTTTTCCTCCATCGTAGTGTACAGACTATAGAATTATAGGGTCATTAAAAATGTCACTATATTAAACTGTTATATATATCTTAAAACTGAAATGAAGACACAAGTTTCCGACACTACTAGAGTAAGTTTGCAAGGCTTTTCTTTCACCCAACCCAAGTTCAAATATTGTTACTTTTTAGATGAAACTTCATAGGAAAACACTGTGAAGGTTAAAAAAATTCAATCATTCATCATAAACACATACTAAAAAAGACTATCGAGAAAAAATATCCAAAAAAGGTAAAAAAAAAACGAAACCTTTACAGCTCAAACAATTGTGAAGGTAATAAGTAAATAATTCGAACCTTCACAGCAAAAATGTTGTGAAGGTAAAAAAAATCGAACTTTCACATCAAAAAACACCATGAAGGTAACATTTACAGTGTTTTTACGATAAACGTTCGATTTTTTTTAACCCTCACAGTGTTTTGCTGTGAAGTTTCATATAAAAAGTGTTGGTCTCATCGATCTCACAAGTCCTAAGTCTGTTTACTTATAATTCCAATTTAAATATATGCAGTATAAAGTTAATCCAAATAATGTGAATTACCATAAAGAATATTAAGTTTATTTCAAAATAATGTTTAATAAAATTAAAAATACAAAAACCCTAACATTATTAATGAACTCTGAAAGGAATTGGTCGGCCAGCCATCTTTTGCCATGTGATATTTGGTGTCTTCTTCCCCACCCTTTTTCTTGGCCGACATAAATTTTAGAGTTCATCACTCACAAATTTGATGATTTTCCCAATCAATTGTAATTGGCCTTATAAAAAGCAATAAACTAATCAAACAATAATTTTATTAAAAAAAAAAAAATACTTTTATTTGTTTCTTAGCAACTATACAGACAATTTTATCTATAAGTTTTATGAAAAGATAAACAAATAGGGATCGTTTACTTAAACATTTGTCTAGCAAGCTATTATCGGTAAACTTGAACACTATCCATATTAGACAATACTTTAACCTCTCAAAACGATATTGTATGCAACAATTTACCCGGTAAACACTGTAAATCTTACCTACTGGATAAGACTCTCGATTCATGGCATTGTTCTTACTGGTAAGGCTGTGTTTGGCAAACATAAGCTAGTTTATAAGCTAGTACATGGTTGGATGGATGATAAGCTAACTTATAAGTTAGCTTACTGAAACGCTAATTGGAGTAGTGTCTTAGAAGCTTTTTGTAGCTTTTTCCAACTACACCGTTATTAAATTTTTCTATTATACCCCCAAGATACCTTTTTTAGTCATTTTACATATGCAAAAGCTAGTTTTTGCGAAAGATTATTCATAAGCTATGCTTATTAGTCAACAACTAGCTTATCAGCTACCAGCTAGTTTGTTGCTCACATCCTAAGATTTAGTACTTGTCATGTTCATCTTGCTAGGTAAATTCACCTAAAATTTGCTATCATTCATAAAAATGAACTCATAAGGGAAAGTAAAGCTTTAGGCTATGTTTGGTAAACTAGCGTTAGCTGGTAGCTGATAAGCTAGCTGGTAACAGGTAGCTGATACATGATAAGCTAGCTATTAATTGATAATAGCTAGTAGTTGATAGGCTAGCTAATGAATAAATTATGTTTAGCAAAAACTAGTGTATGAGTATGTAAAATAACCAAAAAGAGTATCTTTTGAACTTAATAATTAATACTAGTAAAGGTATAATTGCAAAAACCTAAAAAAAACTCTCAAAAAGCTACCGGAAGCAGCGTTTCAAAAAGCTAGCTTATGGTACATGTTTGGATTCGCTTATAGAATTCAAAATTTAGGGAAAAAATCTATACTGACGAGTAAGAGCAGGATCGGTGAATTCTCCGGCAAGTTCCGAGCATCGCCGGCCACCCAATCGAGAGCCACGCTGCCGTCGTCTTTCGTCCGGAGGCACTCCCGCTTCAGCCTCACCTCCGGCACGTTCCGGAAGAAAGCCGCGAATATCGTCTCCACGTGGCAGTTCGACCCGAACACCGGAAACGGGTTGTACGGCCGGGTCAGGTGGGTGCTGATAACCGGGCAGAAAGCGTCACGACCTCCGCCCAGTACTTCCAGCGACGGATGATGTTGGGTTTTGGATTGATCGGCGGCCATGGTAGCACGCACACGCACTCTGGTGTGCAATTGCCTGCGAATTGGAGGGTTTGAGAGTAGTAGTGAGTGTGTGAGATGAGGAGATGCTGCTATCGCCATTATTGGAAGATTCTGAAATATCTTGTGTCCATCAATCCCAGGGAATCAATGGGATCGTTATTATTTGGGTCTTTTTATATATCACTGGATTTACAGAATGATATAAACGTTTTTACACTTGTATTCATTTTTTTTTCTTCCTTCAAATGGGTGGTTGAAGTATCTAAGAAAAACATTATCAAGAAATAGAGAGAGAGAGAGAGAGATAGAAGACTTTAAATGCGAAACCAATTTTGGTTGTGAACTGAGAACGAATTCCAGCCATTTATCCGGTTAATAAAGGCGGCTTTAACCGGGTTTCTTTCTTTAATAATCTTCACCCCCCTCTCATGGATCACGTCAATCCTCCGTAATCGCATCCACCGTAACCGAAGATGTGTGGCTGAGATTCGTCCTCACGTTCACAACCAAAATTGCGTTCAAATTTGAACCTAACCCTATATATATATATATATATATATAGAGAGAGAGAGAGAGAGAGAATTAGGTTCAAACAAAAACCAATGCATTTTGTAAGAACAAAGAAATCAACCATAATCACATATGATATGGGTCTATGTAGGTCCCACATATTAAAAAATCATATATGATACAGTGATGAGACCTACCTGAATCGTATATGATTATTTAATATGTAGGACCACATGAACATATGGTTCAAAATGAGTTCTTTTGTTTTTGCAAAATGAAAATTTTAAGGAGATTCTTGAAATAAACAGATTATGAAGACCAAATTCAAGATAAATTGGAAACTATAAGGACCAAATCCGTAATCTACTCCATGTATGATTTTAACCATGAAATTAAAAAATTAGAGTAAATTACAAACTTGGTTCTAATGTATGTTAAAAATTACAAACCTGTCCCCCTTACTTTATTTATTATATGCAAATACATCACGTACGCAAATTTTTATGAATTTGGTTTTCACTAACTTCTGTTTATTCTCTCATTAAAATTTTATTATTTTTATATTCCTGTACACCAGTTAAAGGATGGCATGTGACACTAATTTAAGAACAAAAATAATTCTTGCATCCCTTAACTTCTTGGCAGCAGCGACTTCCTGGTCATCACTGGCACCGACCTACACCATTGACGCTCCAGTGATTCAAGGAACAGGATTTTGATCTCATGGAAAATCTAAAGGACGAAGTTCGAATTCTTTAACGAATTCAGGGGCGAGTGGTGTAGAGGGTGGTGGATACGACAATTCAAGGATTGGTGCAGGGAGTGACGACGATGGTTGTGGGACGTTGATTCAAGGGAGCATGTCTAGCTCAATTGGTCTTCCTAAGGGCGGTAATATCCTGGGGGGCTGTGGATGGGTTCCCAGTCTCCCCTAGTTCGATCCCACTGGAGTTAATTGAGGGTATGAGAAGTACCAAATTCTTGGGTTGGTCCAGTCATAGGCTGGGTCGCCCCCACCCTAGTCAAAGACTACGGTTGTGTTCTAGGTCTAGTGTAAGTTGGTCTGGGACAGCGGTGAATTAGTGGGCTACCCGTGGATGCCCGATACCACCGGAAAGACGTGCATCCATGCGTGTGTATGTGGTCATTTTTCTTTAACTTTTTGATTTTTTCTATCTCAATATCACAAATAAAATTATTTATTTTCTTTCTCCGCCCCTCCTTTTCTTTTAATTTCATACAAAATTCGAGAACTGACAAGTAATTCTTAAATTTTACACATTTGGTTACTGAGGCATAAAAAACAGTAAATGTCGGAAAAAGATGAAGTTTAAGAGACCAAATCCATAATTTACTAAAAGATTTATTACATGTGAAATGCAAATTTCACTTAAAATAAACTATTCCTACGAATACTCAGATATTTAGAGTGTAATTGGATTGGACTTTTATTAATTAACATATGCCCAATCTAACACTACAAAACAAACAGGCAATTCTGGCGGCCAAATCCGTCGGAAATCCGCCGGAATTTGGCATTTCTGGCGGATTTCCGGCGGATTTGGCCGCCGGAATCCGGGGCGCTGCAAATGCAATTTTCCGGCCAAATTTCCGGCGGATTCGGAGTTTCCGGCGGATTTGGGCGCCGGAAATCCGCCGGAATTATTTTTCAAAAAAGATTAGATTTTGTTAATTAAAAAGACTAATTAACTTTCAGATTAACGTTTCCGACGGATTTCCGGCGGAATTAAAAAATATTTATTTTTTTTTTATTTTTATTTTTTATTTATTTCCGGCGGATTTCCGGCGGAATTAAAAAATACTTATTTATTTTATTTTTATTTAATTCCGGCGGATTTCCGACGGAATTAAAAAATATTTATTAATTTTGTTTTTACAAAAAAATATATTTTTTAAAATTAAAACCTGTAAATTTGAAATTACTAATAAAAATTCAAAAATATTTCTAAATACATTAATTAAACCGCAAATTGTCCGGGCATAAATTATACAAATTATCCGATCGAAAAGAACATAATATTACAAATACATATTCAAACTAAATTGTTTAAAAAGGAATCTAAATTGCTACAAATACTCGGAATGTCCGACGGCGATTACGACACACCAAATAGTAAGATCTTACTATACCATGCGAGCACCATGCTCTCCAAGCAAACTCGATCCGCCAAAATGCTTGGATATTTCGCCATCCACCTCAGTCATACGGTTCTTACGACTCGCCAAGGAAAGAGCCTTCCAATGTTCGTTGTTCCAATGATCAATCATCTTCATCCAAATCACCGAAGAGAGCCAATCAGGGTGGTAGGGCTTCAAAAGGTTCATATCTCGATACACGTCGTTCACGTCATAGGGATGTCCGGCACAATTGGACAATTTGGCGGCTCTAATCCTGGCGACACTCAAATTATCGTTGTAGTTCTTCGAACATCTTCTCTCCCAAATCTTTTGCATTCTGGCGTCCAAAGTTGGTTCCCACATGTAGAAGTCCTGTACATAAAACTTTAGTTAAATATACACTTCCAAAAAGTTAAAACAAGTTAAATACACGCTACAAACCTGAAAACGTTCCCACATCCGGTGCCTCACATCATGAGGGATATGAGACCAAGTGCACCATGGATCGTTTATAAAGCCTCGGTTGATCCTCGATGCTTGTTGGATGGTGCCGTTATTATTCCTAATAAAATTAATTGAATTAATATCGAAACAAAAACAAATTAATTTGATCAATAAGTTAATAGAAAAACAGTTTACTCCATGTCGTGCAAACCAATCTGAATCTTCTGCAAAGGGACCGGTTCCATCTTAGTGGATGTTTGCTTCATGATTCAATAAATCAAAAAGATTGTTGATCAGTATGAGAAAAAAAAAAGTGATTCAATACATACGACTGCAAACAAGAATACCTTACTGATCAGATAAACAAACCATAATTTTCATCTATATATGATTACATTTTTTATTGATTATAAAAGGTTAAGATTGTAAACTATTCATGATATTGCACAGCTCTGTAGGCTTTTGAATATCAATGTAAAAATGACTAGTTGAGTACCCGCGCAATGCGGCGGGATGTATTAAAATTAACGGGGAAATAGAAGTAAAATGTTTTCACCGTATAAAAGGTACATTAAACAAATTCAACATGAGCATGTATGAATTACAACCTGTTTTAATAGCTTCCTTAACACCTGCATACGATACAAACAACTCAACATTCATATCAACTATCAGGTCTTATGAAGCATCCATAATAAACGGTCTTAACGATTAAAATGATCAATTTACCTGTAAGGTTTCTTTTTTTCATTTGTCTTCCACACTATTGTCAAACCCAAAACCAATCCAATTGCAATAGCATGGCTTTGGTCTGGAATGCTTTATTTTTTATCAACCTGCTCTTTTTTAATGTAGATATGCCAAGATCCATTCACATTTTACAGAAAGTATAACCATTAATTCTACTATGAACTCCTAGAACACAGATAAGAACCTTTTACTCAAAAAACAAGAACACAAATAAGAAAAAGCCTAAATTCAAAAAAATGGAACCTTTAATCCAAAAAGATCTACCCTAATAGCAGAAAACATAAAGTTAAAAATAAAATAAAGTCGAGAAAGCAATTAAAAACAGAACCAACTTCACATAATTAAGGCTTTGTAGTTGGGGTTACAACATATGAGATTTGGTTGCAGTTACAAGTATCCAAGGGAAGCTACCAAGCTCAATTTAATTAAGACTTCTATTTTAAATATACCCATTTTCCCAATTTGGAACTAACCTTCGAAAGCAGTGAAATACGCCTCCCGTAAAACTCCCTGAACTGCTCCAACCTGCATACATCAATCCACTTAATCTCAATCAGATAACTTTGTGCCTAAGAGTGACAGAAATAAGTACATAGGCCGACCGTAACGAAGCTTTAGGTCATATGATTGAGAAGAGGATGACCTCCTACTGCTGTCCTGAATTACAGTTGATCAAAAAACATAAACTGAGTAAAGACGATCGACCAGCTGATGACCAAAATAGATGCCAAAATACAGCCGCTGCAAGTTCCAAATGCTGCTTCCGAATGGTACTCCGCAGTTGCGACCATCTTTCAATTTTAATGAACAAATGTTTTGATACTCTAACCGCTCATGTATCCTTCATAGCTTTATCACGATTCCAATAAAAAATTTAACTAGAATTACTTATGTGACAAATGCAAAATGTTGATCATCTAAAAAATTTCTAGTTTCACTTGGACATTTCGTCGAATAGGTGGTAGACAAACTATAACATAGATTCAAAAGATGTAAACCCTATATTTAAAAAACCATTCTTAACCAATCAAACACATTTAATTTCACATGAATTAAAAAAGAAATCAAAGTAGCACATAAATGAAAAAGAAAATAGGAGCAGAAATTGCAATCATAATACATCGAGAAAGATTGCAGTAAAGGAAAATAAAAACAAAAAAACTGTTAAGCACATCAAATGGAACATATAATGTTTTATGATAAAGACATTTTACCGAAATAAACCTGGTAGCTGTAGGAGGGTGACGGTCGCGGTTTGGCTGCAGGAAGGCGAGAATGGTGGTTTGAGAGAAAAGGAGGCTGCAGGAAGGCGACAATGGTGGTTTGAGAGAAAAGGAGGCTGCAGGAAATCGATCTTGGAGGGGAAATCGAGAGAGGGAAAAAGAAGAGGGAAGGGAAATTTGAGAAAAAAACCCTAATTATGTTCGATCTTGAGGGGAAATCGATAGAGGGAAAAAAAGACGGAAGCGAAAATTGTATGTGTGGGGGGAATTGAAATATTTTCAAATCTTTGGGTTTGTTCTAAATTTGGTTATGAGTGTTTTTGATAAAAATAAGTTTATTTGATAAGCTAGTTTATCCAAATATGTATTTTTATTAATGTTAAGAGTAAGGCTATGTTTGGCAAGCGTAGCTTATAAGCTAGCTGGTAGCTGATAAGCTAGCGGATAGCTGATAAGCTAGCTGTTGATTGATAAGCTTGCTAGTAGCTGATAAGCTAGCTGTTGAACAAATTATGTTTGGCAAAAACTAGCTTATGAGTATGTAAAATGACCAAAAAGGGTACATTTGAATTTAATAATTAATATTAATAAGGGTATAATTGGAAAAAGCTACAATAAGCTTCTCATAAGCTACTCAAAGTAGCGTTTCAAAAAGCTAGCTTATATAAGCTAGCTTCCTGATACATGTTTGGATGGACTAGCTTATAAGCTAGCTTATCAGCTAGCTTATGCTTGCCAAACCAAGCCTAAATTACAAATTTGGTTCTTATGGTTTACAAAATTATGCAGTGCGGATAGATCGATCATGGCCCAACTAAAACCCAGCTAGATCGATCAGTTTCTAAATAGATCCATCAAATCCCAAATATATTAATCAAAACCCAATTAGATCGATCAAAGCACAAATAGATCTATCAAAACCCAAATATATTAATCAGAGCCCAAATATTATCAATGAAAGCCCAACTAGATAGATCAAAACCCAGATGTATCAATAAAAGCCTAACTAGATAGATGATCAAAGCCAATTGTATCAATGAAAGCCCAACTAGATCGATCACCTATATACAACATTACCTAAGTAGATCCATCAAAATCCGAACTGGAACAATAAAAGCCTAGTTAGATCCACCAAATCCAATTAGATCCACTAAAAGCCCAACTAGATCGATTGAAGCTCTACTAGATCCACTAAAGTCCAACTAGATCCAACAAAGCCCAACTAGATCGATCAAAGCCCAAATATATCAATGAAGGCCCAACTAGATCAATAAAGCCCACATATATCAATCAAAGCCCAACTAGATCAATCAAAGCCCAAATATATCAATGAAGGCCCAACTAGATCAATCAAAGCCCAAATATATCAATCAAAGCCCACTATATTAATTAAAGTCGAACTTGCTTCATCAAAGTCCAAATAGATCTATCAAAGCCCCATATATATTAATTAAAGTCGAACTAGATCCATTAAAGTCCAACTAGATTAATCAAAGTTCCACTCGATCATGGCCCAACTAAATACATGAAAGCCAACTAGATCGGTCAAAGCCCAAATATATCCAAATATATCAATCAAAGCCCCAATATACCATTTAAAACCCAACTAGATCGATAAAGCCCAAATATATCAATCAAAGCCCAACTAGATCGATCAAAGCCCAAATATATCAATGCAGACCCAACTAGATCGATAAAGCCCAAATATATCAATCAAAGCCCAACTAGATCCATCAAAGCCCAAATATATCAATGAAGGCCCAACTAGATCGATAAAGCCCAAATATATCAAACAAAGCCCAACTAGATCCATCAAAGCCCAAATATATCAATGAAGACCCAACTAGATCGATAAAGCCCAAATATATCAATCAAAGCCCAACTAGATCAATCAAAGCCCAAATATATCAATGAAGGCCCAACTAGATCGATCAAAGCCCAAATATATCAATCAAAGCCCACTATCTTAATTAAAGTCGAACTTGCTTCATCAAAGTCCAAACCGATCTATCAAAGCCCGATATATATTAATTAAAGTCGAACGAGATCGATCAAAGCCCAAATAAACAAATTAAAATCCAACTACATAAATTTAACCAAACTAGATCCAATAAAATCTAACTAGATACATCGAGACCCAATTACATTGATTAAAGTCCAACTACATCAATTAATGCCGAATAAGATCCATCGAAACTCAACTAGATCGACCAAACCTAACTAGATCCAACAAAATTCAACTAGAATCCATCGAGACTTCAAAATATTATTTTTTTAATAATTTTTTCTTAATTCCGCCGGAAATCCGCCGGAAATGTTTCTATTTTTTTTAAAAATATAAACATTTCCGACGGATTTCCGACGGACTTCAAAATATTATTTTTTAAATAATTTTTTCTTAATTTCGCCGGAAATCCGCCGGAAATGTTTCTATTTTTTTAAAAAAAATATAAACATTTCCGGCGGATTTCCGACGGACTTCAAAATATTATTTTTTCAATAATTTTTTTTACTTCCGCCGGAAATATTTCCGACGGATTTCCGGCGGATTCCAATTAATTCTTAGGCCGATATAAATTATTAAAGTTTTCCGGCGGATTTCCGGCGGATTTTAATTAAGTAAAATAATTAATTAAAATCCGCCGGAAATCCGTCGGAAATGTGTAATTAATAATTACGAATTAAAAAATTTTAAAAAGAAAAGTTTAATCCGCCGGAAATCCGTCGGAAATCCGTCGGAAATATTTCTGGCGGAAAAATCCGTCGGAATTTAGTCGGAAATCCGCCGGAAATATTTCCGGCGGAAAAATCCGTCGGAATTTGTGGCGGATTTCCGGCGGAAGTCAACGTTGTTTGACTAAATTAATATCCGCCGGAAATCCGTCGGAAATCCGTCGGAAATATTTCCGGCGGAAAAATCCGTCGGAAAAATCCGCCAGAATTGCCTGTTTTTCTAGTAGTGTAATATAAATATATTAATAACTTTTGAAACTGATGTAATCTGATCGGATGATTTTATATGCAATTCTAGCTATATCATATAGAGGTGGGTAATAGTCGGGCTGATCCAGGCCTTAACTAAGCCTTGTAAAGACCTGACCCAAACATATTCCATGGAATGGACGTCAGCAGGCTCGGGTCGGGTCTTGAGTCTTAAACTCGTAGTGGCCTACGTGTAAAAAGTCCAGATATTGATAACCGGGCCTTGAAGGACCCATTTTTTTCTAACATATAAAACTACATTTATTTTATAAATCTTATAATCTAAAATGTAAACTAAATTTAATTTACAAATCCAAAGGCTAAACTATAAATTAATTTTATTTTATAAAACTAAATCATAAACAAATTTGTTTTAAACCACTAAATCTAAATTATATAAAACAAATATATTAGACAAAATACATTTATTATCGATAATTTAAGATACATCAAAATCAAATAACTCAATATTAATAAATTTAAAAATACAAATAATTGACTATAATTATATAAAACTACTAAATAAATACATTTATCGGGCCGGGCGCTCCCCTTAACGGCCCGGGTCGGGCCTTTGAAACCTCCAAATATTGGGACCGGGCTTTGGCCAGTCCTGGGCGGAGACCGTGTCGGATGCCCACGTCTAGTGGCATACAAAGAGCATAAAGATTGTGTGAAAATGGTGTTTGAAATTCGATATGTGCGTGTGAAGAATTTTACGCGACAAATGTATTAGCACGTAAGTGGTGCATATAAACTAAGGGGCGATTTAGGTGGTGTCACTTTTTTTATCGGATGTGCATGACAAATACAAAGAATCTTAGTTGGTAAGTAAATTCACATGGTAATCACTTACTACGTAAAAGAGATTTGCCAACAATTCGTTTTAATACTTAATAAGGTAAATGATAATGGTGCATTTTACCAGTACATATAACCTTAGTTTTTCGAAAATACAATTACATTTTGTATTTCATTTACAATGTATTACTTTAACCATTTTAATTGAAAAGGTGAAAAGAAAACCACCACAATAAAATTATGTTTGTGGACTTCGAAATGCATTGCTGCTATATTTCACCATAAAATTAATACTCTCTTCTTAGTATGTTACACATTTGGTATTCGTAACTTTAATTAATTTGTAACTTTTTAATTCAATATAATCGGAAAAAAAATAAAAGAGTAGTAAGAAGCATTCTAGTCATCATGCAATCGTGATTAATAATGAAACTAGACATAACTCACACATAACTTATGTTCTATTTAAACCAAAAAAACAACAACTTGGGATACGATGACGACATAATGCTATGTACTTTTTTATATTTCTCATAATTTACAAACCATAATTGAAAAAGGACCACCTCGGGACAACGAAGTATGCATTTCAATTGTTAACGCCTTCTATACTTATCTAGGCACCCATAGTGTCATTTTTATCCACCTTATGTTTTTCAATGGATGTAACTACCTCTCGAGCATAACTTACATGTACGTCAACCCCTCGAAAAACAGTTGTACGGAGCCTCTAACTTCATCAAACCAAAACCATCTTTCGAACCCTTCCACATTTTAGGAGATATTTTAGTAGAATAACCCTTTTGGAGAAAGCAAGCTCCTCAAAAACTCGATTTACTATCAACAACACTTTTCGACCCTTTGCCATCACCTCTGCCATTTCCTCATTGAATATTATAATGAAATCGAATATATGATGCGGCAAATTAATAGAAACACACAAAAATAAAATGAGATCACGCTAAAAGCATAGCATATATCCGAATCATATAATCACAAATGATTCTCTGTACTGACAAACCATATGCAACAAAACGAATGGGATTTGACTTGTGATCATACTCGAGATCTAATTCGTAAAACCTGCACAAATAATTATGATTAGGATTCTGACGTGAATTTTGATCCGTAAGCTTTTCATATTAATAAATTTACTAAACCATGTGGATGAGTGCATCTATGGAGTTGTCTTGTCCCCTTCCATCACATACTTTAAAAAAATGGCATGTGCAAAGTTTCTCCCCATTCTCATCCAACTTGACTTTACTTTATTCAAATACTTCTTCCCTTAGAGGCCCTTTGCCTTTTTTATTCTTTTACACAATCCATCTTGTCCATATGAATCTATTATCAATGAAGTTGTTGAAAGTACTGATTACAATGCTTATTGAATCCTGTAATGATAGTTGTGTTACAACAATTATAGTAATGAAAACATTGGTAGTGGAGTTGGTTGATGAGAATCATGAAAGTGCTTTATCTAATTTTGATAAAGATAGAGATATATGTTTTTAATACAAAACAACAATTCCAAAATAAAATGGTTTTGGTGTAACCAAAAACAACCTATCATTTATTTTTATAATAGCTAATTTTATATGTTCTCATTTTCCAAATAATCTATAGGTTCTATGTTTAATTAGTTATATGTTTACATATTAATTTGTTTACCATTTTGTAAACTTGTAATTATTTTGAAAGGTGAATACCAAAGTTGCCGACCAACTTTTGCTTTGGTAAAGCAAAGAAGAGAATGAGAATCTCATTTACTTATCTAACAAACAATGTTCCTTTTGCATAATTTTAAAACAAATACATTGTCTTTCTCTATTCAAACTAAACATTTCCTATATCTCCAAAACTAGTTACTTAAATTTAACATTAAACAATTAGCATAATACATATTTTAATACACATAATTGAAAACATCCAATGAAAATCTTGATATTTTATAGTTTATACAAGTTTATTCCATGTAAATAAATGAATCATGTAAGAAAAAACTTCAAAATCTATATATAGACTTGGAATTGTATGAGACTAAGCTGTTTTTGTGAGATCACGACTTTTGAATTGAAACTTCACAGCAAAACACTGTAGATGTAACCTTGACAGTTATTATATTTTGAAACAATTCAAATTTCAATAATTATCTTGATTATGTTTTATATTTAAAATAAATTAATAGAATTAATTAAATAAAAGGACACATACCAATCAGATAAGCATAAATTACCTTGGAATCCCCATCCCTTACTAGGGCTGGTGGACCAGGTTCCCCAATGGGTCGGAGACAATTTCCATGTCTAAAATAAACTGAAAGTGTAAACAACACACGTTTAGATAAAATATTAAACTAAAATATAAATTAAAAAATATATTTGTTGACAGAAACATAAAGAATTATTTTTGAGGAATCTAGAAATAATAAAGAAGTAATGGGCCTAGAGGTTGGGCCTGTTAAAAAGGAAAAGCATTGATAACTACCATTCAATAAGCCACACACAAAGATGGCTGAATGAGTGTCTGAGATTAAGATAGAGAGAGAAAATGGAGATTCAATTCAGCAATTGCAATCCTCTTCATCATCATCTTCTTCATCATCAATATCACCACCATTTATCATGTTAACCTGACAATACTTTAATTAGATTCGAGTATCGTTTCAGTAAACATTTAATCAAATCAATCCACCATTAACAACACCCCCAATTTTGTGAAAAAAAGGGGGGCCAAGTGGTAAAGAGGTTAGGTTATGGTGTGGAGGAAATTAGGGCCAACAACCACCACCACAACCAGAAGAAGAAGAATTAACAAGGTTGACAATTTGATTTCACTTCTGCTGTTGTTACTTTCTTCATTGATGTTCGACGTCTTCTCCGGTGGTGATGGTCGTCGGACAGGTTTTGGTGCCCTTGGAAGGATCGACGGAGGCGCTGTTGGTGCGATTTTCTGGATTACCGGTGTTGGCGGCGGCGGTGGTGGTGGCGGTGGTAGTGGAAATGGATATGGCTCGCCGTCGAATGTCGGAATAGCTATCGCCGTGACGGTCATGGCCGGAATCGCTGTGGCCGCCACCTTCGTTTACTCGAATAGGTAAAAAAAAAGTTATAGAAGAGAATCGTTTTACAGTTTTTATTACTTCAATCAAAGCATCGAATTCGAATTTTAGAATTTTAGATCAATCGGAAACCCTAGATTCCTAAATTTCGTTATCGATAGGGTCTCGTTTTAGGTTATATAGATATAGTTTTAGTTATACGTATAGATTTACTAGAGAGAGCGAGGAGAGAGATGTTGGCCTCACAACAGAAACAACATCATCATCATCATGTGTTGAGAGCACTCCGGCGGAGTCACACTTCGTCGTCGTCGTCACAATCGTCTTCGAATTCGTCGTCTCCGTCGTCATCGTCGTCGTCGTGGATTCATTTGCGATCGGTTCTATTAGTCGTTGCTTCGTCCTCGTCATCATCATCGTCGTCCTCCTCACCAATTTCTACTACTAGGTCAGTTCCTTCATTCATCTCTCCTGCGATTTCCAGATCTCGATCTCCGAATAGAAACTTTTACTCCGAAAATTGCACTGATCTCTTGTTTCTCTACTTGCTTAAGCCGATCTGTTGTAGGTTTTTTACACACCTACCTTTAACCAGATGTTGTATTCTCTAATTTCTTCAAGTTTTTAGGGGAAGGATCATTCAAAGTGATGTAATTTATTTCCTTTTCGTCGTTCCTGGCTGTCAAATTTCCTAAACTGTTAAGAGTTATTCCAACACTGTACCTTCGATTTTAGAGAGCAACCTCATTGTTCCACCTTGGAGTTGTGATAGTTTTGTCTCCGGAAATGGCTTATCGTTTTGTTGCATATACAGATTTTGCTTAAGAAGATGGTTTCGGTATAGTCGTAAACTTGTATCAAAATACTTTACCTTTGCTCTAGTTCTATTACTCAGCGTAATAAATGTTAATACTCTTCGATATGGACCGTCAGAAGTTCATCAATCTTCTGTGAAAATAATAGCAAAAATAGTTTTCAAGTTTAAAGTAGAACATTGAGTTTTACAATCTGAAAAGTTTGATGAATGATGAGAACCACATATGCTGTCTCTTTCCAAGTTACTTCTGTTATTGGCTATTACTGCACACCAGGGGTTTCTGAAGTCTTTCGTACTATCTGCAGTTCTTTATTACTTTCTTTCGGTTTGTGGTTTTCTTTAATGGGTAAAATTTAATGTGTTATTGCTCTGTAGGGGTCACCTTCAATCGCCTTGGTCAAGAAGGAGAAGAAAAAATGCTCTTCAGCCAAAACAATGGAAAAGTTTATTTGATGAAGATGGAAAACTAAGTGACGGTGGAGTGAAGTTTTTGAAGAAGGCTAGAAGTGGAGTATGTTATTAACTTGACGTAAACACACATGCATATGTGTTTTATGTTTAGATTTTATCATTTTAGTTAAATTTCAGTTATAATGCCTTTCAAATGCTTCTTTGGCTTGCTCATGACTGCTTCTGTTATTTAATTTTCTTTTGCAATATATGTTTTATGCAGGGTGTTCATCCTAGCATAAGAGCAGAAGTTTGGCCGTTCCTTCTTGGAGTGTAAGTACCTTAGACCTATCATACCCTCATGTACCGTTATAACTTGTCAGAAAATATGCATTTTACATTGACATTGCATGAACTCTTTAAATCTTACTATTAAGACTGTATGATTAGTGCACTTTATTGCCCGATGTTTCTTTATTGTGCTATACTGGCGTCCTTTTTTTTTCTTTCATTCTTTACGTTGAAATGCTTCTAGACAGTTCTACTTTGTCTGACTGTCTAACTTTGCAGATATGGGCCCTTTCAAGTATTGTTTCCTTAACATTTATTTAGATCTTTGTTGGTTGCTTGTTAACATATTTATCTTTATAACTCCATGCATTTCTGCAATATTACTGCTTATATCAGCACTGTGTATGCAATTGTGTTGGTCAGTGACATTGGGCTTTGTCTCCTCCTGCAAAGAACTCTTTCCTTTCCAAGATTACTTTTATTCTCTGTAGGTCAATTATGAAAGTTGAGCTACTAATGACAAATAAATATGAAATCTATGTGCCCACTGAAGGAACTAATTGTTTGCATTGTAAATGGGCTTGTTTATTTATAGCATGTCATAGGGTGATGTGTAGCAAATATGAGGGAAGGCTTCTTTTCAGAGAGAGCATATATGGATAAGTTTTAACACCTTGATGAATGATGAGTGTAATAATGAATAACTAAGTGCAGAATGGGAGATTGTGTTGCAAGTGGTGCAGGAAAAGTTAAGTTGACTAGGTCTGCAATATGATAAGCTTTTTGTAGTTCTATTTTTATTACACATATCCAGTTAAAAACTACGGTTTGATTATCAGTTGTCATACTCTCAGACCTACTGTTGATGCCACATTTGCACATATTAGTTACTTTTATGAATACAATGAGAAGTGAAGGTGAAAATAGAGCAAGTCATCGGTATTTCTAGTCAACATATGTTGCAATGTGCGAGACGATTAAATAAAGTAGTGCTGTTTTTTGAATAGGGAATCTTACATAGTGTAATCTGGCAGATTTTCTGACAGTAGCCTTGCATCAAAAGTGTGTATAGGTGGGCTCTCTAAACCCCTACCTGTTTTTCATCCGTGTGTCCCTAACTTTTATCTCCTCACGCGAGAACCAAAAAGATATGTGGCAATGTAAGATATATGAATAAATAAAGTAGTGGAGGTTTTTTAATAGGTAAAATATTACACAGGGTAGTTGAGGCAAATTTGCAGACAGTAGACTTGGATCAAAGTGTGGATAGCTGTCTCTCCAAGCAGCCTACCTTTCTTAATAAGGCCAAATGATCTTATGTGGTTGAGAATCTTCCCTATCATGCAGCTGTATCCTACTTGATGCTTCCTTGCATCTAAGTTCTACAAAAAGTGTTAAACACTTAAAACTCATATTATCTCGTAATTAACTAATTATATATAATACCTTAGAGTGACAGGTTAATTAGGAGAAACTAGCTTAATGCATCACAATGTATGTAATCTCCCAATACCAGTTCATTTTTATGATAACGTTTTTGTCAGATCTCTCTTCTATCTTTTCTCACATGTAATATCTTGTGGCATAAGCTTCTAGATCTACAGTTTTGTGTAGATTTATGAGTCAGGACAATCTACTATAGTGGCCTTTTACAAATTATAGGGGAAACATCAATTTATTGATGGAATCTAATTCCAAATACCAACTACTCCCTTGGGATTTATAAATCTAATGTCTGTGGGATTTCAGTTGGACTTTCCTGCAAACCATACATGGATCTGAAATGGAATCTAATTCCAAATTCCAGAAACCGAACGGGCCCTTAGTATTTATGGAACTATATGGTTTTAAGTTTTCTCATTGAAGCTTCATGGACTAGATCAGAAAGGCCTTCCCTCCATCCTTGTGGTAAGATTCATTCTTGTATGCTGCTGCTGGGGGATCTGACATGGCTATGGGAAATAGACTGTGAGTTTGATCTTTTGTAGACATTGAGCATCTGAGGCATTTACTAGGAGAAGAACATGATTCCATGGTGACTTGGCAGCTTCAACAAAACTTGGCAGTGAGAGCGAGGGGAGAGAGGGGGGGGGGGGGGGGGGGGGGGGGGGGCTATCGGATAAGCTCTTTATCCCTGGCCAGATTTGGCTGATTGTTATGCATAATGCCAATATTCAGGCAGTTGCAGGTTATGAATTGGAATATTTTGACGATCATATAATGCTTTCTATGGCGTCGGACGTCAGTTTTTAGATTTGATGGTAGTCTATAATTATGGCACCACAGCAGGCAAGAAGGTGCTATGTTTTTCATGGTACATGGAGCAGATGAAATTTAAATAAAATAAAACAAGCTGTATTTCTTTTCATGATGCATTAAACTATAAATTTGTAAGAGAAATGAAGCTGTGCTGTGTTGCCAGTTTCCAAGCTTTGGTTATTGTTGTTGTGAGCAGTAACTAGAGCTAGAGCATTATCCTTACTCCTGGTTGTTGTATGTATCTGGGAATTCAGAGCTCAGGGTTTTAAATTGTATATCGAACTGGTTTGGTGATATGCCACCTTGGTTTTCAAGGTTTTCTTCTCGATCTAAGATACAAACAACGAGGGAATGCCCTCCCTTTCTCATTCAATTTTCTAGTTGCTCTATGTTTGGGTCCTCCAGGCTCAAATAGACCAAATGGACACTAAAATGTCCCTGCTGATTTCTGCAATTTTCAGAGTCTACTTAAAACTTTGATAGCCTAGCTGAGCACCCCATTCTAATTATACAGTTGTCTCACATGTGCTTCTACACTTCACATGCATTTATAATGCATACAAGAGACTTATTTCTTATCTAGAAGCATGCTTTCTTTTTTGCAGCTATGATCTTAAAAGTTCAAGAGAAGAACGAGATGCTGTTAAAGCTAAAGATAGGTATTTGATCCCCTTCCAAACTCCGTCAAACTGTCATTTCTCTTTGATAATGGAAAGGAGATGTTCTGTTAACATTTTTTACATTCAACTTTTTTCTCCAGGAAAGAATATGAGAAGCTTAGGAAACAGTGCCAACTAACTTACACACCAGCTGATAAGAGCACACAGATAAAAGAGATCTCTAGAAGCAACAGCAAAAAGGACACCAAAGATGACAGTCAAGCCCTAGATTCTTCTCCTGCCGTAGGCAATGCTGCTCCCGCGGTAGAACGCTCAGCCGGTGAGAATCAAGCAGAAGATCCCGGTGGTGACGGAAATGAAATCGCTTGCAAAAGTGACACCGGTCCTGAAAGCGAGTCTTCCGATTCCGACTCTTCTGAAGAAGCCGACGACCAGACTCCCTCTCCCGGACCCGAAAAAGACACGGACGAAACCGACGCCAGCACAGGAGGTAAAAACCCACTTCCATACAGGTCCGAGAGTTTCGCCACATGGCAGCGAATCATTCGCCTGGACGCCATCCGTGCAAACGACGAATGGATCATGTACACACCGTCTCAAGCAGCAGTGTCCTCGGTTACAGCACATAAGTTGGCGGAGAGCGTCTGTCTAAAGGAGTACAGTCACCTAGAAGCGTGCCGGGTTTTCCATGCTGCACGTTTAGTTTCAATCCTCGAGGCTTACGCACTATTTGACCCGGAGATCGGTTATTGCCAAGGAATGAGTGATTTACTCTCGCCCATCATCTCGGTGGTCGAGGACGACAGCGAAGCCTTCCGGTGCTTCGTGGGTTTCATGAAGAAAGCACGACACAATTTCCGACTGGACGAGGTCGGGATACGGCGGCAGCTGAACATCGTATCGAAGATCATCAAGGGGAAAGACTCGCATCTCTACAGGCACCTGGAAGATCTGCAGGCTGAGGATTGTTTCTTCGTGTACAGGATGGTGGTGGTTCTGTTCAGGAGAGAGCTGAACTTCGAACAGACACTGTGCTTATGGGAGGTGATGTGGGCGGATCAAACGGCAATACGGGCGGGGATCACAAAGTCGGCTTGGGGAAAGATGAGGCTGCGGGCCCCACCGACGGACGACCTGCTGCTGTACGCGATAGCGGCGTGCGTACTGCAGAAAAGGAAGCAGATCATAGAGAAGTATAGCAGCATGGATGAGATACTGAGGGAGTGTAATAGCATGGCTGGGCATCTGGATGTGTGGAGGCTTCTGGATGATGCACATGACCTGGTGGTAACCCTCCATGACAAGATTTAGGGGAGTTTGGTTATCTTTGTTTTAATTTGTTTGTTTCGGGTCGGATCCATTCGAGTGTGTTGGGTGAGGGGGGATGTTTATGTTACTTTTGGATATTGCTTGGAACAAGCATATGTAATCTGGTTATCGAATAAGTTACAGACGGATATTTGTGCCCGCACTCATCCCGGGTGATGGTGGCTTTTTTCCTAAAACTAATCCTTTATAAACAAAGCTTTTCATTGCCCTCTTTAACATATACATGTTCAAAAATTATACATATCTATTGTGCAATGTTGATATGCAACTTCCCTAACGTGTAGTTGGAAAAAAGTTCCATTATCTTTGGTTTTTCATTTAATATTTATCTGTCAGAAGTTGAATGGAATGAGTTGTTATGTTTCATTTTTCAAACAATTTGTATCATGTAAAGTGAATGGTATATGTTATGTCGAAATGCCTCCTATGACATGTTCCAACAGTAATATATATGTAAGGTCCCGACTCCCGAGTTCAAACTATGGGCACCATACGTATGCCAATGAGATGCATGTGATTACTTTCTCCATAATGATTGAGGGGCTGATGCGATGGAGGCACCTCAGAGGGTGACGTCTATCCTTTTAGGTTATTTTGAGAATCATTCAAAAAGGTAAAGCATTGTATTTATAGGAGGAGGTTTAGGAAAGCTCTAAAAAGTAAAAAAAAAAAAAAAAAAACCTATCAGTAACATCTTGACAACCGTTTGTTTGGATAGTATGCACACATGCATATAAGTAACTGAAGTTCTGTATGTTTGCATGCTATGCAATGATGTGTATGTACATGTGCATGTTACGAATTACGTGTGCATATCGTCTAGATCAAAGGTTACGTGTTTCTGACCCTATATTTATATCCATATATATGTAAAGGGAAGATCAACAAATGAGAACGAGACTAAAAGAAAACAGCCAAATTACATACAAAATATGTGTATATTGTAATGTTCAAAAAATAAAAACCAAAAACACAACTTAATTTAATAGTTTTTTTTTTT
Organism: Centaurea solstitialis; assembly: GCA_030169165.1. Taxonomy (NCBI): domain Eukaryota; kingdom Viridiplantae; phylum Streptophyta; class Magnoliopsida; order Asterales; family Asteraceae; genus Centaurea; species Centaurea solstitialis. The sequence goes on from CM058044.1 coordinate 78,748,417, forward strand.
TTTTTTGAATTTTCCCAAAAAGGTTTTGGTCATGCAGAAGGAATTACGTATCCATTTTCGAAGCTTCATGCTACGTAACTCTGCTATTTCGATTTCAAACATGCTCCTACTGTAAACCCCCATAACTGGGACTATAATGTAACCCAAAGAGATTGGAATTTGGAGGTTTTTATTTCAGATTCAGTTGTTTCCTTTCTTAATTTTTCAGCAATCATCCATTAATTCAACAATGTCTACCAACGATGATCCATCGGAATCACAAAATCCAGATGATGCCATTATTCAATCAACGGATGGACCGTCACCTGCCAAATCCAACCACTCCGTCGTCTCCAATGATAATAATAATTCCGCCATTGTTGATCCAATTGTTGCTTCGCCAATTAAGGAGCAAGGGAGACCACCGGGTGTCACTATGAGAGAATTGTTGAGTGAATTGAAGAATGGAGAATCTCCATCCTCCCTTGCTTCATCGTCTCCCAATAGGTCTGAATGACTTTTTCCCCAATTTAATTTAGAGAAATTGTTGTGTTACTGATCGATAGTGAAAAAACCTAATTGTTGATGATTATGGCTGGTTCTTCCTGTTTTAGTAGTTAATTATAGTTGTAATTATGTGTTTGTGTAGTTGTATTCATGGTGTAAACTGTAAAAATTACTATGATGTTGTATGAGTAGAGATTAGGGTTAGGGTTAGGGAGACTTGTGAGTAATCATGGATTTGGTCCATAGATGAATTCAACTTAGACCATCCTCAGTGGTTTTGCTGGTGGTTTTGCTGGTTGCCAATGGCACCAGCTGCCACATCAGTACCACATTAGCTTTCCACTATCTTACCAACACCTAATTGCCATACAAATTAACCTCAATGGTTTTGCTATTTAATACCAATATAAATAATTAATTAAAAAAAGAAAAAGAAGGAAAAGAAGAGAGAGAAAGAAGAGAGGGGGTAGGGTGGGGTGGGGTAGTGTATGCAACCGCGAGGGGGTGACCTTTTTTTTTTTTGCCTGGCGGTCACCCTCGGCGGTGTTGCCGGGGGTACGGGACCGGTACCAGCTGCATGCCGGCCTTCCTACCGTGTGGCTGCGGATGGTCTTAGAAAAACTTCCCAAACTACTGTAGATCATTAAGGATGCTTTTGGTTGTGGAAAATTGTTTCCATTTTTCTAAAAAACGTTTTCAAAAAATGGAGTTGAGTTTTTATCTTCAGTTTTCTATGAAAATTTTAGAAATTGCTTTTGGTTGAAATGGTGGATTTTTCATTTTTCCATTTTAGAAAATTTTGAAGTACTAAAATAAAGTTTTCTAATTTGCATAGAAGTTAGAAAAGAGAAAATTTTCATTTTCTTGGAAAAAACTTATGAAAACGGAATGAACCAAACACGTTTTCTAAATTTTCATTTTTCTTAGAATTTTTTTGTTGTTGGGAAAACTAGAAAAGTTTTCACAACCAAACGCACCCTAAGATCTTCAGATTTAATGCTACAATGCTGTGCTTATGCACTAAAGAAATATAATGCATCATCTTGAGTAGTGACAAGTCCTTTTCTCTTTTCCTTTTCCAAATATAAGATCATCTTGCCTTTTTGTTACTGTGGATCAAACCAACAGCTTTCTGTTAACTATCTGTAGTTTTTAAATCAACATATGCTATGATCTAATTTTGAGAAAGTTTTGCCCTCTTTGCCTCTAGCATTGGTGTATGTATTTCTTCTGAGCAATATTTCAAATTGATATGACTACCATCTTCCTTTTTTTATGCATTTAACTTGCTTCAGTCAAGAAAGCAGACTACTTAAAGAACAAAACAGTGTTGCCATGGCCTTGATCAATAGTATCGGGGCATCTGATGAAGAAGGACAGTCAAGGCAACGAATGCTTAAGTTTGCTGCAAAGAGGTATATATATAGCTGTGTTATTATTACTTTAACTACTTAGCAGCTAATAAGCTGGTGGTAACTGCATTCAATCTTACAATGAGCATTTAGTTCTCCATCTTTTTATATCGTAGATCAACAAAACTTTCAATTTGTATACCTTTTTATTTTGCTATTTAGAGTACATATATTCCAGTTTTAATTGGTTTTCATATCAACAAACAAGTTTTAATTGTATAATTCAGGTATGCTAGTGCAATGGAGAGAAATCCAGATGATTATGATGCGCTTTATAATTGGGCACTAGTTCTTCAGGTCTGTTTCCGTGTACCTGTGGTCTTCTGCAGCTATATAATATACATATTGTTGTTTGCACTAATTAGAAGTGCACTGTAATGTTTATCATGTGATTCTATTGAGATTCTTGTTGAACTTGGGAAAAGAAGCTACTGTGTACGGTCCATTCGTGGAGGTTATGTTGAAAAAAGTGCAAAAAAAACGTATAGAATAACCAACTGTTTCCTTAAGTCACATATAGTGGCATATATTTCAGGCTTTGAAACTATCTTGTTACAACCTCTTATATCTTTTGGTTCCATCTACAGGAAAGTGCAGATAATGTTAATTCAGATACTAATTCAGCATCCAAAGATTCTTTACTTGAAGAGGCTTGCAAAAAGTATGATGAGGCTACTCGTTTGAACCCTGCACTTCATGATGTATGTATCTCTATCCTTAGTAATAAGTTGAAACTTAGCTACAGGTTTTACGTGTGTCCATAAATGAACTGAAATATCCTTTTTCTTCTTAATGCTGCATGATTGTGTGCAATTGCAGGCTTATTATAACTGGGCTATTGCCATATCCGACAGAGCGAAACTGCATGGCCGTACAAAGGAAGGTGAAGAACTATGGAAGCAGGTTTGGCCTCCAAACCACAGTTTCTTCTTATGCTATAAGTTCCACAATTATACTTTTACTGTAGAAAATAGATGCAAAGTTGAAAGTGGAAGTAATGTGTATTTTCTTCTCTTGATCTTGCAGGCAACAAAGAAGTATGAAAAAGCCGTTCAACTAAATTGGAACAGTCCCCAGGTAACTATGAAAAAATGTTTAGCCTTTTATCATCGCTTTGTGTATTTAGGCTATGTTTGGCAAACTAGCTGATAAGAGTAGCTGATAATCTAGTTGTTGACTGATAAGCTAGCTAGTAGCTGATAAGCTAGCTTATTAACAAATTATGTTTGGCAAAAACTAACTTATGGGTATGTAAAATGACCAAAAAGGGTGTATTGGGATATAATAATAAGGGTATAATTGGAAAAAGGCTACAAAAAGCTACCTCCAAGTAGCTTATCAAAAAGCTAGCTTATAAGCTACTTTTTGTCCATCCAAACATGTACACAAAAAATGAGCTAGCTTATAAGCTCTTATAAGGTACTTTGTTCCTTATAATTTTGTATTACATTGATGCATACCGTCTTATTTATTTGCGAATATATAGCACAATTTATGCTCCTTAGTTATGACTTTGTGATGCAACATTTTCAGGCTCTCAACAACTGGGGACTTGCTTTACAGGTGCTTCTTTCTACCTGCAAATACTTGTCTGAAAATATGATATGTTTTCTGATTTAAAAGTTTTTCATATAGTTCCTAACTTTTTTATTTGACTTTAGTCGCTTATATTGATTAACATTGAAGAACGGGTATTGCAGGAATTGAGTGCAATTGTTACTGTACGAGAAAAACAGGCGATAGTAAGAAGTGCAATCAGTAAGGTACTACAAATAACATCATTTGGACAAAAAGTTCTTCTGTATCTTATAATCTGTCATCATGCAAAGATCTAATTACATTTGTTTTCTGTAAAGTTTCGTGCAGCAATACAGTTGCAATTTGATTTCCATAGAGCAATCTACAACCTCGGCACTGTTCTGGTCAGTTCAAAGTATCTTGTTCGGTTACGTGGATATTGAAACTGCTGTATACTCTTTTAAGCAAATCAGAAACCGGCTTAATCATTAATCCTGCTTCTGTAGTATGGATTAGCAGAAGACACGGCAAGAACTGGAGTACCAGTTATCGGGCACGAGATTTCCTCCAGTGAATTATACAGTCAATGTGCTATCTATATTGCTGCTGCCCATGCTTTGAAACCAAATTACTCAGTTAGCATCTTTCAATTTCATTCCTCTATTGTTTCATCTAAAGTTTCAAAATTGTAAATATTTGTACATATCAGTGCATGATTTTAAATGTAATCTGGAGGGTTTATTTATTTATTTATTTATTAATTACAGGTTTACTCCAGTGCCTTGAAGCTTGTGCGGTCCATGGTCAGTACGTAATTTTTACGATCTATAGTTTCTGTTTCAGTTTACATAACTTTTATTGGCTACTTTGCTTTTGCAGCTTCCTTTACCCTTTTTAAAGGTTGGATATCTTACAACCCCACCCGTGGGAAATCCAGCGGCCCCACATAGCGACTGGAAACGTTTTCAGTTTGTTCTGAATCATGAAGTACTTGTACAGGTATGAAAATGATTCAGATCATCACTTAATCTTTAATAAGTGGATAGTGCACAATGTCATGTGGAAAGTGGAAACTATTGCGATTTTCTTTTTTGGCAAATTCGTGTTTCTGATGATGGTAAATGTAGTCACACATCATATAATTATTTGGGATTCAATTATTGTAGATCCATGATGATGAGCAGAAAGATATGCCAACGGGTTTTCCCGCCATATCTGGAGATAAAACGAGTAACGTTAGAATCAGAGTTGATATTCCAGACGTTGTCTCGGTAACAACATGCTCAGATCTGACTTTACCACCTGGTCCTTCCATCTTCATTGATACGATTCATGGACCGATATTCTTGGTACATTTCTTGCTAATTGTGGATTAAACTACCCGCTAATTTAGTATTATCATATTCATTCATCATTTAATTCCTGGATTTCTGGGTTTTCGAATTTTTGAAAGCTCTTGAGTTGGCTGCAACCTAGGATTTAAGGAGGTTGTCACAAAAAAAAAAATCAATCTTAAAGATTTGTCCTTTTAACCGTTATCTTACGTGCTTCTTGCCGATTATGTAAACATATACCTACTACTCCGTATATTTTCAGTTCTGTTGGAAGGAAGGCTTAATGAAAACTTTTGTAGTCTGCTTTTGGTTGTAGTCTAAGGGGTCTTTTGTTTTCTAAAAGTTACCTCTTAAAACCTCTCAGGTCTGAAAATTAAGAGGTTTAAGACCGTTTGTTTTATTTTTAAGAAAAGGCCTGAAAACCTCTTACCGTCCTCTGAAATGTTAAGAGGTGCACCATCCACCTCTTATTTTTTAGATGTGAGTTTAGACTTCAGACTTCAGACCTCTTAGAAACAAACGCGACCTAAGTGTCTAACAAGCATACATGTTTAGTTGTATGTTCTGCTTTCTTTTCTCAGATTGCAGATTCATGGGAATACTTGGACACGTGGCTTGACGCTATTCAGCTAGTTTACACAATATTTGCTCGGGGTAAGACTGATGTTCTGGCTGGCATAATAACTGAATAGACTTTTCTTGTATTGCAAATGATTTTTTTTGTTAACTCTAAAAAGACTTGTTAGAATTTGGCCTTTCTTGCAAGATTCTTGTATATGACTCAATCACTATAGAATAAAGTTCACCAAAAATATGTTCCCCTCTTCTATATCTCTGTGTGACCTCTTAACTTCATGTATGAAGGATGAACAATGAATAAAATGTGCACAATGTATTTGAAATAATTAATATGATGATAGATTACACTTGAATCATGGACTAACAATATCAACTAACTATTATGGAGAGCAACCAAAGCTCTTCTTGACACAACAACTGTGGACTATGGTAGATTGTATTATTGCATCTTTCCAAAACTAATCACAAAATTTAGTTGTAATTTTAAGACCTTAAGAACTTCATACAAATCGGGGGGCTTATTTTGGCCAAAGCAAGAACCGAGGCCGGTAGTGTCCACATACCTTCACCACAGATCAAACCCGAAGCCACCGCAGGAACCATCGATTCCGCCTTCTTAGCGTTAACCTTTTCCCAAACAAATACAACCAAACTCCCGATGCACATATCGATAGCAAAATACCCGCCAACCAGAAAAGGGACGGCCATGCATATCGGCAACGGCATCCACTTTCCTATCTTTTTCGGCAACATGTCTTTGATCATGTTGATCACCACGGCAAAGGCGAAGAAACCGTAGCACAATTCCAAACAATGCTTCGGCAAAGCGGAAAACCCTTGGACCCCGAGAATCGCCAGGTTTCGGTAAATCACCGCGTAAGGCGCCTTGTACTCTCCATCGGGATTTCCGATATCGAACGCCTTATAGAAGAGGAAAAAGCTCAAAGGTGATACGATGCAGCCTATGGCAGTGCCAATGGCCTGGCTAAGAAGCATAGTTCTCGGAGAAGTCAAAGTGAGCTGGCCGGTTTTCAGGTCATGCATCAGTATGCAAGAAACCGAAACAACCGATTTCACCAGCCCACAACCCGCCATCCCGGCCACCACTCCTTGCTCTTTTCCCGCCAACGCTGCCATCATGAAAAGCCCAATTTTCCCGTAATTATACGCCATGTTAACGTCGGTCAGCCCAGCTCCATAAGCGTTACAGAAGGCCAAAGAAGGAGCGAAAATGTAGGCAATAATCACGTAGTACCATTTGACCTCCGGAAACATGTGAGGGATCGCGATTACAGCAATAATCGCAAAGACGATATATCCAAGTGCTCCAATAGACATGGGTATGGTTTCTCTGAGGAAGACCTCGTTTTGTTTTAGCTCCTCTTCATTAACCTTCTTCTCGATAGCTACTGTAACAAAAACAAGCAATATTCAGCCATTCAGGTAATAACTAAGCAGACAAACAAAAACCACAAACATAACGGGTGTTCAAAATATCCGAATCCGAAATACCAAACTGAAAAACCGATGAACCGTACCATTTTTATGTTAACCGAACCAGTTTTTTCAAAAATTTCAATTTGGTTAACCGAACCGATAATTTTTTTGGTTTGGTTACGGTTCTTGATTTTAGTGACGGAAGGTTAACCGAAAACCGAATATATATATATATATGTGTGTGTGTGTGTGTGTGTGTGTGTGTGTGTAGGTTTAGGTTCAAATGTGAACTCAATTTTGATTGTGAACGTGAGAACCACTAAAATTGTGCCACGTGGCAATACACTCTGAATATCCATGCATTATTCAGAGTGAATAAAGCTTAGGCGCATTTATTCCCTCTGAATAATGTATGACATTCAAAGTGAATATTGTCACGTGGCAGGATTTTAGTGGACCTCACGTTCACAATGAAAGATGGGTTCACATTTAGACTTTCCTCTCTCTCTCTCTCTCTCTCTCTATATCTATATATATATATATATATATATACATATATAGAGAATATATAGATTATTAGATTGCATGTTATTAAAAAAGGTTGAAGGGTTAACCGCATAACTGAACCGTCAAAACCGATTACCGGTTAACCGGCGTTTTCGGTTTAGGTTTAGGTTCATGATATCATCAAACTGAATTTATCGGTTAACTAGTTGTAGGTTAACCGTTTATCGGTTAACCATCCATGAACAACCCATTTATTAACGAGCCTAGGCTGTCTTAATAACCTGGATTAAGGTTTTTGGTCTTGATTCTTCCATGTACACTCATAGACGTGATATATAGTATCTTGACGAAATTGTATAGCCCGTCACCTAGGATAAGAGCAATAGAAATAAACGCCTGCCAACCCAAAAAACAGTCACTAAAATGGTAATCAAATGTGTTTAGTAGAGGGTGAAAATACAAGAAACTTTGAACCAGCATCACCTTGTAGCCATTAAGACTTCTCATGCTGCTTTCGGGCATACCAGTAGGAAACCAATCTCCCTTATTCTTTTCGATTAGGGGCCACATTATCCCCCACGAGACCACAGCTCCAAACAGCAACGATAAGTTGACAATGTGAGGGCAAATCATCCCGGTCCCCACGTAAGTCATGCTAAAGTCAAAGTAGAACCTACAACCAAATTCAGACCCCATCCATCAGAATCAAGAATGGAATCGGTGGAAATGAAAAGAAATATGTAACACCCTGCCTTCCTCAACACATTATTGTCCGTTTTGCCCTTGGATTTAACCAACGTGTAGCTCACGGCGACCTAGTAAGGACTTCCCAGGGGGGGTCACCCATCCTGGTACTACTCCCACCCAAGCACGCTTAACTGCAGCATTCCAAGAACCTGTAGTGCGTGTGGCCCCAAAACGCGTTGTTATTAGGAAGACCAAAGTATTACTTATGAACCTAGCATCATTCCTGTCCACGGTGATATAGGATATGCCTAAGGTGTTACAAAAATACAGTCGTACGTGTTCTTCCATGCTTTCAGTCCAAAGGTGGGAAACTGAACAAATCCACAGTCTTCTGCCTTTCCTGTAAAGAACCACTGAAAGAATCCCCAAAGAAAACTTGCTGAAAAGTACTTTGCAAACCCCTTCACTTGCTTCCTGAAAACAGTAGAGAAAATTTTAAAAAACACTCATGAGTTTCGACGTTATTATGTCTTGGTGTTAAATAGGGTGTCGAAAAGTTTGATTATAGTACTTTGCCATATCGTCTCCCTGACTATGAAATCCGTTGATAAGAACCGCGGTTGCCATCCCACTTGGAAATATCAACTTATAGTCAACAATCAAAACCTGAGTAAAACCAAATGAAAACTCCATTAAGCCCTCTTGAAATACCATCCATTATGAGATGATGCAATTAGCAGTATATTCAAAGTTGGTTAATAGTGCTTAATATTCCACTTATTGTTATGCTCAAAACAGAATATTAACATATATGTTCTTCTTCTCTTTTTCTTTGCTACAAACTGAAGATAACTTAACAGAAATTATGAGCATGTAATAGCGAAGATCTTCTGAGCTTAATGTACCTTCCGAAGTGGAATCAATACAAAAAGACCGATAAAGCACACCAAGAACGAGTAGCCCATCATCCAGCCAACAGCAGGCTCTTTATAAGTTCCTGGCGAATTCGCTCCACCTGACAACTCCCATGTTTTCTTGTTCAATCCCAGTAAATAAGACCCGTATCCACCTACATAATCGTCATCAAAAACCCATCATTAATCGTAAAAATACTTGACAAATTCTTAACAGAAAAGTAGCATACTGAATGGTTTGGTGCTGGATGATTAAGTGGTCAGAATGATTAAGAGGCTCTTATGATATGGTGCAAAATGAAATATGTTGGTTTGGTACTTGTTGAGTATGAAATCAGGACTCTTAATGGTTAAGAGACATCCAGGATACTTAATCATTCAGATGGTTTTTGAACCATTAAGAGGCAATCCATTTTTTTGCCAAACAGGATTCACCTCTTAACGATTCAGAGGTTGCCTCTTAATGGAACTGTTAAGAGGTAAACAAACACTACGTAAGCATCACATAGTATTAAGTTTCGAAATGGTTTAAACCTCCAATGGCAATGCTGTAACAGGCAACCGAACATGTCTGAATCATGGTATTTTCGTGCCTAGTAAACGGAGCAGAGCTAATCCCAGACTTTTGGAGCATCTTTGTCCAACTTCTCATGAACACAAAAGCAAGAAGTGCAGCCGATACGTTCATATTAGGCGTCATCCCAGTCGTAAGGTTCAATTTCATAGCTATAATACTATAAATACTTCCTATAATAACACTAGCCACAACCCCACGAACCGTAATCTGCTGTGTCCATGGTTGCAGCCTCCCCGAACCACCCTCAAGATGACGATCACCATCGTCCTTCTTATCTTGTTCCATTTCGTCTCTTTTGTCTCCTTCGATCTCCCCATTCCCATTCATTTCTCTGTGCATCACGGATTCTACATCAAGAATTGCTTATCAATAAAACAACATAACACAATTCAAATATACCCTTAATCATATATATGTGTATATATATATATATATATATATATAAAAGAAACTGTCCATTTAATCTTGACCACGATCTTGCATATGGACGACCAGGATCTGGTTCACAAGTTGACACTAAAAACATGGTTCATAATTGATATACACTATATATATGTATGAATTGTTTCATATGCTATTTATCTATCTCACCTTATATTTCTTTTTTCCCTCCAAGAACACCTTATAGGAATGAATCTGGTAGCATTGAAGTAGTCACACTCTTGATGCTACTTTGTACTTGTATCAGCTTAAATGGATGTTAGTTTGCACCAATTGGATTATATCTATTTTTTCTTGATTTGAAGGCTAGCAAAGGAATTACAACCATTGTTTTGAAAAAACACAAGTAGTATATGAAGCAAGTTTCTTTGCACTTTAGCACCCTATACTTTGAATGTGACATTTCCATCCCCCCTGCCTTAGGCTGAAAAATGGAACAAGTAATTCAGTAGCATTTCTTTTGGTTAAAGCATCTTATACTTTCATTTTATTTTTGGAAATTTTGAATAAGATGGATTTGGTCAAATTTTGAATATGATGGATTTGGAAATCCAATAGAATTTGCAAACCACAGGGACCAAATCCGTAATTATTAAAATTTAGGGACCAAATCCATAAAAACCCCAAACTACATGAACAAAATCCATAATTTACTCTAAGGTTTTATTGTTGGGTTGAGACAAAATAGATAGGAGACTTGTAAGATGAATGATTGAATGCTGGAAAGAAAAATGATTGGATTATTGGATGGAGGGATTTTATAATTTGGACTCATGATGAAGGTTAGAAGAAGTGCAAGGGCTAAAGTGAAATATTAACATGTAAGTTTATTCGAGTGAAAAAGAATTACACGTTTGGCCCTTTTGCCTTATAGTTTTTACTTTTTAGAGCATAATTTGTCCTTCCTTTTTTTCTACCATCCACTTTCTATATAATATATATATATATAAGAGAGAGAGAGAGAGAGAGAGAGAGGAGAGAGAGGTTCAAACGAGAAACATATCAGTTTAAGAGAACGTGAGAAGTAATCTCAGCTACTCATTCGGTCAACAAAGACGGCTTTGACCGTTCCCCTCCTTTAATAATCTCTACCTTCCCATGAATTGCGTCAATCCTCTGTGATCACGTCCACCGTAAGCACGAGATGAGTGGCTGAGATTGCTCCTCACGTTCTCTTAAATTGACATGCTTCTCGTCGAACCTTCCCCTATATGTGTGTGTGTGTGGTTGGTTTATGTGAGATGTTGAGTTAATGTGAAAAACATGCAAAGTAACTGTTAACCGTTAAATAAATATTAAAATGAGATGTATGAAGGAAGATTCATGTGTGTCTTTTCTATTTGTTATTAATTTTAACTACATATTATAGTAATAATATTATTTTATTTTAACGGTTTCCATTCCTTTGATAGCAAAAAAGAAGTTTTTGAAACAGACATATTTTTTAGTAAACCCAAAATATTATATTTTAGTTGAACATGTTTTCATATAACATATACATAATTTATACAATTATACTCCTTTGTTATATAATTGATAGAGGCCATGATGCAAAAGGTTATGGGGAATTTTGAGAATAATAAGAATAAAAAAAAGGTGAAAAAGACCTTTTGAAAGTGGTGACCTCAGAATGGGTCGATGGCGTGTGGCGATCGATGGTTCCCCTTTTTGCTTGGATGTGATTTGGTCTTTCAAGAGTGCGTCTCGAATATCATTGCCACTGCACATTCAATGTCTATCGTTTTACGATCTTTCATATACATTATTTATGTTTATCTGATTTTTTTTAAAAGACTGGTCGATATTTAGGAGGCGTTTAGTTGGGAGATATTGAAAGTAAGAAATGAGAATGATAATGAAAACTAAAAAACTGTTGTTTCGTTTCTGCAGATTAAAGGGAATGAAAGTTTTATTTCTATTTAGTTCTTTTTTCCTATATGTCGTTCCATCCTTTTCTTTTTGTTTGAACGGCAAACAAACACACACAGGCACGTTATGAGGGTATCTGGGATACAAGGGCACCCGACTAAATCCCCGTTGACCACGACACATTCCAATTAGATGTACCACTATGTCTATGTAGGAGACCCATAATTTGTATATCGCCACATGGCACATGCTCACCATGGGGTTCGAACCCGGGTAGTTAGGTATACAATCTATTGACATGATCTAGGCACATGAAACATCTTTTGTATTTTCAAGTTGGATGAACATATTTTCTTTTAAACCACAAGGTTGTGGCGTACTAGTTAAGGCGTGTGAGGGAAGTGGCTAGTTAACCCTTCTACCCCAGGTTCGAATCCAGGTGCTTCCAGATTGTGGCCACTAGGGATTAACTCAGGGCAGCATGCTTTAGTTGTCGGTAAACCTTGTCGGGATTACTCGGGGCAAAGCCTCGGATACCCTTCAAAAAAAAACATATTTTTTTTAATATGAAACAATTTTTCATTGTTTCATATTTGGATTAACTATCAATGCAATACTTATTTCTATTATCATTCTCCTGCATTTTCATTTTCATTTTCATTCCTAAAATGAACCAAATACCCCCTTAAATTCAATGTGCTTACAATCTTCATTTAATCCACACAAAAATCTAGCAAATCGTCTGAAAATATTGCACAGTTGATTCTAGATCGGTATTCACAAAAGCCCAAAAAATTGTCGATTATTGTTACGCAAGGGCCACAAATACTTAACTCTAATACATAATTGAAAAGTCAAAAGTCTTTCGTATACGTTTTCGTAGACTTAGAGATGGATCATCCCGAATGACATCAATCTTTTCAATGCTATTAAATATATTTAATCACTAATAGAACTTATTTTCAACAAATAAGTTAAGTTAAAAATTACTATATTCGTGACCACTAAAAATCTTAAGGAATATAATGTAAAATATTCTTTATGTTGGACTAAATTCCCTTTCTATTTAACATTCCCTTTATCAAATATTTTAAAAATCGAACAACGCAAGGCATTATAAATAAGTGACGTTAATGTTCATAGATAAGAAACTTAAACTAATCAAGTGTGATGAGACTATAAAGATTACCATCTATATATAATAGTGAGAGAACTCGTCAACACTGATCAATTTATAGAAATTTGAAAATATTGATTCTTAATTATTTGCATTTAAAAACGAATCATCTGTAAAAACCTATAAGTGTAGGTCCCACGTCGTGTTTTCGTATTTGAAATATTATTCCATGTAGGCCAACTCTCATGAATATCTTTGGACTTTTCCGATGGCACCAATTGTCGTCCACATGAACATACGGGTTGAAATGTGTTATCCACACTCCAATTATTATTCTCCTGTGCCCGTCGTATGTCAATTAGTTCGTAGAATTATTTTTTTAACGTGTAGTTACATCATACACAGTTTAATTTACTAGTTTCGTTATATACAACAACTTTATGAATATGTTTTTCTTTTGGATATTATTGGATACAAAATAATAATAGTTTGTCGTTATGATCAACAAATTCCATAAAATCCGAATTCCAACAATATTTTTATAATTATTGTATTTAATATATACAAGTTGTAAGATTAAAATATGGTAAACAAAATATGGATTTTAATTGACAAAAAGTAGGCATCACGGGTTGGTTTGCATCTCTTTCATTTGTTTGATGCCCATAAACCATAATTTCAAGGGTACACTTTAAGTTTGGTCCCTAAGGTTTAACAAAATCTTTAAAGTGAGACCTAACTAACTTTAACAAGTTTAGAATTTGTGGTTTTGGTTCTCATTTTGTTTTATCTCCTATCCATAAGTCCAAGTCCGTTAACAATCTTTCTTAAAGTAAGGGATACTCTTTTATCTACTTTCTTATATGTCTTTTTAGAAAAAATATAGGTATATATGATTTGTATCATTGCATACAGACTTAGATTCACGTGAGATCAAACTGTTTTTGTGAGATCGTGTGAGATCAAGACATTACGCATGAAACTTCACAACAAAACACCGTGAAGGTAAATAAAATTCGAATATCCATACTAAAAGACACTATCGATAGCAAACAAAACCTTACTTTTTTCTATTTTAGCAAAGCTGTTGGAGATGCTCTTATATATCTTTTTAGAAAAAGTATATGATTTGTATCATTGCATACAGACTTAGATTCACGTGAGATCAAACAGTTTTTGTGAGATCGTGTGAGATCAAGACTTTACGCATGAAAGTTCACAACAAAACGCCATGAAGGTAAATAAAATTCGAATATTCATACTAAAAAACACTATCGAGGTAAAAAAAAACCTTCATGGCAGAGAATGTTGTGAGTGTAAAAAATAAATAATCTGAACCTTCCCAGTAAAAATGATGTGAAGGTAAAAAAATCGAACCTTCACATCAAAAAACACCGTGAACGTAACATTTACGGTGTTACTATGAATATTCGAGAAAAAGTTACATTCACAGTGTTTTGCTGTGAAGTTTCATGTAAAAAATGAAGGTCTCACCGATCTCAAGAAAACAGTTTTGGTCTCACATGAACATGACCTTGCTATATACATAATATGATAACAATATAAATTATATATTATAATTTTACAAAATACATTAACAAAATAGGTAAAACGACTATACCGTCTTTCACTCTAAAGAAGATTGTTGAGAGAGTTAGTAATTGGGAACCCACTTTCTTAATAAAATGAAAGCTACAAAGATCATTTCTAGACTTATTAAAATTCAAGTTCCATTTTTCAAGAATTTAGTAAATCTCATGGACCAAAATTAAAGTTTACTCTAACTTCAATGAGTCAACTTGATACAATGGTCCAAAATAACCCCAAACTACGCTACTTTCAAACCTATATAAAAAATTTGGTCACTTTAGATAATTAAAAAGAAATTATATAAGCATCGTAATATGTATCATTTACTGATATTCGACAAACGACACCCCTAGTCACCTATACAGAAAAGTCTTTAAACGATCAAAGAAATTTAAAGTCTCACATGACTCCAAACATCTATAAATATTATATATTTATTTTTTATACTTTTTTCTATATAAATCATTTAGTCGTTGACAATATATGTATTACTTTCTTCGTTCCTTGTACACAAAGTGGAATCCATTTTCTATATTGGTTCAGTGGCTCTTTTATTAGATGTTCGACAACGACATTGACGTTACAATACCCAGAATATAATCTGAATTCTGAAACGCAAATTAAAATCGAAATTGAAAATATCTTGCAAATAAGGTATTGAAGATATTTTAATATATAGAAAGTGGACTTTGGAGTCTCACAACCATCCAAGAGAGATGGGTACAAATTACAAGTGACCAAAATTCTGGTTCCTTGATGATGATCCACACTCTAGAGTCTAAAAGGACTTTGGCTTTTAAAGAATATATACCATGTCTTACCCCATCTAGTGTGGTCTCTATTTTGATATTCTAACACACCTCTTGTTTTCCATTCCATTTTTGTATCTTATCATTTAGATTTTTTTATATAATAAAATAATCATAGTGCATAAACATACATCAATGTTTGAATTTATATAGAGGCAAATCAAGGATTTTGATCCATAGGAAGAAAATAAGAGAAAGGGAAGTGAAAGAAAAGAAATGAAATAAATTCTTTTATCAGTAAACTTGAGAGGAAAAGGAAAAAGAATAAAATAAGATAATTTTTCATCTTTTTAATATGAGAAAAATAAAAGAAATATAACAATTTAAAAGTATATCCTTTTGTTTTGTCCAACGGTTTATTGTTATACTATCCGAATCCGAATCCGAAAATCCGGATATCCGATTTTCGGATATCCGAAAATCCGGATATCCGAATTTTCGGATATTTTCGGATCGGAAGTTTTCGGGTATTCGGATGTCGGATCGGATTCGGATTTTTTTGAACACCCCTAGATAATTTTGTAATTTTACTAAAATTTTAAGGGTATTTTTTTTTTTCCCTTTTTCCACACACAAACAGATCTTTAGAAGGAAGCTTATAATATTAATTTAATGGTTATTTTTCATTTTTCTTTCTCTCTTAAAAAATTTCTAAGAGCACGTATTTTTATTTTCCTCTCGTTTCTTTTTTATTTTTGTATACATAAAAATATTTTAAGTAAATATTAATGTATATTAATGAGGTTAATGAGGCAAACACATCAATCTATATATATATATATTAAAAGAAGGATTTTGCTGATGTCATCAAAACGAAATTGAGCAATCTTATTGGTCAATTAAACAAAATCAATCAAATGATGATGTCATAAAGAATTTCTATTTTTTTTAATGCCCTATTAATATGTAAAAATACATAACTAACAAATATGCCCTATTATGATTTTATTGGTCAATTAAACAAAATCTATCAAATGATGATGTCATAATTATTTTTCAAAATTTACATACCTAAAATTTCTCATTAATTTATTAATTTTCTTTTTATAATTTACATTTTGTATCCTTGAGATTATTTGATTAAATTACTTTTTACCTCTTAGTTTTTCAATTTTCAGTTTACATCCTTATTATATTAAGGTTAATAATATATATGAATTAAAATCATTTAAGTGTTTTGTTTTTCTTTTATATAAATTACACTATTATAATCGTCTCGAATATACATTCAAAATGAGTATAATATCGAATATTTTTTTAATTTATTTATATTATTAAATATTAAAAATAGATATATATTAACTTGTTTACATTTTATTACAATTTGATATTCTTGAAATTTAAAGCTTCCTATTTTTAATCTAACAATTTTTATAGATTATTTATAAATAATGATTAAAATATTTAATAATATATAAAGCAAGAGTAATAACTAATATTAATAGGGCATATTTTAATTAAACAAAATCAATCAAATGATGATGTCATAAAGAATTTCTATTTTTTTTAATGCCCTATTAATATGTAAAAATACATAACTAACAAATATGGAAAAAATATTTTCCTTTATCCTTTAGTTTTTCATTCTTAAAATTACTTTTTTAAAACACTACATATTTTATTTCTGAATCCCTCCAGTTTTAATATCATTCAGGAAATCCGAACCTTTTTCAATTTCTTATATTTTAACAACTATTAGATGACTAAAATATTTAGTAATAAAGCAAGAGTAATTTTTTTCATTTAAATCGTTGATTAATAAGAATTATTTTTACTAAATAACTATACTCTACTTATTCAATTTCAAATAAAGTTTTGAATAAAAGACTGGAACAAAAGTTTTCCTAGATGTCTATGATTAAACTAACTCATTAATGTTTCTTTTATTAACTAAGTCATATTTATATTGTTAATTGCAGGTGAAATATTTGTTAACTTTATAATGTAGATGCCTATTTTTATTAGAAATTAAAACAATATGTTATAAATTGTCCGTGTATTACACGGGCCATTAACTAGTATTACATTAATAACATGACCAATCCAAGTTCTCAAAACATATTAATTCGTTACCTACGTATATGAAACAGATCTAGAAAAAAACATTTTATTTGATGAATAGTTAATAAGTTATTAGTCGTGATATAGATCTTCATCAGAAACGCATATATAATCCCCATCTCCCAATCCTCATTATATAATATTTCAACTCAAATAATCAGTTCGAAATAACTTATAAACACTAAATCCACCTATTGAATAAGTCGTTACACCTAAAAACCAAATAATATTTGAGTTAATAGTACTGTAGCGATATTAGATGAATATAATAAGAATTAAGATAATTTATTTTTCTCTTTAAGTAGGTACATTTTATTGGGCTTTTCACATAAATTCATTTATCTATTTTTTTTTCTACAGGATCGACCCATAATGGGCTAAATAATAAACATAACAGATCAAGCCCGTTACGGGCCCATGTAAAACAACTGAGGCTGAATGGCTGACACCATTAACAAGAAATCTTAAGGAATTGTATTATCACTTTCATATTTTTTTGAGGTTATAACATTAATTTTTTTTTAACGTTCCATCAATAGAAAATAATGTTTAAAAAAATATAATATCAATAAATATAATTTATTGTGTTCTCATGATAATCATCTTTTGAGATCTTTAGAAGGTTTGCTTCACATGATAATTTTGATAGGGCCAGAAGTCTGAAACGCATCAAAAGAAATTGATTTTGCAGAAATAATAGTGAAATTTGATGGAATTAAACCATGCATTTGACTAGTAGGAATTGAAATGAAATCCTATAAAAATGTTGGAATCTACATATGTCGGGGCGACTATAGTATTATGACAATATTTAACTAGTACTAGGAACTGAAATGAAATCTTATGATAGCGTTGGAATCTACATATGCAAGGGTGACTATAGTATCACGACAGTATTGGTGTGGTGTTTGGGTTGCGGTAGGAGTTAAGGTAGGGTGGGTGGTGATTGTGACCGGTAAACAATAGTCGCATTTTGGGAATGGTGGGGGATGGGGAAGACGACAGTGGATTGATGATATAGATATTGATTTACAATGACGGTAGTGGTGGCAATAACAGCGACAAATATATTGGTGGTGGGAGTGGTCGAGCTATTGAGATTGGGAGTCGTGGCGGTAGAAAGTGCTAATTTTGGTGAAAATTGTAAAAACTAGTTATCAATAGAATGAATAAACATTAAGGGGATGTTTGGTACAGAGATTTGAAAGCAAATAAATGAAATTATGGAAATGGACGTGAATCTCTTGTTTAGGAGAATTGAAATCATTTTGGGTGGAGAAATGGAATTTTCTGAAAATTCATTATGGTGTAAAAATAGAGGAACTTTTTTTCTCCATTTGAGAGGAGACATGGATAGAGTTTTTTTTTTTTGAAGAGGTGTCCCAGACCACATTGGTCCCAGACTAATCCTCGGCAATTTTTGGGCCGAAGCCCGACTGCTAAAGCATGCAGCCCGGGGTCGAATTCCCCGTACCTCCAGAATGCGTCCTCCAGGGCTCGAACTCGGGTTCACCACTATGTAGTGCCCAAGCCTTACCACTAGGCTAAGGCTCCTTTGGTGAGAAATAGAGAGAGTTGGTGTCTAATGTTGTTCAATTTCAAACCCGATGACCACCCACATCTGCAACAACCGCCAACGATCGCCTCTAACAACCGCTGACAACCACCGACGTTAGGGACGACCTCCAACGACCACCACCGACGACCACCGCGTCAACGGCCACTGACGACCTATGCATCTTCGACAAAGAGAGTAGCTGTCGAGAGTTGCCGCTTGATGTTGCCGTCCGACGACATAAGCCATTTCTCTATTTCATTTAATTAATGATACCAAACAAGAGAATAATTTCATTTCCCCATCTCATTTCCATTTCTCCCCATTTCCATTTCTAATTCGCCCGAATTCTTTCCTCTTTACCAAACACAACCTAAGATATGATACACAGAATGAAACCATTCCACCATATCTTGTAAATTTATTGAAAACGACAAATAGACCAAAAACGTTTCACTACTATGAAGCTACACGTTACACAAACCTCAAATAATGCAACTTGCATAATTTTCAGCTGCACCACGTACATAGAAATATCCTTCCATCTTTCCGTTGGCGGTCAAATCAAACCCGTGTGCTCACCTCCCCCAGCCACCCCTTGTTTCCTGTTTCCTCCCCCCATCAATCTATACATACACATACATATATATATATAGGAGAGTTCCGTTGTTAACCACAAACAGTGCGTCGTTAAACATGTGCCGCGGATTTCAGCAAATCGATCAGAGAGACCGTCTCTTAAAAATCAAAGCATTCTATCTCTCATTCTCCCTTTCCAAATCCAAACCCTTGCCGGATTCCCTAACCCTACACTACCTCCCTCGGATCACCGGCGGTCCACTCGAGGTCAACGGCTCCGTTTTCCGGCCAGACTCCCCGGCCTTCCTCACTCTCCACCGCCTCTCCTCCTCCTCCTCCGACCGAATCCGAATCGCCGGTGGCAATTCGGTTGCGTACGGAAGCAGGGAGAAGGTTAGGGTTAGCGAAGGTGTTAGGTTCGAGGTTTATCTGATGGAAGAGAGATTGGTGAGAGGTGGATTTAGGAAGGACGATGAAGGCGAGTGGAAGGTGGAGTGTAAGTGTGGATTGGAAGGTGGAGAGGTGGCGGTGGCGGTGGAGGATGTGGAGGTTTGTGTGGCGGCGGACGGCGGTGGTGAGGTGGTGATGAGGGAGGCGGTGGAGATGGTGGTGAGGAGGAGGAAGAGAGGGAGGTGTTTTGAAGGATTGGAGGAGATACCGGAGCAGCGGGAGGAGGCGGTGGAGGAGTATTGTTGTTGTTGTTGTTGTGATTGCGGCGGTGGCGGTGAGGTGGTGGAGGACGGTGGTGAGGTGGTGGAGGAGGACGGTGGTGAGGTGGAGATGGAGGTGGAAGGGGTTAGGTGGGCGGTGGATGTTGGGATTTGGGTGGTGTGTTTGGGTGTGGGATATTTTGTTTCTAAAGCTAGTATGAGGAGGAGGAGGAGATTATTGTAATTTTGATATGTTATTGGATTTGTGTATATATTTATGGTTAATTAATTTTGATTTTGCTTTTTTCTTAACGACAAGTTAACGTATACACACGTTTCAGCGGTATCGAGTCTACTTACAGGCAATTCTACTAATCTGTTGTGGTGTCCGGTCCAACCTATGGTTGAACCTAACTGGCAGGTTTTAGGGGCCCTAACCCGAACCGGTCCCGAACCCAGCCCCGAAAGTCCAGATCCAGAATCTGGATACCTATAGTTGAACCCGACCTGTAGGTTTTAGGGGATTTATGGACCAACCCGAACCAGTGCCAAACCCAACCCCGAAGGTCCAGATCCATAATCTGGATACCTATATGGTTGAACTCGATCGACAAGTTTTAGGGGCCCTATGGACCAACCCGAACCGGTCCCAAAGAACTAGATCCAGAATCTGAATATCACAGGAAAGTGTCGTCCGTGAGAATCAAAACCCTCTTTAATTTTGTTTCATGGAAGAGATTTTTTGGATGTGGTATTTTATTATATACTATATACAATCACCAGGCGCCCCGGCCCACAAACACTGCCCGACCCGCTCCGACCCGCCCGACCCATGACCCGACCCACACCAACCTTTCCCTCTCACATCTTATTACCCAGACCCGCGTATGACCCGGCTGTTGACCCGCGTTTCGTCCAGCCGGGTTAATCAAATGTTTAATTTTAATGTTACATTTTGCACCCTGAACTTTTAAATATTTCATTTTACGTTTTAGTCATATATGATGTATCGGCTATAATATGTTAAAAAAATACGTTTTAGTTTTAACAAATTACGCCATTATATTCGTATCGTCGATACGATCGAAATGAGCCCAATATTGAATATTTTTTGATGTAGTTAACCTTATATATTAGACCTCTAAACTTATAACTTATAACGTTTATTCACTTTTTACCTTTTACTTTTCAATATTTTATTTTACCTTAAATTTTAATACTACATTTTGGCCCCTGAACTTTTCAATATTTCTTTTTACGTTTTAGTCATATATTGTGTATCGGCTAAAATATGTTAAAAAATGCGTTTTAGTTTTAACAAATTACGTCATTATATTCGTATCGTCAATACGATCGAAATGAGTCTAATATTGAATATTTTTTGATGTAGTTAACCTTATATATTAGGCCTTTAACTTATAACTTATAACGTTTATTCACTTTATACCTTTTACTTTTCAATATTTCATTTTACATTTTAGTCGTGTATCGTGTATTGACTAAAAAATGTTTAAAAAATACGTTTTAATTTTAACAAATTACACTGTTATATTCGTAAGGTCAATACGATCGAAATGAGCCTTATATTGAATATTTTTTGACGTAGTTATTTTATTATATACTATATATACACTCCTACCGACCTTAATCTTATATCTATTTTTAAGTTTACATAGTAGTCTTCTGAACTTATAATATTTATTCACTTTATACCTTTTACCTTTCTATATTTTATTTTATGTTTTACTCATATATCGTATATTGGTTGGAACATGTTAAAAAACACGTTCTAATTTTAACAAATTACGCCGTTATAATCGTACACTTAGTACGCTCGAAATGAGCCTAATATTGAATATTTTTTGATGTAATTATTTTATTATACGCTATATAGATTATATGAAGCCAAAACATTGTTTATGAACAATAACTACCGACATTTGGAGAAATTACATTTTAGCTCCAAAACACTGTTCATGAACATATTTATTCGCTTTATACCTCTTATTTTCTATATTTCATTTTACGTTTTACTCATATATCGTATATTGGTTGGAACATGTTAAAAAAATACATTTTAATTTTACCAAATTCCGCCATTATAATCGATTTGTAGAAACTACACTTTAACTCTTAAACTTATAATATTTATTCATTTTATACTTTTAGTTTTCTATATTTTATTTTATGTTTTAATCATATATCGTATATTGGTTGGAATATGTTGAAAAAACATGTTCTAATATTAACAAATTAAGTCATTATAATCGTACACTTGGTACGTTTAAAATGAGCCTAATATTGAATATTTTTTGATGTAATTATTTTATTATATATATAGTACGATTATATGAAGACAAAACACTGTTTATGAACAGCAGCTATCCACATTTGGAGAAATTACATTTTAGCCCAAAAACATTGTTCATGAACATATTTATTCACTTTATACCTTTAGTTTTCTATATTTCATTTTACGTTTTAGTCATATATCGTATATTGACTGAAATATTGTTAGTATTATTAAAATCTTCTAAAATTAAAATTTTTGATTTCTTAATTCTTTTCATTTATTTTATTAAACCTTTCGTTTAACAACATTTGTACAAACTTTATGTTTCATATGAATCTATATTGCTACTTACGATCAAATCTATCACAGTTTATAACCCGTCGCGAAGCCCCGAGCTCTTATTAGGTAAGTTTTTTTTAAATATTGTTCACAACTATGAACCTTTAAAATATTAACAAAACTACCCGCAGCGAAGCGCGGGAAAATCCCCTCGTTATTGTTAAAAGGAAGGTAGATGCATGCCAATGCTTGAATTGAACACTTGATATGGTTGTTTTAGTGGCCATCACATCCTACTCAAAGTCATGGATCATGATGTATATCCACAAGATCTATGTAAATCTGAAGATTGATTTTGACATTTATATAAAAAGAAAAGTTGATTTAATGGTATATTTGAAAGGTGAAGGAGATGATCTGAGAGGTGGACAAGAATAATGTTATTACTTCTAATCTCATATGTTAATAAGTGTTTGATCGGATATATCTTGGTGAATCTCGTCATAATATTTTACTAGTTATATGATAATATGTAACTAATTCTCATATAACGGCTAATAATCGTTTTTCACGCTAACTT
This sequence comes from Centaurea solstitialis, assembly GCA_030169165.1. Lineage (NCBI taxonomy): Eukaryota > Viridiplantae > Streptophyta > Magnoliopsida > Asterales > Asteraceae > Centaurea > Centaurea solstitialis. The sequence continues at coordinate 78,771,691 of CM058044.1, forward strand.
CAACTTCTAGTAAAATTCAATTCTTATATTAGAAGGATTTGCATCTTTTTATGTTAAATCCAAATTAAGTCAAGTGTATATTAAAAGTAAATTTAAATGATTGTATGTGAGAGAAAAAAATTAAAAGATAATAACACATTTAGCCTTAGTCTACCTTTATTTTTATTTTTTTATAACAATATCTTTTATATCTAAAAATAAAGATATTGTTTGTCTAGTATTAAAATTAAACATTATCATCTACCATATCGAGGACAATGTTTTAGTATCTCAAAACAGTATCATATGCAACATTTTGTCCTACTGAGACACTTATCAGGTAAGAGTTGTAAATATCATTTCTAATTAATTCATTGTTATCTCTTTATCTGGATAAGATTTTGGTTCTCGTCATGTTTATTTCTTTAAGATTAGTGAATTTTGTCTAGGAAATGTAATTATGAATTTCCTAAACAAAAAGTCCATTTCTCATTTTTATTGTTTATAAAAAGATAAAATGTAGATTTTGTGTAATTACCTTATATGTATTATTGATTATATTGATATTGTAATAAATTGTAATCTTTAAAAATTCAAGAGATTTTAAGAATAAAACTCAAATAGTAAATACATTTTTAATATAAAAATTTTTAACTTTAAGTAAATACATTTTTCATCTTGAAAATCTAATTTAATTTGATACGTGAATAAGAGAATGTTTTTGATTGGTCACGGGTATCCTATACCACCATTTAATAATGTAAATCTTATTAGTAGATCAAGCATTTAAGGATAAAATTAAACATTTGAAACCAACAAAAAAACAACAAATTAAAATATTTTTAAAAAAACTAAAATTATTTAAGCCAACAAAAGAAACTTTAAAAACGACTCAAAATAGTGGAATTAGGGCTAAAATTACATGACGACTTTGCAAACTTTTAATCAATTTTATTGGTGCCTTACAGGGAAAAAAATTCCTAGATCCACCACTGAAGTTACCCTCACCTTATCACCTAAATATATGGCTTGGAAATCCTATGGGACAACGATTCATTGGTAAAATCTTTATTTTTCTTTTTCTTTTTTGAAAAGCGGCACTTCATTAACAAATCAAAACCATACAGTAACCCACAAGGAACAAAAACGTATTTTATATCTTGTTTACTTTTTTTTTTCTAATTGATTTGATTTAACTTGTCACACACATACATATACAAATTGTGTGCATATACAATCTATAAATCAACTCATGAATTTTTTACTTAACGGTTAAATTCAGTAAATTTAGAAAGTAAATTTCATTAACACATCTTCTTATTTTCCGTGTTGTTTGAAAGACGCTAACCAACAATGTTAACAAAGATTTATTGATATTCACCAAAAACTGAGTGCTTCAAAGATTTATAAGTGGATGATTTTTTTACACAACAAACTCAAGTGGCATATTATTACACTACAAATGAGCTACAAATAAATATTAAAGGAAAATATGTGGAGAAGGGATCCAATCAGTCTTATGTGTAGCTTCGTGCCTACCGTCATTGGACATTCAACGCCATTAAATGGGTAAAATAACATACAAGATGTTTAAAACGAATTTATTTTTGTTCATTGAAGCTCACTAACAAATATTATTTGTCTCTCACCATCTGAATTACAATTGAGGTTATGAGTAATGAAAGGATTTTGAACTATGGTGGAGTGAGCTTGTTAGATATAAAGACAATTTGACAAATTGAGAAGGCTGAAGACATGGATGAAAGTGATACAAATTTTTCTTCAATTAAATGACAATTATAACAATAACAAGAACATAAAAAGAGAAGGAATATAAAGATGAAATCCAAACATTATATGCATCAATGGAATTTAACATCCATGATTTTGGGTGCTAGGGAAACAAGATTGTTGATGATTCACAAAGGCAATATACAAGGAAGACAAGAAGCTAGCAATTGCAAAGAAAGTGAAAAAAAAAGTTAACGAATTACAATGCAAATAACGAAGAGATGTTAGAGTCGTCATATAAATACAATGGATAAAATGTTGGAATCTGTTTGACAATATGGTTTAGATAACAATGGACCCGTGGAAAATAGACTTCAAGATGGAGGAGCCTTATATAGGATATGAAACGGTTAGAACTTGGACTGAGAAAATGTAAATCCAAAGGATATCTTTAATACTCTATAGACCTAAGACCGAAAATTCCCTGTCACTTTATATATTTTTGTTGACAACAAAAGTAAATAACATTTATTTATTTCTCAAAAAAAAAAAATATAACCTCATGTTAACACTAAAGTAAACCAAAAATGCCAAATATATCAATGTTAATTAATATTATTTTTATATTGATCTAAGGGGTTCAGCAAAATAAGCTTAGCTTAACTAATATAGATGTATATGTTAGCTTTATTGAAATACTAGTTGGAGTAAACAATTTAGGAGTTCATTTTGTAGCTTTTTTCAATTATACTTTATTAATATTAATTATATACTTCATATGATACATTTTTTGATCATTTTACATACTCATAAGTAGTTTTTGCGAAACATAATTTATTATCAATTTGCTCTAGCTTAGTTAGCTACATAGTAGCTTATTAGTCAACAACTAACTTATCACTAGTTTGTCAAACTCAATTAAAATATAAACATTATTTAAACTAGACTTACAAATCATTCTACTCGATTCGATCCCATTCATTGAGGAATAAAACCCATACGATCGTGTTGTTAGTCATAAACGTCGATCAGATGTGTTGGGTCTAGTCCCGCGTAAGCTTGCCAAACAAAAATATTACGGACATGGAGCTGATACCCAAGAGCATACGGCGTGTGTATTCCCCAATCATCAAATCGTTGGTTGGCAATATCGCAATCGCCATGCCAACGATTATTTCTTTTGACCAAACCTTGAAATAATATCATGTAACAGTAAAGTCACCGTTTGTTTGGGTCGACGGTTAAAATAAAAGAAATAAAATTGATAGAAATAATGGGAGTTTGAAACGGAAGAGGGGTGGTGGTCGGAGAGTGTGGTCATAAAAATCAAATCTAATTTCATCATCCATCGCCAACCTTTTTCATTTCTTTCTTTCTTTCTTTTTCACAGTCCATGCCGTCAACTTCTTTTCCGACCACCACCACCACCGCCGCCGCCGCCGTCTAACCGATTTTTCCGATGGGAGGCGCTACCAAGACCTACTCAACTAATCCACAAGATTACAACCTTCTAGAAGAAGTAGGTTACGGCGCCAGCGCCACCGTCTACAGAGCGATCTATCTTCCGTCCAATGACGTCGTCGCCGTTAAGTGCTTGGATCTCGATCGATGCAACAGCAATCTGGTAATTCCGTTGCTTGATAGCTTCTAATTGCTCTATTGTTTCGTTTGATTTTAGTGGTTAATTAATTTAGCTGAATAGATGTTAAGCTGAAAAATAGGGCATTTTTTGTTGTTGATTTTTTGATTTTGATTGAATTGGAATTGGACTTGCTTTTGATTCTGTTTTTTTTGCTTTTGATTGTGTTTTATTGTTGTGATCGAATGCACAAATGGATGTTTCATATTTGACTTGAATTCTTACGAATTTGACATCATCATATGTTGAATGTAAATCATGTTGTAAAGTGTTAGAACTAACGTCGATCTCGAGAGATTGAAGTTGAGACTCGGCCGGTTTGACATCAGAAGTCAAAGTGCATCCTTTTGTTTTGGAAGGGAGGGGGTTTTGGTTTTGGATAGAATTGAAGTGATTGGATTTGGTGTGGTGAGAGTGGAGATTGAAAAGGAAGTGAAACTTTGCGAAATTGTGTTTTTAATCTGTCTATTTTTGGCTGTGGAAGTTTTAAAGAACTGGACTTTGAGTTTACTTGAGTGCAAAAGCATTAACTGCATAGAAATTAGGGCTAACAGGACAGGGGTTGTAGGCAATTCGTTCTATAATGCATCGGTGGTTTTAACTTTGAAAATGAACTTGCCGACTAATTTGTTCTGTTGAATGTGGGTTTGGCTATCTACTGGAGTTGCCCTTGGTTTAGAAAGTTTGATTACATCTACAGTTGTTGGTCGAGCGCAGTTTGGCTTGCTATTTGCTAACACAACTTGATCCAAATTCAGTATGTTGCCAAGATTTTAGTGGGTGTTTAGATATAGTGGTGAGTAAGCGATGTGCAATCAGCAGAGAAATGCACATGTTTTTTGTTTTGGTGCTCGTGTAATCCCTTTCGATCATCTTAGAGAATAGATCATGTGCTGTGATTACTTGCTATCACCTAACAAGAATACCATTCACTTATGTACCTTTAGTGGCTAAAATAAATGGCTTACTAGTCCATTTTTTAATCATTTATCAGCTATAATTGGTTGTCATAACAAAAACGTAGGATTCTAAAATTTGGTCATGAGAAGTACCGATGTTCTGTTATTGGCATGTTACAGATTTTATTTATTTGTTATGATATCATGTAGAGTTAACTTTTTTTTTTTTTTGATAAGGTTCACCTGGTTTGCCCAGACTACATCCTTGGTAATTTTTAGCGAGAGCTAAGCATGTGTGGAAGTTAACTTCCACAAGTCATCTTTTAGTTAGTAGATACACATTAATATCATCTATTTGTTGGAAAAAAAACAATGTCGGTAAAGCAAAACGCCCAAAAGTACTTCATGAATTAAATGCGGAGCTGTTAGACGTACCTAGTCATATGTCGGAAGATGATTAATGCTAATTTCATCAAATGAAGTAATGTAGTTATGATCAGATTCTCTTTAAATCTTTTTCATGTCATGCTGGCATTAAATGTTAATTACATATATCGTATGGTTTGCCAAACAGTTTTCGCCTCTCTAAATGCTTTACGAACTTGAGATAAACACCCTCTTTTCCTTTCCCAAACGACTTAATTAAAGCACTTGTTTTTATTTTCTCCACAATCACATGCATTAGGCTTAGGCAATCCCAAGTGGTTCTGCCTACTAAAGCACTGAATGAATATTAATTGCACAGCTTTGGCGGAATGTGTAAATACTGAAGAAAAGGAGGATAAAAAGTAAGGAGTGTACTCGTTTCCAAAAAAGGATTTAGCCGTGCTACTACTAATTCTTACCATTCAGCACATTCGAATACGTAAATGCTGGCATTTCTCCCTTTTTTCTCTTATTTATTACAGACGCACAATTTCACAAGCTAACAGGAACGTTATATATGATTACAATTGTCACAATGTGATAGATTTATAGCAATTTCAAATATATTGGATTTTCTAGACAAGGCTTCTGGCATTCTTTCTTAATATAGGTTATGGAAGTTCACTTGGGACTTGAGGCCCTAATATGATTGGTTTAATTTGGTCATAAATAACTTATCTAAGGACTGGTTGCAGGATGATATTCGAAGGGAGGCCCAAACTATGAGTTTGATAGATCACCCTAATGTCATAAGGGCATTTTGTTCATTTGTTGTCAACCAAAACCTTTGGGTGGTTATGCCATTCATGGCTGAAGGTTCTTGTCTACATCTCATGAAAACAGCATATCCAGATGGGTTTGAAGAGTCGGCTATCAGTTCTATTCTGAAAGAGACTCTTAAGGCATTGGAGTACTTGCATCGACAAGGACACATCCACCGTGATGTTAAGGTCAGTAGATTATTGTTTTATAAGTTGTGAAATGACCGATCCTTTATTATGCCACTTTGGGATATGTTTATTTATCCTTTTTCAGTTCTTGTACCATTTTGGGACATTTAGGTGGATTTAGTGTTCTGTTCTTTCCCTCAACGTTATTATGTTTCAGGCTGGAAATATACTTCTTGACACTAATGGAGTGATAAAGCTTGGGGACTTCGGTGTCTCAGCTTGTATGTTCGATAGAGGTGATAGACAGCGTTCCAGAAATACCTTTGTAGGAACTCCTTGCTGGTTAGTACATGGCCAAACAATCTTTTCTGGGCCAATCTCTTCATAATTTTTGGTTTGTTTTGGTCTTTCAGGTCACTTATGACTTTAATTTTATAAATGCTTACAGGATGGCACCAGAGGTGCTGCAGCCAGGAAGTGGATACGATTTCAAGTGAGTGTTTTCTTCTTCATTTGGAATTCATGTGATATTGTCAAAAAAGAATTCTCCCCTGCTTAGGAATGCCAATTTAAATAGTATATAAGAAGGTAGCTCATTAAGGAGCTTGTGACCTAGGCCACTAAGGGGTATGTCATCTGGCATGAATTGTGATAACTTTAGTGATATTCGGTTATTCACTCTGTGGGATATGTGACAATCTTGGCACCTAGTCTTGCACTCGTTTGCTTTTATCCTTGCCATTACACCATCCTGAAATACAAGTGATATTTGCAATTTTGCAATTTTACTTTCTTAAATTTTAAACTGGAGTTATCATCTCAAGTTGTTGAAACTAAATATTTAGCTAGAAGCTTAAAAACTTACTGAAGAGGTATAGAAGAAGATCGATTTAACGTTGTTCATTAGAAGGATAGGCAATCTTTTGGGGCAAAGTTTTCACTTGAACTCAACATTAACTACCTTAGTGCGGTAGTCGTAGTTCAAGGGTAATAGATACCAAACAATAACGAAGTCATGTTCAAACCATGAGGATCATTTTTTTCAGTGTCTACTACTCCCTCTGTCCTAAAATAGATGTCCACAATGAAAGGAGACAATTTTTTTGAAATGTGCAATTATTACACTTTCTAATTAATTAAAGGACAATTTTACCCTTAATAATAGAGAGAAAATTTCCCCATATCATATTAGAGGTAGAATCGGAAAGCAGGCAATTATTCTTGAAAGTGGACACTTGTTTTGGACAAACTAAAATAGAAATGTAGACACTTATTTTGTTTACGGTTAAATAATATATATTTTCGATACTTTGCACGGGGAATTGCATTATGGTAGTAAAACACCATAATCATGACTACGGCATTACTGATGTAACCAAGAAAACAACTCTATCTTAGTCCTCCACCCTAAGCTACCTTGTCTCTTATTTCGTTGATCATCTACAGGGCTGACATTTGGTCACTTGGAATTACTGCACTGGAGTTGGCTCATGGGCATGCTCCTTTCTCAAAGTACCCTCCGATGAAGGTTAGTATTTAGGAATGTAATGAATATATTCATGCAGGTGATGCTTTATCTCTAATGCCCTATACTGATTTAGATTTATTTCATTGTCTTTTTTACTTATCTTTTTTGTCACAGGTCCTCTTGATGACAATTCAAAATGCACCCCCTGGACTTGATTATGATCGGGATAAACGATTTTCCAAGGTATTGATTTCCCTTTATTTGTAGGATTGCAAGTCTTACATTGTTATATAAACACAAGAAATTGAGAAGACATTTGCTAATGTTATGGTATTTCTTACATCGATTACTAAGAAATTCCAGTTGTGAACAGTCTTTTAAAGAAGTGGTTGCAATGTGCTTGGTGAAAGATCAAACAAAAAGGCCAACTGCTGAGAAGCTGTTAAAACATTCTTTTTTTAAGCAAGCGAAACCACCAGAACTCTCTGTGAAGAAACTCTTTGCTGACTTGCCACCTCTGTGGAATCGCGTAAAAGCCCTCCAGGTATGACTTTCTAGTATGGTCTATAGACCTTTAATTCACTAGGACTTTTTAGCTTTTATATGAATTGAGAAATATATGCAGCTTAAAGATGCTGCCCAACTAGCTCTGAAGAAGATGCCCTCAGCCGAAGAAGAAGCCATATCACAGGTTAGAGGTTGCATAGCAACTTGGTTAAAGTTCATTTTTTGTTGATCAGAAATGCGCTTGTTGTTAATTACAAATGTAGTTTCATGTCTTTTTAATTCTTTTTTTTTTTCCCTTTATGATGGTTTCCAGAGTGAGTACCAGCGAGGTGTTAGTGCCTGGAACTTTGACATTGAAGATTTGAAATTCAAAGCATCCTTGGTATTCTTCCTATAAATCTTGTTTCTTTTTTCAACAGACATCCTCCTTTGGTAACTGTATAGCTGAATTGACTATAACTAAACTGTCCATTTTCACCGTAGGTGCACGATGATGAGAAATTCAAGATATCAGGGAAGAAGACGTAAATTCAACGTCTTTTGTCTATAATGTAAGGATGTTTTTAAATATAGATTATTATCCAACCTTTGGAATATTAAGCTAGATTTTGACCCCTGTATCTAAACTATGCCTACACACTCTCTTTCAAATTTTAGAATGTACAGCAAAATAATGTATCTTTTTCTCCTTCAGGATGTCTCCAATTCAAAGGCTACCGTTGGCAAACCTTATTCTGCAAGCGAGATTGTTTCTAGGTCAGTGGTCCAGAATAAATATTAGTTTGAAATTAATTCTATTTGGTTGAACTAGTCAAGCTTTAAAAAGCTAGTTAGTATCTATTGCGTTTTGCAGCATCATCCATCTTAAGAAATCCTTTAGGTTCAGCTTTTAAGTATTTATTTACGTGTATTTGTGTGTTTTCTTCTAGTGCGTTTCCAAATCTAATTGTGCCTATCAAATAATTCTTGCTTGTCATTTATTGACGCTAGATAAAAAGCTAGTTCCCGTGGCATGATCTGTATTTTTGTTTACCATCTGAATTAACATGCGTTTGGTGCAATAACCTTTGGCCTAATTGGAACTCACCAAGTCTCATAGATAGTGCATGGAAACTTATCAATGTTTTATGGGGAAATTATAAGAACACTTAAGAAAGTCTTTAGTTTAACTATGGATTGTCACTTTCAACTTTTGGGGCTAGTCACTCACAATGTGTGACTTTTTGGGACCACTCACACTAGCTTGATAGTGACATTTTGAGATTGACTGTATGACAATAGTCCACTGAGACAGTAATCAATTGACATACTTTGGATCATTTGATAATTAAATGCGAAAGGTCATTTTTTGGAAGTGTAATTTTATACCTGTACTGTCGATGTCATAACACGGAACTTTGATTTGACAATTTTGGATCTTCAAACTAAATTACGATATATCATGTGAACTACATATTAAACGTTTCATGGGAAGTATGAGGGTAAACATACCTAGTGTACTGCTGTTTCCTTTTATGCTTGATTTATCTATTAATGTTGTCACCCTTTTCCTGTAATTAATTTTTAAAGTTTAACCTAACCCTAAATTTTCAATGAGCTTTCTTCAGCGATGACGTAGGCCCATCTGAAAGCTCAAGCAATACAGGAGATACTCTGGAACGTAATTTACCAGAACCTGAAAATAAAGGGAACGTTGCTCTGGAAAAAAGCAGATCAAAGACGGAGCAGCTACCATCGACCTCGGATAAAGAAGCGGTACAGGCTAAAAATAGAATTCTACCAGGAAGAAGTCGCCAAACGCAGAGTGGACCTCTTGTGGCTGGTGTGGTCTTAAATCATTCAAAGTCCGAAAGATCTCGTAATTTAGAAAGGTTTCACCATTATCTTCTCTTTTACGTTGCTTATATACAGTGTTATAATCATTCCATTAAGTAGATGGTAGAAATCAGTCGGAACTAGGCTCCTGCTGTTTTGGTAATTTTCAGCATGGCACATTTCTTGATCACTTGGTGTGTTTTCATGGAAAATGCACTTACGTTACGCTTGCATATGCACTCCTCTGTGAAACTATTTGCTACATTGTAGAAATTTGGATACATGTACCTAGTTTTCAATTTTGTGAGAACTTGCTTCAAACATCATATACGAGATAAAACAGTACTTTCCAGTAATCTTTCTAACACTTCTCTTGGATAATTTTTGAGAATTTGGATCTCATATGTCAGCCACCTTCTAACTTTTACTTCTTAAGAAGTATGGCTTCTGTACTTGTTTGATTATTTACATAAACACGAATGAAACATACTCTAACTTTTTGATGAACCTCTGCATAACTTAATCCTAAAACTTGATATAATCTTTTTTCCATGACAATCTTTCAATTGACTAAATATATTTATTCTCGTTGCCCCACTTGTGGAATGTCATGTACAGCTAATCATTGCACCGACAGCACAATTAATTGGGAGAGAATCAATAGATACCTTTCCAATTCATGTCATGCTGGCATCTTTTATCAACTGCGCTTGTAAAAATTATTGTTCTGCACATTAAGAGTGAACCAGGTCTTTTTGCTACTATGTTTTTTCTCATCTCATGATATCCAGTTTCTTTTCAAGTTCTTCAAAACTTCCAACATTTTCTTTGACGAACTTTTTGCTTCTTCTATGACGTTCCATAACTTGTGTATGTATGTCCGGATCTATGTGTTGTGTGTGTATATTTAAGTTTGCGATATTTTCGTGGACATTTATCTAATTAGGTTGTTTATTTTCAGATCTGAGAATGAAAGCTCACATGCAGTTGATAAAATGCATCATCAAGTAAGAAGAGCTCCCAGCTTTAGTGGTCCTCTAAATCTTCCGAACCGAGCTTCGGGAAACAGTTTATCAGCTCCAATAAAACCATCAGGAGGTATTCATTCTACCTTTTCGTTGAATATAATTAAAAACTCTTGTTGGTAGGATCACGTTTAAGAGCATATATTTTGACTACACAGGATACCGAGACTCTTTGGAGGACAAGTCAAAAGCAAATTTGGTACAAATAAAAGGTCGTTTCTCTGTGACATCTGAAGACCTTGATCTAGTAAAGGTAGGTGCTTTATCTTGTTATTGGTCTACTAAGTTATGATTCTAATTCGAATATTATTTCAGGATATTCCATTATGTACAGCTCCTCGACGGTCTCCCCAGGTAAGAAGCCAAATATACATATATTCGCAAATGGTTAACTTTCTACAAGTTCTCATTTAGTTAATTGTCATGTAAATTAGGAGTCATTACTGAGGAAATCCGCAAGTGTGGGAGACTGGATATTTGATTCAAAACAGATGGTTTGTACTTTGTAGCCTACTTAAGTTATATTTTGTATAGCTTAATGCATGCATAGTTGCGATGCTGAATTGTTTCTTGGCTGAATGGCAGCCAACACCTAGGGATATGAATAGCAGTTCCGTACATAACAATTTACCTGCATCAGTGCTGATGCCGCACCTTCAGAACCTCTTTCAGCAGACATCAGTTCAACAGGTAAAGCACAGTTACTTCAAAAAAATGACAATTTTATGAAAATATTGATGTATTTACTAAATAAACCCCTTCTTTGCCAGGATCTTATCTTGAATCTGTTGAATAGCCTGCAACCAGCTGAGGTGGCAGCAGAGGGTGAGTTAAAATCTTATTCAGAGCTTAATATGCTTGTGAAGAAGTTTGGAGTAACTTTTGTTCTTTAATTTTATTTCAGCATCGCAAAATGGGAAATTGCCCCCGTTGCCGCGCAGCTCTGAGAATAATGGAGCTGTATGTACATTCATTACTTCAACCCTTTTCTGGTTTATGTATTACTACTTTGTGTTATTTTGTAATCATAGTAGCCATAGAACTGTCAATTAAGCATCTGTGATAAAAGTAGTTCATTTTTACGTTGTATGTAGTAAACGATTGCCGCTTTTTTCAGGTTGAAGTTTCTGATAGAGAGCGTTTGCTGCTTACCAAAGTTTCTGAGCTGCAATCCAGGTTACTGAATATAGATTAAGTTCAAGTAACAGCATATATGTTCTCACTTTTTGTTTTCTTTTGGGCAAATTTTGTTTTTGATGCTAATAGTTGATTCTCGGTTCTGCATTGGAAGTCTATCTGATTTATTTTTGTGTTTCATTTTCTTATGTAGGTTAACAATCTTGACCGAGGAATTGACCACCGAAAAGTTAAAATACGTACAGGTGAGTTGGCTGAATGGTTGTTACTTTAGTACACAAAATTTTGAAGTTTCATATATTCAATTAGTCATATTATGTATGAACATTAAATTGTATCGACTTCAATTAGATCATGGGTCATTGTAGATCAGTGTATATTTATATATAGTCTCCTTATTTTACAAACCGAGTAATTCGTGTAAACTATGCAAACTCATCTAGACCGTTGATTAGAAATATTAATGGACAAGATTAATTGCTTAAAATTAGGGATTTAGGTTCAAAATTAATCTCATCCAAAATTAAAATAAATTTATGGAAAACCAACTCATATAATTAAGCATCAATGAATTCTGATTGGTTGATACATGGTTTACAAAGTTTGCACAAAATATTGAGTTTGTAAAATAAGTCAACTCTTCATATATATATATATATAGATATATATATATATATATAGTGGGAAGTTATTTTGCAAACCATAAAAAACGTGCAAACCGTGCAAACTCATGGTTGCACACGTAAATCAATGAAAAATCTTTTATAGAGTCGTTTAATATGATGAAAATGTTTCATATACTAAATTTTGTGATGAAATTGTTTCATATGAAGGTGTTTATTTACGTAGAAATGAAAAAGTTTCATAGAAACGATAAAAAAGTTTCATATGAATAAAAAACACCAACATATGAAACAATTTCCTCAAAATTTGATGTTTATGAAACATTTTCATCATATTAAACAACTCCATGAATCAATTTCACTGATTTTACGTGTGCAACCATGAGTTTGCACGGTTTGCACGTTTTTTATGGTTTGCAAAATAACTTCCCTCTATAGATATATATATATATATATATATATATATATATAGAGAGAGGAAAGTTCAAATGCAAACCATTTTTTTGTTGTGAACGTGAGGACAACCGAGAGCGTGACACGTGGCGGCTTTGAGTGTGGTCCCCCCCATTTAATTCAATGCCCTCCCATGAATCGCGCCTAGTCATCCGCCGTGGACATGACATGGCGCCTAGTCATCCGCCACGTGTCGCGCTCTCGGCTGTCCTCACGTTCACAACTAAAAAGTGAACCACTTTTTCATTGTGAACCATGAGGACGAATCTCGGCCACTCATCTCGCGGTTATGGTGGACGTGATCACGGAGGATTGACGCGATTCATGGGAGGGTAGAGATTGTTAAAGAGGGGACCGGTCAAGGCCACCTTTGTTGACTGAGATGAGTGGCTGAGATTCGTCCTCATGTTCACAATGAAAAAGTGGTTCACATTTGAGCTTTCCTCTCTCTCTCTCTCTATGTGTGTATATATATATATATATATAGAGAGAGAGAGAGAGAGGGAGAGAGAGAGAGAGAGGTCAGGTTCAGGAAAAAAAAACCTCAAAAAAATGGAAAACGGAGGAACTCCCTGGTGGCCCTTCATGTGGACGGTATGCACTTGTGCCTACAAGTTAACATGCACATGTGCATAAAAACCAGAGAACTATTTAACTTACTTGTATGCATAACGGCATAAAAAATATTATAAAAAATGTGTAAAGATTATTTACAAAAGTTGACGTGTTGGTTTCAGTTACAAGAGCGAGTTGATGCTATCACCAGGCGGGAAGAGGGACAACAAGGTGAAGCTGATGCTTGATGGAAACACAAGTGATGTATGTATATTCTGGTAAAAAAACAAATTCACTCACTTTGTTCTCAAGTTCCCTTTTAAAGGGTGGGTCTAACTACAACTCATTTACATTTGAATTTTGAAGCAGTGGTGGTGGTGGTGGCGGTGGCAATCAAGAAAGTTAGGAGTCATGCTCTTGTTCCAATAAGTGTTTTGTTAAAGATTTGGTGATGCAAAGAAGCAAAAACGATTAGCGGGTAATGAGGAAAAAACCATTTCTTTGATTCATTTTTCGTACAAAGAGAAAGAGCGGCTGGGTTTGCAGTTACGTTAGCAGCGAGCGAGCGACCACAATTGCTTGATTCTTTGGGCTGAATCTCCATCCCATTCTCATTCCCATATGGCATTGGCATATATAATATATAATGTATGCAATTGTAATTGTGAAGTAACTTTACATGGTAATTTTTTTTGTTGTATCTCTTGAGAATTTTCTGTAACTGTTATAGCACAAATGTGAATATCACAATAATTGGATGTTTATTTTTGGATTTGTGAATGCATAATATATGTATGCAATAAATGTATAAAGGGATGTGAATTGTTAGTTACTACTTGCTATTACTAGTTTTAGTATGTGTTTTTCTGACTCCATTTCATTGAATTTCCCAAAAAACAATAAAAGATGGAATACTTTTATGTACTTCTTTTATACATTTATAACCATTTATTAATTGAGTCGGGTTCAAATAGCGATCAAATAAGAAAACATGATAACAACCAAATTACATGTGGTCTTGTGACCTTGGCTAGCTCACCCGGACATCCTTTGCATTGTGTATTCTGTGATTACATTTGATTTTAACAGAAAAATATGTAGTTTAACTGTTACTATATTTTCTTATGTTGATCATGTTCTCATTTCAATTATATATCACGTTCAAGGAAAACCTCAGAAAAAAAAACTGAGAAACACTTTAGTAGTTCTTCATTTGGACCGTATGCACTTGTGTATAGAGGTAATTCGTAATATACACAAGTACATAACTACATATGCATGCATGCGTAAGGCTTTTTGTAGCATAAACCTTCTGAACCCTCAACCTTTCATGCTATATTAACTTTTCTCTTCTACTTTTGAACCCTCAAGTGGAGTAGCACCAACATTTCATACCTCCACAGACTTTATTATTTATTTATTAATTATTTTAAGAGAGAGAAAGAGGAAGAGAGAGGGAGAATGCTACGGTTTGGAAACCCGCCATCATACCCGCTTGATGGTACCCCCTAGGAGCGTACCATCAAGCAGACGAACCCGCTGAAATTTTGGTCTACTCGTCCCCCTTACCCGTTTGTGATACAGAAGGCCTAAAAACCAAAAGCAACTTAATTTACTTTATCTTTAGATACATACGGTTTAGGCTATCGATAGTGCAGCCCACTCAACCCACAAGCCCACTCTGCCATATTAGTGTCACATCAGCTTTACTTATAAACCCACACTAAGTTTATTCGTCAAGTACCACAATCCACAAACTGAATACCCAATATATATATATATATATATATATATATATATAGGGGTGGGTTCAAATGTGAACCACTTTTTGGTTATCAACGTGAGGACAACCGAGAGCGCGACACGTGGCGGATGACTAGGCGCCACGTCAAGTCCACGGCGGATGACTAGGCGCGATTCATGGGAGGGCATTGAATTAAAGAGGGGGACCACACTCAAAGCCGCCACATGTCGAGCTCTCAGTTGTCCTCACGTTTACAACCAAAAATTGGTTTACATTTGTACTAATAGGGAGGTTCAAACAAGAAACATATCAATTTAAGAGAACGTGAGAAACAATCTCAATTACTCATCCGGTCAATAAAGACGACTTTAATCGGTCCGGAAGGTTTTCCTTCAACCACTATGTATTTATTAGGTAGGAATATTTTAAATAAGATCTTGTACCTTTCGAAGATTTACAATGAAAATGGAATATATACATATGAGAAAGGTTCAAACAAGAACCAAACAAATTTGCAAGAATGGAGGAACCAAGAAAATCACATGTGATTTCCTACTAAAGCTCGCCCACTCGCACGACCCACTCGCCTTGTCGGGAGCGTGTACTACACTCGCCAAAGGGGAATCACATGTGATTTAGTACAAAATCACATGTGATTTCCTTGGTTCCTTCATTCTTGCAAACGTGTGTTATTGTATGATCCTCCCTCGTATACATATACACTTTATATATATAGGTGCCATGCCAATGCCATGTAGGAGCACGTGAGTTCACGTGCAATCGTCGCTCGACACGGCACTCTTCCCCAAATGGACGACCAAACTTGAAAACCATCTTCACCACCAACTTCACAACCACCGCCCTCCGCCCCCAAAATTCTCCACTCGCCGGAGTTTTCTTCAACCACCACCACCGCCGATGAACTCCCTCTCTCTTACTCCTTTCTCCTCCGCCACCTGCACCACCACTCCCACCCTCCCAAAACTCAAACCTCTATTCACACTTCATCATCATCATCATCCTCATCACTCCTACACAAACTTCAATCAGGTCTCCATCTCTCTCTCTCTCTAAGTTTATCTTATAATTGCTATTAATGCTTGATTTCAATTCTAAAACCCTAGCTCTCTGTATATCTATCTGTGTGTATTGATTATGTGTATTGAATTGTTATGTTTAATTTTGACAGAAGCAGAGAATAACCAGAAAGGGAAGGTGCAGGGCGGCGTTAGCGCACGAGGCGCCGTTCGTCGTGGCTATCGGCGCGTGTGTTCTTAACTCGTTGGCCTTTCCGCTCCCCGTCGGTCCGCACGACGAAGAAGATGGCGATTCGGTGATCGATTCGGCCGATGCTAGGTTCGCTGTCATGGGGATCATAAGCTTCATCCCTTACTTCAACTGGATGGTGAAACTTCTTTACATTTACTCTGATTAATTAGTAGTTGATATATTGTGTAATTGATCATTTATTGCACTCTGTGGAAAGTGTTTAATTATGAATGATTGTTTTTTGAGGATTAATTTGTTTGGATTTGTTGTTGTTGTGTGTAGAGTTGGGTGTTTGCTTGGATGGATACCGGTGATAAGCGTTATGCTTTATATGCAATCGTTTACTTGGCTCCATACTTGAGGTTTTTAAACTTTTCGTCTACTTTTTGATTTTGCTGAATGGCTGATTGAATTGCTTGTTTGGTTTGGTGCCGAATGGTTTGGTGCTGGATGATTAAGTGGTCAGAATGATTAAGAGCCTATTATGATATAGTGCAAATTGAAATATGGTGGTTTGGTAATTGTTTTGAATGAAATCAGGGCCCTGAATGGTTAAGAGACGTCCATGATGCAAAATCATTCAGAAGGTTATGGAACCATCAAGAGGTGGTCCATTTTTTTGCCAAACAAAGTTTACCTCTTAACGATTCAGAGGTTGCCTCTTAATGGAACTGTTAAGAGGTAAACAACTCATTTGGAGGTGTTATTGGCTTATTGCTCTCTGTTAGTAACTGAAGTTTGTAGTTGAGTATGCTGTCTTTTTGTAACCATTCTATGCAATCAATCAAATGCCATATACACTCGAATCGGACAAACTTTTGTGGAAGATTTGATGGTTGTTATTGGTGATTTGGTATAGGTTTGGGATTCTCAAGAAATTGTAATCTTACATTTTGTTCCTTTCTTCATAATGAATGTTACTATTCTTGTGTTCACTACCAATGGTAGAATCAAGGGTATTCTTGACTCTTTAATAAGCAAATTGTCTTTTGGCATATGGGTTATGCTAGACATAGAGTATTAGTGTATCTTATTTCTTAAGCCTGCTTAAAATTGATCCACCCTTTGTTCAAGATATAATCATAAGTATCGCGGATCGTTGAAACTAGCATGCTGATTTTATGCCTAGCAATAGTGCATGATTTTAAAAGGGTGATACCTTAGCTGAGCCATGTGCACTGGTATAGGATATATACTATATGGTATATGTTCATCATTTGCTGATCAAGTGAAAGCTTTAGGAATAGTGATGATGATTTTGTGGAAGCTTCTGTTTCCTCTCCTCAGAAAGATGAACATCTATAACAGTTTAAATGATTGAAGGTTTTATAGTGTAATTTCTTTTATAGAAGAAAAAGGATATAGGGCTCCCTCCCATATGTTGAAAGTTGAAACAATCATTAATGCTTGGGGACCACTGATTTCTGCATCATTACTCTTCTTCTCTTGTCTCAACTTAGACATTTATTATCATTTGAGAAAAGCTCAAATGAAGTCTCATTTATAATGCTTTACATGGTTTTAGTAGAGCATTTTCAAGGACCATCATGGTTCTCATTGTTACTGCTTGTGATTGCAGAACGAACTTATCAATTTCACCTGACGAAAGCTGGTTGCCGATTGCTAGCATTCTTCTGTGCATTATTCACATTCAGGTAAACGCTCTTCCAGCTTATAGTAATTATAACTACATCTTGTTATGAGTAAATTTCATCTTCATTCATATAGACCTTCCGTTAATTATATGATTGGCAGTTAGAAGCAAGCATCAAGAACGGTGACCTCCAATTATTTAATGGAGCTTTAAGGAACACATCTTCGAAGAAAGATGATAAAATCTCAGAACAGGTAACATGATCTTATAAAAAGAGATAGAATTTGTATTTTACTTTCATAATCTTGGTGATGGAGTGTAAATTTTTTGGTTTATTAGGGAACAAGAAAAGATGAACAAAGCTTACCTTCTCCACATTTAAGAAATAACATTAGGAATTGGGGAATTCCTAAAAAGCCTGCTCAACAAGCTGACCATCATTTGAATGAAGAAGAGGAGGAAGAGAAAAAGCATTAGGTGCTAAGGCTCTGTTGTTTGTTTCTTGGTCTTTTTATTGAGGTTGAGGCAATGGAAGCATGCCAATATGGTTGTCTCATATATTGAGAAAATAGTTGTGATTTGAATTTGTATTTTGGTTACCACATCATTTGAATTGGACATAGAAAGAAAGTAGTGTTGTTTTTGAACATGGAGTTTACGAATTCGGTCCACTTAGCTTGTAGGCATCTTGACTAATGAGTTGTTTGGTTGGTTTTTCATCGGGTCTTGTATAGGTAAATTGTCTGTTTAGATTAATCTGTCTGAATAGGTTGAGAATATTTTTGATAGGGGGCGCGTTTTAAGTTTGAAGTGAGGTTTTAGAAAAAAACTTGGCTTTCTGCATAAAGCTCTTTGTTAGAAGCTTACTGAATGAACACTTTTCTACATCATTAAGCCTATATCAAACAATCATATATTCGAATAAGTTGCGAGTCATATTAAGCTTATTAAAATGCTAACAAACGGCTCATAATTCTACTAGAACTATGCATGTCACCTATCATAGCACCTCTTAGTACTGGTCTTGTGCATTCTAGACGAAAGGAGTCTATTGAGCTGATAAGCACTTACTAATGCATGTCACAATTCGCACCTACCTAAATACATAATATCTTCGATCATCAAAGTGAACTGTAACCACTGACCTGGTAAGATTCTCGATTCTTATATACTCACCAACTAAGCACTTATCCAGTGATCATTTAGCAAAAGGTTGCTATGATTGGGAAGTCGAAACTGTACATTCATGGATCCACGACAACAAATTATCTTAATCAGTAACACCATTGTTTCACAAATAATTCAAGTATTATTATTACCACAAAAACAAGATGATTTAAGTTAATATATAGACTTTTAAATTCATTTAAACAATAACAAAAAACTTGAAAAAAGGGAAGTCAATTTTATCTACTAACAATATAGAATAAATAACACTTTAATGCTTTATTTCACTAATTAAGGCTGATAAGCTAGTTGTTATTGATAAGCTAACTGGTAGCTGATAAGCTAGTTGTTATTGATAAGCTAACTGGTAGCTGATAAGCTAGCTTATGAACAAATTATGTTTGGCAAAAACTAGCTTATGAATATGTAAAATGACCAAAAAGGGTATATTTGAACTTAATAATTAATATTAATAAGGGTATAATTGGAAAAAACTACAAAAAAACTCACAAAAAACTATTCAAAGTAGCGTTTCAAAAAACCAGCGTAGGGGTAATTTTGTCATTTTAACAGTTTAGTCCCATCTTGTTCTAGTTGGACCAAACATATCTGTCCCATCCAGTCCTGTCTCGTATTGTCCCGTCGCGTCCTGTCCTGTCCCATCCGGTCTGTGTACCAAACGCTACCGAAAAGAACTAAAACGAAATAACGGTAGCCTTTTGATCCAAGCAAAACCTTCAAAAAATCAGTTACCCTGGAGGAATACTTTCTTTCTTTCACAACTGTATTTCTGAAACCCTAACAATGGAGGACAGAAGAGACCCCAAAATGAAGCTATTGAAGAACGTCATCTGGTACGCTGCCAGCGCCACCGTCAGCTACTGGCTGCTGCTTGCAAGCCTCCGTAAGCTGGACTCCAATCGCCAAGAAACCAGAAAATCAATCGAGCAACGAAAAAAGCTTTTCAAACGATTAGGTCGTCCTCAATTCGATACCACTCCTTTCGAGGCAAGTTAATCTACTATATATATATATATGTATATCTGGATGTATCAAAATGCTAGATAATTTGGATTGATTTGAATTTTGAAATGTAGGAGTTGTAGAAACCCTAATTTTGAGTAGTTTGTGTAACAACAGGATATCATAGCGTGTGATATTGTGAATCCGGACCACATAGATGTGGAGTTTGAGTCGATTGGAGGATTGGAGAGTGTTAAGCAGTCGTTGTATGAACTGGTGATACTTCCGTTGCGTAGGCCGGAGCTGTTTGCTCACGGACGGCTTCTCGGTCCGCAAAAGGGGGTGTTACTGTACGGACCGCCGGGGACGGGGAAGACGATGCTGGCTAAGGCGATCGCGAAGGAATCCGGAGCGGTTTTTATTAATGTTAGGGTTTCGAATCTAATGAGCAAGTGGTTTGGTGATTCTCAGAAACTTGGTAAGATTATGTTGACATCTGTTTCTCACTAGTAAAGATGAGTAAAATTCCTTTGTTGATTGCTTTTATTGACACTAGATTTGTCTATCAGTTTCAGCTGTTTTCAGCCTGGCTTATAAGCTTCAGCCTGCAATTATTTTCATTGATGAGGTTGATGGTTTCCTTGGACAGCGTCGATCAACAGACAGTGAAGTTATAACCAATATGAAAACCGAGTTCATGACCTTGTGGGATGGGTTCAATACTGATCGTGAGTATTCTCAAATTCATTGTTGATTGTATGAAAAACATAAACCTTAGCATAGCAAAGATTACATTCATATTTACAAATCTTCTGCCTGTTTGAAGAGACCCCTATCCACATTACAAAGTTATCGATAAATGGAACTTCTATCTTGCATGGTGATAAACGTACTAAAGTTAAGGCTAGTCGCACCGGTAGGTTGGCTTCACAGCGGGTTGGAGAGAAGGAACCCGGCGGGTTCATTAGCTTGGGTGCGCCACTCCTTGAAGCCGGCGGGTTGGAGTCCAAGCGGGTTGGGAGAGCCGTTGTCAAACGGCTCTCTCAACGGTAAAATCAAATATTTTTTTTTTTTTACTTTTTTTTTTTTCAATTTTTACTCCTATAAATACTCATTTAACCCAACTTCATTTTTCACACAAACAACCTTCAATTCTTCAACTCTTTTTTCACACAAACAACCTCCAATTCTTCAAACCTCCCACTCTTCAAACGATGAATCCAAACGATCGAAACCTCGGATCTTCATCACGGCGCGCGAAATGTAAACGTCGGGCGGAACCCGAGACCCCTTCGAAGCCCTCTTTCAAAGTCGACGTTACGCACACCGGGTTCCCTCCACAATATCCACCCGATTACGATGTCGAATTTTCGCCCAAAGGTTTTTCTATCACAATTAGTCATCCTCAAGCTCCTCAACCCGGGAGCTCTTCACTACCCAATCAACCCGGGAGCTCTTCACAAGCTCCTCCACCCGATTATCAATCGCTTCCTTCGTGGACTAATCCATTTTTTCCTCCTCCTTATCAACCACAATTTGTACCCGGTTACCAACCCAATTACCAACCCGTAAAAGAGGAAGACACTTCCGATGAGGAAGAACCTTCACCAACGACCCAAGAAGAGGAAGACATTAAGTTTTACACCACCCCGCACTACCATCTCCGGGGTAAAAAGCTCTTCGATACTTTGAAACGAAAAGAGGAGATCAAAGCCAAATATGGCTTGTAATTTTTAGTTTATTTAATGTTTTAGTTTATTCTATTTAATTATGTAATGTTTAATTTTAATTTTTAGTTAATTTAATTATGTAATTTTAATTTTTAGTTAATTAATTATTAATCTTATTATTAATTAATTAATTACATGTTTTATTTAATTAATGTTATTTAATTAAATGAAATAAATAAAATAAATTGAAAAGTGAGAGGGTTGGGAGGGTTGGGTGTGTGTTGTAGAGGGTTATGGGAGGGTAAAGAGAGGGTTGACCAAAAGCTGATGTGGAAGCTGATGTGGCAGTCAAAAAGTGAGTGGGTTGAGAGGGTTGGAGAGTATGGGTGTGTGTAGCCTAATAGTTGATCATTTGGTCATTTGTCTCATGCACCATGAACATACTTTCATAATGTGTATTGTCGTTAAGTTGAGTTGGAGTTTTTTTTTTCCCACAGAGAATGCTCGAGTAATGGTACTTGCGGCAACCAATCGGCCATCAGAACTTGATGAGGCAATACTTAGACGACTTCCCATGACTTTTGAAATTGGGAAACCTGGACAGAGTGATCGAGCAAAGATACTGAAAGTGATTTTAAAGGGAGAGCGAATAGATGAAAATATCGACTTTGATTACATAGCTAGTTTATGTGGGGGTTTCACTGGTTCAGACCTTGTTGAGCTATGTAAGCAAGCCGCCTATTCTCCTCTCACGGAATTCTTGCAAGATGAGAAGGATGGGAAACAAGTTTCAGTGAGTACATCATGCTCTTCCTCAAACACTATAAAAATGTCCATCTTTTACTTTACCAATATGCCCTTCTTGTGGGTGATCTTTGCAATCTGATTCTTTTTCTTCCCTTTGGTGTAGGCACCAAGGCCTTTGTCCCAGATGGACCTAGAAAAAGCTGTTGCTACATCAAGAAAGGCTAAAATTCCGACATATGAAGCTGGTTCGTCAAAATTATGGGCACCGTGCATTGAGCCTGATGATAATCAGGTAGAGTTGCTTCTTTTTATGGCTGCAATTATTTCCGGAAGCTGATGACGGAAGGCTGATGTGTGTTCTACTCTAATTTTTTTTTCTCAGGATTTTTGAAGCTAATCAGGGAGACGGCGAGCATCTTGGTGTGAACTTCTGATTCTGGATACTGAACCTTGTAGTCGTATGTTCATTTCCACAGCTTATATGTTCAGCTACTTGATGATTCTTTTAACACAATTGTTGTACAGATATCTTTAGCGCAGAAAGTTGCTAGTGAAATACAAACCGTATACATTGTTTCTTATAGTAGTCTCCATCCATCTAAGAAGACAACTTCATTGCATTTTAAAAATTTATTGTCAAACTTTTAATGCGATATTAGGAACGGGACATGACCAGCAAAATAAGTGTAACAAAAGTCAGAGAGATGGGACAAGATCGGTAAATTACTAAACTACCCATGTCAAACTAAAACCACAAAACTTTATACAGTTCTTTGATACCCTTATGTATCTTTCCATTGTTTTTGCATGGTACAATGTTGTATCCAAAATCTTGGGGACTTGGTGGGAATGAATGTATGAATTTGATCTACTAAAGAAGTGTAGATTATGGTATAAATAGATTGTTGGTTACATTTTAGTCCTTGAAACTGATCTTTCAACTGGAAATGGACTTAATATCCCCATCTTATAGCAAATATCCAGACCAGCAGCTGCAACAAGGAATATCACAACATTTTCCGACACACAAACTGCACCACCAAAAGCCTGTGACAAAAAGCTTCCAGCTTCGTGTTCCAAATCCGGCCGTCCATCCAGTGTAGCAACTCCTGAATCACAAGATTTCAAAAAATTAAGCTTTCTTTCGGTGATTTGTATAACAAACAAGATGGTTTTGTTCAAATACCTTTGACAATGCCAAAAGCTGCAGAAGTTCCAGTCTTGAGATGAAAGTCATCCAAGTCTCTTCGGACGACATAGCGGAAGGTGGCACCGTACAACGCACACGCGATCATGGTGGATGCGGTCGAAACGGTTAGCTCAAAGGCGTTGGTTTTGTGAATTAACGAAATGGGTAAGCTTGCCAAGGTGCCAACAATGGCGGCAATGAGTGCAGCTTTTACTGATTCCAACTTCTCTTTGCTTTTGTTCATGGCTTTTCTTTCTGTCACCATGGCACCATTCTCAGCTTCCGATAATTCTGCAATCTTCAATGGAAACCCACATTTCCGTTACCATGAAACTAACTCATAATTGTATCGTAAAAAGAAGAAGAAACAGACCTCGGAGACTTTGGTTTCGAGGCATTGATATACTCCATCATCTTGTTGGCTTCGGTTTCTTGATTTTCGATCTCGGATTCAACCCTTTGTGTGTTTTTTTCCAAACCATTCCAGTTTTCGTCTGTTGATCCTGATAACATCAAATTGCTTAATCCAGCACTGTTATTAATGAGGTTTTTCGAGCTTTCGGTATCTCCAATGGCATTCATGCTGCATTTGATGAGCAAAGGATGAGACCATGAGGATGGTGGTGGTGGTGAAAGCAGTCTTAATCTGGAGTGAAATGAAATATTTGCAGCAGAAATGAGAATGAGAGAGTGTGTGGCTGCCATGCTTTCTGGATAGCTGCCCTCTGTTTTGTGGGGTATGCAGTGTTTATGGTTCTTTTGAGCTGAAGAAGCTGCATTATTATTTTTTCTTAAAATTCATTTGTGTGGGTCCATAGTTGTCTATTTTTTCTAGTATTTTAGGGGGGTTTTAGTTTTCCTTCCTAAAAGCCATTTATTAGGGAAAAAAATATATTAGTTGGTCATTCTTTTTTGTTTTTGTCTATTGCTAACTTTGTTAATCTTTAAATTCAATCAATAGTCATGTGCTCTCCCCCAAAAGGTCCTATTTTGGATTATGGATAATTTATACGCTTTTGGCATGTAGCTCAGTTGGTAAAAAGATGGGTGTAATTTGTCTAGATATATAATAGGTCCTGAGATCAAACCCAGATCTCTCCACTAGCCTCAGGTGTGCTGAGTGAGCTTAAAAATGCCCCCTTAACATTGGTGTCCTTGAAGGCAGGTTTCATATGGGACTGGTCAGGATTGCCGGTAATTAATTATTTTTTGCCCAAATATGGTTAACCACTTAGTTGGGTTTCGAAGGAGGAAAGCATGTAAGATGACTTGTTACTCGTTAGCACTTAGCACCATCACTACACCACCCCATTCTTGTAGCAACAAGGGGAGGGGGAACACAGGTGGTTGATAGTGATAGGTGGGCGAGGATGGGATGTGGTTGCTTGCAGTCGTTCCACTATCTCTCTTGAAATTTCGTAGCAAGTATTTCAAATATAAATCAAAGAAAAACCTAAGAAACCTCACAAATCATGGTGGATCTCAAATAGAAATCAAAGAAAACCCCTCAAATAATAGAAAAAAAGATACAAATTTCATGAAGGAGGGTGGTGTTTCCCGTGGTACCACCACCTCAGCTATGCCGCACCCACACCCACACCCACACCCATTGCTCTAAATTTCAGTTTTAGGTATAAAATAAAAAGGCAAAACTATGACGATGAAAAGGCTGAGAAGAAATACGAATCATCGATCATTTTAATCTCAAACACAACCTATGAATTGCATTTGATAGGGAAAATGGGAAATGATATGACGACTCTCATGTCGACGCATCTCATCCTAACATGAATCCTAAGACGAAGATTTTCCATGGTAATTCAAATTCTTACCGAAACCCAACCCGCATAACTATAAATCTCAAAGAAAGCATAAGGGTGAAACCGTAATCTCAAACACAATATAGGGATGAAACTATCATACCAACAAAATAAGTAGGAAAAAAGGTAAAGAGGCCGATTGGAAAGAAATTGAAGAGAAACGAAAAGAAGCCCATAAAAGCGGCTTTTGCCTCTTTGAAAAAAACCAAAGGCATGTTTGCAAGATTACTACTTCCTCCCTCCTCTAGACTTTTCATTTCTCATAAAACCTTCACTTTTCCACTAATGGCCGCTGCTTCTTTCTCTTCAAACTCGCCCTCTTTGAAAAAGGTGGGCACCCACAATGGAAGCTTTCACTGCGATGAAGCACTCGGATGCTTCATGATTCGTCTCACCAACAAGTATTTTGGGGCCGAGATCGTGCGCACAAGAGATCCCCAGGTTGCACACCAACTGTTTGTTTAAATGCGCAAGTTAAAAAATTGTCTTTTTTTTACTTAAAGATTTGACTTCTTGATGGAAATTTGGATTTGGGTATGATTTTTGGTGGCACACCAACTGTTTGTTTAAATGCGCAAGTTAAAAAAATGTCTTCTTTTTTTACTTAAAGATTTGCTTTCTTGATGGAAATTTGGATTTGGGTATGATTTTTGGTGGCACACCAACTGTTTGTTTAAATGCGCAAGTTAAAAAAAGTCTTCGTTTTTTACTTAAAGATTGACTTATTGATGGAAATTTGGGTATGGTTTTAGGTGTTAGAGACTCTTGATGCTGTTCTTGATGTTGGTGGGGTGTATGATCCTAGTCAAGATCGGTTTGACCACCATCAAAAGGGGTTTTCAGAGGTTTTTGGACATGGGTTTACTACTAAACTTAGCAGTGCTGGTCTTGTTTACAAGGTATTCTTCACATTTCTGTTCTTCAGCACAAATTTCAATTTGTTAGCATAATAGCATGTAGATGGAAAATTTGTTTGTATTTAAAGCTTGATTTTATACCATTTGAATGGGTCTAGTAGATTGGCTGAATCCACTGTTAATTAAAAGGTTCAAGATTTAGAATAGTTGATGATTAAGATAGAGTTACTAGGAGTTCTTGGTTGCTGAATCATACCTTATTATGTAAATGTGTATTTAGATTTGATTTTAGACTCCAGTCTTGCTTGGAATTTATAGCTTTTCTTCTGCTTTAATCTATCTAACATGCGCTTCTGTAGCATTTTGGGACTGAGATAATTGCGAAAGAGCTTCAGCTTGAGGAAGGGCACCCAAATGTGCAGCGGTTGTACTTAGCCATTTACAAAAGCTTCATGGAGGTAATGATTTGGATTAATGAATTATATCAATGAAAAAACAATGTTGATGAGTAACAAACGAGTAGAAAGGGAGGCTTTATGGCCACGAATAACTTTAACTTGATTCTGCTTTCTAGTCTTAAAAGTTAAATATGATTTCGGATTTACAAAATGTAGATGTTTGGTGTATGATATGCTGGTTGGTTATATGGGAATTGCTGAATTTAAAAACTGAGTGTTAATCTTTGATTACTTGTGATAGGCAATCGATGCAATTGACAATGGAATCAACCAATACGACACTGATCAACCTCCGAAATATGTGAACAACACCCACTTGTCATCAAGGGTTGGAAAACTCAATTTGGATTGGACTGATCCTGATCAGTCTTCAGAGAAGGAGAATGCAGCTTTCCACAAGGCAATGGCTCTTGCCGGCAGTGAGTTTTTAGACGTGAGTGGCTTATTCATTTCTGATATTTTTCCAGTTGCTTTTCTGCACGTATCGACATTGTTGCAATTGAAATCCTCGTATGCTTGCTTACGTTTAACTTGTGTGTGCACAGAGTGTTCGATTTCATGTGAGATCATGGCTCCCAGCTCGCTCAATTGTCATGGAATGTCTGGTGGCAAGAAATAACATCGATCCTAGTGGAGAGATCATGGTTTTGGATAGATTTTGCCCCGTAAGTGTTTTGTTTTACTGGGAATTTCATTGCATGCTTATTTGTTTTGATGTCTTATTCTGTTCTCCTATTTAGTCCATTATTTTTGTTACATGCCAAGCTAAGTATTAGATATTAGATAGTACCATTTGACATTTTGACCTATTTACTTGCAATAGATTTTGAATTTAGTACCATTACAGAAGTTCTGATTCGACTTTTTTCTTAACAGTGGAAGCTTCACTTATACGAGCTTGAGCAAGAGTTGAAGACAGAGCCAACTATCAAATATGTTCTCTACCAGGTATGATTAGACTCTGGTTCATTGACATCACATAGACGCATGATCATATATGATTAAACAGAGCCAAAGCCCAAAAGGGGTATAATCATATATGATAATTGAGACTTCTCGCATTCTTGCAAAATGTTTAACTTCTTGTGTGAACCTTGTATACTTATGATGCTTTTTTATTTTCCAACTCAAATGTTAGTCGATGTTTGGCAACCAATAAGCTAGCTTTTTTGAGCTTATTGAAAAAATCCCATTTGGTTAGCTAGCCTTTTTGACTCTTTTTCAAGTGCATTTCAACAAGCTTCAAGGGCTTTTTAACACGTTTTTTTAATTATGCCATTGCCACCAATTAATTCTTTATCATGTTCGTTTTACGGTGCCACCCACTTATCAACTACTTATTATCAAACATGACTAGTTTATCAGCCAATTTGCCAAACATAGCTCTTACAATCACAAATGACACATTTTGTGCAAATATACTGCAATGGTCGTTAACACCCTTTTAGAAGCTATTATGCTGCTTATTGTACTGACAACTAGAACTAAACCCAACAGGATGAAAGGAGCAAAAGCTGGAGAGTGCAAGCAGTAGCAAAATCTCCAGATAGCTTCGAAAGCCGCAAGCCTCTTCCTTCCCAATGGAGAGGCCTGCGAGACGATGACCTCTCCAAGGAATCAGATATCCCTGGCTGCGTGTTCGTCCACATGAGTGGCTTCATCGGCGGCAATCATGGCTATGATGGAGCACTCGCAATGGCTAGAGCCGCCTTAAAACTCTAAGCTCATTCAAGACACAATCACTCCAATTTTTACAGCCTTCTTCATTTTCTGTCACAATTATCTTCATTTCACAAATGTATTACATTGTAATGTCAATTAGACAGTACTGGATTGGACTGGACTGAACCGAAGAGAGTAAAGTAGTTCAAAATTTATCAATCTCATCTCATTTTGTTTGTTTTTGTTCTTGTTCGATCTACCGTCTTCTATTTTGGTAACACAGATAAAAATAACATTTTTGTATAACATTCACTTTTCCAAGGCGCCGTTTGATAGTTGCTGATTAGTTTAGTGCTGAATGATTAAGTGGCCAGATGATTACAAGGCACCTGCGATATAGTGCAAATTGAAATATGGTTGTTCGGTGATTTTTGACAATGAAATTAGAGCGCTTAATGGTTAACGGAGACCCAGGGTCTGAATTGGTAATTGGTGTGTGCTGAATGGTTCAGCTGCACGTGACATGCACGTGACTTGGCTTGGGCATGTATCTATCGTTATATCTGTCTGTGTTCAGCTCCACCATTAAGCTCTGCTAATGGCGACTCTTTCTACTACTTTCTCAACTTCATCACTTCCACCTGAAACCCTAACCAGAAACCCTAATCTACACTTTCCTTCCAGCACCTTCATCCACCTCCCGAGCTCCTCCGCCTTCCGATCCCTGACCTCCGCCGTCAGCCGGAAAACTCCCATCAGATCCACCACCGCCGCCGCCATCTCCGCCGCCACCGCCGCTCCACAAACCCTAAAATCTCGCCTCAAAAATGGCGAAACGCTCTACGGCCTCTTCCTCCTCTCCTTCTCCCCTACTCTCGCCGAGATCGCCGGCCTCTCCGGCTACGATTTCGTCGTGATCGACATGGAACACGGCCACGGCGGCGTCTCCGACGCCCTCCCGTGCCTCCACGCCCTCGCCGCCGCCCGTACGCCGGCGATCCTCCGCGTGCCGGAGACCACCGCCGCCTGGGCGAAGAAGGCCCTAGACCTCGGACCTCAGGGCATCATGTTCCCCATGATCGAAAACCCTAAGATGGCGAAAAAGGCGGTCTCGTACTGCAAGTTTCCGCCGGCCGGAATCCGAGGATCCGCGCACACCGTCATTAGGGCTTCCGACTACGGAATCGATAACGGATACTTAACGAATTACGAAGACGAGCTTTTGATAATGTGTCAGGTGGAATCGGAGGAAGGGGTGAAGAAGATCGAAGAGATCGCGGCCGTCGATGGGGTCGATTGCGTGCAGATGGGGCCGTTGGATTTGAGTGCGAGTATGGGGTATTTGTGGGACCCGGGGAATAAGAAGGTGAAGGAGATGATGAGGACGGCGGAGAAGGGGGTGTTGAAGACGACGGGGGCGAAGGGCGGTGGTGCGTTTTTGGCGGGGTTTGGGATGCCGCATGATGGGGCGGAGGAGATGCGGTCGCGCGGGTATCACATGATATCGGGGGCGGTGGATGTCGGGTTGTTTAGGAGTGCTTGTGTTGAAGATGTGAAGAGGTTTAAGATGAAAACAATGGTGGGTGATGAAGAAGAAGATGGGATTGGAGATTCTAGAGATGAAAAGTATTGGAGTGAATGAAGAATTTGGTTTTGTTTTGTTTCATTAATGGATCATCTTCTTAATCAAATGCTAAGTGTTACAATTGAAATAAATTGGCTCCAACTTGATTCATTGCAAGGAAATTGCCACCAATTTGATCCAATTTCATGAAATGGGAATCACTGGTCATAGAATTCTAGAAGAAGATTTTGGGATTTAGATTTCACATAATATTCATCATAAGTAACTAATTCACTATGGATATGAAGTTTTCATAATGAATAAGAAGTTACTAATGAAACTCATCTTTACTGTGAATGTGAAGACAACCGAGAGCGTGCCTTAGAATAATCATGAATTCAAACCGAAAAATACAAGTATTACTAAACAATACAACATATAGTAATATTGAATGCAATACTATTAAGTCTGAATAATATTGAATGTTGTATTTTTAGTATGAATAATACATGATTATTCAAATTGTATTCATGTGGTGCGTTGTCGCTGTGCTCACGTTAGCAAAGAAATTTGAGTTCGTAGCCGAACTTTCGTCTTCATGCACATCCATGATAGACAAACGTGTGATTCACCACGAATCATGCTTTCATGATAAATAAAACATTGGAGACGGTGTTAATTCACCGCGTGTTGCGCTAAAGGCATGTCATTTGGACCTAATGAAAAATGGGTTCTTTCAGTTAAGTAATTTACCGAGTTTATCGATGCTTTTTCCACATATTTGAATGGAAATGGAAAAAAAAATGCTTTTTTATCCCACTAAAAACCCACTTGATTAATTGTCCCATGAAACGTGGACAAGTTTTTATTCCGCCTTTTATTTGGACAAAAAGTTGATTACGGACACTAATGTGAGAGGTTGGGGACCTACCTAGCTGCAAAGGCTTTGTTATATATTTGGACAAAGTCTTCCCACCCCTCTACCAACCGAGCTAGATGCCAAAGGCTATCCTGTCTCTTATTATTATTTTGCACCCTGGAAGAAAAGGGGCAAAGGAGGATGTTTCATATCAAAATACCAAATTCAAACTAACAGTAACATAAAACAACAATTGGATTTGGAAGCAAATAATTGTGTATATCCCCCAAGCATGGGTATAGAATGAGCCTCATTCTAACCTAAAAAGCTCTGGTTACTCTTACTATATATATAACTAATTACCTAATGCAGCCATACATACACAAGACATCTGATAACAATAAGTTCAAATCCGGAACCAAAAAGGGTGGAACTAGACTCTTGTGGACACTTGCTACACTCACACTTCCGAAAACCGTATACATATTTTATGAGGTTGTCATCTCCACATCAAGATTCATCGGTTTAGATTCAGATGCATAAGTTGGCTCGGAAAACATGGGTTTCGATTCAGCTCCTCCCGCAAATGGACTTCTTGCATCCACTTCCATGGCTGGTGCCCTAGGCGGAGACTGCGGCTGCACCTCGACCTCAGGGTAAGCAGCTTTGAATCTTGCCCTCAGCCCATCGTCCACCAGTCGAACTCCATTCAGCTGATTTCCAAGTGACATCCACCTGATCCAACCCAATTTCATTTTATATAAAAGCAACCACATTCTCAACTGAAACAAGAAGCATATCAAGATAATGTCAGCAAAGCTTACCCTGCGTGTGTGTTGTGCATACGAGCAAACAATTCAAGCTTTCTGGTCCTCGGGCTCACCCTTTCCAACAAAGGATACATCTGACACAAAATTTCAAGTATCAGCAAAATCACATTTTTTTCACACAAGAAAACATCAGTTTGGTTGGTTTTCCATTAAGTCATGTACGGATAAAGTTGTCCGTGTGGATTATATGTCTGTATAGATTGAGAAGTTTTTTGTTTGGAAGAGTTTTTTCATAGATGGAAGGAGCTTGTTTTTTAATTGGGAGGGGCAGGTTCAGAAAAACTTGGCTTTCTGCACAAAGCTCCCCTCTAAAGCTTACTGAATAAGCCACTTTCTATATCATTAAGCCACTACCAAACAGTCATGAATAGCTGACCGAATAAGTTGCGAGTCTCGTTAATCTGCTAACAAACAGGCTCCTACGTGGATAAAACTGTCTGTGTGGATTGATTTGTCCATTGAGATTAGAAAGGTTTTTGTTTAAGAGGATTTTTAATAGACGGAAGAAGCATATCATAATTAGGAGAGATAAGTATGCAAAAATCTTGGCTTTCTGCCAAAAGCTCTCTCCAAACAGCTTTTATTGAATAAGCCACTTTCTTTATCATTAAGCCACTACCAAACAATCATGTATAGCTGACCAAATAAGTTGCGAGTCCCATTAAGCTCATTAAGCTGCTAACAGACGGGCCCTTAAGGCTTAAGATAATCTGTTGTCTGTTATAGTAAGGAATTAAAGCAAGTAAAAATCCACAATACGAAAGTATGGAACAACTGTTAAACCAACCTCATCTGGCTTACGACTTGTTTCTCGAACCTCTGCCACAATGACGTCGGTATCGATATTCCTGTTTACTATTGGATCTCCCTTAATTCCAACAAGACAATGCTCCTTGCTATGATTAAGCCAATGCCCCGTGCGTCCCGTTCTTATTATCCGCTGAAGTTGGTTCGTCTTCACCCATATAATTTCCTCAACACGCTTATAACCCCAAAGTTCCAAGCTGCAACACGCGATTTCAGATAAATAAGTCATCCAGCAATTTCTGTAAAACCATCTGTTGTTATTGAGCTAACATGGAAGATTTATTTACAGATTACTTACCATTCACGTCCAAGTTCCATTGCTCGTCCAGTTACCCAAAGAAAGATAAGACCATCTGTCTGCAAAGCTTGGATATTCAGATTGCGCATCTCGTCATCAGCCATGGTGCCATAGGGTAATTCCATATGAATGTCCCATGGTGGATCAGCCATTATCACTCCATACTGTCCTAATATATCCATTCTAAAATTACGAATGTCGCAGTTAATCCACTGCGATTCACCGAGCTCTACTTCTGAACAGTATTCAGCACGCTGAGGCTTTAAGGGCTTTGAAGGATTGGGAACACCCATCATCATATGTGGTACATCTGGTGTCGAATCAAGCTCATAATGGACATACTTGCAAGTCTGCCATATAAAATGAAAAACAGATATGCAAACTTCATACTATGATTTTCCATTAGGTCATGTATGGATAAAGTTGTTTGTGTGGCTTAATCTGTCGGTATAGACCGGGAAGATTCTTTTTAGGAGTTTTTTCATAGATTAGAAACACGTGTTATTTTAATTGGACAGGATTGGTAAAACTTAGCTTTCTGTAAAAAGCTCCCCCTTAAAAGCTTACTGAATACTCCACTTCCTATACCATTAAGCCACTACCAAACACCCATTTATAGCTGTGAGTCTCATTAAGCTGCTAACAAAAAGGCCCTTATAACTAAAGTCTAAAAGTGATGATTTCACCTTCATGTGGCGGCAGGTATCAAGAAAAGAACAGTCACCAAGGTTCACATCGGTGTGGACAGCAATTATGCGCCGGAAATGAACCTGATAAAAGACAACAACCCAAGATCAGTTTACTGGATATCTGGATATCACAATGCAGGTTAATTTCATTAAGCTCCTACATTTCTCCGATTTATATCTCAAATCGGTCAGGAGCAAAGTTATATACAATTCTCATGATTCTACTCTCCAACTAATTAAGATGCTGAAACAAGAATTAAGCAATTGTTAGTTTTTATCACCTTTTCACAAGATATGAAAGAACCAGATTGGCGGCGGCAATCTTCTTTCGTCAAAGCCGTACAGTACTCCTTCACTTGAGAACCACCTTTGCTTTTGAACTGAAATAATCACACCCAATTCATTATACTAATAACCATTCAATTGGGTAAAAAAAAGATCAAAAAAATAATAAAAGAACAACCTTTGCAGCAACAGCAGTTTCCTTTGCGGTAGGACGATGAATGAGATCCAACAACTCCTCTCCAGTTTTCGATTTCTGTAGCTCCTTAAAAGACTTCTTATTGAGTAAAGCCTCGAGATCCTTAAGATCGTCCTCCTCTGTTCTCGGTTGCTTCCCGTTTGAACCACCACCACCACTGATATTCATAGGTGAATACATCCCCATTGGTGGTGCTCTATGCATCGGATTAACACCCATCCCTCGAGGCCTCCCCATCATTCCCATCATACCCCTTGGGCCCATCATCTGCCCCCCACTCCCCGGCCCGCCAAATTGCGAGGGATCCCCTTGCCCCATCCACCCGCCATCCGCCGCCATCGTCCTAGAACTTTGCTGAATCGCGTTACCGCCGCTCGAATTATTCGAATTCGACTCGTTCTGCCTGCTCTCGGGAAGCTCTTTCACTAACCGAGTTCTATCGATCCCCTTCACCAAAACCCTAAACCTCCCGTTCGCCTTGAACTCCTCCAACTGAACCCCACCGTTATCCTCCGCCATCGCCCTCAACGCCATCTCTACTGCTGCGATCGAATCCCCTCCCGCCACCTCCCTCAACGCTGCCTTCTCCGCCGCCGTGACGGACTGGAAACCGTCGCTCTCCAGCTTGCTCAACACCGAGGCGGAATCGACCTCCGTGAACGGCACCCTCTCCAACAAACAAACGGCCACCATTGACCTGACGGTGGACAGCGGCGTGGCCCCGGCCCCGGCCCCACCTTCGTCCACGACGACGTCGGCCGAGGGTTTTGGATGTAAATCGCCGGAAAGTTTCGAGATCTTGATGGTTGGAGCGGGGGGTGGCGGTTGAATGCGTCTTCTGGTGTTAGGATTAGGGCCGGGAAGAGGGTTAGGAAGACGGGTGAAAGGGCGGCCATTGAAGGAAGAAACGACCTTGAGATGGAGATCGAGAGACGATGCAATGTCTGGAACAACACCATATTGTAGAGAAGATATGATTTCGAGCTGAGAATTGCGCAGGGTCTCAATACGAGACTCGATTTGTTGGCGAATATCTTTGATGTTTGCAATTTCGTCTGTGCTATCCGATTGAGTCTCCATTTTTTTTTTCTGTTTAGTTCATACAGTTGAAGCAGACCAGTGTGAAGGCTTTATACAAGAAATTGACGAAAAGAACGTTTTGCCGTGTTTTTTTAGTTGTTCTGTTGTGAAGGTTCGGTGTTACTTTAAGGTCACAAATTAGATTATGATTGTTCTAAAACATTTAAACAACCTAATTTTACTACGACTATTTGAAAAACTATTTCAAACATAACCAAACCGAATACAACATGTACGAATTAGGAGACGTTTTTACCAAGTTTTCTATTAAGGCCGTGCTTGGCAAACTAGCTGATAAGCTAGCTGTTGACTATTAAGCTAGCTAGTACCTGATAAGCTAGTTTATAAATAAATTATGTTTGGCAAAAACTAGCTTATGAGTATATAAAATGACCAAAAAGGGTTTTTTGGGGTATAATAATTAATATTAATAAGGGTATAATTGGAAAAAAGCTACAAAAAACTGCTCCAACTAGCGTTTCAATAAGCTAGCTTATATGGCCCATCCAAACATGTACGTACTAGCTAATAAGCTAGCTTATTTTTTGCCAAACACAGGCTAAGTCCTCCTGTCTGCATAAATTGGTGTTCTTTTCCCTTCTGAATCAACGGTCTGAATGATAAAAGTGACAAATTTACCCCTGACTATGAATCTTGCGTATGTGTAGTATGGTGCTTCAAACAACGCAATACAGACAGTTAAACTTAAAGAAATTGGGTCAATCTCCATATCTAATATCCAATGGTGACATTTAATGTTTTCATAGAGACAAATTTAAACCTAATACAACAATTTCAATTTGAATTTGAATCAAACAATAGCATAATAGTGTGATAGTGTGAATTGCATTTATAATTAAAAGCTGAAAAACTCAAATAAAACCTGTGAGTTTGCCACCAGATATTGGAAAGTCGGTTCGATTGAAGAAGAGGGCAAGAGCCGATTCGGGTTCGATTTGTGTGAGATTGGAGACAAATTGGGATGTCTGTATAAGTTATGAACGAACTAGGTCACTTTGGGCTTATTTAAATTTGATGAAAACTGGACTTGTCAAAGTCAAGGGCGGTGACAAAACCTAGAATTGGACTTTAGCGGGTTTCCGGATCGGTTATAACCGTTACATTCAGGTCGGTGTTTGGCTTAATCGGTTAAGATGTAACTGGTTATGAGCTGGTTACGGTTAGAGGGGTTATGGTAGTAATCGGGTTAAGGTTATTTGTAACCGGTTAAAGATGGTTACAAATTGGTTAATGGGTTTTTTTTTTAATTATTATTAAATAAAATGTATGAATAATTTTAAACATTTAAAATAAATAAATTTTGGGTCACTTAAGTACACTTCAAAAAACACAAGTTTTATTATGCTTTTAATTAATTACAGGTCAAAACACGTTATTAGCTTTCAATAATACAGTCGAGACAATTATGGTGATAATTGTTTGTGTTTTTTGCATTCTTTTGCGTTTTGTAACTTGGTATCTAACCTCAATCACCACACACTTATTTAAAACGTGTTTGGCTATAAAACAACTATACTTTTTGAAATATACCGATTATGGCTATAACCGGTTAACGACCAGTTCCGTCCCGATTATATACAAAAACCTAAAAAATTGTAACTGGATAAGGAGTAGTTCCAAGCCGATTATAACCGGTTATACAAGAAACCCAAAAAATTGTAACCAGTTAAGAATTTCGGTAAACTAAACGATTAAGAGACGAGTCAGTTACCGGTTAAAGTGTTAAACCATCGAATCGGACCAGGTTGGGCCCATTTGGCCATCTCTACTTCATGGATTTGAAAAGGCCCAATAGGCCCTGTCATGTATGAACCGAATCAAGCAAAATCGATTAGAACCATAACAAAATCAATAGTGGGCTGAACAAGATTCTAAATAGCCTGAGATGTGGCATGACGTCAAGGACAAATCTTAGGTTTTGAAAGACGCGGTGAGGTCATGACGTTTTCCAAAGCATGACTTATAGAAACAAATATCTATATAATATACAATACTATTTAAACAACCTAATTAAGTACAACATAATTAATTAAAATAATTCAATAATTCACATTTTCCCTTCAAATTGCTTGATGATACAAAGGAAAAAAGAATACAGTAAATGAAACCAAGGATTTGTAAACATTTGATTCACATAAATACATCATTTGATACTATCGATTCAAATTTGCAAAGCAGGACAACCGTCCACGAAAACACCGGGAGCCGTGGGACACGAAGCATACGGGCAACCATCGAGCCCATTCCCCCACCAATCCAAACCAATGTTCTCCAACCCTAAACAAAGATACAACAACACCCCCATAAACGCCAACCCCGCGTCCAACGCTCCTGATAGCACATAATTATGCCGTTGCCATAAATCGGGCCTATACCGAAACATCACAAACCCTGACAAAAATCCCACAAGTATCCAAGCAGTGTAGTTCACCGCCGTAGCTGGGGGCATGCTCCCTGTCGCGCCAATCAACACTGGCATGTTGATGAGCGTGATCCAGTGTTGTGTTGGGAAAGCCCGATGGGCTAACCAAACTAGCACTGGAGCTATTGCTCCTAAAAGAAAAGCCCAATTCACCATGGTGTAGGTTCCTTGGTCTCCAAAGATCTTCCTTGGCCCGATCAAACCCCATATCACCGATGCATCATAGAACACGTGATCACCGGGGCAAGTCCAAACATCGGACGACGAGTCGCAAATGTTTGGAATCGTTTCCATTAACCACCATGCGGTGCACAAGTAAACCAAAGCCGCTATCAATGTTCCCACAATCTGTATGCAAATGCAACAAAAAAGATTAACTGAAATGGTCAAAGTCTAGCCAACGTGGGACTGTAACAATAAATAATTTGAACATCAAAATTACTAACCGACCTGTGCCATGAACATAGCTCGAGGTGGGATCTTCATGTAGTGGCCGAGCTTAAAATCTTGAAGGAAAGTAATTGCTTGTGTCATGCTAATGTATCCGTACACTTTGAAGCACATATTAGCAACCGGGTATCCTGGATATATGTACCCAATTATATACTCCGTGATGATGTTCAAACCGGGGGCCTGAAATCACGGGTTTATAAAACAGGTTATTATGACATTTAGACATATTTGATGTCCTGTAAAGCTTTTTTATTGCAACATAAAAGAAGATCTTTACCTGGTTAGTGATGGCAGTGAGAATGCCGATGGGGAGGGTGAAAAAAATGGCGATGGCACAAGCTAGAATGACACCCCACCACGGCAACTGGAGCTGCTCGTTGTAATACTCACACGCAAAAATGGTGAGACTGATGTTTACAACGAGTATACACCAAAACCACCATTCCGGCACTTGCTTGTACTTGCTCATCATTCTAGTGTGTATGTCCATTTTCCGATCTTTGAAACTCGACTTGCTTTGCTCCCATATCTCACTAAAACACAAACCGTAGCCAATTAAGATCTTGTTGGGCCTTCCATATTTTTAAAGATAAATGGACCAATAATTTTCCGTTCCCAAATCCCATGTCCCCTCCCTATCCCACATGACCAGGGGACAAGGAGGCAACATGGGATCCGATAAAATATGATGTTCCCGGATCCCATGTCCCCTCCTTGTCCTACATGACCAGGGGACAAGGAGTTTAACATGGGATCTGGGAACATCATATTTTATTTTATTTTATTCGCATTAATTACCTTCCGTGGAAG
The DNA here is from genome assembly GCA_030169165.1 of Centaurea solstitialis. NCBI lineage: Eukaryota > Viridiplantae > Streptophyta > Magnoliopsida > Asterales > Asteraceae > Centaurea > Centaurea solstitialis. The sequence goes on from CM058044.1 coordinate 78,810,292, forward strand.
AGGAAGACATGAACAACCATGGAGGAGAGCGCCGCGAAACCGACACCATAAGTCATGGCGAAAAACGTGCTAAGATAAAGAGGACCTTCTTTCTGATAAGCGTCGTTATCGAAGTGGAAGTTGGAGTCGATGATGGTCGTAATGTTGTAATCTTGGCCGGAGGCCGTGAAGAGTCCATCGGAGAAAAACGGGAAGTTCTTGGCATTATAGAGGTTGAGCCAATAAGCAAGGGGAGTGATTACATACATAACCAAGAAGAAGCCAGCAGCCACATTGGCTGTGGCAAACCATGGGCTTGCTAATGGGCTTCCAAGGTACGCGGAAATACTGGACCAATCGAGCCCGATTGCACCGATACCCATCCCGTGGAGGCCCGACCCGATTTGTTGGGCCATGATTGAAGAAGGGAAGATCCAACAGACCCAAGAGAGAGATGTTAGCATTTGGAAAATGTAGCCAGGGAAGATGTAATAGGCAAAGCTGCAAATGAAGGCAATGAGGAAGAATTGGGTACGTGTCAGTCCGCCTTTGGGCCGTTTTTCTTGTTCATGCAACGCCCTGTCAGAATAACATAGATATGTTTAAAATAAAACTAACATAGAAAGTAAAAAAAAAACATAGGAAATGATGAAATGGACGTTCTAATATTTTTGGTTTTGTTATGTTAAGCACATATCAACATTATAGATTTATTAAATGGAGTAATATAAAAATAACAAGATATTTTAAAATTTTAATAGTTTGTTGACAGTTTAATAAAATTTAATAGTTTATGTTAATAGTTTTATAAAATATAACTAAAGAATAAGTCACATTTTTCTCCCTATAGTTTGTTGAAAATAGATACTTTTATGTGTATAATTTTGAAATTATGATTTTCAACCATATAATTTATAATTTATTATTATTTTATTTTTGTTAAGTTTGATTTTTTTATCCCATATGGTTCACAATTAACTTTTATTTTAGTCTCTCATATTTAACAATAATAATTAGCCTTAGAAATGAAATTAACTCATATTTAACAATATTAATTAGCCTTAGGAATGAAATTAAATTTGAATTGCAAACAATAAGGAAAAAAACTACAATTTCAAAATCATCATGATGAAATCTACAATCATTAACAAACCACAGGGACTAAAAACGTAATTTACTGTTTAACTGGTATATTCATATGGTGGGGGGCCTTTGCTTTTGATGGATAGCTCTTTTCCTTGTTGCTTGTATCATAAGTGTTTGTACTTTTCTGGACATTAATACTTAATTTTCTCCATCTCAAAAAATAAAATTATCTTCTTAATTCACATATTCTAGACTTCTAGCAAGATTTTTTTTTTTAACAGCATGCTAACACACAGGTTCCAGCATTATCGGGCCTTCAATTGGGTAATCTCACTAATCTGCTACGACCCGACCCAACCTATGGTTGAACCCGACTCAACCTATGGCTAAACCCGACCAACAGGGAAGTGGATCCCATAGACCAGATCTAAAGTCTGGATATATCAAAAATGTCACCCGTGGAAATCGAATTCTGATAATGTGGTTTTTACTCTTTTTTACTCTCTTTCTAATTATATACGCTACTCTAACTTGAAATGAAAAATTATCATATTTGAAAGTTATGAGTTTTCATGTGTTTAGGTTGCTGAAAAAGCAGGTAAGGTTTTCATTGACATTTATTTATTTTATTAAATCTTATTTTCTTGCCAGATAATATTAGAAGTTTTCAAATATGCCAATGTAAGAATAATACAGCAGGTAGCGTATAATAATTAGACCATCTTTATTTTAAAAAAATACAAAAAAAATAAATAAATGTTGCTTAAATGAGAATGTGTTATAATATAGATACAAATCTGGGTCAACTCATTGGTGCACATGATCAATGTTTATTCCAATAAATTAAAAATAATCCTTAATATAAGTAATAAAGATAATGTTAATGGAACCTAATTATTAAACTAATTAACCTAAATAATCCACACAATTAAACTTAATCCAATACCTAATAATCCATACAATTAAACTTAATCCAATACATCTTAGGCGCTTTTAGGTTGTGTTAAGCAAAAATAAGCTACTTTATAAGTTGATAGATGTTGGATGAACCATAACTTAGCATATTTAAACACTAGTCAGGTGTTACGTTTCAGGAGTTTTTTGTAACTTTTTCTAATACACCCTAGCTTATTAATATTAATTATTATTATACTTCAATATACATTTTTTAGTCATTTTACATACTTATAAGATAGTTTTTACTAAACATAATTTATTCACAAGTTAACTTATCAGCTATAGTTAGCTTAAGTACAACATATATTCAACTTGCAATAGTTAAAATTTAAATATCGTTTCTTTTTTTGTCATAATTATCCAATATTTTCAAATAATTGGTCTAATAACAAAAAATATCTTCTTCTTTTTTGTTATTTTCTTGCAAAACTGAAACTCTTATGAATGGCTGAAATGAAGTTAAGTCACCTGAACAAAGAGACCTGAACCAGATTAGACGGCCACCACATCTCAGCTGGCTCCACTAAAAACCGTCTGAATATTCCAGCCCATCCAAATCCCAACACCTATTCACATATGAATAATTAATCTTCATCATCCAATTATTCCATTATTCATCTACTAAATTATTCAATGAATACACATCCAACAAATTACACTTAAAACTTCACAGCAAAACATTGTAAAAGAAATAAAATTCAAACCGTCACAAATTACACTTAAAACTTCACAGCAAAACATTGTAAAAGAAATAAAATTCAAACCGTCACAGAAAAACGTTACCTGTTTTGCTGTGAAGTTTAAAGTGTAAAGTTTTGGTCTGCGATTAACGTACCTGAGTCGTAAGAACAACGATCAGCGATACGAAGAACGTCATATGCTGTTTATAAAATATCTTCACTCCGGTAACCACGTGAATCGCGTACACCGTTCCCGCGCCCGAATTCGCGAATATCGTGATCAAAACGTGCTCCTTGACGTTGAAAGGGCCAGGGTTCATGGTGAACTCCCACCGCGATCCTTTGAAGAACACGCGGTCGGTGATCCTGGCCGCCATCAGCTGGCCGAGCGGCACCACCGCGATCTGCGCGGAGATCGCGGTGATGCTGAGCGGCTCGGTCCGGTACCAGAAGAACTGGTTGAGGAACGACAGGAGGACGCACGATAGCGTCCCGAGGACCCACATTCGGAACGTGAGAACCGGAAGCGATGCATCGTCCGTGGTAGGTACGGTCAACGCCACCTGTTTGATCGGAGAATTCTCCTCCTCCTCCGGTTCCCGTTCCACCTCCGCTGCCTGTGCGGCGGAGGTGGATGGCGGAGGAGGATGAGCGTCTCCGGCGTGATTTTCAGGTTCAATCAGCGGAGCTCGGATCTCGTAGTCCGCCATTGTTGTTGTGTGAGGTTGAAGTTGAAGGTTTTTGGGGGTGTTAGGTGGATATTTATGAGAAAAAAAATTTTGAAAAAATAAATAAATTAAAATAATTGAAAAAAAAAAGGTAAAAGAGATGAATAGAAGCCACCTAACAGCGTGATTTCAAGTTTTCAACTCTGATAACAGCGGTTGATTACCACGTGGCCCACATCAACTAACTGAATATTCCAGCTTCATGCAAAAGTGAAAAAATTTATAAGAATTTTTGAGTAAATTGCAATATTGGTCCCTAGTGGGATATAGAAATTAGTCACCAGGGTCTTTGAAATGAAGTAATTACAACGAGAACCCTTTGTGGTTTCGTTTTGTTACCGATTGGTTCAACTCTGTTAACTTAAGCTCGTTAAAACTTAAAACTGTCTATGTGTATGTTATATGAAGTATTCTTTCGTTACTTTATCCTTTTGTTTAGTATATTTCGTATGTACATGGTTTTTTTAAACACTTGGAGGAAAAAAACTTGAACAAAAAAGTCCCTGACAATATATATAGATTTCCTTTTCCATTATTGTTCTCTACCTTATTCCTGGCCATTGCGAGAACACCACAACCTTTGCTACCTACCTTGCTTTGGTTGTTCTTTAACGAACCTTCTGTTGCTACCTAACATCTTTCTTTATTGAAACTCAAAGTGACCTTGTGTCCCCCTTCACTTGATTTCGTATTCATACTACAAGGATCCACCAACCTTGTTTGACACATCGAACTAGAAAGAGATTAAGAAAAGATGAAGGTAGGTTAAATGGGGTTTAAATGAAAACTACAAATTCAACCGGTTAAAAATAATGGATTGACATATTGAAAAATTGAAGGCTTGCAATTTTTATTTGAGTGGCGGATTGTTGTATTAATTTTTAAAACAAATTTCCTATATTCTTTATTTAAATTTTACATTCATGACATTTGGTTTTTAGGATTTCCTAATTCGTAATTTTAGTACAATTAAGTATGCATCTAGGCATCTACCCACTTGATTCGTAACAATAATGAAATCATTATTAATAATGTTCTTCTTTTCCATTTGATAAAGATACCTAATTCTTCTAATTACATTTTTGTCAAAAGAAATTCTTTGATTATGGTAAAAATTACCTAACTTGCTACATGTTCATATACAAATAGGATGGATAATCTTTTATTTTTTTAAAATGATGGCATCATTGACTAAAAGAAAAACATATACTTTTTTTAACAAAATAAAAAAGGTTGTAGATTTGCCCATAGCAATGTAGAATTTGAACTCTTTTTATAAAATGATTTGATTTTTCTTATCCCTAACGTGTTAAATTACTTCTCTAGATACAAAATATTAATTAATTATATAATTTTCAATTCATTGATATTTAAATCATATATGATAGCCAATTAGGGGAATTTATGGTTAGTGTTTGAAATTTTTATTTGAGTTTAAGATATTTTGTTGAAATATTGGTTTTGTCATCATCGTTTTGATTTAAATATGCTTAATTACTTCTGTATTTTGGTTTCAATTTGCTTATTAATATAATTTCATTGAAATATCTTTAGAAACATTATTATCAATATCACTTGTTGTTGGTTGTAAGGCCATCCTTAGCCGTACCCCTCATACCTCTCATTTTTGCTGTCACATCAGCGCCACATCAGCGCCACATCAGCTTTACCAACACCATACCAATCCATCCTTAACCATACCCCTCTAATTAATTTAATAAAAAAATAAACAAAAAAGAAGAGAGAGAGAGAGAGAGAGAGAGAGAGAGAGAGAGAGAGAGAGAGAGAGAGAAAAGAGACATAGCCGGCTTCTTCATGCATCGGTGTGGCGACACCGGCGGTACCAACCTGGTACGGCCCTCCTCACGACGCCGTTAATGATGGCCTAAAATATATCAAAATGATTCTAAAACAATATTTTTTTTTTCTAACAAAAACAATGATTTTAAAGTATGATATTATTTTTTTGAAATGGATGATTAAGAATAAAAGTATTTTTTTTATGAACATCTACCTAAATTTAATATATATATATATATATATATATATATATAGGTGAAAGTTCAAATACAAACCACTTTTGATTGTGAACGTGAGGACAACCCAGAGCGCGACACGTGGCAACAAAATTTCTGACACGCGCGACTTTTCCTGCGACTTAGTGTTATTCAGTCTGAATAACAGTGTTATTCAGACTGAATAACACTAAGTCGCGGGCTTTTTGGTTACAAGTCGCGCGTGTCACTGAATTTTCGGCGACTTAGTTTTATTCATACCGAATAACGCTTTATTCAGTCTGAATAAAGCGTTATCCAGTATGAATAACACTAAGTCGCGAAAATTCAGAGTGACACGTGGCGCGCTCTCGGTAGTCCTCACGTTCACAACCAAAAAGTGGTTTGTATTTGAACCCACCCCTATATATATATATATATATAAGTATTAGGTTCAAATGAGAAGTGCTAAATAAATGAGAAGTAGAAAAGTGATCATAGTCTTCTATTTTGTGGAATACGAAAGGGTATTTTTATAATTATTCGCATAATTCATATATGAATCATTCCAATTATTCATATATGAATCATTATAGTGTGAAGATTCATATATGATAATATGAACATTGTAGTGTGAAACATTCATATATGAATCTTCACGCTACAATGATTCATATATAAATAATTGAAATGGTTCGTATATGAACTATGCGAATAATTACCAAAATACCCTTTCGTATTCCACAAAACTTATGGTACTCCTTTAATAATCTGATGCACCACTTAATTTAATAACCATTGATCAAATAAATAGAAGGCTATAATCACTTCTCTACTTCGTAGTTTTTTATCACTTAAAATTTTGAATAGTATTTTAGAGAAGTCCAAATTTCCTTGTTGATAGAGAAAAAGAACAAATTCAAGTGGCGTCCAATTAATTGAGGTCACAATCTGGTGTCAATTGTAGCGTGTGTTGTTATGAAGCCGCATGTTCTTTCCATTGTTCGCATTCAATCTCTTTTTCAGTCTATGTTCATTTCGTAACTAAAATAATGAATATACATATACCTATATCTAATTACATTTATAGTCCCTCATAGACATTGGTTGTTTTTTATTTTAGTCTATTCAATTCATATCTTGTGTTTTTAGTCAAAAATAATCTTCTCTTAACATGTTAGTTAAGGGTTAAGTGTGTTATGTGCAATAACCTGAGGGACAATCAGGTAATTTTATATGAATACATTTATTTTTCTTATAAAAAAATAAAATAAGATGTTAATATATTTATATTAAAGTAAATTACATTTTTTTGGTTGTTAGTCTAACTACCTTTTGATTTTCCTTCTTATAATTCTTGCTTTGAAGCCCAAAATGGTCCCCCACTCCCTCACCTCCACGCTATTTCTCCCGGACACCACACAGTCGCAGCTCACCCCCAATTTTATGAATTGAGTTCGGCCTGTGGCCTGCTTCAAGTTCAAACTGAAGATGGCTATCTGAGTCTTGGCATCTGATTTTGACCCTGTCTCTTCCCTTTCTCCCTTTTTTGTTTTGTATAGCTTACAAAAGACAAACATATATATTCTATTCGTACCAAATCCAAGACCTCCAAACTAGATCCCCAACAATGATGAACCAAGTCGAACTAAATTGTCGAAAACTTTGAATCAAGTCAAACCAGATCGTTGGAGCAAGTTTGGGGTTTCTTTGAGTTTCATGGGATCTTTTTATCGGAGAGGGACAACGGCACTAGAAAAACGTATTGGAGGGACCATTTTGGGCTTCAAACTATTATGAATTGTTTGTAGGAATAAAAAACTAAAAAACAACCATACTAGACAAGGGATCACTCTATTTGTTTCTTTCTTTATAATGATCAATCAAATTTCATTAAAATAATGCTGTCACATGAAGTAGACTACCTTAATTTATTGTTTTCCTTGGAAAACATTTTTTTGCGTTTATGTTAAAATTTATATCTTTATATGCTATATAACTTTAACAATTTTTTATGTATATTAATTAGGCTTTAATTTACTAAATTAGTTAAAATTATATTTTTATATCTTATAATTACTATCTAATATATTATCGACTATTTTACTTTAAATTTGTTAACTACTAAGACTATGTTTATCAGCAATCCAATCCAATCCAATTTCTATTAAAATATTTATTTCTCTCTCTTCCACTTATCTAATTTCAATCTCAATCCAAACTTATACATTTTACAATTTATTAGCAATCCAATCCAATCCAATCTCAAATATTTTAAAAATATATATATTTTTTATATATGATCATATATATTATTATTATTATTCTTGAATACAAAAAATAGATAAAAGAAACTATTTAATATTACAAAAGATAAATATAATTATAAAAAATGTAAAAAAGTTTGAGATTTTTTAAAGATTAAAAGATAATTCAAAAATTCAAAAAAATGGTGAAAATATATATTAATATGAGTCTTTATTTCTAGAAAATTTAAAAATATAAATTTCAATGTATTTTTTATTTTATAACTTTTGTTCAGTCATATTTCCTAGTAAATAAAATTTATCTTAAAATTATAATCCTAATCAATGAAAATCCAACACTTGTCAATTCTTTAAAAAACAAATAAAGAAAATTATCACAATCCATGATCACATTGTGACCTGGATCGGAAACTGTAGCTCAATAACGAAGAATTTATTATTATTATTTGGGTTAATTACACGAGTGTGTATCGAACTTGTCACGTTTTTTCATTGTATGTACCCAACTTTTAAACCTACCATTGTATGTACTGAACTTTTTAATTTTCTCATTGTATGTATCAGGTTACCTGCTGAGCAGGTAACCGGTCACAATGCCACATAGGCTGCCACATAGATGCCACATAGATGCCACGTAGATGCCACGTAGATGCCACATAAGATGCCAACTGATTGAGTAAATTACAAATTTAGTCCCTCTAGTTTACTAATTGGTCCAAGGACCTGTTTTGCCTCTTTTGAAAAACCAAACTCACCACCACCACCACCACCACCACCACCACCCCTCTACCACCAATCCACCACCAACAGCCACCTCCAACACCCACCACAACCTCCCACCACCACCACCACCACCATCTCCACTACATCCACCACCAGCAAACCACGACCACCATCTACGATCTGAACCACCACCACCTCCATCCAGATCCGGCCACCATCTCAACCACCAAACAACCACCACCATCTCCACCCACAACCACCACCATCTCCGATCTGAAATCAACCACCATCACCATCACAGATCTGAAATCAACCACCACCATCTCCACCATCAAGGACCTGAAATCAACCACCACCATCTCCACCCACAAACCACCACCACCATCTCCGATCTGAAATCAACCACCACCATCGACCACCCCAGATCTGACCACCACCGCAATCGACCACCGTTAAAGAGAGAGAGGGAGGGGTTTTCGGAGGTGGTGGTTACGGGGGTGGTATGGCCGGAGACGAAGGTAGAAGACGGTGGTTCACTACGTCGCCGGAGACGGTGGTTACGGGGGTGGTGTCGCCGGAGTCGCCGAATCAGTTAGGTGAAAACGTCGTGGATGGAGGTGGTTGCGAGCGACGTGGCCAGAAACGAAGGTGGAGACGGATGGAGACGTTGCCGGAAACGTCGCCGGAGTCGCCAGAGTCGCCGGAGACGTTAGGTGGAAACGGAGGGGGGGTGTTTATATATGGATGGGTATTTACAGTTTAACCCCTTGCTCTTTCATTTTCTTTTTAAAAAAAGCTTAGGGACCAAATTTGTAAACTACTTATTTTGAAAAAAAAAAAAAAATCCACGTCAGATATAACCTGTTCCACGTCAGCATTTTGTAGGTAATAAGTCATCTGATACATACAATGAGAAAATTAAAAAGTTCAGTATATACAATGGTAGGTTTAAAAGTTGGGTACATACAATGAAAAAACGTGACAAGTTGGATACACACCCATGTAATTAACCCTTATTATTTCTAATAAAGTGCTTGGATTGGATTGTAAATTATCACCACTAAAGGTAGTCTAAATATTCAATCAATTAAAACAAAGCAACGTACCAAAATTACATTTTATTCGAGTTAAAACAAGCTTCATCTTTCTCTTTCAAAACGTGCTACTTTGCACCAACATAAATTATTTTTGACCCATCAAGAAACAATATCTATTTTAGCTCTTTAATGGGTGTAAATGAGCCGAGACAACTCGCGAGCTACTCGAGATCGACTCGGTCAAAACTCGATCAAAACTCGACTCGAATGAACCCGGTCAAAACTCAACTCAAATAAAACTCGACTCGAGATACTAACGACTCGACTTGAACTACCTGATACTCGGCTCGACTCGGCTCAATCCAAGAAAACTCGCGAGCTACTCGAAATCGACTCGGTCAAAACTCGACTCGAATGAACCTGGTCAAAACTCGACTCGAGATACTAACGACTCAACTCGAACTACCTAATACTCGACTCGGCTCGGCTCGTTTACACCCCTCATCTCATCAATCAGATAAAATTTTACAGTTATTTATGTCACTTTAGTAACTTTTATCCGGTAGATAAATATGTTGTGGATTGGTTTGATTTTGATGTAATCCCAACCCATTACAGGCATTGCCTAGATTTCAGATTGAATTATTCAGACTATTTTGTAAGCTTTTAATCATTCAACTTGTAGTATATTAGCCAGACCCTTGTTGCAATCAATAGTATGGGGCTTGAAAAAGACAATGGACCCAATCACTGGTCTTAACACAGCTGACCATGTCTGAATGAATTCTTGGTAAAAAAAAATGGATGACTTCAGATGAATTCTGTTTTCACCATAAAAAACAAATTAAGCCCAAATAATTGCATCAGCCAGCAGCCAGCAGCTAAAAGACAGCAACCTTTTTGCTTGCTCTCAACCTTTGAAGCATACCACACCATTTATTATACTCACCACCCATTTTTGCATCAAGTTCTTGCTTCCTTTCCTTTTCATTCTTCATCCAATAACCATTTTTGCAATCTACAACACCACCTACTGGATTTTGAATCTTTGGAGTCGAAGAAGACGTCGTAGCTTTCGCGTATGACGTTTTCCAAGTTGGTACGAGCTTCAAGATCAAGTCGTCGATAAGCTTGGCTATGACAGCAACATCTTGGTCTAACAAGTCCAGTTGTTCAACCATCTCTTGAGCGATCGAATGTACGGTGTCAGACTTTAGATAAAATGGGAACCGAATATTCCTCGCGTTACCTGATTTCATTTCCAAAATCCAAACCAATGCCGTTATTTAAAAAAAAAAAAAAAAACTAAGGCATCGTTTGGTAAAAATAAGGTAGCTTATAAGTGAGCTTATAAGTCAGTTACATGTTTGGATGAACCATAAGCTGACTTATAAGTTAGCTTATAAGCTAGCTTTTTGAAAAACTACTTTGAGTAGCGTTTTGGTGACTTATTGTAGTTATGACACTTATTATCTTTTTTATTCCAAATATACCCTTCTACTTCCTACTTTACTAATTTTAGAGTATGTCTTTTTTTGTCCTTTTACAGTCATAAGCTACCTTATCAGCTAGTTTTTGACAAACGTAACTTATTCATCAGCTACCTTATCAGTCACTAGCTACCTTATTAGTCATAAGTTACCTTATCAGTCATAAGCTACCTTATCAGCTAGTTTGCCAAACATAGCCTAATGTTTTTATCTCGATCTAAAAGCGCTTGAAGAATGATGACATGAAACTTACCGGTATAATCAGCGATGATCAAGGTTAAAAAGATAGAATCATTGTCGTTCTTCTCGCCTTTCAGTTTGAGTTGGTTTCTTTCATTCGCGGTCTTTATCTCAGCTGATGAAACACCAAGATTTCCGGGAGACGAGTTTTGCTTTGACACGATGCATTTGACAGGCTCGTATACGTTGGGACTTTCTTGAGAGAGGAACGGATCTTTGAGAAGCTCTGCGGCAGATAACCTTTCGGATGCTGGGACCAAACACTTCTCTATGAACTGTTTCACCTGTGGATCTTTTACGTTCGCAAGACCAGCTGGTTTTATTCCCTGCAACACAAGTATAGGATTAAAGATTATGCATCAGTCAATATGTATAGGGTCAGGTTCAGGGGAAAACCTCAAAGTAGAAAACTAAGGAATATCCTGGTAGCCCTTCTTCTGGGCGATATGCACTTGTGCATACCAGCAATTGGAACATGCACACATGCATAAAAACCAATAAACAACTTTATTTACTTGTATGCTTGTGCATACTGTCGAAATAGAGGGTTACAAAGATGTTCCTCGGATCTCCATTTATCTAAGGTTTTCCTAACCTCCCCCCCCCCCCTCTCTCTCTCTCTCTCTCTCATATATATATATATATATACATAGAGGAAAGTTCAAATGTGAACCACTTTTTGGTTGTGAACCTGAGGACAACCGACAGAGCGACACGTGGCGGCTTTGAGTGTGGTCCCCCTCTTTAATTCAATGCCCTCCCATGAATCGCGCCTAGTCATCCGCCACGTGTCACGCTCTCGGTTGTCCTCACGTTCATAACCGAAAAGTGGTTCACATTTGAACCCACCCCTATATACATATATATATATATATATATAGGTGGGTTCATACGAGAACGATGCCAATTTAAGAAAACGCGGGGATGATTCTCTGCCACACATTTTTGGTTACGGTGGACGCGATCACGGAGGATTGACGTGATTCATGGAGGGTGGAGATGATTAAAGGAGGGTGACCCGGTCAAAGTTGTCTTTATTGACCGGATGAGTGGTTGAGAATAGTCCTCGCGTTTTCTTAAAAAGTTATGTTTCTCACATGAACCTTTCTCTACATATATATATATACACACACACACACATAGAGGAAAGTTCAAATGTGAACTCAATTTTGGTTGTGAACATGAGGACGAATCTCAGCTACTCATTCGCTCAATAAAGGCCGCTTTGACCGGGTCCCCTCTTTTAATAATCTCCAACCTCCCATGAATCGCGTTAATCCTCCGTGATTGCGTCCACCGTAACCGAAGATGTGTGGCAGAGATTCGTCCTCACGTTCACAACCAAAATTGAGTTCATATTTGAACCTAACCCTACACATATATACATATATCTAATATACTGGTTTGTATTTGATACTTCTCCCTATATATAGAGAGGAAAGTTGAAATGAAAACTCGTTTTTCATTGTGAACGTGAACACCACTAAAATCGCGTCACGTGGCAATATTTACTCTGAATATCATGCATTATTCAGAGTGAATAAAGGCGCGATTTTATTCATTTGAACTTTCCTCTCTATATATGTATCTAGCAAAACTACTGGAAGATGGTTAATGGTTGGGGGAACTTACTGAAGTGACCTTCTTGTATATTTGTGCATGATTTTTGCATTCCTTATATGGATATTCACAAGTCATCAACTCTAATATGCACATTCCAAATGCATATATGTCCACTTTTTCATTGTATTCCTCATCATAGAGCTCTGGAGCCATGAACTCAGGAGTACCTAAAAGAGAAAAAAAAAACTAATTACCAATGCTGTTTGATTCTGATGAAAATAAATCTTGTCACTCTTTCAAACTAATCAAGAAGATAACCAATCAAGCTTTGGGCAGTTGGCTGCAGCATCAGTGTCGCCAATCCAAGATCTCCGATCTTCACTTGTCCGTGATTTCCATTGATAAATATGTTGTCACATTTCAAATCTCTATGAATAACAGGCGGATCATGACTGTGGAGATAAGCCAAGCCTTCGAGGATCTGCCTGGCCCACTTCTTGATAGCCTTAAGATCGACACTCTTATGCTTCTTGCGGTATCTAAATCCAAACACATAATGGTTTTTGAAGGAACTTTATCAAATTGGGAAATTCAAATAAAAGAGTTATACAAGACTTACTGTCTCAAATTCCCTGAAGTGAATAATTCCGTTATCATGTTTAAAGTTCCTTCCTCTTCGTTCACCCAACAGTAATACGACTTGATTATGTTCTCATGTTTCAAAGTCTTGAGTAAGTGAACCTCATAATACAATCTCTCGAGTTCTTCCTGTGATTGCAGCTTATCGTTTAGAGTCACTTGGTTCCAAGCAACTTCAATTCCTTCAACTTCATCAAATCCCTTATATCTATGAATACCATAAAGAAAAAAGAACCATAAAAAACCAATTTCGTAATAAGTAAAGTCATTATAGAAATATAAAAGTCTAGAAATCATACACAGTCTTGAATGCTCCTCTCCCAAGTACTTCCTTATACTGAAGAAAGAAAACAATGTCCACATCAGGCCTAATACATAACAAGCATAAAACAATGTGTAACAAATAACAATATTTCGTTCAATAGGTAACATCCCTGGGGTGTGGGGGAAAGCCACACTACCAGGGTTCGATTCCCACGGGTGACATTTTTGAGATATTCAGACTTTGGATCTTGTCCTTTGGGTCGGGTTCGGGCCGGTATGGGAGGATCTGGTCTATGGGATTCACTTCCCTGCTAGTCGGGTTCAGCCATAAGTTGGGCCGGGTCTCAGCGGATTAGTGAGATTGCGCAATTGAAGGCCCGATACCGCTGGAACGTGTGTGTTAACTTGCCGTCCTTGGAACACTATACTTCTACGGGTTTAATCTTACAAGAACAAATTGTGTTGACACATCTTCATAGGACTGTTAGGCTGTGTTTGGTAAACTAGTTGATAAGCTAGCTTATGAATAAATTATGTTTGACAAAAACTAGCTTATGAGTATGTAAAATGACCAAAAAAGATATTTTGAGATATAATAATTGATATTAATAAGGATATAATTGAAAAAAGCCACAAAAAGCTCCTAAAAGCTACTCCAGTTACTAGCGTTTCAATAAGCTAGCTTATGGCTTATCCAAACGTGGACTAGCTTATAAGCTAACTTATTTTTGCCAAACACAGCCTAAGTTTTCCTTTTTTGGAACAGAAAGAATTCTAATAAACAAGTATAAGGAAAATCAAAACAAATATCGATATATGTTCGATACTGTAAACTAGCGTCCAATAAATTACTTTATTAGAACGTTTTTTTTGTTCTTTTTAATTTTAGGCGTCCTATAAACTCAATTTTATCGTAGTATTGAAAATGAATATTGGAAATTGATGCATTCAAACCTAGATCGTACCCGAACATAGCGCTTATTAGGGCAAATTTCCACAATTTCAGAATCATCATGCACCGGTTTCCGTTTAGGCTTCGATTTCCGTTGGGATTTTCGAACCGACCATTCCCAAACGACACAATCGATCTCACCTCCGAATCCATAATTGGTACCACCATTTCCGAGACGTTATCGAATCCGAGCAACAACGAAGACAAAAGCAGCTCAAGAACAAACAAGAAACGAAACATTAGCTAGCAAGCTAGATCCGGCGACGTTCCTAAAAACGCTTGACAATTCGCAACGTAGAACAACGAATCGATGGACGCTTCCAATCGAACGCAATCTCCAACAAAGCTCATCAATGAAGAACTACCCGCGTTGTTTGAACCGTTGAAAAACTCATCGTCAATGTAGATCATTTCCTGTTTCTTGTCGAATTTACCAATTTTAACGAAGGTAAAATCCACAGAGAATACGGGGGCAAGAATCAGGGGGTTTGAATCCCTTGAATTCAAGCCCCCGTTATCGCGTGAATCAAAACTGGGGATTGGGAAGGGATTAGGGATCGCACGAAATTGATCTCTTCGAGATCGATATCGTGCATGAAATTGAAACCCTAGCCCAAATTCGGCCAATAGATTGATTTCAGATGAAATACGTACGTTTTCCAGCATGGGAGAATCGTTTGGACCAACTAACAAGCGGACGGTTATGATTCTTTAGCCAAATTTACATAAGCACCCTCAAGGTTCTCTTAGGTGCTGAAAACCACCTTACAAGTTTTAACATTGCAAATTGATCCCTAAAGTAGTGGAATTGTATGAATAAAGTCGTTTTCCACCTTGCAAGCATTTTTCGTGTTTTGGGTTTTGATTTAAAACAGAAACAAAATGGTATATCAAATAACTACGATAATCTGTGTTCTGTTGAATATTTCGTATTAAGAACGTATAAAAGTAGGTGAAAAACGAAAAGAATGTGTTGTTGTTCTATTAGTTGTACATATATGACATATAATATAAATCATTGTATATTTCAAATTGAATAGGCTTGTTTCCAACATTTCAAGATGTATTTTTCTTTGAAGCATGGTGGGACGCAGAGACGTATAAAAAGGCCCACGTCGTGCATGGAAAAGACTGAGGGTCTGCTTGGTTCAGACTGAGAAATGAAAATGAGAATGAATTTTCATTTCTCCCAATTTAGTCAAGAATAAATTTTAATCTTTTAAGAGAACCAACCCATTATATTAAAGAAAACCTAACAAATTCGTTTATTATCACTCTCATCGATTACTACTTAATAAAGAACCAAACACCTTCTAAAAAGCTGGACTTGAAACGAGCCCAATTAGGCATATTCAAACCCAAAGCCCAGTTTGGCCTTAGAAAAGCAAAAGCCATATTTATTTTGGTTTAAAAAAAACGGGCTTAAAAATTGTGGACCCCTCAACATCATATTTTCTTTTACTAGCCTATAGAGACTTAACTATTCTCCATAAATGATACATATTTGGCATTGTATATGGATTCAATAAATCTTCTTACAAAGAAAAGTGAAAATTAATCTCTTCAATCAAGATCAAAAAAGATTTTTTCCCTTTGATTAAAAACAAAAGATATACATATATATCCACACTCATACAATAACAAAGAGCCACTACCAAAGATGGTCTAGCCTGGGTGGCAGGTAACACCCTTGTGCCTTCAGGGGATGGTATCCTCAGTTGGTCAAGGTTCAAACCCCGCAGGCGACGACTTGATGCGGTATTTAACTCTTGGGTTGGTCCAAGGCCGTTTAGGGGCGAGTTCATGGGCCGGTCCATAGGGCTGGTTCATGGACGCGGGGATTAGTCGGTGCCCGTTTGGATCCGGATACCTCCGGAACGTGTGTGTGAGTTATTTCCGTTCAAAAAAAAAATAACAAAGAGCCACTTTCACATAGTTAGCTCCACAAAAAGACTAGCAAGAGGGTATAGTCCAAGTTCTTCGAGTGTCGATGAGAGTTCCTCCGGACCATAAAGAACGCGAGGGAAGAAAGTTACAAGTGTGTAACTTTGTTCTTCTAAGCACCCGTGGAATCCACAAAGTCGTATAAAGATTGTAGCGTAGCTCTACAATGAAACCTCCTTCCTTTTCGTTTCTCCATTCGGTAACCTCACCAACACCTTCACACACCAAAACCATTAAAATCTTTCATCAAGACTAAATCCCAACACAAAAATATCATCTTTTCCCTTTCGTTGTCACCAATTCACATTTACAAAAAGTTTACAACATGAACACTATATAATAGTCCTGCGTGTATTAGGGAAACAAATTTAAGCGCATTTCTAAAGCTTTTGCTAAAATAGAAAAATGTAGGTTTTTGTTTGCTAAAATAGTATTCCAAAAAATTTGTTATCCCATTCTTTAAAATGAAAAAATATGGAAAATTAAAAAAATGTATCTAAAACCTCTAAACGAGGAGATAGAAACATTAATTTAATTATTTTCTACAATTGCATAATTGATATTAAATATAATGTATATTTTATAGAAAAACTGTTGAAAGATGCTGTAATATCTTTAATTGTTGTACCTGAGTAACATCAGGTCCGTTTTCAGGTTCGGGCCTAAGGATGAAGCTTTTTCGTGGGCGATTTAGCTAATGCAGCTTCCTTTTCTAGTTGGTTTTGAGCTTCTTTCTGTGGTTTTCTTTAACCTGATATGGGTATGAACAATTTAAGCAATTAAACAGATTTGTGTGTTTGTTAATCAAAATCAAGCGAAGGATCGAGCGAGAAGTTATGGTTAACGTGAGAGAAGTGGATCTGAACCATTGATCACTTTTAATCATGCTTTCCCATAACGAATTGCGCTTTAGAAAGAAATTAATTCAGTGCATCTCATTCTAATGTACATTCACTTCTCACGTTAACCTTTATTTTTCTCACCGTTAGATCAGAACAAACTTGATCGGCTTCATGTACAACATCTTGTTCTTCAGTGAGCGTTTCTTCAGTGATTCAGGTCCCTCCAAACTACAATGATTTATCTATTAAAAGATGATAAAGGCTTTGTTTGACAAACTAACTGAGTACCTGATATAAACTAGCTGTTGAATAAATTATGTTCGGCGAAAACTAGGTATGTAAATGAACAAAAAAGGTTTTGATAGATAAATAAATGATAAGCTACTATTGAAAAAACTACAGCTTTAGAATAATTACTAGTTTGCGAATAAGCTAAATATTAACTAGTCCATAAAATGAGTAGCTTATAACTAATTCAATATTATAAGGTATAATTGAAAAAAAAACTTAAATTACTCCAAATTATGATCCAAATAGGTTAGAATATGATACCTGCTGGAGTAAAGAAATACTCTGGCAGGATTCGTCATCGGAAACTAAAACCGGAGAAATCTCGATGATTCTAGGTTATTTCCAGATTTACCACACCGATTCTCGAATTCCCGCGAGTAATCAATGGCTTCCGGTGACCTAGCCGCCGTCTCCGACACTGAAACTCGACGTATCGGAGATGATTCCCGGTTAATTCTTCCGATAATGCTTAGCGAGTATAACAAAAAACCGCGGACGACCCAAAAACCTACCCTAATCAAACCCGTAATTAACCCTACACTAGCACGAGTTACAGAAATCGGAACGTTACCAGCTTCCATGTTAAACCTAGAAGACACGCAACTCCATTGACGATAAATCCCGATCGCCGAACTCTTTCTTTACCGGCGGTAGCTGTTCCGGTGGGATTGTTATCGTTCACTCATGTTCGTATATATTTTTTTTGAACGACAAGTTAACGCGCACACACGTTCCAGTGGTTTTCTGAAAGATCTTTATGGATGATCATTTTTAGGGTTTTAAGAAATCTAATGATGGGTATATATGTCGAAAATACGAAGGGGTGAAATATATATAGATATATAACGACAATCAAAATATGTTATTATCTGGTTGGAATTAATTGTGGTCGACATATATTGACGATATATAGCTAGGTGCCATGCTTGTCGCAAATTTCACGTGTTTTTTGCTTCAATCATATCGTAACATGAGTATCATGTGGGGGACGACGGGATTAACGGTGGTTAAACTAACGGTGTTAAGTGGAGGGACCGTAGATGTTATGAAAATAAAACATTAGGGACCGTCAGGTGCAGATAGTTTGTTAATTTTCAGGGACCAAATCAAAGGGGCTATCTCAATTGGATAGATAACATTCTTGAGGGTGTGTGGGGTGAAAGTCATAATACCAGGGTTTGAATCCCACGGGCAACACTTTCCTATAAGATTATGCCGAGTTGACTCTTTTCAGGGGTCATATATAGGTTGGGTCGGGTCGCAGCGGATTTGTGGGATTGTCCGTAAGGAGGCCAATATCGCTGAAACGTGTGATGGCATTAACTTGTCGTTAAAAAAAGGGGACCAAATCCAAATTTTGAACAAACCATAGGAACCACTGGTGTAATTCACTCATAAATAAATTAAAAACCTTAATTTTTACTGTTCCAAAGTTTTGATATAAACGAATGGGGAACGGATGAAATATATGCGTTCGTTTAATTTAACCGAACAAACATGGATGCGAAATGAATAAAATATATTGTGTTCATGTTCATGAGTAAATACGTTTTGTTCGAGTACTTTTATGTTTTTTTTTTTTCATTAAGAGCTAAACAAACAAATCAAAATAGACAAAAAAAAATCATGATCATCAACTATTTCATTCGTAAAAAGAATCATAACAAAATGAAAACATCTGTTTAACTTAGTCGGGAGGTTATAAAAACTGATTCTAAAAGATTAATTACTTAATGATTTTGCATACCATTATCATGTTATATAAAGGCGTATGTGCATATAAACACACATTAAAGAATATAAATGAATGAGTATTAATGAACATAAATGAACCTAGATAAACTATTAGGATATCTTTATTATGTTCGTTTATTTGATAAAGAAAGAGAGTTCGTATTTATTTATTAAATAAACAATTTGAGAATAATTCCTAGGAAGTTTGTTTCATTTATTGAAAATATACAGTATCTTGATATATTTTTTTTTGGAAGGCATAGTGGTATCGAACCACGAACACATACACGTATGCACGCCTTCCCGGCGGTATCGGACATCCACGGGCACTCGGGCAGCCCACTAATCCGCCGCTGTCCCGGCCCAACTTACGTTGGACCTAGAGCCCGACCACAATCTTTGACTGGGCTGGGGGGAGACCCAGTCTATGACTGGACCAGCCCAAGGACTGAGTACTCCTCTTGCCCTCAATTGACTCCCTTTGGATTCGAACCCAGATAGACTAAGATAACATCTACAGTCCTTCCAGGATGTTATCGTTCTTAGAAAGTACCAATTGAGCTAGACATGGTTTATAGTATCTTGTTATATTACTTTTCAAAAGATCTCAAAATGATCCGAAACATTATATTGATAAAAAAAAATGTTTCAAATATATTCGTGATAGATATATAAAACATTTAATGGTAGTAAATGTACGGCCCAAATTCATCTTGTTTTCTTTAACTAAAAAAAACAAGTACAAGGTGGTACAACAAAGGAGCCGAAGGTGGAAAAAAAAAAGAGTGCTGAAAAAACTTAGATTATCTTAAAGTCGATGCAAGTCGAGTATATCTCCACTCAATTATACTTATATAATAATATAATATATTTATATAAATATTTACAAGACCTCAATTGGGTACATAATAAAATTCTCTTCTTGTCTTTAGTACCCACCATTAATTGCCATAAAAATCCAAAAAAGCAGAAGTAAAAACGCTAGATAATAATAACCCATGTGTCACTTTTAGCCGTCTGAATGCATTAAGCCATCATATCACTAACGTTGAACCATGC
Source organism: Centaurea solstitialis (assembly GCA_030169165.1). Lineage (NCBI taxonomy): Eukaryota > Viridiplantae > Streptophyta > Magnoliopsida > Asterales > Asteraceae > Centaurea > Centaurea solstitialis. The sequence goes on from CM058044.1 coordinate 78,830,761, forward strand.
AAGCACATAGGCTGTTCAATTTAGTCTTCACCGTTGACTTCTGCCAAAAATATTAGAACGGTCAACGCCTATTCATACTTCATCAGATGCATTAATCTTGTTGTTGTTGGTGGTTGCATTCTGTTTCAGCTTAATTACTTCATCTTCAGCCGGCTTGAACTGAGCCGATTCAGCCAACTCCTCCACTGCCTTCACCAAGCTTTCCTCTATCCTCGAAGCGGTTTCGATCAATAGAGACGCGAAACTCACGAGCGGGATCACTTCCATCAGGGGCATTACCGTAACTTCGCCCTGAACGAGTTCGGTTTTCTCGGGCGGGTTCGGAGTTTTCGACTCTTGTTCTTCTTCGGTGTCGAGTGGCTGAATGAGCAAATCCGGAAGGGATTGTAGGTCGTTTTGGAGCTCTTGGACCGCGATCTTCATTTCTTCGACCGCCATATCTATCTTTGCCGATCTTGTCATCGTATTTACGATTTTCGCGAGCTCTTTTGTTACGAACGATGATCTTGAGCTAAGATTCGTGCACGCGGAACGTAGATGATCCTTTATCGATTCCGGGACCTGTTTTTTATACCCGTTTAGCTTTTTGTCTTTCGAGTTTTATGGAAAGGGAACAAATTTGAGTGAAGTAGAACTTGGGGTAATTTACCTGATTCTTGGAATCCAAGCAACTTGTGAGTGTTTCGATGCAATACCCGCAACTGCGCGATGATGCGCCGATTTTGAGGTAATTCTTCCATGGATGTCGGAAATTGAACCGGCCATGTGCGGGCTCCCATCTAGCGAAGTTTGCCTGTATCAAAAATACCGAAAGTTAAACGAATATAAACACAACTCGTACGTGTACATGTAGAGGGAGGTTCAGGGGAAAATCCTAAAAAAATGAAAAACTGAAGAACACCCTGGTAATCATTCATCTGGATCATATGCACATAAGTAATTGAAGTTTTTTGGTTGTTATGCACACTAGCATGTTACAAATTATTTCTATGCACATGTGCATACCGTCCAATGGACGGTTACCAAGGTGTTTCTCTGTTTCTTCATCTTTTAGCAATTTTCCCTGAACCTGATGCTATTTAGCGGGAGGTTGAGAGGAAAACCTCAAAAAATGAAAAACTGAAGAAAACATCGTGATATCCCTTCATCTAGGCGCTATGCACCAGCGCATACAAGTAATTAAGTTGTTTTTTGACTTTTATGCATGTGTGCATGATACAAATTACATGTATACAGAAGTGCATAAAGTCCATATGAAAGATTGTCAGGATGTTCGTCAGTTTTTCATTTTTTGAGGTTTTTCCTTGACTGCCCCTTACGTACCATGGCTTCCTCGGAGGCTTTTGAATTCAGCACACATTTATAACCGTTTAGCGTTTTCTTGGTTTCGTCGTCCCCATGACCAAAATAGTCGGCTACACAACCTATAAGTAACCATTGATGATTAAAAGATGGAAAATGGCACAAATTGGAGTATGATATTATTGGTATATATGTTATAAGTACTCACAATCTAGCGATTTTGCGAGCTTATCCATGTTACGGGGGATTAAAAGGTGAAGTTCCAAGCCAGCCCAAACAGGAAAAACAAGCATACTTGTGATAATGCACAAACAAGTCCCTATGATTATCGTCGATAGCCTTTCGTGGGCCACATTCAAGAGATGCTCAACACGATACCCCGAGACAGATACCAAACTGTAAGTTAGAATGAAGATGGTGCAACCATAATCGAATCTAGCTTTCACCACCGGGATAAATCTTGAAAAAGTCGTAGCCGAAGCTGCAAGAAAAAAGATCACTGGTTAGCAATTATCCTACACCTATTCAATGATCATAATTCAAGATTCAGTTTCTTGATCTTTACCTAATATAAAAAGAGAAATCCCCATAACATATGGCTCAAATAGGTGTCCTGAATGGATAGCAACCCAATGAACCCCAAGTGCAAGAAACCCAGCAAGAAAAGTTGCACAAATTCTGTTCAAACACTTGTAAAGAGTCCCACCTACAACATATACATACACATTAAAGAGCCAAAAACAAGGATTGTGCAAATGTGATAAAAAAAGAAAAACATAAGGGCTGTGGCGCACTAGTTGAGGCCCTGGAGGATGTGGTGGAATATCCCATCTACCCAGGGGCTCAATTCCAGACGTACACAACAATTGTGACCATTAAGTTTATCTGGGCCCAGTTTCTTATTTTCCAAAGAAAAAGATAGAAAAAGGGTATCTAGAAATGCATACCGACAGTGTATTCAAAGACGACAACAACAGTCATAACGGCCCAAATGGCACTACCGCCAACCCCATCATACAAAGGTCTCATATAGTAAAACAACGACACAACCATCAAAGCGACCCCGACTTTAAGACAATGAAACACTTTCCGCGGGTCATCCACCCCTAAATCCCATGCTTGTTTCAAGAACCTCCACACTTTCATCGCAAACTTCACCACCAAACCCTTGAGTCCGTCCCATAATCTCATCGCACCATTCTTGTGTTCGGGCTCAAGAACCACCAACGATCCATCGCCAACCCTGATACTCCACTCGACTCCATTCTTGTTAGACATTTTTACAAAAAGAATGTTAAGAATGGAGGAGAACTACAAGACCCTCAAGAGAATGTAGTTAAATGTTAGATATGATAATGAAATCTAGCTTAATTCATTCACAAGCTCTCATGGTCACTTTCTATATATAGACTAGATACTTATAAATAAAAAAAGGAGGAACCTTTTTCTCTATGGCTAAATAATATCATTTTGCATCATCTTTTCTGGTTAGGTAGGTAAAGATAGGGTGCATGACATATATATATGTCACTAACTCTCTCTAACTTAACAATGCTCAACACTCACAAAGCACTACAAACCCATATTGTTTCCTTACGTAAAGGCACTAAATAGCGTTGATTTTCCTCCATGCATTATATATATACATATATATATATATACCAACATGTTTTCATGAGACCAAACTTTTACACCGTAAAACTTCACAACAAATTATTGTGAAGGTAAAAAAAAGCTCTGAACCTTCACAACAGAAGTACCGGTCAAAGCCGTCATCTTTGACTAGTCAACTATAATCTCAACCATTGATGGACGCGATTCACGGAGAGTGATTGGTCAAAGCTGCCTTTATTGACCGGATGAGTAGTGAAGATCACTTCTCTACTATGTATTTTTTTAGCACTTCTGATTTGAAGGGGTGGGTTCAAATGTGAACCACTTTTTGATTGTGAACGTGAGAACAGCCGAGAGCACGCCACGTGGCAATCTGACTTCCGCGGCTTAGCTTTATTCAGTCTGCATAAAGTCTGTGGGTTAGCTTCATTCAAGCTTTATTCATACTGCATAAAGCTATTATGCAAACTGAATAAAGCTAACCCGCGGGTTAAGTCGTCTGCCGTCAGAGTGCGACTAAGTTTTGTGCATACTGCATAAAGCTTTATTCGGTCTTAATGATAGCTTAATGCAGTATGCATAAAGCTTAGTCTCGTGTTTTTCAGATTACCACGTGGCGTGCTCTCAGCTGTTCTCACGTTCACAATGAAAAAATGGTTCACATTTAAACTTTCCTCTCTCTCTCTCTCTCTCTATATATATATATATATATATATATATAGAGAGAGAGAGAGAGAGAGAGGGGGAGGTTCAAATGAGAAGTGCTAAAAAAATACGAAGTAGAGAAATGATCTCTACCACTCATCCGGTCAATAAAGATGGCTTTGAGCAGGTGGACGCGATCACGGGGGATTGACGCGATTCATGGGAAGGTAGAGATTATTAAGAGGGGGACCCGGTCAAAGCCGCATTTGTTGACCGAGATGAGTGGTGGAGATCACTTCCCTACTTCTCATTTGAACCTAATACTATATATATGTATGGGGGTGGGTTCAAATACAAACCACTTTTTGGTTGGGAACGTGAGAACAGCCCAAAGCGCGTCACGTGTCGGTCTGAATTTTCTGCGACTAAGCTTTATTCATAATGAATAACACTATTATTCAGACTGAATAAAGCGTTATTCAGTATGAATAAAGCTTAGTCGCAAAAAATTCAGACTGACACGCGCGACTTGTGTGCATAAAGCCCACGACTTAGCCTTACTCATTATGAATATAACGTTATTCATAATGAATAACACTAAGTCGCGGGCTTAAGTCACGCGTGTCAATCTGAATTTTTGCCACGTGTAGTGCTTTCGGCTGTCCTCACGTTCACAACCAAAAAGTGGTTTGTATTTGAACTTTCTCTCTCTCTCTCTCAAATATATATATATATGCCATAATTTACATTGATTGAGGTTCAATTTGTCACGAATCATTTGATAAAAGCTATCACGAACCATTTGGTAAAAGCTGTAACATTCTTAATTAAATACTTTTAAGGATCATATGTAAATTATCTTAACCTTTCGTGTAAAAAGAGATAATGTAAGTTTAATTAGTGAATAGATAACGAAAATAGACAGATTCAGAGTTTACAATATTGCTAGTTGTTGACTCAAGAAACAAAACAAGTTCAATTCTTAATTAAGATGGACAAAGACAGCATCATAAAGTTGTCTTTATATACACTTAACTTTTTTTTTGGCACAATATTGTATATAATCTGATCTCATTCAATATAAAATTATAATTCATTTTGGTTTTGTGTGAAAAGAAAAAGGAATTAGGTCATGGATGGTAAGTCTACTTTTTTAACAAAATTGGGAAAAGTCTAAAAAAGCCCAACAAACTATTCCATTTTGAATGGTTAAGTCCCTAAACAATTTTTTTGAACAAAAAAAACCATTAAACTTTCTCATTTTGAATGATTAAGTCACTAAACTATTTTTTAGAATGAAAAAACCATTAAACTTTTTCGTTTTGATTGATTAAGTCCTCGAACAATTTCTTTTTGATAAATAAACCATTAAACTTTCAAAAATTGGTTACTTACCCCCTTTTAATAAAAATAAAAAAATAAATGTAACGGACTATGAAAGTTTTAAAGGTAAAATATAACTATATTAGTTTAGGTTAAACAAATATAAGTAGCAAAATTTTAAATTTTCAATGATTTAGTTTGTTGGAAAAAATGTTTAGGGACTTAATCATTCAAAATTAAAAAGTTTAATGGTTTTTTCATTCAAAAGAATAGTTTAGTGACTTAATCATTCAAAATGAGAAAGTTTAATGGTTTTTTTTTCAAAAAAATTGTTTAGGGACTTAATCATTCAAAATGGAATAGTTTGTTGGGTTTTTTTTAGACTTTTCCCAACAAAATTTTGATATCATTGGCTTGTTTACCCCTCTTCACTATGCAGAATGGAAAGACCACTTATCTTAGTTATCCAGCCTTTCACCACTAACTTGAAAGGCAAACCAAACTATCAATAGCAAAAAGTAACTTACAATATTGATACCTTGACTTATACCCAATTTGTCTTTTTGGTCCAAAATTTAACATATTTCATCATGTGTTATCATGATGCCTTTGTCTTGCAGGGTCTTTATAGAGACAACCACTCTACTCGTTGCAGCAAGGTTCGGTTTTGTTAGAAATTCGTAAAACGAAATAGTGATCAAGAACCCGATTGCTTGAGAATCGTGTTCACTTTCCCAATTGATATTTCGACACTAAGCTTTGGTTTCTCGAAATTCAATCTGATCTAAGACTCAAGAACACTATCGATTTTAGGTACATAATCGAGAGCAATTTACTAGAGAATGGTATCAAATATGTTCAAAACGTATGTATATTTTATATATGCTAGCTCCATTCAAAAGAAGGAAATCATAATTGAAATAGCTATCATAGCAAATTGACGGTAACAACCCTTATTAGCTAAGATCATAGGATGACAATACGCTCACATTAACTGCATCATAAATCTAGTCTTGCAGGTCAAGAACTCTAATCATACAAGACCAGAGAAAAAACATAATTTTGTCAAAACCTACAAGAAACCAACTAGAATTTTGGTCCTTAATTAGGACAACCAGACTTCTAGTCCTTAGGTTTTAGAACTTAGTGTGAAAAACATACATCATGATCTTAAACTAAAAGACTTATCCGAATAAGGATGTCTTTCATTTTGACCACATTCTCCAATGCATTCAAAGTCCAAAATTCTCTAGACCTTTGGACCGCTAGGGCTTCTATCCCTTGATTGTTGCCATTTCGTCGTGTCCACAAACTCTTTAATTTGGTTTGAAGTTTCGATAGATTTGGGGTTAATGTTGTTAGAGAAGGCAAAACGGGTTGTCAGAGGATTACATCTACGGGTAGAGTACAACTTGAAGGACGAAATTTGTAAAAAGTCATCTACTTTTCACATTTTCTTGAATTTATGTAAATAATGTCTTTTTCAAATGTTTCCACCATAACATATATTATTAGCATTATATCACCAATAAAAAGGCTGAATAAGGTCTTGGAGCTTTGTCCTGTCTCCATCCATAGTAGGTATGATCTTGCATTTCAACATATTATATATGTCATATTTGTTACTTAGCTTTTTTGATTCTGATGGCTGAGATTTGTGCCACTAGAGCACTAGAATGTTATAAAAATAACCACATGGAAGACACACAGCACACGTTTAACGATCGATGAATCTCGTGTACGTAAGTTTGGTAGAATACATCTCCTTTTGATCTCTCGATATTATTGTAAAATACGTGTAGCCTAAAATCCTGTTTCATTATCGCGTTACGGGTTGTAGGTGTGTAATCAAAGGTCAGACTTTGACAATGTTATATAACAATGACAATATGTGCAACATTATTGGTGTTCTTAATAGTTCCAATAAGAGGCAACCTCTGAATAGCTAAGAGATGAATCTTGTCTGACAAAGAAAAAAAGCTGTTAACCCCAATGGGGCAGCCTACCGGTTAAGGCTTGGTGTTGGGGAAAAACCCACCGAAGTTCGAATCCGGGGGTGAGCAACCAGGGGCCACTGAGTGTTAATCCCAGGGGAGCATGCTTTAGCTCTCGGTAAAAATTGCCAAGGATGTAGTCTGGCCAAAGTCCAGGTGAACCCCCCCCCCCCCCCCCCCCCCCCCCCCCCCCCCCCCCCCCCCCCAAAAAAAAAAAAGTTGTCTCTTAATGGTTTTAAAATACTCTGAACGTTTTGTATCTTGATTCTCCCTTAACCATTAAGCGCCCTTATTTCATTCTCAACAGTTATCAAACAACCATATTTCATTCTACACTATATCATAAGAATATCTTAATCATTTTGAACCAAACTATTCAGCAACCGCCAAACAACAGCCTCGAAAATTTAACAGCAATCAAAGCCCAGATGGATATATATAATCATAAGGTGGCTGTCAGCCTACAAATTACATTGGTTCTTTCTTGTTTGTTTCAAAATATGAACATTTAATTTTTTGGAAACTGTTGGAAAGAAACCAACAAAGAAACACTAAAAAATCGAAACAAGAAACAAGCGAAAGAACCCAAAAAAATGCCGTTGCCTCTAATGATACGAAACCTAAGTAATTCCCCGATGCAATTTGTGCAATTTTGTTACACTTCCACAGCTTCGTTTTTTCTATTCGGTTTTCATCCCAGAATACCAATCATGGTAATCACATGTGAATACTCATGGTATTCTTAAAAAAACAAGGTTATAAGTTCATGCCGTACCCTGTGTCTGCCAAGCTTACGGGAAGTTGCATCCCAGATGGTTGGAAGTTGTTGAGTCGAGAAGTCCCGGTTTGCATAACCTTTTTATCAAGAGGATTATCGTTAGACCCCATTGTTTGTAGAAGCTGTACGAGTGCTGCGAATATCTCGTGCCTCGTTACGTGCCTTTTTGCCTGTAAAATCAATTTGAATTCATTAAAAAGACTCAAACTTTCCCTTCTTATTCACATGTGAATAAATGAATGCTTAATATACCTCTGCTTCAACTATATCAATTTGAATTCACTAAAAAGACTCAAACTTTCCCTTCTTTAATTTTACCTTAGCTTCAACTATATCTATTTGAATTCATTAAAAAGACTCAAACTTTCCTTCCTTTTATTCACATGTGAATAAATGAATGCTTAATTTTATCTCAGCTTCAACTATATCAATTTGAATTCATTAAAAAGACTCAAACTTTTCCCTTCTTTTATTCACATGTGAATAAATGAATGTTTAATTCTCCTTAGCTTCAACTTTATGTCTTTATCAATTTGAACTCATTAAAGGGACTCAAACTTTTCTCTTCTTTTATTCAATGTGAATAAATGAATGCTTAATTTACCTCAGCTTCAACTGTATCAATTTCAATTCATTAAAAAGACTCAAACTTTCCCTTCTTCTATTCATATGTGAATAAACGAATGCTTAACATACCTCGGCTTCAACTATAAACCGCGCCCATATCTTTTCTTCCCGAGCTTCCATTACTCCCTTCAAGATGGTCAAGCCGAAACCTTGGATTATGTCCACTATCTCAAGAAAGAACCCATGTTCTTCGCAAAGCATCTGCGCCCCAAATACATTTGATTTCGTTAAGGTTTCCACAAATAAACACACACTTTCTAGAAGCTACCTAAAGAAACATATACCAAATGTTCTTTTACCTCTATGAGCATTTGTCCAGGAGTACTAAGGTCCTCCACAATTAACGGACAAATCATCGTTTGATTTCCCAATTCGCATGCCCACGTTACACCATTGTTGCTTGGATCATTAGAATAATTATTCTGAACGACACCGTTATGCTGAAAAAAGAGAAAGAAAAAATAAGTATATAAGTTATGTCAAAGTTTATATTACTATGAACATAAAGATAAGAACTTTGATCACCTTTGGTTCGCCAGCCTGTTTGATTCGGTCAGCATGTTTTGTTACACTTTGCAAGAAAAGCATGTGCTTAATTGTTCGATCCAACAAACAGTCGATGCTCATCTGTATGAATTAAGCCAACAATTAGCAAGATTGAATCTTTTGGAATTCTTTAATGTATTAGTACTCACGATGGAGGTGTAAGGGAAAACCTCAAAAAAACGGAAAACTGAGAAACACCCTGGTATCCGTTCATCTGGACAGTATGCACATGTGCATATTACAAATGACACCTATGCACATGTGCATATTACCGATTACTTCTATGCACAAGTGCATACTGTTTAGATGGAGGGCTAAAAAAGGTGTTCCTCGGTTTTCCGGTTTTTGAGGTTTTCTCTTGGACCTGACCCTGGTATTTACATACCTTCTCGCCGTTAGGGATCAGTTCTCTTAACTCGGCCATACGATCCAAAATCATCTGGCGGTCTTTGGGCCGGGGCCGAGTTCCCGGTTTAGCCTTTTTCTTGGTGGGCTTCGGAGTTTCCGCTTGCTTTTTCGCTTGCAAGATTGTGCTCGAACCATCCATGCTATAGCCATCACTCATCCATAAACCGGGCTCCGATTTAAGATTCTTGTTATATGAAACGGGATGTAACGAGCTCATTTCCCATACGGAATTTCCCGTTTTCCGTCTTTTTGCAGCAGACGACACTTGATCCTCGATACAAGAAGTTGATGGGGTGTTGGAAGTACCGGAAATACCCTCCAAAAGCTCCTTAATCCCAAGATTCGAGAACAATCCTTTCTTTTGACCGGGGTCGGTATCGATGTTTCCGGTCGACTTCGACGACGAGATCCGGCCGGGATTGTAAGACTCGAAACCGAAATGATTTTCGTTTAAGACGGGTGTCACGATGTCGCCCAAATCTCCCGTACTTCCGAACAGATCGACATCGATACCAGAAATAGTCAAAGATTTGCCTTTTTCGTCAGAATTTACTGGAAGAAATCCTGGGGTTTGTGATAACAAATTATCGTTCGGCGTGAGGCTGCCGAGCGTAACGTTACTTTGGCCAGGTGACTGAGGGTACCATTGAGCGATATTGAAATCTCCCGTTTGGAAGAATTCATCCGGGATTCCAAAATCCATCGGTAAATCGAACAAATCCTGATTCAGGTTTGTTGAAAGCAAAGGGCTTTTTGATTGCACCGAAAACGAGTTCCAAGATTCTAGGCCGCTAGATTCTGATAAAAACGGAGTCAAACTAGAAACCGCACCATTAATGTTACCACCTCCCACAAACTGATTATTATCAAGAAACGAGGTTTGCGATTGTGAACCGAAACCAAAGGGCTGCGGTGGAAAAGCCAAAGAAGATCCAACCGAAAAATGACCACCACCGCTGCCCGCAAAATGGGAATCTTCGGGTGATATCAAGGAGGCAAACAACCCGTTAGATGAAGATGAAATTGCGGGTCCATCACCGTTCACAATCTCATCGAACATTCTTTTCGTTTGATCAATAAATTCCGTCCTCTCTAGAATCTGAACATCGAAAACAATATTATCAAAAATTGTCGTTTAAAGTTCAAATCTTGTACTTTTTATTCTGTTTTATGAAGCGGGAATTCGAGTGTTATTTGAGTATCATGTTACTAACCTTCTTCGTGGACCCGAATTGTACGACTCCTTGCGGTTCCACCGGGATTGCTGCAATTGTCTGCAAGATAAAAGTTACAAAAAAGATCAAAACATGTGGTTTGGACCAAGATCGTAGTCGTGTAAACGGGCACACGCGGTACCACTAACGTGGTACCATCCTAGAACTGAAGTTAAACGAAAAGAATTACCTTTATGCCCGACGAAAATTGGCTAGAAAGTTTCGAATCATCCTGTGAAGTACAAAAAAACATGTTAAATGAGGTAGATTTTCATGAACTAATTGAATTCATATGTGAATATAAGCACTACAAACCAATATTGTTTAGAATTCATATGTGAATATAAGAAGGAATTGGTTATGGTAAAAGAACTAATACATACCCTAAACATATCCCAGATGGAACCTGAAGAATTCTGTGCTATGCAATTATCTTCTGATGACATCCATAGGTGTTTCTTAGTAAAAGCAGCTTCTCCAATTAATCTAAAAAATTCAAGAAATTATTAATCATTATGAGTCTTAAAAGATTGGTTAACTTCAGAAAATTTCAATTAAAACCAATTAAGGAAAATTAATAATTATGTTATAGAAAGATTAGGGAAAATAAGCTTACCCTCCTCCAAATATTGGGGCTTGTAGAAGCAAATCATCAATTAGACCTTGGATTTCCTCCTCAAAGTAAGCATCTTGCATAGTCAACAATCTGGGAAAAAAACAATTTACATTATTTTAAAGATAAAATTAAAGAAAAGGTACATAAAATTCACCAGAAAAAAGATATACACAAAAACAGATCATAGAAAAAGAGGTTTAATGAATACCCAAATGATCCAAAAAGATTCACAATTTTTAATCAAATGATTTTAGAAATTTTGAATTTATGAACAATCAAGTTGGGGAATATTCTCAAGGTGGAATTAATGTGTGGATTTACTAAAATTGCCCACATTATGTTTGATGATGCTGACAAGATCTCACCCCCCAAACCAAGCTTAAATCTTTATTAAAAAAAATTAATCTTGTCATTTTCTTGATACCCACTTCCATGAGAATTGAAAAATCAACATCTTTCTTTCTTAAAAATGCATTTTAAATCATAAATATCAATAAAGAAACAAATGGGTATGCATAAAAATAATGAAAAATATGTTCTTGATATGGATGGTCAACCCACCCAAGAAAGTAAAATTCAAGATTATCAAGAAAATTAGTACATACACATAAGTTAAATCAAGAAAATTACTTTAAACACCAATTGATATAAATCTATCTATACATGTGTATATATATATATATATATATATAAGTGTGATATATAGAGATATAGGAAGTCATACAGTGAATTTGTTTGGTCAAAGCTCCAGAAAACACCATAAGACCATCCATAAGAGAGACAGAGATTCTTGAGCACATTTTTCAGAGTTGAATCTTGCTGTGAAGAAGTACCCATTTTCACACACAAGATTACAAAATAAACCCAAAAAAGAAACTGTTTTTTTCTCACAAGAAAACACCAAATTTCAGCTAAGGAAGCAAATTCTGCAAGAAAACAAAGGTGGGGTGTTCTTCTTCTTCCACAAGACAGAAGATTTCAGAAGAAGAAAAACAAAACAAAACAAAAACCCCACTTGAAATAAGTGCTTTGGGAAAGCAATTAAGCAACTTTAGAAAGTTGGAAAAACAAGAAAAGCAGTTTGTAAGGAGGTTTCAGAAAAGCTAAAGCTGAACAGATGAAAAAAAACACAGTTTCTGGGTGTTTGAAGCTTACACATTCATTCAAAGGATTTAAATATGTTTATCTATCTATTAAAAGATAGTAATAAATAAATAATTAATTAAAAAGAAAAGAAAAAACAAAGGGCTTGAAATGTGTATAGAAAAAGCTGTTATTCTGTGAGAAAAACAAAGCTAACACTCTAGCTGCTATTAAAGGGATCTCTGTTATGAGTCAGGAAGATGCAATTTTTTAAGGGGGTGGGGTGGGGGGGGGGGGGGGGGGGGGGTAGGGGCAAGGTGGGGTTTTGTCTTTGAGGAAGAAAATACCAAGAGGAAAACAAAGGGTAACAGAGATCTTCCACAGTTTATGTGTCATCTATTTTTTTTCTATATGTTTAATTTGAGTCCTTCATTTTTGTAAATGTTACAATTTCAGCCCTCCATCAAGTGCTTTTTGTTATATAAGATTTGCATATTGTCTCATTAAGCTTTCTAACAATCACTTTTTAGGTAAAGGATTTTGTTTTTCATTCCATCATTTGATAAGAGGTGGTATCCAATAATGTAAGATTTTCTTTTTTGTCTCAACATGGATACTATTAGTGGATACATTTCCATTTTCAAAGTAATGTATTTTATAGGGAGAATCTTTGTATTTTGTAATGTATTTTGTTGACAACTTTGTATAAGAAAATCATGAAAAGTGAGAAAGACGAAATTGGATGACGAAAAATTAAATAAATTGTTTTCCTAAGTTAGGTCTTGATGTTTTCTAAACAAAGAGAGTGGGTTTGATACATAGACATCACAAGCTGAAATTGTATGAATAATTGTTTAGGATTTGATAAAAACATGAATATTAGACAATATAAAACAACACAAGTAAAATAACCAATTTACCTTTAGTAAACTGTTTAGTGTTTCTATAACAAATAAGCAATCTAAATTAATCAACAAAATGCTATCAAACAAAAACACCTTACCAAAATATTATCACTCGATGAATCAATATCTAATAAAAATTATTCAAACAGGTGATAAAAAATTGGATAACAGAAATTCGATTAAATTAGAGTAATCGATTTTGAAGAATCTATTAACAAACATCGATTTTTTTGTAAAAAAATAAAAACAGAAAGGAGATATCAATCAGGGAGGCAATAACGAAGGAGGCATGAATGAGAGAATGTAAATTAGGTTTTCTATTCTCTAGGGTATATTTGCATATATTACCTTGTTCCACTTAATTTTTTAGGGGTGCATTTGGTAGGTAGAACAAAACAGACAAGAACAAGGGTTGGTCAGGTGATGAAACTAGGCATTTGACTAGTCAAGTATAAATGAAAGTTTCTATTGAATCTGTTCATTTAAATTATGGTGTTTGTGATAACTACGTTCCATGTTTGGTGGCGTTTAAGATGGAATAGACAAGAACTAGGTGGAACTCATGTGGAACACGCATGTTCCACCAAAATACCCTAAACAAGAAGAAACAAGCCCCTTATGTCAAATATACCTCTTTCCCATCAACTTCCTTTCTCAGCATCCACACATCGAGAGTTCCAGATCGAGGGCTTCCGATTGACAATTCCAAATTGAGAGCTCCATGATCAACGACTTCCAACTCAAGAGTTCCACCCATCAATTTCTTCCATCTTCCAGATCGAGAGCTTCCAACTGTTTGTTCGATCGATTTTTGACCAACGAAACCATAATCAATTTTGACAACTGGAAATCGAAATTGAATTAGGTAATCTATTCACACATTAATTGAAATCGATTTTTGACTCAATCGATTTGGAGCTTGGCCACTGGAGACCATCGATTTATTACTCAATTGATTTCGATTTTTGATGATTTTTTTTCACTGGAACTATGAGAACATGTCAAAATCACCTTTCTTCCTCATATTCATATTTTTCGCACCTGGAAATTGATTTTTTCCACTGTGTAGTTTTTACTTAAATTAAAGAAGCCATTAAAATCATGTGATTTTTGGCCACTGTGTTAGATTTTGTTGTGATGCTCTTATGATTTTTGGCCATTGTGTTAGTGATTCTTGTGATTCCAAACTATGATTCTTGTATTGAATAACCAATCTAATCTATGGTTTTGGTGTTTTTGTTGATACATTGATAACATTTTGTTGATATAATATTGTTTGTTTTGTGTTTTTGTTGATACATGATTGTGTTTTTGACTGATAGCATTTTCTTGATTCATGTAGGATTATTTGGTATAAAAAACACTAAACATTAAACAACTTAGAGCATCCACAATGGAGGTTCTTCCTGAGGTTCTTCATGGGGTTTTTACAAGAACCTCCACTGTGAGACACAGGTTCTTGCCCAGTCACAGGTTCTTATTGGAACCCGGGTGCTTGAACAAGAACCCAGGTTCTTGTAATACTTTCCTTTTGTGTTATATAACAGTTTACATAAATAAAAATTATATTATAAATAAGAAGAGGGGAGTGGGGTTTTTGTAAGAACCTTCATTGTAGAGTTTTAAGGAGGTTCTTGGTTTGTTGAGATGGCAATGACGTGGTAAGAGAAAATATGGTAAGTGGGGTTCTTGGAGGTTCCACCACTGTGGATGCTCTTAGTAGGGGTAAATTGGTCCTTTAACTTGTCCTATCATGTTTCGTCCAGTAGTGTCATCACTTACCAAACATGGAACTTTCATGTGTCGTTCTATCTTGTCGTGTCCTATCCTCTCTATGTACCAAGACACCCTAGACACCCTACAGCACGGTAAGAGGGAACAAGTTTGTTCTACTTAACTCTAGCGTGTTTCACATACGGGCATGTCAAACATGGAACTAATTTGTTTTATTCTGTCATGTGATCTCATCCTGTTTGACATACCAAACGCACCATGAATGTTGTATGTGTAACTTTCAGTGTAAAGGTAACATGATATAACTTAGTTTCTTACATGTGGTAGATATATTTTGTTGAGTTGTTTGTGTCAAATAAATAGAATAAAAATGTCATCTTTCATTTGTGTTTTATGTCGAGCAACCACAAACATTTTCTTGCAATTGGTTTTTTTTTATGTCTGATTACTTATTTAAATGATTCTATTTTATTGCAACCAACACTTAATATATTGTGAATTTGTACACTTTATAGCCACTTCTAAAATTTAATGATTTTGTAAGAATTATTAAAAACATACGAGGTCTAATTAATAAAGTTGACTAAAAAACAGACATGTAGAATGTTTCTTAGAGCATAACATTTCTATTGTATCAAAAATAGTTTTAAATTTTAATTATTGATATGTAAGTAATTTTAACCATAAACTTAATAAAAAAAATTGTAATTCATTAACAAGATTTATTGCAGTTTTTATAGATATAATTAGGGGATTTTGGCCATAATGCCCTTAGGGGCACCCCCCATTTATTTTTTTACCCCTTCTCTCTCTCTCTTTGCAGCATATACCCCCATTGCGCATCTATAGGTGCGTTATAACGCACCTATAGCTAAAAGACAAAAAAAAGAGCCTTTGACGAGTAAAAGTCAACAAAAAGGTGCGTTATGGCGCATCTTTAACGGCGGAGGGCAAAGGTGCGTTATAACGCACCCATAACGGTGCGTTATAACGCACCCATAACGGTGCGTTATAACGCACCCATAACGGTGCGTTATGGCGCATCTTTAACGGCATCAGCTACTTAGAAGGTGCGTTTTTTTTTGAAGATGCGCTATAGATGCGCATCTATAGATGCTCGTTTTTTTTGTCTTTTAGCTGCAAGTGCGTTATAACGCACCTATAGATGCGCATCTATAGATGCTCGTTTTTTTTTGTCTTTTAGCTATAGGTGCGTTATAACGCACCTATAGATGCGCAATGGGGGTATATGCTGCAAAGAGAGAGAGAGAGAAGGGGCAAAAAAATAAATAGGGGGGTGCCCCTAAGGGCATTCTGGCCAAAATCCCTATAATTAGGGGTGGAAATGAGCGCCAGCAGGGATGCTCGTGAGTTATTCGTGATCGACTCATTAAAAGGTTGATTCAAACTCGAGTTAAATGAGCACGAACGTAGCTCGAGCTTTCATTTTAAGCTCGTTTAATAAACAAGCTCGAGCCTTTATGACTAAGCTTGATTAGGCTCACGGGTTTAAACGATCCTAATTAATATATAATAAAAATAAATAAATAATAAACGAGTTCGAGCTTTTACTGGTAAACGATTCGAGCTTAGGTTCGTTTAGGCTTGTCCGACAAACAATTAATTGAGCTCGAGCTTGCTAAATCCTTGACGAGCGAGCTCGAGCTTGATACTTCAGGCTAGAAACGAACCGAGCTCGAACATAATCTTTATGAACTTAAACGAGCCGAGTTCAAGCTTAGTCAGGCTCGAACTTTGTTCGACTCGTTTACATTCCTAGATCTAATTAATGTTTGGATTTATACACGATCCAATATAAGTATATGATTATTACTCATATACTTAACATGTCTAGAGTTAATAATAGTGAAATGAGAAGAAAAAAAGAAAGAAACCTTATAAAATCAAAATATCTTGCAAATAGATAAATAAATTAAAAGTTTTCACAAATTTTTGATGCGGATAATTTTGGAGAATGAAACATTTATTTTCATAACAACGTGCTTTAAATAAAACTATATTATAAGGATTTCTATACTTTTCTTTCTTTGAATAAATAAAATCCCGATATTTCTTACAATAATACAAATATAATAACCATTGACTTCAATTAAAATATTTCATAGTTTCAATATGGTTACTAAATGCATTGTACATGAAATTTATATATATAATAATACGTAAAATCAGATAATTTATTTGGATGTTAACTTAACACTAACATCAGTCACTGTAGTGGTTCAATATACCAACTATAATAGCATATTTGTTAACCACCAAATATTCATACTTTAATCACATAAAATTAAGAGATCCCCAATACTCCAAAAAGTATTTATTATCTTACTTTTTAGAATAGGTATATAATGGGAGAATGTTTTTTTCAAATAAAACAATTTTATCATTCTGAAAAAAAAATGATTTTCATTAATCACTACAAAAGTTGATTGTACAAGATATTAAATGCATCTAAGTTAGTTAATAGAATATTTTATAAAATTAAGTTAATGAAACAAACAATTGTATGTGATAATGTTCTGGACGATATAACAAGTTTTTAAAACAGTCTCGATACCAAATATTTATATTAGTCTTTTTTTCAAGGTTCTAAATGATGTGAGATGTGACGCGACGCTAAGTCAAACTTCAAGCCTTAAGAGCTATGATGATACCATAATATTTTCCAAGGCATGTCCTAAGATGACATAGACACACGCTCGTATTTGTGTATGTTGGTGTTTTGAATAATACAATAAAAAAAACTTAAATCCATATCAAGTAATAAAACTAAAAAAAAGAGTACTCGTTGATAAAAAATATGTAAAGTTTATAAAAATGAAATAAAAAATGCAAAATCAAGATTAAATTACTTGAATCTCTAGTCACTATTTTCTTTAATTTTTAAAAAATTTATGTTTAACTTTATATACAATACAAGAATGAAATTAAATATTTACCTATTTAAGGTTTGAAATTCCCTCTTATTTTGAACTAGTTACTTGTAGGAGTAAATAGTTACAATCAAGAAAGAAGAATGACCATTATTTGTGAAAGAAAACATTATTATATTCTATTAAAATGAATAAATGATCAACTTTATATAGCTAGAGAACTAATATTTAGAAGACAAGTGTAAAATAAAAGTTGGAAATGCAATAATGGTGATTGATGAGTAGTGTCTTGGGAAGTGATGGTGGGAGGGGCTCAACTCAAACTCAATTCAAGACCTACAACTTTGTAGGAATATATGCATCCACACCTTGGTTTATGTAAATTCCATTTCCACTACCACCAACAACCATGCATCACAACCAATGATAAATCTAGAAATTTTTAAAAGCCAATATTTTTATAGAACGGTATTTAATAAAAAGACTTGCAAGGTGCTAGGATGAAAAAAGAAGTTACAACATCTAAGGATTATAAGCCCACTCAAACCAGCTAAGACCTCTATCAACTATACTTTTACATCGAGATTTAAGGGGGCGTTTGGTTGGGGGTATTGAGGGGTCAGGAATGGGAATGAGAATGAAAACTGTTGTTTGGTTTGATACTATATAATGGAATCATTCCTGCAGATCCATTAATTTCCATTCCTGACCAAATCGGGGGGAATGAAATTTTTATTTCTACTTGGTTCTTTTTTCATGCATTATTCCATCTATGGATGTTAAATGAAATATTCTTTGTATATTTAAGTTGGAAAAACATATTTTTTTAATATAAAGCAATTTTTCATTGATTATATTGGGTTAACCAAACAGCATCAATGCAATGCCCATTCCTATTCCCATTCTCCTGCATTCCCATTTTCATTTTCATTCCCATTCCCTGAAATGAACCAAACACCCCCTAAGTAACATAATATAAAAGCAAATCGTAAGAGTTCATAGTCTAATTAGACCTATACCTCTTATCACCATGCCCTCATCTCTGGCCACAATCACTCTTAGTCATGGATGGGAATACGACAACATATATATTTGTTACAGAGTCAGAAATCCCTCATTAATGCATAAAATTGTTGAAATGGTTCTAATTGAGCTGATATAATGGGAAGGGCCTCCGTTAGAAAATAAAAGGAAAGATACTTTTTAAGGTTAAAAACAATTTGTAATTTCTACCACAATCTCTCCTATATATTTTTTGTATGGATTTTATTAACCCAAAAAAGTACCTTAAAATCAACAAAAAAAAAACAAGAAATCACCTCGAAATCAACCAAAAAACAGAAAAAGCTTCTCGAAACTGCCAAAAAGAATTTAGAGGAACCTTGAAATCAACCAAGAATATTTTTAAAATCTTTTGAAACAGTAGAATTGGGTTAAAAATATATTGGACGGTTTTGCAGGTCTTTAATCTATTTTAAAAGTGCTCCCACCAGCCTGCTTTTCTTGAGACCCATGAGATAATGAAGTATGGTTATACTAAACCAAAGTCTAGTTATACAAACTGTAACGTAGACTTAGAACTTTCAACGGTGACTTAGAACTTTGATCAAAAAGACCAGGTATCTGATTACAAGAACATCTATATTTCTTGGTGACAATAATTTCACTAGGTTTGAGAGCAACTCAAAAAGACTTTCACAATATTCTGAAATTGGTCCATATCATTATCCACCTCTTAAATCGCTTTAATCGATAACAAGTGATTATAGTTACATCAAATGATTAATAACACTAAAAATCACCAACACTATATGCACATTTGTTTGAGCCATACGTCATACGTACATATATAAGAGAGTTTTGCCATTATGCCCATAACGGTGCTCCCCTTTGCACATATACCCATACCATAACGGCGCCATAACGGCCCCATAACGGTGCCATAACGGCGCCATAACGGCTCAAAACGCCGTTATAACGGCGTTTTGGGCCGTTATAACGGCGCAACGTGCATAACGGCCCTTATAACGGCCTTTTAAGGGTATTTTTGCAAAGTGGGGTGGGGCTTTGTGCATACACATCAATTACCGCATATATAATAAAGGTGGACTAATCTCATAAAATCTTTAACATATGTTTTATAGTTTTCAAAAATAAAATCTACTAGAAGAAAAACCAATTATAAAGAGAGAAAAAAAAGTATATAGGTAGGCTGCAATTAAGTCGCCAAATATTGCGAGAGGTAAAGTTCATCACCGACTTCTCTTCCTTTTTCATATTTTATTGGATTCCAAGTTGACTCATCGACCAAATAAAGAGATATCAAATATGCAAAAAGAAAAAAATAAAGTTTCATTAATTTTTATTTTTCTTAAAAGCGTTTTGAAAAGTTTGGATTGTTTTATTTATATGTACACATAAAAATTAACAAGTGCTAGTGATAAACATTTTTTTATGATGATAAAATTGACGTAAGCAGGTTTTTTTGTCAAATTTAAAGTGGCATCATCTTCTTAAATACCCTTCCACGTAACCTAAAGTTGACATATATAATATATAGATAATACACTTACAAGAAAATTAATTAAGCGTGTGTATATATATATATATATATAGGGTCAGGTTTAAGAAAGAGCATCAAATAAACGAAAAATTGAGGAACACCATCATAGCCCTCAATTTGAACCGTATATGTATACATGCAAATGCATAGGTGCATAACACAGTTGTGCATAATACCCTTAAAAAAAACTCAAATTATCCGTATGCACAAATACATACGGTCCAGATAGAAGGTTACGAGGTGTACCTCGATTTTTCGTTCTTTTTAGGTTTTCTCGTAAACCTTCTTCTATAAATGTATATATTAAATTAGAAATAATTGATGATGTTTTGTATATGAATTAAATGAGTTGACCATGTTAATTAGAAAATGTTGTGTTAGGTCAAGCTCGTTACATCATTGTCTGGTATTATAAATTATGTAACTATCACACTTAAATATATTACCTTCGTGTTCATGCTGGTGTCGGATTAGACACTTAAGCATATATTCATTTAATTTAACCCAACTATAATATGTTTATAATTATATAAATATAATATATATACAGGGGTGGGTTCAAATGTGAACCACTTTTTCATTGTGAACGTGTGAATAGCCGAGAGCACGACACGTGACAATTTGACTTCCGTTGCTTAGCTTTATTTAGTCTACATAAAGCTCGCGGGTTAGCTTCATTCAAGCTTTATTCATATTGCATAAAGATATTATGCAAAGTGAATAAAGCTTGAATAAAGCTAACCCACACACTAAGTCGCTCGCGTCGGATTGCGACTACTTAAGCTTTATGCATACTGCATAAAGCTATATTCAGTCTGAATGATAGTTGTATGCATAAAGCTTAGTCGCGTGTTTTTCAGATTGCCGCGTGGCGCATTCTCGGCCGTCCTCACGTTCACAATGAAAAAATGATTCACATTTGAACTTTCCTATATATATATATAACACATATATTTATGAAAGAATTGAAGAGATGGAAAAACACCATATGCATGCTTACAAGACGTACGATGGTTAAGTTGTCAACACATTTCTTGTCTTATTTTCATACTATTTACCAATTTGTTTATTTTTTCTACGTGATCTTTCTGGAAAAGTTTCATGTTGTATGGTGAAGAAAATTCAGACACTTTGGATCTTAGTTTGAAAAAAGAACTATCATGTAATACTATTGAAATGTGATTTTTCCACTTTAATTTACTTTGGTCTACTTTATTTTTTTTTCAAAACCCTAAGAAACAAATTCAACATGACAAAACTTTTTCAACAATTGCTTTATTATGTTTTTTACTAGAAAACACATCATCTTTTAGTTCTCGTAAAAATACAAACGAAATTATTACATGCTTTTAAGAATAGATAATCTTAATTAACCCGCTACAATGTCAAAACAAATACAAAGAACCTCGTAGCTAGTATGCATAGATATTTTTTTTTTTTTTTTCTTTTTTCTTTAAGGGGTATCCTAGGCTATGCTTAGACTAATCACGTCTATAAGACGTCAGCTCTTTGATAGCTCAGTGGCCTCAATTGTTGCATACGCTATTCGAATCTTGGGCAGCTGAGATATTTCATTACATCTTCCAAGGTCTTAACCAGTACGTCATAACCTTTGTGTGGGTTTGTTAATCAACATCATTCTTTTCGACATGAGTGTATATTGTTTGTTTACAAAAACAATGATCAACTATTTACAACAATAATTAAAAGATAATATATATGTATATATATGTGATGATTTAAAGAGTTAATAATTTAGGGGTGGGGTATGCTAGAAACCTCAAGGAACATCCATTATTTGGCATAATAGATATGGGGAAGAATTTTGTGTACCTCAAATGATCTTTGATCTCCAATGGATTTGGGGACCCTTGTGGCTAAACCCAAATCTTCATGTCTCAGTATGAGAATATTGACTTAATTGGATGACACATTGACACCCTTGAAAATCTTGGCTTAATTTTCACTTTTTAATATATATAGATATAACTTTTTCATATTTACTACTCATAATAATTAGCATCCCAAATCAAATTGCATATATACACATTGTTATCCTGTGATCCACTCATAACCCACCATCAACAAATTAGAAAGAAAAAAAAAGAAAACTCTACTTTAGAAAACAGCTGCATTGATTCATTATATATAGCTAGGGCATACTCATGGCTACTAAATGATTAATTAAGACATTTTGATTGGTTTCTTTGGTTGTTAGCTACTCTTGGTTTTCTTGAGAATTGGCTTTAGGGATCTTTAAGAACCCACCTTTCAAATTTTGACAGTGGGTGGATGTACATGGAATTTCCATATGTTTGCTTTTTATGTGTTTTCTTATCACATTAATCAAGTAAGTTTTCTAGTACTAATTAAACCAATTAACCAAACTTCCTTTTAACTTGAAATTGAACTATTAGAAGTTATTTAATGAATAGTTTACCATATGATCATCAAAAGGTGTTAGCTCAGTTGGATGGATAACATCCATGGGGGGTGTTGGGTGAAAGCCACACTACCAGGGTTCGAATCCCACGGGACGTTCCAGACTTTGGATCTGGTCCTTTGGGCCAGGTTCGGGGCTGGTATGGGAAGATCCAGTCTATGTTGGATCCACTTCCCTGCCGGTCGGGTTCAACCATAGGTTGGGCCAGGTCGCAGCGGATTAGTGGGATTGCGCAATTGGAGACCCGATACCCGCTGGAGCGTGTGTATGTGTGTTAACTTGCCGTTAATTTTTTTTTTTTTTTTTACCATATGATCCTTCACACTAAATGCATGATACATATATGATTTTCTATATATTTCTTTTGAATTATTTAATTATCTTGATTGATATTACATTTGTTGGGACATTAATTAATTTCAAATCTCTCTTAGAAAAAAGTTTTTGTAATTATTGTCAAGATCATGAACTTGATTACATTTTAAGCCATTAATTAGGTAGAATATTGTTACTAAGAGAACAACTTGACTGTCAATATATAATCCAATTGATTTCACAACCTTTTGTATTGTGTTCAATCATGGGTTTAGTTAATTGGTAACACACTTGATTAATGCATATCTAGATGACCAATTAAAAGCATTTTAAATTCAAACCGAGTATATTTAATAATGTTATTTGATAACGTCTAGAAATCGACACACAACTAGCTAGAGCCGTGTTTATATATTTACACACACACACATATAGATAGAGAGAGGTTCAAGGGGAAACCTCGAAAAAACAGAAAACTAAGGAACACACTTGTAGTTCTACATCTGGACCGTATGTACTTGTTCATACGAGTAATTTGAGTTCTTTTTGGGTTTTTATACACTTGTGCATGTTACAAAATTACCCGTATGCACAAGTGCATACGGTCCAGACGAAAGGCTATGAAGGTGTTTCTCGGTTTTCCATTTATTTGAGGTTTTCCGTTAAACCTAACCCAATATATATACATATATGGAAAGAATCGAAAATTGAAAGAAATTAGGAAATAAAAGTAAAAAAATGGACAAAAAGAGAAAGGGTCAAAGTGATTGCAGAAGTAGTGTCTTTATACTTGCATACATTGCTTATGAGTCATGATTGTTGCCCCCTTCAACCAACACACGCTTCATCATACCCGTTGCTAAAATTAAGTCAACCGCATCTAAATCATCTTCAATTCATCCATCTTTTTTCAACAAATTTATATGACATTTCATCTTTATTTATTTACCAACAATATATATGTATGTATAGGGGTGGGTTCAAATGTGAACCACTTTTTCATTGTGAACGGTGGGGACGAATCTCAGCCACACATCTTGCGGTTACGGTGGACGTGATCACGGAGAATTGACGCGATTCATGGGAGGGTAGAGATTATTAAAGGGGGGACCGGTCAAAGCCGCCTTCGTTGACCGGATGAGTGGCTGAGATTGGTCCTCATGATCACAATGAAAAAGTGGTTCACATTTTAACTTTCCTCTATATGGTGTATATGTATATATATATATATATTACATACATATAAATCAACCCACAAAGTCAAAGAGAAATGCATTCATCTACATTGTGCTTTTCACAATATATAGTTATATCACATGAATATATAATATATATATATGTATATTTCTCCACACTAAATGGAATTGTTTCATATATATTGTTCTTGACTAATTCTAGCTTGAAATAGAATTGAGATCTCAGAAATAAAAGAAACAAAAATGAAGGTTTTATTCTACATATATGATTATGTTATATATGTAACTTATATAAATAGGTTACAGCTAATATATATGTATGCATGGTGCTTTACTTTTGACTTATAGTAAAGTTTTCATGTTTCTTATAACTTGAAAATTATATATGCATCGGGAACCTTAAAGCAATAACAATATCTCAATAATTTAAGCAACATAATTATCAATTACTTTTTGTATCCAATTTCACCATGTTATCATGCTTTACCCTCATCATAAAAACTTCATTATAAGAAAACACCTAGCTACTTAAACAAATACTCAAATCAAAGGTAATTAAGTCATTAATGTAATAGCTGACTTACAAAAGCTAAACTAGAGAGAGAGAAAATCCAAAGTGTTATCGGTACGAGGTTCTTGGGAAAATCTGTTTAAAAAAAATGTTGAGGAATACTGTAAATTGAAGATATTTTTTGGTTTCTTTCCACGTGTTCCTGTTATGTATATGTGCATACTATACCTGACAAGTTATTTGTATGCATGTACCAGACAAATACCAAACAAATTGGAATGCACACGTGCATACAACACAGATGAATGTTATTCAAGTGTTCTTCGGTTTTTTTTACTTTTTTTAGGATTTTCCTTTGAACCTAACCATATGTATATATAGGAGAGGATTAATCCAAGCTCATGGAAGAACAATAACCAAATAAAAACGGTCGAATCACATGAGATTTTACACTAAAATGACATGCGATCAGGCGATTTTGGCCGTGACACGAGGTTGCGAGACAGGTTGTCTACTCATCCTTACATTGACCCCGTTTTGTGTGTAAAATCACATGTGATTTTACCACTTTCTTACTCTCATATATTACCATTATTTTCGTTTAGTCCTTCGTTAATTTCTCTCTCTCTCTTGTATATATGTGTGTATGTATATATATACACCATCATTGCAAAGTGGCTATCGATATATATATATAATGGATTGAAATCATTTAGATTCATGGTCCTGCTCCACCATCAATTTTTGCCTACACCATTTATGTAAGGTCATGCTTATTCTATAGACTAGAGAAAAAATGTATGTCTACAATATTTATTAAACTCTATTTAGATAAAATGCAAGAGATCCTCTAGCTTCAAAAAAATTGTAACTAATAAAACAAGATACAAACTGTAATTATCATTAATATATTTATTAAAGCATATGAACTAAAGGTGCGTAATCGTTCCCATACATCAACCCCTTCGTGGCTACTTGTTGCAGCGGTTGATCCTCGATCAAACCTAAAAGAAAGATTTTTTACGCTTAAAATCTTTTAACTAAAATTTATTGTTCTGGGTATTATGTTTTCCATGGACAAAAATCTTGGATCCACCATAGAACAGTTGGAACCCTTTTAACGTTCAATGTTAGTCGCACAACATATTCCTCTAATGAGTTTATCTCAAAATGTACTTTTGTTAACCGTTAGCGTTTATGTTTTAGGGTGTAAGATTTATCTCCACGTAACGGTTGGATCCCATTAATGATCGATGTTACATGAGTGACTCCTTAGAACATATTATATTTATATCGAAAATGTTCTTTTTGTTAATAGTTATAAGTTTAGATCACCCCATGCCAAATAGAACTTCTAATTTGGTGCTTCTTTCATTTATGAAAATATGTGAGTAAGACGTATTGTCTGTTAAGCATAACTTGAGTCGAGTGGGTATGCTTCGGGTGAATCGGGAATACCATCATGCCTTCTTCGGGTGAATCGGGAATACCATCATGCCTTCTTCGGGTGAGGTTTTGGGTAGCCATGCATCATTGGGTTCCCAAATATTATTGTTTTTAAATCAAAAGAGTAATTGATGTAAATAATTTATTAAAACTAATGAGAGTTCTAGTAATGATATCTAAAATAGATGGCTTTTGCCAAAAAAATATATATAACAAAAATCTGCTGACCATGCATAGCATGCTAGGAAAATGAATGTATTTTTTTTTTCTTAATTGAATATTGCTAATGCCCTAGTTATTAGGTCACCCAACAATGGCTCCAATTGAGAAAAAAAGAATTAACTCAAACATGTATTAACTACTAGTTTTTTTCCTTTTACAAAAGTCCCATAAAGAAAATCAATTACGAGTTTTTATTACTTGTTACTTTTATTTTATTTATAAAATAACGTTAAAGAAACGGATAGAAATCAGACTAAATTTCTATGTGTCAAAACTATCCAACTAATAAAATGATAATAACTCATATTTTTGTATATTATTTATTTATTTTATTTAAGTTTACATTTTCTCTCTGATAATGTGTATTAATCTGATTGGTGGATATGTTTAACCCATAAAAATTTGAGACAGACGATTTTTATCCAACAAGTAACCCTACAACCCACCCAAGTCATTACAAAGCTAAAGTTACAATTACAAATTTAAATTTTCATGATGAGATTAATCATAGTGTTTTTGTTTATTGGTGGTTGTTTGTATTGTAGCGTTTAATTGCGTATGTATATGTTGCATTCTCAAGTTAAAGTCATCTAATAAATAGTTTTTGTTTATGTTAAGAGTGTTATATATTTTTTTAATTTGCAATTATTTGATAGTATACAACTTGTGTTTATTGAAGAGACTATAGTCTTATAGATTGTTCCCATATGTTGTTCGCGAAAATTCAGCTAAATTATAATGTAGATATTCATTGATGTTAAATATCCAACTTACGGGTTTGTTTTGATACCCAATAAGCGAAGATATATATTTTAAGATCCCTTTAATCTTTCGTGTAAACAAGTAACTACATTTTAATTTATCCATACCCCCGTTTATAAGGGGTATGTGAGTGAATACTGTGAGGTAGGTGGTATGAATAACACCCCACAGAGCTATATGAACAAACATTTTATATATTATATATTTATATTAATTCTATAATACAGTCATATCAATCAAGCGTTTTTTTTTTTAAATCAAGCTAACTTATAGGATGAAGACATGACAACAAAATTTGATGAAAGATTGTTAATAATTTTAACAAATAATACAGAATACATGAGTTGTCCCCATTGATCCTAACTTTTCCACTCGTACCATTCTTTTCTGGTACTTGTAGTCCATCTCCATCTACGACAAAAAGACGCAGGGAAGTGGCTATTGTGATACCAATTTCGAGTTTACATTATCATTGGTCTACTTGCAAACCACTTTAGATTGTCTTTACGTACATTTGTTTTTGTTTTTCTCTCTTCAACTTAGATACGAGGTGACGTTGATGAATCTTGCCACCTTTTATCATATTTGAATTTTGCTTAAAAAGTCAGCTATTTGTTTTGACAAATTGATTGGTTGGAATCAATATATAATTTAGTGGTGTTTCTTGCAAAAGGTCTAGAGTCTCCTTGATAGATATGAGGAATGCTATTTTGTCCTTAAATTCTTATTTAGTCTGTTTTGTTCTCCAGTTTTCATCTAGGTGTCGATTGTTTTTTAAAAGGTCTAAAGTCTAGTTTTACATCTAAAAGATAAGAGGTGGATGGATGGTGCACCTCTTACAATTTCAAAGGATGATAGAAAATTTCTTAAAAATAAAACAAACAATCTTAAGAATGCAAACATCTTAATTTTCATACTCACGAAGTTTTAAAAGGCATGCCTTTTAGTTTTGGCATTTAATATCCCACAATCTTGTAACCTTATGGGCTATTTGTTACCTTTTAATAGTTTCATTAAAACACAACCTCTTAATCATTAAGAGGTGACTCTTGTTTGGCACCAAAAAATTGTCTCTTAATAGTTTTAAAACATTCTGAATGAATTTGTATCGTGGGTATCCTTAATTTCATTCTAAACAGTTTGCAAACAACCATATTTCATTTTGCACTATATTATAAGAGTCTCTTAATCATTCAGGCCACTTAATCACGTTGCACCAAACCATTTAACAATTGTCCAAGTCTAACAACCTTTTAGTTGCTACGAAAGTTATTTCTCTTGCTTGGATTTTGAAATATTATTGCACTCGAGCTCTCGCCTCAATTGATTTGGCCAAAAATGGGATTTTGGTTCAATTGCATATGCTTCCAAACTTCCACCTTGACAACATGTCATAAACTCAACTCTCTTAACTTCTCAAAGAAATTGATGGATTATAACAGCGATTTAAAACCGATATTAGATTTTTGATCTATCTTACAATTTGATTTTTGGGTTGAAACTAATGTTGTTTTGTGAATCTATCAAACAGGTGTGGAGAGCTTCAACACTTGTTAGCAAAAGGGAATGAAGTTGCCGGCCTAAAGTTTTGATGGAGTTCAATTTTCTAATCTTGAAGTCCTTAAATCTCTTTGTCAATAATATCACTTATAGTTGAATTCAATTTTTTCATAGTTTCTTCTTCAAATACAATTGATAAGAAGATAAGATGGTCATTTTTCATTGTTCAAATCATTTGTTTAATGTATAAAATGAACTTCAATTTATTCTGTTTTGGAAGAGCATCCTAAGTGGACCGCGGATAAAAAGGAAGTAGACTGCTATGTTGAAAAACGTGGGGTGGGACTTGAGCCGGTAATCATTAATTCTTAGTCACGTCAGAAACTGGAATACTTCATTGATAGATGGGAAAGAGTTTTCGGGAAGGAGCCTGATGGCAAACTTCGTGGCTTTACACTCCCGGATAGGATTGATGTGGGGGATGATGATGATGACGATACGTCCGATGATGATGTTTTATCTGACCATGATTTTGTCACGGACACTAGACCAAAGAAAGTTTCATGGTCTGACAGGCAGGTGATTACGAAGATGGAGCAGGACACGCAGTGATGTTTCGTTAGAGAGAGATCTTAGTGTTGTCTTTCTTCAGTTTCTTGGGATTGGGTTTCTCTGTTGTTAGTATCTTTTGATGCTTTTGGCGTGCGGCTTTGTGTCCCTTGTTTGTGGGATACTTAGCTTGCTTTTTGTATTTGTACTTTTTATTTTTATAAAATTGCCAGGATTTTCCTTTCAAAAAAAAAAAAAATAACTTAAATTATATAGATGATTTTATATCTATAGTTTACTGTTTTGTAAAAATTATTGTAGATGTTGATAAATCAATTTTCAAATTAGTTTTTTATTTGTCTCGTTCTAAATAAACTTGAATTTTGTATAAATAAAATATTTTTGACGAAAAAAAAAATGTGAAAGGGAAAGTGGGCAACCATGGGACACGTGGCGACTCCATCCACGCCAGGCGACAAACATGCGGTCCGGTCAATTCCCTCCCACTATCTACAAATACAATAAATTACATATTTGGTCCTTGTGTATACCATAGGGACCAAATTCAATTAAAAATGCATATTATAGGGACTAAATTCAACAAAAATTGTATACCGTATGTACCAAATTTAATTGAAAGTGCTTATTACTGAGATAAAATCTGTAATTAATAAAGTCTACAGACGAAATTTTTAAAAACCATCAAACCACAGGAACCAAATCTGTAATTTACTCTAGATTTTATAACCTTTCTATTTTTAGTCTTGTAACATATTACTAACGGTTTGAAGAAAATTGAAATAAAACAAGGCAATATTGCATCTCTATAAATGTTAAAATCAGGTTAATTCGTGCGTAGAGAATGTGAAACAAGAGTTGATGTGTGAAAAGCAAAGCATTTGTAAGGATGTTCTTAGCAATGTATAAGGTTGTGAGCAATGCCCGTCGGGTTTCGTGCGGGATCCGTACGGGCTTGGCGGGCTGCGCTACTTGTGGCGGGCGCTCGAGAATTGAGTTTGGGTGGCCCGAGTAATCCGCTCCTCTCTCTCCATCTCTCAATCTCCTTTTTTTTAATAGATTGGGTATTCGAGCTTATGGGTAGTGGTACTCTTATTTCGAGCTTATTGAGGGTTTGTGGGTAAAGTTGATGTGGCAGCGGGGGTTTGTGGGTTGCGCTACTGAGAGTCTAAAGTTACAATTACCTTCCTCCATACAATAACATATCATATAACAAAGTTGAAAATAATATAGAACCATTTAATAACGGATAGATAATTTTCAACCATAAATTTGAAACACATTGATGAATAATGTTCCACCATAATTCAAGGATAGATCTATGTTGTAACCTCAATGATTGAATAGCTTTTGTTGTATTGTTTTCTGTTTTTTATGGTTTGTTGGTCTTTTGTTAGTTGTTATCTTTTATTTTGTTCGATTGAATTTTGTCTATTTTTACTTTTGCAATTTACAGTAACTGTTGGTGTTGTATTTTTTTTATTATTATTTAATATCAGTGTTGTCTTTCAAAGAACAAAAAAGTGTCTCAATCCCATGATGTTTGATAGTATATGAGGACCTAATACAACAATAAAACCACCTCTATAAGTCGTAACACCAATACCTCCCTTTCGTGCCCGCAAACACACCCATCAATCTCAATCTAACAATCTAGAAGCTTCAATTCCTCTTTCTTTGTAACAAAAGTTGTTTTCACAAGTCACTAACTTCATATTGTTTTGTTTTTTATATAAAAGTCTGATAATTGTATATGACGGAATAAGTTTTATACCATTAGGGCCACCTCTTTGAGTTGTTAACACATTAGGTTTTAATAATTAACTAGTAAGCTAGTTGTCGGCTAAAAGGTTAGTTGTTTAACTATAAGATAATTGTTAGGTGATGGTCAAATTGTTGAACAATTATGTTTGATAAAAACTAGTTGATAGACTAAATAATATTATAAAATAACAAAAACATTCATAGGGTTTTTGGTAATTTATGTAAAACAAGAGGCATAATAAAAACAACAAAAATGTCATTTTCAATTACTTGATATAATCTTGTCTCATAAATTTTTAAGTTATATAAACGAAAATAAATATGCATTTTTATTACATCATATAGTAAATCATAAGTAAAAAGAAAGACATTAAATACACAAAGTTAATGAGACATTATCGAAGTGGTCCTCGTAAGGAATGTGTCTCATATGGACCAATGAGCAACCATTTAATATGATATGAGAATTTGTGTATATTTTTAAAAATACATCATGTGTCAAGGTTTGTTATATATTTTTAAAAGTTTGATGCATTTTTATAAAGGTTTATCATGTTTTTTTAGAATGCCTTTGGCTATTTCAAACTAACTTCAGTAAATTATAGATATAAAACATTAGTTTTGATAAACATAATGGTCGTAATTATTGTGAACATATAGAATTAAATCTTGATCCGATAAGATATTCCACCATGTCCTCTTAATCTTTAATGTGAAAAATCTTTTTTTTTTTAATTTGTAAAGGTCCAATGATATCAACTAGCCCAGTGATTTCATGCACGTCCCCCTGATCTTGATCTTGATCTGATGGATATTGCATCACGTCCCCTTAATCTTTAGTCTGAAAAACCAACTTTTTTTTAATTGTAAGGATCCAATGATATCAACCAGCACAGTGATTTTATGCACGAATTTACAAGAATTGACTAATTTCACATTTTCCGAAAGACCTAAACCCTTTTTGCTTCCATAAGAGTGCCATAAAAACTATTGGTACCTATCATAGACTTGAAGTATCTTACTTCCTAATTTCCTATGCCCGAGCTAAATCCTGTACAATATTAGCATAGAAATTTGGAAAATATTAGATTCTTTTTCACATTGAATAATTTTACTTAAAATTTATAAATCAAAATACAAAATCATATTATTATAGTTGTTACCTGTTTATCAAAAATAGTTCATTTTTACAAATATTTCACCCATCAATCCCCTTCTTGATTGAAAGATGAATAATGGCAGGTGAATAAGGCACACCTAAAGTATAAAAGTTACACAAACTCAAAATAACTCATTTGAACCATATGAGGTTCAGATTAAATGATTTGGTACTATTCAACATTTAACTTAATGGGTAAAATGTTTAGCCTATTAAAAAGATATCATATTAATATACAAAGGTTTTATCAGGTAAAGGCATATTGGGTATGACTTCAGTAATTGTCATCGCTTTTACTCTATAAGATACCCAGTTCTTATTATGTTCAGCCAATAATGTAAAGTGATCAACAAGCAATTATCGAGTTAACATTTAGTAAACCATCCCTTAGTTAAACACTATTAACAACAACAACAAAAAAAAAAAAAAAAACACATAACCTTATAGAAGTAACAAACTTTTCAAAAGGAACATCATACTTAAATATCAAAATTGTCGAAAAAAACACAAAATTGCCAAGAATCATGATACCAAAAACAATGACTAGGTCGTTGGAAGCAATGAAGAAGTCGCCAAATAAAGTTTACTGCTACCATACCCATAAAGTCGAAGGTTATGTTAAAAGAAAATTGAGGTGAATATCGTATTAGGGTTTAAAAAAACTTTATTTGACTTCTCAATGCATGTGTACCATCCCTATAAAGTGTGTATCCATGTAGGGTAATCTATATTCATTTAAACTTATCTAAACGGTTGTTAGTTAACGCTTACTCAATAAGTGGCTATTAAGTCAATTTACTTTATGAGATGAACATGACAAGTACTAGAATCTTACCCGATAAAAACAATAACATGAACCGAGAATCTTACTCAATAAATGAGATCGACAACTCAAATCTGTTAAACACTTATCAGGTAAATTGTTGCATATTATAATTTCAAAAGACTAAAATATTATCCGAGACAATAAATGATAGTGTTCAATTAAACCACCTGGTGGTTTTTTATATACATTTAGACATGTTATTGGATCTATAATATAAGTCACGTGGTGTGAGAAGGAAGAGAGTAAATATTGGTTACATTACATCGGCGGTGGAAGAGGCAGTTAACTCGAGGTTAAATTGGTCGGTAAAACAAGAAGCATGTAGGACCCCTAGCCAGCCCACTTTTACTTTTTTAACTTTTTTAACCTTGTTTGTTTGTTTTTTTTTTACTGATCACTGCAGTGGTTGTGGTTGTGGGCTCGCAAAACAAAAACGACCTCCACATGATGATGAGTGGTCCCCTCTTCCATGCCACGTCACTCATTACCATATGATCATGATTTTGACATCCCATCATCATCATCTCTCTTTTTTTCTCTCTTTCTCTTTCTAAACAATAAAATTTCATTAATACAAATTTACAATTACAGCCCTTTGAAATTCGTTCGCTTACGTTTCTATCTGAATGAGCGATATCTACCATTTTCGTATCAACGTAAATTAAGGTTGTGTTTGGCAAACTAGCTGATAAGCTAGCTGTTGAATCGATTATGTTTGACAAAACTAGCTTATGAGTATATTACAAAAATGAATATGATCAATGTATCATAGACGATGTTTATCGAATTTAGTTTCTATTAAAAGTCATTACGGTAACTTTTATTTAAATATTAATCACGTCAGCAATAAAAATACACTCACATAAAGAATTATCATAATCATATCATTGTGATACTTCAACAATTGTTGTACACAAATCACTTAGGTTGAAGGATACTGGTAAAGCTTTGAGAGATCTAGTAGAAAACCTCATCCATCTTAGGTTCAAATCCAGGCATTGTTAAAGTCTTAAGGTTCACCTATGATGACTCCAGGTCATTCGTGGTCACCTGATGATTACTCGGTGCGTGTAAGTTGGTCGGAAAACTCACAATTATCCCAAAAAAATATTATTGTACACATAATTTATTACATATATTTGTTACACACTTGACTGGGCTTTAATAAGAATGAAAGTCATGATGAAAAAAATAAGATAAAATCTTTACTCTAGTACTCTTGGATCAATTCTAGTTTCATAGAACACGAATTGTCACCCTAATGAAAATAAACTAGTTCAATGTCTTTTAAATCATATTTCATAATGTGGTATGAGATTAAAAGCGATTAGTGGTCAGATTTCACTCTTACATTTTTCACCTTAACTCTTATTCTAACACAATTATCCGTCTTATGTCACAATATGCAAAAAAATGTTGATATGACAACAAACAGTCATATAAGCAACAAGCAATATTGCAATATAAATGTGTTTGGAGTATCTTCAATGCAAAAGCTTTTAGAAGCAAAAAAATGTAGCTTCTTAGTAAAACCACCATTACACATGGTTCTTATAAAATCCACAATTACACAGCATTCGCATAAAAACCTCATTTTTTTAGTTATTTTATAAGAACCTTGGTTTTTATCTTGAAATCGGTGTCATATAACCTTCTTGTTAGCTTTTTACATATAATTATTACAAATGTTGAAAAAAAAAATACTAAGATACACCTAAAATGGGGTCTTATATAAACTGCTATCATAAAGTTGTGTGTAGTATCTTAATATATTTGTTGAATTAAAAACAATACGATAAATCAAAACACTAAAAAACTTACAATAATATTCGTTAAAGATGCTTTAAAAAAATCCTTTTTATAAGAACCATATTATATTCATTCTTGAACAAATTAAATATTAACGACGGTACTGCATTGTTTATATAAATCTCATCTAATATTTTTTTTCTATCTTTGAAAAGTATGAAATTCTCAACCTTTTTTTTATATAAACAAACATATCAAATGGTGTTAGCTCAGTTGGATAGATAATATTCTTAGGGGTGTGGGATGAAAGTCACAATACCAGGGTCCGAATCCCACAGGTGATATTTCTGAGATATCCAGACTTTGTATCTGGTCCTTTGGGCTGGGTTCAGGGCCGGTATGGCAAGATCCAATCAATGAGATCCACTTTCCTATCAATCGGGTTCAACCATAGATTTGGCTAGGTCGCAACGGATTAGTTGGATTACCCAATTAGAAGACCGATACTGCTAGAGCATGCTTATCGTTCAAAAAAAAGTATTAGAAGGCAAAAAAATTAAAGATATAAAAAAGTGTTAATGTAAAATTGGGGCTTTTAACGTATTGACGACCGCCTATTTTCTTGGATTCGCGGGACGGTTATGTCACTGTTTTGATTGGAAATTTGGGAGGGCCCACCCTCCAAAATTGTATCTTACGGTAAATGAAATGATAGTGATTTTAAATAGGTCATTTTCACTTTGAATAAAAATTTTAAGAGTAAACTACGATTTTCGTCCCTATGGTTTGATGTTTATAACGTTTTTTCGTCCCTGTGGTTTAAAATTTGCTTTTTCCGTCCTTGTGGTTTGTTTTTCTTTCGTTTTTTGTCCTTTACACTAATTTACTTTAAAAAAAATCAGTTAAAGGAAGGGTATTATTGCCATTTTTCATGTCTTGTCTTTTCTACATATTTTATTGAATAACTTTTATATATTATATTATTATTATATATTCTCACCTCAAAAATCCCACTTTGACTTTGACCCCTCTAGTCCACACTCCACACCCATCTTCTTCCCCCCTTCCTTTTACCCAATTCATCTACTGCAATTAGTCTTCAACTTCTTCTATTTCACTTTAACAAAAAACACAAAACTTCATGTAATTGAAAAACAAAAACTAGTCTTCACTCTTCAAGAACATCGTTGGAACATAAAAAGTCTTTCAAAAATAAAAGCTAATCAAGAACCCTAAATCTAGATTAAAAGCTAAATCTATCTAGAAAAACCAACACCATTGTGGATTATTGTCTTCAAAAACACGTCTTGAAGAACATCATCACAATCTGGAAACAAAACCCAAAACAAAATAAAATGCACAGACAACAACGTGACCCCAATCTGTGAAGGCGACATGAATGGCTACTTGCTTTATGAATCCCGAACAGATGATGAGAATAGCATAAGCGAATAAGGAGCAGGGAAAGAGTTGTTGGTCTTTGTTTCGATACGGTTGAACAAGGTGATCTAAGCAACGTTGGCCGGAAGATGGCCGGAGTGATGCGATGTTGGATTCAAGGAAGAATGTCTGTATATACACACACATTCTATATACTTTATATTCATAAAATTATATAATAGAAAATGCATAAACAATAAAAATAAGAGAAAAGACAATAGTACCCTTTCATTAACTGTATTTTTTTAATGAATTTAGCATAAAGGACAAAAAACGAAAGAAAAACAAACCACAGGGACGAAAAAAGCAAATTTTAAACCACAGGGACGAAAAACGTTATAAACATCATACCATAGGGACGAAAATCGTAGTTTACTCAAATTTTAATTTCTTTTTACATAAATCAAAATGAAATGCGTACTTTATATTTTTAATGATTTGATATTTTTTAACCTAATGGTAATCTAAATAACAAATTAACAACACTTTAAGGATGCATGATAGAGATAATATCGGACAATATTTTTAGTGCAAGGTTTTAAAGGATTCTTCTTAAAGAAAATATGATTGGCAAAAGTAATTTTATTAAATAGATCAGACCAATACACCAAGTCACGAAACACGCTAAACCGTAGCCCCTACCGAAACCTGTAACGAAGCAAATGAAACAAGCGGTAAACGACCTTGGGTTGAGGTAGAGCCCCATGCTACAACCAGATTACTGTCGTTGTGATGCATGGGCAGAGCTGCAGCAAATCGTGACTAGTTCCCAACTCTTGAACCCCATAATCATCCGGTCGGATCGAATAGCCACTCGATCCATCCTATTCATGAATTGTTGTTTTTGTCTCACCCCATTGGATTTTTTTAATTGATAACTTGATGTAGATATTTTGTTAATTAGTTAATTTTGTACTATTTTTGTGATTATTAGTGTTGGTAAGGCAGGAAAAATATATATGCATTTTTGCCTTATTTTTAAGGGAACTATAAATGGACTCTCTTATTAGGGGAATGAGATAAGGTTATGTGAGTGTACATGTGAGACTCAGTATAAAATAGTCTACTTTTATGTGAGTAGATCAAAGACTAACGAGAGTCCATATAACAACATCCTAGTTTTGGAGTAGTACAAATTATTTAAAATAGATAAGGTGAGAATGTTGTTCAATTTTTCCTGGCATAAAAATTTCCTTCATCATAAATAAACAATGCAGAAGAGAATGTAAATAAATCTTCAAATTTAAAGAAGTCATAAAAATAATTATAGTAAAAAAAAACTATTTTTTTAATTATATTTTACTAATAAAAAATTCTTAAAATTAAAAAGAAAGTATTTTAAAGTTATTAAAACAATTTCATGTTTTCCTCAATAAAGTTTACTGGAATATATTATTTTAACAAAAAAATACACTTAGTTCAAATTGATATTCAATTGAATTGTTTTTGTAGTTTCTACCTCTAAGCTATAATAAGCGGTTTTTTCATAAATCGGTTTGGCATGCTACATTTTGATCTATGATATATATGATATTGGAACATTATAATTAAGCAATTTTTTAAAGTAATTCTTTTTTCATAGACCTTTTTTTTTTGTAGGTATACAAACCATATATCGTAACTCCCTCCTTTTTTTCACTACGCCCAAAGAGTAACTAGTACGAATTTTATTTACTTATTACAGAGATCGTTCAATTTGATTCTTTTGGATCTTCAAAAGGATCTAAAAAGATCGTATTTTAGCAAGATCTTTAGATTGCTACGCCTTTTTTGGTGTCCCCTTCAGATCTATGAGTTATTAAGGTTGATAATAATTCAATGGTAAGATCATGGTCAGTATTAGCTTCTATTGTCAATTTTGTTTTTAATTTGGGTTAACTTTAGTTTCTGTTTGCTTATTTCAGAATGGTTATGTTGTTTACCGAAGCACTTGGCATTTTTCTATATTATTGTTATTATTATTATTATTATTAAATCAGTTGTCTTGGAAAAAATGATATGAAATAGGTACCTTTTCATATATAAATATTTCAAGGACATATAAATAATTTCACACTTTACAAAAATGTAATATAAGAAGTTTTAAAGGTTATATAAAATAGATGATTCTTAGGTTTTTAAAAATTTAATATTTCTTGACTTACCTACTCCCTCTATAGTCTATAAATATAGAATTATAGAAGCTATTATTCCAGGTCCAGTTTATTTAATATGGGTCACATTATATGTCATATTGGGCTACTTAGGGCCCAATGAGCGTTAACATCTTTCTATTCATTTTTTATACCTATTTAGAAAACGAAATATAATATTTGAAATTTTTATTTAATGAGCATTCAATAATTTGTTAGTGTTCATACTATAGCATAAGTTATGAAAAGATTATTATTAATATCTTTCTATTCATTTTTGATACCTATTTAGAAAACGAAATATAATATTTGAAATTTTTATTTAATGAGCATTCAATAATTTGTTAGTGTTCATACTATAGCATAAGTTATGAAAAGATTATTATTAATACTTACCCCACAATATTTGAAGTAGATGATGCATGAAACGTATAACTCATCATTACAATCCCTTAATCCATAAATAAAACTATATGTTGTAATGAAACAAATATTATTTATAGGTAAGATATGATTATTGCTTCTATTACAATATTTCCCACAAATAAGAAAAGGGACCCCACATCCACATGCAAGTTGGGGGGCAACTTGAACTAAACTAAACTATTTTCATGCAACTTGGATGGCCAAACACATCATGAACGTACCCATCCTAACTTTACTATTCTTTTTCATTCTTTCTAGAAAATTATTCATTTCTTAATCAATATTTTATTTTTAAGTTCCTTTGATCTACTTTCTTGTGTAACTTTAATAGTTTATAATAAAATATTCACTTATAAGAGTATCGTATGGTATTCATAAATAATTATATATATTTATATATTTGTATTGTATGTAATTATGTATGATCTTAAATCTTTATACTTTTCTATATGTTTATCAACTATATAAATTGTTTCATTTTAGGCTCTGTTTGACAAAAAATAAGATAGCTTATAAGCTAATACATGTTTGAATGGATCATAAGCTAGCTTATTGTTGGAGTTCCATTCTTTCTACATGTGATGATTTACCTCCTCCGTGATGATCGTAGAACCGGTGTAGTGGGGGCGCCTCAAAGGGTGGAGTATATCATTTTTTAAGCTAGCTTATTGAAATACTAGTTGAAGTAACATTTCAAGAGCTTTTTGTAGCTTATTTCAACCATGTTCTTATTTATATTAACTATTATACTTTAAGATACCATTTTTGGTTATTTTATATACAAATAAGTTGGTTTTTGTCAAACATAATTTATTTATAAGATAACCTATCAGCTACTACTTACTAGCTAGCTTATCAATTACTATCTCGTTTATCAGCTAGTTTGTTAAACGCAATCTTAATGTAAAACTTGGTTGTTTCCCTACAATTATATGTTATTATATTATTGCTAACTCAAAGTTAAAATGCTTGATTTTCCAATCAAAGACATTTGAACCAACCAATCATGTGTTAAAAAGCATGGGCATTTATGTCAATTTAGAGTTTATCCTTTTGTAGTGTATTGTTGTCCTCCCATGGACACTTGGATATCTTCTCTGAAGAACAAGGCGTTAAGCTCATCTCATCCCATCTCATGAAACCCTAATTTATATCCCCTTTGTTCTTATCCAATTTCATCTCGATTCACTCAAATTACCTTTAATATTGCCTTAAATGTTCCATCAATTTTCCATATGTTTGCAGAATCGGAGATTTAACAAGGTATAAAATGTTTACTTAATTCATGTTTTCTGTTTTTCCCCAAATTCGAATCGTTTTTAATCTTGCATTTCATCAATATCTGAATCTATGTTTCGATACCTTTGAATCTAGTATTTCTTCAATTAGGGGGGTTTTTTCGACGATGTGATCAACTTATTTGTTCAATACGTGTTAATTTTTAGGGTTTGTTGTTTGTGATGAGAATAGTTCTTCGATTTGTGTTAATTGTTTACAATTAAAGTGTTGTGTTGATCATGTAATTAACTAATTATGTTTTACAAACGTAAATTGTTAAATATCATGAGCACAGAGTAGTTATTTCATCTTACAATTGAAGTCTACTTTTTGTATAAAGTCAAAATGTTGACTTTTTGGGGTATGGTGGTGTGTATAACTTATTTAACTTGTGAGAAGAACAACTAGTGATTTCACAAGAACAATTACAACAATTTGGCATAAAAAGGTTGTTCTTATTGCTGAATGAATCAGCAGAAAGCAAAATGTTCATCAATGAATGTTATTCTAATTATGTGCTTTTAAGTCATGTTATTTTATGATATTTCCTTATATGATCTTTGCTTTGATTAAATGTTTCAGGACTTTATATGATCTATTATCTTCTCACTTAGGGCATGTTTGTTAGCAGCTTAATGAAACTGTTTGGTAGTGTCTTAATGATATGGGAAGTGGCTTATTTAGTAAGCTTCTGGGGGAGCTTTATGCAGAAAGCCAAGTCTTTCCAAACCCGCACCTTCCATGTATGAAAAATCCCTCCCAATCAAAACCCTTTTCAATCTATGCATACGGATTAATCCATATAGAGAGCTTTATTCATACAGGACTTGATAGAAGACCAACTAAACAACCCCTTTTAGATTTCTTTCCTCTTTTCAATAAAGTATATTTCGATTTTTTAGTGAATTTAAAAACCAAAGGGTTAATTACATAGGTATATATCGAACTTGTCACGTTTTATCATTGTATGTACTCAACTTATAAACTTATCATTGTATGTATCGAACTTGCTAGACTTGCCATTGTATGTATCCAACTTTATCAAAACCTATCATTGAATGTATTCTACTTGTCACGAAAGTGTATCGAACTTGAGGTTTTGATAAAGTTGGATACATACAATGGCAATTTTAGAAAGTTCGATACATACAATGGTAAGTTTATAAGTTGAGTATATACAATGATAAAACGTAACAAGTTCGATACATACCCATGTAATTAACCCAAAACCAAAATGAATCCTTCTTGTTTTCTTGGTGCATTTTGATTTTGTTGAGATGATTTGATGTCACATTCTTGTTGCAGAAAGCATGAAAGTGGTAGCATATCTATATACCACATGGAAAGTCAAAGATCAGCGTCTTTTGGGCTTAACGACATAAAGACGAGTGATGTCACCGTCTGTTTGAGAAACAGCAAAGGAAAACCTGAACTGTTTTACTTGCATTCATCGGTCCTCAAAGAAAACAGCAAATTCTTTGCGGAGAAACTCTCCGATCCGAGTTGCGGTACTCGTATCGATATCTATTGCTTAGAGTGCAACTACGAACACCACGTCGACCTATTGAGACGTCTTTATCTTCCCAAAGACTCCCTCTTGGAATCTTGGAACTCCGTCCACTCTGCTCTCGGTGTTCTCCAAGTAGCAGCCGAGTTCAACTGTCGAAAAATCACCGACAGCTGCATTCAGTACTTGGAAGCGGTCCCGTGGGAGGACAAAGAAGAAGAACAAATCTTGAAAGTGGTCTCGAAAATGGGTCCCGAAGCAATGCCCATTTTAGCCCGGGTCCAACCCGTTGACTTTACCGGTACCAAAAACGTATTCCTCTCGGCGATCCGTTTCGCCACCTCCGTTGCATCACCGTTGCC
Source organism: Centaurea solstitialis (assembly GCA_030169165.1). Taxonomy (NCBI): domain Eukaryota; kingdom Viridiplantae; phylum Streptophyta; class Magnoliopsida; order Asterales; family Asteraceae; genus Centaurea; species Centaurea solstitialis. Next base: position 78,872,609 of record CM058044.1, read on the forward strand.
CCCATTCGGGGACGAGTTGAGAACCTCGGCTCAAGAACAGGTTGAGTACATGTTGGGTGATGATGACGAAGAAATCCCGCTAGTCGTGGCCGACGAAGAAGTGAAGTCAGAGTCCAAGAAAGGACTTGAGAACATTTTTTTGGTGTTCGATAAAGAACTTTCTTGTTTACTTTCGCAGCCCGAAATGGAGGCAACCGAGAAGAGGGTAATGCAGTCTTTATCGGATCTCGGATGGGTTTGCAATGTTCTTTCGAAGATGGAACTGATGAAAGAATTTGTCGACCAATGGATCGACTTTTCCGATCGGGTAATCGGGGTTATGGAAGACGGAGTTTTGAAAAGTGGCATGTGGGGTTTGAAGTTGAAGGTTGTCGAGTTAACCGGGAAGGTTTTGGACGCGGTCGGGTACGGGAACGTGATCGTTCCGGCTGCACGTCGAGTGCAGTTGATGAAGACGTGGCTTCCGTATATCAGAAAGATGAAACCGGTTCTTGATTCAATTGGGAACGAAGAAAGTGGATTTCCGTACAAGATGGATGAGGACTTGTGCCAGAGTATCGAAGGGGCGATAGTGGCGTTGTTATCGGCACTTCCATCGAGCGATCAAGCGGATATTTTGGCGGATTGGATGAACGGGGAGCAAGTGAAGTATCCCGATTTGAGTGAAGCTTTCGAGATTTGGTGTTATCGAACGAAATCGGCGAAAAGGAGATTGGTGGAAGGGTTGGATAGAGTTGGGAAAGCTACTGTGAGCTTGTGATCACAAACTGGTTGTAAGTTTAACAGGTTAAAAGAGTATATTGTTATATTTATATAGAAAGATAAAGAACCTTGATTTATTTGATGGGTTGTTTGCAATTTTAAGTTGCTAATTTGAAGGCTTTTCTTTAGTTGTTCTTGGTGTCCCTAATGTTAAGTTGATGCCATATTTACTTTGAAGTCTTTTACAAACACACACATTTAGAAAAGATTGAAAAATCAATAAGGGGCGCATTCGGTACATTGGACAAAACAAAACAAAGATCATTTCTACGTTGAACAGTTGTTCTATCCTGTCTTGTTTGCATACCAAATGTACATAGGACATAATAGAACAGAGATCATCTATGTGTTGAACAAATGTTTTTCCTCTCTTGTCTGAATACCAAACGTACACCAGACAAAACATATCAGAGATCATCTCGATGTTGAACAATTGTTTTGTCCTGTCTTTGTTTGGATACCAAACGTGCACTTAGAGATGGATTGAAGGTGTTACTGTAAAAATGGTAGGAAATGTGATTCTTTAAAGAATGAATTAACATCCTTCATGCACTAATAAGCTGCATCTAATGTTTGATAAGTTATTTTTAAGAGTTTCTGTGTATAGATAGTTGACATAGTTGCCATTGAGTATTTAAACTTCTAAAAGTAGCTCGGATCAAAATATATTCGAGCTTGCATAGACAAGAACTTGAATGCATGTATGTTTTTTTGTTTCTCTTCAACTCTATTGCATTTGGTATAACAAAAAGGATGAGACATCGATAAAACAGAACATGTTGTCCCATGTTTGGTATGCATCTATGTAAAACATGGCAGAACTAAGTAGAATAAAGTGGAACATGTCTATTCCTTCTTACCCCCTACAACTAAGTAGAACAAAGTCTAATGAACCAATATACCTATGAGGATCTTCTCTTTCACGATAATTACCTCATGCTTAGAGGTGAGCAAAACCCGACTAAATCCGAAAAACCCGAAAATTTGATTCGAAAACCACCCAATCTACCGCACCTACATAACCGAACTAACCTGACGAAAAAGATTTTTTTGCTAAAACTCAAACCCAATTAAATGTGAATGATCCGAGAACCACCCAATCTACCCCATCACGTCATATACAATTTCTATTTTCTACTAATTTGATAGGAAAAGAAAATGATTTTTTTGCTAAAACCCAAACCCAATTAAATTTGAATCCGATATGACGCAAAATTAGAAATCCTTCACCCCCCCCCCCCCCCCCCCCCATTGAAAATACAATTAATAATGCATATTGCTATTGTTATCTTGCAAGATGTAATTTTTAGAATCTATACTTTTTTTGAACAACACACCACCCACTAATTTACCCCTAAATCTATACCAACATCCACAACGGAACTCGAACCCACAACCACAAGAGAGGGGAACACCACCTACAACTACACCAAATGTCGTTGGGCTACAAGCCTTTGACTTAGAATATATACTGATAATGATAAGAAGATATGTCTATATTTCGATCAATTTTAAACAAAGATCAATCAAAAGTTCTAATATAAACCGATTCATTGATCAGTTTAGAATCCATTCTAAATTGTTAAGATCAACATAAAATAAAAACGATCTAGGAGAAATATTCTATCATACTCTACTCGATTGAACCTGTATCTGTCAAATAATTCATAAAAATTATCTTATAGAATTCTATCAAAGAATTGTTACCTTTCTTATATTTTTAGGCTATACTTGACAAACTAACCAATAATCTAATAAAGTAACTTACTAAGGGGTGTTTGGGATTCATTTTGAGTTCAAAAGTGCTTTTATTAAAAGTCCTTATTGACTTATGGTGGTGGGAAAATGAGTTTTTATAATGGTGTTTGGATTAGCTTATTGAGATATGTGAGATGGTGAATGAAATAAATCAATAAGTTAGGTTTTGTTACTTATGAAAACTCCATTTTGCTTCCTTATCCAAATGGAGTTTCAAAAGGACTTTGTATTTGTTAAAAAGGAGTTTCAAAATGGAATCCCAAACACCTTTAAGATAACAATTATAAAAATACCTTATAAGGGTATAATTGGAAAAATTAGCTTATTACTCGATCTATGTTAGCTAATAATCGATCGTCATCATCAAACGACTAATAACAATCCATCAAATCACCATTAACCACAGACCAGACCGCCATAGCCAACAACTACACAAACTCCATCTCAACCTACAAACACGACGGAGCTAAAAGCTTCTTCCACACGATTTCCGCCATTAGATTGCTTAATTCCATGGCCAATCTGTACGTGCAGGCGGAGCCGCCGACGGATCTGAACCGGAATACCGAGTGGTTCACCTACCCCGGCGTTTGGACTACCTACATACTCATCCTCTTCTTCGCTTGGCTTGTAGTCATCTCAGTCTTCGGTTGCTCTCCTGGCATGGCTTGGACCACCGTCAATCTCTCTCACGCTCTGGTATTCAATTCGTTTTGCTTTGCTTCCATTTCTCCTTTTTTTACATCGCTAAATCATGATTTTATCAGGATTTAGGGTTTAGAGGCTGGATTGTTTGGTTATTAGCTTGATTGATGATCTGTGTTTGTTATAGATTCATAGGTGTTTACGGTTATTATTATGGATTAATCGATGTGGATGTATTATGTATAGATGAATTTAGGTCAGTAATGGAGTTTATATTGTTCGAAAGTTGTTGAATTGAAAGTATGTGCTTAGGTTTTTTAGATCGTGTTGATTGGTGCGAAAGATGATCTATGATTTGTGGTTACTAGTTAGGGTTTGGAGGTAAATCTATGTGTTATGGCCTTAGTTCAACCAGTAGTGTGCTATTGTGGAAAATATGCAGGTTGCATCTTGTGAAGAAAGATAGGCATCATGTGTGATATAGCTAGTAATATGTGCGTTCCGATTGATGATGCTTTGTTGTTTTTATATCGTCTTTGTATGTATATGTGTAATGATCGTCGACAAGTTGTTAAGCAATACCGGACCAAATACGATACGACGAGTGGTTGTATGCTTTATATGGAAATGGAATTTTGAGTTGTGGACAAACAGAGTAAATAATACCATTTGAAGATATGCAAAGGAGTTTAAAGTGGATATAAATGTGTCAAACACTTACATGGTGTTGTTCTTTGGCTTTCAATTGCTTGATTTATTTGCCACGTAATATACATGTGGCTGGAAGTAGTTATTATTCTAACGCCATTAGTAAGACATGCATGGACAAGTCAGGTTGCTGTCAAGCATCTTGTGCTTGTGGTGCTCTTGATCGTGGTGTACGAAATGTGTACTTCTATTATCAACTAATAGCTATACATGTTTGGATAAGGTTCACATACAATGTAACTTGTTAGATATTTTTAGAGTATGTCTTAGAAGTTTATAACTTGCATTTTGACTGCTTGTATATGCTTGTCGGTTGGCCTACAACTTTAAGTGCTAATTTGTCTTTTTATCAGTTGACATACCACTTCTTCCACTGGAAAAAGGGAACACCTTTTGCTGATGACCAGGGTATCTACAACAGATTGACCTGGTGGGAGCAAATTGATAGTGGCAAGCAGCTCACTCGCAACAGAAAGTTTATTACTCTTGTCCCTGTGGTGCTGTAAGTGTCCTCTATTAACTTCAGTATTCATATAAGTTGTGCTTAGAGCTTTTATCACTAAGGCAGATGCAAATTATACTGAATATTTGTTACAATTAATACATTTCTGAGCTCTATCTATGATTATATGTAATTTTCGGCGTGGAAATAAGTGATATAAAGAAATTTAAATCGAACTGTTGACAGATAAGCAAACATTCTGAATATTCTTGATTGTTATGGAGTTGATGCAGGACCATGTAGGCATATATAGTAGGATAGTAAGGACTTGTAGAACAGAAAAAAATTCTGATGCCAATTTTTTGACAGCGTCGGCAAGAACAAAGCTTGCCAACCAATCGGAAAATACTAGGTTATAAATGATGGGTTTGTATTAATAGTTTAAGTACAAGAATGGACATCTATAAATGTAGTAGGAACTTGGAACTTGATCTTTTCCTAATTGACTACTAAGTAAAAATGAAAGAAATATAAACATTAAAATCAAGTATCAACAAGCCTTTTATCAAAAACTGGTTGGGTTAGATAGACTATTGATGGAACTCGATAGACATTATAAAGAAGCAACCCCTACTGTCTGAAAACATGCTATAACTAGTACTACTTCATGCATTTGTATTGGTAATCTCCCTTTATGCTTTTCCCATGCAACCTTGAATGATACTCTATCTCTCCTAATGACTTTCTCCGGGTGTAAGCGTTATCTAAATATACATTCAGAAGTCTTACTGGAGAATGGGGATGACCAGTCATGTGAGGTTATCCTATGTCTTCTCAAAAGGTGCCACCTAATCTTCTACTAGTGACCACACTTATACTTTTCCTATCACATATCTGGTAAACTTACAACATGTTCATATCATTGTCAATGTTCCGTGTCTACCCATACAACATACCTTTCAGACTCAAGTGGAATTTCCAATCAAAAGGGCTTTCAAAGTTTGTTACCATTTCATTCACGGATTCACCTCACTCTTATGCTATGATATTGATCAATATACCCATCATCTCTCCATCCTTGTAACCTATACTTAAATGCATCATTCCAAATAATCCTTGCATGTATGTGGTTACCTCTGTTTTCTTATCAGCACTACTAGGGTTACACTTGTGTGCTCTATTTGAATCTGATGCAATAAAAAAACCTCTAGATTGTGTTTTTGTTCATGCTTCTAAAATGTTTTTTTACATACTTACAATTTTTCATTAACATATTGCCTGTTTTCACCAATCAACATGACTGAGGAAAGCATACTCCATGGTGGGTCATTCCATGATCTTATCAAATGATGAAGGAAATATATATAGGAAATTGATAAGAACTGTAGTTCAGTCAGATTTCAATGTTGCTGATCATATAACTCTGTTCATCTAAAGATCTGTTGAAAGTAAACAATAAATATCCCCTACTTTTCTATACTAGATACTTGTGTTTAAACTTTTTCTATATATTGATGCTAGTAACTTGTTATATTTCTGTTGATTTCATAGTAATTTCTTAAATTTTTGTTGATTCCATAGTAATTTCTTAAATTTCGGTTGACTCCCTTGTCATTGTCATTGTGGACTCCATAAAGTTATTATTGATGCGTCCCATAATGTTTTCCCATGCTTAGTTCCTTCATCATTTTTGTGCTCCACTTAAAAGTAAGTCCACCATATGATGTCTTTAGTATGGACTTTAGCATATAATATGTACTTTACTGTATCTTTCTTTAGTAACTTAGAATATGATTACCAAATTTAAGGTGCAGAACATACTTATTCACACTACTTATGATGCTTTAGTTTGGATTTATTATGTTATCGGATTGTTACACGAACCCTGACAACTTAATGCTTTTGCATAAATCCCATGAAAACCAATTTAAAAGTTTGAGGCTCTGACTAATTTGGTGAGCGAGCCATCTGTGGTTATATTTTCATTTCTCAGTTGCTATGGTCTCTCTTCATACTCTATAGGTGCGCTAGGTGTTTTGTTGCTTTTGGCAAATGCTAATATGCTATTGGTTTTAATATACATATGATTTGGGCTTCTTCTGATATAGGCTTTTTAATTCTACATGTCTTTCTGATTAGGTAAGTTCTAGCTATGATGTAATAATAATAAAAACAAACTCTTGTTATATTCATTAATTAATAAGCTGAAATTTTATCAAATCTTTTTTGCTGGACATACCCATGGTGTTGAAGGGTTCAGACTCTTAACAAAAATGGATTTTGCATACATAGTAATCCAACTATTGCACCCAACTTCCCCCTGTGATATCTTTAGTCTGAAGTACGCCTGCTTATGCTTAGGAATTGGCATAAACAATATATTATCTCTGGACGTTGAATGAAAACATGATTACAAGTAATCAAGTGTTGCCGCTTATAGGCATGTGTGGGAACAGCTTACAAAATATATGTGAAAGGTGTACTGCTGTTCAAATTCATATATTGGTGGTTTGCTCACTTTCTCCCTTTCTCCCTTTCTAACCCCATTCGACAACTGTTAAAAACGAACCACGGAGATGGCCAATGTTTTTGCACATAAATATTATGTTCAGTTGACAAAGATTTCATGGTTGTTTATGAAGTTTAAAAAGATCCAAGTTGTTAAGACTGTATTTGACTTTCTACATATATGTGATGGTCTATATGTCAAAGTGATTTAGAACTTGGAAGAAAATCTTGGATTGTTGTCTTATCTTGTATTTTTGAATGATGCAACATATTGCCTTAATTAGGGTACTTGACCTATGCATTATTTTCAATGCTGCATTTCCCTGTCAGTCATTCCCTTGGGTATTAACTAGAAAACTAAACCAAACTTACACAGATACTCTACTCAGAGGTGGGTATGGGAGGGGTAGGATGTATCATGTATGTAGACCTTTCCACTAGACAAGAGGTAGAGGGACTATTTCCGTTGAGACAACCTGGCTTGTGAAAGATTGTGAAAAACGTGAGAGACATAAAGTTCGCTAACCGTTATGGAAGTGGTGAGGATTTTGAAAACAAGCACCATATGGTATGGAGTACATGATCTACTAGGCCAAGATCACCTCCCTCTGACCTTCCCAACAGTAATGATGTTGCTAGCCTATCTGTCGGCCCTCTAACCCTCCTGTCATCTGCATTAGCTACCTTAATCCTGCAATATAGAACTGCCCTAGCCTCTATAAAAGTCCTTTACCCTAGTCATGCATCTCCAAGAACTAATATCAAGGGTCATGTAGTTAGATATGTCTAAGGCGGCCAAGTCCTGCCACAACCGCTCATCCCATGACCTCCTCAACCTGTCAACTGTCATATTCTCCACCCTCCTCCATGGTGTCTAAATTGGTCTCCCCCTAAAGTGGCCAACCATCAGTCTTTCCCATCTTAGATGATCCACTATAGGCACAACTCCTAGCCCTGCTCTTGAAACCCGTTTGGTATCCTGTTCAACATGGTCCTGACCACATGTCTATGGTCCACCTCAACATTCTAATTTCTGCAACTTTCATCTTCTCTCATGTGCCTTCTTTACGGCTAACACTTGGGGGCTGTTCGTTTTTTAAAAATTTACCTCTTAAAACCTCTATAAGTCTGAACATTAAGAGGTTTGCAGACTTGAGACTGCTTGTTTATTTTTAAGAAAAAAGTTTGAAAACCTCTTACTGTTCTTTGAAATTTTAAGAGGTGCACCATCCACCTCTTATTTTTCAGATGTGAAATCAGACTTTAGATTTCAGACCTCTTAAAAAACAAACGACACTTTAGACCCATGTAACAGAGTTGGTTTGATGGCACCCTTCAGTTTTAACGGGACCTTCTTGTTACACAAACTTTCATGGCAACCCTTTGTTCTGACGACCCTGCCTTTATGCTCTCCTTGCTATGTTGCCAGCTCTTGGCTCTCATCCTTGATCATATCCATCATATGACCTCTTTGTTTTTTCGTGACCTTCTAAATAGTTTCGATATCAATATAGAATTCTAAATGTGATGATTGTGATTTCCGTGCTCAGATCAAGGTAAACTATGTTCTTTTGTACATGTAAACAATTCATTGTCAGGATGCACTTTTCCCATGTGATAAACTTCTCATATATATTATCATATATTTATTTCTTCTTAAATGATTCTCATTTTATATCTACATAAACTAATCAAGTAAATAGCCACAGCAATCAACGGCGAATGATCTAATCATAAACTAATCGAGTTAATAACCACTTGCTATAAACGCATTGCAGTGTTTCTTTCTAAGGAATAAGTACCTAATAATGTATGGTGATCTTTATATCAAATACTCAGTATTCATTGGTGATTATTTATACAGGTATTTGATAGCATCTCACACAACAGACTACCAGAACCCGATGCTGCTGTTAAACACGGTGGCGGTTTTCGTGCTAGTCGTTGCCAAGTTCCCGCACATGCACAAGGTGAGGATATTTGGAATCAATGCTGAAGAGTGAAGCTATCTCTATACACATGCAGTCTGTAATTTTAACATCTTAAAAGGGTGGGAACAGGATTAAATGGTATATTAATTTTTTAATTTTTTTCATATCAGTTTTTCCTTTTTGTGGCAGATCCTTATTGGAGTTGGTAAATCACTGAGGTGACAAGTGTTTTTAGAGTTTGTTCCCATTTCTTTATGTCCATTCTTTTTAATGTTTGAAAGGAGGAGTTAATGGGCACAACACAACTTTAGACATTTTTGTGACATCTGATAGGAGTTTTTGAAGACATAAAGACTTGGATAGTTGAGTGAGTTTATAAGATAGTTAGATAGGAGGAGAGGGATTTAGAGACTGTTTCATTGGTCTTTCATTAGGCTATCAGCAGCCAACCCTCCCAACCCTCCACTTTTTAATGCACATCAGTTGACACATCAGTTTTTCCAAACTCTCAGAAGGGTTGAGGAAAGTGAGAGGTGAGGAGGGTTGGGTAAGAGTTGTAGAGGTTGCAGAGGGATTTGGGAGGGGCGACTGACCGAGCACGTTTAGGTCGTTCATGGCACCGGCACAACCAAAGAATGTCGTGCCAGATTCCATGTGTCTTGGGAGGTCCGTTGCTTCTAAGATGATTGTAGGATGCGGTTTTGTCCTCGATGGCATTGACCTTGCCATGCAACCGGGCAATTCCTCTCATTCCCAATGCTGCAGTCAAGGCTATCGAGCATGCCGGAAAATCCGTGACGCTCTGTCGTGTGCGGCGTACAACTGCTGAACATCTTCGTAAGTCGCTTAGTAAATATTTTTTTCCATACACTTCTATAATTGCCAAGCATAAGTTGTTTAGACAATCGCGTGTCGTTGTCGCTCCCATGTGGACGTACTCGTCAAATGCGTCGCGGATATTCCGTACGCCAGTTGCCGAATTGCCGCCGTACACTTTTGTAATGAGAAAAACTCGGGCACCCGCAGCGTGTACTGTTGTTGGAAATATGGGTACCGTGTGTTTAAATCATACACTATTCGTATGAATAGATGTTTCGTTATTTAAAACGTCGGTTTAACATTTTATTCGGGTACGTCGAGTTATCGCAAAAGTAGTCGCATTAGCCGTGCGTTTGCTTCTACCGACCCTGTTTATGTTCAGGGGCCCTCGAACGGGAATTGACGATGATACGTTTGCTTGTTAAACGAACATAGTAAACATTTGCGCATCTTATTCCCATTCTTCGTCGGTATCCGTGGATGATGACCGTTCGAGTATTCGGGTTGTGCCATAGTGGATGTGGAGAAGAAGAAATGAAACTTGGTGTATAAATTATTGGTGTATGGAGAAGAAATATTGGTGTATATTGAGATGAAAGTGTGTGTAAAGGGAGAAGAGTATAAATGGTTTGTATATATGGAGAAGAATTGAAAAAGAAGAAAAAAAAAGAGCCGTTGGAAGGAGCAGAACGGCTCTATACGCCCGCTTTCCCTTCAGCCTGCCGGGTCTCTTCACCACGCACCAGTGCCCGTGAACCCGCCAGGCCCGGAGGGCTCAACCCCGCTAACCGATGCACCCATAGCCTTAAGTCCTAGATGGATAAAATGTCTGTATAGGTTGGGATGTTTTTTGTTTGGGAGAGTTTTTTCTTAGATGAAAAGATTTCTTTTAAATTGAGAGGGACAGGTTTCGGGGAAAAAAACGGTTTTCTGCATAAAGCTTCACCCTAAAAGCTTACTTTATAAGTCGGTTTCTATATTACTAAGCCACTACGAAATAGTCATGTATACTTGATCGATTAAGCTATGAGTCTTATTAAGAGCCTGTTTGTTAGCAGCTTATTGAGACTCGTAGCTTATTCTGTTAGTTATACATGACTGTTTGGTAGTGGGTTAATGGTATAGGAAGTGGCTTATTCAGTAAGTTCAAGGGGGAGCTTTATGCAGAAAGCCAAGTTTTTCCAGACCTGTCAGTCTCAATTAAAAAAACATTTCTTTCCAACTATAAAAAGTACCCCTAGCAAAAACCTTACCGGTCTATACAAACAGATTAATCTACACAGATAATTTTATTTGTAAAGCGCTTAACGGAAAGCCAACCAAACATCTCTCCTAAGTTGCTAACATTCAGGCCCATCAATGGGTGGAGCGACGTGTGTTTCCCTTAATTTTATGTTTCATTATATTCAGCTTAACACAACAAAACATGTATATTCATGGACACGTGATATTCCTCCCCTTTTAATTTATAATATAACAATGAAGTACGTTCAGCGTTTAAAACATTATTATTATTACTCATTTTTATAGCCACAAGGACAATCAAATTTATTTTTAATAAGAATTTAATATACGTAACAGAACACAACAAGGTGACATACAAAACAAGAAAGAAAAAATAAAATAAAATAACCTAAACACATTAACAAGAATAAAAAATGGAATGAAACTAATATACATGATAAAAATGGAATGAAACTAACATACATAACACGAGCGGGATATGTGGTTACGCTCGCCTTAAGTTGCAAGTAAAATTGCGCTCTAAAAACTTTGAAGGCCCTTTTTAAAGCCAAAATTTAACTTTGAGGGTCAAAGTCATTGTGTGAATAAAAAGTGAACATCGTTTTAAGTCTAAAATATAACACATGATTGTGGAACTGAAATATATATATATATATATATGTATATATATACATAGAGGGGAGTTCATTTGTAAACCACAAAAAACGTGTAAACCGTGTAAACTCATGGTTGCATCCGTAAATCAATGAAAAATCTTCTGTATAGTTATTTAATATGATGAAAATGTTTCATATACTAAATTTTTTGATGAAATTGTTTCATATGAAGGTGTTTATTTGCCTAGAAATGAGAAAGTTTCACAGAAACGAGAAAAAAGTTTCACATGAATAAAAGCACCAAAATATGAAACATTTTCATCAAAATTTGATGTTTATGAACATTTTCATCATATTAAACAACTCCGTGAATCAATTTCATTGATTTAATCTATGCGACCATGAGTTTACACGGTTTACACGTTTTTTGTGGTTTACAAATTAACTTCCCTCTATATACATATATATATATATATACACACACACATATACATAGAGGAAAGTTCAAATGTGAACCACATTTTGGTTGTGAACATGAGGATAGCCGAGAGCGCGACATGTGGTGGATACTACTCAATAAAGGCGGCTTTGAGTGTGCCCCCCCCCCCCCCATTAAATTCAATGTCCTCCCATGAATCACGCCTAGTCATCCGCCGTGGACCTGACGTGGCACCTAGTCATCCGTCATGTGTCGCGCTCTCGGCTGTCCTCACGTTCACAACCAAAAAGTGGTTCACATTTGAACCCACCCCTACATATATATATACACACACACATATATATTATTAGTGGAATTAAACGTTGTTCTTGATTTTAATGTCATCAAACATTTGCTACAATTGAAATAGATTAATGTTTAAGGTTGAACAAGTTTATTAGACTACAGAGTGCAATGTTCTGTATATTGCCTTGAAACTTAGATCGCCACATTATGTACACCGGCTTTTCGTGATCGGCTCAATTGGCAGTGGACCGGCACCAACATCAATGTCAACAACAACATCAATTGATATCACAAGTTGGTGCATTTTGCCATCGATGATATTGGTATTAATTTGTAATTGCTTTCTAACCAACCAAAACCAGTAACAACTACCCCTTGGTGGTGTCGATCATTTGGTTTTCGTGATTGGTTCCATTGGCAGTGGACCGGCACCAACATCAATGTCAACAACAACATCAATTGATATCATAAGTTGGTACATTCTTCATGTTGCCGATGATAAAGGGAATTTTTCTGTCTCGTTTTCATACACATAATAATAGAACACTTTTCTAGTTAAATACTTGATCGAATTTCTTTTGCTCTGGTATAATATTAAACACTTATGTGATTTTGGATCATCTCAATACGAATTTCATATAACCTTAGGCTTGAAAGGTCAAAATATTGTATTTAAAAAGTGTTTATGATACACCATCCCCAAGATTTTATCCAAGTGAAGATTACCACAAACCCAAATTTCTAAGCACCTCTAGTCTTGCAAGGTTAAGACTTAAGAGTTGGCTAGGTAGGATTTCTTTCTATTATAAGATGTAGGAGACATGTGTCTGCCTTGTCATGTGCCAGAACCTTCTACCTTTGAGGACACTCCTTTGTTGGGACACATTAATCATATGTAGTGATGCATGCTGCCTTTATATCATCAATACTTTTGCTTGTGCAAAATGCAACCTTGATGGGGCCAAAATGCCATATCTTGGTCTTCTTCTTCTACTTTCTTAACTAATTATATATAAAAAATATGTAAGAGGTGTTAATTAATGAGATATAGAGAATTGGTTTTAGATTTTAGATTAAATGATCAAATTTTATTAAAAGACGGGTAATATGGTAATTAATTAGCAAAAAGCCTTAATAATATATGATGAATACACCATCATCGCCAGTGACATCAACAAAAGTCTGGTTGGAGATATGTGGTCTAAATTCCATTAACAATTCTAACAAATTAAATCCGATTTTATGATAATTCTATTATCGATTTTTTTTTATCATACATTGCAATTCTAGGTTATCAAAAGTATCAAATTTCAGATTAAATCTAACATTCTTTCAATATGAATCTGAATTCAAAAATTGATTTTGAGCTAAACTATGATACCATATGTGAATCTATGATTTCATATGTGATTTATAAATATATAGTTCATACTTGAATCAGTTAAATAATTCATATGTGAATCACACAAATTCGCACATCCACATATACCACATATTTGTAAAAGTTATGAAACTGCCCCTTTATCTTCGCATAATTGTTACCATGCAACCAAATTATCTGGTGCTGTACAATTAGCCGTCAAATCTTGAGGATTAATTTTTTAGGAGATTGACTAGGATCACTTCTCTATTTCATACATTTAATACTTCTCAAATGAACCCATGACTATTACGATCACATGAGACCAAGTCTACATAGACAATTATAACTTTTTCTACAGTTATTTACCAAAGTTCTAAATAGCATGCATGAGGCATGGCGTGGTGGCAAAGCCAAGCCTCAAGCTTTGCAAGCCATGGCGAAGTCATGACATTTTTCAAGGCATGACTTATGGCGATGAATCTTTATATGATAATATAATATTATATACATAAACATATGTTTTCTTATTATTACTCGATGAATCAATGATAATAAACAATTTAAGTTAACTTAGATATTAAAAATTAACACACAAGACATTAAAAAGATAAGTTGAATCATATATCGTGTTATAAAAAGTGTGCATTACACCATGACGTGTCTCAGGTGTAATGTGGCGTGAGACAAAAATCCTTAAGCCACAGCGCTCCATGACAGTAAGCTTTTTCGAACATTACTATTTAATAACTGTCTAACTACTCTTAATTAACAAACGATCTCTATTATAAATATATAAAACGTTTAATCTAGGATGATATACTCAACTTTTTATGCTTTAAAGAGTGAAGGAATTCCTGTATTATCCCGGTACTGATATTGTGATACCACTTAAGGTTGTACTATAATTAAATGATCGAAATATAGCATTTGGAAAGTGCACATTAATACACGACCCAAGAATTTATATATCCTAAGTGATTGTCACAATGCTACCCACTTTCTTTAACATATATAGATAATTAGAGTTTCAGTAATACCTTGATACCAATTAGAATATGAATGTGAAGTAATTAAAAGATGAAATATGGTGTCTACTCTAATGATGACAAAGTTTGATGATGGTATTTATTGCATAAAGTGATGTAACTTTTGGAAAATGCTTATATTAAAGATCATATGAGATATTGAGATGGAGATTTAAATTATATATTAGGATCTGAGTGATAAAATAAAGGTTGTGGTGAGAATGTAAGAATAAAATCATCATATGACTCAACTTAAATTCATCTACTTTTTTTACCTATTTTCCTTTTATTTGGAAATGATTAAATATGTATATAAAAGATCGTGAAAATGAATTGAAATGCAAATAAAATTTTAAGATAAAGGTGGTTGAAAGTGAAGATAAACCAGGAAACATGTTTAATTTGTATCGAATTATAATCATTAGAGATTCCCAGTATTTCTATGGCCTTCGTTCCAAAAAATTTTACTTCGTGGAACCATCTCCATTTCGAAAGAACTACTCCAACTTTGGATTCTCTCATTGTAAACATTATATATTATGAATGCAAGTTTCTCTTTTCACATTTCTGTTCCCGATGGCTAATTCAAATTTTAGAATTTTCAAAATCTAAACCATTATCTCAGGCTCTTCCAGCGTATGCTCTTTCCTTCCAACATCAATTTACTAATGTAATATTTATAGTATTTACCAGAAGTCGCAAGGTCGTTTGATTTTATTTACAATACCTACCCTAATTTTCTTGATTATGCTATGACATTATGCAGATTTGTGTATAGAGCAAAGTTATGGACATATGCTTCAACGAGTAAGTTTCTTCATCTTTCTTACCTTTATCTTCTTTATTTTACAAGTCTAAATTTAATGTATACCCTAATATATATATTTGTTGGAAAAATATACATATAATGCAAATGAAGCAGTAGTGGCGAATGGGAAAAGGAAATGATGCTTAAAAAAGGTTAGTTCGGTATCTAGATGTTTGCTTCTGATGGTATCTTGGATTTGGGTCACCGAATGTGCTATCTTTGTAATATTCCAACAAGAACGAATTTCGTTTGGAACTTTTAATAGTTCTCATTTGGAGTGTGTGGAATTCATTATCTGATCTGGTGATAAGTATTAGATGCAGAATTTGGGCTTTTATTATTATCAATGATAGAATATGCAAATCTGAAAATGTCAAAGTTAGGGTGCGTTTGTTTGTAGAAAATTTTCCAGTTTTCCAGGAAAATTGTCCAAAGAAAATTAAAATGTTTTGTTTTCTAACTTTTATGTAAATTAGAAAAACTGATTGGAGTAGTTTTTCAAAATTCTCTAAACGCGGTTTTCTAATTTTCTGAAATGAAAAATGAAAACTTCACCATTTTAACCAAACACGCTTTCTAAAAATTTCATAAAAAACTGAAAATGAAAACTCAACTCCATTCTGAAAACTTTTTTTAGTGAAAATGAAAACTTTGTGTTTTTGATGTTCCTTTGGCTGATGCATTGTACTTTCAGGCAATTTGTTAATAGGCTACTATGCTATTTTGGATGATCAACTCTTTCCAAATTCCGAGTGTTGTTAAGTTTAGTCTGTTGGATCTTTTGTTCCCCATGATCAATTGGTTTCAGTTAAGCGACATCAGTTTCATTGGACAGATCATACCTTAGTTGTTGTCAAATATATTTCTGAAATCAACTGAGTGTCCTTGTTAATTTAGGGTAGTCAAAATAGTTAAAATTCAATGTTTAGTGTCTGCAGCTTCTGTTTTGGTTGCTGGTGATGATTTGGTCTTCAATGCTGATATAGAGGTATCAGATTTGGAGTTCCTTTTCGAGACCGAAATGTTTTCTTGATGATGTTTTAATAAGTGAGGTGCAACATGTTTGGTTTTTTGATTTTCCAAGCTATGTTTGATCTACTCTTTATGGTGGATAGTTCTTGGGAAGGAGCTGTGTGGTTTTTGGGAAGATAACTACAAATATTAAGTTATTGTATTTTTGTCCCTACGACCCGTCGGCTGTAAACGAACCGAACGAAGATTTGTTCATGTTTTGACTAATTAATTGGTGTTGGTTGTTGTTGGATTTTAAGTCCCAATTTTGATTGTTGTTGGATTTTTATGTGCAGTTGGTCTCCAATCAATGCACATTTGTTCTTATTCAAACTTATTTTTGGGTTGATTGTTGTTCAAGAAGAGGATGACCGCGTAATGGGTTTTGACATTTTTGCTTTTTACTCTTATATATTTTGATTTCCATTAACAATTAATTGCTATTGCGTTTCTAAATCACTATTGCTATTGTTGAAGTTTCACCTCTTACTTCAAGTGCTAGAGTTTCATCGTTTACAACAATCAAATTATTTTAAATGCATCATCTTTCAAGACCCTTGTGAAAAAATAACAAAACAATATAGAGAAAATAGTTAAAAATCAGTTAACCTCTTACCCTTTCTCTTTCGCCGATCACCGAAATACCCATTCGGCCGCCACGGCGGCCGCTATTCGCGGGTGGGTTGGGAGCGGATGGAGTATATGTGTGTATAGCGGCAGCCATGGAAGAATAGCAGCAAACTCTTCACTTTTCCCAACCCAACCTCTTCACTTTTCCCAACCCATTCAATGAATAAATATATACACACACATATGGATATATATACACATATATAAAATAACTATTCATTATATATTTATATTCCCAACCCATTTAATAACTCCTGCTATCACTTTTCTTTTTCACTTCCATATATACACACACATATGGATATATATACACAGACAGATATGGTTGTCGCTATCCATGACAAATCATGACCGCTATCCATGGCTGCCGCTATGTGTGTGTTTTCAATATATATGCCGGAAAATGTGGCCGGACCGCTATTGGCGGGTGCCCCGGTAGCGGCCCGACCATTTTCTCGCCAGATTCCTCATTTCTTGCCGGATAGCGGCCGCCGGTAGCGGCCGGATGGATATTTCGGTGATTGGTGGGAGAGAAAGGGTAAGAGGTTAACTGATTTTTCTCAAATGGCTAGATTATTTATTTTCTCAACAATAAAGATAGGAATGAGATTATGAAACTTTGTCATGCTTGAGCTCTATAGAAATTGTACACCACCTAACTTATTGCATTGCATTAATCTAAATATCTAATTACTATTACTTTTTCTTTAACTTTTTTTTATGTCTCCATGTATAGAAAAAATGGTCAACTACACATTTTCGCTTCTATAGTTTAAGTCATGATCGTTTTACATTTCGCAAAAGATCTAACCATATAAGTGATCCACTTTAATTGGCATGGTCAATTTCAACCATGAATCAAAAGATCTGCTATTTCTTAAGCTTATTATAATAGAACAGTTTTTAGAAACACACCTTATTTTGTACAAGTTGAATAGAGATACACTTTATTAGAAATTCTTTGTACATTAAAGATTTTTCTCTTCGTCGTAACTATTTGATCCTTGTATTCTAGGGCTATTTACATAAACCTTTATTAATTAGAGTTGCACTCTTACTTTACCAGTAAGATTGTAGTCCATTAAAACGATATTGTCAGTAACAATTAAGTTGGTTTGATTTACTGGATTTTTTGTAATTTCATTCTCTCCAATTTATTGTATCTTCAACGTCATTAGATTATATTGGATTTTGTACTTTCACTTAATTTTTGTTTGATTGTTGTAAATGGAACCATAGCTTCTACTTTTTTTTTAAAACTTGTATTAAGCTGTAAAGATTAAGTGCAAATCCTATCATCATAATGTCTTAAAGTCTACTTTACAAACCCGTCAAAGCTTCGAAATCATTTTCATTTACTACCCCCGCCGCATTGCGCGGGTACATAACTAGTATATATATATATATATATATATATAAGAAGTAGTTTCAAATAAGAACCCACTCAATTCACCTGAATCATATATAATTTTTTAATATGTGTGGGACCCACATGGACATACATCAATATATGACTATGGATAGTTCTTTTGTTCTTACATATTTGGTTGGTTATTGTATGAACATGTCCGTCTATATATATAAATGTTATATAGAGGAAAGTTTAAATGTGAACCTATCTTTTATTGTGAACGTGAGTACCACTAAAATCGCGTCACATGGCGATATTCACTATGAATACCATGCATTATTCAGAGTGAATAAAGCTTAGGCGCTTTTATTCACTCTGAATACTGCATGATATTCAAAGTAAATATCGCCACGTGGCCTGATTTTAGTGGTCCTCACGTTCACAACCAAAATTGAGTTCATATTTGAACCTAACCCTGTGTGTGTGTGTGGGGGGGGGGGGGGTTTCAAATGGGAACCACTTTTTCATTGTGAATGTGAGGACGGCCGAGAGTGCGCCACGTGGCAATCTAACTTCCGAGCTTAGCTTTATTCAGTACGCATAAATCCTGTAGGTTAGCTTCATTCAAGATTTATTCATATTGCATAAAGCTTGAATAAAACTAACCCGCAAGCTAAGTCGTCCGCGTTTGAGTGCGACTAAACTTTATGCATACCGGATAAAGTTTTATTCAATTTGAATGATAGCTTTATGCAGTATGAATAAAGCTTAGTCGCGTGTTTTTCAGATTGCCACATGACACGCTAGCTCTCTGCTGTCCTCACATTCACGATGAAAAAATAGTTCACATTTGAACTTTCCTATATATATATTCACCTAGATAGATGTAACTATTTAACTTGTGGGTTAAAGTAAAGTAAATGGAATTTCACTGATAGTCATGTGAGTGACCTGAGAGGGCCATATATATGAGATCGAAGAAACCCTAGTACAGCAACTACACATCAGATGTGTGAGTTAGGCCTCTCAATTTGGCAACTGAAAGAGACCTCCATCATCATGCACCATTAATGCTCATCATGCATCTCTATCTCTGTGCCATGCCATCCATCCATATATATATACATCATATATATATATATAAAAATATAAAATATATACACCAGGTGTTTATGATAATTATATATGCACTTGGAGTGGGTTACAGCCAACACCTCCAATCCAAATGCCTAACTTCATTAATTACTTATTTAATGATTAATTAAGATGATGGATGAATTGAATTGAAGTGGATTATATATATTTTATTCTGTTGGTTAATTAATTGTAAGATGCACATTCACCAAGGAAGGGGGGAATGTTTTAGGTTAAAAAGTAGGGGTTTCTTGTCAGATCTTTTTCAAAGTGGAAACATGAAAATTGAAAACATACCAATATTTTAAAGGAAACATGGCATGGTAAAGTAAAGTAATCATCATCATTCACTTTGGAAAAAGTTGGAGTTAAGTTGAAAATAACCAAACATCTTCAAGTGTTGTACTCTACAACTATTCATATTCATGCTTATACACACATACCCTCACCTCACCACCACACCATCACCATATATATTTTCACACACACACACACATATATATATAGCTAGCTTATAGCTATACCCTCAAATACTGCTTGAAACTTTCAGTTGTAGCAGGTGAAGCAGTTTCAACTTCTTCATATACATATCTACTACACCTACATCACTAACTTACTGTATATATTATAGATATAGAGAGTAAGAGAGAAGATTCTAAGAGAAAAATCTTAAAGTAATAAAAATCGAGAAACATCCTCGTAACTGTTATCCACATTTACATATCAGACAAATTACTTGCAAATGACTTGTATGAAGATATGCATACCGCCTAAAGAAACAGTTACTAGAGTGTTCCTTAATTTTTATTTTTTTGTTGTTTCCTTTTAAACCTCTCTCTCTCTCTCTCTCTCTCTCTCTCTCTCTCTCTCTCTCTCTCTCTCTCTCTCTCCATATATGGCCAGATTCAAATGAAAATTCAAATTTGATTGCGAACTGAGAACAACCGAGAGCACATCACGTGCCCCATTTGGTTCATATTCATATTCAGTTTGAATAATCCAGGATTATTCAGACTGAATATTATGAATTATTCAAGGTGAATAACACGGTATATATTCAAACTGAATAATATAACATTCGGTATTATTCAGACTGAATATGTCACGTAACATGATCTTGACTATCCTCACGTTCGCAATGAAAAATGAGTTTCATTTTAACTTTCTTATATATAATATATATGCACAAGAGTAGGGAAAGTTGAAGCAGAAATATGCATACAAATTTGCATCAAGAAATTCAAACAAATTCATACAAATTGTACATCATACACATTATTAATTGTTTGTACCCCAAACCAATCAACCAATGATACACAACAATCGGTTTCTCTTCTTAGTTTCCCTTTTCTATCCGTTGATTTATCTTCTTGATCGATCATCTTCTCTTCGATTAACGTCTTCTGATCATAACAAGATCACTAGATCTCTTGGTTGAAGATTAGGAGATGATTAATCAAGATAGTATCACATCACTAAACACCAACATGTTTAATTACACAGAAAGCTAGAGGAAATCATCAATAAAAGAGATCACCCAATTAAGACTAATTAATTGTATGATGATGATGATCATGATCCTATCAAGAAGTTAGTTTCTCAAGAAATCCAAACAAGTCATTACCACCCACCATTTTTTTTTGAGATTAGAGAAATAATCATTTGAAAAACCACCAGTCATTAAAGAAAGAAAGATTAAACCCCAAGATTGTTGCTTTTTAACACTGTATATAGATATAGATATAGATATAGATATAAATATAGATTATATTTAACTGTTTACCATGAATTTCCTCCTAACATTCCACTCCAAAAGCCATTGGTATCACCATTCTGATCTCTATTTTGTTGATCACCATGAGTGGCTGTAGTTGTTGTTGTACTTGTTTTCAGATCTTCAAATGGAAACAAAAGCCTCCCACTTGAACTCTCTTGGATTCCACTTCCATATGTACCATTACCACCTCCCATTCCATTTCCATCCAAAGAAAAACTAAGCGACGGAATCTTGAATTCCGGCATGGGAATCGAGTAAACCGAATTGGGGTCCGGGATCGGAATCGGCATGAAGGAATTCATCATTCCATTCCCACCACCACCCCTTGTTGTCATTCCAGTCAAGAGCTCCAATGCAGAAAGCTGAGCTGAATTGGTGGTGGTTGTGGCTGAACCAGAAGTAGTAGTATTAGTAGTGGTGGCTGAATTCTTGTTCCCATCTATGAAATTGGGTACCTGAATAAGCTCAGAAATAGTCTTGAAATCTTGATTATTATTGGCAGCTGATTGGAACCCAAGATTGAGATCTTGCCCATGCCCATGCCATGCCATATTCATGATGATGATGATGATTATTTTAGGGTTTTGAGATGGGTTTGGTGCAGGAGGTAGAACAAGATCAGGAAGCTTCTTTGACATTGAAGAATGAGATGAAATAGAAGATGATCTTTTGTTCTTTCTTGAGCCACCACCAACTGGAACATTTCTAAGGGACCCACCTTCAGTCCAATACCTTCTACAAGTCTTGCAAAAGTATCTAGGTTGAGAGAGGCTGTAATTGTTGTAGTAACAAAACTTGGTGTTTGTAGAATTGCATCTTGGACAGTTGATGGCTGACTCCTTTTGTGGCCTTGCAAGTGTCCTCCTTTCCAAAGATGATGAATTTGAAGAGGGTTTTGAAGAACATGAATTGTTATTTGTGGAGTTTTGTAGGACTAGTTGATGATCTTCCATAGGCTTCATCCCTATCTCCTATTTAAACAAAAACACATAAAAAGAAAAGAAAAAAAAGTAAGTAATAAGTTGAAAAAAGAGGGTATTAAGATAAAGACATAAAGATCCAAAAACTTTAAGATTTCCAGACAAATGAACACAACAAGGCAACTGCTTTATACTTTTCAGAAATCCATAAAAACTGGTTTTCAAGATTAAGCAGCATATATATACAAACTAACTAACTAATTAACTTGTATATATATTTTCTTCCAAATAAAAATCCACCCTTTAAATTTATATATCACATATATCTATTCCATCATAAATTGACATAATTAATAAATCTTTTGAGAAAATATTAAGGGTTGGAAACAAGAAATTGAAATTAAAGTCTAGAAGAAAAGATAATAAAAAAGATCAAGACTTGCACAAGATAATCAATCTTTGGAGAAATTAAAATATAGAAGTTGAAATTAGAAGCAAAATTAATTAAAGATCAAGACTTATACCATATATAAGTTAAAGTATGAGATGAAGAATTCAAGCAAAATTAAACAAATGAAAACATGATCAAAAGTTATGGTTTTTGGTGGGTAATAAGTGGAGATGATGAAGAAGGTGAAAGATCTAAGTTTGTACCTGTGGCCAGTGAGCAGTATCCATGGCTGAAAGAAGCAAATCAAGAGAGAGAAAAAGGAAGAGAAAGAGAAAGAGAGAGATGAGGCTTTACTTTCCACTGTTGTTCAAAAAGCATAAAAGGGAATGTTTGAGAGTTTTGTGTGAACCTTCTATGTGCTTTAATGTGTATGTATGTAGGTCTAGTGTGTGTGTGTGAGAGAGAGAATACTTATCACAAAATGATTTTTTTTTAATTTTTTTTGAAAAGATTTTAGTTGAGTTTTGACATCTTGAGTCACTATTCATGAACCCTTTTTAACTTTCTTGTTTCTAAAGTTCTTGAAAATCATGTTTCATCATATAAAACTTGACTTAGATGATGGCTTATTTGTTTATTTACGTATTTTTGGTATTTAATTGCTTTGTAAAATATAGATGCAAAATCCAAAACAAAATCTCAAATTTATTTCAAACATTTAAATATTTTACCTGGAAAAGTGGGTAAACATGGTCCATGTTTTTCTTTCATATACCATAACATCTAATAATTGGCACTAGTGGATCCAAGAATTTACCTTGTGGGGGTTTTTTAGATGACTAAAGGGAGTAAAGTTGTCTATTATATTTTAGCTTATTTTAGCTTACTTTCACTGTTTTGCGGGATATTTGAAGTTTTCTTGTTAGATTTTTAAGGAATTCTAAGTTTTTTAGTGATTTTGAAGGGCTTTTTCGGTTTTTGGTTGATTTTGAGAGTTATTTTTTGTTTTTTGATTACTTTCAATGTATTTTTTTTGTTGATGGGGTCCTATACGAGAAATCAGTGGGGAAACTATGGTAGAAAAAATTGGTTTTTTGACTTCGTAAAAGGGGATCCAATTTAGATTGAAATGTTTGGTGTAGCGACCTTTGCAACGCTTGTAACATTTTGATGTATTCCTAGTTTCTTACTAGTCCGTCTCTAAATTTTTCCATTTCGAAAAAATTAAATTGACATATTTTCCAAATAACATGTTTGCATTGTTGCGTTCATCCTTACCTATATATACATACATTAAAATAATCTTCATTTAATACAAGCATTCACTAATAGTCTGATACAAAAAATATTGTAGAGCGGTGATGGACTGTGGAGGTGTAGACGAGTTACTAAGATTGTTAAGTTGAAAGGTGAATTCATTTGATCAAGTTCTAAATATACATCCTTACTAAAGTTTAGGAAAATTTAAAGTCAACATATGTTGTACTATTAATTAACTAAACTTTAAATAGTTAATATTTAAGAATAATAAGTCGGTAAGGTACGTATGACATTATCGTAGTACACGACTTTTAGTTGGTTGGACGGGAGTTGTTCCCCCTCCTCGTTGTAATCCTTTTGGTTGCATGTGGGTGTCTAGCTCCTTGTTATAGCCCCCGTTTCTAATAAGTTGTTCAAAAAAAAGTACACAATTTTATATCAGGTATCAACCAAGTTAGATAGGTGATTTTATACTGCCAATTAACCAATTAGATCATAGTTAATAACCAACTAAATTGGTAATATTGGTATGAAAACTGGTTGCTTTATCTTGATATAAAATTGTCACTAGCTAATGCTAAATATCGTCAAATGCTTTTTTCACTCAAACAAATACAATTATATCACGTTAACCTTTTTGACCGATCTTTCACCCTTATTTGTTTTGCATATATAATATTAAAGATATATTAATAGGAGCGTGGAGTTAATTTGAATTTGAATAACAAGAAATTGAATAAGTGACTTATGGAGTTGAGTCTTTTTATACCTTAAAAATAATATTTAAAACCACGTGAAAGTATGTATAAGATGGCATGGATGCATGCTAGCTACGTACCACTCCCTAACAAACAACAAAAATACAAAATCGCTTAAGTTTTATAACCGATTTTTACTATTTAAATCAAAATAGATAAAGTTATTCTAGTTTTCACAAATTTATAAACATCAAATACAAATCAATACAAACATTAAAGTTATAGGTCTTAAAAATATTTTACTCAAAAAAACATATATGACATTTTACATAGGTTGTAACATCTCAGAGTAAATTAAAGCTACAAAGTGGTCCAATACTTTGAATCTGACTTAAATCATGGTAAAATTATTGATAGCTCACAGCTAGAGGCTTATAAGGAGCTCACCAATCAATTTCGATCTATGCTGGATGAATTGTTACAAACTTTCTCACTTAAACTACTGAATTATGGCATTTAAATAGTATAAGGATCGATTCGGATACTGTGTAACTTATGATGTTTTTTTTGGACGACAAGAAGAGAGAATTTAATTAGATATACTAACTAATGATGTTTAATTGGAGGGGAAAAATAGCAACAAATTAAAGATCCATTTTAGGTTGGTTGATGACTTTAATAAAGCAGCATGCATGCATGTAAATCATATCAAAGTGAAAAGTGATCAAACTAAGTTTTGCATGTTGCATATTCCACATAATACAACAATTCACCTTTTCAAAGATGATTGATTGTTCAAAAGAAAACATCTTAATTTGTGTATGTATAACTATGTATAATCATTTATATATTAACATATAACAACAATTAAATCTCTTTAAAATTTACATAAAAGTTACATATGAGTGTGACACTCACTCTTTCTAATGAAAAGTGTTAATTAATATATATTAGTACAAAATATTATGTTGGTAAAAGAAGCAAGCTCTCTCTACATATACATATATGACTCTCCTCTCTCTCTCTCTCTTCTATATATATATATATATATGTATATGTATGAGGTAAAAAATATATATATGCATATACTCCAAAAGAGCTTCTTCTTGCTTACAAGACTGTCTTGCTCCCTGACAAATAATTGAATTCTTTTGCCAAAAATAGAAACAAAACAAGTCATAAATTTGCTTTTCAGCAAATATGTTGTCAGTACTTACCCAAGACTTTTCTCCTATTAAAGCTTAATTTTCAGCATCAAAGAAATAGTCTTTATTGTTGCTTCTTGTAGTTTTAATAAAGTGTCTTGCGTTCAAAAAAAAAAAAAGCATCAAGAATAGTTACGTTTTTTTTTTTTTTTTTTTTGAAAGGTAGGGTTAAAAACATATGGAGCTGATTTATTTTAAATACTTTGATATTGTATTTGCAAGAACAATAATGGTAGATGAAAGCATGTGTCATAATAAAAACCAAGTACAATGATTTGTTGATTTAAAAATCTTAATTTAAATTCTATATGATTTTAATTAAGATATATTGAAATAGCTTCTCCATAATAATTTGTTTGTATGATGACAAAAAAAACTACTAATTAATTAAACGTGTTTAATTATTTTAGAAGTGTGGTAAGTAATCCCTCATTTAGCTAGGAGTGAAAATGATGATAGATTCACAATATTTTTATTAATACTAGCTAGCTATG
Source organism: Centaurea solstitialis (assembly GCA_030169165.1). NCBI lineage: Eukaryota > Viridiplantae > Streptophyta > Magnoliopsida > Asterales > Asteraceae > Centaurea > Centaurea solstitialis. The sequence goes on from CM058044.1 coordinate 78,898,814, forward strand.
GATGAATTAATTAAGAATCATAAAACAAATGACATATATAGTTTTGCAATCATAATGGTATATTTAAAGGGTAATTATTTAGTTGATGAATCTCTAAATGTAAAGGTAAAAGTTGGAAAAATATAGTACAGCTTTCGGTGTAAACTATATAAAGCAATCATACATCAATATTGCTAATAAATATGCCAAATTGGTTTAGCTATATCTAGATTATCAATAGAACCCAGTTTTTTATAGGTCACATGTTAAAATCTTAAAATTATATATAATATAGATAAATATTATTACAGAGTTTCTAACGAGAACATGGTCAAAATAAAAGATAAAGAAAATGACCAAATTAAATATGGTTTTCTACTGAAATCACATGTGATTAATGAACACAGTCAACACACAGGTGTGTGGACAATGTGGTCTACAACCTAGGTGATAGTCAAGGTAACCTGAATCACATGTGATTTACTGTAAAATAACATGTGATTTGACATTTTTCATATTAGTTTTTTTATTTGACCAATATTCTGTTTAACGCTGACCATGTTTATTATATATAGATATTGACTTAGGATCGTGTGAGATCTTCAGGTGAATAAGCTTATCCCTCTTAAAGTGAGGATCTTCAATTGCAAGGCATGTCTTGATAGGCTTCATACGAAAGTGAACCTCTTAAAAAGAGGCGTTATTTTTGACAACGACGGTTCATGGTTGTACCTTTTGCAACGAGTTAGGTGCAACGTGTGATCACCTTTTGATTAACTGCAGAAAGGCAGTGGAGGTCGGGAAAGTTGTTAACGCGAAGGGGAACCTGTTGCCCATACATTGCACCACATTGGTGCATTTTTTTTCGAATTTATTTGCAACAGGGACCAGACTATGAAATAGAGTATGATTAGAGAGGTGATGGGGAAAGCTTATTTATGGGTTTTGTGGAACAACAAAAAGGGTACTATTTTTAACAAGAAGATTTTTAACCCTCTTTTATTCTTCGATCTATCTTTGGTTCTTGTTGAGAGATGCGAGTGGTAGAAGTTTGGGTTGGCATGATAAGGTTTGTAATGCTCCCTCTGTGAACTTGATTAGTTGGGCTAGCTTCCTGCTAGGTTCCAGTTTCGTTTATATATTTGTCGTTAGAAAAAGGATCATGTGATATTAAACTGTTTTCGTGAGACCGGCGTAACCATGTTTTTACATTTGAAAATTTATAACAAAACACTAAGAATGTAACATTTACAATGTTTTTGCTATAAGACTTTCGTTTTTTCTTTTACATTCATAATGTTTTGCTATGAAGCTTCACTTATGAAAATATTATCTTACGAGTTCAAAAAAAAGGATCGGTAGAATTAGCTAAGAGCATCTCCAACAGCATCCCCAAAATGGAGAAAATGGGGGAAAATGGAGATTTTGGGTTAATTTATGCTCCAACAGATTCTCAAACCTATCCCCAAAATGGAGAAAGTTAAGAGAGAGAAGATTTTTCTCCATATTTGGAGATCACTCCAAATATGATTACAATTGGAAGCAACCAATGGAAATCCATGAAAAGTAATAATTGAGAAAGAGAAATAATTTTTAATTGATTAATAAATATTTTAATATTAAAATCAATGTAGAAATCTCCAAAATGGGGAAGCTGTTGGAGATGAAGGGAAATTTTTTAGAGATTTTAGTTTTTAGTTCTCCATTTTAGAGAAAATTTGGAGAAACTGTTGGAGATGCTCTAATTTAGTTTGAGGTTTAAGGGTTGATATGGGGGGCAATTTTGTAATTGCAACAAGTTTATATTTTGAGGAGCAGATTTAAAGGGAGGAGAAAGGGGGACCCAAACACCATCATATGCGCATGCAATTCCTGAGTCCCTTTTTGCCCCCAACCGCTTTCCTCAATCATTTTCCACCCTCCCATTTTTTATATTATTTTTAATATAAATCAAACATTCTTCAAATATTTATATAATATTTGATGGTAAGTTGGAGACATATAAAATCAAGTTTGAACTTTGAAGTAGGTAATTTTGAGGGGAAAAAACTCATACATATCATCTTTTCTTAATCTTATATATGAAGAGTTGAAGGTTGAAGATAAAATAGGGAGTCAATTACATTTTTGGTCTACATGGTTACACCAAGTTACAAACTTCGTCTCTACAATAACATAATTACACTTGTTGTTTTGTAGTATGTATTTGGTTTCGAGTTCAATCCCTTAATCCGGACTTTGTTAACTACTAATCCATTAATTTGGGGATATTTTAGTCATTTCATCATTTACTTAAAAGATGATAGCAACCACTAGTCATGTACGGACATGTGCCCCCTTTCCCCCTTACTATTTGCCTTTCCTTACACCCTTTGTGTTGGGCACTCTGACCTTTTATTGTTCATATATATCAGCCTTTACAGACATCTTAAAGTTATCAAAAACTTACATGGATTTTGAATAAGACTAGATTAGACTGAATTCATTATTACCAAAGTATTGTACAAGACTTATGAATCAAAAAATCTAAAACTTAATCATATGTCAAATACGCTAAATCTACGCTAAAAACCAAAGCCCCTTGATCTTGGTGAGCATCTATGAAGATCATGTGTAAAAGAAGCATAAATCATGCAATGGATCCAGCTATTGTTTATGTATTTCTCAGTGTTGGTCATTTGTAGCTTGATATTGTCGTGAATCTAGATCTTGATTATATGATGGTGAAGAACTGAACATTGATGTTAAATTTTGAATTGAGATCAAAGCTAAAGATTGTGATATGTCACTTAAAAAAGAAAGGTTCGAAGGTGGGTTGTGATTGAAAATGGAGGATGAATGTTGAAGGAGTTTTGTTTCAGATTGGAGGTGGGTCATTGGAGCGGTGTTGGTTGTACTTTTGGAGGTGAACATAGATGGTATTTTTTAGAACAATAATGATGATTGATAGTCGTGGAGGAGAACAATGGTCCTTGTGTTTTCTAAAGGTTAGAGGTGTTCATAAGCTGCATCTATAATATTTTACTGTGCCGTAATGATCATAAGTAATACATTACTATAATATATAATATATATTGGAACATAAAAAAGTGGCGAAATTACCCTTTAGTTAACGAAATAAGGACAAGAGACCTTGCTTGAAATAAGATACCAAACACAATAGCTATATGTATAATTATTTTACTTAAAAAACAAAATCCATAATTTAATGTAGACCATAGGGACCAAAAGTATAATTGAGTCTAAAGTAAGTGTAAGTTTAACATTTTTATTAAAATTAAGAAAAGGTTAAAAAAAACTCCAACTAACTATTCTATGTTGAATGATTAAGTCTTTCAAAGATTTTTTGGAAAGAAAAATTCATTAAATTTTCTCATTTTAAATGATAAAGTTTCTAAACAATTTTTTAAACAAAAAAAACTATTAAACCTTTTTATTTACTTTGAATGATTAATTCTTTAAACTATTTTTTTTTCAATAAATAAATCATTAAATATTCAAAAGCTGATTGTCTACGTCCTTTTAACAAAAGTACAAAAATTATATGTAGTCCACTAAGAAGGTTTTGAAGTAAATACATGAAATTACATCAATTTAGGTTAAGAGATGTAAGTAGCAAATTTTAAAAAATTTATGGATTTTTTTTTCTGAAAAAAATTAAAAGGACTTCATCATTCGAAATGATAAACTTTGATAATTTTCTCATTTAAAACAATAGTCCAATGACTTAATTGTTCAAAATGATAAATTTTTAATAATTTTCTTTTCCTTAAAAAAAATAGTTTAAGAATTTAATTAATCAAAAAGAGATAGTTGTTTTGATTTTTTCTGAACTTTTCCTTAAAAAGAAAAGCTTAGTATTAAATAATAACACACGAGATCATATGAGAAATGTCATTTTTAATGATAAGTGTCACTTCTAATCAAATATTTTCCCATAAATTTAAAGCTTAAAGGGGAATTAACCTGTTACATCTTATTTTGATGCATCTCGTTTATTTCCCATCAAAACGATTGCTAACCACTTCTTATGTTTTCCATTAAATTTAACACTTCTTGTCATAATCAAAGCATTAGTAGCCTAGTGGTTGGTGACATCCTTGGGATAGACAGTGGATGACATTCCTATCTACTTGGATTCGACCCATGAGGCGAGCATGTGATGATACCCTGACTGTGGGTCGGCTTTCGGGTGGGTCCATGGCCACCGAAGATTAATCGAGTGCCCGAATGAATCCCAAATACCTCATCGACTTCATATCAGAACGTGTACGTGAGTTTTATGCCCGTTAAATAAAAAGCACTTCTTTATCACAAGTTAGCCCCAAATAAGAAATAGTAAATATTAAGCATGGGTAAGTGGACCCAATTTAAGAAACATCCTCCATGTTACCCTCTTCTTCCCAAATGATGTCACGTGATTGCCTCCCACAATCACACACCTACGGACCCCTTCTACTCTAACTCATCCATTCCTTTCAAATTTCAAATCACTTTTTTAAAATTCTATGATGTGGATTATTATCCAACTTTTTAAATCATCCTGCAATCCTTACAAGTAAATTAATAACGTTTTGATTATTAACATTAATGTGATACAAATCATGTCTAGTTTATATAGTTTTCCTAAAGGTAGTAACATCCTAAGGAGGTTGTCGATGGGATCCTAGCCTACCCAGGTTCGAATCCAAGGCTCTCAACTGAGAGCATGAGGAGTATCCAGTACTTGGGCTGGTCCAATCATAGACAGGGCTCCCCCCCCCCCCCCCAGCCCAGTCAAAGATTGTGGTTGGGCTTTAGTTGGCTGCCCATGGAGGCTCGAAACCCCAGGGAGGCGTGCACGTACACGTGTTTGTGTGTTCATGGTAGTCGTTCGTTGGTTTGATGTCGTTATACCTTTAAAAAAAATTAACATTAATGTGACTGTTCGTAGATTTATTAAAATAAAATAATTATGTAATTTAAAAAAAAATAAATTACATTAGCTTATAGTTTAAAAAAACAAATTACATATTTAAATCACATTAACTTATAGTTTAGAATTTTATTCTTAAACTCATCATAAATATAAATTTTAATAATTAAATTATAATTTATTAAAATAAAGAGAGGGATCAAAAGGACGGTGTCATTGCAATTGTGGGTGTAACAATTGAAAATGGGCAAATAAGGCCATCCTTTATGGTGCAGGTCATACCTGTCATACCTGTTGCCACATCAGCTGCCACATCAGCTTTCCCACTACCCTACCAACTCCATACCTTTCATCCACTATCATACCCCTCATACCCTTCCCTTTATTTTTTTAATTTTCATTTCATGCCCTTCATTTTATTTTATTTTTATCTCAAACCCTTCATTTTATTTTTTTAAATAAATATTAGAATTAAATTAATTAAACAATAAAATTTATAATTATATTAAATAACTAACATTAAAATTAAAATTACATTAAAATTAAAATTAAAATTACGTTAAAATTAAAACTAAAAAAATACAATACAATTAGTTATTGCCGTGTGACGAAGAGTTCCACACGTGTATAGATAAATCGTGGCGAAGGTTGGCGTGCCTCTCTCGGTTTTTCACTAGGTTGACGTTTCTTGCTCGGTCTTCTTCGGAGATAGTTGTTTCAATCTCTCCCGGTAAAACCTCCGTCGGATCAAAAGGATAATGTGAGAAGCCTTCGTCTTCACGAATCATGTTGTGTAAAATTATACACGTGTGCATGATGAGTGATAATTTCCGTTGTGTCCATACTCGCGCCGGGTATTTTACAACGTGCCATTTATCTTTAAGCGTGGCGAATGTCCGTTCGATGTCTTTTCTAGCCGATTCTTGACGTGTCTTGAAATGGACTCGTGGCTCTTCAACTGGGTACCTAAATGCTTTCACGAAGGTCGTCCACTCGGGATATATCCCGTCGGCAAGATAATACCCGTGATTGTAGTGTGTGTTATTCACTACAAAAGAACTATCGGGCGCTTTATTTTCGAATAAATCGTTGAAAATCGGTGATTGATTCACAACGATTATGTCGTTCGTGGCACCCGGTACCCCGAAAAATGCGTGCCAGATCCATTGATCTTGCGAGGCGACCGCTTCTAGAATTACCGACGGTCCAGTATGATCACCTCTATGGAATTGGCCCCTCCATGCCATGGGACAATTCTTCCAGTACCAATGCATACAGTCAATGCTACCAAGCATGCCGGGTAAACCGTGGGTTTGTTCATGCAATGCGTAAATCGCCTGAACATCGGTAGCAGTCGGCGACAAGTTTATTGTGTCCCTCTTCACGACCTCTATCTTTACGCGGCCCTCTCGGTATTTTCGACGTTTCTCCAACCTCGTCTTGGAGAAGGTTGTTATCGTACAATTCCTTAATCAACTCCGCCGCTCTAACGTTGTTCATTACAATCTGATTTATCGCGAGATCTATATCGTCGTTATCAGAATCAGAAGAAGAAGAAGACGACATTTTTTGGTGTGGAGAAGAATATAGAAGAAGAAGAAGAAGAATGAGAATGAGTATGTGGAGATGTGGAGAATGAGAATGAGAATGAGAATGAGAAATATATATAGAAGGTTAAAAAGAAAAAAAATAAAAAAAATATATATTTAAACCCCCAACGGCTATATGACCGTTGGGGGGGGGTCTTTTGCCAATCTCCAAAAGTTGGAGGTTAAATGCACACCGGCATCACGACACCGATGAAGCGCGTACCGGTGCGCATACCGGCCAGGCGCGGCGGTGTTGCCGCCGGTACCGCCACCGGTACCGCTCCCATACCGGCCCCATAGAGGATGGCCTAATATAGGAGGGGCTAAATGCACCATTTGATTTGCTATCCACACCTAAAAAGTGAATTGTTTCATATACACATCAATATCAAAAATCACATTTTACATTTCCATTGCATTCACACCATATTCCCTATGCATTCACCCCATACTAATTTGGTGCATTTAGCAACCCATATAATATAACCGTCTCATCTTATTTTTTAATTAGGATATTAAATGTTTTACAACTAGCAGTATTGGTATAGGATTTTGACTCGACGAAAAACGGTATAACGGTTTTTTATTAGGCTATGCGTACCAGTAGCTTAGGTTCGGCGGGCTCAAAGCCGCCGGGCTGGCGGGCTGCCGCTAAGCCGGCAACGGCTTGAGTGGGTTGGGAGCGGGAGCGGCTATGCCACACCACTCTAGAAACCATGTGTTGTGTGAGAGGGTTGTGTGTGTGTTGTGTAAGAGGGTTGAGAGGGTTGGGTACTAATCAGAGAGGGTTCCAATTATTCCGAAGGGTTAATTGTAGGGTTGAGTGAAAGTTGATGTGGCAGTAGAGTTGGGAGGATTGGATACACATAATCTTAGTAGTTCTTGATTTTCGAAGAGGTGTTGTTAGGTGCTTGGTTCTTTGTCTATTGAAAATCTAAGTTAGAAACTTAAATCTTTATTTAAATGATGGTTATCTATACATTGATAGGTGAATGGTATGAAATAAAATAAAATGTTTTTATATTATTGAAGTGAACTTTTGATAAATTATTCTAGAATATTAATGTTAAAATGTTAAAAACATGTGAACACATGACGTTTTATATTTGATATATGGTATTTAATTTTGGAAAGAGGTTGAATTTGGGTTGGTTGCTAAATCAATCACAATTGTGAATTGTCACCTCACTTTGCTTCCATCTCAAGCTTATTCAACTTATATGTCAATACATGACGTTTTATATTTGATATATCATCACCTTTTTTAAAAATATTCATATTTTTCGAGGCATGTTTAATAAACTAGTTGATAAGGAAGTTAATTAAATGATAAATTAAACATTGACTCATACGATAATTGATGACAAATTATGTTTGGCTGAAACTAGTTTATAATTTATAAACATGTAAAATATCACGTTTACAGACATAGACGGACCTTAAGAGGCATACTAGTTTGCCCAGTAATGTTGTGTCCGCAATGCGTAGGCCATTGTTCTCTGATCCATTCTGTAGGTGTGCCACCGTATTGTTATTCCGACGTAACGTAAAACTTCATAGGTTTGTGAAAAGTCCAATCGTATCGTTTTAGAAGATGCAACTGTATTATTTTGGAATGTGCAATCGTAGCTCATAATCAACCAAAAAAACAAAAGGAACTCTTATAAAATCAACCAAAAACTAGGGAGAAACTCTTGAAATCAACCGAAAAAAATAAAAAATGTCCATCGAAATCAATAAAAAAATACTTAAAGAGCTGTCGTATTTTATTGTATTTTAGTTTACCCACAAAAATTCTTAACCCAAAGAGCTGTCGGTCTTAGCCCAAACACTAGGCCTATTTAAGAGCCATTACTGAATGGGCCTTACAAAGATGATATCATAACTTTTAGATAAAAAGTTACAAACTTTTTTTTTTTCTTAGTTAATAGATGTAGTTTAATTTTTAAATATAACTCACCCCATTGTTACAAATTCTACAAACGAAATTTAATCATGTCTTAGAAGAAATCACTGTTGGATACACATTATAATGAGATGCAACGGCCCAATCCACGTATCAAACGGGATCCATGTTGAGCCTGAGATTTAAAGTGATTTTCAGATTCACTTCTCACGCAATATTTCTCCTTTGTTGATAATGATGTATCTTAGGCTTTGTTTGGCAAGCATAAGCTAGCTGATAAGCTAGTCCATCCAAACATGTACCAGGAAGCTAGCTTATCAGCTATCTTTTTGAAACGCTACTTTGAGTAGCTTATGAGGAGCTTATTGTAGCTTTTTCCAATTATACCCTTATTAATATTAATTATTAAATTCAAATATACCCTTTTTGGTCATTTTACATACTCATAAGCTAGTTTTTGCCAAACATATTTTGTTCAACAGCTAGCTTATCAGTTACTAGCAAGCTTATCAATCAACAGCTAGCTTATCAGCTATCCGCTAGCTTATCAGCTACCAGCTAGCTTATAAGCTACGCTTGCCAAACATAGCCTTAATATGAAATAGTTGGTTGCGTTACTGAATAAAGAGTTTCTTGTATGAAACATTCAGTAGAACCTTTAAATAAGCGGTTTCATATATGCAAATGTAGAGGAGATGCAGCATATGGAAACGAGATGCAAAGAGGTTCTAGGACCCAGTTACCTTTAGCGTTCGTCGAGGGATCAAGCGATTAAGAGTTCTTCGGTTTTGAATAGTGATTAATGGTGTTGCTTGGTTTTTGAACAGTGTTCTAACTTTCATTCAAATTTATAAATGTTTTGCTACTAGTTGCTCGGTTTTTGAGCAATGGCATAGGTCGTGATTCGACAACGGAAAGAAAATGATGGAGAAAGAGAGAGTGAGATAATAACTGATAAAATATTTGGTAGTTAATTAATGATTAAAACTTAAATTTATATTCTGAACTTTTATAAATAATTTCAATATCACTTTTTCTTTGATTTTTAATTATTTCAAAGTCAAATTTTCTCATAATTCTATACTTTTCATAATAACCATTGATCAAAACATTATAGATTATAAAGATAAGTTTGTAGAGTTTATAACAATGTGACAGTTTCTATTTGATACATTTTGTTTGTATATTTGTGTGTGTAGTATTTTTTTTTATATTATGTAGATATGAAATTAATATGCTTTGCACGAATAATACAAATAAATATTTTACCATATGGTTATTATTCATCGAGTCAATAACATTAAAATCGAGTATTTGTCACACTATATTTAGAGGTGAAATAGACGTAAAAACACTTAGAAGTTACTAAATAAAGAATTTTAAAGTAATAATATATACTATCTTATAAACATTTAGGTAAATTCTTCAATTTCAAAAGTGAAAAATTTATAAAATATTAACGCCATGTATAGTTTGTTCTATAGAATAAAAATTTATATATAATAAAAGAGTAATTGAACTGTCACGTGTCGTCGTCTTGTGAGTCGATTTTAAAATTTTCCCGCCTAAACATGTATCTGGATATATTTTACGTGCTAGTAGAAATGGAAATGGAAAAGAATATGTTGAGAAATAAAAACGCATATACCAAATATATTTTTGTATTACTTTATATTGTTAATACTTGGTTAAGAAGAAACCCATCTAACGACGGTTGTCTCTATATCCTCTTTTTCCTCTCTTTACACGTGTATAAATGATGGATATCACTATATTCACGTGTGAATATGCCCCTTTATTCATACAAGCTTTCAAACATGCTATATAATCATATGAACTTAATACTCAAGTTTAGAATAAAAACCACAAAATTCATGTTCTTGCTTGCATACCACTAGGCTCTTAGTATGTATTATCATATATTGATAAAGGTATTTTTGATATGATAGTGTAATCCATAACATTTATATATAGAAAGAGATAAAGGTTTAATGAAAAGTGCTAAAAGAATATGAAATAGAAAACGGATCTCAATCGTTGATACGGTTGAGATCAAAGTTGACTAGTCAAACGCAATCTTTGACTAATCAAAATTCGCATGGACGCGTATGAACGAGGAATATTTTTGTAAATGTTACAATGAGGCCGGAAATGGGTTCATATATGAATCTTCATATATGAACGCGTTCATGTATGAATCTTCATATCTGGACTATTTGTAAGTTTTATGAAATTACCCCTCCGTGTCCTACAGCTTTGCAAGAAATTATCCGGCGTTTTGCAGTCAAAGCTGTCTTTATTGACCAGATGAGTGGTGGAGATCACTTCTATATTTCTCCAATTTTTAGCACTTCTCATTTGAACCTAATAATATATATGTGTGTGTGAGAGAGAGAGAGAGAGTGAGTGAGAGAGAGAGAGAGAGAGTGAGTGAGAGAGAGAGAGAGAGTGAGTGAGAGAGAGAGAGAGCGAGAGAGATACTAAATTAATGAAGCAAACAACCTTTGACACGACTTAGATCGTTGGCCAAGTTATCCGCGACCACAAGTTGCCTTTATGTGTATCAATAGTCATCACATGAGTGTTTTCATGTTTTCGTATAATGAAGGTGTTTCTGTTTGAACCTTTGGCTATTGAGAACCTAGTATTTATTAGGAATTGCAAGATTCAACCATATCTATTATTTTAATGAGTATTCACAATATGAATTATCATATTCGGTTTTAATGTTTTAAGAAATAAAAAAGTCGTGTTTTGTATCAATGAATATTAGGGTGAATCATCATGTTTGGGTTTAGTGTTTGAAATAAAAAAGACAGTGGTTTAGATTTAGTAATTAATTACAGTCTCAAATAACATGTATGAGTTTAATATGTACCTCTTAAGAGATTTTATAGTTCTTGTAAAATATAAAATTCTGATATGTATACGTATATATAGGGGTGAGCAACAAGTCTCAAATCCCGATACCAAAGAGGTACTGTACCAACCCCGAACCGATTGATGTATTTCGATAAATTGGTTCCATATTTTTCTACAATCATTATTCGGTAATATCGCCTCTAATTACCGAAAATTGAAAAAAAAAAAAACCATTTTTCTCAAAAAACCCAAAATAAATCTCAAATCTATTCCAAATAAAACGATTCATTACCACCCAAGAGGTGATGATACCAACTCTAAATCTTCAAGAAAATCTAATTTCTTGCAATTGATCAAACCCCTTCAATATCTAATTTCAAGAAATTTAAGTTTAAAAGCCGTAAAGTGTAAAATTAGGACCAACAAGGTACTAGTACTATATAAAAGTCTAAAAATACCGATACTAATACCGAGCTAATACCGTACATTTCTAATTAATTTTGTATTCGGTATTAATTTTTTTATAATACCGACCGTATGCCTTAAAGTATTTTTAATAAAGAATTCTTTGTGGTAGGGTTTAATGGATGCAGAAAATTCCATCCATATTGGGAGGCTCTAGATGGCTGGTCAACTCCCAATTCCAAACCACAAAATATCCATTAAAATTATATTTTAACTATATTAAAATGAACTTACTCTATTCATCCTTATGCCATCTAATCATCTATAAATTCATTAAGCATAAAATAATGTTTTATCTAAATTTATTAATCATAACAAAATTACAATTAGTTTTTTTTTAAAAACACAAATCTATTGGTAACACAACTGATAAAAAAATACAATGATATTTAAAAAAAAATTTGGTAAACCTTACTTCACAATTGATTTATTTCAAAAAACACGAAAAAATAAACTGAACGCAACTAAATTTTCAAACAACGATTAGTTCTTTTTATATTCTAAATCACATATTTCTCCATCCCATCCCAAATAATTCGCAATAAAATTAATCTATAATTTTCAACATTTATTATTGTCATACTTAATTAAATGATAATTATATTTTCAATTAATTTTTTTTCATAATTTTAAATTCATTTTAAAATTTTAGTTGTGTATTTTTAAAGTACATAAGATAAGTAGACATTTTAGAGTATTTTCAATATTTATGTTGAAAGAAAATATAGTTTTTAACATTTTTATTGTTTTAAGTTTTAACACTTTTTTCTTTTTAGAAGGTTCACCTGGACTTTGGCCAGACTACATCTTTGACAATTTTACCGAGAGCTAAACATGCTCCCCTGGGATTAACACTCAGTGGCCCCTGGTTGCTCACCCCCGGATTCAAACTTGGGTGGGTTTTTCCCCAACATCAAGCCTTAACCGGTAGGCTGCCCCATTGGGGTTAAGTTTTAACACTTATGAAAATGATTATAAATGTCTCTTAATTTTAAGAAATATCTGAATAGAAATTGAAATGATTGTTGTAATGCACATATCAATAAGATTACAAAAACCATATGCTTAAAAAAACGATATTTTATTAATTATTTAATACTTACTAAAGTTACTAAAATAGAAAGTATTTCGAAAACTATCAAACTTTTGGAAGGAGTGTGTTTGACCCCTTTTAGAGGTTTGACTAATAGGCCACATGTATAGTGCAAATCATGCCTCGGGTTGCATATGATACAATATACAATGGCAATATGAATAATGTAATGGTCCAACATACTCTTAAATAAATCTTTTTTTAACAGAAGATGAATTACGTACATATCTTGACACAAAATCGATGAGGTATTCGGAATTTATACAGGAATCTGACTAATCCTCGACGATCATAGACCAGTTTGAAAGTCAACCCATGATCAGGGTGTCGCCACATACTCGCCCTATTAATCGAACCTAGGTAGACCCCTCCACTGTCCCTTCAAAAGGATGTTACCTACCAGCGACCACTAGGCTACTAATGCTTTGATATTTGAAATAATTAATCTAAGGTGGTGTTGGTTTACCTCTTAGCAGTTGCATTAAGAGACAATATCTGAATCGTTAATTAAGAGGTGAATCTTGGTTGGCAAAAAAATGGACCGTCTCTTAATGGTTTCAAACCCTCTGAATGGTTTAGTATCCTAGACATCTCTTAACTTCAGAGCCCTGATTTCATGCTCAACAATTACCAAACCACCATATTTCATTTTGCACCATATCATAAGAGCCTCTTAATGATTATAACCATTTAATCATCCAGCACCAAATCATTCAGCAATTACCAAACAACCCTTAAGTGAAAACTATCAAAAATATTTGAAATCTATAGATATAAATGAAAAAAACTCATATTCATAAAATCAAATGTAAAATCTTAGGAAAATCTCATTTCGTTGTGGACAAGAGAGTTGTTAGGTTTATAAGTAAACTTTGATATTTCTAAAACAATATTTTTTGTGACCACAAACATGACAGGTTAATGGAAACTCAATAGTCAAACTGGCAAGCCCTCGTTAAGTCGTTGGAAACAAAGGCATCGGGCAATGGTAAAACGAATAATATGTGCAATATGGCATTTTAAATTGCTTTAATATTTTTGTTGATAGTCTAATGGGTTTTTTTCATAAAATTATTAATGATGAAAATAAATAAGACGTACAAATGAAGTTGTTGTAAATTCTCTAATGTTTTTTAAATTACTAAAATCAAAACTCAAATATTTAATTAAAATTTCATTCCACTTCAACAATTTTTCTAAGTTTTGATATTACAACATTCATTAATATTTTACATATTTAATAAAATATTTATTATCTTTTACAAAGATTTAATTTAAGGTTTTTTTTTAATTTTTACATATTTCTATTTTTAAGAAAGCTCTAAAAACATGTTGAAACAAAAGATTATTCAAAATCTATATTTCATGCTCTTCTCTATTTGAATAATTTGTTAGATATGTTCTAAAAACTATCACCGAGGAGCTTTATATTCATTTCACCAAGTTATAAATAACGTGGCAATAGAAAGTACACACATAAGTTCCAGTAAGAACTTCCATTAAAATGCTTCTAGAGATGAAACGAAACTTCCTACAAGAAAAAAAACCCTTTCAACATCATCTTAATTTTTATGCATTTAAAGCAAGTCAACGTGGTGGTCCTCCAAAATATAAAATTTTAATGACTAAAGTATAAATAAAAATAAAAATAAAAGTTAAAAACAACACACATCACATAAGGTGGATTGGTAGGGAAGGGTGACCGACGGTCTCGGGGAAGGGAGTGATACGATGGTAGGATTGGTAGAGGCCGGTGATAGCTACTAATCAGTAAAGGGATTGGTCGTGAAATATTATAGAAACTATTTATGTATTAATCTATTTTTTTTTTTAGTTTTTAGATTCAAATTTTATTAATGTTTATTAATCTACTTTGTAAACTTTAGATTCCCCTTCTTTTTTAATGTTATACAAGTTTGAAATTGAATTGAAAGAAATTGCCACTTATCACATTATGAGGCCGTTTTAGTCATAAATGGTATAAAAATAACATTTTTAAAATAAATTAAACGCACCCATTTAACGATTTTCTTTTTTCATTTGGTAGCCTATTTAAAACTTTGACCAAACTTTTGATCAACAAAATTTTGAAATTATTCTATTTCTCTTAATAAACAACCATGTTTTTTTTATCCCAACATACTTGTTCTTTATTATTCTTTATTTACCTAAACTATATTGTTTTTTAGTAAGAACACTAAAGTAATTAGGAACCAAATCAACAGTAGATTATATTTAAAAGTAGGATCCAAGAAGATGATATATAAACATATTTAGCCTCTATCTCAAATCTCAACGAATGTGAAAACCCCAAGCTAGTGTAAGAACATGAATTAATAGTGATAAAATGATCGTAACTTGTTAATTTTCATCTAAAAACACAATGAAAAAGTTGACTATAATAACCCTACAAATTAGATTCGATTTGCATATCAAATAATATCCTTCATTATAATAAATACCCATTCGTTTTTTCATCTTAGCTCCTATATGGATATTAGTTTTTTAATTTGAATTTAAATAAACTAATTATAAGATCATAGGGTAGAGAAAATTAATTTAAAGTCAAAAAGAGACAATTTAAAGGTCATAAACTACCCCCTTCAACGATTGAATGCATCATATTATAAAGAGTAAATTATGGATTTGGTCCCTGTGGTTTTCGATTTTTTACTACTAAGATCCCTAAACTAGAGAAATTATGGATTGGGTCCCTGTGGTATTCAATTTTGCACTACTAGGGTCCCTCTCCTTAACTTTGTTAACGAAGACTCCGTTAACTCAGGGGTATTAAAGTCATTTTATCTATTTTTATATTAAATTATTCCATAAATCAAAATAATGTTGGTTCGGCCTTCAACTTTTTCGACACAGATCCTCGGAATTTTCTTTTATTTTTTTCTTTTAATTTCAAACTTTGAAAATTACAAGTAGGGCTATTAATTATTATTATCATTATTATATATAATTTAATAAGCAATTATTTAAATCACGTTTTCAAAAATCTATATCTTTCGTTAGATACGAATATATACCCATATTGAGATGAGATACGTAATTATCATAATGCTAATAGAAAGTTAGAAACATGTTTTGGATAAAAAAAAATAAAGAAAAATATGATAATATTTATGTTTTTTTTGAAAGGGTGTCCGAGCCTATAGCTCGATTAATCCCCGACAAGATCAGGGCTAAAGCATGCCGCTTTGTAAATGTCCACAAGTTGCGCATAGAAGGATTCGACCCCAGGTTAGGCGCTATAAACTCCCCAAGCCTTATCTACTCCACCATAACACCGATAGACTGATAATATTTATGTTCGCAATAGGTATATAATTATTTATATATTCACTAAGGCAAACTTTATAAAACATAATTATTAACGTTTCTCCGATTCTATTGCTTTAATAATATGTTTGGATTTTGCAGATATTGCATTATTTGGAAGTGTTCCTTGTTGTACAGTAAGGGATACAGATGGACTATGCGTTGAGAACTCCAGCCTTTGCCCCATTCGGTCTTTGACTGTTTTCTTTGACGGTTTTCATCACTCAGAGCTTCCAAACGCAATCATTGCAGCAAGAGCATACGATGCAATGTCTCCCAATGATGCATCTCTCTACGATATTAGTCATTTGGCTCAACTTTAAGATTGAACGAATTTCTCGATACAAATTGTTTTGCATTCTTCGTATGCTTGACGAACAAGCAATTCATGAAGATAATAACTTTATCTACGAAAAGTATAAAGTTTGAATTTTTATGGTAACAACATATCTATTCTTCAATCACAAGGCTGTAACGTATTGGTTAAAGTATGTGGAGGAAATAACTAGTTAATCTTTTTACCTGAGGTTCAAATTCAGGTGCTTTTAAACCATTGGAAATTAACTTGGAACAAGATGTTAATAAGAATCCCCTATTTTAATATCATCTTTCAGAAATAATGACTTTCATAATGGTCGTCCAATTTTATCTTTGAATAATTGGACTAAAATTGGACACCAACCACAGCATACCAACTTATATAAATACACAATATAATACAACAAATGCAAATAAATTTGGGATAGTTCTCCGAAATGTATTAAACTATCCCCAAAAATCTATTGTGTGTATACAACTACCAAAATTGCTATTGTGTGTATCAAAGTTTATTTTTTTTTGCTATTGTGTGTATCAGATAACTTGTAACATGTTTAACAGGTCACCTCCACCGTTCCGCCGCTGAGAACCATCGTTGTCGCTGTCGGAAACCACCTTCGTCGCTGTCGGAAACCACCGAACCGCCGAGAACCACCGCCACACCCACCTCCACCGTCACCCTCTGCCACCCACCTCCACCATCACCTACATCTACCACCCACATCTGCCACCCTCCTCCACCGGCGACCTCCACCGTCACCCACCTCCACCGTCGCCGCCCATCCCACCACCACCACCATCACCATCGAACCATCAACCATCACCGCCACCACCACCATCGAACCGCCACCACCATCGAACAACATTCTCAGCAACCATCTCCAACCACCACCACCAACAAAACCACCGTTGTCGCCGACCTACAACTACCACCATCGTTGACCTCCGATCTCCAACCACCACCATCGTCAATCTCCAACATCCAACCACCACTAGGGGTGAGCATCGGAACCGGGTACCCGCTTTTGGAACCGGAACCGCTATGGAACCGCCGGTTCCGGAACCGGAACTGATGTGAGTGGTTCCGGTTCCGGTTCCTAAAATACGGAACCGGTTGGGACCGGTTCCGGTTCCGGTTCTCATGTTTATGGAACCGCTAACCGTCGGGTACCCGCCGGAACCGGTTAGGCTATATATATGTATATATTAATAAAGGTAATTTTATATATATGATTATTATGTTTAATAGACTAAACTTAAAATTATTATTTTACCTTTTACATTACGCATAAACTTACGACAACTTTTTCACTCGACTTATTTATTCTCTTTTTTCGATATTTTTATATCGTATTTAGAGTAAATTATGGATTTGGTCTTTAAGGTTTGACGAAAATTACGGATTTGGTCCTTAAACTTCATTTATTACACGGATGGTCCCTATGGTTTGAAGATTCTTACGGATTTGGTCCTTGAGGACCAAATCCATAGGGACCAAATCCGTAAGAATCTTCAAACCATAGGGACCAAATCTGTTAGCCTCAAGGATCAAATCCGTAAGAATCTTCAAACCATAGGGACCATCCGTGTAATAAATGAAGTTTAAGGACCAAATCCATAATTTCCGTCAAACCTTAAGGACCAAATCCATAATTTACTCTCGTATTTAACATTTCAAGTTGTGTTTTTTGTTATTTTCATTTTAAAAAATTGTGTAATTATTTATATAGTTTTTATCGGATAAGTTTTCATCGTTTTACTATTTATTTCGTTACGTTGTGACTATGTAATAACTAATAGTTTTTTTTATAACATAAAATATTTAAAAAATTAGACACCGGGTACCCGGTTTCGGAACCGGAACCGGCGGTTCCGGGACCGGTTCCCAAATATGAAGAACCGGTGCAACCAGTTCCGGTTCCGGTTCCTTCATTCTAGGAACCACCGGTTCTGGTTCCGGTTCCGGTTCCATGAATTTTGGCCGGGTACCCGGTTTTGCTCACCCCTAACCACCACCATCGTCCATCTTCGACCCAAAACCACCACCCAGAAGCACCATCACCTAGAACGATCATTGTCGCCCCCACAGCACCTCCGGCCGCCATTCTAACTGCAGTTGACCGGTTGATGACCGATTGAACTGGTCACAATACACACAATAGCAAAAAAATAAACTTTGATACACACAATAACAATTTTGGTAGTTGGATACACACAATAGATTTTTGGGGATAGTTTAATACATTTCGAAGAACTATCCCCAATAAATTCAATATACAAATTCTCTATATAAACAAATAAAACAAGAAAAACCATCCATCAAAAACAACAAAAATGGCATCATCCTCCACCTCTCCCAATTTTTTATGTTGAATCGGACACCACCAACCACACCATACCAACTTATATAAATACAATATAAATCAAAATAAATTTCAGATCCAAATTTCCTAATATAAACAAATAAAGCAAGATCAAAACCATCCATCAAAAACAACAAAAATGGCATCATCCTCCACCTCTCCACTTCTATCTCCTCCATCCTCCATTAAAGACCACCAACAATGGCTCAATCACATCACCAAAACCTTCCAAACCTATCTTCAAACAGACACCAATCTTCCCATTTGCATCTTCCAGCTTCCAGAAACCCTAACCACAGAAAACCCACAATCTTATCTTCCCCAACACATTGGCCTCGGACCGTTCCACCATTTCCGAACCGAGCTCTACAACAAGCAAGAGCAGCTCAAGCTCATCGCATCAAGAACCCTCTTATATCCCTACACGATCACATCCGATCAGTTCGAACAAGCCGTAACCCTAACCCTAATCAAAGTGGTTCCACAAGCTCGATTGTGTTACGATTTGCAATTCGATATCCACGACGAAACCCTAGCATGGGTGTTCGCGATCGACGCCCTCTTCTTGCTCGATGTTTTATCGAAAGCAAGCCCATCGGAGTCGAGTTTAAAAGATGTTATGATGGTTGAAAACCAGATCCCACTTGTGGTGTTAGTCCAACTCATGAATGCTCTATCTACTTATAACTTTGATGGTTCTTTTCTTTTCGATTTGTTGGCTACGTTTTGCCAAACTCGATCGCCTCTAAAGTTTTCTATGCGAAAAACCCAACTCGATCTTGGTGTAAACAATCGCTTTCATTTACTCCATTGCATGTATCACTTGATCATAAACGATAAGTTAGCACCTGCAACCTCTTCTCTCCGAATCAGTATAGATATCGTACGTATAGAAGATGTAGAAAATGCAGTGCAAATAGCCCAAGGGTTATGCCCTGGTGCAAGTGTGTTTTTGCAGCCTCTTATGGTCATCTTGAAATTGCCATGGGACAAGATTGCTAGTTTGATCAAGAAAATGCTGGGAGAAAAACCCTACGTCGCCCGAAATCGATATCCCTTCGGCGTCAAAACTCGCAAGAATCGGGAAGATTGAGTTTTGCACGACTCCCGGAGGGATTCGGGATATTGAATTTGACCAAGGAGAGCTCACGTTTTCGCTCCCGGTGCTTGATTTGAAGTCTGATTCGGAAGTTATATTAAGAAATTTAGTGGCATACGAAGGGTTGATGTTCGAGAAAGGTGCCATTCCAAATCTTGATTTCACAGAGTATGTGGATTTAATGTGTGGGATCGTCGATGGTGTTAAGGACGTAAAGATTCTTCGTGAAAGGAGTATTATCCAAGGCAATTTGGGGGATGAGGAGATCGTGAAACTCTTTAATGGGATTACCAAATCGAGCACAGAAACAGCAAACTCCGCGTTGCAAAAGACCATAGCAAAAGTGAACAAGCATTTTGATAATGTACCGAGGGTCAAAGTCTATCGATACGTCAAGAAGATATATTTTTCTTCTTGGAAAATTTCCGCGATCGTATTTGGATTGTTGAGTCTTGTGTTGATTATAATTGAGGTAGTGTGTCAAGTTTACGGCTGTAAGGGTCAGTTTGCGGTTGGAAACTCTTGGTTTGGTAACGGGTATAACCAACATTCGGACATTTAGGTCATTTGGTCGATGAACGACAACTTGTGCAATATTCTCTATCGTTGAGTAGAACACGAGGTTAACTATGTTTATCAATGTATCAAGTAAATTTGGAGTTAAAAAGACAATCTTGGTGTGTTCTAAACAACTTATTCTAACCTTTACTAATTACCATCATTTGATACTACATAGTTCAAATCTCATAAAGTACCACAATAAAAAAAAGTGAGTAAATTACACTTTTGGTCCCTGTGGTATCGGTTTATCTTCTTTTATCCCTCAACGTTATTTCAGATATTGGTGGTTACTTCTTGTACCTTCAACTAACGCTCTTAAAACATGTTTGTTAACTTAAAAGCATTTTGGTCTTTTCCATATTTATATAATAGTCCATTAAAAAGATGGTTAAAAGTGCAATTTTCCAATTTGGGTTTGTTTTAGAATTTGCAATGGAAAGAAGAAGAGAGGTGGGTGTGGTGTGGTACATTAATGCTTCACATATATGTGTATATATAGAAGTTTATTTTAGAGTCAATCATATTTTTGATTCCTCATTAAAAAAATATTAGTCCTTCAAGTTAACAAAATATACTTGTGGTCCAGAAATCATGTTTCGAATCCCATACTGGTTCCTCCCACTAACACTGGTAGAGTTGGTTCAGTTAACTCGGTCACATACCCCTCACGCGATGAGGATTTTTGTCTTCCCACCTTTTTCTATTTTTATTTAAAAAGGTGAAAAGATATTAATATATTATGTATGGATATAAAACAAATAAACAAATAAACAAATAATTTAATTAAAACCTAAACGTTCTTCCTCGTCATTTATTCAAATTGCTGCCGACTACTCCATTTTGAACTCTTATTTGATTTTACTCTAAAAAATCTTTTAATATATTATAATTGGTAAACTTTACTTCACAATTGATTTATTTCAAAAAACACGAAAAAATAAGCTGGACACAATTAAATTTTCAAGTAAAAACGATTAGTTTTTTTATATTCTAACTCACATATTTCTCCATCCCAAATAAGATTTCACAATATAATTAATCTATAATTTTCAATATTTATTATTGTCATACTTAATTAAAAGATAATTATATTTTCAATTAATTTATTTTCTTTTCATAACTTTAAATTCAATTAAAAATTTTAGTTATGTATTGTTAAAGTACATAAGATAAGTAGACATTTTAGAGTATTTCCAATATTTATGTTGAAAGAAAATACAGTTTTTAATATGTTTATCGTTTTAAGTTTTAACACTTATGAAAAAAGATTATAAAGGTCTCTCAATTTATAGAAATATCTGAATAGAAATTGAAATGATTATTGTAATACACATCATCAATAAAATTACAAAAACCCTATGCTTAAAAAAACGATATTTTATTAAATATTTAATACTTATTATTACTAAAATAGAAAATATTTTGAAAACTATAAAATTTTGGAAGGAAGTTCGAGTGTTTGACCCCTTTTAGAGGTTTGACTAATAGGCCACATGTATAGTGCAAAACATGCCTCGGGTTGCATACTTGCATATGAAACAGTAAACAATGGCAATATGAATGATGAAATAGTCCAACATACTTTTAAATAAATCTTTGAGTAAATTACATATTTGGTCCCTGTGGTTTACATCTTTTATCCACAGTGATCCTTATTTCAAAATAAATACATGAATGGTCCTTATGATAACAATTTTGCTATTTTTTGGTCCCTCTGACCACCATCTCATTAAATGCAACAATTAAATAAAGAGAGGGACCAGATTCGTAAAGGATAGTTTTGTCTTTTTCAGTTTTGCCTTCCACTAAAATAATGTAAAACCACACAAACCACAAGGACCAAATCCGTAATTATATTTAAAAAAAAATAATTTTCAACTTAAATTAGTTTAGTTTATTAGTATACTTTAATATACATCAACTATTATACAATAAGTTTAGAGTAAAATACAAATTTGGTCCTTGTAGTTTAGCAAAAGTCTCACTTTTGGTCCCTACAGTTTAAAAAATACACATTAGCCACTGAAGTTCGTGTTTTGGTCTAATTTTGGTCCCTCTGACTAACAGCCGTTAAATAAAGCCGTTAGTTCAAAGGTTGTTTGATGTTTCTTCATTTTTTTCTTGTTTTTGCTTTAAGAATAACCACAAGGACCAAAAGTGTATTTATTCTATATATATATATATATACACAAACACACTTCTTCATCTTCATCATCCACCACCACCCACCACCATCCCCACCACCACCACCCACCTGCCGTCTACCTCCACCACCCTTCTTTATCTTCATATTTATCATGCACCACCGCCATCACCACCACCCACTTGCCGCCTACACCATCACCACCCACCTGCCGCTTACCTCCACCACCCTTCTTCATTATCCACCACCACCCACCACCACCCACCACTACCACAAGATCTGACTAGTTCTAACCACCACCTCCACCAATGTCTAGATCTGACCGTCACCCACCACCACCACTAAATGTGACCCGATCTAACCACCACCACCAACATCCAGACCGCCACCACACCATATCGTCCAGATCTGACCCCAACCACCTCAAAAGGAGCTTGGAATTTTTATAAGTGATGGTGGGCCCAAATACAAAGTGGTAATTTACAGTTTTACAAGAAACCTCATAAAGGAATCTCTTCTCTCACCTTCTTTGATCTTCTTTTTCCCCCAAATTAATCTTATGTTCTTCCTTCAAAACTCAAAACTGCAATTTGTCAAAAACCCACAAAATGTAACAACTTATTAAACACTTTTTCACCCAAATAAATCATCAAAAAAAAAAAAGAAATTTCATTAATTTATCAAAAACGCACAAAATGTGGCACCTGATAACAAACTTTCACCCAAATAAATCAAAAAATGAAAAACCCAAAAAAATATGAAACTCACAAAATGTATCAGCTAATTAACAACTATTCACTCAAATAAAAGTTTTAAAATATATATATAAAAAACGCAAAAATAGGAATTTTAAACTTTCAATCAAACTAATTACTTGAATTAACCATATATCTCGGCAATTCAAACCCATTTGTTTTTCAACTTTTTCATTATCTTTTTGGTATTTAAAATCCAACAAAAAAAACCACCAATAAATTAAATAGAAAATAGAAAAATTCATCAAAATAAAAATAACCCCCCCCCCCCCCCCAAACGATCTCTGTGATTCCAAAGAATAGAAAGACTTGCTCTGCATTTACCTTCTCTCACTAGCAACCGTCTCTGAAGCTTTCACTCAAATCATGGATTTTTCATCTGGGTGGTGGTGGTGGGTGGTAGTGTTGGTGGATGATGAAGAAGGGTGGTGAAGGTAGGCGGCAGGGGTGGTTGGTGATGGTATAGGCGGCAGGTGGGTGGTGGTGGTGGATGGTGGTGAAGGTAGGTGGTGGTGGTGCATGACAAATATGAAGATAAAGAAGGGTGGTGGAAGTAGCCGGAAGGTGGGTGGTGGTGGTGGTGGGTGGTGGATGATGAAGATGAAGAAGTGTGTTTGTTTATATGTATAGAATAAATACACTTTTGGTCCCTGTGGTTATTCTCAAAGCAAAAACAAGAAAAAAATGAAGAAACATTAAACTACCCTAAACTAACGGCTTTATTTAACGGCTGTTAGTTAGAGGGACCAAAATTGGACCAAAACACGAATTCCAGTGGCTAATGTGTATTTTTTAAACTGTAGGGACCAAAAATGAGACTTTTGCTAAACCACAAGGACCAAATTTGTATTTTACTCATAAGTTTAACTGTTTAATCTTATATTTAAGCATATTTTTTTTAAATAAAAATACTTACAACAATATTTAGTTATTTTAATTACTAAATGAACTAATTATTATATTTTAATATATATATATATATAATATATATTAATAATCATATTTTTAGTTGAATTTTAATATATGATATAGTTTTTTTTCCAAAAAAGTTATGTATTACGTGCGTGCATATACACACAAACACGCACGCAGACATATACGGAGATTCTGTAGAAAATGAAATACATGAATCATTAGATTAACTGATTTAGTACATACGATTAAAATTGATGTTTACAATAATCAATCCGTCAGCTAATTTATTTCAGTCATAAATTGATTATTTCACTCGGTTTTGTATAACGATCTCGTAACACGACACTCTCGTCGGTCAATTTATTTCACTCGGTTTTGTATACATTATTATTATTTTTTTTTTTAAAACACATTTTTTATTATTGTAAACATCAATTTTAAGCGTATGTGCTAAATCAGTTTACCTAATGATCCATGCATTTAATTTTCTACAGAATCTCCCTATTTGTGTGTGTGCGTGTTTGTTTGTATATGTTCGCACGTAATACATAATTTTTTGAAAAAAACTATATTATGTATTAAAATTCAACTTAAAATATAATTATTTATATATATATATTAAAATATCGTAATTAGTTAAATTAATAGTTAAAATAACTAAATATTGTTATACGTATTTTTATTTAAAGAAAATATGTTTAAATATAAGATTAAACTTGTTGTGTAATAATTAAAGTATAATAATTAATTTATTTAAGTTAAAATTTAATATTTTTACTTTTTTATAAA
Organism: Centaurea solstitialis; assembly: GCA_030169165.1. Lineage (NCBI taxonomy): Eukaryota > Viridiplantae > Streptophyta > Magnoliopsida > Asterales > Asteraceae > Centaurea > Centaurea solstitialis. Next base: position 78,923,893 of record CM058044.1, read on the forward strand.
TAATTACGGATTTGGTCCTTGTGGTTTGTGTGAGGCAAAAGTGAAAATGACAAAATTACCCTTTACGAATATGGTCCCTCTCTTTATTTAATTGTTGCATTTAATGAGGTGATGGTCAGAGGGACCAAAAAATAGCAAAATTGTATACCATGAGGACCATTCATGTATTTATTTTGAAATAGGGACCACTGTGGGTAAAAGGTGTAAACCACAGGGACCAAATATGTAATTACGTACATATCCTGACATAAAGTTGATGAGGTATTTGGAATTTATATGGGAATTGACTAATCCTTGACGATCATAGACCAACTTGAAAGTCAATCCATGATCAGAGGTATCGCCACATGCTCACCCCGTTAATGGAACCCAGGTAGACAGGGATGCCATCCACTGTCCCTTCAGGTAGCGTTTGGTACGCAGACAGGACTGGACTGGACAAGACTTTTTTTTGGAAGAGGTATCCCAGACCACATTGGGCCCAGACTAATCCTCGGCAATTTTTGGGCCAAAGCCCGACTGCTAAAGCATGCAGCCTGGGGTCGAACAGAACAGGACTAGACAGGACAAGATATAGGACATGATTGGACGGGACAGGACTGGACAGAACAAGTGTCTGTTTGGCGTTTGGTACGCCTAGGACTGGACATGTAAGTTCCTCCGAAAATTATTTAAGAATTTATATATATCACATAATAGTTATAATTGACATAAACAAAGTAAATAATATAGTTTATAAACATTTTTACACAATTTTCATAAACATAAATACATATATAATAGAACCAAATTCGAATGAAAATTTGATGTAATTGATGGTGGTGGTTATTATGGTAGATGAGGAGGTGGATGAGGTGAGTAGTGGTTGTATAGTATGGTTATGGAGGAGGTTGTAGTGATAGAGGAGGTGGTGGAGATGGCTACGTGGCAGTGGTAGAGGTGGCGATCGATGGTTATGGTTGGTGATCAACGATTGTTGGGTAGGTGGTGAAGGATTGTGGTGGTTGTAGAGGTGGTGGAAGAGGTTGTGGTAGTGCTAGAGGAAGTGGAGGTGGCCGACGGTGTCTACCGATGGCGGCGGAGAAAACAACTAGCGGTGGTAAACACTAAAACAAATACTATATTAAGATTATATGTCAAACGAATGTTAGTTAGTAGTATTTTAGTTTGTCTCATTTCTGTCTCATGTTGGTGGAACAAAAAAAATCTGTTTTTGCCCCATGTTGTCCCACTTTGTCCCATCCTGTCTCTGTCCCATGTTGCACCAAATGTGGGACAATGAATTCTTGTTCTGTCCCATGCTGCACTAAACATGGGACAATGACTTTTGTCCTGTCATGTCTTGTCTTGTCCCATGTACCAAACGCAGCCTCAAAGGATGTTACCTATCGACGAGTACTAAGCTACTAATGCTTTGATATTTGAAATAACTAATCTAAGTGAAAACTATCAAAACTATTTGAAATATATAGATATAGGGGAAGTATCAAATACAAACCAAGTAGTTTGTACAAACTCTACAAACCTAATCTTAACCACTGATTTTCCATTGATTTCCATTGATTTTGTTTATCTCCTAATTTTTAGGCAATTTTCAAATTTTGTTGAGAGAAAATTTATGAACTTAATTAATCCACAACATTGATCATGTAAATGTATGGTTGATATTGGTTTGTATAGTTTGTACAAACTATACGGTTTGTAACGGATACGACCCCTATAGATATAAATTAAAGAAACACATATTCATAAAATTAAATGTAACATCTTAGGAAAATCTCATTTTGGTTGTAGAGTATAGACAAGAGAGTTGTTAGGTTTATAAGTAAACTTTGATATTTCTTAAACAATGTTTTTTGAGATCACAAACATGACAGGTTAATAAAACTCGGTAGTTAAACTGGCAAGCCCTCGTAAAATCGCTAAAAACAAAAGCATCAGGTAATGGGCAAAACAGATAATATGTGCAATATGGCATTTTAATTTGCTTAAATATTCTTGCTGATAGTCTAATGGGTTTTTTTTTCATAAAATTATTAATGATGAAAATAAATAAGACGTACAAATGAAGTTGTAAATCTCTAAATGTTTTTTAAATTACTAAAATCAAAACTCAAATATTTAATTAAAATTTCATTCGAATTCAACAATTTTTCTAGTTTTGGTATTACAACATTCATTAATATTTTACATATTTAATAAAATATTTATTATCTCTTACAAATATTTAATTTTAAGGTTCTTTTTATTGTTTTAATATAATAAAACAACTATTTTTTGTTTTTACACTTTTTTCCTTTTTTCTATTTTTTAAGAAAGCTCTGAAAATCTGTTGAAACAAAAGATTATTCGAAATCTACATTTCCTGCTCTTCTCTATTTGAATAATTTGTTAGATATGTTCTAAAAACTATTATCGATGAGCTTTATATAGATTTCCATGTTACCAAGTTATAAATAACGTGGCAATAGAAAGTACACACATAAGTTCCGGTAAGAACTTCCATTAAAATGGTCCTAGAGATGAAACGAAACTTCCTACAAGAAAAAATCCCTTTCAACATCATCTTTATTTTTATGCATTTAAAGCAAGTCAACGTGATGGTCATCTAAAATATAAATTTTCAATGACTAAAGTAAAATCAAGAAAAAGCTAAAAATAACACACATCACATAAGGTGGATGGGGTAGGGAAGGGTAACCGACGGTCTCGGGGATGGGAGTGATACGATGGTAGGATGGGTGAAGGCCGGTGATAGCTACTAATCGATAAAGGGATTGGTCATGAAATATTATAAAAATTATTTATATACTAATCTATTTTTTTTCTTTCGTTTTTTAGATTCAAATTTTATTAATATTTTTTATTAATCTATAAAAGTACCTAAAATTTACCTTTTTTTAGATGTTATATAAGTTTGAAATCGAGTTGAAAGAAATGGCGACTAGGCACTTATCACATTTTGAGGCCGTTTTAGTCATAAATGACATAAAAATAACATTTTAAAAATAAACTAAGCGCACCCATTTAATGATTTTTATTTATTTATTTGGTGGTCTATTAAAAACTTTGACCAAATTTTTGATCATCCAAAATTCAAAATTATCCTCTTTCTCATAATAAGCATAACCATGTTTTTTTTTATCCCAACATACTTCGTTCTTTATTATTCTTTATTTATCTAAACTATATTTTTTTTTATTAAGAACGCTAAAGTAATTAGGAACCAAATCAATAGTTTCAGTAAATTATATTTAAAAGTAGGATCCAAGAAGATGATATGTACACATATTTAACCTCTATCTCAAATCTCAACGAATGTAAAAACCCCTAGCTAGTGTAAGAACATGAATTAATAGTGATAAAATGATCGTAACTTGTTAATTTTCATCTAAAAACACAATGAAAAAGTTGACTATAATAACCCTACAAATTAGATTCGATTTGCATATCAAATAATATCCTTTATTATAATAAATACCCATTCGTTTTTTCTTCTTAGCTCCTATATGGATATTAGTTTTTTAATTTGAATTTAAATAAACTAATTATAAGATCATAGGGTAGAGAAAATTAATTTAAAGTCAAAAAGAGACAATTTAAAGGTCATAAACTACCCCCTTCAACGATTGAATGCATCATATTATGGAAAAAGTTGCGACTTTGAAAGTTGAAGCCGAACAACCATTATTTTGATTTATGGAATTTCCTTTTGTTTTTTTCTTTTAATTTCTAAGTTTGAAAATTACAAGTAGGGCTATTAATTATTATTATCATTATTATATATAGTTTAATAAGCAATTACTTAAATCACGTTTTCAAAAATCTATATCTTTAGTTAGATACGAATATATACCCATATTGAGAAACGGATTTATCATAATACTAATAGAAAGTTAGAAAATATGTTTTGAATAAAAAAAATAAAGAAAAATATGATAATATTTATGTTCCCAATAGGTATATAATTATATACATATATATTTGGAAGAATGTCTGGGCCAAACCCGACTAATCCCCGGCAATTTTAGAAGTTAAACATGACCCCACTTAAATGCTCTCAGACATACACATGGAAAGACTCAAACTCGGATAGGGCGCTATAAACCCCCAAGTGATTATCAATCTGCAACAGCACTGAAAGGCATAATTATTTATATATTCACTAAGGCAAACTTTGTAAAGCATAATTCTAACTTAAATTCTAAGTTATTAACATAGCCATCAACTATAAACATTTTGACGTTTTCATACCCAAAACAATTTAATTTTTTTCAAAACTATTGTTGTACGGTTGCTATGAACAAGACAAGGACATTTATGTCTATGAGTTGGAAATAACAATAATAAAATTGATAATTTAAAGAAAGAAAAAGAAAACTTGACAATTTGGGCAAGAAAACAATTATAATCAAGAGTAAATTGCAATTTTGGTCCTTTAGTTTTTTGTTTTTCTTGATTTTGATAGCTACAAAAATTTTATTGTAAAAACACTCACAAAGGTATATAAAAATGCTTGGTTTTGATCACTTCAACTAACAAAAATTAAGCTCTATCTTTTAACTCCCTTGTGTACTTTGCATATGAGGGTAAAGTAGTTATTTGAATCCTGAAATGCAAATACTGAAATATCTTTTAATTTACTCTCATATTATCTACTTTACCCTCATGTACAAGACACATGGTTGTAAAATAGTCATTTTATCTTCGAAATAAAAGATGGCAATGAAATATGCTGAAACATTTTTTTAATCTATTCTCATATTTCATATATAAAATAACTATTTTACTCTTATATACAAACATATGAGGAGGGAAGGAGGTGTAACGGAAGAAATTTTAACTTCAATTATAGCTATTTTACCCTTAATGCACATGGTTTTTGTGATGAAAACTTAGAAGATGGAAAGGTTTGTTGATGCTGAGAGCGAAAGGGGAGAGAGATAGGGAAGGACATTGTGATTGAAGCATCTCGCTATGATAGAGGGGAAAGAAAGTAGTTGACAGATCTCGAAACATTACGAGTCTGTGATATTCAAACGTCATGGGTTCTTGTTTATCATATTGAAATAGGTTTGAGGTTATGTTTTTCATCAAAGAAGAAGACGGTGGATGGGGGAGTGACTTTGATAGATTTATTATAAACAGGAGAAGAAGAAAAAGAAAAAGATGGCTTTCGATGGAGGGATGGATACGGTGGCCAGAGCTGGAAATGTTGGCCGGAGATGATGAAAACGATGAAGATATAGGGATGATGAAAAATCGTCTGGGATGAATGTGGGGGTGTATATACAATGTACTATAATATAAATGCCTTTATCTAATTTTAACTACAAATTTAAAGAAATACTATAAAGACCAAAATAGCCGTAGACTTAACTAGTCTATTTAACGGAAGTTAGTATTATGGATCAAAAGTGAAATCATATGGCAACAATAATAGCTATCTTTGTAATTAGTTTAAGATAGGAACGAAACATGATAATATAGCAAATGTTTTGAATTTTTTTTTTTTACTCTTAGTCATGAATCGAATTAAAAAAGTACAACAATCACGGTTTTTGAGTAGATAGAGATAAGAATGAAAGATATATAGAATTAAAGAAGTAATAAGAAGAAAATAAAAAGAAAAGTTAAATTGTTAACATTGATGCAATCGTTGCAACCGTTGGTTGAAAAGACGCATCAAAGCAGGCCCCTCATTAATAATCTCCATGTCTTTCTTGCTTCTCTCCATTCTTATTCTCTTCTATTCTATTCTTTTTCTATTCTCTATTTCCTTTTCTTTCTCAACAATGGAACTTGCTCCACCCACTAGAGAGAGAAAAAATTAAATTAAAAAGATGAAATTCTAAAGGAGAAAATTATTAAAATGCCCAAGTAATAAATACCTATTAACCTCTTAGCCACTCTCTCCCTCCGATTACTGAAATACCCATCCGTCCACTCCAAACTCACCCCCTAATAGCGGCCCACTATTTTATTTATAATTTGGGTATATATACACACACATATGGATATATATCTCAATGCATGGTAGCGGCTCATTTGGCTTTGGGCCGCTATTAGCGGCCGGGCCTGGAGCGGCCCGAACTCGTTTTGGTCGTGGAGCGGCCGGAATACGGTGATTTGGTCGTGGAGCGGACGCTGGCGCCGGAAAGCGGCCGGCCGTTAGCGGACCGATGGGTATTTTTGTAACCGGAGGAAGAGAAAGGGTAAGAGGTTAAATGGTATTTTTTACTTGGGCATTTTAATAATTTTCTCATTCTAAAGGGTGTTATTTTATAGAGATCATCTTTAGTTTTTCATGCACTCATATAAAAATAGATTTTTCTATAATGGGTCTTACATGTACACTTACATAGCTTTATCCATTATCTCATAGGTGGGGTCCATTTACAATTTCCCATTATACATGGACCATGTGTTAGGCCATCCATAATGGCCGACAAGGGGGCAACAAGGCTTCGGTGCCAATTGACAAGACCGTCAACACCATCATGGTTGATTGGTAATGAGTGAAATCGGCAAGGCCATGTCGACTCCTTATACTATCCCACCCCACTCCACCTCACCCTCTCTCTTCTTTCTTTTTTTCTTTTAAATTAATTATTTAGATTGATATTGGACTCAAGACCACTATGGTTGAATTGGTAAGGATTAATAAGGTGTTCGTAAGATGACAAAAAGTTGATGTGGCGCTGTTGTGACAACTGGTGTCATTGACAAGAGTCAAGACCACTATAGACGGTCTTAGGAAAATGGTCTTGTTATATGGACCCCTGATTTTCAACACACTCACATAAAAACAGATCCTTGTATACTGGATAGAGTTATGAAAGCGTACAAATGGGACCCAGTACTAAGATCTAAGGGGTCTACTTTTACGTGAATGGATCAAAAACTATAAAAAGACAAATTCTAGAGAGAGAAAACCCAAACCCGATATCCATTTTCGGATCCGACCCGTTTCTTGAGTGGCCTTATTTTGATCGTCGTTAAGTCAAATATTTTGTCCCTTTCTTAACATTAAGAGTAAATTACGGATTTGGTCCTTAAGGTATGACAAAAATTACGGATTTGGTCCTTAAAGTTCATTTATTACATAAATGATCCTCCAGGTATGCAAATCGTTATGGATTTGGTCCTTGGGGCTAACGTCTGTTTATTTTTTCCGTTAAATGAAGGGTATTTTGGTCCTTTTACTATTTCTTTATTTTTTTAACATTTTTTAGTTGCTTTTTTCTTTTCCTTTTTTGTTTCTTCATCTTCTCCACCTTAATGATGAAGAACAATCCAAGATGCATCAAATTCTCAATCAAATTAATATGGAAGCCTTAAATCAAACATCCAATTAGATTAATAAATATGGAAACCCTAAATCAACCATTCAATCAAAATGGAGATCCTAATTCAAAATCAAATCAAATCTTCAATCAGATCCAATCCAAATATATTTCAAATCTCAAATCTAAAACATTATATGGAATCCAAAAATTTAAAGAGATTGTTGAGAATCGGACAAGGAAAAATCGAACAATGAAGATGAAGGCCTTCACCTCCGGCGACTTCTCGTATCCTCCTATATACCCGGATACAAACCAATACCATCTGTCACACAAATCACCAGAGATGAAGACGAAATCGTATCCTCTTGGGTTTTGACTTTCCAGATGGCGGACGTTGGCCTTCGTCTACGGCAGCACCGCCACCAGGGCACAAAACGACCAGATCTAGAAATGTTCTATGGGATTCCACGAAATCGTCTCCGGCGTAGCCATCACTTCCGTTGATGCAGATTCCGGCCGGCGACCCCCCCCCCCCTGATCGATTCCGGCGGCATCCATCCCCTCTGGACTCTAATTTCGAACCCATCTCTCCCCCCTCTCTCTCATCTACTTCTGTCGATTTTGGGGTTTCCCCCTAAATCGCAGCAACCACAATCGGATTTCCTTACGTTTCATGGTGGCGCGTTCACACCAGTCGCCGGATTTCCTCCTTATTACTCGCGATGGTGGCCGGAGTTGGAGAAGACCGGTGGCCGGAGTTGGAGAAGACCGGTGGCCGGAGTTGGAGAAGACCGGTGGCCGGAGTTGGAGAAGACCGGTAGCCGGAGTTGGAGAAGAAGGGATGGTGGCGATGGTGGAGGTTGTGTGACTATGAAGAAGCCCTAGTACCTGGGTTTTCAAACTCATATACATGAGTTTGAAATATTACAGATTTGGTCCTTTAAATTTAAAAATAAGTGTAAATAAATAAAAATAAGAAAATTACCATTTTGCCCTTTCATTTAACGGAGAAATTAAACGGTCGTCGGTCATAAGGACCATATCCGTAACAAAATGCATACCTGAAGGACCATCGATGTAATTTTTGAAGTTAAAGGACCAAATCCGTAATTTTCGTCAAACCTTAAGGACCAAATCCGTAATTTACTCTAACATTAATAACCAAAATTCTTTCAGATTTTATCGAAATAGAGAGAGAAAAAAAGAAAGAAAAGATGTTGAACAACTGAAACCTACACACTTCTTCAATTCCGATGACTACAAAGGTTAGATTTTTTTTCTACTTTGATTTCAGGGTTTCATTTTTCATATGGGTTTCTGTTTAATTCTGCAATTTTTTTGTTAATTTATTGATTGAATTTAGGGATATTAGGGTTATTTTGATGGAATTTTGTTCAATTGAAGTTTAATTTAGTAAAATTCTCTACTGAATTATGTTCTTGTTTTTAATTATTTGCGGTGGGTTAGGTTTTGAAACGGTGAATTCTGTTAAGAATTGAAGATGGGTAGTGGTTGCAGTGAAGATGAAGAAGATGATTTTTTTGATGCCCGTGAGGTGTTCGACTTAATGTCTGACTCAAGTTTTTGTTGTTCTTCTGATGATTGTTCTACTTCCGGGTTCGGATACGATTATTGGGTCGGGAATTTGGATGGTGTCGATGTTCGTCGTGATAAACTGTTGAGATTCATGGGTTTGAGTTCTAGATGGCTTGTAAGAGACCCTCAAGAGGAGTATGAACAAGATGATTTTGTTGGTAACATAGGCGTAGACACTGTGCCCGAAAATTCGAACTTTCGAGATGGGGTTTTGCGTAGGCAGCCATCGTTGTGCGATTGGTCGAACAAAGCCGCGGAGTTCGCGGATTCTGGTTCCGTTAAGGAGCATCTCGTGGTGGAAACCGGGAACCTGGAAGGATCAAGATCGTTTGACTTCGATGGTTCCAATGAGATGAAGCGGAATTTTGATTCGGGTTCTCATCGAGAAGGCGAAACCGGTGGTTTGTTGGATAGGAGAAAGAAGTGGAAAAAGGGTTGGCTTCAAAAGCTAAATGTCATGGCTCGAATCACTGACAGACACGATGCATCGGTGAGTTCGAAGGGCGGTGGTGGTAATCGATCGATTCATGTACACACACACAAAAAGAAATCGAAAGAATTATCGTCGCTTTATGCCACACAAGAGTTTCCGGCACATGATGGCGTTATTTCCGTTATACAGTTTAGTCACGATGGCCGATACTTAGCGAGTGCCGGTGAAGACGGCATCGTGCGCATCTGGGAGGTTTTCGAAGATCAAGATCCGAGAATGTATGAAATGCAAGGAACCGATCCTTCGTCTTTTTACTTTTCGACTAATCATCTTTCGGAATTAGCCCCTCTGAAAGCGGATAAAGAGAAAACCCGTAAGATTAAAGGTTTCGGAAAATCATCGGAACTCGCTTGCGTTATTCTACCGCCTAAAGTTTTCCGAATCTTGGAGAAACCCGTGCACGAGTTTCACGGGCACAGTGGTGAGATATTGTCGCTCTCATGGTCTAAAAACGGGGTTAGTAAATAGTAACTTGATATCATCGGTTTTTTCCAATTCTCGAAAATGAAAAACACCCACGATGTGTAATCTTTATGAATGTTTTTGTAACTCTATGATACAGTATCTTCTATCGAGCTCTGTTGATAAAACCGTTCGAATGTGGCAAGTTGGACACGAAGAATGCGTTAAAACTTTTACCCATAACAACTATGGTGAGTGGTGGTCAGTTTATGTTCGTTTCCTGTATATATATTTGGTGATAAATCGGATTTTAATCGTGCGTATTTTTTGCTTACAGTGACGTGTGTCGAGTTTAATCCAGTGGATGATAACTACTTCATTAGCGGCTCCATAGACGGCAAAATACGCATCTGGGATGTGAGTCGTTGTCAGGTTATCGATTGGATTGATATTGGCGATATCGTCACTGCTGTTTGTTATTATCCAGATGGGAAGGTCTGTTTCATTCAGTCAATCTTTTTCGGCTTTTTGCTTCTTTAAGTCATGTTTTGGAAACGTGATCTTTATTTGCGTATTACTACAGGGGAGTATCGTGGGAACCTTAGATGGAAAATGCAGTTTTTACGATATCATCGGTATGTAGATTTTACCATCAAAGAATTGACGAATGTTTGATTAAATTTCATCGATGTAAAATTGAATAATCAATGAATTTCTTATCAGATGACCGGCTGCAATTGCATACTCAGATATATTCGATGAGTAAAAAGAAATGGACAAAGAGAATTACGGGATTTCAGGTATTGATCGGTAACGTTCATATTCTTTTTATTTGTATAAATGTTTTTTGTGTTATTTGGTATCATATTGTAATGTTTTGTTTTTCAGTTTTGCCCGATCGACTCCAGGAAAGTTATTGTTTCATCGGCCGATTCACAAGTGAGAATCCTTTGTGGGATCAATCTCGTTGGCAAATTCAAGGGTATGTTGGTAAATGGTATACACATATCGTCAACTATATAAAGAATGTAGAGTCACACGTGCTAAAGAAAGCTAATAGGACACTTTATTTCATAAGTGACGTAGAAAACACGTTAACATCTTTATATAGGACGCATAATTGTGAGAAAATTGGCCAAAATGGCCAATGTTGGGGTGTCAATTGGCCTCCTAACTATTTCTCAACCATTTTTCCCCCCAAAATGTCAACACATCCGTAGTATCCAATTCCATAATTTCGGAATTGGGTAGAAAGTGTAAATAGTTTTCAAATATCTTCACAGTTCCATGATATCCAACCAGATTTTTGAAAAAAAAAATTACACTTTCTGCCCAATTCTATAATTATGGAATTGGATATTACGGATGTACTGAGATTAATGTAAAGTTGGGAGAGAAATGGTTAGAAGGCCCATCGGCCCCCCAAAATCAGTTTTAACCACACCCCACATAACCACTGATTTTACTGACATTACGGATGTACTGACATTAATCTGTGATGATATTTAGACATATTTGACGTCTTATAAAACTGACTTTGTTTTAGTGATTTCTTGTTGTACCGTTAATCATTTGATTATTGAAAACTTGTATGAATCAGGGAACAGAAGTTCCGGAAGCCAAATGTCGGCATGCTTTACGGCCAACGGAAAACACATAATCTCTGCCGCCGAGGATTCAAACGTATACGTGTGGGACCATTCTAGCGTCGCCGAAAAGCCCTTCACGAAACCCAAAAGCAACGTATCATTCGAAAACTTTACGTCACAAAATGTAACAATGGCCATACCATGGTGCGGCATCAAAAGCATCGCTGCCGCACTTCCGTCCCCAAGATTAGCATCGAACAACAACAACAATAACAACAACGTTGTTGTTCCGAGAAGCACGATCGATTCACCGAGAATGTCATCAACATCGACCAATCGTGGCTTTTTCTTGGAGTCGTTGCTGAAGGGGCCGCCAACGTGGCCGGCCGAGACGCTTCCGGACTCGACGCAAGTGTGCGTTTCGCCCTCGATGCGGAGGTCGGAGTACCGGTTTTTGAAAAGCGCGTATCAGAGCACTTTTGTGGCTCCACACATGTGGGGTGTGGTTATTGTTACGGCGGGTTGGGACGGGCGGATTAGAACGTATTTGAATTACGGGTTACCTGTGCGGCTGTGAAACGTTGTCTTGGTACATAATAGACTGTTTTATAAAACTACAGATACACACTGTGGAGTACATGTATACTTTTACAAATTTGGTTTCTGAAAAAGGAAACTGTTGTGGGTTTATGTTTTTTGTTTTTTTTTTTTTTTGCTTTGGGCTCATTCATTGTATACCCAATGTTGTTAAAGAATGGGGTTTTAGCCTTTTTCAACAGAAATAAAAGCAAGATTTTTTGGCATTATTTCTATGGGTGGTTTGATTAAGGTGGCCCATTAGAGTGATGGATCCAACTAGAGGGGACCAAATTGGGCATGGCCCAGTTATGGACCAGGCCCCAGATTGGTTATATATATGCTTGATGTTTTAAAAAATCCAACCAATAGAGTTTAATGTATTATTATTTTATATAAAATATATGTGAGAGATTCTTGAGATATATAATATAATGAATACTTTAATAAATATAGTTTTTTTACTATACTAGTTTTGATCCCGTGTAATACACGGGATAATTTCAAAAAATTAAGTCATGCCAAAAACCTTATATTACAAATATGAATTGTTGTGCTATTGATCTTTTAACATTAATATTATTTTCTATCAAATACATTAATTATATTAAATAAAAGTACAAACTTTATTTATTTTTAATTTCATTCAATTGATATCAAATTATCAACAACGAAAATATAACAAAGACATTTTATAGATCAAACTATAAACTATCTTTGACTTTAAAATGACGTTAATATACTTTCACATATAATGAGAAAGGTATACATACAAAAGTGTACTTGGATTGAAATATAATAATGGATAGGTTTAACAATAATTTGTTATAAAAACATTAATTAACTATTATATTAAAACTCAATCATTATCTTCATTATATTTAAAATGAAATATTTATTTTCTATTTGATGACGTTTATCAATTAGTTACATGAATACAAATATAAATTATTATATAATGTGGAGAAGAAAACTTAGTTATGCTTCTACTGATGTAGATCAAAAAACTAAAAAAAAATCAGGAGAAAATCAAACCATATGATTTAGTTTATCATAAGAAAACAATGACACAAATTTTCTTACCATTCTTCAAATAATTGCAAAAACAAATAATAAAATAAATTTTATGCATGAATGTTCTTCGAAAAAATGGTTGACGAACTTACCTAAGACGTTTCAAAAAGAGTAATGGAGGAACTTGAAAAATTAAAATGTAAAAGGTAAGGTTTATACGGTTTTTGTTGAATCTGCTTAGTATTTAAATATCAATTTATGGAGAGAGATAGAGATATAGATGACTTCATACCAATAGATAGAGATAAGGTTTGTTATATTTAATAGATAATTTTGGATTAATTTTTAATAATCATACCAATAGATAGAGATAAAGTTTGTTATATTTAATAGATAATTTTGGATTAATTTTTAATAATTTAAAATTTTGAATCAGTGTTATGTGTCAACATATGACACATGACACATATGCATATGATGTGGCAATGGCTCACCAGAGCGCGACACGTGTCAATGAGTTACTCAGAGCGCGACACGTGGCAAAATCAGTTACTCTTTTATTATATATAGATAGATAGATAGATTACACAAATATATGTAGAGGATTTTTTAAACCATTTGATTTAATTATGTATTTTTGAAAGTGGTATTTATTTTTTACATTATTTTATTTATTGTTTTCATATTTATCTATAGTTTGGATTAAAATGTTTGATTTAATTATGTAAAGGATTTTTTAAACCGTTTGATTTAATTATGTAGAGGATTTTTGAAAGTGGTATTTATCTTTTACATTAATTTATTTATTGTTTTGATAATCGAAACCGGCTCACCAGAACGCGACACGTGGCAATTTGGCTCACCAGAGCACGACACGTGGCAGATCAGTTACTCTTTTATTATATATAGATTATCTCAGTTACTTTTTTCACAACTAATGTAATAAACATTGAGTTTATTATACAGTTCTTTGAATCAACCGTTGAATGGTTTATAGATTAGAATATTCCAACAAATTGAATGAGAAGTGTGTCCATATAAATAATCGAGACCCCGATAATAATGAGATATGTAATTATTCATGATATGGATTGTTAAAAACACTAATGCTACACTATATGTAATTCTTGATTGTAAGTATAGAAAATGTCATACCAAAATCAATGGATCCCATAGATAAGAACATTTTTATCAAGTATATGAAATGGGAACACATTTATTACACTAATTTTAAGTATATGAAATGTCATACCAAGATTAACATCGAGTTTGAACCTTATGTCTTAGTAGTCGGTTTCTGACAAAATAGTAGTTATTCCGAAAATGGTAAAAAGAAATCTCCATCCTAATACGATAGATTAATTTTTTATTAAAGACCAACGGTAAATAAGTGGGACTTATTTTCATAAAAGGGTCTCAAATTTCAAACAATCCTGAGCCAGGCTGGGCCCAATTTGGGCCACTCTAGTTGGATCTATCACTTTAATGGGTCAGCTTTACCAAACTACTCATAGTAATAAATAATAATGACAAAAAAAAAATTTGTTGCTTTTATTTCTGTCGAACAAGGGCTAAAACCCCATTCTTTAACAACCTTGGGTATATAGTAAATAACACCAAAGCAAAAAAAAAAAACAAACAAAAAAACCAACATTAGTTTCGTTTTTCAGAAACCAAATTTGTAAGTATACATGCACTGCACACTATATTTGTAGTCTTATAAAATAGTCTATTATGTACCAAAACAACGTTTCACAGCCGCACGGATAACCCGTGATTCAAATACGTTCTAATCCGCCCATCCCAACCCACCGTAACAATAACCACACCCAACGTATGTGGAGCCACAAAAGTGCTCTAATACTCGCTTTTCAAAAACTGGTACTCTAACTTTCACATCGAGGGTGAAACACACACTTGTGTCGAATCAGGGAGCGTCTCGGCCGGCCATATTGGCGGGCCCTTTCAGCAACGACTCCAAGAAAAACAAGCTATTGGTTGATGGTGATGGCATTTTCGGTGAATCGATCTTGCTTTTCGGAACAACGACGTTGTTGTTATTGTTGTTATTATTGTTGTTTGATGCTAATCTTGGGGATGGAAGTGTTGCTGCGATGCTTTTGATGCCGCACCGCGGTATGGCCATTTTCACGTTTTGTGACATAAAGTTTTCGAACGATACGTTGCTTTTGGGTTTTGTAAAGAGCTTTTCGGCGGTGCTAGTGTGGTCCCACACGTATATATTTTAATCCTCAATAGCAGAGATTATGTGTTTTCCATCGACCGTAAAGCATGCCGACATTTGGCTTCCAATACTTATATTCCCTAGTTCATAGAAGTTTTCGACAATCAAATGATTTACAATCCAACATGAAATCACTAGAACAAAATCGGTTTTTATAGGATATCAAATATGTCTAAATATCTTAACAGATTGTTGATGTATTTTAATTTTATACCGCAAGCGTACGGGTATTCTAGCATACGGGTTGATCATGAGGAGGCGATGGACTGAGTATTGACTCGTCCAAGACTATGTCCTAGCTACGGGAAAGTCATCAATATTTTGATTTTTAAAATAATTAGACATAAAATAATTAAATAAGGAAAAAAAAAACAACTAAGACCGGACATTGGGTAATGTCAACTTCAAATTTTCATTAACGATGAGGATTCGTCTTGCAAAATTACTTTAACCCTTTTTCGAGGTGGAAATTTTTTTCTAACCAAGACTCATACTTACTTTTGCAGTATGAGTATGTTGAAAAGAAACATTATGATTAAAATAAATATTTTCCGTGATCTACGTCCCTAACTATTTTCATGTTAGGACCGTAGTCATTGATCTATTTAGTCTCAAATTAAGATCAAACCGTCGTTTAAATCAAAATTTACCAAATTAACCAAACATTTTTTTATAAGAATCTGTTAACCAAATCAAAGCCTTAGTGGCCTAGTGGTCGGTAACATCCTTGGGAGGGACAGTGGAGGCATCTCTGTCTACACGGGTTCGATTCATGGGGTGAGCATGTGGCGATACCCTAACTATGGGTCGGTTTTCGGGTTGATCCATGGTTGCCGAAGATTAGTTGGGTGCCCGTATGGATCCAGATACCTCGTCAACTTCGTGTCGGGTGCGTGAGTTATTTGCTGTTCAAAAAATTCAATTAACCAAACGGTAACTATTGTTAGGTAAAAATCAATCAATTTAAAACTCAATACTGGTTATAAAAAAACAATTGATCAATATCACTACATCGATTCAAAGTAACGATTACCCAAATGAACGAAAACTAGACTACAAAACAAGACATAAACATTAATCTAAGAAAACTGTAAACATCCTTCCAATGAGTGTCATTCTCCGAGAATCGTTTCTAAACTATAAAAGCAATAAAATACATATAAGAAAACCAAACTAAAACATAAAATTAACAAGGATATATGAGAAGAATACAATACAACGAATGAGGATTCATAAGGCTTTTAACTTCATCATCGATCCGCCATCTTACATTCCGTAAACTCAAAAAAATTATGAACCTAAATCTAATTCTAATCTAAGACCATCTTTAACCGAGGACCCAATGCCGATCGTGTAGCTTCGGCTTCATCGGGTAGCATAATAGGGCGAGCAGCGTAATGGAGTCCCCAGGGCGGATGACGTGAGTGAGAGCCTAGGCTGTGCTACCCTCGGCTTCCGGAACCCCATTCCCTTCGGCTTCTACAACCTGAGAGAAATACCCCACCCCGCCCCACCCCCACCGTCTCTCTCTCTTTTTTTTTTCTTTCTTTTTATTTACCATTTAATGTGTGGGTAATATTGGGTAAACCATTGTGAATGGATTGGGTTGATTTGGGTAAGATAGAAAAAAACTAATGTGACGTTGATGTGACGATTGGGTTGATTGAGTTGGAGTCTACCATTAAAGATGGTCTAAAATAACTTGGAAAAAGAAAATCTAAAACTAACTAAAAACCTAAACCTAAAACTAAAAAGAAGAATAGGGAAAGGAAAAAGAAGAAGAAAACGACGGCATTGTGTCGTGAGGATGAAAAGAGAATAAGTTTTCGAAGTCAAACACAAAAACTTACATATTAATAGGGTCAAATAATTACAAATGGCCCCTAGAGTTTACGCTCTTCCAAAAATAGCCCTTTTATTTTTGTTTAGTTCAAGTGATCTCTTTGTGACTTTTTTTTTTTCAATATTGATCCAACTTTGGGCCATCACTCTTGAATTAGTCTATTACAAATTTGATTGATTAGATACATCAGAATCCATCTTCATCCAAGTCGGCATTTCAACTTAAAGTACCTATCTATCATAATTCGATAAAATCACAAAACACCATTGTAATATCCCGACCCATTAAATGAACATTAACTAAAAATTAAATAAAAGCTATTGCAAATAACCGAAAAAGATGAAAATGAAATTAAAACCTAAAAAAATTAGGTGCATAAAATGCACTTAACAAACCGTTTTACAAGACCAAACAAAAATGGGGAAGTTGGCCACCTTTTGGGGGCTAGGCCTATCGGCCTCCTAACGATTTCTTTACCAACTTTACATAAATGTCAAAACATCCGTAATATCCAATTCCACAATGACCAAATCGGTAGAAAGTGTACCTTTTTTTTTTCAAAAATCTCGACCGTTTCTTGATGATTTTTGAAGGAAAAAAAAATTCACACTTTCTGCCCCTTTCATAATTTTGGAATTGATAATTACGGAACCATGAAGCTTTTTAAAATAGGTTTTCACAACTTATGTAATAAGATTATGAAGTTTTTTTAAAAGTGTTATAAGTTAACCTATGTATTAATTTAGAAAGTTATTTCAGTTGATCTTTAATAAGGATTGATTCATCGTACAAGGGTGGAGTTCTCTGTTGCCATTTTCACAATAACTACTATTTTGTCAGAAACTGACTGTTAAGATATAAGGTTCAAACTCGATGTGAATTTTAGTATACATGGAGTATTACTTTAGGCATTATCAAATGAGATAGAGAATATAGAGAGTTGAAATCAAAAAACAAGCCAAAACAAGTCAGACATTGTTTGAGTAGTTATAGCACGACTCACATAGATCTTTAACTTGTAAGTGATATTTAATGTCTAGAAATAAGTTAAAATATAATTTGATAGTTTCAGTTAAGTAGAGTGATATAATGCATTTGAATAGAACACATATAAAGGTTATAAAGCTAGGCAAACATAACAAAATTTACCTCAATTTCTAAATAGTGTCACATGGATTTTTTTTATAACTAGTGTATTAACTTAAACGTGTTCCCATTTTATATACTTATAAATAGTGTAATAAATGTGTCCCATTTCATATACTTACTGAAAATGTTTTATTTGTGGGATGAATTGATTCTGATATGATACTTTTTACATTTACGATCAAGAATTACATGTAGTTTAGCATTAGGGTTTTAACAATCCATCCATGTCGTAAATAGTTACATATCTCTTGGTTAATGGGGTCTCAATTATTTATATGGACCCAATTCTCATTCAATTCGTTGGAATATTCTAATTTATAAACCAACCATTCAACGTTTGATTCAAAAAACTGTATAATAAATTGAACGTTTGTTACAGTAATTGTAAAAGAAAATCATTGTGATAATACGACAAAAAAAGTTATAGTTTTAAAATATTCATTATATTATATATCTCAAGAATAATACATTCAACTTTCTTGGAGACTTTTATCTTTTTTTCTTCTTCCTATTTTTTTTGCTTATAGTAGGTGAACATCTCCAAAAACATTGTCCTATCTATTAAAAAAATACATTTAGGATGTTTTACAATGGAATTCCAACTAGAGATCGTCAAATTGGAATATAGATCCAACCATGAAATTTGGACCATTTATGCATTTTAGGGAATTTCAAGACCTTCCTATTGCGACTAGATATGGGACCAAAACTAGTACCGCTTGTGTAAAGGCCGGAATAACAAAAATAGGGTACGTTTGACTGTGTCAAAAATTTTCAGTTTTTTTAAGAAAAATTTCCATGGAAAACGAATATTTAGAAAAGGCATTTGATTTATTTAATTTTCAAAAATTTTCAAAATTCAGAAAATGAAATATTTATATTTTCTAATATCTATGTAAATTACAAAACTGATTTAAGAAGTTTTCCAAAATTTTCCAACACGTTTTCATAAAAAACTGAAAAAACTTCCCATTTTCTGAAGAAAATAAACATATTCTAGAAAATCAAAACGGTGTTCCAACCAAACACACCATTAAGTTCTTATGTTTTCTTTTTTCAAAATTTTCAAAGTTTTTGAAACTCTTTCTAAATTTCAAGATATATCCACTTAAATGCACTACTTAAATTGTATTTCAATACTAAATCTAAAAAAGTGTAATTATCATAACATGTATAACATGTTTTTATATAAAAATTGAACAAATAATTTTTCTTAAAAACGCATCCGAAAATGAGATCGGGACAAATAACCTAACCTAGATTGGTCCTAAGATTTGTGAGACTGGGACCAAGGCCAACTGATCCAAAACTAATTTTTACGGGTGAGTATAATCTCAAAATTACGTTGTAAAATATTCTCTACAAACACGTTTTAACATGAATGTAGAAAACAACTGAAATCATCTTTGAAATCCTTAAAAAAACACTTTTTTTTTGTTTGCACTACCCCCAACCCCCCTCCTCTCAAATCATCATAAATAAAGCCAACGAAATCAAATTAGCAAAAGTGAATCAAATGCGCATTGTTAATCATTTTTATGTTTACATTGTTAAGGAAAATATTATAGTATCAACTAATAATTTAATAAATTATATGAAGAAGAACTTCATAAGAAAACAAGGAATTAAGATTAGTAGTTGACATTATCACTTTCTTGTTTTTTATAGCTTTTTATTAATTCTTTGATTTGCTCCTTAAATAAATATTGTTGTATTGACTTTAATAAACAGATTATTATGTTAAAATGTTTTATAATTGTTTGGTTTGCTATTTAACAACAATATAATTGTAATAACGACAAAATTTAATATGTCATCAAATATAATAAAATATTTTGATAGATAGTTTTATCGGATTTAAAGTTAAAGAACCAAATAATTATGGGTTGTAAAGGTGTTAGAAGATATTTGAATATTATAAGATTTTTTACCACATTTTTTAGATCAAGTGTCCGATTAAAAAATTTATATGAGAAATGTCATTGAACACATACTTTTATATGGATTTTTATCTTCTTCAAATAATTACTATTTTAAATTGCTTTAATTTGGCAGAGCTTAATGACGGTCTCCAAGATGATAACTAGGGTCTTTTAGGAATCGGTGGCGGCACGTTCAAGTCTGCAAGAAGGACTTTTGGGTTAGGGTTGTGAAGAGCTTATATGGTTCATATTCAGGCTTCATGAGTTAGGTTGCATGGGGAGGGGAGTTTATTAATAAGCCGATTAGGGGGTGGGGCAAAGTTTTGCAAATTGGAAATGATCTTCAAAAGTTAGGGGTGGACTTTAGGGGATCTTTTGGGAAAGGTCAAAAGACCATGGATCGACATTGATCTGGAAAGATAAATGGTTGAAAAACTTCAAGCTTTGCAACAAGTTTTCCAGGATTTTTAGTCATTAAATGAAAATTGAGGCTGCAATGAGGAACAAAGTGGAGTGGCGAGGTGGTTGTTGTCGTCGGGTGTAGGCTTGGTGTAGGAATCCTAAAGGTAGAGCTTTTTTGATATTGAAGAATTATATAGTTTGGCTTAAACTTAAGTTTGGATAATGATGAGAAAGATAAGCGGGTGTGCCTCTTTGGTGAGGATGGTTTTTTTTTCTTTTTCTTTTTTTTTTAAAGGGCGCAAAGAGTTGGTTGATAAGGAGTTCTTCCTATCTCCCAATGCAACCACATCAAAATGGAAGTTGGTCTCAAGAAAGTGTGCATCTTTGTGTAGAGATTCAGACAAGGCAAACTCCAAGTGTGTTATATGATTGCAAATAGAGGTTTATATCTTCACTTCTCTAGACGTACTCGATGTGGGGAAGAAACTGAATGAACCGAAAATTATATAATCTGCTACAAGGATGTTTCTGATGTGTGGAGGGTGGACTAAGGTTCAGTTAGTGGGGCTTGGGCTCCCCAAATGTGGTCTCTACGGATGACGTTTTCTTGCTCTCAAACTATGTACATGATTTGGGGTTTTTGGGATAAAATGGTGTTCTCGAATTAGGCTCCTCCAAGGCTGGATTTGTCTTTCAACATTCAGTTTTTATCCTTTCAACGATTAACTCATCATTTAAAAGTTTATCATTGGTAGATTGGTATTACAACCCAAAGTCCAACTTAGAAAGCATTCTTAATATAGAAGTGTCGTTGCCCTAAATCGTATGTTTTTAGGTGGTTCTCTCTTGATCCTTCTATTTCTCGTAATTAGTTTGGTCTCTATTTTCATCTATTAATGTTTGGTTTTATCCTTGATTAAGTTCAGTAACCCTATTTCCTGGGGTCCTTTCTACATCTTGTAGAAAGTTTAGGTGGGTTTTTGTGTGTGCTTCTAATAATATTGGTTGCTTTTTGAAATAGGAATGTTATATTAAAAATTAAAAGGATATTTCACTTCTAATAATTCTATATCCATCTTATTAATCTATTGTAACCATTTGAATTTATAAAATATTCTATTACGATATATAGATATATTTTACGTTTTATATAATAGATTTTTGTTATAACGTGAATTACCAAATTATCAAACATACGCATTTAATTTATTTTTGTTTTTTACTGCTCAGTTCATGCATATAGCTCATAAGTCACATTTATTAGTGAAGGGTTGGGAATCTAATAAACTAATTATGAAATATTAAAAGATTAAACATTTTGTCTTTTGTTTTTTCTACTTGTTTTCCATACTTATGTAATTTTTTTTAAAGAGTATCCGAGGCTTTGCCCCGACTAATTCCGACAAGATTTACCGATAGCTAAAGAATGATGCCCTGAGTTAATCTCCAGTGGCCACAATCTGGAAGCGTCTGGATTCGAACCTGAGGTAGAAGGGTTAACTAGCCACTTCCCCCACAAGCCTTAACCAGTACGCCACAGTCTTGTGGTTTACTTATGTAATTATGTTTCATCCATCTTAAAAACATGCAACAATTGTTGATTATATATCTCTCATAAGTCACATTTATTAGTAAAGGGTTAGGGATCTAATCAATTGATAATGAAATATTTAAAGATTAAACATTTTGCCTTTTGTTTTTTCTACTTGTTTTCTGGAATTATGTTTCATCCATCTTGAAAACATGCGACAATTGTTATATATATATATATATATATATAGATATTCTTTTGTGAACCATGTTATTAATGTGAACTTGTGAACCAGATTCTAATCGTTCATATGCAATATCGATGGCTATGATTAAAGTTGTGGTGATTACGAAAATATCTTAATAACTATCCTACTTTAATCTCGATCATCGATCTTTAATTTATGTGGTTGTGATGTAGTTTACAAGTTCACATCAAAATAATGGTTCACAAATAAAACTAACTATATATATACACACACATAGAAAAAAGTTCAATCGAAGCGGAGGACAAATGAGAGCACGAGAAGTGTCCCATAGTATCCACGTTCAAGAAAAAATAACAAAAGTGAATGTTTATATATTATTAATGTTGAATAATACAACACTCGTGATAAATAATACGGAGATTCATGATCCATGTATTATTCATCAACAATTGTGTATTATTCTTTCTGAATTTTGTATTATTCATCATGAATGATACATTATTCCTGATGACTAATACATAAATATGATCCATAAAGGTATTGAGGCATAACGCATTCTCTTTTGTCTTCAGGTTCACAGTCCCAAACTCGGTTTTCAATGGGACTGGCCCCTATATGTACATTACTCTTGGATGTATTGTTTTTCACTATAGTTTTGAATTAAAGTCATAAATATATTAAAATAATCATTAACAAATATATAAAAATGAACTTATACATATTAATTAATTAATATAAAGGACATCCAACATTATTTTGTCTTAGATGAATAGAGTAAACGATGCATGAATCACCATTATTTCTGTCCATGATCATTTAGGGTATGCATATGAATTTACTTTTGACATAATAATGCATGCTATATCAAATAATAGTTGTATAATACATTAATCATGATACACATGTATAAAATTCGACAAAGGATCGTCACGCTCAATTCCATTTGTTAATAGTCGACTGATAGTTTACCAAACACTTATTGGGTAAGTGCTTACGACGTCATATATTTAACCGAATAAGCATGACAACAATCTTAATCGTTAAGAAACATAACAAGTATCAATGATCTATAGCCAATAAGTAAACGAGAATTCTCTTACCTTGTTAATCCTTATCAGGTAAAAGATTTTTACCAACAATTTAATTTGATGACTAAGAATATTACGAAATAAGGCAAGTAAAAGTGCTCGAAACTTGTTTGTAAACAATCATTTATTCATCTTGACTTACTTTTGAGATCCCATTACCCATTATGACCAATTGTGAAATTTATTAAATTAGTTTTGTTATGATCAACATTAAGAATCAAATTAAGAAAAGAAGCAACAATCAAAGCATGTCTAGTCCAACGATCAGGTAACATCCTGGGGGGTCAGTGGATAGCATCCCTGACTATCCGGGTTCGAACCCGATGATGAGCATATGACGACATTCAGATTATGGACCTGTCACATAGTTGTCGTACCCTTAGTTGAACTGGGTCATGATCAACGGGGATTAGTCAGTTGAATCTCAAATACATCAAAGACGTGTTTGTGTTTAGTTGTCGTTCAGAAAAGAAAAGAATTAACAAATTAAGAGAATTCGTACGATAATATTTGAGAAGTTGGACTTTTCTTTTGTCATACGTATGGGCCTAGGGACCACTGGGCCTGATTGATGACTAGTCACATGTCCTCGTACGAACAATCAATAATGGGCCCACATTCAATTTAGCTGGCAAATTTTCCATCGTTGAATTCTTTTCCAATACCATTATGCAGCCTACATTTACTTTTTACAATTCCACCCCTTCTAGACATAATCTTTCATTTATTATTATTATTACTATTATTATTATTATTTATTTTGTTTTGTGTTTTTTAATAGTTTTATGTTTTTGAATTGTCAATTTCATATAGTTACTAAGGGCATCTCCAACAGGTTTGCTATAATAGAAAATTTGATGTTTTTTTCCCTAAAATGCTCCAACAGGTTTGCTAAAAGGATTGCTAAAATAGAAAAAACTTGGGTTTTCTCTAAATTTAGAGAATTCTTTAAAATCCCTAAAAGTAGAGAGAGAAATATTATTTTAATATTTTCCACCAATAGAATAATTTGATTGTTTAATTTTTTTTAAAGTTCATTGGAATTATAAATGTAAGTATATTTTAATAATATAAGTGATGATAGAATCTCTATGATAGAAAAGCTGTTGGAGATAGAAAAATATGATTTTAGAGATTTTGACATTTCATTTGCTATTTTAAAAAAATTATAGCAAACCTGTTGGAGATGCTCTAAGGCTGCGATTGATAAAGTAGATGATAAGTTAGTTGGTTGTTGATAGTTCATAAGCTAGCTGTTGACTAATACAGTAGCTTATGTTTGGCAAAACTAGCTTATAAATATGTAAAATGACCAAAAAAGATATATTATAATATTAATAAGGGTATAATTGGAACAACTACAAAAAGCTCCTGAAACACTATTACAACTAGCGTTTCAATAAGCTAATTTATGGTCTATGCAAACATGTACTAACTTATAAGCTAGCTTATTTTTGCCAAGCACAGTCTAAATTACTATTTAAGATCAAGAGGTCGTTTACTTTAATGCTTATTCAATAAGTGTTTATCGAGTTAAATGTGTACTATCGGATAAATATAATAAATGTTAAGAATCTTTTTCAGTAAAAGAGAGTAATTACTTTTACTCGAGAAACGTTTATCAGATAAAGGGTATTTTGGATTGCTTGTTAAACTCCTTATTTGCTTATAATAAAGTCAACCAACAAATAAGGAGTTTTGAGCGTTTGGATAAAAAGCTTATAATGGAGTCAACTATCAAATAAAAAGTTTTTTAAGAAGTCAAAACCATTTAACCTTTTCAACCAACAATAAGCAGATAAACACTATCCCAGACACCCCCTAAATTGTATACAATGTCGTTATAATAGACTAAAAATTTTACCTTGTAAATTAAGTTAAAAGGTTGACTTTTACCCGTAAGCGTTTATGGAGATAAACATGGAGTAAATGGCCCCTAAAGTGGTATTGAGCAAAACATTTTTACGAGAAAAGTGTGAATTGTGGATTTGGTAAGTATTGGGTAAACCGTATATATGCTATGTTTATTATGGATTTGGTCGTTATGGTATACAATCTATCTCATTCAGGCCGATCATTTATCGAATTTTATACATGTGTAACATAATGAATGTATTATTCAACAATTACTTGATATAGCATACACTACTATGTCAAAGTAAATTCATTTTCATACCACAAATGATTATGGACACAAATAAGAGTGATTCATGTAGTGTTTACTATTTTCATCTAAGATAAATAACATTGAGTGGTCCTTTATATAATTTAACATATATTTTTTATGTATATATTTGTTAACAATTATTTTACGATATCTATGACTTTAATGTAAACAATGATGAAAATAGTACATCCAAGACTTTATATAAAAGATCTATTAAAAACGATTTAATCGTTCTCTGAATTTTCAACTTTTATATAATTAACTATTTAGATTTATGGGTATATATTTAATACTTCAATAATATAACTAACCTTAAAAAATTTCTGATACAAAATTTTTGTTAGAGTTGGATGTTTTTTTCCCTCGAAAGATATTAGCTTTTGATTATATTATTTAGATAAATTATAAAAAGAACTTGTTACATATGATATAAAGCGTATCAAAACCATTTCGGCCTAAAAACCTAGTCCCTAGCAATAACTTCCTCTACGCTCTCTTCTTCCGTTCTTTTTCTTACATCACATGTGATAGACGCATTAAATTATTAAGTTACACATTATCACATGCGATGTTAATATTATATTCATATACTTTTACAATAAATATGGTCACATGTAGGATAAGATAAAAAAGGATGAAAATGTAAAAAAAATTTAAAAGCAACGGGTGAAAATGTATAAAGATATAGATGATTAAATGATAAAATGCTTGTTTTATGGTTGGGTTTATTTGACTCCAATTGAATATTTAGTTGATTTTCAATTTTCCCCTCTCAACCTTTGCAAGTGTTTGGTTCCCTATTTGGTGATTGAAAAGTCTAATAAAATGAGAAATTGTCTTCTTTTTTATTTTTATTTTTTTTTTATTTCTTAAGAATACTTAAAATATATTATATTAATATATGAATATGAATTATTATAAGGATATCCAGAGAGTCTAACCGATGCCATTTCTCGTCAATAACCTTTCCATCCCGGCCACCCTTCGAACAAAGATTATAAGTTGGGCTGATTTCTAGCAGCATAAATATTTAGTTTTTTTCTCTTGTTATTTTATCAATTATTTGCTATGTATCCATACACATCATTTGCAAACAAGCGTATCTTCACTTTTCACATGACAATAATTATTACAAAATATGTATAACTAATAAACTAAATAAAATGTTGTTATGACACGACTGTTATATAAATTTCTGCTAACCTCTTATGTCAAACCAATGATGCCATTTCCAAAAGGAATTTCCGTTACATTCCTTTTTGTTGAAAGTATGAAAGAAGGTGCATTTTCATATGGATCAAGCTCAAGTGAAGGCATAGTGATTCATTTCAAAGCAAGATCTATACATCATTTTATTCCCGATTTAGACCGAACATGTAAACTTGAATTCATGCCTAAATAGAAATATATTTATTGGTTTGTAAATTTCTTGGTAAAAGTTTCGTCATGACAAATCACATGCATAAAATGGGGTTGAGATGAGATGAATAAGAAATTGACTATCAAAATGGTAAGTAGAGAATGATAGAAATGCAAATGTGTTTGTCTTATGTAGGTAGGAGTTATTAGAGGAAATGTTTTCTCCAAGGGGTATAGAACTATGTCTGATTAGCTATCGATCATTGAACTTGTGTGGGAATGTGTTTTTCCTCTAAAGCAAATGCCAAATTAAGATCGACAAGATTTTAGAACGCGAGCTTTGACCCTTGATTATACTAGTTATGTACATGTATAATGCAACCATATACAACTTCTTTTTGTAAATCAAAAATCCAAACTGTACCATCTTATTAGAAATCTGCATAAATCAATGTTTCAATAAAAATAGCTAGAAAGCCACAAAGGTGGTGGCATATTGGCAAACGGCCTAGCTAGGAGGATGTGGTGAAGTGGTGAAAGATCTCATCATGTTTGAGTCCAAATGTTGGCATCTTGTGATCAAACCTAATTTTAGACGATCGTATCTCAATCTCTCAATTGTCAAGTATGTAATTTCGACAAAATTTAGATAACTCTTTTCTAAAGAATAAAATACCTATAATTTAAAAATGGGAGTAAAACATGTGTTAGAGTAATTTAATAGCTTAACAGAATCGACAAAAAAACTCGATATACTATATATTGATATTGACGTCCAATTAATTAAACATATACATTTCGTATATAATTTTTTTAGTTTGAAGTCTTAGAGTAAATTGTAGATTGGGTAAATGTAATTTTTAGTGTCTCTCACCTATTTTTTAAAACTTATAATTGAACATAATATATATTATTTTAATCGTTTTTATTAATGAAGTTAAATATGATACTTACTTTATTATGAACTAGTGGCAAATCCGCGCGTTGCACGGTAGCCCGATAAAGTGAGTATATTAATTTGTATTGTTTATAAAATACTATTATATGTATTGTTTAAAATACTAAACGGTAGATTATGCCATATATTCATTTGTATTTGTATAAATACTATTTTCATTACTCCTATATAAACATAATATATATATATATATATGTCAATTATTTAAAAGAATACTAAACCTTATAAATCTTATGAAAATTAGTCAATAGATATAAATGAAATTATAATTAATATAAAATAAATACAATTATAATCAATATATATAGTTAAATACTATTATTAGTTCTATAAATATATGAGACAATTACCATGTTTAAGTATCTCAATATTTAGAGGACTAATAATAGTATTTTACTATATACTAATTATATTTTTATTTGTTTTATTAGTTACAATTTCATTTATATTTATTTATTAATTTTCATAAGATTTAAAAGGCTTAGTATTTTTTATATATAACGACTTCAATTATTTATCGTGTTTTTAGTTTTGGAATTACAATTTCACTTGAAATAGGATTAATTGATATATATATATATATATGTGTGTGTGTGTGTGTGTGTGTTTTTTATATCGAATTAATGAAAATAGTATCACACATATAGATATAGATGGCAAAATCTACCGTTTAATATTTTAATCAATACATATAATCAGTATTATAGACAATAGCAATTAATAATTGTCATTAAAACATATTAGTGATAATTTAATATTTTTTTAATTATTATAAATATTTCATTTATATTTTAAATTGACGTGAGTAATTATCATATTTATTAATTTATTTATATTCATTATAATCAATTTATTATTATATTTTGACAACTAAGTATATATATATATATATATTTATATAGATATTACTGTATTCATGTGGCATCTAAATAACAAAAAAATTTATTCTAATATTTTTAAAATAGTTAATCAAACAAAAAACTTAGAAAAATATAAAAGATTAGGTAAAAAAAGAGCTTTAAAGCTCCAACAACAGTATAAAAATGTATACCCAAATTAATTTCTCGAAATAAAACCTGAATAAAAATACAAAAACCACCGAAGATTACTTATTACAATTATATTATATATTGTATCTTGTCTTCTAAAATCGCTGCCAATATTGCATCATTGGTTTCGCTAAAAAACCACTATCAAGCAAGAAAACAAATTTCATAGAAAACATATGTGCAAACATCAACAACAATATATAATTCGTATAAAACATGAAATAGAACATAAACATTGTTACCTGAAAAATGTATGGTGAAAAAACAATAACTTCATTTTTAGCGAAACACCCATCTTAGCTTACAATTGGATAGATCTTGCAAATAAATCAATACACGATTGTTAACAAAACTCAACATTAAAAAACAAATAATTTGTCTTAAATACTTGGTGTATGTGTGTGTATATATTCTCTAACATATGTTTGATGATTAAAGGGTGAATGAAATAGATTAAAATTACTAAATATTACAAAAATAGAGAAATTTAAGAAGAAAAAAAGGAAGAGATTCTAGGCATTAGAAGGTGTCACCTCATACACGGTGATTTCTCCTCACACATTGAATTTTGATGAAGCTACATACAAAATCGTTAGATTTTCAAGACTACATGATTGAATCATCTATCAAAACTCTAGAACCATTAGTAAATACAATACATTGGTTCCATCGTTGGGGAAAAAAACAAAGAAGATATAGTGATATAAGTAAACAAAAACAACTTTAAAATCCCAACAAAAGGTAAAAGAGATGTGTACCTCTTGTTAGTTTTCTCAAAGTTTACATGAAAAAATTGATAACCAAGATGAATTGATGATCCTCATAATTTATAGTATGAAATTATTGGAAAATGTAAAGTAGCTAGGGAAAATGAAGAGATTGTGTTAAATACAAACATAAATAACAATCAATGTTGATGGAGGATTAATGTTGGAAATTAAAAAAAAAAGTATAAAAAAAGAGAATGAAGGAGAAAAAAGATAAATACATTTCTAGGCTTTAGGAGATGCCACCTCAACACCATTGGTTCTTCCTTTAATATATATAAACTAGTGTCGTAACCGCGCGTTGCGCGGTAGTGCAAGTAATTTTTTTTAATAATATGTATATTGCCATTGTCGGTCGTTGCATTTGTCCAAAATCATTGTTACAAAATCGAGATGCTTTCATATAATATTGGACAACTATTCAAGCTACTACATAATCATTTTTAATTCTAACATTTTCCTTTTACATATTAATGTGGGACAATCAAGAAGTCACAATCTGATCAATATTTGAACCTTATTGTGTCATGTCATCTTCTTGTGTTTTTGTTTTAATATATTGATTGATTGTTAGCATATTATTAATTAAGTTGGTAGAATTGAATTAGTCTAATTTTAATAGGTGTACATAATATATAACAATGACGAAGGTTGGATTCCAATGAGAATGCAAGTTATCGAATGTTATTAAGGGTCCAAATCCTTTCTTACTTTCTCAACTTAATTCTTCTTCTCACATAATCATTAATCACATTATCAATGGGTGCATGGATAAATTTATCCATTGTTTTTATAATTAGATAATCTTCATTAGGTTTATTTTATTTGAAACATAACGTATCTTCATTCTTTTGCCAAAAAACGTATCTTTGTTGAATTTATTGATTAAGAAAAAAAATATGCACTTAAACGATACATAACTAAAATTGTGTAAAAAGTACAAACCAAAACTTAGTTTATAAATAACATGAACATATATTAAATTGATCATCAATACAAATATTAATTTTTATCAATACAAGTTTATAAGTTACAAATTAATGTAAGCAAGTTTATCTAAATACTTATCGGTAAATCTTATTTAGTACAACTAATATGTTAATTTTTTAAGTTGATGTTAATTTAGATGTATTAAATATTAACTAATAAATTTTTTGATTACTTTTGTTAATATACAAACCTTAAGAAAATTATAGAGGACGAAATATAAAAGAAAACTTTAAAATATCAATAGAAGTAAAAAATAAAATGAAATGCATACTTTGATTAGTTTCTCGAAAGATACTTGAAAATTTTAAAAATAACCATCGACAATCACATGTTCAAGGTTTTTAATGTTACATCATATGTTGTAATATTTTCAAGATTCTATCATTGAATCTTAGTCCTGCAAAAAAACGAATCTTTGTTTCATCACTGGAAAAAAATTAAGGAAAATATAAAAGTCAAAATATTAAAATCTCAACAAAAGTCAAAATGAATACATACCCGGATTAGTCTTCTCGAATAATACTTGAAAAAGATAAAAATAACCATTGAAAACAACATGTTGAAGTTAATTGAGATTATATATCGATTGTAATAGTATTAAGATTCCATCATCGAACCTTGTTGCCATCAATACTCTAAAATGGTTGCAAATAACAAACCCCATGTTTCAAATGGAATATGTACAAAAAAATATATAAGATATGAGGTATAAAAATGAAAAAAATCTCGAAAATAAAAATAAAAATACATAATACATACCTAAATTAGTCTTCTATAAACAAACCTGAATATTGAACACATAAAGTGAAGATAGGGTATTCTCGCACATAAACTTGGAAACCGATATGATATGAGTCATACATAAGGTGATGGATATATAGAAGAGGAGATTTAGTAAGAGACACTTTTGAGAAAGCAAAATGACACATTGAGGATTCAATAAAAGTGTTTCAATGTTTAACCTTGGAAGATGTAATTCACTTTTATGTTGTTGGTAACATCCATGATTTCCACAATGATATTCTTCCAAATAAGGTTGTTGTCAACAACCTTGGAATAGGAAGGTTTGGAGTTATATAGTTGTAATGTAAGATGAATGGTTTGGAGTTATTTTTCTTGATGAATTAAATAGAAGGAGGTGAAAGATTTGGAGTTGAGGTTTGAAACATTTATGTTTTAAATAATGACCTTAATAAATGAAATAAAAAATCACATTATGAAACAATTGAAAATTTAATGTAAAAATAAAATTGAAAATTGTAAAAATTAGAAAAAAGGAGAAAATGCCACATGGCAATGCCATGTTTGAGCTTTATATATATATATATATATATATAATATATATAGATGATTTTATTTAAGGCATTACTTCTTCAAAATGTATCCAACTATCTCTAATATACTATTGTATGTATCCACCTAAAAAAATTCCTTTTGTATATATCAAACTTTATTTTTTAGTCTATTGTGTGTATTTTTGATACACACAATAGTATATTGGGGGATAGTTGGATACACATAATAGACTTAAAAATACACATAATACACTCAAAAATAAAGTCTATTGTGTGTATTTTTGATACACACAATAGTATATATTGGGGGATAGTTGTATACACATAATAGACTTAAAAATACACATAATAGACTCAAAAATAAAGTTTGATATATACAAAAGGAATTTTTTAGGCGGATACACACAATAGTATATTGGGGATAGTTAGATACATTTTGAAAAGTAATCCCTTTATTTAAAGTATAGTGAAATAGTTATTCAATATATATAGAATACATACATAGATCAAGAATCAAACAAGAACATCAATTATATAGAAAAATAAGAAAAACTTCATGTATAAAATTACATGTATTGTTACACTAACAAAAAAACTGAACACGGGTACCTTTGGGCGTGACTTTAAGTCCCATAAATCGTAGATGATTTTGTATGCCAATTATATATGATTTTATACATCGATTTTTTTTCTTATTTTCATTAATAGTTACGCTCAAATATGATTGCGAACGGGAGGACAACCGAGAGCGCCACACGTGGCATATTCAGTCTGGATAATCATGTATTATTCAATCTGAATAATACGACATTCGAGATTATAGTACTGAATGTGGTATTATTCAGACTGAATATATGTTATGTAGCGAGCTCTCGGTTTTTTTCACGTTCGCAATCAGATTTGAGTTTTCATTCAAACGTGGCACCACCCCTATATACTTATATATATATATATATACAGGGTCAAGTTATTTTGTAAACCAGTTTTTGGTTGTAAACCGTGTAAACTCATGGTTGCACAGCTTAAATCAACGAAATTTCTTCATGGAGTTGTTTAATACGATGAAAATGTTTCATATACTAAATTTTTTTACGAAATTGTTTCACATTTCGGTGTTTTTTATTCACACGAACGTTTTTCTTATTTATGTGAAACTTTTTTCATTTATACGTAAAATACACCGAAATGTGAAACAATTTCGTCAAAAATTTTAGTATATGAAACATTTTCATCATATTAAACAACTCCACGAAGAAATTTCGTTGATTTAAGCTGTGCAACCATGAGTTTACACGGTTTACAACCAAAAACTGGTTTACAAAATAACTTCCCTATATATATATATATATATATATATATACAGAGGAAAGTTCAAATGTGAACCACTTTTTGGTTGTGAACGTGAGGACAATCGAGAGCGCGACAAATGGCGGAGACTAGTCAATAAAGACGGCTTTGAGTGTGGTCCCCCCCACCCCCCTTTAATTCAATGTCCTTCCATGAATCGCGTCTAGTCATCCGCCGTGGACCAAAAAGTGGTTCACATTTGAACCTGCCCCTATATATATATAGACGTAAGTACAAAGAAAATTCTAAAAGAAAGGGAAAAACGAGAAACACTTCGTAGTCTCTATCTAGATCGTATACACTTGTGCATACGATTTAGATGGAGGGTTATCAGGGTGTTCCTAGGTTTTTCTTTTTTTTTAAAGATTTTTCCTTAAACATAAGCCTATATTTTTAAATATAATTCATGTTAGTTTATTTGAAATAGAATAGCTGCTAAAATTTGAAATTTTATTTTAAGTTTTAGGAAAGAAATACGCTAAATGAATTTGCATGATTGAATTGGATTGGGAAGATTTTGAAGTTGAATTTCATTTCAATCTCATATTTATTTGATTTAAAGATTTCTTATATTGAAAATCATATTTCATTAAAATTAACCAAACTGATTATGATATTCCAAGTGTTGTTAAGTCATGGAATATCGTACAATCTAATATAATAAATTAAAAATATATCAAAATATTTGTAACCTAGTGATCGGTAATATTCTTAGTTGGGACAGTGTCTATCCGACTTCGATTTATGGGTGAGCATGTGGCGATACCCTGCCCATAGGTCGGCTTTCAGGTCGATCCATGGTCACCGATGATTAGTCTAGTGTCCATATGAATCCCGAATACCTCATCAACTTCGTGTTGAGACCTGTGCATGAGTTATCCATTGTTCAAAAAAAATGCAAAATATGTTAAAACATTTGTTTTGTGATAATTAATTAATAAAAAATTGATTTATGCTTTAGAAATTACTTATAAAGACGAAAATTAATTTCCTAACAAATTCTCCAAATTAAAATATCAAGTATTCAAAATCCTTCCAAATCAAGATCTCTACGATTCAAATTTTTATGCCTATTCCAAATCGCTCAAAACAATCCATCACACCAAACTCCCTAAATGGTCGTTTGGTTTACGGAGAGTTTTTTAGGGTTCTAGATTTCGGTGAATTATTTGGAATGGTAGGGATTTGGATTCAATAGGATTTGCAATCCTTTGTGTATTTGGTTCGTATGATTTAGATGTAATTGAATTCAATTCTTTATAAATAACTTACAAAAACAAATTGAAATATCAAATTACCTTTCTATTAATTAATAATTACAAAATAAATATTTTTAAAATATTGTAAAACATTATTATGTACAAATTCTAGAACATCGTTGGAATATCAACCATCTTTGTGTAATTTCCAAAGTTCAAGCTAAACATGAAATAAAACTGTATTCCAATTCACTTGATATCCAATCTAATCCTGCAAACTAAACGAGATTGCGTGACCCAACCATATCAATATTTTAATTAGAATAGATTTTTTAAAGAGTTCTAAAGCCAATTCTTTATATCACACTAATTTTCAACATCTATATAATACTAATGATGCAATCCTCGTTTATCATCCATTCATATTTATGTTCATATCAAAGTTAGACAAAAAGGTATGCATCATCAATCTCTTATTTATTGAATTAATTATTTTATCTAGTTGTACAAACAACCTACACCAAATTATTTTTAGATTTTTTAGGTCGCATGTCCTAATAATAAATTCTTTGTAAGTTGCACATCTTTATAGTTTATACCATATAGATGGCCTTATGTTACGAAAGTGAGTGGAAACTGATAATATTTATATACTAATAAAAATATAAGTAACACTAATGGGGCAGCCTATTGGTTAAGGCTTGGTGTTGGGAAAAATCCACCCAAGTTCGAATCCGATGGTGAGCAACCCGGGGCAACTGAGTATTAATCGCATGGAAGCATGCTTTAGCTCTCGGTAAAAAATACCAAGAATGTAGTCTGGACAAACCCAGATGAACCTTATAAAAAAATAAAAATAAAAATATAAGTATGAAAAGTGAATGAACATTAGAATGAGATAAAATTATTCATTTTTTTAAAGCGCAATTAACGATTGAAAGTGATCAATGATTCATACCCAGTTCTCACGCTTCCCACGTTAAACTTAACGTGGGAACCTTAATAACTAATCATGTGTGGTACTGTATTTGATCACATATGTACATATTACATATGTGATAGTAAATGATAGACACGAATGATCTTTGGCGAGACATAGTTTGTGGGCCAAGTCTTCCTTACACTACTACGCTCCCTCACATGTATTATCTTGTCTGCACACCAATACCCCCTTTCACGTGTATTACTATCATACATGTGATAAGGGTGTTCTCGTGTTTTGCTAAATGAAAATGTTCTTTTTTGAACCTCCACACACACACACATGTGTGTGTGTGTGGTTGGGTGTGTGAGAAATGGTTATCAACCGTTGAATGTAAAGTTGATGCATATTATAGGTTGAGATGCAACAAGATAAGATACACTAGATCAATTCTTTTTGAAAGCGCAACTAATGTAAGATCATAAAATTTAAAATGATCAACGGTCTTATATCTATTTCTCACGCTTTAGATCATGTGAAAAGTTGAGTTAACGTGGGAAGTGGATCAAAACACTTGATCACTTTTAATCTTAAGCCCACCCATGAACCATATAAGAATTGTTGTTGGTGCATCTTATCCTAATGTGCATCCAACGGTCGATAATCACCTCTCATGTTTTTTACTTTAACTCAACTTCTTACTTATGAAAAGTGAAGTTATGATAAGAAGCACAAGAAATAATTATAAATGCTTTATAACTATTTTGATTTATGAAAGCACATTGTGATTTTTGTAAACTATATGTACCAAGAATCAATTTACTAGTCTTCCAGTGTTGTGGCGGATTAACTATCACTCGGGGGGGGGGGGGGGGGGGGGGGAGGGGTGGTTCATAGCTCCCTAACAGAGTTCGAGCCTTATCGTGTACATGCCTGGGAACATTTAAGTGGAGCCATGTTTAGCCTACAAAATTGTTGGGGATTAGTTAGACTTTGGCTCGGACACCCTTAAAAAAAGAATCAATTTACTCTTTAATATATGATAAAAGGTGCCATTAGTAATTTCGTTTCATGTCTAAAATTATTATATGAAATTGTGTTTTCATTTAGGGGAAGGTTCAAACGAGAAACATTTCAATTTAAGAAAAAGTGAGGAGCAATCTCAGCCACTTATCTCGTAGTTACGGTGGACGTGATCAAGGAGGATTGACGCGATTCATGGGAGGGTAGAGATTATTAAAGGGAGGAACCGGTAAAAGCCGCATTTGTTGACCAAGATTAGTGGTTGAGATTGCTACTCGCGTTTTCTTAAAAATTATATTTTTCGAATAAACCCCTCTCTATGTATATAACTTCTTGTGGTTATAAATCAATTTGAAAATAGGCAATTATGACTTATTGCGTATATATATATATATATATATATATAACTTATTGTGGTTATAAATCAATTTGAAAATAGGCAATTATGACCCGACCTAAGTTAGAAAAAGTACATCGCAATCACCTATTTGTTTGGTACGATGCAAAGGACAAACATATCATCACTGTCGTTGCAAAGTAAGATCCTTTTTAACGGAAAAAATATTTAAATATATATATATATATATAGAGGGACTTTAATTTGTGAACCACTATTTTGGTGTGAACTTGTGAACCATATCTTAACATACAAATTCAAAATCAATGGTCAAGATTAATCATGAGAAATTCCTAAAATCATGGGTGGTTAATAAAGATAAATCATGGAATTAATCTTAACCATCAAAAAATGATTTGGATGGCTAGGATTAAGTTCACAAGTTCACACCAAAATATTAGTTCACAAATGAAAATCCCTCTATATATATATATATATATATAAATAAATAAACTATATGGCCGTATTAGTTTTTCTTATTATTTCTAATTTAAACTAGTATGTTTAGAGGTGTTAATATATGAACATAGCACACATGTTCTTAAGGCTACACGCACCGGTTGTAGTGGGTATGGGCGGGTATGCCCGCCGGACCCGGCGGGTTAATGTGGGTTGGGTGCGGCGACGATAAAACCTGGCGGGTGTGGGGGTTGGCGGTTCCGGAGAGCCGTTGCCAAACAGTTTTCTTCAACGGTCAAAATTTTGTTTTTTGTTTTTTTTTTTTTCATTTTTTACTCTTATATAAATACCCATATACCCAACTTATTTTTTCACACCAACTATAAACCTTCAATTCTTCAACTCTTTAAACCTCCAATTCTTCAACCCTCCCACTCTTCAAACATCATGAATCCAAACAATCGAAACCTCGGATCTTCATCACGGCGCGCGAAATGTAAACGTCGGGCGGAACCCGAGACCCCTTCGAAGCCCTCTTTCAAAGTCGACGTTACGCCATACCGGGTTCCCTCCACAATATCCACCCGATTACGAGGTCCAAATTTCGCCCAAAGGTTTTAGTCTCACAATTACTCGTCCTCAACCCGGGAGCTCTTCACAAGCTCCTCAACCCGGGAGCTCTTCACAAGCTCCTCAACTGTTTCCTAATCCGTTTATGAATCCACAATTTCCTCCAACCGATTGGGGTACTCCTTATCAACCACAATATGTACCCAATTACGGACCCGTACAAGATGATGATGGCCCGGACCACGAGGAAGAGATTTTCCCTTCCGATGAGGGAGAACTTTCACCAACTACCCAAATGGAGGAAGACATTAAGTTTTACACCGCCCCGCATGACCATCTCCGGGGTAAACGACTCAAGGATACTATGAATCGAAAAGCCGAGATCAAAGCCAAATATGGCTTGTAATTTTTAGTTTATTTAATGTTTTAGTTTATTTTATTTAATTATGTAATGTTTAATTTTAATTTTTAGTTAAATAATTATGTAATGTAATTTTTAGTTAATTAATTATGAATCTTATTATTAATTAATTACATGTTTTATTTAATTATATTATTTATTTAAATAAAATAAATTAAAAAGTGAGAGGGTTGAGAGGGTTGGGTGTGTGTTGTAGAGGGTTATGGGAGGCTAAAGAGAGAGTTGGGAAAAGGCTGACGTGGCATTAAAAAAGTGAGTGGGTTGATTGGGTTGGGTGTAGGTAGCCTAGTATGCTGGATACAATAAAGAGTTAAGTACAACAAAATGCAAGTTGTCATTTTTTATCATTGTAATTTGTATGTCATTAATTTAAAAACTTACCATTGTATGTACCCAACTTAAAATATTGTCATTTTTACAGGTTTAGTACATTAAATAGTAACTTTTTTAAGTATATATTAAAAGGATACATAAAATGGTAGTATAGTACATAGAATGACAATTTTAACAGGTTCAGTACATACAATGGTAAGTTTTTAAGTTGAGTATATATAATGATAAAAGATGACAACTTTGATGTGTGTGTCTAATATATGTATAGATATATGTGTTATATATATATATATATATTTACAAAATAGGTCTATGTACTTTGATGAATTTTGTAGAAATAAGAAAATAAAGAAAACTGGTAAATAACCATATTACCCCACATTTAATTGGGTTTAATGAAAAAAAATTAACGGACGTTAGTGAGACGGACCAAAACCAAGTGAAAATGCATAGGTCGGGAATGATATACGACTTTCTTTAGTTTAGGAATGAAAAATGTTAAAATTTACGTAATTTAAAGACCAAAAGTTAACTTTACTTTAAAATTTAATTTTCTTTTAAAACATAGTTCGCTTGCTTTTCACAATTTATACAAACTAGGTTTTTTGTCCCCGCGTTGCGAGAAGATGAGAGGTAATAAAAACATAACGACCTAAAAAACAAAAAAATAGTTGAAATATAACATAAATCGATAGGACAACTATGACTCAAGCAACGATTAACCTAGAAAAGAAAATATAATGAGAAAATATAAAATTGAAATCGGCTTAATGTAGTTTTTGGTGTGGTAAATATCTCCGGTTAACTATACTGTTAAAATTAGGATTAAGTCTTCAAAAAAAATAACGATTAAGTCCTCGAAATAAAAAATGATTAAGTATTTAAATTAATAACGACCACGTCTTCGAAATTAAGACACGTTTTTTAACAGTTAAGTCTTTAGATATTTTATGAAATAATATATAATGGTAAGAATTGTAAATATTTAAAAATATTTTTATGTAGTGTATATTATATAAAAAATCATAATTAAGACAAAAAATATTTAATATTTGGCTCATTTCAAAGATATTGAAGAGACCATTATAATGATGTAACTTGTTAAAATTAAATCGTATTTTTTAAACATATTTTAGTCAATATACGAACATATGTGTTGATATAATAAAAACGTAAAATGAAATATAAAAAACTAAAAA
Source organism: Centaurea solstitialis (assembly GCA_030169165.1). Taxonomy (NCBI): domain Eukaryota; kingdom Viridiplantae; phylum Streptophyta; class Magnoliopsida; order Asterales; family Asteraceae; genus Centaurea; species Centaurea solstitialis. The sequence continues at coordinate 78,963,635 of CM058044.1, forward strand.
GTATAAAGTAAATAATTAAATAACTTTAAAGATATAAACTATAAGTTTTATATTAATTAAATATTAGAAAAAAGTATTTTGAATCACTGTCGCTTAGGAATAGTGATACAAAGTTGTCAAATGTATATATACAACGAGATTTTTTGACCCTGCGTTGCAGGGGAGAGGGGAGGTTATAAAAATATAGCGAGATAAATTAACAAAAAACAGTTGAAATGTAACATAAATTGATAGGATAATTACGGCGTAACGGCGATTCATTATTAACCCAGAAAAGAAAATCCCATGAGAAAATATAAAATTGAAATAAGGTAAAGGTAGATTTTGTTGTGGTCAATATGGGTTAAATATAACAATTAAAATTAGGATAATTATTTTTTATATTCTAGAAGCCTAAACCCCCCAAAAAATATATTTTTTTATTACGAAACATATATGTATTAAATGTTTTTGATTTTTTTTTCCGTATAGCATGTAACATAACATCGAATATATTTGGGTAAGTTTGAAATTTTATCAAACATGTGATGAACATTAATAAAGAAAACAAAAGATCTTTTTTACTAAACATTTGTCATGAATAAAAAAAAGTTGTATATCTATTAATTCTAAAGAAGTTTAAGCCTAAAATTGTTTATTAGATATTTTTATTCTTTAATGATGGTGAAAAGTGTATACTTAATGTATTTGGGTTATGTTATATGTGTTAAAGGGGCAAAAGATAAGAGATAAAAAATTGAATTAATAAGAGATTTAAGGAGTAGATATGTATGAGATAATTGAACTCATAATTGATGTATTTGGTTTACGTTATATGTGTTAAAGGGGCAAAATAAAATATATAATAAAAAAATTGAATTAATGAAAAACTTAAAAAGTAGTAGATATGTGTGAGATAATTAAATTGATAATATAAATTGCATCTAAATACATGTTTAAGCAAGAAAATACTAAAACCGACTCACAAAAGGATGACATATAACAAATATATAGTACTAAAATATATTAAAATAAATTAGTAAATAAAATTTAAATATTACATATTATGTAAAAAGCAAAAATAATAATAATAATAATAAAAACACTGTGCTTATGAATAGTTACCAAAACTTGGTAAATGTTATGGCTTTTAATACACAATATTCAAAAAAATTATGTATTTAATCGAATATGTAGTATTAAGAAATTAGAAAGCACAAACAGACAAAATCCCCCAAAACACATATCTATTCAATCAAAAGTGCAATGAGCACATTTTCTTACTTAATTGATTATAGTACTTTACATCAAAATAACGTTACAAATAACAAAAACACACAAAATAGTATTTCATGTAATAACTCATATCTCTAAATTTCTAAATGCTTTCAGGAAGAATATTTATGAAAATTGGAATTTATTAGAAATTTCCATCTTGTTTCATAAGAAGAAAAGTCTTTCATTTTGTGTGTATACGAAAGTATTTTGCTTGCATGTGTAGGCTTTATAAGAAGGCCGAGAGACTGAAGACTAAGAAGATGATTAGTTTGATTCTTCATGTGATTCATCTTCGTTATGAGGGGTGTTTAGGATTGCTTATTTGAAAAAACTTACATATTTTTATGTAAAAGAGTTTATCAACTTATGTGGTGTTAAATCGGAGTTTTATAAAAAAATGTTTATGTTAGTTTATGAAGGTATCAAGACGTAATAAGTTAATAAGTTGTTTTTAGTATTTGACAAATAAACAAATAAGTTATGGAAAATATTGAGCCTTAAAAGGATCAAAATTAGGGATGAAATGGGGTGTTCTTGATGAAGTTTATTTGGTTGAGTATTTATATATTTTGGAATTAGAATTGGTTTAACAATGCAAAAACATTGAGTTTTTGACTAAATGGCTAAGTTTTTTTTTTGAAAGGTAAAACCCGATATGTGTTGGACTTGGATAGGTTTATAATTTTTATTAGTTCCTAAATGATTTTAGAAATTAATATTTTAAATTTTTTGATTATTTTGGTTTGTCTTTAACATTCGGTGTCAGAAGTTGAAGAATAGATTTATAAGTTGGGTTTCAAAATCGAGCTAGTGTAGTTCGAACAAAGCATCACACTATATAAGTTGCGAGCTTAGATAGTCATGTAACAACTTGATGGAAGTCATCTAAGTTTACGACTAGTGTCATGACTTGTCCCCTATGATCTGTCCTAGTGGTAAAGGTGTGTGTATAATCCATATGTGTGCCGTTTAAAAAAATAAAAATAAATAATCCATATGTGTGAGGTCAGTCAAGGGAACTGCACCTTTGCCAATAGGATGCATGCGATGATTTACCTCCCCCACAATGGTCGTGGGACCGGTGCGGTAGGGGCACCCCAAAGGGTGGCGTCTACCCCTTTTTTTAGTGTCGTGACTTAGGTCGCAGGTTAGATATAAGGTGGTATAAAGCCTATGCTTTTTGGGGTTTTCGTCTTTTGGCTTAACCATCTAGGCATGGACCTGTTTAGGGTCATTAATAATAGATGAAAGGGAATAAATGATTTGGTGATTAGTATGAACTTCATAGCTAAAGTAATTCGATTATTAGCTCTTCTTTTTATTGATCATCTAGTCTTGCGGGTTTAATTCTAGCTTAGACTTGGACCACAACTAAGTTCTCTTTTACAATTTTTATGGAAATGCTTTGATGATGAATTATGCTTATAAAATGATGTTACAATTTGCACAATTAGAATAGAGTACCTTGGGGATGTTTGGTCTGATGTGAGTGATTCTTCTCAATTTGCAGAGTTCATGTTCACACAACAGGTCTGGCATCATATCGGGAGCTAGGCTCGTAGGGTCACAAGTCAATGGCATTATTATAAGTGACTGCTGTGTATACTTAGTTGGGTAGGAGTGTGATCTTATGATTCTACATTCAATTTAACCACATGTTTTAATGAAATGATATTGAAACTTTGGTTTGTTTTATTGTTGTGGTTTACAAGAAATTTATTAGATTTTTGGATCCAATCAATGTCTACAAAAAAATTAACAAGTATGAACCGGACAACACATGAAGGGAGAATGATAAGGTGTGAACCTCAACCGGAAATTTGCTAAGTTACCTAATTGCTTGTTAGTGGTGGTTAGTAATATCTTTATGCTATAATATAACTTTTAATGTGATTATGTCCGTTTATGATAATAATATAATTCAACTAAGAATTAATTATCTGCTTGGGTTAAAATAGTTTAATAGTGTCATTTATTAATTCACTACTAATAAGATAAAATTTATGTGGGTATTAGCGTATGAAGTTAATCTAATACAAAGGTGTAATAAATAAAGTTTAGATAATAAAAATAACAAAGAATATTCTTAAAATATTATTTCGATAGAAAAAAATGGTATATGAAGAAATATTTGACCATCAACACCAATTTTTCATAATTATTTAATTTTGCACGAACAAAAATATAATGAAAATAAATAATCTACAATTTTGCTACTCATTGAAAATTTAAAATGATGAAAACGTGACAGGTTTATAAAGAAAAATGATATTACAAAATGAGCATGTTAAGCTTAAGCCGGTCTAAATTATTAATATTTACATTATCTTTCTATATTCTATCACTAAATTACATAATAAGAGATTATGTCGGTCCCGTTAAATGTTTTCATAAACATTGATATGTTTGAATAGGCAAAAGGATTAAGTTTTGTTAGTGTTACGACTATTTCTTTTGTACAAATAATTTTTGTTTCGAAAACTTATTCATTTCAGATACGTAGTAAACCAGTCAAAGTGAAGATACGAACGATGAACCCGTTTCTAAATCCCCGAAAATTGGAAATACATCATTACCTTATGCCATTTAGGTAACTGTCATCGATCAACAACCACTTCAGGACCATCATATATCTTCTCCAACAAAAGTTGCTCAATCAAATAGCACTTCGACCTAACATATATCTCTTGTCCAACAAGTTTAATATTAAAAAAATACGAAAGGGAACGGAAAATTGCCTGGCCCATCCAAGGACTGGTTGCAGGTTCGGTTATAGGCCTTACTTGGACTGATATGAATTTTCATAGAATCTAGCAATTTATATAGCCGTTGGGATTTATTTTATAAGTGTTTTCTTTTTGTTGTTTTTGGCCTCCAAACAATATATATACATATATTCAAACAAGAACCCTTCCTATAGGGAAAATTCAAGAATGGTTGTTAGCCTCCAATGGGCTGCATGCTTTAGCAGTCGAGCTTCGGCCCAAAAATTGCCGAGTATTAGTCTGGGCCCAATGTGATCTGGAATACCTCTTCCAAAAACTTAATTAACCCATATTTTCTAGTTACAAATAAATCAATGAGAGAAGTAATGTAATTATCTGTTTTTCATAAATTTTGTGTTATTTTATTTTTTATTAGCAACTCAAACATAATAACATTGCGATAACCCCGTGATAACCTGTGATAAACACCGTGATAATCACGTGATGAAACAAGTGTTGCTATCCAAGATCTTGATCGACTTGGTAAGATCAAGCAGCTTCCTTCTTTATGTTGTACAAGGAGATGATGATGGTACCCAAACAAGTCTGTCTACGGAGTCGTCAACTCATACACAAAGGAGGTTGCACAATTGTTGCAAACTTTTTTTTTGAACGGCAAAGCACGGAGCAAGGAAGTGAGCTTTGGTAAGCCATCGTCCACCCCTAGCAACCAGAAACCACTTTATTACGAGCAACCGGAAACCACTTTATTGATGTATACTGATCGAGATTATGATATTGATAGAGAGGTGCTGCTACTCCCCTACAAAGTAGCTGGAGGAATGGTGAGTGTAGAAAATTGTAGGGAAAAAGGCTATAAATTAATTTGTTGTAGGAGGAATGGTGGGTGTAGAGACTTTTAAGGAAAAAGGGTACAAATTAATTTGTTGCAGGGGATGAGACTAGAAATGTGTTGTCAATACACAGTGGGACTATTGTGATGTAAATTTTATAGAGGGACTTTCTTTTGTGAACTTTTTTGGTGTGAATTTGTGAACTTTCTCCAAAAAGATGATTATATGATGAAATTGGTTCTTGAAATTGTTTAATATGATGAAATTATATCATATGATACATTTTTTGTTGAAATTGTTTCATATTTCGGTGGTTTTACGTGAAATCAAAAGGTTTCATAAAAATATATGAACAGTTTCATAAGAATGGAAAATTTACGTAAAAAAATACCGAAATATGAAACATTTTCATCAAAAAATGAATCATATAATATAATTTTATCATATTAAACAATTTCATGAACCAATTTCATTGATTTAACCTATGAAATCGTCTTTTTGGAGAAAGTTCACAAGTTCACACAAAAAAAAAAGTTCACAAAAGAAAATCCAGGAAAGTTCAAATGTGAATCATTTTTTGGTTGTGAACGTGAGGACAACGGAGAGCGCAACATAGAGAGAGAGAGAGAGAGAGAGAAAAGTGGTTCACATTTGAACCTGCCCCTATTATATATATATATATATATAGAGAGAGAGAGAGAGAGAGAGAAATGTTCAAACAAGAACAAAGTCAATTTGCAAGAACAAAGGGATAATTCTGGATCACATGTGATGTGGGTCCCACATAATAAAAAATCATATATGATTCAGGTGGGTCCCACCACTAAATCTTATATGATTTATTTAATGATGGGTCCCACATAACATGTGGCTCAAAATGCATTCTTTTATCCCTACAAATGAGGTTGTTCTTGTATGAACCTCAATCTCTCTCTCTCTCTCTCTCTATATATATATATATATATATATATATAGGGGAAAGTTCAAATGTGAACCACTTTTTGGTTGTGAACGTGAGGACAATCGAGAGCGCGACACATGGTGGTTTTGAGTGTGCTCCCCCCCTTTAATTCAATGCTCTCCCATGAATTGCGCCTAGTCATCCGCCATGGATCTGACATGGCGCCTAGTCATCCGCCAAGTGTCGCGCTCTCGGTTGTCCTCACGTTCACAACGAAAAAGTGGTTCACATTTGAACCTGCCCCTATATATATATATATATATATATAGGGGCATAGTCATCCGCCGTGGACCTGACGTGGCGCCTAGTCATCCGCTACGTGTCGTGCTCTCAGCTGTCCTCACGTTCGCAACCAAAAAATGATTCAAATTTGAACCCACCCCTACATATATACAAAAAAAAATTAATCAGTCTCATAATTATATAACGGAACAACGAGCCTGTGCAAATTCTTCTTTTCATCATTTGACTCTCCCTATTAATTTTAACGGTCTCGACCATCCCCCCTCCCCCCCCCCCCCAAAACCTTGTTCTGAGAATGATTTTTTTATACCATATGTGAACATCTCTACATACGTATTCAAACGAAAATGATAGAATAAAGTTAACTCTGTATAAAAAGACAAAAAAGAAAAAGACTTTGAATTAAATAGAATACCAACTATAAAACTACCTCTTGGCCCCCTACACACATATGTTTATTTAGATCTTGAGTTAAATACGGGATCCCTCCTGCATGTTTCCCAAAACCCGCATTGTATTCATAACTTTATACCACAAGGACTGATTTTGTACTTTTTCCAAACCAAGTGTTGTTTCTTGGAAACTTGATAAAAGCTCGGCAACTTTCTAATAACATTATAACAAGGACTAATTTTGTATTTTTTCAAAAGTAAGTGTCGGTTTTTGGAAACTTGATAAAAGCTCGGTAACTTTCTAATAAGTAATAATATTATAACAAGGACTGATTTTGTACTTTTTAAAAGTAAGTGTCGGTTTTCGTAAACTTGATAAAAGCTCGGCAACTTTCTAATAAAACGTGACTAATTTATTTCTCAAGAGGCATTTAAAAGGTCGTGAATTGCCGTGGTCTCCCTTGCATCACACACACCACATCTCTCTCTCCTTCTCTTTGGCTCTCTCTGAAACACACACACTCCACGGTGTTGTGTGTGAAAAAATGGGGAGAGCTCCATGCTGCTCGAAGGTAGGTTTACACAGAGGAGCGTGGTCAGATGAAGAAGATAAGCTTCTTACCGACTACATTCAGACCAACGGCGAAGGTCAATGGCGATCGTTGCCTTCTAAAGCCGGTATGTGGACCAAATTTTAGCTTAAAAGTTAAACCTAATCGATATCGAACGCTAATTAATCTGACAGCTATCGGTTATTCAGTAATCGTATGATGTTTTCGGCATTTCTATGACGATTTGAAACTTCAATCGATTGTGTATTGAAAAATTAGAGAAACTTCAATCGGTATGTGGACCGATTTTAGCTAAACCTAATTGATCGATGTGTGTTGAAGAATTAGAGAAACTGTTTTTACTAGAAGCGAAAATCGAGTGAAAACGATGTGAAATTTTATGAATCTACGATGTTTTAGAGATAATCTGCTATCTATAAGTAATCGTATGCTGTTTTCGGCATTTTTGTGACTAATTCTGTGAGTATTTGGAAACTTCAATCGTTCTGTTTTGAAAAAGTTAGAGAAACTAGTTTACTAAAGCAAAAATCGAGAGAAAACGATATGAAATTATGAATCTAGAATAAATTAGTGAAATATCGTTTAGCGAAATGGTTGATCGATTGCAGGATTTGCTTAGATTAACGATTTTTGACGTTTAAATTGATGATTGTGATGTTTGAATTGATGCAGGATTGCTTAGATGTGGAAAGAGTTGCAGGTGAGATGGATGAATTACCTCCGGCCAGGTATCAAGCGAGGAAACTTCACGGCCGATGAGAACGAGATCATCGTCCGGCTACACTCCGTCCACGGAAACCGGTGGTCATTCATAGCCACGGAACTACCAGGTCGAACTGACAATGAGATTAAAAACCACTGGAACTCGCATCTCAAACGGAAAGAGATCGACGACGACGGTGAGAAGGATCCAGAAGCTTCTAGAAACGTTAAAAAGCCGAGGAAGAAGCGGAGGAAAACAGAGCAGAAGTCATCCAAGGCGAAATCAGTCGAGAAATCCGCCATTATTCAACCAGGTAATAGTGATGCTAATGTTGATGTTCCTGATCAACCTTCTAACTCCAATTCCAATTCCAATTCGCATTGTCTTCTTCACAATCGGCGTCGTTAAATTGGGGAAAAGAGAGCTCAGATAACGGATTAACGAGCGGTGCATCTTCGAGCTGCACGATCGATGATCTAGAAGGCGATTTGCTAGCTTCGGATTTCAGTTGGCCGAATTGGACACCATTGTTTGATGATATGGAGGTTGTAGGAAATGAGAACAATGATATGCCATTGGAGTTAGAGGTTTGTGATTTACTAATGTCCAATAATGATGATGATAACAATCAGCTGCTAGAAAAGCTGTATTGTGAGTACCTAAATTTGCTTGAAGATGGAGATGGAGATGGAGTGTAATTATACCTTTTGAGCTCCTCTTTTGTATCATTATCATTATTTTTAACTTTTTATGAGTGAAAAAACTGGAAATTAAATAAATGAAGTTGTTTAATTAATTCACTAATCATGATCATCCATGTTTCTTTGAATTTGATTGATCTTTGGTTATGAATTCTATATAATAGTTGTGTATAAAGTGAGATTTTTTGTTTATTGATTTTTATGTAATTGATGTTGAAAAAGATACATGGAGCCAGTAAAACATGGTCGAGTTATCATTTATGTACTTTAATCAAGGTTGATAATTTGGTAGGACGAAAATGATGTGACAAAAAAATTGTAAAAAGTATGTTTTTTTAAGAATCTCGATTGGAGATGCTCGAGCTGGAACATCATTGCTCGTTAATGTGGAGCATATCGGTTTGTTTATTTGATTTTGTCAAATATGAGTATATGACTAGTTTATAAGCTAACAATAAATTATTTATTATCTTATTGGTTTCAAGGCTTGGATTTGCCGCCACGTTAACCCCTATGGCTTCAATCTAAAGATTGGCTTGCATTGTAACACGTTATGGTGCATTATAGCATGTTACAACGTGCTATTTCATACAGCTGAGTTATTTCTTATATAAGGATAAATGAACACTATGACGCGACTTAAAACTTAAATGGACACAAAAATGAAATATTAAAACTAAAACCTTAAGTAGTTAAATGTTTAGTCTCATTCCCGTATATGGAGAGACGAACACAGATTCTTTAAAAATTGATAAAAGCGTTGAGATTTGTATGGATTTTGAACTCTTGATATCATTTCTTTATAAGCTTTATATATTTGATATAATCGGTTAATCTTTCTTTTTTTAGTTTTATTATTTCATATGAAGTTAATTTAATTTATGGTGTTATTCAAAACACTAACATATACAAGTGCGAGAATGCTGCTGTAGGAACGTCTTGAAAAGTGTCATGATCTTGCTATAACTTGTAAGACTTGAGGTCCGACTTGGTTACCACACTATTTCTTACGTCATTTAAAACCTGGTTTGGTTATTAGCTAATTTGTCACTGTAAATATTTATCAAACACAGATTTATTTCTTTTTATATAGTTAATAAATTTGGTTTTCATCAATAAATAAAAAGTTTACTTGAAAGGAAAAACGTTTTTTTATAGAAAAATTTGAGTCATATTAACTCAAGGATGTCGTATGGGAGGGAATGGTCCATCCTAATCCTCACTCTACTTTAAGACACATTAATTTGGTCCATTCTTGCAATAATACTTTTATATTTTTTTGTCCTTTTCTTGCTATGTGTAGCAGAAATCTCCTAGTCCTCTGAGCTTTATAGTCATATTGACGATACATCAGTTTTTTCATAAACCCATAATAAGTCCTCTAGAGTCTTCTTTGTTTAGTATCCGAACCCTCCCAAACCAAATATCCAATACATTAAGGAAAAAGAAAAACAAAGAGAATGTGAGAGAGGGAGAGAGAGCAGGTAGACGGTGTGGAGACACCGTCCCTAGCCGCAGCCTGCCTGCTACGCACGAGATAAACAACAATTTAACTTCATTACTTAAAGTAATAATAATCAAATAAAGTTATAATACCATCATATAAACCACAATTAGTTACCAAATTCATCGTGGATAAACAAAAAATAATAATTTTTTTGAAGTAATGAAATTTTAAAATCAAACATTGATAAATGTAAAAATGGGACAAGGCGAAGGCAACGTAACAACCCATCCGTTGACAACCAACGTGACACGGATGAAGAGGCTAATCACACAAATCGAATTGTAAACAATATAATTATAAACTATATACTAAAGAGGAAAGAAAATTAGTGGGAAATGGAGACAATTAGCCAAAGACTTGTTTAAATATATGGTATTATTCCATTTGTATATTGTAAAATGTAATGGATTGTGTGAAGAATTGGCATTAGCATGATAAGTGTGTTTGAATTCTTTATCAGTTTTAGTCTCAAGCCGACTAATTATGAATCGTGTTTGATACACGGATCGGTCTAGTGTATCTTATCCTAATGTAATTCAACAGTTGAACTAAGGGTGTGCATCGACCGAGCCGGGTTGGATCAGATCGAGAATTTCGGGTATCCGAAAAGCTTGGATTTAAGGTTCAGGTCGGGTGTCCTGAAACTTCCTAACTTGTTTTTTGACCAACCTTTTCGGCAAAAATATGTATGTTATTTAATTTTAGGCAAAAAAAAGTTATATATATTATTTCGGGTTTGGATATTTTGGGTTCGGGTCAAGGTAAATTACTGAGACCCAACCACATTCCGATGTATCCAGCAAATATCTTGGATTTTGGGTTGTCAGGTTTCGAATATTTTTAAGGGTTTTTTTTTTAAGTTTGGGTCAAGTCAGGGTCCATAGGTCGGACGGGTTTTTGCACAACCTAGATTTAAACAACGCTTTTCAGGATTCTTACATTAACTTAACTTCTCACTAGAACGTTACCCTTTTATAAAAACCATCATCTTAATATTTCTAATTTTCGATTTGGATATCAGTATTCTAGACACCTTTTAAGCCACATGTTTCATTTTAAGTTACATGTTTCATACAAAAGTCATCGTTAAGTTAAATAGAATATATTTTTCCGTATAATAAAACAGATTAAGACGTTATAAATATCTCTATGCAAGATACCTATTTAAAAACCTTAATATTTTACAATTCAAAAACCGTTTATTTTATACTATATTCATTACGAATAGTCCTAAAAGTATTAAATTGTTATTTATTATGATAAATAAAAAGTTACCTAATGCTATACAAAATAAATGTTTTTTGAATTCTGAGTGTTTAGAAGTAGTTAATGAATCTGGTGGTATTGTTTATATATACGTGCATATAATTAAACCACATCATTTTATTTTATATTTTGAAAACTTTTATAGGTTTTAATATCATTAAATGCACACACTTTCATATAATCAATAAAATAATAAAAAATAGACAGAAAAGCATGGATTTAGTGACGACTCACGTGGTGTTGCTAATAAACAATTTCTACAATGATATCACTTCATAGCCATCACCACCAACTGGCCTTGTATTTTACCTTTTTCCTTTAATTTAATAATTATATTACGTTAATCTCAATTATATTGTAAGTTTAATATATTATTTTTTATAACAACTACATTAAAAAGTCGTATATTGTAATTATGATTCTGAAAAGGTTAGAAATAATGGAAAGTAGTGGGATTAAAATAGGTTGGATTTTGGTGATGTCTCACGTGCTTATGCTACTAAACAACTTACTTTAAATAAATCATCTTCTTAGCCATCACCAACTTGCATTCCCTTGCCTAATTAATTTGGCTTGTTTTTAATTATTTACATTCGTTAAAATCGAATACATCGAATATACCATTTTGTTAAAGTTTGAAAACACGTGTGTACAGTCTTATCACATGTGATAATACAGGTGATGGGACTTGTTGGTGTGCAGATACTGCAACATGCAACTTAGTTGGAGCAAAAGATCGTCTGTGTCTCCAATTTTGTATCATATGTGAATGTGATGGATTATAGTGTAACATCAATAACGTATTTAATCAGATGTGAATATGTGATAAAAATATGTAAGAGAGCCTAGTGGTGTAAGGGCGATTTTTCATGTTAGACTTTTTCATCAGAACACAACACTTGCGGTTGTTTCACGTGTGAGATGCCACAACGTAGTTTCACGTTAGCAACATCTTTTCAATAAATAATTACGCATTGATGTTAACAGTTGTGCCGTTTTACCAAGTGAAACACAAATGTTTTCTTTCGCATTCCCGACAACAACGTTTCAATTATGGATAAATAAAATATTATTTGTATATGTGTTGTCATTTTTATGACTAACAATAGTATTAAATTCCATTATGTTTGAATATAGGTTGTGATCGAATAGTTGAATAGAGTGAATCCATAGATTTGTAGTAATAATTACCAAGAACAATCTTGAACCAAGATTTTGACTCAAACATTCTTGGTGTTTATATTCAAAGAATGGAAAAGAAAAAAGCAAAGTTTTAGGTGAAAAGTTTAGATTAATGAATTTGTGTTGAAAGTTTAAAGGGATTAGGTAATTTGGACTATTATGAGTTGATAAGACCTCATCTTATGTTTGATTAAATCAATTTTACTTAGGTTGTCTAGAATAAGTATTAAATTTTTTGTTTTTTAAATATATATATAAGTAGACCATTTTTATTTTTTGGTGCATTTTTATAATATCATAAGTTTATTCTATTTTAATAATATTATCTTGAACATTTAAATCAACACTAAAAAGTCTTTAACTAATTGTAGAATATTTTTTTGTTATCATGGTTTATTCAAAATTGCAACTTTTGTCTATGTAGTTTTCAAATTATGGTTTTCATTCTTATTATTTATTATTTTTTTAGTTATTTTAAGTTACTTTTACGTTGAAGTTTGAAAATCATTCATTGTTGTAATCTACAAAAATGAAAACAAGAATAAATTATATGGTGTAAGAACAAAAATAACAATAAATTTAAATTATAGAAAAAATAACATAATTTCAAAAGTAAAAAAGCAAAATTTTGCAATTTTCAAAAGACAACCTCAGACAGGACAAAAAAAAAACACAAATAACTTACTCTTAAGTATATGTTAACATATAAAGTAAATTACATGTTTTATCCATATGGTTTATATGTTATAACGTATTAGTCCCTTCTAATCTGTCCTAAAAAAAGGGTATACGCCACCTTCTGGGGCACCCTACCGTATTTTAATCTGTCCTGACGGTAAAGGTGCAGGTGTGATATACATGTGTGAGGTTTCAGGTTCAAGTCATGGACACTGCACCTTTGTCAATGGGATGCATGCGATGATTACCTCCCTCATGATGATTTATCTAGTTGCAGTAGTGTTTTAAGAGTTTTTTTATAACTTTTTCCAATTATACTCTTATTAATATTAACTATTATACCCAACCTACCTTTTTGATCATTTTACATACTCATAAGCTAGTTTTTGCCAAACAAAATTATTCGTAAGCCAACTTATAATATATTAGCTAGCTTATAAGTCAACAGCTAGCTTATCAGCTAGTTTGTCAAACACAAAATTAGACTGCATTAGGTGCATACTTTTAACTCTGTTAATATCTCTGTTAAATAAGTTAATATAAAAGGCATTTTAGTTATTCTACTTTTATTATTGAAAGAACGTAAAATCATTTCATCGGGCATTGAATATATATTGTTAATATATAATATAAGAGAGTAAAATTAGATGTTTGGACCATGTTGTTGGTAATATAAAATAAAAACGATAGAATTTAAAATACCCCTCTAGTTGGCCTATTTAATTGAAAATCTTTAACCTCGTTAGCGAAAGGGATCGAGCAAATTATAAATTGCAAACAATAGAGTCGTATTCCATAATTATTCCAAAAGTGATAATTGATACGTTATAACATATAAACCAAATGGATGCAACATATAATTTACTCTAACATATAGAAGATGTGAAGTGTGAGAATAAGAATTATCGTAAGACCCAAGTTGCGGAATCATATGAGACATCTAGTTGTTTTCATGACACCTCTGAAACCACCAGGGTCTGCCCAAGGGCGGCCCGTGCAACGGCCCAGGGCAACAAATTTTGAGGTGGCATCATAAGCCCATTTGTTATAGTTAGTATATTATATAAAAAAGTTAAATATTTCTAAATGCAAGTCCATCCCAAGTTAGATAAGGCAGCAATCGCAAAAAAAAATTTCTTAGACGCACTCTCAATTAGAAACGATCAACGGATTCCAAATCAAATTTCATTTCCATTTACTAAACCAATTTCTCATTTCCATTTCTATTTACAAAATCATATCGATTTCCCTTCTAGTAAATCAATTATCACGATTCGGGAAGCGTTACGTTAGCATATGCTAAAAGATAATTTTCGATATTAAAGTTAATGAAGTCATATATGCAGTCTACTGTGAGTCAAGAAATACTGAATCGGTTAGCAATTTTGAATATTGAAAGAAGTTTTTAGCAAATGTCAACTACGACAAAATAATTGATATTTTTGCTTTAAGAAATGCGAGAAAACATCGTTTTAGGTGATGTATTTTATATTTTTTATATGGGGTTTTGGTATATGCCCCTCTTGTATCGTTTTACTATCATTAACAATAATCAGTGTGGGGATGAGCCACCTAGCTTGACTAGGTTCCAAACCACTTATAAAAAGTATGTTTGGTTGGCTTAAAAAATAAACGGTAGGGCATATTTAACCTTCCTGCCCAGGGGACCGAAATTCTCAGGTGCGGCCCTGGAAACCACTCCTGAAACTTCCCATCAAAATACTGTGGAGTTAACTTTCATGGTGTTTTTGCTATGAGGATTCAGATTCTTTTTTTTATCTTCATAAAGTTTTATTGTAAAGTTTTAAGGGAAAATTACCATTTTTACCAACATACTATTCACCTTTTTCTATTTTTACCAACATTCTTTTAATTTTACCAATTGCATCATTAAACTATCAATTTTTTTCCAATAATACCAAGGTTTAAAATTTTTCTCAATAATTCCTACCCCAATTTAAGAGTAAATTACATTTTTGGTCCCTCTAGTTAACATTCATTATCAACTTTGGTCATTCTTTAAAACTAATTACAATTTTGGTCATCATGGTTACCTCTTTATTTTAGTTTTAGTCCCTTTGAATAAATTTAATTATAAACGTTAGTTAGTTTTAGAGTATTTCTATAATTTCAATTTTTATTTCCTTTTGTTTTTTCTCATTGTTGTCTTATTAAATCATAGAGTAATTTAAAATTTTTGTCATTGTATTTTTTTGGGTCTTTCCTACTTTTTTCATTAGTAACAATTTTAAATAATAATACATTAAGAGTGCATAAATCTTTTTTGTAATGTTAAAAATAAATAACCAATTAACAAAATATTTTAATCTTTTTTGTATGTCATGAATGGAGCTATACTAATAGATATGGTGGCACGAGCGATCCCTTTATTATTCAATCACAAGAGAAAAACTTATGTTTTTGAATGGTACACTATGGCATTGTTTGGTAAACATAAGCTAGTTATTTTTGTGTACATTTATGGATGGACAAAAATTAGCTTATATGCTAGCTTTTTGATAAGCTATATAGAGGTAACTTTTTGAAAATTTTTGTAGTTTTATTCCAATTATACACTTATTAATATTAAGTATTAGGCCATGCGTACCATGGCGGGCTCAATGCCTATGCTCGACGGGCTAGTGGTACATGGCTGGTGGGTTCGGCTTGCGGCATGAAACCCGACATATAAATTTTAACATTTTTATTAGAGTAGACACATTTATAAATATACATCCGATAAAATGCATAAAAGTTTAAAAATTACTTAACTCATTCTAAAGGTACATATATGACTTTTTTTAACGGCAAAAGAGATTAGTAGAACCAAGCTTCGGCATGACCATCAACCCGCCTAGCAAAACCAAATTTATTTAAAAAAATCAAAACTGAAAAAAAATGTAATTTAAAAAGGTACGGACATGTAACTTAAAGGTACGGACATGACTTTTTTTAATGATGTAATCTAAAATGATATTGTTTCTAAAATGTGTTGTTGTTAGTTAGTTATGTATTATGATTAAAATATGTTGTTAATTGGTTATTTATTTTTAACATTACAAAAAAGATTTATGCACTTTTAAATTATTATTATTTAAAATTGCTACTAATGAAAAAGGTAGGAAAGACAAAAAAAAAAACTATAATGAGAAATTTTAAATTACTCTATGATCTAATAAGACAACAATGAGAAAAGACAAAAAAAAAAAAAAAAAAAGGTAACCATAATGACCAAAATTGTAATTAGTTTTAAAGAATGACCAAATTTGATAATGAATGTTAAGCATAGGGACCAAAAATGTAATTTACTCTTAATTTGGGGTAGGAATTATTGAAAAAAATTTAAATCTTGGTATTATTGAAAATTTTTTGATAGTTTAATGATGTAATTGATAAAATTAAAAGAATGTTGGTAAAAATAGAAAAAGGTGAATAGTATGTTGGTAAAAATGGTAATTTTCCCAAGTTTTAAATATAAAAATATAGTCTCATACGTCTCACAAAAACATGTTGTAACGTAAATCCAACCTTATATATA
This sequence comes from Centaurea solstitialis, assembly GCA_030169165.1. Lineage (NCBI taxonomy): Eukaryota > Viridiplantae > Streptophyta > Magnoliopsida > Asterales > Asteraceae > Centaurea > Centaurea solstitialis. The sequence goes on from CM058044.1 coordinate 78,980,194, forward strand.
ATATATATTGTATCATATACAAATCATGCCCGTAGATGTCTGATATCGCCGGAAAGATATGCATACGTACGTTTTCCGTGGTAGTCGTTCGTTCTTTCGATGCTGTTTTGCGTTACATAAAAAAAATTGTATTGAATTTTACACAGAATTCTAGATATCAAATCCAATCCAGCGGTTTCAACGTGCACTGCAAACTGTCAAATAATTAAATTAATATAACAAGATCTTCCCCAAAAAATGGAGTGCTGGTAATTAATTAATACCCCATGACATTCATGCCATTAGCTCGTTTCTCCAATATCTTATGATATAACTAAACAAAATTATAATAATATAACATGTTTAGTAATGCAATTAAGATAGTAAAGAAAAGTTAAAAAATATAACTTTTTAATTCAAAGAATTTAAAATTAATTATATATACACACTGTGTAAACTTTGAATTTGTTGAAACCAATTTTTATAAAAATCAACGTTAATCTGTGATTTTAAATAGCTATTATAAATAATATATCTAAAAATATATGGTTAACTACACATATCTTAATTAATTGATATACAAAAAATAAATATTTAACATATTTTAGTTATCTAAAAAATAAAATAAGCATGACTTTATTTTTTATATAACTTATACAAACATTTTAACTATTGTTTTACTTCTTTTTTTATATCTAAATATATTGAATAAAAATTACAAAAATAATTAATATAATTAAAAATAATTATTGATATATAATCTACAATTAAAACTAATTTTTAACTTCTTAATTAGTTTTAACTACTTATTAATTAAAGTTATGAATAACTAATATTTACAAATGATTAATAATTAATATTGATCATAATTATAACTATAACTGAAAAAAATGTCAAAAATCTCTTCATAAACTACTTAAAAAATAAGTAGCTTAATTCTTATTTCATTATACTTTTGTAAAAGAACTATTTTTTTTTTCATATAAACTTTAACAGCTATGAACATTCACTTTAATATACTTGTTTGTCTCATAAAAAAACAAAATATATTCATTATTTCAAGACTTTGCAAAGCTTCTTAGGGACCAATGTCGCTACTTTTGTTTGCATCATTTATCAAAACGGTAATTTCATTGTTATTTATTCTATTAAAACCGCCCATCAAAACAATCATTAACGATTTTTCTTTATCCATAAACAATGTGTTTTAGCGTAGTATTTTTATGAATGACATTTTTAACTCACACACACGTTCCGGGGGTATCCGGATCTATACGGACACCGACTAATCCCCCGCTCCCATGAGCCGACCCGAAGGCCAACCCATGAACTCGCCCTGAACCGACCCGAAGACCGGCCAAGAGCTGGATACCGCAGAAGATGCCTATAACTTCAATGTCAATGTACACATTATTACATTAATGAGTTAAATCCCATGAGTATGTTTTTATGTCATCATAACTTCAAAACAAAGCATCTCATTGCTAGCAATCTAGGTATATATAAGGCATTTAATATCGTGAATCATTTGATTATCATAAACATAGTTTAATTTTGTAAAACTAAACATTGTTAGTTTACTACCTTCAATGTCTCTTGTATACTGTGAAAAGGATAGTGTTTTATATAAAATAGGACATTTTTTTTATAGGTGAGATAAGCGAATATCCTAATTAATATCTTATTGTAATAGTCCAAAATAGCCTCAAGTACAAAAAGATCATCCCAAGATCATCTAAAACATGTTATGGTTGAATATTAAGAACTTAGATTATCAAAGTATAGAAAAAATCTAGAGCCAAACTCTCCTAAATACAAATATTAAACTAAACTTTTACCTAAATAATAATCAGATCTTAAAGAACGCCTCAGATACACAAAATTTCCTTTGGCCTGAACTGCATTAATACTAAAGAAAAAAGATTAGACCTTAAGGTCTAACGAGTTTCACAATATTTATTCAAGTTGACATCAACAATAAAAAAAACAATTTAAAGAATCCTGAATACACCATCTTTGCAATGAAGCATTCCTAGTTCTCAAAACACTTCAGCTCCTACATAATGCATAGAGATCATAAATATCAGAGGTATGTCACCAACAAGAAACATCATGTCATTCTATGTTTCTATACACAATTTATGGCACAAAACTCATTATTTCGAGAAAATGACTCAAATGACCATTGGAGTCAAGTTCTCCATTATTTCTCGTATAAAAGCCCTTGAGGAACCATTATAGTCACATGGCGCTTCTACTCCAATTGTGTGGAGTTAGCCTGATCCACGCAAAACTAGCGACAAAACATGTTCATTCATTTGTATTAGCATAAATCTAAGTGTTTCACTTAATCAAATTGCATATCGTCAATAAACAAGTCATCAACAAATTGTTTTGGGGTTAATTACATGGGTGTGTATCGAACTTGTCGCGTTTTTTCATTGTATGTACTCAACTTTTAAAATTGCCATTGTATGTATCGAACTTGCTAAACTTTACCATTGTATGTACCGGTTTACCTTCTAAGCAGGTAACCGGTCAATGGCAACATACATACAATGGCAAAGTTTAGCTTTCGTAACCATTGTATCTATCGAACTTGCTAAACTTTGCCATTGTATGTATCGAACTTGTTAAACTTTGCCATTGTATGTATCGGTTTACCTTCTAAGCAGGTAACATACATACAATGACAAAGTTTAGCAAGTTTGATACATACAATGACAATTTTAAAAGTTGGATACATACAATGAAAAAACGTGACAAGTTCGATACAGACCCATGGAATCAACCCTTGTTTTGGTGGCCGAAGGTCTCACTCAAGCTTTGAGGCCTCTTTTTCAATAATATTCATGCTTTTCAAAAAAAAACAAAAAGTCATCATCAACCAGTTAATTTTTTTAAAAAAAAAGCATTTCATTGCAAGCAATCCATATATTCTAACACATAAATTTAACCTCAACCTTGCTTGATAATAAAAAAAAAATAACATAAACCCAATAATACATTAAAATCAAAAACTTATAATTATTTAAATACGAAAGACTACAAAGAACCCGTTTACTAATAGTAACAATCAAATTCCTCGTACACTTTTCCCATTTGATTTGATCCATTAAAGACCTTTTCATTTTGATTTCACTTTATATATTAGATTAAAATAACATATTAAGGCAAAGGTTGTTTATTTAATATTTTTTATGTAATATCTCAAAGGAAATGAACTAAAGTTTAGTTCCTTAAAAGCCATCAAACAATTTGTTTTTTTCTTCTTTATGCTTTTGCAGTCGTTTAATATGTTCTTATATTTATTACTCTTCAACTTGATATAAAGAACATGATCAATCATGTCTAAAGTCATGCTAAAATAAAATGAAAAGGACAAAAAAACAATATCAATGAAAGACCATTAATTTGTTAAAAGAAAAAAGTTATTAATTTAAATACTTAATGACCAAATCAATGATTGTTAAGTTAGGCAGAACAAGGTATTCAAGTCATCTTTAAATTCAAAAATATGAAAACACAACTTGAAGTCCAAATACATTGTCTATTGAGTTATATATCTATTAAAAATCTTTTTAGAAAAATAAAAATCGGTAGAAATTACTTCAATAGGAATGAAAAATCATTTATAACAAAATATCAAAAATTAAAAAGAACAAAAAAAGATAATAATAATTTTAGCTTCAAGATATGAGATGTTATACTTATGTCGTGTAATGGGTGGAATTTGTTGTTGAAATGTTATTATGGCCTTCCAATAATTGTTCGTACAAATATTTTATTGTATATATTATTTAATTTTAAAAAGCATAAATTATTTATAATATAACAATAATTAATAAAGTAAACAGATTACAATACTTTGTGGTGGTCAAAATAAAATAAAGGATATTATTCAAGGATTAAAATTACAATAATTTAAGTTTTGTGACATAATAATCATATATAAAAACAATTTATATTCTATAGCCTTGGGTTTGGTATGATGTTCTATTTTTATTATATTTGTGTTGCAATTGAATATGGTAAATTGGTGCTGAATCAATTACCATCGACTTATTATAGGATGATTGGCTTTTGTATTTTGAAAAATCTGTTTTTTTCTGCGGGAGGTCGGGACAAAGGGTTGCCAGGGATGCGCTCATGGAGGTAGAGTGCGTCGGTCCAATGGATCTAGGGTTAGAGTGTCTCCGCCAAACACACTTTTTGGAAAAATTGTTTTTGTTCAAGTCTTTCTTATCATTTTCGTTCTTTGAGTGATTCCTGCTTATTTGGTGGTCCTATTTGCATCGTGGCATCAGAAGATGTTAATCAGTGTTTGGTATCGTACCCACTTGGTGAATTTACGATCTTTCAAAGGAAGTAATTTTATATAAGAGATTAGACCGGTTAATTCAGATCAAGGTGTAAGAAGATGTGAATTTAATAGCAGGGTGTAATGTAATTGTGTAATTAATAGCTAAGATTTTATGACGTTATGGATTCATAAGGGTAGTTTGGTAATTAATTTAAGTATCTATGAATCTTTTGTTTGTGTTAAATAATATAATAAATAAGATGGCAGGCTAAACTGGCATCTATGTTTTATATATGTATGTGTGTGAAATTAAATCAAATGGCAATAAAATATGACCACACGAGATTCACGACTTTTTCCCATTTTTCAACAAGTCAAAAATAGCTATACAAGTTTAAAAAATAAAAAAAGTGATTCCAATAGTGGTTCGACTAGTTAGTTAAATTTTCGATTTAATTCCTAAAATAAACCGTTTATATTGATAATCTTTAAATTGTCAAAAGATTAATCCTATCGATTTATTAACGTTAAAAGTAATAAATCCTTATTTGGTAGAAATGTGATCACATATTTTATTAAAAAAAAAAAACATTATTTGGTAGAAACGTGTGAACTATGTCCATTAAAAAAAATGTGTGAACTATGAAGTACGGTTAAAAGTATATTGGCTATTGTAAGTGAACTGAATAAAACTTTTAAATAAATATGTCAATACATACTTTTTGATGAAAAATTAAGGATAGTTAATCTTTTTTTATTATCATATATACGAATAACTCTTTTACAAATAGATATGTAAATAAAAATATTTGAATTATAATTAATCGGTCTCTGTAGATGGATCTTGTATGTTATCAAATTAAAAAATTAAGATCCATTAGTATAAATATTTTTTTTAAAACCAAATCTAAAATTTAATCAAATCACATCGACCATCAATCTAATTCATCGAGAAACACTATCATTTTAAGAAAACTTTTTTAAAAAAAAAAAAAAAAATTTATATACAAAATCATATATGATTTACATAGGAAAATCCCACGTAAAAAAACATGTACAAAATCATATATGATTCACAACACAAAATCACATATGATTCGTGAACAAAATCATATATGATTTATAACGAACGCGAGTTGCCCGTGACTTTAAGTCGCGTGGAAGTCGCCGCATCCTCATCAGTACAAAATCATACATGATTTTAGTACATGAAAAAAGTATTTCGTAAAAAAAATTCTTAAAAATTATCGTTCTCGTTTGAACCTCTTTCTACTTTTATATGAGATGTGTTAAAAAAATACAAAGTAGATAAATGATCTCAATCGTTGATAGTTAGATCATAGTTGACCGGTCAAAGATTGCGACTTTGACTGGTTAAAGCCGTCATCTTTGACTTGTCAACTATGACAAAAGCCGCCTTTATTGATCGGATGAGTGGTGGATAGGGGTATAAACGAGCCGAGCCGAGTCGAGTAGTGGGTTAATCGAGCCAAACTGAAAAAGCTCGATTAACTTTTTCAATGTAGAGCTCGAGCTCGAATATTTTTTGAGTTATCATGCTCGAGCTCGAAGCTTGTTTATCGGTTCGAACTCGCGATCGATTAACTCGTTTATCTACTTGAGCTCGATAATTTTTATATATTTATACATTATTAATAAATATACATGAACATGTTTGGCTCGAAAAAAGGTATGCTCGAATTGCTCAGCTCGACTCGGCTCGGAAAATTTAATCGACTTTTCGAACGAGTCGAGTCAAACATTGGTGTTAGTGTTATAAAGCTCGGCTCGTTAATTAAACGAGCTCGATTGTTCGAGATCGACTCGAGCTCGAGTATTATTAAGCTCGAGCTCGAGATAAACGAGCTCGAGCTCGAGTAGCTCGTTAAAAGCTCGACTCCCTTACATCCCCTAGTGGTGGAGATCATTTCTCTACTTCGTATTTTTTTTATCAGTTCTCATTTGAAGCTAATATTATATTATATATATATATATATTATTTATTTCAGACTTGAATTATTTTCAGAAAGTCTTTGATTTCCAAAAGAAACGTGCAAATTATGCGAATTATTATTGTGTTGAAAGGCATATATAAAAGGTCACCAATTGCCATGACCTCTTATTTCAACACAACCCTATCTCGGTGTTAACCAGTAAAACAAAACACTCTCAAAAGTTCCTTCAACAATAATTAAAACACACACACATAGTCGAGTGTGTTTGTGTGTGCAAAAATATGGGTAGAGCTCCTTGTTGTTCCAAGGTGGGTTTACACCGAGGTGCATGGTCTACCGAAGAAGATAAACTTCTTACGGACCACATTCAAACCCACGGCGAAGGTCACTGGCGTGACATGCCCTCCAAAGCCGGTACGTATACATACATACACACACACACATTTTACATAGACTGGTATCTAAGTGGAGGATCATGAAATAAGTTAAACATTTTGCAAAAAGACATCATATATGATTATATAAGTATCTATGTGTTGTCAGTATAGTGTGTTTAATCATATATGATTAATGTTTGTGTATCATAAATGTAATCATATATGATATTGACACTTCTCGTCATTTAACTTCTCGTTTGAATTTGCCCCTGTTACCCAAATTTATTGATATGTAAGAAGAAGGATCATGCGAGAAGTTAAACATTTTGTTGAAAGGAGAATATCGTGTATGAATTAAGCATTTATGTGTTGTCAATGCAAATATGTGTCTATTCATATATGATTAAGCTTATGTATCATGTGTGTTCATATATGATACTGACACTTCTGTTCTTTTGACAAATATTTAGTTTCTCGTTTGAACCTAATTAATATCCCGGTTATCTAAATTTGTCTATATGTATAATTGATTAATGGTGGCTTGTTATGGATTCAGGGTTGCTTAGATGCGGAAAAAGTTGCAGGTTGAGATGGATGAATTATCTCCGGCCAGGAATCAGGAGAGGAAACTTCACGGACGATGAGAACGAAGCCATAATGAATCTTCATTCTATCCATGGCAATCGATGGTCGTTCATTGCCACGAAACTCGTGGGTCGAACCGACAATGAGATCAAGAACCACTGGAACTCACACCTTAAACACAAAGTGCTCCCGCCGGCCGACGTCCCCAAAAGAAATAAAAAAAAAAAAAAGAAGCGATCGACAAGTCAAAGAAGAAAGTCAAAGTCGCAACAGAGAAAGACGTTGAAATCGTTCATAACGAGCCAGATGTTTCACCCACATCGCCGTTGAGTCTACGGAAGAATGTGAGTTTTGATAACGGAGTTACGACGAGCGGTGCATCATCAAGTTGTACATTTGAACCCGATGTTGTAACAGCGGATTTCCGGTGGCCGGAGGTGTTTGAGATCGACGGTGCATCGAGCTTCGATGATCTAAATATGGACGGTCTAGATTTAATGATGTTGAAAGATGATGAAAGTGAGATGTTAGAGAAGTTATATGATGAGTGTTGGCACTTGATCCAGGATGGAGATGAGAACATGTGAATTTTGCCTCTTTAATTTTGTAATTTTATATGTATCACAATTAATCAAAAATAAAAACTCGTTGGTTGTATATAGTTAATTAACCAATTTTCTTAAATTTTAAGCGTGAAATCTCAAATATTATGACATCTTGTGTCTTTCAAATGGAATGTTATTGTTTGACTTGTTTAATTTAAGTTTGAAATTAAGATGTAAGATATTTAATTTACTTAGGCTGTGTTTGGCAAGCATAAGCTAGCTTATAAGCTAATCCAAACATGTATCAGGAAACTAGCTTATAAGTTAGCTTTTTGAAACGCTACTTTGAGTAGCTTATGAGGAGCTTATTGTACACTTTTTCCAGTTATACCCTTATTAATATTAATTATTAAATTTAAAGATACCATTTTTAGTCATTTTACATACTCATAAACTAGTTTTTGCCAAACATAATTTGTTCATAAGCTAGCTTATCAGCTACTAGCAAGCTTATCAATCAACAGCTAGCTTATCAGCTACGTTTATCAAACATTAATTTATCTCACTTTAATAATTTAATTACATATTTATTACGTTACTTATGTTTTACTTTAGAATAGCCTATATTCATAACAAACTTGTTACCTCATGTGTTTTTTTAATAAAATATACCGTAGCGAGGAAAACAAAAAAAAGAAATCTGAACAAAATCTATAATTTATTTTTAAATCTATATGTAATAAATGTTGCCAGGTGTAGTTCTTTGGTGTGCTCAAATAAGAGCATCTCTAAGAGCACTTCTAAAGTTTTTTTAAAATAAAGAATGGAAATCCAAAATTGCTAAAACCTTTTCTTTGCATCTCCAACAGGTTTTCTATTTTAGAAAATGAATCATTACTTATATTATTATTATATACAATATATTTAGTATTTCAATAAAAAAAATTTTAAAAATTAAACAAATAATTATGCTATTGGTGAAAAACATTAAGTAATATTTCTCTCTCCTACTTTAGAGATTTTAGAGAAATCTCTAAATTTAGAGAAAACCCAAGTTTTTTCTATTTAGCAATCCTTTTAGCAAACCTGTTGGAGCATTTTAGGAAGAAAAAAACATCAAATTTTCTATTAAGCAAACCTGTTGGAGATGCTCTAAGTATTTTTCACCCTAAACATATAGCTGAAAGCATTTTACACTTTCAGTTCATTTAGGTTTATCTGATTGACACGTCATCTTTTATTAATAAATCCTACCAATTTAGTAAATTAAAAAAACAAGACTTACTTATTATCAATTTGAATTGTTCAACTTAATTTTTGCATTACATATAAAAAAATATGGCTTGATTTATTTTGAAATTATTTACTAGTTTAATTGAATTATTCAAGTTTATAATTTTTGCATTTCATATAAAAAATATTAGTTCATTTAAATAAAAATATTTTGACTAATTAATATAACATAATATATAATTATTATTTTTATAAAAAACTACTATTATAAGTAAATTAAATTATAATGGTTTAATTCAATTATAATGACATCTATATTATATTAAGAAAATATTTGAAAAAGCTCTTAGAAACCATTTTTTATATGAGTATAACTTTTTATACGAGAATAACTGTTTTTCATATGGGTATAACTTTTTTATATGTGTATAACCATTTTTTATGTGAGTATAACTTAAAAACCATGCTTTAATTCATGTAAGTAATTGATAAACATAATTAAAAAGAGAATAAGCATAGGTGAGTTTAACTTTTTTCTTAAATTCGACGTTCTTTGATCGATATCTTCTCAATAGTTTAAGATGTTTTACATTACATCATGCATATATACATCTAGTTTGTTTATAAAAGGAAACGACAAAAAATGGATTATTATTGTGAATTATTGATGATATTTATTTAACTTACTGTCTTGTAGAAATACTAATACACATGTTTTCTTTTCTTATCTCATTTTACTTTCATTTGTCAATTTTTTAATTTTAAAATCGTTGTTTTTAAAAGATCATTCATTTCTTCATTAATTTCCTGTTAACATGATTTTTCCAATACAATTATTAAAAGTTATATGTCTTCACTTATTATTTCTAAACTATAGTGCAAATGTTATAAATAAAAGAGAATTAAAAATGATTTCTGATGCAAGTTTTATTTTATTCTCAAATCTCTAACATTTAACACAACTAATGATTGTAAAAAAGATCACGTTGGGGGCGATCAAGTGAGGTTGCAGGCCAACTCATTATTTACATGAGAGGTCGCTACAACGTGGGTCTATGAATCCAGATTGTGCGACAAGGTTAAATAGGCGAGGGTACATTGGCTCCGACCATGTTCACACAATTTTGATTCGTTTGACCAAATTAATCACATTGTTAAGCACATATAGGAGATATTAATTCATTAGGGGTTGTTCATTAGCCTTAAACTCAATATTTACTTTCGAGAAGGGTTAGATTGCAAATTTAGTCACTGAAAGAGAGAATTTTTTTGAATGGCCATTGAAAGAAATATTGTGGAATATGTATTAATTTGTAGTATTATTGCTCTCACTTGAAAGTACCAACCTATCATATGAGTATTATGAGCAGAGATGTATTTCTAGGAATTTGAATCATGTTATGTTTGGGTGAAAGCATGTTTTTGTTAAAAAATATGATATGCACATTGATATATATATATATAGAGAGAGAGGTTCAATCAAGAACGAAATCAATTTAAGAGAATACGAGAATGATTCTCAGCCACACAATTTTCCTCTTCAAACTCAAAACATGGTCCATATATTTTATCCTTGAGTTTTGATTTATCAAGTTTTCAGCTTGAACTTGATTCGAAAAAACGACATTTTATTATTTTTAATTAATTTTGTTTGATGTTAAGGTCAAAGTATTTTTATAAATTAAGTCGTCCAACATTCATGTAACTAAGGCATTTCAATGAATGCATCACGTCATATATTAAAAATTATAGTTGATCTTGATCAAGATCTTTAACAAAATCTTGAGAATTTATTATATAATACATATACAAAGAAGGAGGGAGAGAGAAATCCATCTAGAAATTTGTATATACAATTTTGTTTTAAAGTATTTGTTATGTGATTTAGAGAAATTGATTATTTTAACAAAAAGTGAATACTATTATCACTAACATTTCTTAGCTATTTTTTCTCTAAAGTTGCCAAAGTAACCATTTTTACCGCATGAGACCTCCATCAATGGCGAACTTCTTGTTTCCAGCCACCTCCTCCAAATCTCCAATGGCGGATTTTTAAAAAAGTACAAGTTTGCCCTTTTTCGATAATGGAGTTGGATATCAAACACCATTTACAATTTTAACCCAAGTTAGCTAACGGACGATATGAATATAAACTAAATTTTACAATTCTAACCCATCGCCGTCATTGGCAGAGGTGAATTTTGGTGGAGACAGGCGAAAGTGTCACCTTCTTCATTGCAGGATTTCAAGTGTTGACAGATTGGATATTTTGGTAGTTTTAGAGAGAATTTGATTAGGATGTGAATTACATATTTTAAAATGGTTAGAAGAATTAATACTTCGATTTTTTATTACGATTTAGAATATTGATTATTTTTATGTAACAATGTGAAAACTCTTTTAGATAGATATATTTTTATTTTTCAAGCACATAAAAGTGTATCATATTATAAAACAAATATATGTTTATTAATACTATAAATTTTGTATTTTTAGATATAAAAATCATGATGTAAAGTTAAAATGCCGTTAAAAAAAATCATGATGTAAAATAGTAAATGATACATCGCTTCTCATTGGGTTTTTAGTTGAAACATTTTTTTGAAACATTTTTATGTGAAATGAGACCTTTTATGAAACCTATATCTTTCTATTTGCTTCATAGATGAAACTTATATTATTCTCTATATGTTATTTTACAGATGAAACATATTGCATTCAATGTATTATTTATGATATTTCATATATGCAACTTGGATATTTCTTCTACCTACATAAATAAACTTGCAACGTTTTAATCAAAGTGTGTTAGCTCAGTTCATAGATAACATTCCTGGGGGTGTGAGGTGAAAACCACATTACCAGGGTTCGAATCTCACGGGTGACATTTCTGAGATATCCAAACTTTGGATCAGGTCCTTTGGACCGGGTTTGGGCTGTATGGGAGGATCCAGTCTATGGATCCACTTCCCTGCCGGTCGGGTTCAGCCATAGGTTGGCCCGAATCGCAGCGGATTATGGAATTGCTCCAATTGAAGGCCCGATATTATTAAAGCGTGTATATATTAACTTGGCGTTAAAAAAAACTTACAACATTTTAATGCAACTTGGATATTCCTACCCACATAGTTACTTTTTCAGTCATAAAACTCCAATTGATACCTTTTACATACAAAATATGTCCATAGTTTTATTATTTATATGTATTTTATTTGCTTAACTCCAATCATATGGGAAAAAGTTTTGGCAAAAAAAAGTTTTATAATATTATAATCATGGTAGGAGAGCTACCATAGAGAAGTTGATATGAACAATAAGTGGTCGGTCAGACGATATAAATAATTTATGATAGATATTGAATATACATCATAAAAGATATATTAAAAAATTTATCAATTCTTTTAATATTGTATATGCTAATTAATAAAATTGGTTGAAAATCGCATCCTTCCAAAATCTCTATATTTTGCAAATAATTAAGCACAAAATCATTTCTGATATCAACAGAGAAAATGATAACTTTATGCGCAAGAACGTGAGGAGTTTTTTTTTATTTATAAAATCATAGATGATTCACTACTAATTGGGAAAACTTTATTTTTCGCAACTTATGTTGCAAGCAAGTGTTTGAATTATATATGATTTTGTACAGGAATATATGTGATTTTGAATGTAAAAAGCTCCTCCGTTCTCGTAAAAAGTTAACGTTTTCATATAAACCTGCCTCTGTATTATTTTGAAGTGAATAAATAAAGAGGTCGAGGACAAAAACGTAACTTGACCAAGGGCACATGAAACGCGTATAATTTAGGTATTTATGGGTATTTTTGTTTTATGTAAATATTAATTTAATACACAACACCTCTCATCATGTTCCATATTTAATCCAACCACAAGAAAACAATTCACATGTGTATTGGATGCAATTCTTTCTTTAAACAATTTAAAATATTTTCTATTTAAATTGTTATCGAATAAATAATAAAAATTTGTAATTCATTTCAAAAATTAGATAGATTCGTTCTGACCAAAAACCGTGAAATTAAAAACTGAGATTTGTAGATCTACACGTAAATTAATGAATATTTGATTCTATTTTTGTTTTTTGATTTTGTTTTTTATAATGGAATGTATTGAATAATATAATCTCCATGTGAGGCACACATCATAATCATCGATTTGATTTAATCATTATTTTTGGATGTTGTTAGTCCGTCAAAATCTGTGTAGATGTATTTAATATACATATAAATTTGGTTAATGAAGATATTTATTATTTATTTGTGAAATTAACAAATTGGTGTATATATAGGATGGTTTTAAATAATTCATTATTATCTTATTATGTCGACAAAATTTGGGTTTACTTCAAGTTAGCTCATGTGGCTCATCTTTAAATCTTGTCTTCTTTATATTACATTAAGATGCGTTATGACATATTACGACACGTTAATGTGTAATCTATGGATTATTTTATTATATAAGTTGATTGATAAATGATAATTATATGCGAGATCTAAAACTTAAATATACATAAAAAGAAAACTTAAATATATATCCTACATAGGTAACTATTTTGGGTCGTTTACTAAACATTACCCGGTAAATAATCACCTGGTCACTTTACTTTAATGGATAAACATGACAAGATTGAAAATATTACCTGGTTAGATCGATAACAAGGATCAAAAGTCTTACCCGGTTAACCACAATAATGACTATTACATGAAAGTCTAACATCTTACTGAATAAATTATTGTATATGATGTCGTTTTAATATACTAAAATATTACCCGTTAAGTGAAGTTAAAGTTTTGGTTCTTAGTGATAAGCTCTTGCGAGATATCGTTGGTTCTTAGTGACATATCGTTGGTTCTTAGTGACAACCTCTTCCTCCAATACCGTACACATAGAGTTGAAAACAAAGCAAAACCTCAACAAAGGCATCCAAGGGGAAAGAGGAAAGGTTAAGCTAATAGGAGGAAGGACCGTTCTAATAAAATTTGAATCCAAATAGAAGATAGAAAAATTATCGATAACAAGGTAAACGGGTTGCATTACTGGATAAAAAAATATGAGAAAGTGGTCCATAGGCTTTCGATCATCAAAGCGTCTAACATGGTTGAAGATAGAAGGAGGACCGCCCCGCTTCATATGTGGCAAGAGGGCGCTTTTAAGGAATTCGAGACTCATTGGGAAATTTAATCACACGTAACTGCAGTTTACAGGAAAGTTTAGACCTTATGGTGGGTAAAATTTTGATTAATACAGGTTTGGTAAAAAGAACTAGTGCATCAAGGGGGGGGGGGGGAGCATGTTTTATGTGATCAAAATCGAAGAGGAGGGTAGACATATCCTTCTTTCTCAACTATGTGAAGAAGAAAAATCTAACTGAAGAAAAGAGAGGTGACTCGTCGAACTCGTCGAAATGGGAGAGAAAGGGGAGTTTCATGTCGTCAAGTTTGAAGGCGGCACGTGAAAGGAAAACCTGTCAGTTTCTCAGGACGTAGCTGCAAGACAAACATCGCCCACTTTATCTCTTCTTTTATAAAGATGGGTTTATAAAACACTTTTTAAAAATATCCTATAAAACTAGTTAATAACTTAATATGACTATTTATTTTAAAATTGTACTAAAAAACTTGCTATGAATTTTTAAAATATCCTATAAATTTATGGTAACAAGTTTAGCCAGGAATCTTTTTGTTTGGTTTTATAAATTCTGGTCCTATAAAATACTCAATTTAAAACATTTATTTATTTTTAATCGTCCTACAAAGTTATCTTTGTTACGGTGTAAGTAATTAGTTTCTATATTTCTTATTGATAAAAATATAATACAAGATTAGTTTTCTCTCATGATGATCATTTTCATGAATTCATCAAAATTTTAGAATTTATGAACACGATTTGGAAAATATGTTTCAAGAAAAACGTCTAAAATCTTCATCTTTTATATTTTAAAAAATCTATTTAAAATGCTTTGAATATACGTTATAATTTATCCTTTTTTTTTCTCTTTTTTATTTATCTCGGTTATGATGCAACTTGTTTCCTTCTTTTAAAACATTGTTAACATATTTTCGTAATATTGTGATTTTAAAATTGTCTTATATATAATTCAAATTAATAATTGTTTTGTAGCAATTGAGGGTTTTTAATCTCTTTATAGTTCATACACAAACAAAATACTATTATAGTATTATATATAAAAAAAATTATTTGACCAAAAAAAAGCATCATCATCACATTTCACCAACCCGCTTGACTAATATTCAAAGTTGATTTTCTTAACCAAACTCAATTTAATAATTATCTTAAATCATAGATCGTGTATCTTTAGCTAATTAAATATTAATAAAGAAATAAGTATATGTATACAATAATGTGTGTGGGATGAATTGTGTATACGTGCACGATTATATGGTTGTCCATGTCTTCTTATTTTATATTATGTTTACAAGTGAAAAGGATTTTCATTTTATTTTATATCATTTTGCGGAAGAAAACAAAACCGTCCATCGACTTAAGGCTGTAAGAAATGGCCATATGTTTTGAAATATGGTTGACATACCGATAAGAAGATTTTATGAAGTCAACAGTGCTGTGGCAGATTGGTTATCATTTGGGGGGTTCATTGCTCCCCAAATTGAGTTCGAGTCTTCCGTTTGCATGCCTGAGGACATCTAAGTGGGGTCATGTTTAGCCCACACACTTTTAAAAAAAAGAAAATTTTATGAAAAAGTGATACCTATAAACATAAAGACTATGACAATTATCATGATCCATAATTTCTAACAAAAAAAATGTCGATCCAACGATATTTCCTCAAGCACGTTGTGTTTGGCCTCTTTTGATTAACTTTATTGTATTATATGAAGAAAAAAAAATTGTACATTTTCTTTTATGAAAATATTAAATACACGAATTATATGTTCTTTTGTCATTAGCCTAACATACAAATAACTCCCACTATCGAGGATACAATAGAGATATGGTTGAGTGTGAAATAAAAGGTAGGAAAACTTGGCTTATTTAATTGGAAAAACAAAGATACAACAAAATATTGTGCACCATATATGTCAATGACACATAAAACCTACAAGTTAGAGATGGGTGCATCTACAATTATATTCGCACAAAAAATAAATATATTCTTGAGTACAAGTTGAAAGATTGAAATTAAAATTGATTTCATCTTGCCTACTTGGTTTTGTATGCGAGAAGAAAAATGTTAAAAGAGCATGAAAGATAAATATATAGTTAAACAGAATTTGTAGCTTAAAGCGACATTAAGAATTGGTGTTGATTTTGGGTGTGGTGTCCCTTATACATATTTTGAAAAGAATAAAGTGAACAAGTTATATTTTTTTAAGGGTGTTCGAGGCTTTGTTCCAATTAATTTTGACAAGATTCATCGATAGCTAAAGCATGTTGCCCTGAATTAGTCCCCAATGGTCACAATCTTGAAAAGCCCGTTTGAACCTCATGTAGAAGGGTTAACTTCCTCCACTAGCATTAACCAGTATGTCAAAGCTTATGGTTGTAAACAACTGAACAAGTTACATTAAACATTTATAAAAACACATTTTAGTGAAAAATATATAATCTCTGTGATAAAGAAATATATGAATTGCTACTTGATAAATTAATAATAGTAATTTTGAAGGATGAGAAAATGCCATGTAAATTAGAGTGAATTGAAGTTGTATACCTTATCTATGGTTGATCTCAATTTTGCTCCCTGAAATTCATGAAGTACACTAATGGTCCATATTTTATGTTTTGAAACACAAAGTAGTCTCTCGAATTAACATTGTAGTCAGTACAATTGTGCTTAGCGGATCATGTGTCCCTAACATGAGGGCAAATATGTAATTTTACCTAACATTTATGTTATAATTTTTATAATTTTATATTATTTTCGCAACCATCCCATTAACAGTTGTTCCTATAACAACTCTTTATTTCCCTTGTTTATTCTTCGACGAATGAGAAATCCTCCTTTGATCAGTTGTTTCTCTGTCGAACCCCCCCCCCCCCCCCCCGCGGCCTCTTCTCCATGCATCAATGCCACCACCATCTCAACGACCCCTTCAGTTTATCTGTACATCAAGGCATCAACACCTTCTTTCTTCAATCATGAAAGTAGCAACGAGAACCATTTTGTTATGTGTGTTTTGATTATGACTTAAAACCCAATAGCAGAGGTGTTACCCCAATTCAATCGCTACTTCGACCATTACCACTTTTTGGTAGCAACAATGATAATACATGAAAAACACAATGATGAAATAGAAGAAGAATGATGTTGAACCTAGATCCTCATAGCATCGAAGCAACATGTTTGATTTTAAATGATTTCTAATCTCCATGTATGGTTTTTATATGTTTAGGGGTTTCATTTTGTTCATGGTTTTAATTTATTTTGCAGAAATCCCAATTGAGATGCATTATGAATAAAATCTAGGTTTTCGATTTAGGGTTTTTTTCGTTATTGACTATGGGTTATTGACCATGTTTAGATAAACAATTTGTCGTTAAAGAATTATGATTGTTGGATCTGGCTTCATTGTTGGTTTCTTGCTCATCTTCAAATAGGATTTTGATGGTGTTGCTATTGTTGTTGTTCAAGTTGATTTATACTCTTGCTATTTGTTTTGATAATGAAATTAATTTAATGTGGTGGTGATTTGTTTTAGAGAAAAAGGTATAATATTAGATTTTTCCTTGCATGAAGGGCACATGATCCAATTAACGGAGCTTTGACTAACAGTGTTCACTCGAATGTCTTGTTTATGTTTTAAAACACAAAAATAGATCACCAACATACCTTATGAATTCTTGTAGAATCCCCCAAAAATTAGCCATACTAAAGGACCACAAAAATAATTGACACTATAAATGTCATGTTGTTGTCATATACATGCGTCCATGAAGTTGGAAATTAAGACATTACCTATCACCTTTTGTTTCATTTTAGAAATAACAAATTAATAAATATACATAGAATTTCTTCAAAATATAAATAAACCTAAAATAAAATATGCGTCATGTAAATTGAAAATCATACATATATGCCTATTTTAAAAATGCTTTACCTCACTAAAATAATATACATAACCATTTAAAATTTATATGACTCATATTTCATATCAAGTATATATTTTATCGTTTGTCATTTATGAATTTAAATATACCAACTTATTTATATCTAACAAACATGTCGACTTTTAAATAGCTGAAAAAAAAATGATTAAATATTTAGAATTTTATTTTAAAATACAAAAATAATAGCCAAACTTATTGATTGAACCCAAATATCGACTATTGTAAATTGATCAAAAATATTTATTTGAATATTTATCAAAAATGTTAAATACTAAATTTTCATGCCAAGTTAATAGAATAAAGAATATTCATTTTTAAAGATTAAATGAACTATCAATATAAAAATATAATCTAATAAAATAAAAACGAGACAAATAGAGTGTCAAATGACTAAAATATTTTTAAGTTAATTAATCTTTTTAATCGAAGTTAGATAATGGATAAAAAATAAAGCATAACTACAACCATAAGGTTATCAGCATCTTGAGTCCTTCGAGCCCACTGCCACATCTGCGCCACATCAGCTTTTCCATAAACTCATGATAAGCCATCCGGACCCTCTTTGTTTAGTACCTAAACCCTCTCAACCCTCTCACTTTTTAATTTAATACAACACACCACACACACACACACCACACACACACAACACACACCACACACACACACACACAACACACCACACACACACACACAACACACACCACACACACAACACAACGGTTGAGACGGTGTGGGGAAACCGGCGTAGCCCGAGCCCGCCCAATCCGCCGGTGGCGTAGCCGATCCCGCCGAGCTTGCCAGCCTGCCTTGCCCAACCATCCGCTATACATAGCCTAATGGCTTAAAATTGTAGTTAGTTTAAAATAAGAACTAAACTTAATTATGAGTGATACTGGATCAGAAATGCTAATTGTTCTATTTATTTTAACCTTACTTGAAATATAATTCAATTAGTTATTACGTTATAAAAATAAAATAATCATGGTTTTCACTTGACTTTGAATACGGTAAGTAACGCCAAATACTTTTAGTTCTACAAAGTATAGAACTATGTGTCGTTTCTCATCTATTATTGTAGACAATAAGTTAAAAGTTTCTTCCATGTATTTAATAAGGTTGTATTTGGTTTGTGAGGATTGAAAGCATATGAACAAAGTAATCCATTGTTTGCAGTTTGAAAAATCTCAATCCAACCCATCATAAACAAGACTACAACTAAACTTGGCTCAAACCATACATGTTGGGTTGGGTGAGGTTAGCGGAGCTAGTTTGGTTGAAACTATTGTATATCATTTTACAATATAGCTTAATGATGTACGTGAATCACAAGTGGTATGGCTGTTTTGGCTATTTTTTTTTACTAGATTGGACTACCATGTTAGTGATTATGTGCATAAGTTGACAAACCAGTAATTACACATCCAATGTTACAAGACACTTGAGGGTCACACCTGTGAGGACCTATAAAACGAACAAGTTAAATAAAACCCAGAAATGAAGAGATTGGATTTATAATAGTTAATTATAAATCAGGTGGGTGATTTCAGTCAGAAATCCCTAAGTTTGAGGGTTATTAATTAATTAGATGAATTATATATTTATTAGGAAAAATAAATATAATAGAATAACTAGTTAATTAAAGATAATTATCTAGAATATTTTTTCTTTAAGAAAAAAAAAAATCAGATAATTAAGGAAACTGGATTGGATACAAATACTGTCTTTTAAAGGTTTATAAATAAAGCCTTATAGGCTTTAGGATAATTGATTGAATTCGATATTCACCAATCAGTTTCCAGAAAAACCTCCCTCATCTCTCTCTCTCTCTAAATCGGCGCCGCCCCCATTCATAAACCAGTTCGGTTTTCGGTCAGCTCGGGTTTTTGTGTTCTACTAGAGGAACGTTTGTTGGTCGATCACCGGTGGATTATAACTCAAGCATTTCAGGTAAAATCCTCTTTTTTTTTTTGAAGAGGTATCCCAGACCACATTGGGCCTAGACTAATCCTCGGCAATTTTTGGGCCGAAGCCCGACTGCTAAAGCATGCAGCCCGGGGTCGAAGCCCCCGTACCTCCAGAATGCGTCCCCCAGGACTCGAACTCGGGTTCACCACTATGTAGTGCCCAAGCCTTACCACTAGGCTAACATTTAAATAAGTGAAGACGAACGATCGTGGTTTTCGGGTTTTTTATCCAAAAATCGCTTCCGCAAGTTTAGTGTTCTTCGTATCAGTTTGATTCGGGGATCACAGAAAAACCCAACAGTGGTATCAGAGCCACGGTTTTTTCGTTTTAATTTATTAACTGTTATGAGATCCGTTAAAATCGTTTCATCAATCAAAAAGCTTTTGAATTTTTATCGGTGTGTTTTTTAAAAATCTAATTTTTATTAAAAGCTTTGACGTTTTATGTCTCGTACGAAAAACCCAATCATCGAAAACCCCGACGATTGGCGGTGGAAGGGCGGCAGTTAGCCGACCGGACGGCCAGGCCAATCGACGAATACACCCGACGATTAAACGCCGGCCACACCGCAGCTAGCGGTGGCGGCATCGGCTGCCGTCATCGACCACCAGGCCGCACCACAGATCGGTGGTAGCGGCGAATGGTGGTGGCAGTCGGCCCCCTTTCCGGTTGCGAAATCGAATGACAGCGGCGGTGTCTGCGGTGGTAGTGAACGAACCGCCGACGCCGGCGGTCGATGGTGGCCATAGTTCACACCACCAGTTGGGTGGTGGTGGCCGAACCACTTGCAGCCGTGGCCGAACCACCAGACGGTGGTGACCGTGGTTGTTCGTGGTTGATCGACCGGTTACCACCCGATGGTGGTGGCCGTAGTTCCGAACCACCAAGCCGCGCCACCGGATTGGTGGTGGCGGTAGGAGATGGCCGACGACCTCAATAAAAACAGCAGCGATCAACGCCACCAGGATGGTGGTGATCGACGGCGGCGATTAAACGGTGGTCGTGGCTCGGTCGCACCCGGAAAACGAACCCATGTCCGGCTTTGGCCGGATTGCGGACGTATCACAAGCGACACTACCAGCTCGGTGGTGATCGCCGGGCAACGGTGGTAATCGACCAAGTACGATAGCCTCCGATCAAATCAATAGGCGGTGGTGGGTGGTGTCGATGCGATCAGTCAGCCACACGGCGACAGTGGCCGATTGCCATTGTCGCCGAGAGAGTGGCGATGATGATGTTTGACGGCGATGGCGAAAGGCGAAGGCGGTGGCGACTGGTCGTCGTTACCGCTGTCGACCGAAGCGAGATAGTGGTGGTGGCGCTCAATCGATGGAGTGACGGTGGTTGTTCGATTGCAAAGCGCCGATCGCCACCTGTGGGTGGTGATCGGTGGTGATGGCAGCAACAAGAAAAGGAGACGAGCGGCGGCAGCATATGAACAAAGTAATCCATTGTTTGCAGTTTGAAAAATCTCAATCCAACCCAACATAAACAAAACTACAACTAAACTTGGCTCAAACCATACATGTTGGGTTGGATGAGGTTAGTGGAGCTAGTTTGGTTGAAACTATTGTATAGCATTTTACAATATAGCTTAATGATGTACGTGAATCACAAGTGGTATGGCTGCTTTGGCTATTTTTTTTTTACTAGATTGGACTACCAAAACGGTTGAATTTAAACTTGATACAGTACCCTTGACCAACATCATTTAGGGGTTATTTGTTTATCTATTAACAATTCAATTAAGAGGCAGCCTTTGAATCGTTAAGAGGTAAATCTTGTTTGGTAAAAAGTTGGACTGCATCTCAATAGTTCCAAACCCCTCTAAATGATTTTGTATTTCGAGCCTCCATTAATCATTAAGATCCATGATTTCATTCTTAACAATTTCAAACCACCATAGTTTATTTTACACTATATCATAAAAGCCTCTTAATCATTCTTAGTGCTAAATCATTGAACACCAAATCCTTTAGCAACTAACAAACAACCCCTTATAATTTATTTTTTAAATATAAGATAAATAACATTAATCAAAATTGATGAATTCCATTTTTAGTAAGTGAAGTGAAGTGTCGTTTACGTTATCACTTAGTTTATTAAATGTCCAACATATTTAGGCAAGTCAAGAAATATGCTTTGACTAACACATAGTCAAACTTATAATTATTGCTTCTCTATTTCCGTATACTAAAAACAAAAGAACACCTATCTCGCATTTACATTTACTTATCCATGAAACATAATAATTGGGTTCAAAATAAATGCTTAGCTATGTAGGATAATTTACGGCCTACATGTTTTATTAAACTGTAAAATCATATAACTGTACCGTACTATGAAGCATGATTTAGAATTTCTATAGAGTAGTTTATAGTTCGCATTTTCATCAAACCACACTATAAGTGGTATAGCTCATACAATCACATGGCCATTAGTCACTTGGGAGTAGGGATGGTAACGGGAAGGGAACCCCTTTATCCGTCCTTGACCTCGGTTTGGTATGAAGGGCCACGACCTCGGTCCCCGATGGGTACGGGGATTAAGTGATTAACCACTTGTCTCCGGTCAAAAGCCGGTCAGCCCCTGGTTAATCCCCGCTAAACGTCAACTAGTTGTACCGGATTACCTAACCTAGTATGTCATATTTCTCAAAAAAAATATTAAACCCCAAAATTTAAAGCATTATTTCCAAAGTTAATAAACTTAGATTACAACCCTGCTGGTGGTTGGCGCCACTTGACAAGGATAGTAGCATCCAGCAATTACAATTTGCAAATAAGTTAAAAAAAAACCTAGATTAGATTCTCATGTACTATATAATATATGAGGTAGGTTCATACAAGAACCTATCCAATTTGGAGAAATAAAAGAACTATCTATAGCCACATGCCACATATTGATGTGGGGCCCACATGGGCCCACATCATATGTGATTGTAAGAAGTTTTTTTGTTTTTGCAAATTGGATTTGTTCTTTTTTGAACTTACTTCTATAATATATATATATAGGGGTGGGTTCAAATGTGAACCACTTTTTGTTTGTGAACGTGAGGACAACCGAGAGCGCGACATGTGGCGGATGACTAGGCGCCACGTTAGATCCACAGCGGGTGACTAGGCGCGATTCATGGGAGGACATTGAATTAAAGGGGGGACCACACTCAAAGCCGTCACGTGTCGCCCTCTCGGTTGTCCTCACGTTCACAACCAAAAAGTGGTTCACATTTGAACTTTCCTCTCTCTCTCTCTCTCAATATATATATATATATATATATATATAGGGTTTAGTTCAAGAAACTATATTCAACTTGTCACGAAAAGTTATTGTATGTATTCAACTAGCTTATCAGTTAGTTTGCTAAACACAACTAATTAACTTAAAATTGTCATTGTTAATTTAATGGGTTTATTTCATGTTTCAAAAACTTGTAATTAAAATTTAAACATTTTTTTTAAAATGAAAACATCTATTTGTTTTGTATTATAGAGTAGGAGCACGTGGTGGTCTGTGAGTCCACCAAACAGTAGTTATACGCCATCATGTGCACACTTTTTAATCTATCACCAAAAACCCAAAGCAGCCCCCCTGACTTATGCTTTTTTGCCCTTTCACCCTTTACTTTACTCTATTATCACTTTGCACCCTCAATTATATCATACTTTAAAAATTGACGTGTGAGTATAAATATTATAATTTTTGTCTTGTTCACATTTTTCTTCATAATCAGGAAGTGTTTTAAGTCTTCATTCTTTGTTTATAATAAACGTTTACATCCCATCGCATGGACACATAACTAGTAAATTTATATATGTACATATAAGGCTATGAAGCTATGAGCCTATGAGTATATAGATAAAATATGTAATATCTTAGGCATATTCCATATCAGTAGTAGATAGAAGTGATGCTGGGTGTTATAAATAATATCTTGGCCTTTTCTAACAACAACGCGTTTTAGGGTCTAATGCAAGACAGGTTCTTGGAACGCTGCAGTTAAGCGTGCTAGGGTGGGAGTAGTACCAGGATCGTGACCTCCTGGGAAGTCCTCATCAGGTCGCCAGAAACAAATCCGTGAGCCAGTGGGGGCAAAGCAGACAATATTGTTGTTGATGTAGGCGGGATGTTACAAAATATTTACATGACATGTTGATACAGGATCAGGTTCACGTGATACCAAGTTGTTTTAGTGAGATCGGTGAGACTAGTGCTTTACACATGAAACTTCACAGCAAAATACTGTGAAAGTAAAAAAATTCGAACTTTCATAGTAAAAACACCGTAAATGTTACCAGGGACGGATTTAGAATTGTTTTTAAACGGTGACACCATTTAACTATAAATAACTTATATAAAGAAAATTTTCACAAAATCTCTAGTGGTCTAGTGGTTGATTCATTGTTTTTCAAAGGTGAAGTCTCAAGTTCAATTTTTAGTACAAACAATTTTTTTATATAAATACTAAATTTGAAATTAAAAGCAAAAATTTTAAAAAAAGTCTCTAACAAGACTTGAACCCATGACCTCATGGTTATAAGGCAAGCAACTAACCAACTAAACTAAAGAAAACTTATGTCTTTACTGCAGTTTCAAAATATATATGGTGGCACACGACAATTGATACGGTGGCACCGTAATTTTTTACACTACAACGAAGGAATTTAACGGTGGCCCGTGCCACCGCGTGCCCTTCATTAGCTCCGTCCATGAATGTTACGTTCATGGTATAATTAATATATAATTATATATATGTTCATAATTAATATATAATTGAATTGACTTCAAAAAATATATACATATATATATATATAAATATAATTGAATTTTTCTCTTGAATTGTCGTTATTGTTTGTGTTCTTTCATTTAGGGTATCAATTATACTCAATCAAAGTTGATGAAAATGATGCAAAAAGCATTGATCATCAAGTGTTTCTTTCTAGAAAATGAATGAATTACAAATAAAATAAAATAAAAAGTTATGTTTGAAATTATTTTAACTTGTTGAAAGAATAATATAAATTATTATCACCAATAGAGACATGCATACTTTAAGAATTTTGTCACGATGCTATCCGGTAAATGATAAGTTATACCTTGTTACACTTTGTATTACCTTCCTTTTTAGCGTTCCTTGTTACAGTTGTTGACTTGACACAATTTTAGGACGATTTTGTTATTATGTGTTTGTCATGTAACCATTATTAAGGAAGCCTTTTGACATAAAGTAATATTATAATAAAATACAAAAGCGTTTAGGTGATTTATGAAAATTGTAATTTTCGACATTTGAAAGTGTACAAGATAATCAATGGTCTGTAGCTTCTTGGGCCTTAACGGGCTTTACTCCTTGTTTAAATGCTCTAGTTGCTACTTGCTAGTAGAGATGGCCAAAAAGGACCGGACCGGACCGGACCGGCCGGTTAACCGGGGACTTGACCGAGCCGTAACCGGTTAGGACCGGACCGATTAAGGACCGGTCCGTCAACCGGTCCACACCATCGGTTACGATTTTTGGCGTTTTTCACAGGACCGGTTAGGACCGGACCGAGACCGGTTAAGGACCGAACCGGGACCGGTTAAGGACCGAACCGATGCATTAAAAAAGTATTACCGTTAATATAGACGTTGGCTTCGATTTTCAGCATAGATGACCGTTTTTTGGCTCCTTTTGACCCCATTTGCCATATAAATAAATGGTGTGGGGGTTTGGGAAGAATACCAACTTACAAACTTACGAAAAACGCAAAAAACACAAAGTTCTCATTATAATTCGTATTCGTTTTTGCAAGTTCTACTCTCTCAACTCTCTCTTGTTAAACGATGTATTTTATTTTATATATAATTAATGTACTTAGCTTATATTTTCGAAGAATAATAATAAAACGTATTTTTAAAGTAACGAACATGACCTTTCTTTTGCAAGTTTATATAGTTGTTAAAAAAAAAAAAACCGGTCCTGATCCATAACCGGTCCCTTAACCGGTTCTAACCGGTTAAGGTTAACCGGTTATCTGAAGTAGCCTAACCAGTCCTCACCTTCCAATCATAGGACTGGACCGAACCGTAACCGGTTACTCCTTAACCGGTCCCGGTGTGTTACTGTTTAGGACCGGACCGATTAAGGACCGGTTCGGACCGGCCCGGGACCGGTATTTGGCCATCTCTACTTGCTAGTCATGTGAGTATTTTGATCATTTTTTATTTTCTTTATAATCTTTTATTACACGATTATAAAAAACAATATGATAAACTTTCATTAACCTCCTTAAAATATAAATCACGATGCCTTCTTAATTGTCGTCTACTGTAACAAAGCTTTAAGATGTTTTGCTAGACAAGTGATATACGAAACTCATGCGATAAAAAACAAAATTTCCACAAATAATAAAAACCGTCTTTTTAATTTGAAAGATTATAAATTTATTTTCGATTATACAATAATTGCCAACAATTTTAATAAAGCCATTCCAAAAACAATGAATATTCTGACTTTCATAATCCTTGCAAAAAAAGTATTATAATTTTTCAACTTGTATTTTCGTTCCTTTTCTTAAAATAAAATTTACCCAATTCTATAGTATTTAAATTGCATTTATTTTTTATGGCAATAAAGTGGGAAAAGGAATAAGCCGACACATTGGGACAAGAAGGGATGTAGACAAAACAATGTTTTTAATGTGAAAAATATTTTTTCTTTCAATTAAAAATGGAAAAAGTTTACTGATTTGTCAGAGGGTATGATTTAAGTAAAGAGAAAACTCCAGGGTTGTTATTGTAAATGTTTCCATTCCTCCAAAGTCCAATGGGAATTTGAAAAAAAACATATTTTTCAAACAAGTTAACAAGGTTGAACGAAATGGCTTATAGGGTGTCAAAATGGTATAACTATGGGTGACAATCATGTTGTGTTCAAATTTGCATGTCACAAGTTGGTAGGTTAGAAAGGCTCAACCCAGACAAGAAAACACGACCCATATAACTAATCGTGTCAAAATCTTCAATCATAACATGTGACCGTCAACCCAAACACGACCCACATAACCCGTTTAACTATATAGGTTCACGAGTTGGTGGGTCATAAGTGGGTTGACGGATCATAAATGGGATGACAGGTCAAATAGAATCTACTTCAAAACTTCAAATACAACCAAAATAAAATTCATTTTACTAAATTTTTGAGCTGAATTAAAATTGAAAAAGTAAAACTCAAAATTAAATTTTGCTATAAAAAACTTATTTTATAAAATAAAGATTGAAGGGTTGACCGACAAACCCATATACCAACCCAAACATGACCCGCAAAATAAACGGGTTGGAAGGTTGACATGTTAGAAAACTCAACTCAAACCCGTTTATTTTCGTGTCAGATTCGTATCGTGTTTCGTATCGTATCGAGAATTGGCACCCTAATAAACACTTTAAATAACTAGCCTCAAATACCATCTATATATTCGTTAATATATATTGTCATTTTTCCCTTAATCAAATGACAATTATAAGGAGTTCAATGTGAGTGTAAAAAAATAGGACTAGGAATAGGAATATCCTATTTAAAAAGATGTCACTTAAATACACCATCTATATATTTATGATATTGTTTAATGAATGTTTCCAAATCTTGCATGATATAGACATCTAAATACTCTTCCACCGTACAGAAAGTGGTGACGTGAATTAGCTATTATTTTATTTTCTAGTTCTCTTAATTAAGCATATAGAAAGAAGAAGATGATTAAATTATATTTAATGCATGTGTAACGTTACATATTTATATGCTACGGTATCTTCATTTATTCTCTAATCAATAGTGTACTTCTAAGAAGAAAGAAGAAAATAATTAATATTTGGTCGGTAAATAGTAAATTCATATAATTGATTCAACTAATAGTAAAAAAGTTACATATCTTTTTATCAAGATTTCGGTTTCGTGATAAGTGACAAATTTGATGAGAAATTGTTATCAATCGTTGAATAAGGAATGAATGAATGTTAGGATGAGATGTAACGAGTGATAAGATGCAGTGAGATGTACCAGATTAGTTCCGTTTTAAGACGCAAGTCATGGGACTATGGGATGGGAGGGTATTTGATTAAAAGTGATAAACGGTTTAAAAGTACTTCTCATATTTCCTACCAAAAACAACACTTCTTACATGATCACAATACCAATATTTGATTGTAGTAAAATAAGGACTTGATTGAGCATCTCCAATGCAAGGGGCAGTTTTGCGCCTGGGGAACTCCAAGCTCTTTTTTTTTTTTGGTTCAAGAATATATAGGGCGCCTTCTTGTATGCTTGGTAATAGGTGGTCGGATTGATGCTCCTCTCCCTTTTCCTGTTTGTATCTTTCGCTGTTTGCAAGCGTCTTGCTAGTTTTCTCGTGAATAAATTTCCTTCGTCATTCAAAAAGAAAAAAAAGAAGCTCTTAGGTTAAAAAGGTGTGCATTATTACAAATCAACTATAAATTAATCAATCAAAATCAATATTCTAAAAAAGGGAAAACAACATACAGTTTTGAAGCATAAATGATTAAAAATTATTTGACTTGATGACATAATTAGAGAGATAGAAAAGTAGATCTGTCCAATGCCAATGCATCTGCTGCAGGCTGCTAATCGTTATTTTCAATTATTTAGTTTATTACAACCTTTTTTTCGTTTATTGTACATATAGAAATTGTCCTTCTAGAACAAATTTTGTTTTACATAAAAGTATACATTTTCTATTTCCTTAATCGTACATTATTGGAAGGGTAAAATGATAATTTTACATAATTGGGCTGTTTTTGATATTTTTACGACTCAGCCTAATTATAGCGGTTTTGAAAATATTAACCCAACTCAATTCTATCTTTATAAGTTTGGACGAGTTGGGTTTGGTTGACGAGTTAATGATACACATAAAATTGGCAAATGAAATACGACAAATAGTACTTAAAAAGTACAGACAATAGAGTTATTTGTTAGTACAATATCATCCATATATATATATATATATATATATATATTAAAATTCTTAACTTCAGTAATTGAACTTCAAAAGTTTGAATTATAGCATCTAATTCAAATGATCAATCAACACTTGTGTTGGACGTAAGGATGTAAATGATGCGAACCAAACTTGAGTATCTGTGTACCTAACTAAGCCATTTTTCAAGCTCAAACTCAATTCGAGAATTTGTGAGTAGTTAAACAGTAAACTTGATCTCAATTGCAAAATTTTAAGCTCGAACCCTTTTGAAACTCGAACCAATCTCAAACTCGACTCAAGCTCCAACTCAAACTTGAATCAAGCTAGAACAAAGCTCAAAGTTGAAAGTTTAGGGTCTTTCTCTCGAAAAGGTCGTGGTAAGTGCCAAATTTTATGAGAAGTGGTTATCAATCCGTGGATGAGAAATGGACGAACATTATGATTGATTTCCATCAAAATAAAAATGAACCAACATGCGTCGGATCAATTTTTTTAAGCCGTAATTCATGGGATGGTATTTGATTAGAAGTGATCAACGGTTTAAAAGCATTTCTTACTAAAAATTAGACTTCTCACACAATCTCATGCCTTATCTCTTAAGTATCATAAATTTTGAAGTTGTAACAATTTCACCTAGAAAAGCTAATGATCTAAAAAGTTACACTTTGCCCTAACTTTTTGTTTCACGGGAAATATTCCCTTAAAGTCATATCCGCCTCTGGATGGTGGGGACGGGTTGGTTGATGAACATGATATAATGTGAAGAAGATGAAAGATGACACTTTAATACAATGTTTATTTATAAAATGATCAGACTGACACTCAAGTGAGGCCCATTTGACTGTAGTTAATAAGAAAATGGAGTAAGATAGATGAACTAAAATGTCAATTAAACATGTACGTTAAGGACTCAGTTGTTATTCAAAGTAATCAATGAAATGTAGGGACCATAGTGACTCAAACAAACCTTGTATCACATGAAAAGGTTTCATAATTCACTTTTTTCGTTTTTAGTTTATGATTTAACTTAAAAATTCATCATTGTGGTTACTCAAACCCGAACTTCATGTGCTCTTTATTTTGACAACTTACTTTGGGGTTGTAATTATTAGTTTTTATTTGCGTATTAAACTGTTAATTTAACATAACAACTCGCATTCTTATTTTCATTGATTCTAGTGAGAATCAACGTTTATCATGTATCCAAAGATGCTTATCAATTTGATCATGATTTACTTTAATAGAGTTCAATTTCAACGTGAAGATTTAGGGAATTATACATATAAAATATTACATGTTTCATTACTTATTAAAAATATTAATATGAATATACTCACATATGTGTACTATATGGTTGAACTTTTTGAAGTGAAAAATATTAAAGACCTCAATTTTATAAAAATGTTTAACATTTTATTTAAATATAAAAAATACAGTAAATATATTAAATTGATTAATTGGGTTTATAGAGGACTTATAAGTAGTAAATACGATGATTTTTTGGAACGGCAAAAGGTAAATTGGGGATGGCAAAAAAATTGAGTAAATACGATATAATAACTTGTAATCTTGAAGTTTAAAATATTTATATTAATAAACTCTATTTATCCTATTATATATAAAAAAATTTGTTGGTTATTATTCATTATTCAAGTTTTAAAAATATAATATTTTAATAGTATATTATTATAAAATATACATATTTCTAAAGTTTCCACAAATTAATGAGTTTTCAAAGTTTCCACAAATTAATGAGAAAGTTTCCACAAACCATTCTAATCAATGATTTATATGAGTTTCCAAAGTTTCCACAAATTAATGAGTTTTCAAAATAAGGTGACTATATATATATATATATATATAGAGGGAAGTTATTTTGCAAACCATAAAAAACGTGCAAACCGTGCAAACTCATGGTTGCACACGTAAAATCAGTGAAATTGATTCATGGAGTTGTTTAATATGATGAAAATGTTTCATAAACATCAAATTTTGAGAAAATTGTTTCATATGTTGGTGTTTTTTATTCATATGAAACTTTTTTATCGTTTCTATGAAACTTTTTCATTTCTACGTAAATAAACACCTTCATATGAAACAATTTCATCACAAAATTTAGTATATGAAACATTTTCATCATATTAAACGACTCTATAAAAGATTTTTCATTGATTTACGTGTGCAACCATGAGTTTGCACGTTTTTTATGGTTTGCAAAATAACTTCCCACTAATATATATATATATATATATGATAACCCCTCTCCTAAGGCCCCTAATTTTAATATTGAGAGGATTCCTATGCTAGTTAAAGTTTCCAATCAGTTTACTGTGTTAGAAGAGGACCCGCAGTGGAGTTTGGACAAAAAAGAAGTTGATGATTTTATTTAAAAAAGAGGTGTGGGACTTGAGCCTGTAATTATTAATTCTTGGAGTCGCACAAAGCTGGATTAGTTCATTGGGAGGTGGGAAAGAGTCTTTGGTAAGGAACCTGATGGTACGTTAAGAGGATTTACCCTCCCGGATAGACAGATTATTAGTGATGATGATGGTTCATATTCTGATTCTGAGGATGATGCTGAACTTGTGGAGGATGCGCCGTCTGATGTAACTCTGGGAACCCCGTATGGCACTTGGCTACGGCAAAAACAAGATATTGATCGAAGGTTAGCTGAACGGGATTGGCCTACTACTACTTAGATGGCTACGTGGACGGAGAAACAGATGGTTTACTTTCTCAAACAGTGTGAGCAGCTTTCTGAAGCTGACAGACAGTTGATTCCCAAGACGGAGCTTTAGTTTTTCTTTTATTTCTTTTGTTTCTTGGGATGGGATTTTCCTTTTGATGGTTCCGTTGTTGTTACTTCTTTTTGGCGTGCCGCTTTGAGTCCCCGGTTTGTGGGGTCCTTAGTGTGCTATTTGTACTCTTTTTTATTTTTATAAAATTGACAGGGTTCTACCCTTTCAAAAAAAAAAAAACATTATAAGAAAGAATATTTCAATATTTTAAAATTTTCTTTATATCCTCAAAATTAATTAATTAAGTTATTTTTAATCTCTTACTTTTTTGTTTTTCACTTTCTACTATTATCATATTCTGAATAGTGTATATATAAACTAGAATGTATAAAAAAACTTTAAAAATAAAGAAATTATATTATTATAATTGTTTTGGTAATAAGTTCAAAATAAGTTTAATATCGAATATTTTTGAATTTGATCATATTATTAAGGGAAATTATAAATGTACCCCCTTGCTAACTCAATAGGTTATTTGTGTGAGTACACAGGTGGGACCCAGTACAAGGGGGTTTACATTTATGTGAGAGGAGGAAGGGTCAAAAGGGGTCTACTTAACAACACCCATTATTAAATATCAAAATCCATTCAAATTAATTTCTTTTATATTTTTTACTTTTCTGTTTTTCATCTTACACCCTTATCTTTAATTTATGTATCTACTATCTTATAAGTTTAAAAGTTTCAAACAACTCTCATGTTCAACATCATAATTAAAATAAATTTACTTTTAAATTACATTTTATTCTTTTATATGTAGTTATTTAATTTCTTTTTATATTTCTTTTTTTTTTCAACATATATAATCTTATGTTAATTATGATTATATTAAAAATACTTTTTTTACATATTGTACTATTATAATCATCAAATCAAACCTTCAAAATAATCTTAAATGTTATGTGTTTGAATACTCATTATCGATGATTCACACAGCAATGCAAGCGGGCACGTATCTAATATAATGTTATATAAATAATTTTTTAAAATATATTATTTAACATAAATATTGTAGTTTAATAAAGAAATATATAAAACGATACCGATTTTTGAAAGTTTATATTCAATTTTAATAAGAAAAATAAATTTTATTGTTAGTTCTAAATAGAATAACAAATAAGATAAGAAGCATTCTAAAATGAGATTTTGAATATAATACACAAAATTACTTTAAATGAATTGTTTTTATTGATTTCCCAAATAAGAAAAAGAACGGCTAAAACTATTCTAACAACTTTTTACACACAAAGAATAAAAAAAAAACACTTTCAAAGCAGCTACTAAAAGTTGATGAACTTCTAGCGAGAGAAGGTAAATTCTATCGATTTTTACATTTGCAATTAGACAATTCCTCAGAAAGTGTATCCTTACACGGAAGGAGTCTTCCCCTATTTATACTTTCATGTGCATTAAATACATGTCACACTTGTCATCTTGGGTAGATCTTCAAGTATGTCGTAGTAAGAGACAAACAAGTCATTTTTGTCTCTGATTGGTACCAGGTTGATCTTCAGAAGTTGTTGTGGACAGTTCCTGAAAAAAATATATAAAGGACAAACATTTTTTTATGACAAATCAGATCATGATTTGGTGTATCTTTATTGAACCCTCCAAAGATTAAGATGACAAATAACACCTTCAAGGGAATATCAATGAAGGTAGTCCATCGATATTTCTTTACCGATTTCTTTCGTAAATCGCAGATAGCCCAGTAAAAATAGGGAAGCCTTCTTTAGTCTACATCTAAGATTTGCTTTTCTGTTGGTTTCGGCTGGTATTGATTTTGTCGAACAATTTAAATACAACCGAGTTCTTACAAAGAACCAAAAACATTCGAAGTATAAAAAGCCAAGAGTCGGTGAGGTCATCTTCAAATCCGTGATCCGACATTATATTTAATTATATGGTGTTATTGAATACATTAAGGGTTCGTTTATTGAACACTTAAGAGCTTACAGGTATCAGTGTTGGATTCTGGTTAGAGGTAGAGTTATCGTCAGAGGGGATCAAACCCTTGGATGCACATTATGGTAAGACGCAACGAATCAATTTCTTATCAAGTGTAATTCATAAAATGAGTCATATCTTTGAGATTAAAAATGATCAATGATCCAGATCTCTTTCTACCTTAACCCTTTTCTTACACAACCATTTTTCATATGTGTAATGTGTGTTTACATATTCCAATATTTAATTGAAGAAAAATAAAGAAGAAAATATGAAAAATGTACACGTCATCCTGAGACCACATCATAATGGGAATTGGTTGGTGACATAACCTTCAATGCAAAATGAACTGGATCTGGATGCATTAATTAGGGTTGAAGATGGGTGTTCTATTTGAATATAATTTAGTTTAATTCATGTGTTCTTGAAATTGGGAAGAAAAAGAAAAGAGTA
Source organism: Centaurea solstitialis (assembly GCA_030169165.1). Classification (NCBI taxonomy): domain Eukaryota; kingdom Viridiplantae; phylum Streptophyta; class Magnoliopsida; order Asterales; family Asteraceae; genus Centaurea; species Centaurea solstitialis. The sequence continues at coordinate 79,014,420 of CM058044.1, forward strand.
ATAGAGAAAGAAAATTAATGTTAATGTTTGTGAACATATGAGAAAGGAAAGCAATAATGTTTCTATACAAAAATACCCTTATTAATTTTTTAACAGATCCTAGTTGATGTGCATATGTGTTATTTAGTATAAAGTTTAATTGTTTTTATTCGTTTTCTTTACTCTCCTTTCTCCCATACTCGGGTTTAGAATAGAAATCAGTCTTATATTCCCTATTTTTCTTTGTGTTATCTGCCTTCCCTCCTAAAAACCCTTGAGAACACAAGGTTTTTCTGTCCCCTCTCATTTCTTTTCCTTTCCATCGCTTACCTTCGTTAAAAAAGGACTCGAGAACACAACATAGCTATAAAAAAAAAAAAAATTATGATTTTGTTATATGCAAGAGGAAAATAATTTGAAACAAATACAAATATATCAACAATATATATTCTTATTTTGGTGTGCGGTGTCTTAATTCTCATCTCCTATAGCGAGTGTTAAGCCGTGACACTTTATTGATTGATACGTAGTTTTTAAAACATGTTGTTCATTTTAATTCTTTTGTGTTTTTGTTTTAATACGTCATAGTTTAAATTCTTTAATGCCATTTGCTTATCGATTAATGAAAAACATTAAAGAAAATGAAAAATTGAACAACGCTGTTCAAGTGGATGGTATACACATATACATACAAGTAAAAAAAATATGATTTTTTCATGCACATGTGCATATTATAAATTACTGTACACACCGTTTAGATTAAAAACTATCAAAATGTTCATCAGTTTTTTGTTTTTTTTTGGTACCCCAAAACCCGACCCTATATATAGGACATGAGATCATGTAAGTGTTATTTCTGTTTAGAAGCTTGCGAAGTACTTTTAAACCGTTTGATTACTCTTAATCATATACCCTTTTGCAACTTAATAAAAGATTGATCTGATGCATCTCGAAGAATCTCATTTAATGTTCGACAATTTCTTATCAACAGTTAAAAACCACTTTTTCACCGAAACCTAACCCCACATATATAGGCCCTATATATGCGTGTGTTATATACAAACCATCACTTATTGCTATAAATTTCAACAACGTTATATTGCATTACCACTTAAAATCTTGCTTGAAAAAGGTTGATAATTTGAGATGATTATTTATTTATTTTTTACTTGTAGTTGTCGTACGATCTTGGACACAAGATCAGGTTGATAATAATACACATGGTGTAATAACTTCCATCTATTATAATATAATAAATTCGTATCCTTTTCATTTTAGTCATTAATGTCTTCTTTTACCCTCTTTTCTTTTAATTCCATAAGGCTTTTATTTTTAGATATTTTTTGCACAAGAGGTATTCAATAATACATTCATCTAATTGGATAAAAAAAAGTTGATTATCGACAACATAAATTAGTTTGGTAGAAACCGTGTCTTAAGCAGTGGTAGACTTAAAGGGTGGTGGGGAAGGTACAATATTAAAATTTTAAGAAAAATTGATTTTTTTCTAGGTTAAAAGTATTTTATTTTTTAAAATTTTTAATAAAGTTCCTTTAATAATATTTCGTTTGTGTCCCACACAAATGAAAAAAATATCTTAAGAACGATCAAAAAAACCTTTTGAAATCAAACAAAAAACTAAGAAAAACTCTTGAAATTTATTTCTAGGTTTTGATATTGGTTAAACATAGTAAAAGTTTCAAATCCTTTGTTTAACTTTAAATTTGAAACATTTTAATTTCCATGTTCCAATTATGACAATACATCATCACAGAGAGGATATGAAGATGAATAAAATAAATTTAAAACATATAAAAATCTGATGTGTCATTACTTCATTGGTTGAATAGGGATGAGATTGATAAATTTGAGACGGAAGATTTTTATCCATTTTATTATTATAACGTCAAAAAGCCATGCAATAATTTGTTTTTCATAGCTTGCCTTTAAAATTATAACATGCAATGATTTATGATCCTAAAAACAAGGGTCGTGAGACTTTATTTTATTTGTTCAAAACAAGTGCATCAAGTTAGTAAAATAAAATAAAATAAAAGCTTATAGCTTTTAATTATATCTTCAAGTTGTTATGGACTTTATTTTCAACATAGCCCATTAAGAGTGACCATTGGGCTCAATATATGTTAACCTCTAATAGTCAAATGCATTTTCTTAGCCCAAGTATTGATAGTATATTACTATGCTTTGAAAATGATAGACCAAAGTTTTAGAATATTATCCATTGATATCGGGAGATATGTGTAACTTTATTAAATTACTCTCTAAATACAATCTTTTATCAGAAAGAGACGTTCCATCATATAGAAGAAAAAATGAACTGTTTTTAGCTGATATGATACTTCAATAGCTTTAACTTTTGGATAAAGTAATATGACACCAAGCTGAAAGGATACCTTAACGAACTAGCATGCTCATTCTCATGCAACGCTCTAACAGATCGAGCATAATACGGTTGTGTTACCTACTTTAGTGGACGACACCATTCCTACTTTCGCTAACTCTGCTAGCGGAATGATGACACGACAGCATCCGTAGCTTTTATCCGTCTTCTAATTTTTCCACGTAAGTAAACGATACACGTCGTCACATCTATCGTTGCTTTTTTATTTTTTGCACATTTAATCATTGGGATTGAAATCGGGTACTCGTTGCTTCCAAAATCCGACAAAAATAAAAAGATAATGATGGGTAGGGTATGATATTTTCTTTTTGCAATGAGATTATATAAAGATTATGAAATAATAATAATAATAACCATAAAGAAGGAATATCTAAAAGGAATATGGATGGGCATTAGGCATAGCCCACCTCTACTTTGTTAGAGATGATGGGAGCAACCCACGATATATGATTGATGCTGAAATGGGCAAAAATGCATCTTTTCATCTGTCCAACTTTTTTTCATCATGGGCCAGCCCAATCTGAATATGAATTTGTTGGTTGTACAATATGCAGCAAAACTTGTACTTTGGAAGTTTTTGGTTCTAGAAAAGGGGTTAGAATTAGGAAGGTTGGGGATTAGTCATTGTCGAGTTCGGTGGTCGAATGGTCCATCGTCTCCATGCCTAAAAAACGTGGACCCGTTACCTTTTATCTTTTACTGGTTGGTTATGATAAGTGTCGAATATAATTGGACGGGGTTTAATTTGACCAGGGAAATCTTGTTCAACACTTATTTTAATGCCAAAATAGTTTTCCAAGCGTAATATAAGTCGAATTTTTTGTGGTGGGTATATCATCTAACCCCATTTATGATAAGACTCTAATTTTTTGGGTTTCCGTCTTATAGATATCTAATTTGAGTTCAATAATATCATTGTGGATTTTCATTACTGTTCACCATGTCCTTTGGGATTAAACGAAGTGTGCATAAAGTCAATTGAATATTGAGAATTAACAAAAAGACTTAGCTTTCAAGTCTATCATATGATTTTAAAACAATATAAGTGCTAAAAGATTGAAGTTTCAATCATTTTCCATTCCCTCTCCCTGAAATGAGCGAATTGCATGGTTCATTCAATAAAGAGAATTTGTACCAAAAGAATAGGCTTTCTAAGATCAAATTATCTAGGAAAAAACAGAAAAGGTCAAATAGATAGCGGCTTAAAGCTAAGAGCAACGTCGTTGCTTGATCAGCGGGGAGGAGCATAAAGTATGGCTGATTGCGATTGATATGGCTCATCATCATTTCAACTAGCTATTCATTGAAAAGGCTTTCGGAGATCGAGATTTTCTTTCTTTTTCATCGAAAGCGAAGGATAATACCCCACCTTACCAGATTTGTTACAAAAGAATGTCTCTCGCGTGTCCGGGATCCCACCAGATCAACTAGCGACCGGTTTACGGAACAAGCAGTTAAGCAAGGGCCAGGAGACAGGGAGTGTGACGATGTACACACTTCCCTTTACTCCAAACCATAGAGATAGGAATATCACTGCAAGCAAATAGAGCAGAGAGCTTACCCCTTCTTTTTATTAAAGTCGTGAGCTTGTTGTAGTCGGTCCTAAAGGGAGAAAGGTAAGTATAAATTCATCTTTTTCAAAGAAATAGGCTCTTGGTTATGCTGTCAGAGTGGCAGCTAAAGCGGTTCCTTATATCACTACATTTATTACAACTTCTAATATGTATCCTTTGCATTATAGGTTTTTACCAAAGCAAAATTGTCACATGTAGTTCTATAAAAATATTAATCTTGAGAAATACTATTGATAACATTTTAATCATAGTTGATTAATAATATCTCCTCAAAGATAACATGTTTCAAACTATTTTTCACATTGTGTTTTAATAAAGCAATTTAGTCCAAAAATAATAGTAGTAGTAATAAGGTATATGACTTCACAAATAAAAGAAACCTCAGTTTCAAAATCTTGTATGTTGTAAGTTCTATTTTGAGTTTATTTTTTGTCTAGAGTTAGGGACCATTTGCTAAATAATTATTGGGCAAGTGATAACTGATATTATTTATCTTATTGATTAAACATCGTCAGGATTGGGAAGCTTACCCAGTAAGAAACAAAGCAATGACTAAGAGCCTTACTCAATAAGTGTGGAAAACGACTTTTACCTGTAATCATTTGTCGGGCTTTTACCAACATAAGGTAAATGATGGTGAGGCTTTTGCGATGAGTGCTTCCCAAATAAAAATTTGTTAAATGACCCCATGCTATTGAATATTTATTTCTCTCAATTCACAACTTAAAACTGGTTAATTGCAACCAAACAAACTAAATCTAAATAATGGGAAGGTTACTAAGTATAAACTATATAAATCAATCAATTAAGACATTTATAAAATTATTTAAAAATTTATTTATTATGATCAATATTTTACATTAGAAAACAATACATGAAACCAGATTTTTATTTAAATGGTTTGTATTTAATTTGATAAATAGTTGTATCTGGTGCACCAGATCCAAACATGAGATTTGGTAATTTAAAAAGTTAGAATATTGGTGTAGATTCTTAAATAATCTAATATTCTACCAATCAGCATCAAGTATCAACACAGCTAAGTGCCAAATTTGAAAGGAACCTGCCTAACATTGCCATCCACTAATTATTAACTATAAAAAACCTGTCCTTCCATATGCACTTATGACTTGTATATGTTGTATAATATGATTATATAAACATAGTTATAGAAAAAAGAAGAAAAAAAGACATTTCTTAAACTTCATCTAACCTGTCTTTACATGTCAAGCAAGTATTTATATAAATATATGTATATGTATATGTTGGTGTGGTGTATAGTATTTTTTTTTTTTTCTAATATCATATTCATGGTTTATGTATCTACTGTAATGTATATATCTGGTTGATCTATGCTATAGAAAAAGCACCAAAAACCGATTTCCAATCAGTGGAAACCATGATTTCAGAGAATGACCATAACCGTGCAGCTTCCTTTGGATTGCATCCGATTTTCGAATTTGTAGCTTCGTTGCAGTCTGCAAAATATTTTCCACTGACGTTTCTAAGTTCAGGATGAGTTGCAACATAACATGTTGTAGCAGCGGCCTGCATACACATGCAAAGTTATAACAAACTTGATAGCAAAGCGTATGCACGTTTCACTACGATAAAATTGAGTTTATAGGACGTCACCAACTTTTAAAGTCTTGATAGATTACTTTAAAAGAAATAATTTACATGACAAAAAAAATAAAGTTTCTTATCCAAAGGCGTACTATAAAGTGTATAGAACGCTTTTAGGCGTCTTAACAAATTTGCAAGACACTTTTTGATACCTTTGTATTAGCTATTTTATAGGACACATTTTCAAATAATGTCCTATAAAATAGCTATACAATGTTTCTTTATAAAATTGTTCTAAAAACGTTTTATAAACTTATTACCAAGTCTTTAGATATGATTTTATCTTTTTGGTCCTATAAAGTGACCTATAAGAACATTATTTTTTAGGTGGTCTATGTCCTATAAACTTAATTTTGTTGTAGTATTTGTTAGGTGTTGGAAGAAAGTAAATAGATGAATTTACTAATTTGTGAAGAAAAGATTACCTGAGGAATTGTTTTCAAGAATTTTGAAGTCAAAAAGAACACAAATCTACAAGTTTATAAACAAACATAAATTAAAACAAAAAACGTCAACTACAAATCACCACTTAAACTAGCAATTTTTAATATTAGAGTATCTCCAACTTCTTTAAAATAGAGAGATAAATCGATTTCAATACAACTCATAAAATGTTAATTCTTACCACTGAATATTTATTTTAAAACAATTTCATTGATCGGATGAATACAAAATAATTTATCTCTCATAAGTAATTTTAAGAAATATCTCCAAGTATGAATTTTTCATCATATCTTTCATGCCATCTGCATTTTGAAGAATGTTTCGGAGATCTGTTGGAGCAAAAAAATTTCAAAATCTCTATTTTAGAGAAATTGTTGAAGATGCTTCTAAGGGGTTGTTTTTTAGAAAACATTTTTTAAAACTTCTGAAATCTGAAAATTAAGAGTTTTACAGACCTACGATTGTTTGTTTTACTTTTTATAAACGTCTAAAAACCTCTTACAGTTACAATCCTCTAAAATTTTAGAAAGTGCACAATCCATCTCTTATTTTCTAGATGTGAAATGAGGACTTCAGATCTTTTTAAAAAAACAAACAACGCCTATAATTAATCGGTGAAATCCAATGTCATAAAATTACCGGTGATGAAACCTTCCCGATCTCTTGTGAGTCCAGTTCTCACAACCCCAGGATGTACACAGTTTACAGTCACATTTGCCTCCATTTGCTGCAATTAAAAACAACCTTTTTCTAAATATCTAGCTTCATTGCTAGTTAATGAAAGCATAAAAGAAATTAATTGAAGTTGTCAAATTTGAATGAAAACCCATATTTCATTGTGAGCGTGAGGACAGTCGAGAGAGCGCGTTATGACATATTCACTCTGAATAATCATGTATTATTCAGAATTAACAACACAACATCCGGTGTTATATAGAGCGAATAACACAACATTCAGTGTTATTCAAAGTGAATAGAGAGCGCGTTATGACATATCCACTCTGAATAATCATGTATTATTCAGAATGAACAACACAACATCCAGTGTTATTCAGAGTGAATAACACTGAATAATATAGAATGTTGTGTTATTCACTTTGAATAACACTGAATACTGTCTTATTCGCTCTGAAGAACACTAAAAATTGTGTTGTTTATTCTGAATAATACATGATTATTCAGAGTGAATATGCCATAAAACGCGCTGTCGACCGCGTTCACGTTTATAATGAAATTTGAGTTTGCAGTCGAGTTTTCGTTTATATACAAAAATATATGTGGCATGTACCTGGAGTCTGCGAGCAAGTTCCTTTGTATGCAAAACGTTAGCGAGCTTCGAGATTGCATATGCACGTGTTGCATCGTAATGACTGCAAAATATACAGTGGATAAATAAAGTCAAACCCTTTAAATTTTATTTGCTTTTGTATAGCTTCCTTTTTATCTTAAAAGTCATACATATGATCACTACTACCAATAACTTTATGAGACCCAACAGCGAAAATGCATTGAAAGCTGATACTTGCCTTGTACAAGAGTTGGTTTGGTTGTATTCATATTGGATTAGGTGTAAAACCTTACCTATTACTGTTGTTAAATCATCAGTAGCCTACTGGTCAGTAATATAATATCTTTAAAAGGAATAACACTGGATGATACCCTTACCGAATTCCATTCATGGGTTAGTATGTGGTGATACCCTTACCGTGGGTTGGCTTTCAGGTCAGTCCATAGTCGCCGAAGATTAGTCGAGTGTCCGTATAAAATTCCTGATACCTTGTCGACTTCATGGTATGCGTAAGTTATTTATATATAAAGTAAATTAACTACAAATTTGGTAGCTGTGGTTTATATAAATTTCTGAAAATGATCCTTAATCTTTAATAATTACAATTATCATCAATGTTCTGTACATTTTTCTTTAAAAATAATTGATAAACTCCATTAAATATCTCTGTTAATTAAGGGGCGTTTATGTCTTTTTATCAGGTTTTTGTTTTTACTCTAATGACCAAAATTATAGTTCATGTGATTTCGTTACTCAAATGACCAAAACAGATAAGAAAAACGGGTAACAAGACATAGACATAAATGTCTTTTATTTTGCAGAGAAATTTAACGAAATTAGTTATCATAAATCATTTTTGAAGAACAATAGAATCAGTAAAAAACAATAATTATGGTTATTAAAATCTAAAAATCACTTTTTTAGATTCATGTAAATAGTAGGTACCAATATTGTAGTTTACTCCTATATATATGATTTACATATTTTTTATTTTTTTGCTTTCTTCAAGAATAAGTTAATAACTTATGAGTAATACCTAACATGTAAACAGCAATTGAAAACTACTTATCAAGGAATGAACTTATCATTTTCTAGAGTCATGTCTTCTAACTAAAAGTTTTCCAACAAATGCCATGAGATCATTCTACTTATTCCCATGAAAGAGTTTGAACAATAAATATATGAAATTATAAACCAACTTACTATATATAACACACATTTTTTCAACAGCAGATAATTCAACCATACGTTCCAATACGAAGTCGACAAGGTGTCCTAGATCCATACAGGCACCAGACTAGTCCTCGGCAACCATGAATCGACATGAAATTATAAACCAACTTACTATATATAACACACATAATATTACTATTGTATTATAATAAGTTGATAGAACAGTTTTAACTTTTAACATCCTAATTAGTTTTTTAAAATAAAATGAATTATTGGTTATTTATATGACACCGTTGAGAACCGTTGCGTGTACAAACGTATTTTCTTGACACCTGTTTTTAAAAAGGTGACTTATTCGGCAAGCTTTTAACTTTTTATTAATTCATGTTGTATACCTTTTATCTCGAGTTATTTGGCCGAGAGACCGGATTAAGTCGCCGGAAAACCAGGTATGGATGCCGGACGATACGTTCACAATTCGTCCTTGAATACCTGTCGTTTTCGCCGTCTCTATCATCTTCTTCAACAATAGTTTCGTTAACAGAAAATGACCTAATCCGTGATTTTCAACCATTAAAACCAAAATTAATTAGCATCGATCGATCGATCGCAACAATTCTCAAGTTTAATCAATCAAGAGCACATACCTAAATAATTAGTCGCAAACGTCATCTCGATTCCGTCTTCAGATATGCCGTGATCGTATGCGAATTTTCCAGCGTTGTTGCTATATATATAACATGTTTAAATTACACATGAGTTTTAAATATTTATTGTGAGATGAAAGGAAGAAATTGAAGATTGATCGATTTACATGAGGAGATTCAGAGGCAAATTGAGAGCTTCGAAATCCGAAACGAAGCTCTTAACGGATTTCAGAGAGCTGAGATCGAGACGCATGACGATAATCTCCGTTTCGGGAAATTCCAATGTGATCCGAGCCTTCGTTTCCTCGGCGGCTTTCAGATTCCGAGCCGGTATCACGAGCCGAGCACCGCGCTTAGCCAGGACTCGAGCCGTTTCAGCCCCGATTCCAGACGTCGCACCTTGTATGATCATAAATTTCATTATATATACACATATATACACTTGGGTTACACTGCTATCAAGTTTTTGCAATTGAAATTTCACAACAAAACACTTTGAAAATAACCTTCACTGTGTTTTTGCCGTTCGAATTTTTTTACCTTCGAAGTGTTTTGTTGTAAAATTTCAAGCGTAAAATATTGGTCTCATAGGTCTCACAAAAACAATTTGGTTCCACGTGAACCTGACCATATATATATATATATATATAAAAGTACACACATTTGGGTTCACGTGAGACCAAGTTGTTTTCGTGAGACCTATAAGACCAAGATTTTATGCTTGAAACTTCACAACAAAACATTGTGAAGGTAAAACAGATTGGAACCTTCACAGCTAAAACACAGTGAAGGTTAACTTCACGGTGTTTTGCTGTGAAACTTCAAGCGTAAAACCTGATCTTAATGCTTATATGAAAACAACTTGGTTTCACGTCAACATGACCATATATATATATTATATATATAGAGGAAAGTTCAAATGTGAACCACTTTTTGGTTGTGAACGTGAGGACAGCCGAGAGTGTGACACGTGGCGGAGACTAGTCAATAAAGGCGATTTTGAGTGTGGTCCCTCCCTTTAATTCAATGCCTCCCCATGAATCGCGCCTAGTCATCCGTCGTGGATCTGACGTGGCGCCTAGTCATCCACCACGTGTCGCGCTCTCGGCTGTCCTCACGTTCACAACCAAAAAGTGGTTCACATTTGAACCCACCCCATATTATATATATATATAGAGAGAGAGAGAGAGGGAGGTTCATACGAAAAATATAACTTTTTAAGAAAATGCGAGGAGCTTTCTCAACCACTCATCTCAATCAACAAAGGCGGCTTTGACCGGTTCCCTCTAATAATCTCTACCCTCCCATGAATCGCGTCAATCATCCGTGATCAAGTCCATCGTAACTGTGAGATGAGTGGCTGAGATTGCTTATATATATATATATATATATATAGTTTTTGAAGAGAAGAAGATTGAAGGAAAGAGGATTGTAGCTTTCTCTCCACTACTAATAATAGGATAATGATGATGATGAGAGTAGTGCATGTGCATGAATGATGATTAATTTAACAGATGTAATGATTGATTATTACCGGTGATAATGGCGGTGGAAGAGTGTAGATCCACGACGGAAACCACTTGTTCGCCGGTGGATTTGGAGCCGTAGCCGCTAGCTCCGGCGGAGCCCATCAGATATTTCACGGTTTCAAACATTTTTTTTTTTTTTTTTTGGGAAGGACGAATCTTATTATTTGGTTTTGGACTTTTTGTGGTGGTGGTGTTGAGTGTTGACTGCTGCTTTTATTGTCCGATTATCACACCAACTTCATTTTGCAAACACATAAAAAGTGTGTTTGTGTGTGTGTGATATATATATATATGTATGTATATATATAGAGAGAGGGAGAGTACGATTGGCAGTTGGTCAGGGAGAGAGAGAAAAAAGAGAGAGATAGAGTTGTATATATATAGAGCCCAGAAATGTTGCTTTTTGACGGCCAGAGTAGACTTTTTGCTCTTAAGCACAATGGATTTCAATTGGAACGAAGAAAGGACGGTGGGATTGGAAAATGGAAATGGGAAAAGGGAAATAGGGGATGGTTCGGATACTGAATAACGTTATCGTTCAGATTTATTTTATATTAAGATTTTCGATCGTTTTCTTTTTTTAACTTGCAAAAACATCTTCGATAGTTTGTTTAAAATAAAAATATGATATGCGCTTTTATCTTCTGTGTTTTGGATAAACTCTGATAAGCTAGCTTTTAACTAATACTTTATTTAATAGCTGATAAATAAACTTATTAATAAACTATGTTCAGCAAAAACTAATTTATGAGTATGTAAAATAACTAAAACGGATATTTTGAGGTATGATAATTGATATTAATAAAGGTATAATTGGAAAAGCATATAAAAACCTCCTACCAATAAGCTAGTTTTTTTTTTTTTTTTTTTCAAACTCACCCTAGATTTCTCCAACAACTTTGATATCTTGCTCTTTGTAATAGAAAGAAACTTGATAAATTTCCATATTTAAAAGAATTTCTTAAAACTTGATGATAGGAGATACAAATGATTATTTTATTTAACTATATCAATAAGATTAAAATTTTATATTTAAGTTAAGTTTTTTTTTAAAGTAAATTGTAAGGATACATTAGAGAATAGTATGTTAACATAATTTATGTTAAAAAATTTAATATAGAGATTATTTGAACCAAATGTAATTTTATTATTTTAACTGTTGATATGTATTTTCAGAAAAAATTGAAAACATATTTAAGATGTTATGCTGTATTAATTTCTATTATGTTCAAGTGATAAATTTTATAGGTGATAATTCTCAACATGAAAGACGACACAAACCCAACATAAAGATGAGTTCAAATTTTCTAACCTATCAACCCATTTATTTCACGGGCCATTTTCGGATTGACGAGCTACAATTAGAATCGAACATTTCGACACGATTAGTTAAACATGTCGAATTTGCATTTGACGTGTAGTTTGTACATGACATCATTGTCACCCTCTCGGGAGCTTTACCGTTATACCCATAGCCCCACCCCCACTTTGCAACCCATACCCTCAAATGTGCGTTATAAGGGCCGTTATACCAAAACGCCGTTATAACGGCGTTTTGGTGCGTTATATCGCCGTTATGTCGCCGTTATGTTGCCGTTATATCGCCGTTATGGCATGGGTATATTGTGCAAAGTGGATGTGCGTTATGGGTATACAAATCAATTACCCCACCCTCTCTTGTAGATCAAAGGAGATGAAAATATATTAAAGCTTTTGAAGGTTTGTTTTCTTTTGTTTTTTTCTCCATTTCGGTTTTTCAAAGCAAGTATGGTGGTATTTTCTCCTATATTAGAGAACTTTTTAAATGTTCCATTTTCATGGTTCCAAGGTAAATATATCAAATCAACCAAATGATTGAATGGAAGAAAATAAAGGAAGTACATTTTAATATTATTAAAATTGTAATAATATATACTATATTAATAGTGAAAATTTTAAATACAATATTTGTCGGAATTAAGTTATGAATAAAATTTTCATTCTATGTTGTTTCATTCCAACAGTTTTGCTGTAGTTTTTTTAAAATAGAAAATAGAATATTAAAATTTTATATTTATACGTGCAGTTTTGTTATTTCATAGAATTTGTTATCATTCATTTATATTATTAAAGTATATATTATATTTATTATTTGAATAAATTTTTTAAAAACTTTTAGACAATAATTATGTTATTGATGGAATACATTAAGGCTTGGTTTGGCAAGCATAAGCTAGCTTATAAGCTAGCTGATAAGCTAGCTTATAAGCTAGTCCATCCAAACATGTACCAGGAAGCTAGCTTATCAGCTAGCTTATAAGCTAGCTTTTTGAAACGCTACTTTGAGTAGCTTATGAGAAGCTTATTGTAGCTTTTTCCAATTATACCCTTATTAATATTAATTATTAAATTCAAAGGTACCCTTTTTGGTCATTTTACATACTCATAAGCTAGTTTTTGCCAAACATAATTTGTTCAACAGCTAGCTTATCAGCTACTAGCAAGCTTATCAATCAACAGCTAGCTTATCAGCTATCCGCTAGCTTATCAGCTACCAGCTAGCTTATAAGCTACGCTTGCCAAACATAGCCTAAAATATTGTTTCTATCTCATCATTAAAAGATATTGGAGAAATCCCTATGTTTAGAAAAAAAAAACTTCAAAATTTTCTATTTTAGTAAAAGGTTTAGCAATGCTGTTGAAATCATTTAAGAAGAAAAAACCCATTTTTTTTTCTATTTTAGCAATGTTGTTGGAGATACTCTTGGAAGATGCAAATGCAAAATGTTTGCTTCATTATCAAATGGTGTTAGATCAGTTGGATAGGTAACATCCCTGGATGTGTGGGGTGAAAGTCACACTACCAGTACCAGTACCAGGGTTCGATCCACACGGGTTACATTTCTAAGATATCCAGACTTTGTATTTGGTTCTTTGGGGTCGCCTAGCGACATTTAATGTTATTGAATGATGCCCCCTTCCTTGTAGTTGTGGGTTCGAGGTTAGATCTTGCTTCATGACCATTAATCATTTGGAAACACAATGACATGCACGCCTTAAAAATTGAAAGAGTCGAACTCTTTCAATTGCAATACGAATCAACATGAGTTGTTGGAATGTGGGGTGGTTCACAGGTTCAGGATGTGCCATCAGTATCCACAACTAGTAACTGATGACAAACTGATTCCCCTTAGATCTTGATGTCCTATACAGTTACACGAACTGTACGTGGCTAGAGCCGGACCTACATAATTGCTACCAATAATATAAATTGTTAGACAAGATATTGAGGCATGAAGTAAAATTTGGATGGTAAAGGAAGGACAATTAAGGAGGAAGAGAAGAGGACACAAGTGTCTAGGAGAAGGAAAAGGACTTATGAGATGGCACGTGAGGACTTGAGAACGACTTATCAATTTTAATCTTTCTCTTTTTACCACTTCTTTTTACGATTAAAAACCAACTTCACATATTTACTTTTGACTTTTATTTTTTTAAATAATTATTCAATTCTCTTGGAAGTTATATCCCACTTTAATTTAATTTAAAAAAAAAGATTAGAAATGTGGAAAACTGAAAACTATTTTCATAAATTTTCATTTGATCGTAGTTTGTGCATAACAATAAATTAAGTTGTTGTTTGGTTTTATGCACATATGCATAACCACTATGCAATAATTACAAATTACGTTTATCCACAAGTACATACGGTCCAGAATCCAAATGAAGGGTTACGTGGGTGTTCATTCGGTTTTTTTAGGTTCTTTGAACCTGACCCTTGTATTTATAATACATTGTAGTGCAACTTAATTTTTGAAGAAAAATAATATGTAAATCCTTAATTGCAAAACCACTTAAAAAGAATTCTTTATTTGTATACGATGTAGGACAAGTCCATATAACTTCTTCATTAATTTACCTGCCGGTCTTCTTTGTTCAAACATAAAAGTTTTCTTACGCCTAAAATAGAAAGTTGGTTGAATAACTTATAATTTAATCTAGAGTAAATTACTAATTTAGTCCATATGGTTATATGAAGTTTAAGTTGGGTTCTTCAACAAATAATTACATGTATTTTAGTTACCATGGCCTCACTTTTTTACGAATTGGATCTGTAATCCGAATTTTGCAACCATAATTCCGTTAGTTAGAAGTCTTTCCATATTTACACTTATGTTTATATTTAAAGAAAACCAAGTTATATACTTATTTTATTTTAATATGTATATATAATAAAAACCTCTTGTCCTGACTTTCTCATTCTCTTGAAATCTCCTGAAAAAACTTGTGGGGAAAAAGAACCGAGTAACTAATTCAAACCCTTAAATTGTAATGGTCCAATGGATATGGTTAAAAAGGATATTACAATCCCAACTTTAGATAAAGAGAAAATTTGATCCCCCGCCATTTTTAAATTGAAATTGGGTTAAATATTACAAAAATTGGAGCTAAACGAATGATATTAAAAAAAGCGATTACTTTATTAATTATAACTTAACATCCGTACTGATACATTTTCATCCGTTTCTCACGATTCTGTTGGGTCTGAAATACTGTTGCTGAGTTACCACTGCTAGCATGGAGTTAATACCGCTGAAGACTTGTCTGAAGATTACCACTGCTAGTATGTTGGTTACCACTACTGACCAACTTAACCACCGCTGGCACAAAGTTACCACTGCTGATGAAGTTACAACTGCTTTTGTTTACTACTGTCAGAAGTTCACGTATGAAAGGATTTGAAGACTGAAGTTAAGGAAATGATGTGATATTGGAGATATCTTGGAGATTATTTTCGTAGATTTACTTTCTTATTCTTATCTTGTAATCGTATAATAGATAGTTGATGGATTGTTAGAAACACGAGATTCATTAAGATTTATTTAGAATATGGAGCCTCAAGAATTGTTTGATCCCTGCAATTGGAAGAATTGCACGCTGATTTTGAGCCTGTTCAAAAAGATTGAGACTTGTTGTAATCTTAACTTGTGATAAATACAAATCTGTTTTGCAAATTCATTGTTAATCATTCAAAGTGTTATTCCGCAACTTATTTGAATTATTTTCTTTCTTGTTAATTTATCCTGACAGATTCTTCTCTCTTTTTTTCTTCTTTTCATCTTTCCTTTATAGTTTGCTACACAAATATGGTAATTTGCATATAAATAAAAGATCATCCCCGAATTATCTTATCATATATAAAGTTAATGACATAATTTATTTTATTTGTACATGAGACTATTTAATACAATAGTTGTTTTTAATTATTTTGTATAGACTTACAAAATATTCCAATCTCGTAAAATGATTCCATTATAAGTCAAAGGCTAGCGTTAATAAATGAATAAATAAGGTGACACATTTTGATAGACTACGATTTGTTTGTTAAAATCTTTGACTCTGAAAAGATTCCCAAGCCTGGCTTAATCGATTAAGCTTCCAATAATTCAACCACAGATGCAGTTCGTATATGGACTTCTTCTGACCTCCTCTTGCAACCTTACAAAATCAATCTTTATTTTATTTTTAAGTATTAAAAATAGGATTACTTCTTCAAAATGTATCAACTGACCCAAATACTATTGGGGTATACCTAAAAATTCTTTTTGATACATCAAACTTTATTTTAACTCTATATGGTATTTTTGATACACACAATAGTATATTGTGGATAGTTGATACAAATAGACTCAAAATACACTAAAGACTCAAAAATAAAGTTCGATATATACAAAGGAATTTTTAGGGTGATACACACAATAGTCATCTGGGATAATGATACATTTGAAAAATAATCCCTTAAAAATACTATATTAATTAGTAACATTTGATAAGTTAGTTAGTAGCTATAGCTAATTGCTGACTAATAACTAATACGCTAGCTAATAGCTATAATTAACTATAAATAAATTATGTTTGACAAAAACTGTTTATAAGTATGTAAAATAACCAAAAAAGTATCATGGGTTAATAATAATAATAACAAGGGTATAAATGAAAAACTACAAAATCTACTACAACTAGTGTTCAATAAGCTAGCCTATGATCCACAAACATGTACTAGCTTATAAGCTAGCTTATTTACCAAACCAACTTAAACTAGGTGTGTTGTTTACCTCTTAACATTCCATTAAGCAACATTTAATACTTAAAAGGTAAATCTGTTTGGCAAAAAAATGGAACACCTCTTAATGGTTCCAAAATCCTCTAATATTAAGTATCTGGATGTCTCTTAACCATTCATAGTCCTGATTTCATAATCAACAATTACCAAACAACATATTTCATTTTGCACCATATCATAAAGACTCTTAATCATTCTGACCACTTAATCATCAAGCACCAAACCATTCAGCAATTGCAAACACCCTAATTTAAGAGGAATGAAAAATGAAAGTGTCACTATTTTAGAAAGCTCAAAAGCTATATTTATAAGGAAATATTCAAAAGTTGCTCTAGTTTAAGGCACCTCTCTCTTTCAAGAGGATTCGCAGTGAATAAGTATGCGTGATCAACCATAAGACGTATGCATAAAATATTTACCTCGGGAGGGATCCTAGAATTCCGTCTGTTTCTGATTTGGAAAGTGATAGTTTTGGTTTGGCTTCCCTTCTTTATATACATGATTAACAAGTCATTTTTTCACAAGTATTAACTAATACGTTATAGCCTTGTGGTTTTCAGTTACATTTTATTATTATAAGTTTTTAATAAAAATATCAAGTTTTTAGTAGCCAGCTACTTTTGACCAGCAAAACATGAGTTTAGAATTTAGAGCATGTAATCTAACTTTAACTAATAAAAAAATATTAAAATTTAGAATTTAAAACAAGAAAATAAATAAATAAAATTATATAGGATCTGTCCCACTAATAACCCAATCTAATTTTGTTTTTAAATTAAACATAAAGTGCTAGTGCTTGAATGAAGTCATCAAATCATATGATTGCCATGCTTTTTCCATGGCCAAATTTATTATAATCCTTAATCATCTCCATGATACAAAAAGTAATTTGGATTTTTTTCCGCATAGTTGAGATTTCTTTCAGTTTATTAAAAAGTTAAATATTGGTCAATGATTTGAATTGTCATTACATAAGTAATAAAATATAATAAGTTATATCTACCAAAAATGGTGTTACTAGTATTTAATGACTATTTTTGATAGATAATAAACTATACAAAATCTGCTTGAAACGTACTGAAAACAAGTACTATGTATCGAGATTTAGATGTGGTTGGCAAAAACAAGCTAACTTATAAACTAGTAAATTTTTTGATGGATTATAAGCTGCTAGTTTAATGAAACGCTAGTTGGAGTAGCGTTTCGAGAGTTTTTGTACTTTTTTTCCAATTATACCCTTATTAATATTAACTATTATACTCCAAAATACCCGTTTTAGTCATTTGTAAGCTAGTTTATCATCTACTAACTAGTTTTATTAGTACACTACTTATCAGCTAGCTTATCACTAGTTTTAAACAAACTGTTAAACGATAATCTTGTATTTTGTATAAGAATACATTGTTTACTTAGTTATTTAGTTCCAAATTTTAAGTTTCAACAATAATTACGAATGTTATGTTATTGAATTTTTAATATAAATTACGACATATTCTGTTGTAATTTAACAACATTGATATAGTATATGATCCAACGTTAGATTCATTATCACTAAGTTTATGAATATGAACAATGTTAGTTTTTATTTATTTATTAGTTATGAACGACAAGTTAAAACATGCTCATGGTAGAGTAATTGCTTTATATTTTATTAGAGAAGAAGATAAGTAAGAATGATTGATGAGATCAATTATTTTCTCATTGATCTTTTCAAATAAGGTTGTCAACTTTATGTATAAAATTAAAGCATTATAAAGTTTAAAGAGTTCAATCACAATACCAACAACTATTATGTATGGATGTATGTATATGCATGATGCATCATCTATAAAGCAATGGGCTCAGCATGATTTTTTTTAATAACTATGAAATAAAGTTAATTGCTAGTGTTGTCATATTCATACACTTTGTATTCATAAACTAATCAAATTTGATAACTAATCTCCCACACATCAGGCTTTTTGGCTCCTAAACTATATGGAAAAAGAATATAGAAAAAAGACTATGATGCTTATACCCCACCACCATCCATCCTTTCTATGATTGATTTTGTTTATCTTGAAATTTTAAAGGTGTTTATATTTACAAGTGAGAAATATATGATTGAATAATCAACATCCGTTATCATTATGTGTATATGATGATGAGATGATTGTAAAGTTTTAAGAATTACAATGTTTGTAAAATAAACCATCCGTTAAGTTATTATGCTAAAACTTACTAAGCACTTACCGGGTAAACGTTTACCATATTATTTACCTTATTGATTGAACATTTAAGGACAGAAGCTTACATGTAAGAGACAAAGCAAGGGTCAATGATGAGACTCTTACCAGGTAAGTGTGAGAAATGACTCTTACCCAGTAACCGTTACCGAGTTTAAAATTTTACCAACAAGTTTTTTAAAGGCCGAAGTATGTTAACGATAAGGTATTGAATGTGAATCATTCTTTGGCAAGCGCTTCCCGGTAAGAATTTGGTAAAAAAAGCAACGGTGCTATATTTGCTAGTTCATGAGGCACACGATTCCACTGTTCCAGCTTCATTCAACAAGTCCCCTGTTACGGATGTAACTTACAGATGTTCACCTTCTTACTAGTACAACACCTGTGCTATGAAAATGATATTTAAGCATCTTAAAAGTTGTTTCTCACACTTATCGGGTAAGACTCTCATTTTTACCCTGCAATCAATAGAATGATATCGGTAAACATTTAGTAAACGACACACTAAACGAGGTGAAATAAAGTAAAGTTAATCAGGTATTAATATTTTCTTTTATTGAAGCGTTCCAATATGCCTAACTAATCTTGTATGACTAAAAAAGTTAGTCTAGATAAACTCAGTAACCACAATTATTGTATACCTCTGAATCCAACCCTGGATTAAATAACTATTTGAGCTCCTAAAGTGCATGTCACATCTATAACCTAACCTTTATTATCCATGACTCCATGTGATCGTTTTGTCGCTTCACAACCTAATCTCTATCACCCAATTAATTTTATTACTTTAAAATATTATATACTATGTAATACCCACAAACTAATGTAATAATAGAAACCAAAAGAGAAAAAAAATGACAAATTAAGCATTTGTAACTCAAAGTGAATATTATACCTTAACAATGTTTGCCTTGGTTTATAATGTTTTTCTCCAAGTATAAAACAAGTGGAAGTATCACAAAAAAATTAGATGTATTTTTTTATTGTGATTTGGACAATTACAATAAAATATAATTGTGACAAATGGAAAATGGGTTTATTGGGCCAAAACCAGGCCCATTTTCTTCTATTTGATTTTGATCACTGGCAATGTGGTTCAGATCTTCAGGCCATCCAAACTCCTCCAAGAAGGCCAACACAACTCCATTTGACCACCCAAAACCAGTCTGCAAACCAATATTTTTATCAAAACAAAAAGAAAAAAAACAATAACTATAAATAACTCTTTTAACAAAGTTATATAGATGGCCAAAAATCGGTCCCAAACGCAACTGGTTGGAGTGCAACTGGGCCTTCCGGTCCAGTTGCGCAGCAAGAAAAGGGACCGATTGTATTCCGTCCCTGAGCCGGTCAGTTTTGTTTTTTTTAATTGTTTTTACGCAAAATGTTTTACGGGTTATTATAATTATGACTTTTGAAAGAAAAAAAAATCCGAACCGGGAATTATTTTTTGGCGTAATGTGTGACCAGGCCAGGGCTGGTACGACCTTGGACATGTCTACCTTTTAACGCAAAAATTATTAAATTGATCGGACTTTCAAAAATGCTTACTTGTGGCTTGTATTCACCACCACCTCCGAATTCTCCACATTTGCTCACATCATATTTCTCGTGCATTGCTTTAGAACTCTTATAAGTGGCGTAATTTGTTCTAATCCATCTTATAGCGATATCTTTCGCTAACAATCCGGCTTCTTTCGATCCAGACCTAACTAGACCTTCGACGATCATGTGTTGCAAGGGGGCCCAACCATTTGGAAAATCCCTGTTGTCAACAAAACAAACCAAATTCTTCATCATTGAGCACAACTCTTAACTACACAAACTCAAAGCTTCTTGCATATATATGTATATATATAGGGTTCGGAGAAAACCGCAAAAAAGTTAAAAACTAAGGAACACCCAGGTAACCATTCATCTAATGGTATTCACATGCGCATACAAGTAATTATAAGAAATTTGTCTAGTATGCACACGTGCATAAAAACCAAAAAACAAGTTTAATTACTTGTATGCATATGTGCATACCATCTAGATGAAGGTTGGAAGAGTTACCGGGGTGGTTCTCAGTTTTTTCATTTTCTTGAGGTTTTTCCCTGAACCTCCCTCTATGTATATATAGTATATATATTACCATTGTTGGCTTGAGTTCTTCAATGAAGTTGCAATACCAGCAGCATGGAGTAGGCCTGAGCTTTCAAGGCTTTGTGTAACCTTTTCAACCCTGGCTTCATCTTCACATGTCGAAAAGAAATGAATATACAAAAAAAAGGTTCATTCATAATGAAGCTTAAGTTTTAGAGCAGTGATCCAAAAAATTATAACTAAGAGTGGAACGATAAGAAACGCAAACTATTCAGCATACGAACCTCACTGAGATAATAAACAAACCTGAGTTGAACAATTGAACCCATATAGGAATGAAGTTAGAGGCAAATATATCTTGATTCTGGCCCAAAACATCCCATTTGTAAACACCCTAAAATCACCACATCTCGTTAGCAATTATAACATTTTGGGCTATAGCCATGCAACCCAAACCAATTTACTAGGTCTCATGGTCGGCAGGCTGGCCCAATAATTTCGAGTCAAACTTAAAACCAGAGTGGAAGTTATTAGCAGCCCACAACTTGAGCCTTTATAAGAAGCTCACATATCACATTTTCTATCCATGTGGGATGACTTGTTACAATAGGGTTAGTGACAACTCATCCCATGTGGATAGAAAATGGAATTTGTGAGTTTCTTATAAGTCTCAAGTTACGGGCTACCAATAATTTCCACCATGGTTTTAAGTTGGACTCGAAGTTATTAGGCCTGTCTGTAGCTTTGGGCTTTGAGCGTTGGGTGTTACATTAACATAGCCCGGTACCTTGGACATAGAGCTAGCGTTAAGCCAGTAATCGAACCATTGCCCTTTCTCTTCGTTCCAAAAAATTACGTCCATTGCGTTCTTTCTTGCTTTTGAAGCTCTAGTGAAGTGTAAAGCATGGCTACTTTCTCCAAGGACATTTGCCAAGAAAGCGATGTCAAGCTCCATCTGTAGAGAGCGCAAAAACCAAAATTTTTAACGGTTTAATCATTCTAGAAGCACACAATATACACAAAATGGTGTTTAATTCACACCTTTAATACGTAAGCATTCAAATCAACGGGTAAAATTGTTGTTGTAGACAAGGTCCTGAGATCCGAAGTATTCCTAAAACACAAACCATCCGTTAAAACATAAAAAATGGAAAAAGAACGTAAAACGGTTAAAAACGTATTTACTTCATCCATCTTGTACTAAAATCCCAACCGCTTTCTGCGGTCGAAGCCAGCTCTCGGTACAGGTGAATTTTCTCGCTTTCAGTCGAAAGCTTATCGGCGGTTTCCTTATCCTACAAAACAACTTTTTCTTATAAGACAAATGATTTTCACGACATAAATCTTGAAATTTTTTACGGGATGTCTTACGATAGTGGACGATTCTGGCCGAGGTTGATTCCACATAGCATAGTACCGACTTAAATTATGAGTTGTCCCGTTTGCATCCTCAATCGTCACGTTATGTATGCCTTTAACGCATGCGGTATAAGGAACAATTAAGCAAAGTAAAAAAAAATATTCCGTTAATTCAGTTAAATTTTACCTGAATTCCAAAACTTGTGTTCTTTTATGAGGGCCGGGAGAGCTATCTTTACCAACTCCGTGTCGTTAGTCTGCTTATATACTTCAACGACCATCGAGCTCAAGAGCGGAGGTTGACTGAAAATATTTCCACCCAATAAATATAAATATAAGGCTTGATAACAGAAAGCAGCAGGCTAGCCCAATAACTTTTTATTCAGGTTAAAACTGTGGTGGAAGTTATTGGTAGCCCACAACTTTAAGTTCACATATCTACTTTTCTATCCATAGGGGATAGTAACTTCTTTTCGAATATTCAATTAAGAGTTTGATACCTTCTATTTGTATAATATGCTCGGGCACCATTTAGAACATATCCGTAAGTGTCGATCAGACTAATAAGATTGAGAACGATCCCCTTAGCTGTCTTGTACATTTTACTTGCCAAAAGTCCCCTGCTCGATATAAGTTTGTAGATAAACAATTAAATGTGCGTATACCGGATCAAATAAATTTCGATATGAACATAATAAAGCTAGATTTGGGTCATTGGGTATTATTGCTACAAATTTGATGCTACTATAAAATTCAATAGAGCTTGAATTTAAATGATGGGATTTTTAGGGTGCTAAATGGTGCACCATTTGCATTCATTTTTATGGTCATATTGGAACTTCAAAACAAATAGAACACATAGTATTAGCATAAGAAGGCTAAATATTGTAAGAGGGTGAGAAGGTAAAGTTAAGAGTAAAATTTATAAGTGAATCATGTGAACACATATAAATAACTTGTAGGGAAATTATCAAAAGTAGACATTTTGACCGACATTTTTCACCTCTTAACGATTCTTCTCCAATTTCACCGTAAAGGGCCACTAGAGGAATATGGTACCCACACATGGTAACATTCTCGGCCTTCAAAATTTAGTTGTTGGTAAACATTTTCAACCTAGTAAGCGTTTATCGGGTAAGAGTCATTTTCATCACTCACCAGGTAAGACTCCTAGTCCTTTTTATAGCTCTTAAGATTCTCGGTGGTTTCCATGCTTAATTGGCAAAAATTACAAGGTAAATGACATTGATAAGCGCTTATCCGGGTATATGTTTAGTAAACGGAACATTAAATATGGTAGGTAGGAATCAATCTATCAAATTTGGGACACATGGTGGTACTTTTGCAAGTTGCATACCAATGGGATGCATATGCTGATTTACCTCTCCATGAGTGTGAAATCGGTGCGACGGAATGCCTTAGAGGGTGGCGTTTACCCTTTTTAATTTTCCTAATATATGCATCTTCAAATAGATTTTATTTTACATTTTTTTTCAACAATTCACATGTAAACCTTCTAGAAACTTTTCTTTCTATATTTAGCTTATTTGAATTGTACATAGAGATGGGCATCCGGCCCGGGCCCGGCCCAAGCCCGACGAAAAGCCTAGGCTTTTTCTACATGTAACGGGCCAGGGTGTCACACTCAAGGCCCGGCCCGGCCCGAGCCCGATCAAAGCCCGGCAAACCAAGACCCGAAAAGCCGGTCTTTGCGAGGCCCGATCAAAGCCCGGCCCGGCCCGATTAATATAATATTACATACCTTATCACCAATAAGAATCCCAATAATAAACCTCTTCAAACCTCGACCCGGGTACAACCACCGGATACTTCAAAGGCAACAAAGTATGCAGCTCCGGATGCTCCAAGACCCGACCCGAAACCTTCCGGCTCAAATTCTTCCAAATCGAATGCACCTCAAGCCCAAAACCCCTCACACCCGGGTGCACCACTTTGACCAAAAACCCATCCGGGTCATCCACATAGTCAACCGGGTCGACCCGCTCCAAATCCTCCGCTGCCCCATCCGTAAACCTTTTCAAAAACCCATCAAGATCCGGACCCGAAACCGACCCGTTTCCGCCCCGGGAAGCCCATCGAAGGCCCGTTTGACCGTGGCAAGGTCAAACTTCAAAGATAAGTCAACGTAGACTTTTGGCTCGAAATTAATCGGGCCGAATGTTTTGAAGGCGGTTTCTTGGATGGTTTCGAGGAAAGTTACGAGTGGGGTTGTGGGTACGATTGGGCCTTGGTCGTCGGTGGCTGAATCCATGGCTGAAATTAGGGAGATTAAGAGGGTGAGATTAAGAAGTTTTAAGAGGTGAAAAGAGGACATTTTTTTAGTAGATGGAAAAATGATGGATCTTTTGCATGAATTTAATCAATTAAGAGGAAAAGGAGGAGGAAGAAGAAGTACCTGTGGGGAAAAAGTCTGAAAACGGCGGCTTTTGGAAGGTAGCGATTAAGATGCTGAATTTGAAGGCTTAATTCGATAAGAGCAATGTAGTTTCTTCTTAGGTTTTTAAGCGATTTTAAGATGAACCATCTTTTAATTTGGGATTAGTGGGAATGGAAAGGATTAATTTATTAATTAACAAGTCTTTAAGAATTAAGAGCATCTAATTCTCGGGGATATAGTTCCTTCGTATGCGAATGATGGCCAGCTTAGTTGGTTTGATGACAGGTTATAGTTTTCATACGTCGGGTTTGGATCCCAGTTGATGTCTTGAAGCCCTTTAAATGGAAACTGGATGCTAGGCTGGGGTGGTTATTCTTTTTGGAGAGGTTTCGAACTCGGGTCATCATGACTTGATGCCATGGTGACACGATGATACTTCGTTGCACAACATGCCGTTTAGAAAAAAAAAATTAAGAGCATCTTTTTTGGTAGAAAATGAGATTTTGAGTTAGTGTTTTGTTTCTAAAACTATAAAAAATTATAAATAAATATTTAGAAAGAAATAATATATTAATAGATGAATGAAATATTTAAATATTATCTTGAAGATCAATGTAAATTTTCTTTAGATTTTAACTTTTGATATTGTAAATGTTTATTCGAATTTTGGAGGATTATAATTCTTAGAGGGAGAAAAGCTAATGCTTTATATGTTGTGTATTTTAGATGATTTTACATGACTTATTTTTTTATGTAAGTTTTTTAAATTTAAAATTTTAAGGTTCGTTTACAAGTATAGCCTATTTATTAAGATGGATATGCGCATAAGTTCTAAGCTCTAAAGATTAGGTTTTAATTTGTTATATTAGATCTATTAAATGAAATTTTGTTTCTTTGGATATGTGGACATGGTTCGAGCCCAATCCTGCAAACGACCATTTCTAACTTGTTGGTAGCTTATTTTAGTTGTCACGAAGCAAACCTTGAATCCGATTCCTTTTGGTGGCCTTTGGTGTTTTGGGGCCATGGGGGAATCAGTGGTAGGGTCAAGATTAGTGGATTTTGAGACGTAATATTATAATCGTGGTGATGGAATAAGATACGGTCTTTTATGATGATTCTAAATGCCCATCCTATATTATATTTAAACGTTGTTCATACTATTTTAATTTTAGATTTGAATCTAGCAAGGCTTTAATCTGGAATAACTTCTCTTCTTGTATGTTCACTTATCATTTAGATAGAAAGTACCATATATGGTTACAGTAAAAAGTAGGAAAACTTCTCATAAAGCTATAAACATTCCAACTTAATTTCTCAAGTCAAAACAATAGAGACATATGAATGATATTGTATACAAAAATGTCAATATAAACAAAAACAATCTACAACTATCGAGTATAAAAAAAAAAGACTACATGCATTTATGATTCGGCAAAAAAGTTATTAAATACGAATATATGATTTGACCATTTTTAACGTAGTCCTAAAACTTAGGATAGATAAGTCAAAAGATAATTTTGAATTTCACAAAAGTTTCACATGTGTTGTGTACCTCGGCAAAAGTATGTTAGTTGTCAATAAAAGACATTATATTATATAACAGATAAATCTTTAGTTTCACACTGCTATAAATTAAACAACATACATTGATTTCACAAACAGTTGCAACAATAAAAGGAGTTGATGCCAACTCTAGTTCACACATTCACAAGAATTGAAGCAACGAAGAAAACTTGAAGTCCATGGAAATCCCGGTTTCTTCCACACGAAACCAATCAAGAATTCACGCAACAAAAAAGATTTTGGAGGAGAAGAGAGCAAGGTTGTATATAATTCGTAAATGCATATACAAGCTACTTTGCTGGAGAGAATTGAGGGATTAGCAACATCGGGTCCATTCATAAGGCATCCTACAATCATTGATCACTTTATATCATTAGTAAAGTTAGAGGGCGTTTTGGGTTGACGAAATGTTTTTGAGGACTTTGGATTTCGTTGAATGAATTGGAATCTTTGGTATGTTTGGTTTGTAGGATTTGAAATAAATTGAAATTTTATTCTTTATAAGTGGTTTATAAAAACAAATTATAAGTAATTAAATTCCTTTTATTAATTAGTTATTATAAACAGATGTTTTTAACATGTTCTAAAACATTATTACAAACAAATAATTTGAAATCATGTGAAGTACCAACTACCTTATGAGATTTCTAAATCCAATATTTGTTAGATTCCAGTTTTACTCTTTCATTTAAACCAAGAGCACGATTTGTATTAAATCTAATTCTAAACTTGGAAAACCAAACCGACCCTTAAGTAATCGTATTTATCTATTTATTTGGAGTCTATACACAACTACTATACCTTCAACCAAACATGTTACAAGAAATGATTTTATTAGGAAAGAGACTTAGCAAAGATCAAAAAATTTACCCATTCAATGTTTATCGGGTAAAATATGCTTAACAACAATTCATCTTGATGGTCTAAACGTTAACCAAATATTACATGTATTTTGTTGTTACACATTTATGAGAATATTACATGTATTTTCAGGCTCTGGATTCATTGCTCTTCTAATATTTCAAAAATGTCACTACTTTCATAAATGGTACCTTCTTACTTTGTTAAACGGTCAAAGCGTAAAAAAAATCTTGAACATAGTACGAAACTGCATATATGGAATACCTTTATCTAATTTTGTAATACGTGTGTACCTACATATGTATAGGTGCATAATGCACCTGCACATAAAAACCTAAAAAAAATCAGATTACCTATGTTATACACACAGGTGCATACGATCTAAATGAAAGACTACGAGAGTGTTTCTCGATTGTTAATTTATTTAAGATTTTTCCTTAAACATTCCTCAAACAAAATATGGAATAAAAATACAAAACAAAATTAAAATCTTTCTCACAAATGAAGCATTGAAATTGATTCCATGGCATCAAATTCACACCAATCTTTCTTCAACTGAGCTCTCTCTCTTCTTCTTATGTGTGTGTGTGTGTTTTACTGTGTGTGTGTGTGATGCCATTT
The DNA here is from genome assembly GCA_030169165.1 of Centaurea solstitialis. Classification (NCBI taxonomy): domain Eukaryota; kingdom Viridiplantae; phylum Streptophyta; class Magnoliopsida; order Asterales; family Asteraceae; genus Centaurea; species Centaurea solstitialis. The sequence continues at coordinate 79,042,320 of CM058044.1, forward strand.
TCGAACCCAAATCCTTGAATTTTGGTCACGACCGCTTTCCAATTTCCCCAATTTCCATCCCAATTGTGACGTTATCAAAGGTTGGAATTCAACACCTCTTTCCTCTTTAATTCCCACAAATTCTTCGTACACTTCACGCTTTTTGAAAATTTGAACACAAATTCCATCTTCACTTTTTCCCCAATTAAAACCCTATAACTCAATCTATATAAGCAGCTGGATTGATTTTGATATAATTGAGAGTGAAGATGAGGTTGCTGAAGGTGGCTACGTGCAATTTGAATCAATGGGCGATGGATTTCGATTGCAATTTGAAGAATATTAAGGAATCCATAGTTAGGGCTAAAGAAGCTGGTGCTGTAATTAGGCTTGGTCCAGAGCTCGAAATCACTGGCTATGGCTGTGAAGATCATTTTTTGGAACTCGATACCATCGCTCACGCGTAAAATTACTTTACTTTTTCATTGAATTTAACCTCTTTATTGTTGGATTATTACAATTGGGGCTTAATTGAACCATATGTAGTAGGTTGATGATGATGAACTGCACTCTAGTTTTGTTATCATTTATGCAATAAACTAGTCAAATAAACATCAAATGGTTTTGATCATTTGGTAGAATTTTGATGTTTTAGGTCTAAAGGCTTAGGCTATGTTTGGCAAAGTAGCTGATAAGCTAGCTGTTGATTGAAAAGCTATCTTATGAACAAATTATGTTTGGCAAAAACTAGCTTATGAGTATGTAAAATGACCAAAAGGGTATCTTTGAATTTAATAGTTAATATTAACAGTCTTCCAATGCTGTGGTGGATTGGTTATGGCTCGGGGGGTTCATAGCGCCCTAACCGAGTTCGAGCCTTCCCGTGTGCATGCCTGGGGTTATGTAAGTGGGGCCATGTTTAGCCCCAAAAATTGCCAGGGATTAGTCGGGCTTTGGCCGGACACCCTTCCAAAAAAAATAATTAATATTAAAAAGGGTATAATTGGAAAAAGCTACAAAAAGCTAGCTTATGGTATGTGTTTGGATGGACTAGCTTATCAGCAAGCTTATAAGCTAGCTTATTTTTGCCAAACACATAAATAGTTTGAATTGGTTTGACGGAATGTTTTTGAGGGATTTGGATATTGTGAAAGAATTTGGAATTGGATAGATTTGGGAACATTGGTTTGATTAATTTCTAGGGTCTGGAATGGAACTAAATCTCATTAAACAAAGGAGTTAATTATTGATTAATGCAAAAATGTATTTCTTGAGTTATATACTAAAATGGACCAAGAGTAATTAGTGGTTATCATCTTGTTCTCTATAGGTGGGAGTGCTTAAAGGACTTGTTGCTTGGTTATTGGACGGATGACATCCTATGTAGTTTCGGTATGCCCATCATCAAAGGCTCCGAGCGCTACAACTGCCAAGTGCTTTGCCTCAACCGAAAGATAATCATGATACGAGCGAAAATGTGGCTTGCAAATGATGGAAACTATAGGGAACTCAGGTGGTTTACGGCATGGAAACAAAAAGACCGCCTTCACGAATTCCAACTTCCAACCGACATTTCCGAGGCTTTGCAACAAAAAACGGTTCCGTTTGGCTACGGATTCTTGCAATTCTTAGACACGTAACTTGAACACCATTCTCTTTTATTTTACTAAAAAAATAATTATATCCTTTTGGCTAATTGTGATTTTAACATTTCTTGTGATCATCATCAGAGCGGTTGCAGCCGAAGTTTGTGAAGAGCTATTTTCTCCGATCCCTCCTCACGCCGAGCTTGCGCTAAATGGTGTCGAAGTTTTTATGAATGCTAGCGGAAGCCATCACCAATTAAGAAAGCTTGATATTCGTATGCGTGCGTTTATTGGTGCTACACATACTCGTGGAGGAGTGTATATGTATAGTAATCATCAGGGATGTGATGGTGGCCGCCTTTATTACGGTAAGTAGTTGGTTTTCAATCCCATTTAGGGTGCGTTTGGTACGCAGACGGGACGGGACAGGACAGAACAGGACAGGACATGTGTCCAGCGTTTGGTAAGCTAGAACAACATAGGACAGGACAAGCCAGAACATGTTAAAATGACCAATTTACCCCTGATGAGCTGTTTACTGTTTTATTAATAAATAATCAATTTAAATGCATAATAACAAAGAATTTAAAACCTGATAATACTGTTTTATTGATAAAGTCTATAAGTTGTCGCCGAAGGTAGCAGCCGCAGGTCGCCGGACATCGCCGGAGAGGGAGGCGGAGGTCGCCGGACGTCGGACGTCGCCGGAGGTAGCAGCCGCAGGTCGCCGGACCTCGCCGGAGAGGGAGGCGGAGGTCGCCGGACGTCGGACGTCGCCGGAGGTAGCAGTCGCAGGTCGTCGGACATCGCCGGACGTCGGACGTCGCCGGAGGTAGCAGCTGCAGGTCGTCGGACATCGCCGGAGAGGGAGGCGGAGGTCGCCGGACGTCGGACGTCGCCGGAGGTAGCAACTGCAGGTCACCGGACATCACCGTAGAGGAGGCGGAGGTCGCCGGAGGTAACAGCCGCAGGTCCCCGGACATTGCCGAAGAGGGAGGTAGATATGAGGTCGTGAAATCGAAGAGGAGATGGAGTTTGGGAGAAAGCGGTTGAAGAAAAAAGAAGGGATATTTAATTAGGTTTCTTATTTTAGGGGTATTTTGGTCAATAAGTTTCTTGTTCCACTTAGTTCCATGGGTAAGGGGGTGGACACACTTGTCCCATGTCTTGTGCTAGTGTGTTCTACTTAGTCCAAGGTTGGGGCGCGCCAAACGCAGGACAGGGCTGTCCTGTCCTGTCCTGTCCCACCCTGTCCAGTGCACCAAACGCACCCTTAAGGATCAGGTTAGGTTCCGGTGAGAAGTTGAGGTTAACGTGAGAACTGGTTATCAACCGTTGGATGCACATTAGGATGAGATGCACCGGATCAATTCCCTTCTAAAGCACAATTCAAGGGAGGGTATGAGATTAAAAATGATCAACGCTTCAGATGCCCTTCTCACGCTTCTCACTATTAACTCAACTTCTCACACTATCCTTTGCCTTTAAGGATATGACTTAAATGTCAATGTATTGAGAGTTTTAAAGATGGTTTGTGTTTCAGATGGATGTGCGTGTGTGGTTATAAATGGAGATGTAGTTGCACAAGGCTCGCAGTTTTCTTTGAGGGATGTGGAGGTGGTGGTTGCACAAATAGATCTAGATGCGGTATGTTCTATGTTTGATGTATGAATAAGATGTTATTTTTGTTAACCTGTTTAATTTTCTTGGATTATTTAGCGTTCTTGTCTATTTGAACTTCTAATGACTCTGGTGATGTGCTTTACGGAAGGTTGCTAGTCTTAGAGGATCTATAAGCAGTTTCCAAGAGCAAGCAAGTTGTAAACAAATTGTTTCATCTGTTGATGTGCCAATCAAGTTGTGTAAACCATTTAACCTCCAAATGTCTCTTTCAAGTCCGTTGAAGGTCAGTTACCTTGTTGATGATTGTGTTCGAGTTTACCATAACGTGTCATTTACAAACCACTTAATTCTAACAAACTGTACAAACAATTATATTATGAATTAATAGATATATTTATGGACAATTATCATGGTTCAGTTAGATTGAAATATATATGGAAGATGATAATATTCATTAATTATATGTTTGTGTTTGTGTGTATCTAGTCCCCTTCTTTTATGGACTTAATAATTCATCCAAACTTACAACCCAATTTTCATAAGTGAAATCGCAGCATTTATACAGTGTTGTTTCATATGTGAAAAGTTCAAGACTTCCTTTTTTTTAACACACAAAACAGTCTTGAATGTTTCACATATGAAACAACACTGTATAAGCATTGCATTTTCACACATGTTCTTTCATATGTGAAACAACACTTGTACTGCTTTGTAAATTTGTTAGATTTATTGAGTTTGTAAGTGATTATGTGCGTATATGCACACACACACACATAGGGTCAGGTTCAAATGTGAACTCATCTTCAATTGTGAACGTGAGGACCACTAGTATCGTGCCACGTGACAATATTCAGTTTGAATATTTATGCTTTATTCAATCTGAATAAAAAGCTTTATTCACTCTGCATGATATTTGCACTGAATAAAGCTTAGTTGCCAATTCAGATTGCCACGTGGTGCGAATCGCGTGATTTTGTTGGTCCTCACGTTCACAATGAAAGATGAGTTCACATTTGAACTTTCCTCTCTCTCTCTCTCTCTCTCTCTATATATATATATATGTGTGTGTGTGTGTGTGTGTGTATATAGACACACATAGAGTGAGCTTCAAGGAAAACCTACCAAAAAAATGAAAAACCTAGGAGCACCTTAACAACCGTTCATTTATAAGGTATGCAAATATGCATACAAGTAATTGAAGATGTTTCATGGTTTCTTGGAGAAGTTACTTACAAAGTAATTGTATGCACACGTGCACATCCTAAGGAGTTATAACTTTTGACATCTAGAAATTCATGGTCATATAAGTTTTCTTTTTTTTTTGTTAGTTAACTGCTAGTGTGAATGTTGCAGATTTTTTATCACTCTCCTGAGGAAGAAATAGCATATGGACCTGGTTGTTGGCTCTGGGATTACCTACGAAGAAGTGGGGCTTCTGGTTTTCTACTTCCGCTCTCCGGTGGGGCCGATAGCTCTTCAGTAGCCGGTATTGTTGGATGCATGTGTCAGCTTGTCGTAAAAGGTCAGCCTTTCTACTTCCATTTTCAACAACACTTCAACCTACAACAATTAGTTCTTCAATTTTGACATTATGTGGTGCTGCATGTGGTCATGCAGAGATTGCAAATGGAGATAAACAAGTTATGATGGATGCTATAAGAATCGGGAATTATACTGATGGACAGTTTCCTACGGACAGCAAAGAATTTGCACAACGCATATTCTACACAGTCTTCATGGGATCGGAAAACAGGTAAGGGGCTGTTTGCAGTGGCGGATCCAGGATTTTTGCCTAGTGGGGGCACCTTTACCTTAGATTAAATGTCGTCAAAGTCGTGCAATGTGTGTTTAGCACTGCATGATAGAACTTGTTTTTTTGTATTTAAGCTAAGTAAAAATTGCATTTTTTAATTTTAGTGTGGGCCCACCCCCCACTCTGGTTTTCCATTAAGTCGTGCAATGTGTGTTTAGCCTAATCCTACGGTTTCTCGAGATTTTTGAAGTTTTTTTGGTCTGTTTCGAGGGATTTTTAAGTTTTTTTTTAGGTTTCGAGAGACTTTTTTTGGTCTTTTTGGTTGATTTTGAGAGGTTTTTTTTGTGTTTTCAGTTGACTTTGAGGTACTTCCTTTAGTTTTTTGGTTGGTGGGGGTGGGGGCACAGACGGAAAAACACTGAGGGGATCCATGATAGAACATTTAAATTTTTTTGTATTTAAGCTAAGAAAAAATTGCATTTTCACACACACCACCACCACCACCACTCTGGTTTTCCATTAAGTCTAGTATGGATAAAGTTGTCTGGGTGGATTAATCCGTATAGGATGGGAAGGTTTTTGTTGGGAAGAGTTCTTTCATAGATGGAAGAAATGTGTTTCTTAATTGGTAGTAACAGGTTTGGAAAACTTAGGCTTTCTGCATCCTCTTAAAATCTTACTAAATAAGCCATATACTATACCGTTAAGCCACTACCAAACAGTCCTACATAACTGACAAAATAGGCTGTGAGTCTCATCAAGCTCATTAAGCAGCTAACAAACAGGCCCTAAGTCTATTTAACATAGTTGTCATTTTCTATTTTCCCACTATTTTCCATAACAAGTTTTTTTGTGACAACATTTATATGGATTTAAGATTTTAATAATGTGCCATAGATGGGTAATGACGCTTGTGTCTTAAACAGTTCTGATGCCACACGGACACGAGCATCTGTGCTTGCAGACGAGATTGGATCATGGCATCTTGATGTTGCTATAGACACTGTGGTGTCTGCGTTTCTATCTTTGTTTGAAAGGCTTACCGGGAAACGTCCTTGCTACAAGGTAAAAAAAATGACCTATAAGCTTTTTGTTCCACAACTTTTCTCCTTCACATGTGGCTAACAAAGGTGCCTACATCTTACCCTCCTCGGACTGCCAGACCCCACTTCACGTGGGATATACTGGTTCGATTGGTTTGCTTGTCTGGCTATCAAATATGATATACTGCAACAAAATCGGTTTTACAAGACGTTATATATGTCTGGATGTACCTAAAGATATAAGATGGCACTTGAGGATAATGAGGAACCATGAAAAGTAACACACTTATGATGATTATCGATTTGTGTAAAAGGAACAAAGCCCATATTATATCTAAAACAAAAACAAAACAACAATAAGTTAAAACATAGATAAATGAAGAACAATATCAGTCAATGTACATGTGACTTGACTATATGAATGTAATTGAACGTAATTTTACGTTCAATTACATTCATTTAAACACATCTACATTGGTTAGCATTATTCGTCATTTACCTATGTTTGATTTATTGTTGTTTTGTTTTTGTTTTAGGTATAATATGGTCTTTGTTTCTTTTACACAAATTGATAATCATCATAAGTGTGTCATTTTTGTTGCTGCTTCGCTTTCTAAAGAATACACTCATTATTCATGGTTGCTCAAACCCGTTTCATCTCAATCTCATTATTCATGGTTGCTCTAATTTTCAGCCATTTGTTCTTTACCTGCTACTTCAAAGTTCTCAAATGCATCCCATAGAGCTATCCACAAAATGTGGCTGTTATGATCTGGATATCCACATGATCATCTCTTATATTTTGTTAATTCTTTTTCTCACAGGTAGACGGGGGAACAAACATCGAAAATTTAGGGCTGCAAAATATACAAGCTCGAATTAGGATGGTGCTTGCATTTATGCTAGCGTCGTTATTGCCATGGGTTCATAGCAAACCAGGGTTTTATCTTGTGTTGGGCAGCTCCAATGTGGACGAGGGATTGCGTGGTTACCTAACGAAGGTGTTTCAATTACCCGTTTTCACTTTTAGTCAAATTTTGAGATTAAATGATTATTATGTTCTTCCAATGGTCGAAAATTTAGGCTATGTGGGGCTGTTTGTTTACCTCTTAATAGTTCCATTAAGAGGCAGCCTCTGAATCACTAAGAGGTAAATCTTGTTTGGCAAAAAAATGGACTGCCTCGTAATGGTTCTAAAACCCTCCGAATGATTTTGTATCTTGAGCCTCCCTTAACCATTTGGCTCCCTGATTTCATTGTCAACAATTACCAAACCACCATATTTCATTTTGCACTATATCATAAGAGCCTCTTAATCATTCTGACCACAATAAGAGCCTCTTAATCATTTTGACCACTTAATCATTCAGACCAAACCATTCAACAACACCAAACAGCCTTTTCTCGGCACCTAAAATGCGTCAATTTTGGGAGACATTTGTTATATATGGTTTGGTTCGAGTGTTTTTAACCTCTTCTTTTTGTTTTTTGTAGTATGACTGCAGTTCGGCGGACATAAATCCAATCGGAAGTATTAGTAAGCAGGATCTTCGAATATTTTTGCGATGGGCAGCCACCCATCTTGGTTTTTCGTCTTTAGCAGAGATCGAAGCTGCTCCCCCAACAGCTGAGCTGGAACCGATACGCTCAGATTACAGTCAGGTAGTTAAGTTATTTATCGAAGATGGTAACGGGTCTGTTAACATTTCCAACGTTTTCAATAAGTTGGCTTATTTTTTGAGCTTATTGAAAGAACCCCATTTGATAAAACCATAAACTGGCTTATAAACTAGCTTTTTCAAACACTACTTGTAGCGGCATTTCAATAAACTCAAGGGTTATTTCTCACTTCTCTACAATTATGCCTGTAATAATTTTTATGCAGCTGGTTTTGACCACATGTGACTAGTTTATCAGCTAGCTTATTAGCCAATTTGCCGATATGTAATCCAAGTTTGATTATTTTTTGCATGAATCAGCTGGATGAAGTGGACATGGGGATGACATATACTGAACTCTCGGTGTACGGAAGATTGAGGAAGATTTTCCGATGTGGCCCCGTGTCTATGTTCAAGGTTCGTCTTCGATATTTATTAACGCCTTTCCCTCATAAAAAAATCGGTATACAGTTTCCCATTTAACGGAATCATTTCGTTCATCAGAATCTCTGTTTCGGTTGGGGTTCGAAACTAAGTCCTTCTGAAGTTGCTGAAAAAGTGAAGCATTTCTTCAAATACTATTCCATCAACCGACACAAGATGACCGTATTAACACCCTCGTATCACGCCGAGGTATTATTCTGTTTTCTTTTGACAAAAAGATTCTGCCAAATTTCCTGTCTTTATGGCGTGTGCTAACTTGCACCGTCTGTGTACTAACTTGCACCGTCTGTGTGCTAACTTGCACCGTCTGTGTGCAGAGCTATTCGCCAGAAGATAACAGGTTTGATCTGCGGCAGTTCCTGTATAATTCAAGATGGCCGTATCAGTTTCGCAAAATAGATGAGCTTGTGGAGGAGCTTAGCGTAGGTCAAGACGTATCGTCGGCAAACGGTGTGGGAATCGTTGCAGCTGGTTCAGCCGATCCCAAGGCCGGTCTTTAGCTTATTGCGTTCAGTTATCGACCCGGTTTACTTGTTGGCAAACTGTAACTATTTACATAGATTTATCATTTATGTTAGGTTTATGAATAAGGTTATAACTTATAAACACTGTGATGAAGGTAACTAACTGCTTTCATGGTTAACAGTGTGCAAATATGTTTTTTTTGTTTTTGTTTTTGGATACTGTAGAGAAAATTGTGCCATGTGGAATTTTGGCAAATAGGACAAGAAGTTTGGTTAAATGGTGAAACATTGAATATGTCTATTTGTGAATGGTTTCAACTTAAATAATGTACACAACTTTACACATGACAAAAAATCAGTTTCTTTCTCTCTATATTCTGCTCTCTGGGGTGTAGCACTCCATCCAAATTCTACATGAACTTTGCTTTTTGCTAAACGTCAAGCTAACACACACATACGTTCTCGAGGTATCTGGGATCCAATGGCACCTGACTAATTATGTGGCAAGCCCATGATTATGGATGTTGCCACGTACTCTCCACGGGATTTGAACACTGATAGTCAGGAATACCATCCATTGATAAGGACATGTTTTTTAAGTCTAGTCTACTTCATTTTCATTGATCAAAATAGGTTGGTATTTTAATTTTTTTTGTTATGTATTTAAATTTCGTTTGTGAAAGACTCTAATTTTTACTTCTTCCTTCGTGAAGGATAGAATTGATTAGTATTTATCTGGTATTGTTGACATCCGGGTTATTAAGCATAGTTCAAATCTTTAACAAATAAAGTAGTAATCTTTATTAATAAAGTTGTAATCTTTTTTTTATTTATTTATAAATATTTGATTTATTGATTTCAATTATCATTGAGTTTTACTAATTGAAGAAATTCAACAATTAAAAGATGTATTTCAAGGAAATAAAATACCAAAGGTTTTCTTGAATACATTCCACCACACCCCCTAACTTTTACCATTACTTTTAATTTTCATTAATATTTTTAACAAATAATCGTTGCTACCTAGTAATGTAAGGGTGTAAATAATAGGACCGGTACGAATTTGAGTAGGACTAGGGTAATGTAAGGGTGTAAATAACAGGATTGGTACGAATTTGAGTAGGACTAGCGTCATGCAAGGGTGTAAATAACAGGATTGGTACTAATTTAAGTAGGAGGGTCATGTAAGGGTGTAAACAATAGGACTGGTACGAATTCGAGTAGGACTAGGGTGAGAATTATGGGTCCAGAGGTTAGGTAGGTTAATTTCATACCTACTAATTTTTGTCGGCAATGCTATTGGCATTCTATACGGGTCAAAATCACATTGGAAAAAAAAAGTGGCTATTTAAGTTAAATATATTTAAGGAAGCTTTTATCATGTAGGGATATATTTAGCAATCCATTAGGGTGTCATTATGGATTGCAATTGAGGCAACAAGTTGATTTGCAACTAAAACTTAATTTAACTTGATTTTGTTACAAATAAGTATGGGTAAATCGCTATTAATGTCAAAATCAGGTCAAATTTCTGCTGAGGATTGCTATTTGCACCCCTAAAAATATCAAAATCAAGTTATTCTGCCCATTAGGAATGTAAAAAGCTAGTTGTGATGGTGATATGCGTGAGGATGATTTTAGATTGTAGGGATGCATTTTAGCAATCTTAGGAGTGCAATTAGCCTCCCTTTTTCTATTAGAAATATAAAAAAACAAATTTTGATGCTGATGTCATGATGTATATGAAGAGAAACTCATTTGATAAGAAATGCACTTAGTAATGTATAAAGGTATTCATTAACCAAAAATCTACATGCTTAAAATCTCTTGTTTGAAGGTTTAATTAATTAAATGTTTTACCAACAAAAAGTACTAAAGGTTGTACTTTGAACACCTACCTCTTCCTGTTTGATTATTCCTTTTGAACACAATTCTGCCTCACTTTTTCACCAAACTAAACCTTCAATAGTGAAGGAAGATGAGGTTGGTGAAGGTGGCTACTTGCAATTTGAATCAATGGGCAATGGATTTTGATTGCAATTTGAAGAACATTAAGGAATCCATAATTAGAGCTAAAGAAGGTGGTGCTGTAATTAGGCTTGGTCCGGAGCTCGAAATAACTGGCTGTGGCTGTGAAGATCATTTTTTGGAACTCGATACCATCGCTCACTCGTAATCCCTTCCTTTTTCTTTCGTAAAGTTAGTTTTGAGAACACAACGTTACTAAATGAGTTTTATAATCAACAAGTAGAATTTCAAAGTTTATTGCTCCTTTGGTTGAATGAATGTTTTTGAGGGATTTGGATCTAATAATTCAACCTTATCGGTCGAAATGAATAAAAAAAATAACTTATGTGTTCATCCATCAAGTTTTAGAGAATTTTCTAGTTTTCAGTATTTTAAAGAACGATACAAAGAAGTTGTTGAAGCAATTCAGAGCATTTCCTTGCTTTTTACCCAGAACCCTCTCCAAAATGGATAAAGCAAGAGAGAGGTAATGAAAATCTCCAAACTTGGAGATATCCCCCAAAAATGATTATTTATGAGAAGAATGTATTTTTATTAACTTACCAATAAAATTGTTTTAAATTAAATATGTAGGAGAGAGAAATAGTATTGAATATTTTAACAATATAATTGATTACATAATCTATAAAAAAGAGAAGCCGCCGGAGATTTTATTTTTTTAATCTCCAAAATGAAAAAGTTGTCGGAGATGGACAAAAAAACTTCATTTTCTTTATTTTAGAGAAGTTGATATGGTATTATTCCCTATAGGTGGGAGTGCTTAAAGGACTTGTTGGTTGGTGATTGGACGGATAACATCTTATGTAGTTTCGGCATGCCCATCATCAAAGGCTCCGAGCGCTACAACTGTCAAGTGATCTGCCTCAACCGAAAGATAATCATGATACGAGCCAAAATGTGGCTCGCAAACGATGGAAACTACAACGAACTCAGGTGGTTTACGGCATGGAAACACAAAGATCGCCTTCACGAATTCCAGCTTCCAACCGACATTTCCGAGGTCTTGCAACAAAAAAAAGTTCCCTTCGGCTACGGATTCATGCAATTCTTAGACACGTAAGTTAACCATTATTAATTCTCTTTTATTTTACTAAGGTTGTGTTTGGCAAAGTAGCTGATAAGCTAGTTGTTGACTAACAAACTAAAGCTTATTAATAAGTTATGTTTGGCAAAAACTAACTAATGAATATGTAAAATGACCAAAAATGGTATATTTTGATATAATAATTAATATTAATTAGGGTACAATTGGAAAAAGCTACAAAAAGCTCATGAAACGCTACTCCAACTAGCGTTTCAATAAGCTAGCTTATAGTCCATCCAAACATGTACTGGCTTATCAGCTAGCTTATTTTTGCCAAACACAGCTAAAAAGAATTATATCATTTCGGCTAATTGTGATTGAACATTTTTCTTGTGATCATCATCAGAGCGGTTGCAGCCGAAGTTTGTGAAGAGCTATTTTCTCCGATCCCTCCTCACGCCGAGCTTGCGCTAAATGGGGTTGAAGTTTTTATGAATGGTAGCGGAAGCCATCACCAGCTAAGAAAGCTTGATATTCGTATGCGTGCGTTTATTGGTGCTACACATACTCGTGGAGGAGTGTATATGTATAGTAATCAACTGGGATGCGATGGTGGCCGCCTTTATTATGGTAAAGTAGTATTCTATTTTCTTTGCGATCCCATTTAAGGATCAGGTTGGGTTCCAGTTGAGGTTAACGTGAGAACTGGTTTTCAGATGGATGTGCGTGTGTTGTTGTGAACAGAGAGGTAGTTGCACAAGGGTCGCAGTTTTCGTTAAAGGACGTGGAGGTGGTGGTTGCACAAATAGATTTAGATGCGGTATATATATATATATATATAGGGGTGGGTTCAAATGTGAACCACTTTTTGGTTGTGAACGTGAGGACAACCGAGAGCGCGACACGTGGCGGATGACTAGGCGCCACGTCAAGTCCATGGCGGATGACTAGGCGCGATTCATGGGAGGGCATTGAGTTAAAGAGGGGGACCAAACTCAAAGCCGTCACATGTCGCGCTCTCGGTTGTTCTCATGTTCACAACCAAAAAGTGGTTCACATTTGAACTTTTCTCTCTCTCTCTCTCTCTCTCTCTCTCTCTATATATATATATATATATATAGGTGAAAGTTCAATTGCAAACCACCTTTTCATTGTGAACGTGAGGACCAACGAGAGCGCGCCACGTGGCAATTTGAAATTTTTTTGGCTTAGTCATTCAGACTGAATAACACTACTCGCACTCTGATGAATTCGGACGCGGGCGGGTCAGCCGCGGGTCATCCGCGGGTAAGGCTTATTCAGTCTGAATAACGCTTTATTCAGTCTGAATAACGCTTTATTCAGACTGAATAAATCTTAACCCGCCGATTTCAATTGCCACGTGTCGCGCTCTGGGCTGTCCTCACGTTCACAACGAAAAAGTGGTTTGCAATTGAACCCGCCCCTATATATATATATATATATATATATATATGTTTTCGATCTCTTTGAATAATTAAGTTGTATGTATTACATGTTTATATAGGTTATTTTGTTAATGTTCAAGATTTTTTATGGAAGGTTGCTAGTCTAAGAGGATCTATAAGCAGTTTCCAAGAGCAAGCAAGTTGTAAACAAATTGTTTCATCTGTTGATGTGCCCTATAAGCTGTGTAAACCCTTTAACCTCCAAATGTCTCTTTCAACTCCCTTGAAGGTCAGTTAGTTACCTTGTTGATGATCATTGTGGAATTCAAGTTTAGCATATAACACACACACACACATATAGACTTAGGTTCACGTGATACCAAGCTGTTTCTGTGAGACTGCATGTGACAAAGACTTTACGCATGAAACTTCACAACAAAACTGTGAGACTATTTTATACACACACACATATATATGATTCTAAATCATTTGGCAATTTTTTTTAAAGTTAACTGCATGCTAATGTGAATGTGGTAAGATCTATTATCACTCTCCTGAAGAAGAAATGGCATATGGAGCTGGTTGTTGGCTCTGGGATTACCTACGAAGAAGCGGGGCTTCTGGTTTTCTACTTCCGCTCTCCGGTGGGGCTGATAGCTCTTCAGTCGCCGCTATCGTTGGATGCATGTGTCAGCTTGTCGTAAAAGGTCGGATTTTCTAACACTTGAAACTATATATGTATAAAGATTAGTGTGGTTGAGTTTTAATATATAGCTGAATCTGGTCATATATGCAGAGATAGCAAATGGAGGTGAACAAGTTAAATCAGATGCTATAAGAATCGGGCATTATACCGATGGACAGTTTCCTACGGACAGCGAAGAATTTGCAAAACGCATATTCTACACAGTTTTCATGGGATCCGAAAACAAGTAATTAATCACAGCTTATTCGGTCTCGCAGCTATACATGACTGTTTGATAGTGGCTTAATGATATATATATATATATAGTGGGTTCAAATGTGAACCACTTTTTGGTTGTGAACGTGAGGACAACCGAGAGCGCGACACGCGGCGGATGACTAGGCGCCACGTCAAGTCCACGACGGATGATTAGGCGCGATTCATGGGAGGGCATTGAATTAAAGAGGGGGACCACACTCAAAGCCGCCACGTGTCACGCTCTCGGTTGTCCTCACGTTCACAACCAAAAAGTGGTTCACATTTGAACTTTCCACTATATATATATATATATATATAGAGAGAGAGAGAGAGAGAGAGAGAGATAGAGAGAAAGAGATAGAGAGAGTGGCTTATTCAATAATAAGCTTCAAGCACGGAGCTTTATGCAGAAAGCTAAGTTTTTCCCCGCCCAATGAAAAAAAAAACTCCTTCCATCTATGAAAAAAAAAAACCTATGCAATTATCAAAGGTTGTTAGCTCAATTGGATAGGTAACATCCCTGGGGGGTGTGGGGTGAAAGCCACACTACCAGGGTTCGAATCCCACGGGTAACATTTCTGAGATATCCAGATTTTGAATCTGGTCCTTTGGGCCGGGTTCGGGGCCGGTATGGGAGGATCCAGTCTATCGGATCCACTTCCTTGCCAGTCGGGTTCAGCCTTAGGTTGGGCCAGATCGCAGCGGATTAGTGGGATTGCCCAATTGAAGGCCCAATACCGCTGAAGCGTGCGTGTGTTAACTTAGCGTTCAAAAAAAAAACCTTTGCAATTTATTCAGACAAGTTAATCCACACACAGGACTTAATGGAAAACCAAACAAACATACACTAAGGGCCGTTTACTTGAACTTACCGGTAAGTACTTACCAGGTCAATTTACCTTACGGGAAGAACATGAACATGACTACAATCTTACCCGGTAAGAGCGATAGCATGGACCGAAAGTCTTACCCGGGTAAGTGAGATCCACAACTCTTACCCGGTAAGAGCTTACCGGGTAAATTGTTGCATGCGATACCGTTTTAAGAGACTAAATGTTGTACCATATGGTAGTTGATAGTGTTCAATATTACCGGTAAGCACTTACCGGGTAAGTGTTCAAGTAAACGGCCCCTAAGTCTATTTATAGTAATTATTCTTGAAAACAAGATGCATCTATTCGTACGGTTTGATGGCTAGCAGGTTCTCTAGCTTGGTGGATCGTTTGGTTCGATGGGTCGTTTAGGTAGAGTGGCATTGTTCTTTTTTGGTAAGGTTCGAGGAGTTTCGTTAGGTTCGATGGTTGTGGGTTCGGTGTTTTGTAATGGTTTGTTTTGTGCTGTTCGAGGTTGCGTCTTGTGACCTTAGAAAGCTTGTTATGTTTTTCGTTGGTTTTCGTTTTAATAAAATTATTGCCGTTCAAAAAAAAAAGATTCGTTTAAGGATGGATAATTACGCTTGTGTCTTAAACAGTTCCGATGCGACACGGACACAGGCAAAGGTGCTTGCAGACGAGATTGGATCATGGCATCTTGATGTTTCTATAGACACCGTGGTATCTGCATTTCTATCTTTATTTCAAACACTTACCGGGAAATGTCCTCGCTACAAGGTAAAAAAGTAAATGATCCGTAAGCTTTCGGTTCCACAACTTTTCTTCTTCACATTTGGCTAACAAAGGTGCGTGCGTACATCTTACCCTCCCTGGATTGCCAAAACCCACTTCACGTGGGATTTACTGGGTTCGATTGGTTTGGTTATCTGGCTATCAAGTATGATCATATCTTACGTTTTGTTAGTTGTTTTTTTCTCACAGGTAGACGGGGGATCAGACATCGAGAATTTGGAGTTGCAGAACATACAAGCTCGAATTAGAATGGTGTTGGCATACATGATAGCGTCGTTATTGCCATGGATTCATAGCAAACCCGGGTTTTATCTTGTGTTGGGCAGCACCAATGTGGACGAGGGATTGCGTGGTTACTTAACGAAGGTGTTTCAATTACCCGTTGTCAAATCTCGAGATTAAAAGCTTATTATTATGTTCGTCTAGTAAAAAATTTAGGGAACGTTTTGTTCGTAAAAAATTTGGAATTTGGTTAAAGGAATTTGTCATTCCAATTCCACCAAATTCCTTTGAATTCCGTCAACCAATATGCATATGTTTCTAGAATAGATACTCTTGCGATGTAAGACTTTCTCGGGACCTAAAATGCGTCAATTTCGCGAGATGTTTTTGTTATACGGTTTGGTTGAGTGCTTTTAACCTCCCATTTTTTTTTGAAGTATGACTGCAGTTCGGCGGACATAAATCCAATCGGAAGCCATAGTAAGCAGGATCTTCGAATGTTTTTGCGATGGGCTGCCACCCATCTTGGTTTTTCGTCTTTAGCAGAGATCGAAGCCGCTCCCCCGACAGCTGAGCTGGAACCGATACGTTCAGATTACACTCAGGTAGTTTGACCTATTTACTAAACATGACTAGTTTATTAGTTAGCTTATTTTCCAATGCTTGTTGCATGAACCAGCTGGATGAAGTGGACATGGGAATGACGTATAACGAACTCTCGGTGTATGGAAGGATGAGGAAGATTTTCCAATGCGGCCCCGTATCTATGTTCAAGGTTTGTCTTTGATATCTATTAACGTCTTTACCTCATATTCGATTTCTCATTTAACTGAACCACTAGCTTTCTTCATCAGAATCTCTGTTTCTGTTGGGGTTCAAAACTAAGTCCTGCTGAAGTAGCTGATAAAGTGAAGCATTTCTTCAAATACTATTCCATCAATCGACACATGATGACCGTATTAACACCCTCGTATCACGCCGAGGTATCATTCCGTTTTCTTTGATGAATTTCTGCCAAGTTTTCTGTCTTTATGGCGTGTGCTAAGTGCTAACGTGCACCATCTGTATGCTAACTTGCACCATCTGTGTGCAGAGCTATTCACCAGAAGACAATAGGTTTGATCTGCGGCAGTTCCTGTATAATCCGAGATGGCCATATCAGTTTCGCAAAATAGATGAGCTTGTGGAGGAGCTTAGCGTTGGTCAAGACGTCTCGTCGGCTAAAGGTGTGGGAGTCGTTGCAGCTGGTTCAGTCGATCCCAAGGCCGGTCTTTAGCTTATTGGGTTCAGTTATCGACCCGGTTTACTCGTTGGTAAACTGTAACTAAATACATAGATTTATCATTTATGTTAGGTTTATGAATAAGGTTAAACACTGATGAAGGTGACTGCTTCATGGTTAACAGTGTGCAATAGCCAAAAGACAAACCTAAAATGGAATGAAACTTAAAATCTCTTGTTTGGTAGAAGCAAGCAAGCATGATACATGTTTGTCAAAAGGTCAAGTAACAAAAGGAAAAGAATTCAGAGTGACTTCCAAAAATTACACTAACTTCCTCTTCTTCTTCCTATCTCTCTCTTTCTTGTCTATATTATATAATAAAAGCCTAGAGTTCATCATGTTCATCGTCATCTTCAGTCGACTCCTCCGAACCACCACCAGGGGCGCCACCCGTTCGCTGATAAACCGCTGTTATGATGGGGTTGCAGACAGCCTCCACCTCTTTAAGCTTCTCATCGTAATCCTCCTTCTCTGCCGACTGGTTCTCATCCAGCCACTCGAGAGCCTCTTTGGTAGCCGTTTCAATCTTGTCTTTTTCATCAGACTCGAGCTTATCGGCCAATTTATCCTTGTCGCTGATTTGGTTCTTCATGTTGTAGACTACGTTTCGAGAGCGTTACGGGCATCGATCTTTTCCTTCACCTTCTTGTCTTCCTCTGCAAACTCCTCGGCTTCACGAACCATCCGTTCGATCTCTTCCTGGCTTAATCGCCCCTTTTCATTTGTGATCGTGATCTTTTCTGCCTTCCCGGTTCCCTTGTCTTCAGCCTTCACGTTCAAGATACCATTGGCATCTACTTCGAATGTCACTTCGATTTGTGGGGTTCCCCTGTTCAAACAACTCATGTTAATAATCACAAAATACAATTTATGTATCGATCAATATTTATGATAATTATTATTGCAATAAACAAACCTTGGAGCTGGAGCAATGCCGGAGAGATCAAATTTCCCAAGCAGCCTACAGTCCTTGGTAAGACTCCTTTCACCTTCAAAAACCTGTAACATAAACAGATATTGATCAGGGGCTGTTTGTTTACCTCTTTAACAGTTCCATTAGGAGGCAACCTCTGAATTGCTACGAGGTATATCTTGTTTGGAAAAAAAAAAAGGCCTGCCTATTAATTGTTCTAGAACCTTCTGAATGATTTTGTATCCCTTAACCATTCAGCACCCTTATTTCATTCTCAACTATTATAGAACAAGCACAATTCATGTTGCATTATATCATAAGGGCCTCTCAATCATTCTGGCTACTTAATCATTCAGCACCCAACCATTCAGCAACCGCCAATAGATTTAACGGTTGAAGATGAAAACAGCGTCAAAACATACCTGAATGGAGACTACGGTCTGCTGATCCTGGTACGTGGTAAAGACTTGAGATTTCTTGGTTGGGATAACGGTGTTCCTCGGGATCAATTTGGTCATCACTCCTCCCACGGTTTCAATACCAAGGGTAAGTGGAGCCACATCCAATAGAAGGATATCTATACGACAAATAAAACACATCTATCGTTAGTATCGTTTTTTATTGTAAAAGGGTCTTCACGAAAATTGGGAATAAACGACAACTCGGCTTACCTTTGGTTTCATCACCACCTTCTCCACTCAAAATACCTCCTTGTACTGCGGCACCAAAGGCGACTGCCTCATCAGGGTTGACTCCCTTGTTAGGTTCCTTGCCATCAAAGTAATCTCTGAGTAGTTGTTGAACCTTTGGAATCCTGGTACTACCACCAACAAGAACGATTTCATCAATTTGGCGCTTCTCAAGTCCAGCATCTTCCATGGCCTTCTTCACGGGGCCCATGGTCTTTCTGAACAAGTCGTTGTTCAGCTCCTCAAAACGGGCTCTGGTCAAGGGCTCAGAGAAATCTACACCGTCAAAGAGTGATTCAATCTCAACACGGACTTGGTGCTGGCTACTCAAAGCCCTCTTGGCACGCTCAGCTTCCCTCCTCAGCTTTCCAAGAGCTCTGTTGTCCTTGCTGATGTCTTTGCCGTGCTTCTTCTTGATCAACTTGATGAAGTACTCCATGATCCTTTGGTCAAAGTCCTCACCTGGAAAAGGACACAAAAGATTCAAAATCTCTTAAACCCTTGAACGCAAACTTAATACATCTCCAACCATTCTTAGGAGAACATATTGACAGAAAGTTTGAACATAAATCCTCACCTCCAAGATGGGTGTCTCCGTTTGTGGAGAGAACCTCAAAAACACCATTGTCAATGGTCAAGATACTGACATCGAATGTTCCACCACCAAGGTCGAAAACAAGAATGTTCTTCTCACCACCTTTTTTGTCTAAGCCGTATGCGATAGCAGCAGCTGTAGGTTCATTGATGATTCTAGCAACATTTAAGCCAGCAATCACACCAGCATCCTTGGTAGCCTGCCTTTGGGCATCATTGAAATATGCTGCAGAATGAATTAAACAATACATCATTAGAAATCATTTCTCAAGGGTGCGAAGCTAAATAGTTCATATATGTAACTTCGTTAGTTGCTAACCAGGAACAGTGACGACTGCATCCTTAATTTTCTTCCCAAGGAATGCTTCAGCTGTCTCCTTCATCTTGGTAGAATCATGGCACTGATCTCCTCAGGACTGAAAACCTTAGTTTCCCCATCCTTAAGTTTGACTTGGATGTATGGTTTGCCATCCTTGTTCACAAGCTTGTAAGGAACGAGTTTCATATCCCTCTGGACTTCTTTGTCCTCAAACCTGACATAGAAAACTTATATTGTCAATATTGCTAGTCACTCTAACGCTAATATCTATAAACAAACAAATTGGAAGGTTCGTACTTCCTCCCGATAAGTCTCTTGACATCAAAGATTGTCCTCTCGGCGTTCACAGCCGCCTGATTCTTTGCTGCCTCACCAATCAACCTCTCGGAGTCGTGAAAGCCACCCACGATGGAGTGATACGGTTTCCTTGATCGTTGGCTATGATTTCAACATGACCATTCTTGTAAACACCAACACATGAATAGGTAGTCCCAAGATCAATCCCAATAACTGTGCCCAACTTGTTGGCCTCTTCCTTTGCTATCGAAATTGCAAATAGGCAACCTATAACACATTGTGTTAGTACTTAAGAGATGATTAATCCTTTAAGGCTTCAATGCCATCCACAATCATAAAAAAGAGAAAATGATCAAACAAACGGTTTAAGGTGCAAGATCTTACATACTAGAATCTCGATCCTATTCTAACTAGTCATCCATCACAAGAAGTTCCACAAAAAAATACACCTTAAAACTAATACATGGTTTTGGACACTCAAAACAGGTTGCAGGTAGCAACATTACAAAATGTTAAAAGCTAATTGAGTCGAGTAACTAGCAAAAGATAAATATTTGGTATAGCAACAATTAACAAATAAGGTCTGGAGGAGCTATGTTAATCAATACTCCATAATTCCACATGAGTCAACTTTGCGATGAGATTCTCTAGTTGCCAGAAGCATTTATTAGTATGTTCTATAATGATGGACAACAAATTATTCGTTACTTGTAAATCTAAACCAACTGATCAACAACCGGATTGTCTCTAAAAACACCTTTTAAGTTAAACCACCAGCATCAATGTTTGATTTATACAAAAAAAGGTGCCAAATTGCTCGTGTATCAGTATACCTCACTAGCGTAGTAGCGTACATGAAAATATAAATAAACCTAAAGCGAAAACAGATAAAATTCCATTAGCAGTGGCAAAAATGCTCAAAATTTTGATCTCCATGTCTCCATCTCAAGCCTAATACAATAGCTATGCTATATTTTTTCTACAACAGAGCATCAAAACTCAAAATCTCTAAAAACTTTGTATCTATCGTTTTAGCAATCCTAGCATTTTCTACATCAATAAAACCACAAAACTGCTAAAATTCCTTATTTTCTCTATTCTACCATAGCTGTTAGAGATCTCTAAACGTTTCATTATCAATTAGTCCACATCTTCTTAAATCGGTAACAATCAATCGTAATACAAACAATAACGAGTAATTCAAACATTCATAAAACCTCAGTGTTCTCAGATCTCGAACAAAATCCAAATCAAACAACACTAATCAACTAATCCACAACGAAACTAAACTAAACAGTAAACACATTAATCAGATCTAGAAGCTAAATTCTATATATAATAAGTCAATAACAGAATGAAAACAAAACTAGATCAGATCTGTAAACAAAGTGTAACTGTAAAGCAAAAAGTAATGCAAAAATTACCGATGAAGATGATCGCTAGCGCGATGCCAGAGCGATCCATGGCTTCTTCTTCGAACCTTCACACTCCTTCTGTGTGTGTTTCCAAGTCTTCTTCTTCTGCTGTGTTTACTGAAATTGTGTGCAAAGCGAAGTTCTTAGATCGATGAACGTTGGTCTAATTATATATATATATATATATAAACACAGAGAGATATATATATATATATATATATAAGAGCGCGTGAAGTACAGATGCTTATATGGCGCGAGTGGGGTTTGAGCGGATCTATCGCGAAGACGTGCATGTCATCGCTGGTGACGTGGACCAATCAGATGTGGGATGAGAGTGTTTTTAGCCAATAACGATGGTTCTCGTGTTAGATCTGACGTGGAGCTCCCTGATTGGTTTATGCTTCGTCATGTTTTAATTTTTTTTTCCTTAGCGTAATGTTGGGATAAATTGATGTAGTCTAAATCCTTTATAGTTACATACATGGTTTCAATCCAAATTAATTTAATTGTCGTGTTAACGTTATATCAGCTTTTCATTATTTTATCTAAATCAAATCAAGTTATCTTTATTTCAAACCAAGTCTTATCTACATTTTTATTTTATTAAATAATTAATAAAAGAAACAAAAAAAGAAAATAAGAGAGAGAGAACGGAGGGGTGAGGGGGTGCCTCTTGGTTGCTGGAAACCGAAGGCGAAGGGTGGGGGGGGTGTGGCCCAAACTATAATGTTGCGATGAACCCGATGGGAAGCCGAGCCCATCGGATAAGGTATAGCGGATGGCCTAATAACATTAATTTTAACTTTTTATTTATTGGCAATGGTTGTTATGCAATCCATGCAACCAATCTATACACCACACATTTTAGTTAATTGAATAAAAAGAAAATCGAAATAAAAAAGGTGGATAAAGGGGTGTTGTATGGGTTGCAACCTTTAAAAGGTTGCATAATAAACCACCTCTGTGAGAATGATTATTATGCAACCACGAAAATGTTACAACCCGTGCTCAACCATTATCTAAACGATTCAAAAAACCCATTAATTATGATTCATTACTTATATCATGCAATGATTTTAACTACAATGCATAATAATTGCATTAAATACATAAACTAACATGGGATTTCATAAAATAAGGGGATATTTTCATGAAACAATATACATTCCATGTTAGTGTATGCATTTTAAGAAAATACTAATATATATGCATTACTTGTAATATTATTGCATGAAATCATTGACCAATGATGAATCGAGTAATTCGATCATAATAAATGAGATAAAATGAATGGTTTAGTTGGGTACACGGGTTCTACCTTTTGTGGGTTGCATAATAACTCTCCCCATAAATATATGATGACGAAGTAAATACAGCCTTGTAATTGTTGCAAATCTTACAATCAATGAATTAGTATATTTTATGAAAATGGTTAATGTTCGTCTATTATGATTTAATTATTTATGAAAAAATGATTAGAGTTCATTAATTATAACTAACATCTTATAATAAGAAACAATTAATATATTTATTAAATAAGATATACATTAGACTAGATGAATGGTTGGGATTGGTTTATAAAGTATGCAACAATTGCAATATTTTTTTGAGTGTGCTTTCTAATTATATTTGTATAATAATTTTAAATGTTATCCATCATATGTTTCTTCTACTATAGTAAAAACATGGGTTTATACATATGAATTTCTTTATTTCAAATTTGTATGTTATATTATCCTAGATCAAATACTTTAGAGGAAAATATAAAGATGTAACTGTAACTAAAGTTAAAAAGATATATTATGTAATCTTGATCAAAATTATGTGATATTTTTAACATTGTATAGATCATTATTTAATCTCTACAACGTTCGCAAAGAATTTAAAAGCGAACAATGATCCATTGGTTTTTTAATGTTCATTTGTTAACCATATTTTTAGAACATTTATTATATCTTTGATCAAAATCTTGTATTTTTGCATATGAGTGCAAAATGTTATAAACAAATAAGAAGCACTCGTTTTCATGTTAATTAAAAGGCTAAAGTTCGATCATGTCTTCATCTTCTTTGAATACTTTCCGTTCAATTTTTTTATGATTTTCTTTTATTTCAAATTTCAAAACTTTGAATTATATACAATAACAAACGTCATCATGGCTACGCATTTTCGGATGTTTTGTAGCAATCTTGAGTTGAGATAGTTAGGCATCGTTTGGCTTTTAAGAGGTCCGAAGTCTAAAGTCTGATTTCGCATCAAAAAGTAAGAGATGGATGGTGCAACTCTTAAAACTTGAGAAGACGTAAGAGGTTTTCAAGCCTTTTCTTAAAATTAAAACAAATAGTCTTAAGTATGCAAACCTCTTAAATTTCAGACTTAAAAGGTTTTAAGAGGTATTTTTTTTAAAACAAACAACCCCTTAGAGTTTTTATGACGAACGTTTCCATTAACTTAGAAATGCAACCAAATATTAACAACATTTTTAACAGATTCTTTAAAACCCATGTCTAAACTCTTTATAAAAAAAGTGCATTCAGCTTAAACGGATTCTTTATTTAAAAGATGACCATATAACTTATATTATTAAAATATTATATATTAAATAAAATATTTATTAAAAAAACACACTTCATTTCAATACATCACATGGATTATTTTTTCACTTTGCTTATTGGTCCAGCCCATCTCCCTGGTGGGCCTCTAGCCATCTAGATTTATATGAGATCTTTTGTTTCGATAAAAATCTTTTCATTTTGTTACCCAATCAATAAAAAAAAATAAACGAAAATGATTTGCATCAAAACGTATTTACTTTCTCTAGACAATACTTTCAAAGTTGATGTAGATGAGATGATCAATTATTACCTTGGTGGATTTGAAAAACCAAAGATAAGTCATAAGTGCCATGCATGCTAAGACGACTATAGCTCAAAACGGGTATCAGTCGCTGTAAAATATTCTTAAAAACATGTAATGGCAAAGTGTCGAAAAGAGTACACAACATGCAACAAAGAAACTTTCAATCCATAGGACAAGCATCTTAAAATATCCCCGTTATGTATGTAAGGCCTAAGACAATGTATGTGAACGAAACCAACATAAATACACGCTAGTACCCAACTAGCCCAAAGATATACAGAGACAACGTTAGATATCTTGTCATCAAGTTCAATAAACTAAATACATCAACTCGTTTGTCCTTCAATATCCCTAGCATACAATGTCCTACAATGCACACATATGAAATAACATGCATAAGTTAAACAATTAGAGACTAGTGTCTTTTTGTGCAAATACTACTAAGGTAAGTGCAATTTACGGGAGGTTGTATAATTGAGAATTGTTTTTTTTTTTTTTTTTTTTACTTTTAACCAATTCAAATAACTATAAAATGAAAAGAGATTGCAAGAATATGAAGCTTAAAACACCAAGTCCAAATGCAAGATTGGTATGGGTGTGGATGAATTGATAAAGATTGGTATGGTTTGGGTAAGATAGTGGAAAGCTGATGTGGCGACTGACAAGATTGGCAAAGGAGTCTACGGATGTAGATGGTCTTAATATGAACTTCCACATGGAGCAATGCAAGACCTTTTGCGTTCAACCAAGCAACTTTTAAATCATGTCAATCTTGAAGTTAGACCAGTTATCAGCATATAATTCAATTGTTTAAGGTGTATGAAAATTTTAAGTTTTTCCATTGTCATAAGATGATATGTTTGTGCTTTGGCTTGAAATCATGATATTCATGGTCAATTGGTCATTGAGAAAAGTAGGTTGTGGCAATTGTAAAGTTAAACTAAAACGATTAATAAATAATGAAAACGGTGATTATCATTTAATTTTTACTTTTTAATATTCTTTACTTGTTTAAATATTTATTGTGAATTGTTTTAAAGAACAATTTTTGTGTAAGGAAAATCTAATAAATACATCAAATGTAACAAATAATTCAAATTGTGGAGTTGTAATGTTGCATGACCAAACGTTTGAAGTTAATTTGGTTTATAAATAATATTTATTGAATTCTCAAAAGTGGTTTACCTAGTATTTATACATAGTTTTCTAATTGTATAATTTTATTATACACTTCGGTTTAACATTTTTAACAATAAATATATATTTAGTTTTAATATTTGTTGTGTTAAAGATTTAACTATTAGTTATATTATTAAAATATTTAATAGATTTTTTTATTATTTATTTTTCCTTATAGATAAAAAAATATAACTAATGCATATTCCATCTTATCAGAAATTTCATTTTGAATGTCTTCTATCTCCTCTAATTTAGGATAAATTCTCTCTTTCTCTATTTTAAAAATATTTTGAGAAAAGTTCAAGAAAAAAAACCCTCTAAAATTTTTATTTTTTCATTTTGCATATTCTCCATAACCATGTATTTTGAAATGAAAAGTTTAGAAGATGAGCTTTATCCAGGATAATGTTTTAGAGTCTCTCTTAAAAGATTCCAACATAATTTATTTAAAATAAAAAGTAAAATTTCCAAAAATAAATAATCAATCCAAAAATTCTTTATTTATATATTTAAGTATTTATTATATTATTAAAATACTATATAATTTAAAAAATACATATAATAATAATAATGATTTAATCTCATAAATGATAATGAATAAAAAAGTATTTTACTTTACTTATATCAAAGTTTCTTATTCTCTCTATTTAGATAATGATATATAGAATTTGAAGTAAGGAATCAAAAAGTATAATTTCTATAATTTACAGGTTCAAACATTTATTATATTATTAAAATATTATAAAATCCTATCAATTTAATACATCTAAAAAGTATAATGATAACTTAATCTCAACCCTGATTAATAGAAAAAGCATTTCTCTTTACTCATATCAAATTGAAGTTCTCTCTTATTACTTTTATTTTAGAAAATAATATATAGAATTTATTGACTCAAAATAGATATTAGAATCTTTATTTTCACTCTTAATAATATGTTAAAAGATGTTCTTAAACTCTCTTAAATGCTTATGCTAAATTGCAACTTACAATTAAAACATCTCCATCAATTTTTCACATTAGTCGTGCAAATCATGTCGTATTGCTACAACTATAAAAAAAAATATTGTAGGTGAAAAAGAAAATTGCAAGGCTTTCAATATTAGAAAGGCTATCGAGAACTATCTATATGAATAAACTTAGTTTTATATTAAATAATATATTTTACAAATTAATAATTTATTTCATTTTTTTATTTAAATTAAGTATTAATACTTTTATTAAATTTAATTTATTTTTTACTTTTATTACTTTATTTAAACTTAAATATTAATATATACATAAACTATAATAAAACAATTCTACATTTTAGAGTTAATTTATTATTTATATTACAATTAATTAATTTTTTTTGAATTATAAATAAATAATAAATAATATTTTTATAATATTATAAATTATAAAATGTAAAATTGCTGGCGGTGACCATTTTAAAACATGGGTATGATTTTTCATTAATGTAGGAGATTTATTGCAAAGCTGGTATAACAATTTAAAAAAATATATAACATTGGGTTGATGTGGATGATCTTCCATAAATGAAAAAAAAAAAAGGAGGTCCAATTGTATTCTCACATCTCTTATTTCGAAGAGCAAAGAAAAAATAAACGAATTTAAACAAAGGTAATACTTTATTTAGGATTGACGTGGAATGAAGAGCATATGCAACAACTACGTTAAAAAAAAAAGGATTTTAGTATTTGCGTTGTTTCAAGAGGTATGATATCATTTATGCTAAAATAACAATAATAAGATGAGAAAAATTGTAAAAATCTTTAAATTTAGAAAAACTTCTAACTAAGGGAGAAATGATAACTTTAATACCCTAACTAATAAAATGTGTTGAAAATAAATGTTTATGAGAAATAAATAATATTTTAATTATATAATTAATATTAGAAATGCTAAAATAAAATAACTATTAGAGTTAGATGTAAATATTTCTAGAAATTTTGGCTTATAATATTCTAGTTTTGGAGGAAAAAAGATATCTTCCATAAATATTTGGTGATGCATTTTCATTATGATGTGAGTTGTCAATAAATTTGATAAATTTGTAATTTGAATGGTCAAGATTGCTTATAAGTTAGCTAAAATTTTAAACATATATATTTTAATTCGTTGGATAATAGCTTTTTATCTATTTTATCCACTTATTTATTAGGCGACATTTAAATTGATAAAATATGAATAAACACTTTTTTTATTAATTAATTTGAAACAAATATATTAATTTTTCTCTCTTAAATTTGTTATATTTTTGTTATGTCTTCTTTTATTCAACATTGCTTCTATCTTTAATAAAATATATCTTATTTGTATAAGATTATCAAATATATTGTATATTTTTCTTTTTGAACAACAAGCAAAAGTTTATTCCAATATCGTATATTTACTTATTAAAATCAAAATTTACTTTCATTATTTACTTATTATTTATTTCTTTATCTTTTATATTAATAGATAAGATAAAATATAGTTAAAGTTTGTTCAATATGAATAAATATCTGTTTTCATAGTCATTATTTTAAATGGATAACACGTTTTACTCCCTACTATAATTTAATGATTATTGCTTTAAAACTTAAAAAAAAGTAAAATCATAAACTCACGATTAAAAAGGAAAACTGAGATATGAATACCAAAATAAAAATACAAGCATTGATGAAGTTAACAATAATACTCACCAATCAACTCATTTCTAATAGCAAACTATTTGAATTTAATCATTTTAATAATGATAAACAAAGCTAAATTCTTTAAACAGATTCCAATTGGCCGTTAGATGGAGCCACGGTCCCAAGGCTAAGTTCATTTTTGGCTCGTCTCTCTGCCAAAATTCTTTGTGTCGATTTGTAAAACATGGCATAAAGGATTAGTTGGGCCAAAGCAAAAAGCGCCCCAATTCCATTAGGCACCTGAAAGAAAATAAATGCGTCATTTATATAGAATCAAATTAAAACACGTAACAAAAATTTGAGTGCCAATTCATATAATTCACGTGAAAGATAGAGAGAATGACAGAGAACTTACAACAACGAATGGATCGAAACGAATGAGACCATATGAGAACCAACATACACCATTTGCAAAACAAAATAGAGATAGTAGAAACGGCATGTACTCCACGCTTTTAGTTTTGATTACCATTTTCTGCAAAACAATTGGCACGTAAATTAATTTATAATTTATAAGAAGAAAAGTATAATTCAATATTAAGATCATCAAACATTTTTTTCATAATTTTTCTAAGATAAAAAACTTGAAGTATGAAAATTTTCCTTCTTTAGAATTTAAAACATTAATTTCAGATAATCCTCCAAATTATTTTATAGAAATTATTTCTCACGCTTTTTATTTAGATTTTTTTTAAAGAATTTATAGCAACAAAAATAACAAGCTTAAAAAATAAGAATTTTATTAATTAAAAAGGATAACAAAACGTTAAAGAAACCTAAATTACATACAAATTAAACGTTAAATTTTTTTGTTAATAATGAAATCCAAGAGTCGTTCTTAATGGTTAGGCTTATAAACACCAAAAAAGGAAGAACTTAATTTGTTAATTTAGCTTATACACAATTTTAATTTAAATCAAACTTGATGTTTGGTTAAATACAAACATTTAACAACCTAAACCAAAAAATACCAATTATGTTGTTTTTAAACGTGTTGAAATTAAATGCATTTTAATTTATAAAATTTTATACGTTTCTATTTCAAGGTGTAAAGAAACGTACCATCACGGATAGTGGAGATGCATACATCGAAATGTTACCCGCAATGCAAATGCTACCAATAATCGCTGATCGGAGCTTTGTGCCATGTGCCAATGTCAGTACCAATGTAAACAAAGCACCAAGAAATATAATCTCACCAATCAAAATCAGTATCACTCGAACCTCTTTTTATTATCAGAGTATATGATAAAAAGGAGTAAGTAAACAGACTCAATCACAATCCCAGCCCCATTTGTTGTTGTAACCAACAAGCTATGAGGGTGCACGAATGGAAGACCGTAGAAAACCCATAGACCACAATTCACGAAAGTGACTAGGTACGGCACCGGAGAAAATTGTTCAACAGATTTCTTTTTCCATATCTTATAAAACGTTGGCCTGACAAACAAAAACATTTCACTATCAGATAATAAAAAATTATAAAAAAAAAAAACTAAAAACTAAAAACCACCATCGTAGACCTTCATCTGAATCATATGTACATGTGCATAAAAATAATTTGTAATATGCACATGTACATAAAAACCATGATACAACTTAATCTACTTTTATGCATAAATCCAAACGTTCTAGATAAAGGGTTACGAAAATGCTCATCAGTTTTTCCATATTTGTAAGGTATTTCTTTGAACCTCCTTATATATAATATATATTGTATATATCTATGTAGACTTACACGTTGACAAGAACAAAATGATAGAAATGACATTTCCTGAAAAAAAGAACCACATCAGCAATATTTTTTTTAACGACAAATAACTCAGACACACGTTTCGACATAAAGTCGACAAGATATTCGGGATTCATATGAATACCCGACTAATCCTCGGCGACCAAAGACAGTTTAAAATATAAAGATATTATAAAATAATAGAAGAAAAGAAGGGTTACCAATGACACCAAGTACACTGCGAGCAAAATCGCTTGAAACCATGACTACAAAATACAAATGAAGAAGAGTGTGGGAGAGAGAAATGGGGAGAGAATGGTGAATATTTAAATGGGGGGAGAGCAAAGATTATATTTATTACTACATTTATTATTTACATTTAATTAGTTATTATTATTTGGGTGAAAAGATAAAGATTAAAATTTGGATAAATGTTTATCCTTATTTTTGATTATGCATGCATTTCCTTTTAATTTCTCACCGTTTTTAATATTCAATTAATGCTAATTAATGATAACATATAGGGTTAAATATATTTCTTTTCTTGTAAGTTGGAAAAATATTTAATCGAAACCGAAAGAAAAATCTTGACACATGTTACAAGTTATAAGACACCTATGTGAATTCAAGACTAGGGGTGCACATAGATTGGATTAAGTGGTTTTCGTTGTTTACTATACTTAATTTAACTATGACGTTTTGTACCATCATAGATTGGTTAATTAGATGGATTTTAGATTCTTCGGTGGGTTATATGGTTATATAAATAGTTTAATTCAGGTTTTTTTGTATGTTAACTTTACAAGTTGATGATTTAACCATGTTTATTGGGTGTCCCTAATCAAGACTAAATTTCAACAATAGTCACAATTAGTATGTCTATAACATCCTTTGAGGGTGCAACAAAAACTTCTCTTATGTTTGACATTACATTTAGTTGTGACAATATAAGATTGAGAGATTAAAAAATCATTTGTTTTGTAAACTATGTGATAAGTGTTTTTGACTAAAGTAGTTGATTGATATATAACTGATAAATAGTATAGTTGGTTAAAAAATAACAAGCTAACAATGTAAACTTAACTCAAGGTACATCTTAAAAAATTAATTGAAAAAAACCCTCTTAGGTGAAGTTTGGTTTGAATGATGTTTTTTTTAAGGAATGAAATCTGTAAATGAATTAGATTTTGAGGAAATTGGAACTGAATGTATTTATGTAATGTAATCCCTTCAAAAAAAAAAATTGTAATGTAATCTATTAACGAATTAAAATTTGGTGCTTGTTCATAGAATGTGTTCTAGAATGTATTTGGTAAATGGCCAAAATACCTTTTTTAATATCTTTGATAAAATAGTCATTAACTTTTTATTTTTTAAACTTAAAATACTTTAATAGAAAAACTATAAGTAGTTTAATAAATAAATATTAAATGGTTAAATAAAATAATTATACAATAAAGTCAATAAACTTTTTTTACCAAAAATAACTATTAGATAATTTAAAAAATAATTCTTAAGTAAATTAATAGAATACTTCTATTAAATACTTTAATAATTTTTTTTTTTTTTGTTTAGGTTATATTTGATCAAGGATATAGGAAGAAAAAATGAATTCAATTTAATCAATATACCTACTAGATGATAAGGAATGCAAAATTCCATTTGTGAAATTTGGTGTAATTCGAATATTTATGTGAAAAGAAAGAGCCAAAACAAAATAATTAAATTTGTAATTGAAATTTAACATTTTAATTATATCAGATTCCTCTAAATCTTCGAACCAAATGCCAACTTAAGTTTATTAAATATTACTTGAAGTAATCTTTCAAAAAACCTAGCTTATAACCAATCAATCAATACCTTCTCAACAAACTAAAAAAAAAAAAAAAACAAGTTGCCTAAATTACGAAATTGCAATTCTCCTCATCAAGTATATATGAACGTAAATCCATAAGTGAGAAGCATGATAAGTAATTATCAACTATAGGATAAAAAATGGACGAACATTAGGATGAGACGCACCGAAATAAGATGCACTAAGATATATCGAATCAATTCCCTTTCGGTGCATCTCCATCCTATGTTATGAGAGTATTTGATTAAGTGATGAAATACTAACATGTCATGTTGTTGGTGGTTCCTCCAATCATTTTAGGTTCTAAGAGAAACATGCCCTTGTAAAGATATGGGTTGGGTTCTGGTGAGAATATGAGTTAACGTAAGAAGTCTAGAAGTGGTTATCAACTGTCCGATGCACATTAGGATGAGATGCATAAGATAAGAACACAGATTAATTCCCGTATCAAAAGCGATTTATTGATGAGTTTGGGATTAAAAGTGATCAAGGGATGTGTGTTCATGTCCAATTCTCGCGCTTATCACATTAACTCATTTTCTCAAATGATCATTCGTCATATACATATAGATTTGGAATCACGTGAATCAAATGCTTTCGTGAGACCAAGAGTTTGCATTTGAATTTTACAGCAAAACATGTAAAGGTTACTGGATAGTGTTTTGTTATGTAATTTCAAGTGTAAAATATAGGTATCATTGGTCTCATGATAAACATGTTGGTCTCACGAAAACCTGACTTTATACTTATATGTATAATATATTTGAACTATAAATTTTCTTATAGTGGATGCCCTTACTAGTGACTATAAACATCTTCACATAGCCAATTGGAACAAACCATAATGAACTAATAGTCAGATTAAACTTTGAGACGAATATAACTCGAGGGCATTTGGTTCATGTAATGAAATTTGACGGAACTGCAATCCATCAAAAGAATTAGAATGAAATTTGATCACTCGTTAGGTTGGTAGGAATTCAGTTTTTTCACTTAAGTCAACAAATGATTAATTCCTTCAATTGTAGAAATTCAACGAAATTCAAATGATTTATCCACTTCATTTCGCGAACCAAACATTACTAAATAATTTGCCAAAAGACTTTTCTCATTCAAATTTCATCGTATTCCTTGAAATTCCACGAACCAACAACCCTCAATCTACTAAGTCGAGTTCCACCACCATTGATACATCACACAACCACCAAATTTCCTCCAATGAGCAATGATAATGATCATTCTATTACCTGGATTCCTTAAATTGTATAGATAAATAAATTTAACAGTTAAGGAAAAATAGACAATACAGTATCGTTGTACCATAAATATTGAATTCTATTGCGAAAAAGGAAAGAAGTATGTTACTGTCACATTCACATATTAAAGGATCATTGGAACGTATTTTTTTACAGTGTTTCTTTGTTTAAATAGAATGAGGCCAAATCCACATATATAGAGCTTCCATTAATCGAATAATTCATATAGCTGGACTTAATATTAAAGGGACCCATACGTTTAAATTTGTTATTGTTCAAAAAAATTACGTAATCTGAAATTATATTTTTTCGAAAAATGTAATTTATACAATTACAAGAACACACATTCATTCAATCATTGTTAAGTTTTATAGTTGTAGTAAATATAAAGAATATAGACTTCGAGAAAGGTTTTAAATAAGAAACATAACTTTTTAAGAAAAGTGAAAAACAATCTCAGTCATCATCGGTTAATAAAAGCGGTCCCCCTCCCCAATAATAATCTCTACCCTCCCATGAATCGTGTCAATCCTCTGTGATCACGTCCACCATAACCGAAGATGAGTGACTGAAATTGCTCCTCACGTTTTCTTAAATGATATGTTTCTCGCATGAACCTTCCTCTATAGACTTTTTAAAATTGGAAAATATGTAAAAGAATATACAAAATAGAGAATAAAGATGATATTATTATTCCTCTTGGCTTGTAACCTTGTATGGATTATGGAATATGGACGGTGGGTTTTTTTTTTTCTATAAGAAAATAAAATTAGATTTTAGTCGATTAAATGTATCTTTAAATGCCATATCTTTCCGTTTTTTGAATAAAAAATTGACCTTTAATATATCTTTTTAATTTTATTAATATAAAAATATAGGTAAAATGTTAAATACATTAAAAAAATGCAAGTTGGTTTTTGCATGTTGGTTTATCGATTCGGATACAATTGATGAAATTTAAATGCTAATTAATTACATTCAGTTATTTTGATTAGTTCAATCTTTTTGAAACAAATTATATAGATAAAGAATTTGAACTCTTTAGGATAAAGATGTGGTATTTTAATGAAATTTTAACATTTTTATTATTTTGAATTTACTTTTACCGGGTTATTTTATTAAGGTATTTATTAATTATTTTATTGAAGTATTGATTATTATTTTGTAAACTTATTTAGTAATTGTTTTATTAAAGGTTTTTAGTTAAAAAATAGTATAAAATGACTATTTTATTAAAGCATTTAGTGTTTAGAAAAAATTAATATTAATAAAGGTATTTTGGTCATTTACCAAAAATTAATTTCAGTTCCAAAGCTATATTTCATGAATCAAATATATAGATTTCAATTCTTTTAACAGATTTTATTTCAATTTTGTCAATCATACAAGTGATCAAACCTGACAAAATTCATTTAAAATTAATTTTTTTTGACAGTTTCTTTTTGATCAAAAACATTTTACAAACCAAACACCATTTAAAAATATTTTTGAGTAAAAATATATATTAGTAAAGTACTTTTTTGTAATCATACATCAAATTGTTTAACTACAAATTATCAATATCCATTAAAAAATAAACTTCCGTCACATCATAAGGTAAGTGTTTGGTTGATCTTTATTAAGTGATAAGTCTTGTATTAATCAATTATATGTATGAATTAATTTGTCTATATATTGGAAAGATTTTCATGGATGCAATAATCGTATTTTTTAACTGGGATAGCAAGTTTTGAAAAAAAAAAGTTGGTTTTATGTATAAAGCACCCTAGAGCTTACTTAATAAGCCACATCATTAAGCAAGTAGGAAACAATCATTATAACTCAAATAAGTTACAAATCTCATCAACTCATTAAGTGGATAACAAACATACTCTAAGTTATTTCTCTCATAATATTTTTGTATAAATTGATTTGATTATTGAATAACAATAACACACTTAAAATAAAAAGTATAGTAACATAACTCATAAATTGTTACCACAATTTTGAAAAATGAGTATACTTTTTTCCATCCCAAAATATCTTCAGTAAGAAACACTCAATATTAGACATTACAACTATTATATTTGTTAATTAATTAAATAACATTTTCACCCTTAACTTAAATGGAAAAAACCTAATTTAAAAAACGTACATTTATTTTATAAAGATAAAACTATAAACAATAATTCTTGCAAAATATTTATAATGAAAATATAAGTTTTTTTTTTGCCAACTGCGAGTTAATATGGAAAAAAGGCCAACAGAAATTTTAATCATTGGATGTAAAAAGATCCAAATTTTATATTGTAAGACTCAAGTCTTTGGATTTATTAGCCCAAGGATGGAAGGTTGAGTATTTTATGGGCAAATAACATGTTATAACATAAAAAAAGTAAGATCGAACTCAAATCATTTATATGGAGTGATATAAGTGATTCCTTATTTTAAAAACAACCTATTTTCATTTCTAAACAATCTAAGTTTTTTCTTGGATAAGCATCAAGTAAAATAGTCTCTATCCTTCAATCTATTTTAAAGAAATGAAATTCAGTTCAATTTAAATCTTATAAATCAAATACATCAAATATTCCAATTCCAATCTCTTCCACAAAATTCAATGATATGTTTCGCTCGTGGAATTCATAGAAAATTGACGGAATTGAAATGACAGATTCCTTAGTGATGTCTGGTTTGTGGAATTAACTTGTGGCTATCGTTAGCGCAACCCACCAAGTTCATAAGTCCACTCTGCCACATCAGCTTTACCTACAAACGCACAATAATCCCATCGAGCTCACTCTGTCAAGTATCACAACCCACAAAACTAAAATACTCAATGCATATATATATATATACATATATTTCAATTAAAAGAAAAAAGAAAAAATGAGAGTGTGTGAGAGGGAGATAATCGGTTTGATCGGGTTGTAGTTGCCGAAAGGGAAGCTGCCGAAGAAGCCTGCAACCCCCGTATCACAGTCCACCCAGCCCCATAAGCCCGCCACCCCCTAAACCCAATGAGCCCGATGGGTGATACCACCAGCCTAATGAAATTCTTTCAATTATATTGGATTCCATAATTTAAGCAGTTCATCATTACATGACTTAAGTGAAAGATTTGAGTTCCTACTAATCAAACGTTTGGTCAAATTTCATTCAAATTCTTTCAAAGTTAAATTATTTCGATGTATTCCAATCCCATCAAATTCCATTAAGCATTACGTGAACCAAAGGCCCCAAAAACTCTCAAAAACTCTTTCATGAAACCAAAACACCCACTAAGAAATACGGTAAAAAATAATTGAAATGAATCCTTTTCCTTGTTATCCAAAATCCTCTCCGGTCGAGTTCCCCCTGATGGTCTTTTATGCAACTTGTCCCATTAGGATCTAAGTAGTAACATTCCATCGTATTCCCAAAGTTCGGTAAGGATAGCGTTTGGCTTATAGTATCATAGCGTGGTACCAAATAATTGGGTAATTAGATTCAAAGAGGCAATCAAAAAGTATGTATGCATCAAGGTTGGCTGGGGTTAAATTGGTTAAAACAAATTATACCATTATAATCGTTTTGATAATACCTTCAAAATAAGCCTAATATTGAGTACTTTTTTATTTAATCGTATTATTAAATATAAATAACACATACAAATTAATTTTATATTTTTTTACATTGTCATTTTTCATTTTACATACTTATCTATAATTTATATCTACACCTTCTTATAAAAAAGGTTATACAATTATTTTTGATATATACTATATATATATACTATTATGTAAAGAGTATTACATTTAATTTCAAGAATTCGACTTTTAATCGTCAAATATTTCAAGAATTCTTGAAATATTTTAAAAAAATAATTATACCATTATAATTGTTAAATCAAAACTTTAAAAATAAGTTCAAATGTTATGAATTTGAAGACACACAATCAATCAAATATTTTTAATTTTTTTGATCAATTAACCTTAAATTCAATAATCTGTGTATAATTTATTATTGTCGGATAATTAATACATACTTCGCGCTGCAACGCGTGGGGGTGCGTATCTAGTTTTCAATGAAGTCTCTTTTCTTATCCTATCTAAGTTCGGATCTTGGAGGTTCTCCAGCGATATTGCTTCATTATCTACGACCTCCCTTAAGTACATAGTTTGAAATTACGGATTGTTCTCGCATTTCTCTCTCTTAATTTAAGGTGAAAAGCAAGAAGATGGTTTGTTCGTGGGACGATTCAACGATTTAAGTTTGTATACAAAGAAAACAAACCACTTCTATGGGAGCCGTCTTTGCTTTATTTGCAGGATTTCACTATTGGGTAGATAAAATTTGATTTAAACCCTCCAATAGAAATTATCTAGATCGAAACCAAACAGAGACTAATTAACAATTTATGATGCTTATAGTTTTGAATTTTGTAAGACTTGGTTTTGATCTTGTGATGATGGTCATAAATCAAACCATTTATTGGTTAAGACATGTAGCCAAACATGTTATAAAACATGCAAAAATAGTCAAGAAATCAAAAAGTTGTCAAGGTCATTGTGGAGTTTAACAAGATTCTCTCGTTGAAGTTTGTACCAAACAACGACATGCCAACATACCAATGACTCTTTTCGGAAAATTAGGTTGACAAATGAAAATGAGAATGATAGAAAATGAGAGTAGTCATCGCAATAATGTAGGTTGGTTGATAGCATCCTATCATTATAATTATCAATTTATCATATGAATGTTGTTTGAGCTTATATAATCGATTGATTTAAGTTTTGAATGATTTTATAATGTATAATGAATGCTATCCAATGAAATAAGCTTTCATGGCCACCCCACAAAAAAATACCATACAAAATGTTTACAACTTTCAATTTAAATCTATGTGGGACGATTAATCATTATCCCCTCTACTTATATCTCCCACAATCATCGTCAGAATTATCCAACAACCTTCTTGTTTATTGAGGACGTGAGATTTTCATAAGATGTATTAAATACCCCTTTAGCAACTTGTCACGCATGATTTGATTTGTAACACCATCCCGGTGGTAAAATGATTGATTCTAATAATACTCAAAACATCCCAAAAGTTTAACATTACAATACAACGTCAAAATAAACCCAATATAAAATTATACATTCATAGCAGAAACAAAATCAATTGTTTTCTTCATAAATCTAGTCTAGAATTTTTCGGTGAATAAAAATCAGTAAGATCCCAAATCTCAAAGCAATAGATCATCTGCTAATCTATAAATCAATTTAAAACTAATTTATTGGTGCTCTACAACTTAAGGTTTTTAAAAAACACATAAATCACATTTTTATTCATGTGAGACAACTTGGCACAAACTTGCTATAAGTATTCCATTTTTTTTCCTGTATTTACCCAATCGCAGTCTCCAATATGATTAATTTCAACGACAACAGTCAAGTTTCTTGTGCTTTTAAAGTCTTATGGCAAGCAACAACATGGACAACGATGTGTTTCATTTGGAAGAACATAAACTCTCGTGGTTTTCAAGGTGCTAATCTTAGCGTTGATATGTTTGGTAATATTTAATCCCTCATTTATGATTTCGTGGGTGTTGGGATAAAATCTCTAACCATCGCTACTTTACGGTTTTGTTCCTTTTGCATTTTACTGTGTTTTCCGTTTTTCCGTAGGCCAGTTACAATGTTGTCATGGAATTTTTGTTCGTTTTAGTTTCTTAGAACCTTGGTTACTTGCAATCTATCCCTCGCAAACGCTTTTATTTTGTTTGCTTTATTTCTTTTTTCGTTATAATCTATTTGCTTTCCAAAAAAACAAGTAAATGGCCCCTTGTTCTACACCCAATTTACAACAAAGTTTGGTTTCGATGAAAAGCTGAGGTTATCGTGAAAAACAATTAATCGAATGTACATTAGGATGAGATGCATCGAGATCGGATACATTGAGATGTACCAGATCAATTTTCTTCAAAACCGCAATTCACAAAAGGACATAAAATAAAACTGATCAACGATTCAGATCCAGTGCTTTCTAATGTTAATGTCAACTAGTGGCAAAACCGCGCGCTGCGCGGTAGCAAAAAATAATTTAAAGAAATACTTGTTCAAATACAGCTAAAATGTAATTATTCGGTTAATAATTTATAATATCTAAAATTAAAATGAAAAATATTTTTCATAAGTGGCTCACACACACACACACACATATATATATACTTAGTCATTTTTTGTTACAAAATGTTTGATACGCATCATTCATAATTTTTTTTGTTGTGTTTTTAAAAACCAAAGGAATGTCATATTATATATATATATATATATATACTGATTGTATTCTAATTCAATTTACATATTTAATTTGATTTAATCTAAGTAATAATAGAGTATGAATTAATTTATATGTATTTTTTTATTGTAATAAATAATTTTTTTTCATCTAATATATTGATTTTTTTTAACTAAAGTGACATATTGCTTTCATATTTTCTTTTACACAAATTATTTTATTGACTTTATTTTTTATTATACATTATTGTAGTCATTTTATATTTTGTGTACTAATTCTAATTACACATATTATTTTATTAAAGTATGTTTTTAGGCGATATTAAACATGGTAAGTGTCTCGTATATTTAGAGAACTATTAATAATATTTAACTATATATTGATTATAAATGTATTTATTTTATATTATTTATAATTTCATTTATATCTTTTTACTGATTTTCATAAGATTTATAAGGTTTAATATTTTTTTTTATATAATGACTTCAATTATTTATCGTATTTTTTATTTTGGAATTAAAATTTCACTTGAAAATAGGTCTAATTGATATATATCGTATTTTTTATTTTTTTATGTATTATGTTTATATAAGAGTGATGAAAATAGTATTTATACAAATGAATATATATGGCATAATCCACCGTTTAGTATTTTAAACAATACATATAAAAAATATTTTATAAACAATAGCAATTGATAATTATCATTAAAGTTATATTAAAGTATATTAATGATAAGTTATTAGATTTTTAATTAACATAAGTATTTCATTTAAGTAACGTTTTCATGATGTTAGTATCAAATATATAAATATACACATATTAACTTATTTATTGAAATACACATATTTAATTTATCATGTAAATAACAATATACATATTAATTATTGTGATTCTTATATATAATAAGTTCTTAAATATGTTGATTATATTCATTATCCATATGTTATGTGGATAACAATATTAGAATGACGTAAATAAATGAAATAAAGAAATTTAGGTGCCAAAAAAAGAATATGAATAATTTAATTAGTATAATACTTTGTTAATAACTATATTAGAAAAGATAATATTTTAGAAGAAAAAAAAGAAATTTGGGATTAGAATGTTTAGAAAATGTCATCTCATTGTTGGTGTTTTTTCTTATAAATTACAAATTGATAAACCATTGAAATATAAAAGAAAAAAGAGATAATTCATAACAAAACCAAAAGTAAATAAACTACATAGATTATATATTAGAATTTAGAGTTTGATTATTGTCAACAAAAAGAAACATTTTAAAAAACTATGAAAAATAAACAAAACAAATTGGGGAAAAACCTCATTTAAAACCGTCTTATAACATAAATATCAAGAAAACCAACAATGTGGAAAACACTTGTTTAATAACAATGTGTACAACATATATATTAAATGAAAAGATAAAGGAGAAAAAATTATAATTGTGAAAGAAATTCCAAATAAAACTCGAAAGTTTAGTAACAGTCACACATAATTCACAAAAGCATAATCATTATTTGAAATTTAGATAGAAAACAAAGGTAACGATGATACTTATTATATACACATGCAAAAATAACATATAACTTACATAAATCATAAAGTAAATAAAAAATGTGTTACTTCACCTGAAAATTTTACGAAGATTGGGTAATAATACTGGCGAAAATGGATTCTACAAAAAAGACACAATAAACATTCAAATTCAATAGGATATAACAAATAACATACATGTTGCTATACATCATATGTTGATGGGCATTAAGATCTATTTATAAAGGAATTTGTTGTAGGTTTTCCATTTTAATTAATAAATGGGAATATGAAAAGAGTAAATTAATGTCTCCATTAAGTTAAATAAATTAGAAGTTAAGGGTAATTAAATTGTAAGTAAAATTACCAAAGACTCCTTCTTATAACTAAACATATAATTATCATTTAAGGGTATAATAGTCTTTAACTTATTTGATAATTAAAAAACTCAAAATAATGAGAAAATTTGTAGAGGCTAATCCTTGTCTTAGAGAATGCCACCTCATACTTGGAGGTTCTTGTTTTTATATATATAAACTAGTGTGTCCCACCGCGCGTTGCGCGGTAACGATAACTTTTTTAGAAAAAAATGAAAGTTAAGTGACACGATTCTTTATGAGTAAGATATTAAACTACATATTTTCTTTTGTTAGGAAATATATAACCGAATCTAAATGAAATGTAATTCTTAACTAATAACTAATAAAATACAATATTATTCTGGTTCAACGTGAAACCAAATTAAGATAAGAATATTAGGGGTTTTATGATATAAGTGTGTTATGTAATAATTGTATTGGTGTGCTATATAAAACTATAGGCTATATATAGAAGTAAACTTTCATATGGTCATGATTAAACATTTGAATATCTATCTATATATTCACAACAAATTTAATAAATTATGATATAAGTGTGTTGTGTAATAATTAATTGTTTAATGATCATGATTCCTTTCATAATTATAATTTTTACTGTTTCTCTTAACAAAGAAATTTTATACATATTTTTTATTTTTATAAGAGTAATAATTATCCGAAAGGGAATTTAATATTTAAGAAATGATTAATCTCAAAGGGTAAATAATGTTTTAGTCATCAAAGTTTTAGTTCATTTTCGGTTTAACCATCAATGTTTTTTTTTTGTTTCGGTTTAACCTTAAAGTTTTGAATTTGTTATGATTTAACCATCAAAGTTTTTTTTATTTGATTTTACCATAAAGTTTTAAATTTACTATAATTTAAACCTCAAAGTTTTCTTTTCAAATGGTTTAAGCCTTAAAGTTTTGTTAATAAAACTAATTAATCTATTAAGTTTTTTATGGATTTTGATTTTACTCTCTTTACTTTATTATACATGTTATTTTTAATAGAAACTTAACAAAACTTAAGGGGTTAAACCATTTTTTAACAAAACTTAAGGGTTAAATCATTTGTAAAAAAACTTTAATGTTTAAACTAAGAAAAAGATGCAACTTTGATGGTTAAATCATAATAAATTCAAAACTTTATGGTCAAATTCAAAAAAAGAAAAAAAACTTCAATGTATCCTAGTATCAAAACTTTGATCTATGTAAGCAAAATTGAACCAAAACTTTGAGGGTTAAACCATTATTTACCCTAATCGCAAATGTATCCTAGTATCAAACACTATGATCTATGTAAGCAACAATGATTCTCTTAATTTAGCTCGTGAACCTATTTTTACAAATGAATACATTAAAATCATTTTGTAAGAAGTACTTTTATTATGCACACAGACTTCAAAGAACATGTAGAGATGACGAAGAACTAAATGTTTACTCCAATATGGTACCAGATGTGATGAGTCAGCCTCTCGTAAACAATTCAATTTCTCTAGAAAAATCTGTAGCATCAATGGGATTCACTTCTACATGTGCATTAACAAATGCATGAAATCAATTGTGCAATTTTGGTCAAAGAATAAAAGGCTCTGAAAAAAAATGCATTGCATAATAATTTTTAAAACATGATGTAAATCATGACAACAACATACATAAAGTCATATTGTCATCAAATCACAAAACCAAATTGCATAAAATTACAATGTAGTCAAATCATAAAATAAACATATATAAAAATTATAATGCTATCTAAATCGTGAAATAAATATATATAAGTTGATTACCTTTTGACTAAAATTATGAAAAATATGTAGATAATATTCTTACATTGCATCGTAAGAGGTGATCATAAAAATATATCATACCTTATCTTTTGACCACGAAATCCCAAAAACGAAGACCTAAATTGAATAATTTATGTTGAAATAACCAAAAAAAATTCGTAAAAAAAAACTATCAATAATAAATTAGTATATATAATTGAAGCAAAACCCGAGGAAGAAATTTATGAAAGTTACATACATAATATCCCTACTTAGATCATAAGAAGAAAGGTAATCATAAAAAACACATACCTTTATAACCATAAAATCCCATAAACAAAAACTTCACAGTTCTAAATAGAATGATTTATGTTGGAATAATGTAGAAAAAGTTCCTACAAAAATAAAATCAAAACTATCAATAACATATTAATATGTATAATTCAAGAAAACCAAAGCAAGAAATTGAGAATGAACAGAGATTTTGAAAGTGGTGGTTAAATAAGGAGGTATAGGGGGTGAGAAGATGGAGAGGTTAGAGATAACCCCTTAATATTAAAGATATTAGTAATAAGTGGACAAAAAGTAATTATGAATTAATAAATTTGACTTAATAAGAAGATAATCGAAAAGACTTGAGAATATGAAATGGTGAAGTAACACTTCACTATTAAAGATGTTGGTAAAATTACCAAAAAGACCCTCACATACAATAAA
Source organism: Centaurea solstitialis (assembly GCA_030169165.1). Lineage (NCBI taxonomy): Eukaryota > Viridiplantae > Streptophyta > Magnoliopsida > Asterales > Asteraceae > Centaurea > Centaurea solstitialis. Next base: position 79,085,828 of record CM058044.1, read on the forward strand.
GCATATATTTTCAAACATGGATAAAAAAGTAATTAGCAAAAAAGTTAATTAATAAAATCAAAAAACCGAGAAAAATTCTAAGAAGTATTCTATGCTTGAGAATGTGCCATGTCATCTTGTGAGGTTGTTGTTTTAATATATATAAATGATGATTTTTTTACAAATTCATTTGCCTCCTAAAACAATTGGGCTTAGACCAATGGTTTTTAGCCCAAAAAAGTTTGGGGTTTAGAAGACTAGTTTATTAAGCCCAATCAAAGAAAGCTTTTTAACTAACACATTACGTTGGACTCGATGGCGGTTAATCACTCCAACGACCGGAATCATACTTCTACAGTTCTCAGTAAATTCCGGTCTTCTCGCCGGCGAGTCCACCATAATCGTCACCATCGGCAACGCCATGATCTACCAACGACGTCACATTGAAACACATTTGTTCTCGTCTCTTTTATGCATAAATTCGTACTGTTGAAAGGATTTATTTCAGTTAATCATCCGTGTTTACATTAGCTTATGAATAAATTATGTTTGGAAAAAACTAGCTTATGAGTATGTAAAATGACAAAAAATATATCTTGGGGTATAATAATTAGTATTAATAAGGGTATAATTGGAAAAAGCTACAAAAAGCTCCTGAAACGCTACTCCAACCAGCGTTTTCAATAAGCTAGCTTATCGTCCATCCAAACATGTACTAGCTTATAAACTAGCTGATAAGCTAGCTTATTTTTGCCAAACATATCCTTAGACTCTTAGGTGGTAGATTTGTAATCAAAGTTGATATGGATCAAAAGATAGGAAGATTACTTTTTAATCATAGCTAGATGTTACCAAATATTACATATTTGAACATAGTGGTTTCCAATTGTATGTTTGTATGTCCATAAAATTTGCATTCAAAGTATGAATTTGATCTCAACAATGTGAATCTCTTTTGGAATTGGAAGGAGTAGTTTTTTTGTAACTTTTTGTTTCCTTGGTAATGGTTTTGAAGCTTTGATAAGGCATATCCAAGAGATTTCATGCAAGCAATAAGCATAGTTCTATTTAGCTTCCAATTTATTTTATTTTGTTACAAAGATCTGAAATATCATACCCATTATTATACAAGGCCTACCAAAACTATGCACTAATCATCAAACATAACTTAGTTAAAAAGAGAAATGTTCATAGATATACATAAATGATAAAGCGAAATATAGAAGAAATTGTAGATAATCTTCTCTAATCCTGCAAAAATCCTAAGATGGATTCAGAATGGAAGGAAGATAAAGGAGGTAAGAATTGCTTAATTGAACAAATCATGTCTAGCTCAGTTGGTGTTCCTAAGGGCGGTAACATCCTTGGGGGGCTGTGGATGGGATCCCAGTCTACCAGGGTTCGATTCCAAGGGGATCGGAGTCAATTTGAGGGCATGAGGAGTACCCAGTCGTTGGGTGGGTTGGTCCAGTCATAGACTGGGCTGCCCCTCAGCTTAGTCAAAGACTGTGGTTGGGCTCTAGGTCTAGCGTAAGCTGGGCCGGGACAACGGCGGATTAGTGGGCTGTCCGATACCGCCGGGGAGGTGTGCATGCGTGTGTTCGTGGTAGTCGTTTGTTGGTTCAATGCCGCTATGCCTTCCAAAAAAAGGAGTTGCTTAATTGATGTTATTAGTTGTTGGGATCTTCTATAATGACAATCTATCCCTTCAACTTAATGTTTGACAAATTTGGTTATGTTGATTCAAACCCTGCTTACTATATTTGCTATTTTGGTGATATGAAAGAAACACAAGATCATCATATAATAAAACTTTCTTTCATTAATTTAATTAAAGTTGTAGTCATATGCCCGACTTAGAAACATTGTGTCGATAGTCGTTGTTTATTTGGTATCAACTTGGTTTCCATTTGTATACAAGTGTTGAGAATTTGCGTTAGGCTTTGTAGTAATTGTGGAAAGATATTGCAGAAGAAAAAACAGTTGATGGTTCGTGTTGTTGAATTGGTTCCTAGACACCCTGGTAGAACAAAGAAACAAGAACCCGCGGCTACTTCAAACGATGTACCTACGAAATCTAGCAAGGGTGGGAAAAAGAAGAGATAGCTTTCCAAACTTTCAGCCACCATTCTCCTATTCAGCTGGGACCTCTTGGTTTTACGTGAAAACTAAATTGGTTGTAGTTCAAACAAGACCATAATCGACACTTTGTATGTTGTCCGTTTTAAAGCTAATTCTAAGTTCCATGAAAAAAAATATGTCCATGGTTTATGCACATATGCAAAAGAAAAAACTCGTCTTTTTGAAACTTTATGATACAAAATTGTGTTAATGGTTTTGTCCAGTTGAGTAATATTGAGCTTTCAAATTATGATGTCATGTTTAGATGTTTGAATAAATTAGACAACTTCTTGTCCACAAAAACGCTACAAAACACAAAAGGTATTATCAAATGTAACATGTTTGGCTTTATAAACTAAACGTAAAATGATGGCTATCGTTAGAAAAAAAAATCTTAAATATTTCGTACGATCGAGGAATATATAAATAAGATACTTCGATAACGAATAACAAAAGTTTCATGAATATGATAATGGTTTTGGATGTCTTTGAAAAAAACATAGTACAACGAGTGCAAAAAGCAAAAGTAGAATAGATCTACAGTTTCTATTGATAGGAAATGTCAACAATAAAGTTCCACCAAACAAATAGCAACCTATTATCTAGTTTGAAAATGAAAAAGGAAACCCTTGTTATCACCCAATCAATATAGGAGAAATGCCACTTAGATAAATATGATGCAAAACACTACTTAAAAAAAAGCTTTTTACAACCACATCAGTGACAGGTAACGTCAGCATACATCCTATCATCCTGATACAGATAAAGTCTGCATACATCCTACCATCCCGATACAGATAAAGTCTACATACATCCTACAGTCGTCCCGATACAAGTAAAGTCTGCATACATCCTACCGTCTCGATACAAGTGAAGTCTGCATACATCCTGCCGTCCCGATACAGGCAAGGTTTGCATACATCCTACCATCACGACACATATAAAGTCCGCATACATCCTACAATCCTAATTCCCGATACAGGTAAAGTCTGCATATATTCTACCATCCCGATACAGGTAAAGTCTGCAGACATACAACCATAAGTAAAGTCTGCAAACATATAAGCATGCCGATACATACATAATAAGACTTAGGATCAGGTGAGACCAAGCTATTACCGTGAGACCGCGTGAAACCAATACCTAACGTATGAAACTTCACAAAAAAACACCGTGAATGTACATAAAACTCGAATATGCAGACCTAAAAATCACTTTCGATGCAAAAAAATATAAAAAACAAGCTAAAAAACGAAACCTTCACAACTCAAGTTCTGTGAAGGTTACATATATATAATGCGAACCTTCAAAAAAAAATGTTGTGAAGGTTTCGTTTTTTAACCTTTTTTTGGAATATTTTTTTCGATAATGTTTTTTAGTATGTTTTAACGATGAATGTTCAATTTTTTTACCTTCACAAATGTTTTGATGTGAAGTTTCAAGTAAAATATGCTGATCGAACCGGTCTCACAAAAAAGGCTTAGTCTCACCGGAACTTAACTCTTCTACCATCCCGATAGTGCTAGTCCTTTAGTTGTGCATGTGACACAAAGTCACAAGCAAGGGAAATCATGTTGTTCCAATCCAATTTAAAGAAAAGGTCAGCCAGTAGCTAGTGATAAATTACACAACTACCCCTCACAATTTACAACAACTACCCCTATTACATTTAAAACAAAAGAATCTCACCACAACTCACAGAAAAAACCCAACCACCACTCTACACAAACAGACCTGCTGCTCGAATCGAAAACCTGCTGCACGAATTTTCAAGTTGATCCACTCTTCCCGTCGCCGGAACTTCTCTCATCGCCGGCCGGCCGTCCTTTTATCTCCGTCGTCTGGTAGATTTCTTCTTCCTCTATATCTCATTTTTCAATCGATATCTTCTGTTAATAGTTCTAGATCTTCGATAATCGATCTCTATTTCTCATATTTCTCCATTAATTGTTGTAGATCCTTCATATTTCTGGTTCATTGTTGTTTACAGATCTGTTAATAGTTTTTTGTATTTCTCAGTTAATAGTTGTAGATCTTATCTGTTTCTGTTCATGTGTTAATTTGTTCATCTTTCTGTTTCAATGTTATTTACAGATCTGTTAGTAGTTATTCAGATCTGTTTTGTTGTTGTTGTTTACAGATCTGTTCATATTGTTCACCTTATTCTAATGGAAATGTAAGAGATCATGGTTGCATTGAAGGTTTTAAGTGAAAATTTGTGTATAATGGAGGAATTGAGGATTACTACAATATGATTTGCTTTTAAAAGGCATAAGATGTTTACTAATTTGAGAAAATTACAAAAAAATTCCTAAATTGCTGGAGATGTGTGTGTATATATAATATATATGTAGAGAAAGTAAGTAGTGATATTTTTTTTTGTCTTTTCCTTTTTGACTTGATTCTCTTTTCATCTTGTTGAATTGAATTAAATATTACATCAAAAGAAATTCTTAGAATGCGGTTAAATTCGAAGCCTAGATCAAATTAGAAATGATCAAAGATGGAAACAAATAGAAATCATCCCTGGTTTTTGTTCAAGGATGATAGGAAACTAAATCTTCAAGAAAGTGTATGTGCAAATGTTATATCTTTAAATTTTGTGTAAAATATGCTTAAAAGTTAAAACTTTAATTTCGCTCCCCTAGATACGATATCTCGAATATTTAGGTACCTAGCTTACAGATGAGAATGCATGAAAATAGAATGATCTTTGGTTCGATTTCTATTTTGTATTCGTAATTTGGTTTAAACGTTTGAGACATATCAAAATGAAGCTTTTGAAATTATGTTACACAAAATATGAATCAGACCATAGTAATATATATTATTTTAAGTAGAGAAATGGAGAGGGCAATGATTTAATTCTCTACTCTTTGTCAAATCTGTGTTGATTTGCCATGTGGATGTGAACATGTGTGTATATTTCATGTTGGCTTTATGCCAGATATGTATGGGCTTTTTTTTTTTTTTTTCTTTTTGCAGTTTTTGTTTGATATGATTGATATTGCAAATGTGTATTTATTATATTCAGATATCATTTGATGGTGTGGATGGTTTTGTACTTATTTTATATTTCATAAAAAGATACAGTAGATATAACAGTCTGTGTTTTTCTATTAAAGTGGATTTAGCTGGACTTGATGCCCCAGGTCCTTTGAGCTGGCATTTATTGAATTCCTATGATGATGTGTGTTTTGGATGTACTTCTACAATCATGCTTGTATATGGATCAATTATTTGTTATGAAATACTAATTCATGTTTTGTTGGCTTTCTGATTTATTACAGCCATGCCTGGTTTAGTTTCAGTGAAAACGCCGCCACGAATCACCATTCCCGAAGACAGCAACAACAACCACCAGACCCGGCCAACTCCCGAACGTTCTGACTCAATTAACCCCAAAACAGCCTCACCGGCACAACGGAGGCCTCCATCACCGTCTCCTTCATCTTCACGCGCAAAGCCGTCACCAGATCGGGGATCCGGAAAGAAGAAATCGCCGGAGAAACATTCCTTGCTCGATGAGTCGTCGCTGGACAATCCCGACTTAGGCCCTTTCCTGCTGAAGCTTGCACGTGACACCATCGCGTCCGGAGATGGGCCGAGCAAGGCTCTGGATTACGCGCTCCGCGCATCGAAGTCGTTCGAGCGCTGTGCCGTTGAGGGTGAACCGAGCCTTGATCTGGCTATGTGTTTGCACGTTGTTGCGGCTATCTACTGCAGCTTGGGGAGGTTCGAAGAGGCGATTCCGGTGTTGGATAGGGCAATTAAGGTTCCTGAGGTCTCGAGAGGTGCAGATCACGCTCTAGCTGCATTTTCAGGGTATATGCAGCTCGGTGATACGCATTCGATGCTGGGACAGCTTGATCGGTCCATCGAGTGTTACAAAGAAGGCTTAAAGATTCAGATGGAGGCGTTAGGGGATACAGATCCAAGAGTTGCTGAGACTTGCAGGTGAAATTAAGATCACAACTCCACTTTTTCATAAGGTCCTTTTGTTAGCAGCTTAATGAGCTTAATGGGACTCATAGCTTATTCGGTCAGTTATACATGACTTTTCAATCTATACAGACAAATTAATCCACACAAAAAACTTTATTCATATTAGGACTTAATGGAAAACCAACCAAACATCCCCAACCGTGTTGCTTTCAAGCACTTCTAAAGAAACTACATTTTTTTATTTAAATTTTGCTACTATATATAGTTATATACCATTTGTGAATGCTCCAAATTTTCAATTGATGGTTCTTTGCTTGAATGTGTAGATACTTAGCTGAGGCCCATGTCCAAGCAATGCAATTTGATGAAGCAGATAACTTGTGCAAAAGAACCCTTGAAATCCACAGGGTGCACAGTCCACCCGCTTCACTTGAAGAAGCAGCGGATAGACGGTTGATGGCCCTCATTTGTGAGGCAAAAGGAGACTACGAAGCAGCCTTGGAACACCTCGTACTCGCCAGCATGGCAATGATCGCCAACGGACAAGACAACGAAGTTGCCGCAATCGATCTCAGCATGGCAACATCTACTTGTCACTCTCCCGTTTCGATGAAGCCGTGTTCTCTTACCAAAAGGCACTCACTGTCTTCAAAGCATCAAAGGGCGACAACCACCCTTCGGTCGCCTCCGTTTTCGTACGTCTTGCTGACCTGTACTACAAGACCGGAAAGCTACGAGAATCCCGATCCTACTGTGAAAACGCCCTCAGAATATACGCAAAACCCGTGCCTGGAACCACTCCAGAAGACATTGCCAGTGGAATGACGGAAATTTCCGCAATTTATGAGTCTTTTAACGAACCCGAGGAGGCATTAAAGCTGTTGCAGAAATCAATGAAGCTTTTGGAGGATAAACCAGGGCAGCAGAGTACGATTGCCGGAGTAGAGGCGCGTATGGGTGTCATGTTTTACATGGTGGGAAGGTATGAAGAAGCAAGAGGGTCTTTTGAAAGTGCTGTTGCTAAGCTTAGGGCAAGTGGAGAAAGAAAATCAGCATTCTTTGGGGTTGTTTTGAACCAGATGGGGTTGGCTTGTGTACAGCTGTTTAAGATAGATGAGGCTGCTGAGCTGTTTGAAGAAGCAAGGGAAATCTTGGAACAGGAGTGTGGTCCTTGTCATCAAGATACCCTTGGAGTATACAGCAATCTTGCAGCTACATATGATGCTTTGGGCAGGTAAACATCTTATTTATATTACACTACTCACTTCTTTCAGTATGATGATATATTAAGTATTAACTACTCCTTGAAACAAAAATCTTACTAAGGCTTGACCTTGACGTCACACCTAGCCTGAAGCCATCAAAAATCTTACTAATGATATGGCCCGTAATACTTGATATTAGAAATACTTGGCAAATAAAGATGGGAGTGAATTCGGCTACAGAGGAAAGCAAATTTATTTTTAGATATCTAACATATGCAAATATACAGAGTGGAAGATGCAATCGAGATTCTGGAGTATGTTCTTAAATTAAGAGAGGAAAAGTTGGGAACAGCAAACCCAGATTTTGACGACGAGAAGAAGAGGCTGGCAGAGCTCCTGAAAGAAGCAGGGAGGTCGCGAAACAAGAAGGCAAAATCACTGGAGAACCTTATCGATCCCAACTCAAAGAGGACAAAGAAAGAGACCTCATCGAAAAAATGGTCTGCCTTTGGTTTTAGAAGTTGATAAAAAAGAAAACAACATACATTTTCTTTAATATATTCTCTCCCTAATTACACACTATTATTTACTACCCCCCTCAATCAAGCATGCAATATCCCTTATAGAAGAAGATGGTGTTAATGTGTATAGTGTTTTCTTCTGATTCTCTCACTCATCATTTGATTGATTTTCTTTCTTCTTTTTTCTTGTCCTTGTCCTTGGGCTTTGAGTTTGTTTTCTAAATTTGTTGTATGTAATGTAATGGAGTATCTATTATTTGTGATTTCTATATGTATTTCTCCCTTCTTTTCTAGTGGGGAGATGTATTTTAATGCCATGGAAGTTTGATCATCTGATTCGTAAATTACGTGTATTTTCTCCTGTTTTTGGATGTTTCTTTGAAGAGAATGTTTTCGTAATTTGATGAAAGCAGTTTATTACTTTTCGCTTACCTCTAATATGAACAAACACATCAAACCACACATTTTTACCTTATGATGCCATCTCTTGCTTCAGTTATAATGCATAATTACAATCATTTTGTATATGCATTATGATATTCTAACTTTATCAGCCTGCATAACATGTAACATTTATTTTAATATCATGGGTCATTTAAATGGGTTTCAAACTATACTCTAATACAAGTTAGGCGATGCACGATGCACACTTGTATGTCACGAGTTTGAATTGGACACAACAAAATAGCAGGGGTTAAGAGACAGCGCCCCTTTGCAGGGTCATCGTGTTTTCAAAGTCAAATAGAAATGTGCTATAATTACTTTTGTTCAATTTGTTTATACTTTTTTCTTTTCAAACTCTCTATATTTTATTCTTCTTCTCATCAAATATATGGACCCGTATTTCACAAGTCACAATCCATCTTAAACAAGGCATTGGATCACAAGAAGTGCTATTTTTTTTGATAGACAGAAAGGTAGGTCAAGAAGAGAGCTTCGGCAAAGCCATAACCCTCCCCAAACCAACCAATTTATTAGAAGGCAACTAGCAAGACACTAGAAACCCAAGAGTAGAGACAAGGAAACCAACATCAAAGCAGCGGAAGACCCACACAAAACAACCGAACAATCCAAAGGAAACAAAGGAGAAACAACCAAACCTACAACACCAAGGATTAAAAGTGTCTTAGGTAAGGGCAACGACTAGGTCTGAGTACTTTTAAACCGTTGATAAGTACTATTTTTTATGATAAGTACTTTTAAACCGTTGATAATTTTTAATCAAATATCATCCAATGAATTGCTACTTAAAAGGAATTAATTCGATACATCTTATCCAAATGTTCCTCCATTTCTCAGATAATCACTTTTCACGTCTCTCACCTAAATATGACACTTCTCGGTGGAACCCGACCCGACCCTCTTAAACAATTGGGCCGAAAAATTGGTTTAGCCCAATAAATTTTTTGTCTTTAGGTGATTAGTTTAGCCCAATAAGAGGGAAGGCTCTGAACTAGTCCTACTTGTGCAGATTGGTCAATTCTGATCTTCCCGCCGGCGAATCCACCTAAATCGCCACCACCGTCAACCACCGTAATCATCCACCAACGACCTCCATAGAAATCAGGTAACACTCGATCTCCTCTCTTTCATCCATAAATTCGAACTGTTTCAAAGGATTTATGTTCATCCAATCATCCGTATTTCCATTTTCCCCCTTCCTTTCTCGATCGATCGAAATTCATGTGATTAACAGGAATAATGGACGGAAGTACACCTAATTTCAAAAAATGGAACATATTGTATCCTGTTTACATAAATTCGAAGAAGACGGTTGCTGAAGGTAGGAGAATTTCTGCATCCAAAGCATGCGAAAACCCTACCGCTTTGGAAATCGGTGATTGCTGTGGTCACCTCAAAATTCCTTTCGCTATTGAGGTTTTCTCCATTCCTTCATAACCTAATTTTATGTTACATATAGAAAAAAGAGTTAAGTACACCAAAATGTATACAATTAATGTACCAAACCTGCTAAAATTGTCATTTAATGTATTTCGTGAGAAGTTGGATACACTTTCGTGACAAATTAGATATATTAAATGGTAGGTTTTGATAAATTTGGATACATACAATGACAATTTCAGCGGGTTCATTACATTAATTGATAAGTTTTAAAGTTAAGTACACATCATGATAAAATGTGACAACTTAGATACAGTTTGATGTACTTAAAAAAAAATGTGAAACTTCGACTCGTGGATGGTGAATTTGTGATCAAATGATAGCAAAATGAAAATTGCACTGACATAGAAACAATTTTGCTCATTCTAACAATTTAAAGCTCACAAAGTTCATGTTTCTATGTGTTTGTAAAACTAGGTTATGAATAAATTATGTTTGGCAAAAACTAGCTTATGAGCATGTAAAAAAGACCAAAAACGGTATCTTGGGGTATAATAGTTGATATTAATAAGGGTATAATCGGAAAAACCTACAAAAAGCTCCTGAAACGCTACTTCAACTAACGTTTCAATAAGCTAGCTTATGGTCCATCCAAACATGTACTAGCTTATAAGACAACCTATATCTGGAATGGAAGTGTAGTTGGTTTGATGCAATGTGCCTTTTTAACAGATAGCTAAATGTCACCCGATATTTCATATATAAACATACTGGTTTTGAGGAATGTTAGGTTTGTAACATATCCCTAAAGTTTGCGTTCAAACTTCAAAGTATAAGTTTGATCTCAACATTGTGAATGTGAATCTCTTTTTGGGATTGAAGGGAGTAGTTTTTTTTGTTATTTTTATTTCTAAAATCTTTTTTAATGGTTTTGAAGCTTGATAAGGCATATCCAAGGGATTTCATGCAAGTAGGGAGGGTGAGAGTTCTGCTGAAAAGATCGGATGGGAGTTTAAACAATCCTGCTATTGCATCCAGTAAGCATAGTTCTATCGAGCTTCCAAATTTACTTTTATTTTGTTATTAGATTATGCTCATCTGCTATGATCACATGCCAGGTGTGTGAATACTATTCAGTCTGAATAATACATGATTTTGACATATACGTAGATTGGTAGATGAAAGTGTAGATTTCTTTTTTGTTACTCCCTCTTCAAAAAAAAAAAAATGACACTTTTTTTGACTCTGGTCAAAAAAGTTTCTTTACTTTGTCGTTGTTAAGGGATAGTTCAGACATGCGATCAATATGCATATTTTTATTAGCCTGTGTATCAAGTTAATTATATTTTTGGGGGCAGAGGGAGCATTTTGTTTCTTAGTTTCTATTGGTGGACAAAAGCATGACTCATGATGGGTGGGATAGATAGATAGAAACCACAAAAACTACAAAGACAAAGAATATGATACCCAATCCTATAGAAGCCCTACCAAAACTATGATTTAACCATGAAGTTCCATGTTAGTTAATTTTTTTTCATAAATATACAGTAATGTAAAGCAAAATATAGATGAAACCATGTAAATCTACTCCAAGATGATTTAGGGGCTGTTTGGTAGTTGCTGAATGGCTTGGTGTTGGATGATTAAGCAGTCAGAATGATTAAGAGGCTCTTATGATGTAGTATGAAATGAAATAAGTGTGTTTGGTAATTGATAAGAATGAAATCAGGGTACTGAATGGTTAAGAGGAGGTCAGGATACTAAATCATTCAGAGGGTTTTGGAACCATTAAGATGCAGATCATTTTTTTGCCAAACAAGATTTACCTCTTAACGATTCAGAGGCTGCCTCTTAATGGAACTATTATGAGGTAAACAAACAGCCCCTTAAAATGCAAAGAAGATAAAGGAGGGTTGATCATCTGGTATGAAGCTCATGTGAATCATCAAGACCATAATTACTGCCTTTAAGAACAACTTTCATTTCATTGGTACTATTTGATCAGGACTATAATAAATAGAAAAAAAAAACAAGAAACAGTTATTCCTACCCTTGTCCACATATCTTGTGTTATGTGTCATTATTACATCAATAGATTATCAAATAATTGCTGTTTATTTGGTATCAACTTGGTTGCCATTGGTATACAAGTGCTGAGAATTTGTGTTAGGTTTTGTAGTAATTGTGGAAAGATTTTGCAGAGAAACAGCTGATGGTTCGAATTGCTGAATTGGTTCCTAGACACCCTGGTAGAGTAAAGAAACAAGAACCCGCAGCTACTTCAAATGCTGTACCTACAAAATCTGGCAAGGGTGGGAAAAAGAAGAGATAGCTTTCCAAACTTTCAGCTACCATTCTCCCATTCAGCTGGGACCCTCTTCTTTTTACGTAAAAACTAAACTGGTTGTAGTTTAAACTAGACCATAATCGACACTTTGTATGTTGTCCGTTTTAAAGCTAATTCTAAGCTCCGTCTTTATGTCCATGGTTTATGCATGTATCAATGGATACTTTGAAGCTGCATAATTTGTCATTTGTATGTGCAAGATGGTTGTGGGAATATGAATTCAGGTTCTGGTGCTAAAATTGCCAATTTTGGACAAAATGTTGTTAAATAGATGGTTTGTTTTGTTTTGATTGTGTCAATTGTAAAAATATGTATCTTTTATATATGTTTGATGGTGTTAAATTGATGGATAGTTTGGCAATATTACTAATTGTCCAAGGGTTATCATTTTTTTTCCCTTGTCTTTCCCACATTTGGGATGAAAGTGTGTTAGGTGTAACTGTATCATTTTGTTTTTTTACCTATTGCTTTTCTTTACCTTCTTAAAAGATTTCGAGAATAGGTGTTTTTGCCTCTCCTTCGTAAAAAAGGTTTCGAGAAAACAATGTAAACAATCAAATTGAATGGTTTTCTCGTTTGCCTTCAAGGTAAGACCATTGGGTAATGATTCTATTAAATCGTGTAAATTTTTCTTTCAAATTAGGCAACACTTGTCCAAACTTAAAGAAAATGCTACAAAATTCGCAAAGTATTGTTGAATGTAGAAAGAGATGATAACAAATTTGGCATCAAAAGCAGGGCATTTTGTTAGCAGAATGAAAATTGATTGATGAAATTAAAATTTATAATTTGACTTTGAATGGAATTTGGCCACGTTGGTTGATAGGAATTCAAAGAATTCCATCAAAGTTCGTTCTGTGAACCAAAATCACTAAGAAATCTGGTCAAAGAAATTTGTCATTCCAATTCCATTAAATTTCTTAGAATTCCGCAAACCAAACAACCATAAAGGTTAAATGTTGGCCGTTTGTAAATCTTGGATAAATGATAAATCATTCCTTACATCTCCCATAGGACATTCTAGATATTTCAAATTCAAATAACCACTTGGAATAATTTTACAGAGTACATCAATAGACAGATAACAAAAGTTTCACAAGCCTCGTAAGGAAAAGTTTCACACATAGAAGAGATCTATATTTTCTATTAAAAAGAAATGTCAACAAGAAAGTTCTACCAAACAAATAGCAACCTATAATCTAGTCTGTAAAATTAACAAAAAAAAAAAACCCTTCTTGCCGCCCGATATAGGAGAAATGCAACTTAGAAAAATATGATGGAGACACCCATCGTGAAGCATCCAACAGCCACCCATGGACTTAACCGCTCACCTGTTTCAAACATTAATCGCAAAAAGAACTTGTTATCGCCAAAAAAAGATTTTGTCAAGATTTAAAATCAGCAGTTTTTCATCGTACATGAGGTCATCAGAGACTTAGGGCGCGTTCGTTTTGCGGGAATGGAATGTAATGGAATGGATTTCAATAGGGGATTTGGATTTGGAAGGATTTGGATTTGGAAGGATTTGGATTTCAAATCCTTGTTAAAGACGTGTTCGTTATGCGGGATTTGGATTTGGATTTGGATTAATAATTATCCTTTTTGTAAGCCATTTATTGGAATAATTATGGTTTTCTTTTGGGTTAATAATTATCTTTCTTTTGTTAGATAATTATCGTTTAAGCATTTATTTTTAAAAAATCCAAATAATTTCTAAATCAATATTCTTTTTTTAATAAGAGTGAATTACATATTTGGTCCCTGTGGTTTAGTGGTTTTAACACTCTGGGTCCCTAAAATAAAATAATTATGGATTAAGTCCTCGTGGTATGCATTTTATAACGCTTTGGGTCCCTGAAGTTAACTCCGTCCATTTTTGCTCCGTTAGGCCCATCATGTGCATGGCACATGATGGGTAATTTCGTCATTTTATCTATTTTAACATATTTAACAATTTTTAATTGATTTTTTTTCCATCTTCATCTTCATCATTTTGAAGCTCCAGAACACTATGAAGCTCAAACAAAGAAAGATGCATTTCTAAATCCAAAATCCATTGAAAATCATATGATAATTCCTCCACTTTTCCTTAATTAATATCATAAGAAAAAACATTGAAACCTAAATAAAAAATCATTAAACCAAAACTAAAAACCCCAAATCTCAAAAATCATAAATACACTTCTTTACAAAGCAGTGGATGTAAATCAAAAACAAATGGTGAATGTGAATGCAATTAATTATTCAAAACAGTTAATTATTATGATTTCATGGAAATTGATTTCAATGGTTCATAATTCAATATAGTGGAATCACAGCCTAGTCATAATGTCAATCGATTTCAATGGAGAACTTAATTTCAGTGGTTACAATGAAAAATCACAGAGTTGATATAGAAGACTTTAAATTGATTTCGAAGTCGATATATACAGTGGTTTTCTGGAGAAATCGATTTCAAATATGAATGAAGTATTAGACAGCACACATACCTATAGAAATGGACGATTTAAAGATGGAGGCGATCAAGTTCGATAGAGGTGATGAAGTTTGGGGAGAAACGATTTTGGGGTTTTAGGGTTCGACCGAGTATCAGAAGTGAAGACAAGGGGACCTGCAGATTTGGAGCCGAACGAACGTGAATAGAGATAGTGGTTACGGTGGTGGTGTGAATGGGGATCAGGAAACCGTGAATGGAGATGCTTGATGTCATGGGAGTGGGGTGGATCCCGACGCCGGAGGGTGGATGCCGGCGGCGGAGGGTGGACGCCGGAGACCGGGGATTTTGGTACTATCCGATCAGAACCTGTGGTGGTGATGGATTTGTGTAGTTTTGTGGAGATGCTTGATCTATTTGTTTATGCTAATGATGAACATTATTTTTTGGTTATGGATCTTTCATGGTTTTTTCTGCAGGTTGTGTTTCAAAAGGTGGATGATGGTGATGGTGGTAGGTATAAGTTACAGCTTTGGTCTTTGAGGTTTTTAATTATGATAAAGGAAATTACATATTTGGTCCCTATAAATTTAATTGAGAATAAATATAATTGTTAAATGACTAAAATGTCCATCATGTGCCTAAGTGCCTTGCACATGATGGGCCTAACAGAGCAAAAATGGACGGAGTTAATTTAGGGACCCAGAGCATTATAAAATGCATACCACGAGGACCTAATCCATAATTATTTCATTTTAGGGACCCAGAGTGTTAAAACCACTAAACCACAGGGACCAAATATGTAATTCACTCTTTTAATAATTATCAGTTTAGATTTGGGGTTATAAAAACAAAACCAAAGTTCAGAGAGACAGAACGTGCACAATGCACACCGGCAACTCGCCGCCGCCGTCCATGGCCACCGCTGCCGCCGTCCATGGCCACCGCCAATATCCTCTTCTTCCTCCTCCTTCTCCGGTTAACTTTCATGTGTTTTTCCGTTACAATTTGATGCTTCACTGCTGCTCGCCGCCGTCCATGGCTGCCGCCGCTCGCCGCCGCCGCTCGCCGCCGCCGCTCTCCTCCTCTTCCTTCTCTGGCGCCACTCTGTTGTTAATAATCTGTTCACCTTCGTTGATTTCAGATGGAAGAAGAAGGAAATTGGGGCAACATGAAGAAGAGCGTCTACAATCCTACTGTTTTGGATTTCAAATCCAGGCTCATAGAGAAGGATTTCAAAATCCACCATTTACAGGATTTCAAAAACTCCCAAGGATTTCAAATCCCACCCTTGTCAAATCCAATGTCTTACCGAACACGGGAATGGAATGGATTTGAAATCCAAATCCCTCCAATTCCATTCCATTCCCGCAAAACGAACGCGCCCTTAGAGCATCTCCAATGGAGAGGTTCTTAAAGCCATGTCATCCATACAAACCGGTAGAAAGAAGAAAACCACTGATGGAAGAAACCGGTTCACATGCCATCTGGAAGAAGCGCTTCCTACAGAAGGAGCGGTTCTTGATCTTCAAAAGCTAGTTATTTTATCAATATGGAGGGACCCACAAGGCCACAACCCACTATATATGCTTATTTCCCTTGTTTCTTTTATTAAGGATATATGAAACTCTGATTCACAATGAAATAATTAGCTGCTGTTATTTTTTCTATTTTATAAAAATTTTAAACTTCATATTTATTGTTGCTTATTAATGTCTTTTTAAAATAATATATAATTATTTACTATTACAAGTTTTATTATTTAAGTTATGAATGGGTCATTATTTATGTAATTTTGTCTTAATTAATGTCTTTTTTAAACAATTATTCACTATTATAAGTTCTATTATATAAGTTATAAGTTATAAGTTATGGATCCATCATTACCTTTGTAATATTTAGTTATTTTCTTTTAATTATTATAAGTATACTTTAATTATCGTTTTTTAATTATAATAAGAAACATGTAACCATTATAATTTATATTATTAATATATTTTTATTATATAAACAATGAACCGGTTCATGATTGAGAGTGAAAGGTTTATAAAATGTATAGGAAAGAGAAAACTGATGTGGCAGAGAGAGAAAGCTGACGTGGACAGTCATGAACCTTTGAAGAGGTTCATGATTGTAGATGCTCTTACCTATTCTAGCAGCCTTCCAGAAGAATCCACGAAATCTGCATAACACATAATAAAAAAGTCTACTTTAGGAAAAACCAATCGATTCCACAATTTTGAAGGTGAAGAAAAAACCTAGTGATATGCAAGTAACACGAAATACAAAAAGACATAGAGGCACTATCCAAATACTATTGCTCTCACTCGACACAAAATCAAAACATAGAAAACCATGCAATTAATAGCTGAGATATTGATGATCGCGCTTCTATCTGTAAGTCAGGTTTTAATTATCAGGTGGGTTTAAATGTTTTTGCAGAAAAAAACTAAAGAATGGGTACTCAAAAAAGACCCAACAAGGGCACACCTTTTAACCGAAACGTCAATTCAACTGAATACGGGTTAGATGCAAAATGTTGTATTCAAGATTTAAGGACATAATTGCAATTTGAGTGTGAGTGTCTTGAGGTGTTGGCTTGTAACACCCTCGGTATAAATAGCTTTAGTTAAGCTAGTTGTAAGTGTGCTTATAGAAGAAAGAGAGCTTAAGCATGTGTGAAAAAAGGTGAAAGTACTTATACATTGTAATACTCTCTATCAATACAATCTGCTTATTTTAACCAAGAATAAAAATTTAGGCTTCTACCCATTACATTATCAATCTCATTAATTACTGTTTACTACCTCTAAGGCTCTAACCAAACATCCCCTAACGACCATGTTTCATCTTTTGAGGTTATAAATCTAATAAATAAGAAAGCAACAACAAGAAGCATCCATGTTGAAATAAGAGAATGTGTAATGATCCCATTGTTTATTCAGTGGCTAAAAAGCACTTGTTTCCACAAGAAACAGATTTCATTCAGCAGTTATAAGATTGAGAAACACAAATCTAACAAAATCCACCATATGCTGAAAAACTATTATGTTATTTAGGATGACTTCAATGAAGACAATCTTTCAAAAACAAAACAACACGCCTTCTTTTTTTTATCACACCCCAAAACCCAAAGTAACAGGCTGGCCGAATAACTTCGAATCCAACTTAAAACCATTATCAAAGTTATTGGTAATACAACAACTTGAGGCTTATAAAGACCTCACAAATCTCATTTTCTATCCATGAGTTGTTTCAGGATACTTGATCACAATCCCTACCTAATAATACAAACAAAAATCCCAACAAAAATGATAGATGTGTGCATAGGTATGCATGGGAAGGTTCAAACGAGAAGCATGTCAATTTAAGAAAAAGCGAGAAGCAATCTCAGCCACTCATCTCGCGGTTACGGTGGACGTGATCACGGAGGATTGATGCAATTCATGGGAGGGTAGAGATTATTAAAAGGGGGGAGGGGACCGGTCAAAGCCGCCTTTATTGACCGGATGAGTGGCTGAGATTGCTTCTCACTTTCTCTTAAATTGATATGTTTCTCTATTGAACCTCCTTCTAGGTATGCAATGAATCAAAATTTACATCACAAAGTCAGAAAAGCTCTATAATTTAATCAACATGGATATCTCTTTTATGCTGAGCCTTTCAATTAGCATGAATTTTGCACAATAAATTAGGGGTTCTGAAAACCTAGATCAAATATGGATCAAATTACAAACTTTTATGAAAGAAATTAAAAGAAATAGGAAGAGAAATTAAAACCAACCCAGTTTTTTGTTCAAGGATGGTAGGAAACTGCATCTTCAAGAAAGTACATGTGCAGATTACCAACAAAACCACCGTCAGAAACGAATGGAAATTGAACAGCGCCGACTGTCATTCATTATAAAATCAAATTAATATTTCAATTATAAGATTCAAATTCAACAAAATTCAACAAAATTAAACAAAAAAACAAAGAAATCTATTGATTAAAGATAAAGAATTTTACCATGATAATGGAAGTGAAGAAAGGCTTCTTCTTCTTCTTCTTCAGCTTCGATTCAGATTTAAGTTTCAGGCCAAAAAAAGTAAAAGGGGAAGGAAAAACTAAATCCTCTTACGACGTCGTTTAGAAGCTCAAAACAATAAGAGTAAATTACATTTTTGGTCTGTGTGGTTTGTTAAAAGTTACGTATTTTGTCCCTATAGTTATAAAATTTCAATTTTAGTTTCTACGGTTTGAAGTTTGTTGCATTTTTGGGTTTTAAGTCCAATTCCTACATTTAGATATAAATGAATTGTAATTTGTAAACCACAATAACGAAAACAACAACAAATGGTAAACCATAAGGACAAAAAGAAATACATAAAACGATATATTTATAAAATTTCTGAAGTATAAGGATAAAAAAATTGTAATATTTAACAAACCACCTGATAAAAAAAAATGTAACTTACACAAACGATAGAACTATAATTCGGTTATTTGATATGCTTTTTTGAATAAAATATTTTTGTTGTGCCACCAGTGTTTTATGCAAGTTTTTAAAAATGACTGAGTTGTGGTAATGACATGATAGCGAGATCAAACTTTAGTTGTAACAAAGCCATTATGTTTTTTTACAGGGGTGCCTTAAATACTTGTGCTTATTATGTTGAAAGTATAAAGAACTCTTGTTTGACTATTCGGTTTTAATGTTTTATTTAATGTTTTTTAAGTCTTATTATTACACCATTCACACACACCACACATTAGATATATATATATATTTTTAAAAAGAAGTAAAAAAAAAATAAAAAATAAACACGTGTTTTAACAAGCATAACACGTTTTAACAAAAATCAAGTCTTAAAGTGAAGCCACAGTGGCTAAATGGGCAGCAAAACTAAGCTGGATGCAGTAACAGTCATAACAATTATCTAGACCATTGGTTTTATGATTACGGGGTACACATTTCACGAAAGTAGAAAACATATGGGGAGAATACGAGCGTCGATTGATTTTATGGAGCATTATGGTAAATGGCTTAAATTACGGTCCTGATTTGAAACATACGGAAATCATAAAGGACGTGGTTGCAATTTTCTCCACTAGATACGAGCCGAGAAAAGCTGGACCTTTATTACACAAAAAACCAAAATTCCGTAAAACCTAACACCGAAGAAACCGCTACCGGAAAATCTCATCATCGCCGCCGCCTCCGCCGTCGCCGTCGTCAGTTTTAGGTATTCCGTCCTCCATTCTATCTATCATCATCATCTTCTTTCTATCTCTACAAGAAGAAGATTTATCTCACAAATAATCAATCAGATCTGTGATAGATTCAGTTTTTTCTTCATGTTTACTTTTTTTGCATCAGATTAATATATGAAATCGAATCGCTATGCTTTACTCTTGCTGAGATTTGCTATTTGCAGTTACCGATTGCTTTTTGTTCGATGTTTATTGACGATCTAGTGATGAGTAATTTAGGAATTTTTTTTTTTCATTTTTTTGTATGTTTTAGCTCAATTTGAGCTATGAAAGTAAGTTATGGAAACAGAGAATCATCGATTGGTGTGCAAAAACATCTGATCTGCATAAATCTGTAGGCCTTAGCTTGAGACGAAGAAACAGTAGTTATAAGTATAGAGGACAATAGTTTTGTTTGATGTTTAAGGCAAATTGCTTGAAAATGCGTGGCTTTTTGGTTCGGTTTCTATTTTGTGTAGAGTATATTCTTAAAACTTTCATTTTGGTACCTCAAATGAGATATCTGAATATTAGATACCTAGCTAGCTTGCATATGAGATGTTTAAAGGTAGAACTTTATTGGTTCTACTATTGTTTTACGAAATCTGCTGAGGTGCCAATATGAAGGTTTCTGAAGAATGTTACACAAATTTAAAATGAGACTAAAGTACATTTCATTTTAGTGCAATTTTCCGTAGTAGTAAACTAGTAATAGCTATAGCATATGATGTTATTGTCTACACTTTGTCATATCTTTGCTAAAGTGGCCTATAAATGTGAATAGTGATACGTGTGTATATTTGATGTTTGCTTTACGCCAGATGCTTGATATTGCAAACGTGCATGTTTTAATCTATTCATTCATTATCCGAGTCGAAATTGATGTATATAGTATTAAGATCATTTGATGGTAGTGAATGGGTTTCCATTTGAATTTCATTACTAGCATGGTATGAATGAACTATTAGGTATGCTACTGCTCTTACAAAGTTGTCAACATGTTAAAAGGTCGCTCCAAATATTAACAAATTCACATGACCATAAGAAATTTTGCAATGTGATGTGCATGCCTACCTTACACCTGGTTTATGGGCTAATAATATTTGAATTCCATATAGACCTAGGATATCGTAAAGCATGGCACAGTTTCAGCCTTTTCTTTTCTTCTTCGTTGATTGTGGAAGTGGAACATATAGAGGGAGAGGGACCAAATATTCACTTCACTTAGGGGCTGTTTGGTGTTGTTTTTCCATCAAGTCTTGTGTGAATAAAGTTGTCTATGTGGATTAATCTTCGGTATAGATTGGAAAGGTTTTTGTTTGGAAGGGATTTTTCATAGACGGAAGGAATGTGTTTTTAATTGGGAGAGACAAGTTTGGGCAAAACTTGGCTTTCTGCGTATAGCTCCCTTCTAAAGATTTACTAAATAATCCACTTTCAATATCATTAAGCTACTACCAAACAATTCATGTATATCAGACAAGATAAGCTATGTGTCTCATTAAGCTCATTACGCTGCTAACAAGCCCTTAAATTAGGCATCTTTTTAACTACCATACTTGATAAAAAGAGACAAAAGATTGAACAGTCGGTATTTTCTTCAACTAAAATGGACTTCGACCAACTTGATGAGCTGGCTTTTATATCCTATCCATTTGATGATGTGCGTTTTGTGTTTTTTTCCGTAGCATATTTGTATATGGGATTGACGTCTTTGTATGAAATACTGATTCATGTTTTATTTGGCCTTTGACCAGAGAATTAAAATGGTTGGGGGTAGGGTTGCTCATCCCGTCTTGAAAGGCCCAAGTGTGGTCAAGGAGTTGATCATCGGATCGGTGCTTGGCTTAGCTGCCGGTGGTTTGTGGAAGATGCATCACTGGAACGAGCAGAGAAAAACACGGGCATTCTATGACCTTTTGGAGAAGGGCGAGATCAGCGTGGTTGTACAAGAATGAACATTTTGGTCATTGTGATGTTTGCAGTCCGGGCTTAAATCAGAGATGATATATACTCTGGAATTTTAAAAAATAAGTTTTTTTGTATTGGATTTGTGCACAAAAGTTCCTTTCTTGTTAGAAAACCAGTTTCTTGATTCATATTGTTGAAGATGCTAGCATCCAAATTGCAGATTCTTACATGGCCGCTGGCCATCGTCTGTGTAGCAGCTGAACGACATTATGTGGCTGATTTTCGCGTTATTTGCAGCAATAAAATTTAATCGTAATTTCTTTCATATCGAAGGAGTTATTATTGAAGTTTTGATGCAAAATCATCATGTTATTAAAAGTTGTTCGGTCCTTGGAATTTAAAAGAATTTGATAGATTTGGAATGACAAATTCCTTAGTGTACCAATTTCTTTAAAGTTAAATTCTTTCGGTGGATTTTATTTCCATCAAATTCCATTTTGCAAATCAAATATCTGGTTACAGCGAGTTTTGAATATAGTTGTAGTCTTGGTTCTCTAGCTTCAGGCTATTTTAATATTACAACGGGTTTTAAATATATTTGTGGACGGTGCTGTTTCCAGCACAAAGTCGACTTCTGGGAGGCCTTCAATATGGATATTGAAGGCCTCCTATGAACGACATCTGAGCCACACTGCAGTTCAACCATTGAACTGCGGTGTTAAATGGAGAACTTGAAGTTGATTTTGGATGATCGATATTTGTAACAGCTTTTTGTGTCAACCATGAATGTTGTCGCATCTTGACTAATCCCAAGGGCCTTCCCGAAGGCCCTAGCATTGTTTGCCAGTCGAACGAAACCTATTAGGTTAGATTTGTAACCGTCATATCATGCTTTAATGATAAAATGGACTGTTCGGGGAGACTCGAACATTTTCGGTATTAGTCCAATTTCTTATTCATTATTTTGCTTCTAAAGTTGTGAAGAAAGAGATGAAGGTGGAGTAAGACCATCTCTAACAAAAGCATAAAAAAAGTACACCAAATTAAAATGGGTGTGCCTATTAACCCAAAATAAGCATATATATGTTGTTTGAAAAGGTACACGACGTATAATTTTACAGTTCTTTTTGCCTTCGGGTTGGAGCTCCCAAATCGGCAAAATGGTGTTTCGGGTGTACACGCTATCTGTACGAAGGTCCGGTGTCGTTCTTATACTTGTGTATGCTAAGCAAGGCTTTGAAAAGGTTTTTAGTTTTCTTGGAGTAAACTTCAATATCTTTTCTTCTTTCCCTTTCAGGATACATCGAATGAGATCTCCGACCCTCGCTCGAATTCTGCAATCATACACGAGTAGAGTTAATCATACAACGTTTATATTCATGAAGACGAATATAAGTGTATCAATTCTTAATAACATTAAGATAAGTGTATATATTTTGGTATTTAAAATGAAATTTAAAGATAAATCCCTATAAATAAAGAAAATCAAGAAGTCCCTATTGCCTACACGAATTATATGCATTCAGTTCAACCCTATTGTGAAACAAACTGTACATACATGGTGAACTACAATAACTTTTGCAATTTATAGATACTCAAAATATAAAGAGAAAAAGGAAGAAAGCATCTTGGATTGATTTTCCGTTAAATCCTGTATGGAAAAAGTTGTCTGTGTAGATTAATCTATATGTATGGATTGAAAAGATTTTTGTTTAAGAGGGTCTTTTTCATAGATGGAAGGAACATGTTCTTAATCCCGAGGGACATGTTTGGAAAAATGTTGGCTTTCTGTATTAAGCTCCCTTCTAAAAGCTTACTGAAGAAGCCACTTTCTACATCATTAAGCCACTATCAAACATCCATATATAGCTGACCAAATAAGCTATAAGTCCCATTAACCTCATTAAGCTGCTAATAACAGTAAACAAACCCTTACTTGTTGTCTAGTGTTTGGACTGATGGATTGACGCATAGTGGGTCCAGATTGCATTGGGGGAAAGCTCGGACTGGCGACTTGATTAGCGGTCGATCCCGAACGCTTGATTCTGAACCGACTTGGTGAAACGGACCGTGATCGTTTTTCTGGTTATCGAGTAATCGACAAGTTAGTATATGCATTATATATTGAGTTTGTGAGGTTGAACTCGACACAAAAATCGGTTTCTTGCTGACCTGATCCTTTTCTTGATACCGGCTTTGTGAACGAAAACGCACCACCATCCGAGGGGATGTCGACAGAAGCTCGCTGGAAATGTCCTCTTCTGCGAAAGAATTTCGTATTACAAGTAGGATCTTGGTGGAGCTCTAATGGAGGCAAGCGATAACGTTGCTTAAATATGTTTTTGGTATCAAACGGGGATCGAATTTTGAGAGCATAGGAACCAACTATTCATGTTTTTTTCTTTTTTTGTGATAGATGCTCACAATGAAAATTATTCATTATACACTACAATATAAATCGGGTTTACAGGATGCTAAAAATGTCTTAAGAAACTGATTGGTTGATTTTTAGTAATTCTTGTGGTTTGTCTAAATTATTCTATATGTATAGATTGAGAAGATTTTTGTTCGAGATGGGTTCTTCAAATAGTCGTATATAGTTGATAGAATGAGTTGGAAGTCGCATTAAGCTCATTAAGCTGCTAACAAACAAACCCAAGTGTTATAATAAACTGTCTTACAAAATTAGGAATTATTCTAAAAATCTTTTTAAGACGCTCAAAAAACATCCTATTAGCTTAATTTTTAACATTTTAACACACGAGGACAAATGTTTGATCCTGTAAAGCAATCTATTAGGACACGGCAACTTTAGCATCCAATGAACCCGATTTTGTTGTAGTGATATTTTTATAAAAACGCATTATATTATGATTAGTGTGAAAGCACATTATATTCATGATGACTAATACATGAAATAGTTAGTTCCGGGTTCTCAAAATATTTATAGTTCTAATTTGAATTTTCCTCTTTCATAAAGAACATTACCTCGAACTTGATGATTCAACCTTCGCTTTTTCCGCTTCAACGGCATCAGAAAAGCGTCCGTCTATGTTGACAAAAGTTTGTTACAAAAATCAGCGTTTGCCACTATGTTAAAACAGTTATCAATCACTTAAATTGTGTTTTAAAACATGTATTTTTAGCGATCATGACACATTAAAAGTGCATGTACTAAACACAATCTAGATCTAGATTTTCTTATTAAGACAATCGACCTGCAAGACGATACTGCTTATGGTACTTGGGTATCTGTATCACGAGCGATTGTTGCGAAAAACCCTCGTGGTCACTATATGATTGACATGTTCGTAATCTCTGCAACAATCTCCAAGAAAATCATAACAAATCCAACGAAAGAAAAGAAAATACAAATCCAACGATCTTTCTAAGAAGATGTAAAATTGATCTATTTTTTACCTGTTCGATGCATAATACTCGAAGATTCGTTTCAAAAACTTCATCGATGTTTTCATCCAAGAAACTGTCGACTTTAGAGGTCACGGAGCCCAAATGGTCGATGGTGCTAATGAGAGCTTTCGACACGTAATCTTTTAAGCTTTCTAAGAATCTACAAGTAAGAAAGTAGCAGACTTAGAAGATAACGAAATCAAATAAACGGTGTTAGAATATATGATCATTTCACTTACAATTGGTCGTGATCATTTCGAAGATACGAATCTTCGAAAAACTCTGCAGCTGAATACAACTGATTTCTTATATTCCTCAAATCCTATAAGTTAATTCCCTTAAAAGTCAGAATTCTAACAACTTACCAAAACTTGTTATAAACCTCAAGTTATGGGGTTACCAATGAATTCCACCATGGTTTTTTTTTGTTGGATCCAGAGTTATTAGGCCATGGGCTACCAATGAATTCCAACATGGTTTTAGTTGTATTCAAGAGTTATTCGACCTTAAGCTGTGGACTACCAATAAATTCCACCATGGTTTTGGTTGGATTTGGAGTTATTGGGCCTCAAAGTTTGGGCTACGAATAAATTCGAATATGGTTTTTAGTTGGATTCGAAGTTATTGGTCCAGCACCAGGTGTTGGAGGTCTTACAAGAAAAGAAGTATATTTCCGTTTTCATCCTCTCGAAAAGGGTGATCGATGCATCAAACCATCGTTCTTTAGCGAAATTTAAAAGTGGTAATTCCCATAATTTGACACCCAAAACTCAATTTCTTTCAAATCTTAACATTTTCAGGCAGTTTCACAAGAACAATAGTTGGTTTAACATAATCCAATTATTGATTCTAGAAAGTGAATACTTAATAAAATATCATAAAAATAAGCTCAAAAATTTAGCAACTTTAAAAATAGACCTTGAGACTATCAGCAAAGTGCAAGGTGCGTTGCATGAAGATTTCTTCATAATTTGAAGGTGCCTCCATGGTAGATTAAACACAACCTTCACCTGCAAGAAAACACCAAGAACACACACCAAAAACACACACACACAGAGAATGGACTCAAACCCAGATTTCTTTATGAATTGAATCTTTGATACCCAGATTCCATTTTTTAATGAATTGTGGTAAAGATCAATATAAAATGATAATTGGCATGATTGATTAAAGAATGAAACTTTATCAAGATTTCTTGAAAACAAGATTATGTGATGACAAGAACAGAAAGCTAGAGTTGTAGTTAGAACACCAAAAACACATACCAAAAACACACACACACAGAATTGACTCAAACCCAGATTCTTTATGAATTGAATCTTTGAAACCCAGATTCCATTTTTAATGAATTGTTGTAAAGATCAATATGAAATGATAATTGTCATGATTAATTAAAGAATGAAACTTTATCAAGATTTCTTGAAAACAAGATTATTTTGATGACAAGAACAGAAAGCTAGAGTTGTAGTTAGAACACCAAGAACACACACTAAAAACACACACACACACACACACACACACACACAGAATTGACTCAAACCCAGATTCTTTCTGAATTGGAACTTTGAAACCCAGATCCCATTTTTAATGAATTGTGGTTATAAAGATCAATATCAAATGATGGTTGGCATGATTGATTAAAGAATGAAACTTTATCAAGATTTCTTGAAATCAAGATTATGTGATGACAAGAAGAGAAAAGTAGAGCTGTAGTTGGGGCAGTTGTAGGACATGTCGGCTATAAAAGATAGACAAAAAATGGACAAATTTAATGATGGCTAATGTGGACAAAAAGTGGGACTTGAAAAGAGGACAAGATTGGTGGCTTATGTATGGTGGGTTTTGGAGGCAAAGGTACTTCAACATCGATAATATCGTACACTAATACTTGCTTTAGATATACCATATCTACACAGTTTGTTTGTATGTCTTATTAGACGGCTGAATGGGAAAGCTTGTTGTATTAATGAAAAAGTTGGACCTTTATGGGTAGCTTAACTGGTTACGTATTATGAGTTGTTTAGTTGGTTTTCCATTAAGTCTTGTACGGATATATGCATGGATTCTATATATAGATTAAGAAGGTTTTTGATTAGATGGAAGAACCATATTTTTATTAATTGGCAAAGATATTGTTTGAAGAAAACTTGGCTTTCTATAGAAGCTCATTGAAAAAGAAGACTTTTTGGCTTTGTTTGGCAAAAATAAGCTAAGTTATAAGCTAGTTACATGTCTGGATGGACCATAAAGCTAGCTTATAAGCTAGTTTATTGAACCGCTACTTGGAATAGCATTTGAGAAAAAATTCTAGCTTTTTCTAATTATAATCTTAGTGATATTAATTACTATATTCCAAAATACTCTTTTTGGTCATTAACACACTCATAAACTAGTTTTTACCACATATAATCTATTTATAAGCTAGCTTATCAGATACTAACTAGCTTATTAGTCAACATCTTCATCAACAAACAATCACACATAGCTAACCAAAATTTATTATAAACTAAACCACTGACTAGCTTATTAGCCAACAGTTAGCTTACTAACAATTACAAAATTAAAAAAAACGATAATAAACAAAAAAGGTTGACCAACGAGGCGAGGTCATACGACGACTTGAGAAAAACTTGTTACTACTTTCACACAAGAGGCAATAATTTAATGATTCAATGCCAACTTCTTGTTGAGATTTCCTTATCAAATTCGTTAACATCATTATCAAATCATAAATCCCCCCCACACCCTCCTCTTCAGGGCTCCCAACTTTTGTTATTTACTACCAACAAATTCCAACTATTTAATAACATAAACAAAAAAAAAAAAAAAAAAAAAAAAAAAAACATCATTCAATTTAATATAAAAAAAAAGTTGAAATCATGTGGGTAGTTGTTGAAACTTTAAAAATCTTTTTGTTTAAACCTCGTGAACACATTAAAGAATTCAAAACACAGCTTCAATTGACTAAATGCAAATGGTGTTCACGCATTTCCAGTGACATTAAAATAGTAAAAATACAAAACCACAAGCAGACGTCTGATAAGTCGAGAAAGCAAATAAGACGTTTTCGGATGAACTGAATGGAATCAGACGATGCGCTCCAACTCCCTTGCGTAACTGAGAGTCTGGTTTATAAGTTGGAGAGATGGAATCTCCTTGCAGGTGCAGAGTCTTTGGCCTTCTGGAAAACCACTGACCATTCTTTACCTCCCACTCTGGATGTTCCTGAAATTTTAGTTTAATTAGTTAATTAATATTAATCAGATCGCTCAAATTTGACATCGGTTAATAGTGGATATATAATTGTGATATCTAGTTCCTAGTTCCTTTGGTTCGATACTCATACTTCCAATACATATTACTTGATTCAACCCGTACACTTGCAGTTAAGCGCTTGTTTGTCAGCAGCTTAATGAGACTCGCAACTCAGGGGCTGTTAGTTTTGGTTTTCCATTAAGTCCTATATAGATAAAGTTGTATGTGTGGACTGGATTTGTCTGTATAAACCGCGAAGGTTTTCAAATGGAGGTGACAGCTTTGGAAAACCTTAGCTTTCTGAAATAAGCCACTTCCTGTACCATTAAGCCACTACCAAACAGTCATGTATAACTTGCACAATAAGCTGTTGAGCCTCATTAAGCTCATTAAGCTGCTAACATCAGTCAGCTATACATGGTTGTTTGGCAATGGCTTCATGATGTACAAAGTGGCTTATTCAGTAAGCTTCAAGGAGGGAGCTTTATGCAGAGAGTTGAGGTTTTTCCTTACCTACCCCTCACAGTTAAAAACATGCTGCTTCCATCTATGAAAAAACCCTCTCAAACAAAAACCTTCCTAATCTATACAGATAGATTACTCCACACAGACAACTTTATCCATACAGGACTTAATGGAAAAACCAACCAAATAGCCTCTTTGGTGGGTGTAAACACCCACCTATCAAGTTAGCTCACACTCGAGAATCCTGGGCGGGTTCAAGATGTTACCTCTTTGATGTAATCAAAAAGTTCTTGGTCTGAGGAAAGCAATAGCATTTGTCGGGCATCTTTAACAGTAAGAGAGTCGTATGCCTTCTCACTGCACCCTGCAATCTCATCCCTACACCAAACAGATTATGAAAATATATTTATTTAATAATTTATGAACTGCTGAAAATTAAGCACAACTGATTTGCACTGATAACTAGTGATAAGTTAGACCTATAAGTTATAAATGAAGCAATTCTGACCTGACTGTCCTTGCCAACAGATCCATGAAGTAGACGTAAGTTTCATGAGGTACCTGTCTGTCTAGCACTCAATACCCGGTTGTAAGCCCCTTCCATGAACGATTGTTCAAGCTCAACTGCATGCTTGATACACGGGTTTTCAAGGGCGCTGGCGGAAAGCAGCTCTAATTCAGTGTGAAACTCAGCAATTCTGTTTTGTACAAGGAGTCTTAACAGGTTAAGACCTAAGATGGGGTACTCCTGGGGGGATTGTGTGAGACGGCTTCTGTTCCAACAAAAAACAAGATTGAAATTTTAACCAACAGTTTATGAAGGAATGGTACATAAATGATTAAATTCACAAATGGAATCAAACTAAGGCAATAGCATCAAACACATTTTGCAAAGATTAACCATTACAAGATTTCACAAAAGGGAATATGATGCCAAAGAAATGTTACCCTGCATCAGTGTAGTAAGGCTTCAGCTGAAAGAAATCTCTCTCAAATGCATCTTGATCTTCCATCTTTACACTAAGCACAACAGCATGCTCGTAAATATCCCCTGAAATTGTGAAAAATAGATTTTATAAGAGCTGAATAAGGACATGGGAGGGTGCAAAATAGATCTTTATGTCAGTTGATTATTCAAGTCATAAGCTAATTCCATCCACAAGGTTTTGAATTCAACTAGTGAAGTTTACAAGAACACCATAGCTCTGGAGATGCATATCAACTTCAAGTCCAAGCTACTAAGGGGTTTTCTTGATGTAATGTGCCATTTCTGTTATGGGCTAGCCGAATATGCTTAGGTGAGTTATTTACAAATAAGGGCTGAATGAAGCAGCATACTCATGGTTAGATATGAGGGTTTCATAGTTTACAAATCTCTACTTCATTGAGGTTTCCTTTAGTTCTTTATCATGACGGACTAAGGGCGTTTTAAAACATTACCCGGGTAAGTGCTTATATTATCAGTCATATACCTACGATGCATATGGCTGACAAATCTTACCGAGTAGACGATGA
This sequence comes from Centaurea solstitialis, assembly GCA_030169165.1. Classification (NCBI taxonomy): domain Eukaryota; kingdom Viridiplantae; phylum Streptophyta; class Magnoliopsida; order Asterales; family Asteraceae; genus Centaurea; species Centaurea solstitialis. The sequence continues at coordinate 79,116,012 of CM058044.1, forward strand.
AGGATGAAGTCTTACCCATAGTGAGGATCGTGTTTTACATCATGGTTAGCATTTACAAGGTACATTTTTGCTATATAGTTTTTGTGGACTAAAATTTACCCGTAAGTTAGTGATAGTGTTGAATTTTGGTAAGCACTTACTGGGTAAGTGATTGGTAAACGGGCTAACTTTGTAAAGTCTATAGTAGATAAGCCATGGCTGAATTTTTTGAGTAAAAGTTCGTTCTCTATAGAGCCATTTGCTTTTATCTTTGTGTTCTTGCACATAATACATGCTTTAAAAAACATTCAAGTACATTAATCATCTTCTTTTACCTTCCATTCGTTTTAATAGTTTCCTCTCACTTAAAAAATGATGCATATTTATCTCCTCATTCAAAGCAGCATGCTATCTTATATAAGAAATAAAATAAGCAGAGGAGCCAAGAAGTTAGAAGAGAATCTCAGAATCTTAGGCTAAAGCATACACTTCAGACATTTCCAAATATATAGTTCTTTTTCTGTATCTGTTTCTCTATGGTTGATAAAATATGTGTTTCTGGGCCAAATTGCCTGCTAGAGAAGAGCCTCTAAGAGAAATGATCTAGACTAGATGAGATACCAGGTAGTGAAGTCACCCTAAGAGAAAGCATCATTCCATTCACTTGTGAGAAATTGGAACTCAGAAACAACTTGTTTCAACACCTTCTTTGGTGTTGTTGCTGAATTGACCATTGGGGTTTTCAAGATGACGCTTTGAAGGTTCAAAACTTTAAATACATAAAGGATCCCAACCTCATTCTTAGCAATTCCATATCAGAAGGTGACAGTTACATCCAGTTACAATTATATGATACACTTTATAATGAGCAATTTATGGGAAGTAACAGGCCATGTGTGTCTGGAATACAAGATACTGAATACTCATAACAGTGTCTGGAATCCAGATGTGTGCAAGAGTCATAGATATGCACAAGCAATAGCATATAAAAGGACAGCTATACAATCACGGTGAGAAAGATGACAACAAATTACAAGATACTAAATACTTACTTGCTAGAGTCAATTCTTGAATTGCATTAGGAGTTTCTTCAAACAATGGAGGGAGGCTTTTAAATTCGATCAGCAGGATCTGCAAGTTAAGAATCAAGACAAATAATGCATTGCTGATATGTGACATGCTTTTCAACGATGGAGAACAGCACATACTAGACTATTCAAACAATGACATCACACAGGGAAAAAAAATGTAGGGTAACCCCATATTTACCGATGTTTGATGCTAAATATCAGAAGCAAAGCACAGACACTGGCACAAATAGACAAGTACAAAAGAGCTAATTCACGCCCAGCAACCATGTCCAACAGTTCAAGTTTGATCACAAGTAGAAATTATATTTATACACACAGTTATGTTTGCTCAAGCAATTTCACAAGCCTTGTGGAGTTGTGGTCCCATCCAATTGACATAACTCACCTAAGTTAATACACAATTGGCAAGAAATGCAAGCCTTAATGGCATATGTCACACCAAAATATCATTAAATGTCCAATGCAGGTAGCTCAATTTCGACTGATTAGCTTAACTCAAAAACATGGTATGAATGATGATTTTAGTATTTACAAACAAAACACTTCTTCATAACTACTTCATCAATATGATTATGCCAATCACTAGCACAAAGAATCTTCATAATTTGAGTAACATGCTAAGTTGTTATGACTTATAGTATGCACCGCTTCCTCAACAGTTGCACTAGGTATAAAGCTATATTGGTTCCCGCTATGGGTCAGGCAGCAGCTGTGCCCCAAATCTGAGGCTGCTGAGATATGCATGTATATTAAAGTAGCCAGGACTACCTTAATTCTTTAGCATCTTATCCCCAAAGTTGGATTTAATCTTATCTCACTATGTACTATATCGTTCCAAATCCATATTCATAAAGTAACTATTTACAGTGTTATAATTGTTGATAATGACAGAATGATGAGGCAATGATATAAAATACTTCTAGACATTAACATCTTAACTTACTCCTAACAACCATATAGAATATTACACTTGCCACACAATTAACAAATTACATCAAATAATCGCTGAACATCCCTTGGTAGTTATCCACCTATGGTTAGTAATACCTTTTGACTGTAAAACATACACTATATAACAATATTCAAGTATCAACTTGTTCTAAATCTATAACATATCCTGACTATCTTTTATCACATCAATCATTCCAAATTTCCAGTGTTTTCATTCATTGAAACAACAAGAAAACAACCTGATCCATAGTCATAAAACCAAACTCGGTAGTTAGAATCAATAACCAATTTTACAAAAAAAGAAAAACTTTCAGCATCCATCCATCATTGTCCTCAAAACTTATCTCAAAACAACTCCTTACACTCTGCAACCTCCTCTTAACTACACAACACACATCAAATCAAAACCATAAAAACAAACAATTTCCACATCTCAGATCTCAATTCTCCATTTTTATCCATATAATCCAGTAACATCAACCAAACAAAACCTCAATTTCTAACCAATTTACTCAACTTGTAACCTAAATCAAACATAAACACATAACACAAATGGAAAAAAAACAAGATTCCAAAAAACATTAACAAGTGAAAATTAGGGTTTATGAGGTGGTATACCTTAAGCTGAGAAAGCAATCTGGAACAAGTATCGAAATCATTGCGTACTAATGAAGCTTTGAATCGATCGAAAAGCTGTGAAACCTCTGTTAGCTTAGGATCCATATCTTCTTCTTTCTTCTTCAAAAATCGATCTCCTTCTTCTTTCTCTTTTGGTGTTTTGCTTTCTTCTTTCTTTCTGCTTCCCTTCTCTCCAAGAAATCTATTTGTGAAAATATAAGAGCGGGTTGCCATGGAATCGGGTCGGGTCTTATTGACCCGAAAGTTTTTGGGTTTCAACTGATGGGCTTTTTTAATGGATAGGCCCAAAGGTAACAGAAAAGGTATTAAAAAGAATATTTGGGTTGGTTGTTTTTGGTTTATCGATTAAAAACCTCACTTGCCATATTTTTTTCTTACCACATCATTGTTATCTTAACAAAGTAAAAACCTTTTTAAAGTTAAAACTCTATAATTACAAAAACCTTACCTCCCTTTTCGTATTTATAATATAAGTTTTATTTATGTAAATTGTTATATAATAGATTATGTGTGTAGGGGAAGGTTCAAACGAGAAGCATATCAATTTAAGAAAAAACGAGAAGCAATCTCAGCCACTCATCTCGCGGTTACGGTGGACGTGATCACGGAGAATTGACGCGATTCATGGGAGGGTAGAGATTATTAAAGGGAGGGACCGGTCAAAGCGATATTTGTTGACCGAGATGAGTGGTTGAGATTGCTTCTCGCATTTTCTTAAAAAAATTATATTTTTCGTATGAACCTCCATTTATGTAAGTATTACAAGAACATGGGTTCTTGTTCAAGCATCTTAGTTTCGATAAGAACTTGTAACTATGCAAGAACTTATGTCCCACAGTGGAGGTTTTTGTATAAATCTCAAGAAAAACCTCCATTATACATGCTCTAACTCTAATGTACCTATTTTTTTTAAAACAACTTTCGTGTTTTTTTAAGTTGTCTAAAAAAGTTAAGATGATCATTTTACTTGGTACTTTTCTAACAAACACTTTCGACAGAAAAAATATTATTTTCCCTATTTTATTGAATGGAAAATAGTTATTTTATAAATGTTGTGGAGTATTGAAATAAATTTTATGGATTAACTTAAAAAAAATATAGAGTTAAGGATTTTAACAAGAAAGGAAAGGGTTTAATATTTAAAATTTACTAAAAACAAAACAACAATTTACTTTGATTAGGCCATCCTCTATCGGCCCGGTATGGGGACCGGTTCCCTACCGGCACCGGCGGGAACACCGCCGCGGGTGACCGGTAGGGAGACCGGTACGCGGGTGACCGGTGTGCTCGTGCCGTTGTCATCACACACCTCCAACTTTTGGAGGTTGTCAAAAGAACCCCCCCCCCCCCCCCCCCAACGGCTATATTACCGTTGGGGTAAAAAAAATTAAATTTTTTTATTTTTTTTATTTTTAACCATTTCCTATATATATATATCTAATACATCTTTTTAATTCATCTTCATCTCTATTCTTTTATCTACTCTTATCTCCTCACCATCTTCATATTTTTTTTATTCTCATCTCTCTTTATACTCTTTATCTTCATCAACATCTTCATCTCAATGGATCCATACGGCACCCCCTCCGGTTCGAGACGTACCAACCCGAACCAACCGTATCACCAACCGTATAACCTACCGAACCTCTCATATCACCCACCTAACGTAGCATCGGATTATTGGATGTATGCGCACTTTCTTGCGCAACAACAACCACCACCACCACCACCATCACAACACTCCGGTTTCCACCAACCTACCGGTTCGCACCAAGCGACCGGTTCGCACCAAAACCCGACGACGGGAAGGTGGGCACTACGAGACGAGCAATACCCTTCCGACGACGATGGCGACGAACTTGTACCCGAAACGCAACCTTTGTCGTCGCCGTCACCGCCACCACCACCACCACCACAAAAAAACAAACGTGGACGCAAGGGTAAGAGTGCGGCCACGGAGGCGGAACCGAGTGAGACGCATACCACAAAAGCCAAATGTAAACCGTGGACCTTGAATGAGGAGGTCGAACTAGCAAAAGCGTGGGTCGAAGTCACGGAGGATTCGGCCATAGGTAACTATCAAAAAAGAGGTATATAAAAAACCGTTTTAATTTTATATAGTTTGTAACTAACGATGTTTAACTTTTTATTTTTTTGTAGTAGATAACTATTGGACTTCGATCAAGGCTTCTTTCGACAAGCGCATGAACTACGACCCAAAAGTGCGGTCCGGCGATGCCCTTCCGTCGAAGGTGAGGATGCTCATATCTAGCGTCTCGAAGTTCGCATGCGTTTACAATAACGTGTCGAACTCGCGAGGTAGCGGGGAAAACGACATTATGCTTCTTGACCGAGCCAAGGACCGATACCATCGCGAGACCGGCAAAAGCTTTCCGTACGAACACGCTTGGAGAGTTGTCAAAGGCTCTCCTAAGTTCGACCCGGTCGTCTTGATGAACCCACGAAACATATGCGCGCCGAAAAATAAACGGTCGAGAACGACCGAAACCCCAACCGATTCCCCCAACGAATCCGATGCCCGCTCTAATTTCGTGAACCTCGATACCGACTCCCCCTCAAACCCGGAGCGCACACGACCGATGGGTCGAAATGCCACAAGACGTGCGGCGTCTTCCTCTACGGCAACCGCGTCATCCGAAGCCGTGTCGATGGTTGCGACCGAACTAGGTTCCCTCACGACCACGAATAATAGGCTAATCGATGCGATTTCCCAACGACAACGAAGTATCGATTACAAGATCTACATGAAACCGCACCGGCACCTCGAGGGTTTAGAGTTGGGGGCCGCTTTGGAGGAAAAAGAACGGTTACGCGAAACGTGGGGGTTTAAAAAATATTATTAGTTATTTTAGTTTTTTTAGTTTTTATGAAATGTTAATTTTAATTTTAATTATGAAATGTTTTTTTTTTTGTTTTTATGTTAATGTAATTTTTAGTTATTTTAATTAATGTAATTTTAATTTTAATTTTAATTTTAATTGTCTACTTAATGTTTATTTAAAAAAATAAAATGAAGGGTTTGAGATAAAAATAAAATAAAATGAAGGGTATGAAATGAAAATTAAAAAAATAAAGGGAAGGGTATGAGGGGTATGATAGTGGATGAAAGGTATGAAGTTGGTAGGGTAGTGGGAAAGCTGATGTGGCAGCTGATGTGGCAACAGGTATGACAGGTATGGCCTGCACCATAAAGGATGGCCTTACATGACAAAGGTATAAATGTCATGTGTACCAACCACATTGTGATAGTTGGTACGATACCACTGACCAATTCCATTGATACCAATTAAATTGGTAGGTTAATACAAGAATTGGTTGGCTTGATTAACATTCAAACATAAGTTTCTTGAATTAGGCATTTATCTCGAATAGATTTACGATCAAAGAAAGCTCGTTCATTTTGATATGATATTTCCTCAAGTTGAACGACTATTTTGCAGACTTGCATACGATATTATAAGGTATAATTAATAACTTCAATTTGGATCATTTGTATGGTTGTTTTACTTGCTTGTAGTTGGAGGTGGCATGTATGCATAGGTATTCAATAGGGGAGTTATTCCATTAGCTTACAACATCAAGAAGAAAAATGAAGTTAGCGAAACCAATACCTACGTAGATGATATCTATCTTTTGTTTGCGTATTTCACAAAACCCGAATCCTTGGAGATACCGTCGACCTTGAAGATGGATGATGATGTCATTAGATCATCCACCTTCAAGATAAGGAAGAGGAAATATTAATTACGAATAAAAATGAAAACGACCCTAGTATAACCCACCTGTACATATGACATCGGAAGTAAGATGTATGTAAGCCTGACATTTGCAAAATAAAATAGTAGATTTGTGATGTCTTCTTTTATGTAAAACAAGATGAATCTTGGAATGGAAATTACCATACAAACCCTTTTACAATCTAAAATACAAAAGGGGCAACGAGATAAAGCATGGAAGCGATGGCAAATGATGTTACCGTTATCTTTAACGGCATTTTTCCGGGGTCACTCCTGAAGACCATGGCTTGATAAATAGGCCAACTGCTAACCACTCCAAAACCAACCAACAACAATTGCATAAACAAGTCTTCTAACCCTCCATGTTTGAGAACTCCCACGAGTCCAAATACAAACGCGATTATGTTGTGTAGAGCTGCCACAGATATCGGGTAGAAAAAGAGCGATTCGACCCCGAATTCCATCATTCCGTTCTTGTATCGTGTACTTGCTTCTTGATCCACGACTTTGCTCGTCACATTGAACACAGTGGTGGAACCCCATAACTTTGTGAAGGTATACTCGATTACAGCAAACGTATAGCTTGAGAGACTTCTAATCATCCATGCTCGTTGGTTATTGTACCATCCGCGTGTTGTTCCACCTTCGAGTTTGTATTCAAGGAATTCTTGACCATAAGCTCCGACGAAAAGGAAGCCATATAACAAAAACCATGGATCTGAAACCTATAATAACAATTAATCTATGATTTTAGCGTATACATATAAAGGGCAGGTTTATTTAGGAAGCCACGAACCATATATTTTATGAGTATTCATGATGAATATTATGAATATTGTCACTTTATCAAGAAATTCATAATGAATACTAAAAAAAAGTTGATTCATTAGTTGCTAAAATATTTTAACATGAGTTATAGATAATAATACCTTGGGAAAAATGGGTAAAGAGTTGATGAGGGCTAGTTGGGGTAAAAAGGAGTAAATAACAAGTGGGATGCACCAAATAGGCCAAAAGATGTAATGAATGTAACACATAGATTGAAAAATGGGCAAGTGCTTGAGGCCATGGTTAAGTGCGTTGTACTTAGAAAAGTTCATATCTAAAAGACCCATGGACCATCTTTGGGTTTGATTGAGTAAGTCATGAAGGTTCATCGGTGCGGCCCCTAAGAACGCGGGTCTCTTCGGTAAACAAAAAGCAGACCTCCATCCTTTGCATTGAAGATGATAGCCTGTGTCAAAGTCTTCTAACATTGATCCATAACGATACCCAAACTGAACAAATTATGCCAACTTAGTTAAATGTACGATAATAACGGAGCTTATGATAAGCACTACAATAGAATCAGAATTATAGAACGTCAATTTTTTTCCCCGAAGGGTGTCTTAGGCAATGCCTACACTGATCCCGACAAATTTTAGCTATAAGAGATCACCCCTAATAAATTTAGTGGCTACAGTTGTTATGGGCGTCTGGAATTGAACTTCAGATAGATGAGATATTTCATCACACCCCCCTGAGACCACTACGCCACAAACATTTTTGTTAGAACGTTAAAATATTTAAATGTTCTAATAGACAATTTGAGACATCCTATATATACTATATAGGGGAAGTATCAAATACAAATCATGGAATTCTTACAAATTAAACCCTTCAAACCTAATCTTAACCATTAATTTTGTTTATCTTCTTATTTTTAGGCGGTTATGAAATGTGGTTGAAAGAAAATTTAGGAACCAATTTGACGTCCTATAAAACCAATTTTATTGTAGTGATAGATTTATATATATATATATATATATGTAATCAAATTACTTAATTACCTCAGATCCCCATTTAGTTTGGGCCTCAAAGTCACTGTTAGCTACCTCATGACATCGGGCCAACACTTTGTCAGATCGGATTGATTGGGTTCGGGCTTGTTCCACGGTACGTGAAGACGGGCCTCCATAGAATGCACGTCTTCTAAAAAAACAACCGGTGCCAACATGACTTGGGCCACATAAACCATCTAAGCCGGTCATGTTGATTTGAAATATGAACTTAAACTCGGCACCGTATATATCATCTCGGTTAATCCCTTGAAAGATCTGAGGAAATTGAAGGAAAGCTATCTTGTCGGAATCCGCGGAAGGGTCTAAGAAGTAACACAATGCTTTTAGCGGTGTTTTTGGATGGTTCGAGTACATATCACAATCAGCGGTTAGGATTATTGGTGCGTTTGTCATGGTCTCCGACACACGAAGCTGAAACAAACGATTCAAACATTACGATATTGTTTTTTGTTTTTATAAAACATCTCTTAAATTTGAAAATTAAAAAAAGTTTGAAAGTCTTTTATCGTCCTCAGAAAAATTTTAAGAGGTGCACCATCCACCTCTTTAGACGTGAAATCAGATTTCAAACTTCAAACTTCTTAAAAAACAAACAACACATAACTAATTAGCGAAAATAAAAATCTAAACAACGAAAACAAGAAGCATCAAGTCTTTTACCAAAACGTTGAGAGCACCGGCCTTAAAATGGTGATGCGTTGCCTTACGCTTCTCTCGGGAGACATAGATAAGGTTTGGCATTGCATGACCGAGAACGTCAGATTCTTCAGTACCGTCTAACAACACCTGTAAACAATATTAAATCAGACCAGATTAACTCGGTAAATTGTACATATAATTGTTACTAATAAATGATAATATATATATATATATATATATATAGAGGGACAATCAAATGAGCACCATGTAATTGTTGCACACCCTTAAGAACCAATGAGTTATGTATTTTATGGAAATAATGAAGATTCATTTATTATGATTTAAATATTTATAGAAGATAATTAGAGTTCATTAATTATGATCACCATTTATAATAGGAAACTATGAAAGTATTTATGAATCCATATATCCATTAAGACTAGATGGATGGATGAGATTGGTTCTTAAGGGTGTGCAACAATTGCATGGTGCTCATTTATATATATATATATATATATATATAGAGAGAGAGAGAGAGAGAGAGGGTTCAAGGGAAAACCTTAAATAACTGGAAAACGTGTATGCACTTTCGCATACAGAGTAATCGTAAAGAAAAATTACGTATATACAATGCATACATAAATATTAAAATAAAAAAACAATAAAAAACCTGCATACGATCATTTGTAACATTCACATGTTCATATGTCAAAGTGCATACATGTCATAGGAAAAACAAAAAAGACATTTTTTTTGTTCATGCATATTTTTTTACAGGGGTTTACTTCACGGGAATGTATTCAACTTGTCACGAAAAGTTATTGTATGTATTGGACTTTGATTTTTTCCATTGTATGTATCAAACTTTTAAAAACCTATCATTTAATGTATTTTGTTATAAGTTGGATACACTTTCGTGACAAGTTTTGATAAAGTTGGATACATTAAATGGTAGTTTTAATAGATTTGATACATACAATGGAAAAAATAGAAGTTCAATACATACAATAACTTTTCGTGACAAGTTGGATACATTTTTGTGAACTAAACCCTTTTTTACAAATTATCCCGTTTTTTCGATTATTTAAGATTTTACTTTGAACCTAACACTATATGTGTCTGTGTATATATATATATATATATATATATATATATATATAGTATTAGGTTCAAATGAGAAGTGCTAAAAAATGATAATTAGAGAAGTGATCTCCACCACTCATCCGGTCAACAAAGGTGTTTTTGACCGGATCCCTTTCCTTTAATTGTCTCCACCCTCCATGAATTGCGTCAATCTTCTGTGATCATGTCCACCATAACTGGTCAAAGAACGTCAGGAGCAATCTCAGCCACTCATCTCGCGGTTACGGTGGACGCGATCACGTAGGATTGATGCAATTTATGGGAGGGTAGAGAAGGAACCGATCAAAGCCGCCTTTGTTGACCGAATAAGTGACTGAGATTACTTTTCACGTTCTCTTACGCTGTGTTCTTCAAAAATTGATGGAAAGGAAAAGAAAAGAAATGAAAGGAAAAGAAAAGAAGGGAAAAGAAAGGAAATGGAAGTAATTTTTTTATTTGTGTTCTCGAAAATGAAAGGAATGGAAAAGAAAAGAAGGGAAAGGAAAAGAAAGGAAATGACTTTCTTTCCTCAGCTTTCCGTCCAAATGTGGGAGGAAAGTTTTGGAAGGAAAATCATCCTTATTTTCCTTTCTAATCCATTCCTTTCCTTCGTAAAAAAATTTCGAGAACATGACCTTTTTTTTAGTTTCCTTCTCCTTCCTTTCCTTTCTTTCCCTTTCCCTCCTAAAGTTTTTTCGAGAACACGAGTTTTTTTAACTTTCCCCTCATTTCTCTCACTTTCCTTTCCCTTCCTTCGTCAAAAAGGTTTCGAGAACACAGCGTTAAATTAACATGGTTCTCGTATGAACTCACATCTATCTATATATATTACCTCTACTGATAAGAACATGTTTTTTTATATAAGGAATAAGGTCTTAAATTGAATAATTGAAGTCTAATATAAATTAGTTTTATATTAAAGATGTAGAGATACCTGGATGATTGTGGGATGGTGTTGGCGAGTGAAGTTGGCATCTCTTTGGTTGATGACGTAATCACCTTTCTCAACTTTAGCCTTCATGCTCTCATACATCATCTGCAATTAATTAAAAAACACCATTTACTTTTATTTAAAACAAATAATTTTTTTTTTAAAAACAAATAAGGATAACATTTAATAAAACTGACATAATACAGTAATAAATAATTCAAAGTCATGTTTAATATATTTTTTTTTGTAAACAAATAAAGATAACATTTAATAAAACTTGACAAAATACATTAATAATATATTCAAAGTCATGTTTGTTGGCTGACAAATAATCTTTATAAAAAAAAGAGTAATCTGTCTGTATAAAACAAGATCTCTTACATCATATAAAACCAATAAATGCTTTTAAAACTTCGTTTTATTAAGTTAGTTAATTAATTAATAAAACTAAACGAATTCTAATCATATTATCAAATCAATGAAATGCAAATATAACTACTCGGGATCGACTCATTAAAAGCTCGATTCGAGCTCAAGTTAAACCAACCCAACCCAAGCCGAGCTCGATCTTCATTTTAAGCTTATTTGATAAATGAGTCTCAAGCCTTTATGACTGAGCTCGATTAGTCTCGTGAGCCTAACTAATATATAATACAAGTATATGTATATGTATATTAAATAATAAATACTATAATTTTATAAATAATAAAAAGTTAAACAATAAAGGAGCCCAAAAAGTATATTTGAGTTTGAGCTTTTTTACAGTTAAACGAGTCGAACTCAAGCTGAGCTTAGGCTTGTCTGACAAACGAGTCGATCCCGAGCTAGAGCTCAAGTTTTATGAGCTTAAAAGAACCAAGCTCGAGCTTAGTTGGGTTCGAGCTCGATTACACCCTAGTTCTCGTAAAATATTTGATTTCTCGTATTATCATTTATCTCTTTTTCACTCTCCAATTTATTTGACCCAATTTATACAATTAATAGTTAATTAAAAAAAATAAATCTATATAATTTGAAATTTATTCTTTTTTTTCTTATTTGTCTCATCCCTCCTCTTTTCTCTCCTGTATTTAATCACCCCTCTATCTGTCTCTCTGGTCAACGACATGGATCCAGCACACCATAGTTGAATAAGAACAAAAGATAAAAATATTGTAAAAATATTTCAAATTTATAGAATTTAATTTAAATAATTTGTTAACATAGTAGACTACCAACTAAATCAATAAACTAAATCTAGATCTATAATTTGGGAATATTATGTAAACTTTGTGAACATCCTAATAAAGAATGTATTAATTAAGTTAAGGTCACAATGTTTTCACTTTATTTGTACATCTACTTATGCATGTGTATGTTATAGGGAGAAGAGATAAAAGAAAATAAATAAATATAGAATTTCTATATAATTCATTAAATATTAATAAATAATAATAACTAATAATAATAATATCATTAATTAACAAAAATTATCTTAAGTTAACGGTTTATGATCGATCTCACAATTGTAAAGCTAAAAAAATATGAATGTACATAGTAGGATTCAGTTTAAATGAGAATAAAGTCAACTTAGAGGGTGTTTGGGATTCCTTTTTGAGGGCAAAAGTGCTTTTTACCAAAAGTCCTTATTAACTTATGGTGTTGGGGAAAAGGAGTTTTTAAAAAGGTGTTTGGATTAGCTTTTTGAGATGGTGAAGCTAATAAGTCAATAAGTTGTTTTCAAAAAAGTGTTTGGCTTTGCTTATATGTGTAAAATGACCAAAATGGACATGCTTACATATGAGGAGGGCAAATGAGGAGGGCATAAATGTCTTTTAGCATTGGAAAAGGAGTTTTCAAATTAAAAAGTTAGGATCTTGCTACTTTTTAAAAATCCCATTTCCTTCCTTATCAAAAAGGAGCTTCAAAAAGTCCTTTTAGATTGCCAAACAACTTTTTAACTTATTAACTTCTTGGAAAAGTTAATAAGTTAAAAAGGAGCTTTATAATGGACTCCCAAACACCCTCTTACAAGAACCTAAAAACATCTACATCATATGTACATTTATATTAAAATTCATATGTTTGCTATATAGGTGTTCTAGTAAGTTGACATTGTTGTTTGATCATTACTCTATATATGCGTACCTAGCTATATAAGATCCGTTCAAATAAGAAAACTATATAAATTTTGTTAGAAGATAAGAAAAAAATGTTAAAAGAAAAGTTTATATATAAATCATCAAAAAAAATCCTAAAAATCAATTTAAAGATGCATATACAACCAATAATGTTACAAATTAGTCATCCATGGAACATTCAGTTAGAGATGGTCTTTTTTGGAGAACGAAATTGTAATAATCTAGAGAACTAGTATATCATGTGCTAATTTTATATGATTTTTTTACATGTTAGATAGGATAAATAGTATATTGCCTTAGATTGATAATGTGTTTGCTTCATATATACTTCTTTCACAATGTACACTTTTTTTACATATCTATGGAACAAAAAATACATATGAAAGGGTTTTTATTGCGAACGTGAAAACTACCGAGCGCGTCACATAACATGTTTAGTCTAAATAATACAATATTATTCAGACCGAATATTATGCATTATTCAAGATGAATAATACAGTATTTAACCAAATAAGCCACGTGACGCAGTATTATTCTCAGTTGTCCTCACGTTTTCAACAATAAAGAGAAGGGGTTAGGTAGGTGTTGATCGTGTATAGGTTAAAACTTAAAGAAGGAATTAGAATAATACTTTGATTTCATGTGTACGAGGGTAACAAGTATAGTCGTCGGAGCTAAAATAAGCCTCCGGCGACCGATCCATGATCCGATTCTCCTTGCAATACGGTATCCACTCTTTCGCAAACTCCGCGGCCTCCGCGAACGCAAACAGCGTCGCCTCCGACGCACCGTCGTCCGACAAATAAACCGAAAGCTTCTCCGTCGGATAATCGAACGCCAGCGTCGACAAGGCCGTATTCACGGCCACCATCGGGGGCTCCTTCTCGGGGTCGGCCGTGCATATGAACACGTCCATGGCCGGGTATTTGGTCTCGGATTTAGGGAGGTTTTCGGGGAAGGTTTTCCGGCGGACCGGGTTCATCCGGAACCCTTGGTGGGTGAACCACATGAAGGCCAGGATGACGTCAGCAAGCAGCATGGTTAGGGAGAGGGTGACGTTGGCGGTGTGGAAGAGGAGGTGGGTGGTGTGATGGTATAGAAGGGCGGCGATGGCGGACGCGTATACGGCGGCGAATAGGCGGTTGGGCCATGCACGGCGGCGGACCCACCGGCGGTGAAGCGGTGGCGGTGGGTGGTTTTGGTTTTGCATGATGGTTGTTTGTAATCAATATAAGAAAGTGGTTTTTCTTATATAGAAATGGAAATAGGAAGCAAAAAGTGGTCTTCAAAAGTACTAAAACAAATACATGTCTAGCTTAGTTGGTCTTCCTAAAGACGGTAACATTCTAGGAGGACTGTGGATGATATCCCAGGCTACCTGGGTTTGAATCCAAGGAGAGTCAATTTGAAGGCATGTGGAGTGGAGTACCCAGTCCTTGGGCTGGTTCAGTCATAGACTGGGCCGTCCCCCAACCCAGTCAAAGACTGTGGTTGGGCTCTAGGTCCAGCATAAGCTGGACTGGGACAGCAACGGATTAGTGGGCTGCCCTTGGATGCTCGATACTGCAGGGGAGGCGTGTGTGTGTTTGTGCTAGTCATTTTCGATACCGGTATGCCTTCCAACAAAAAAAGTACTAAAACAAATAAAACAAATAACTCCCAATGTGATAATGACTTATAAATTGATAAGGTACGATAGCACGGAGCTAGGAATATTGTCAAGGATGGTCCTCTTTATAGATCGGATAAGTTAAATTTAACACAACTTTATTTAGACTAGTCATTGTACTAATGTACTTTAATGAATCAACAATTGTTTTTCTCTTCATCAAATATTTACCCATACTTGAATTTTTTATAACAAATTTCTAATGAAAAAGATGATTCAGTAAGACAGTAACACTCAAAGTACAAAAATAATTTGATAAATCTAAAGGACCGTTTACTAAATGCTTACCTGGTAAGCGCTTATTACGACATATGTTTTACCGGATGAACATGGTAGAAGCCAAGAATTTTACCTAGAGAGTTGGTAAGTGATCAAGGAAAGAGAGTCGGTAAGTGATCAAGGCGATAACTCTTATCCAGGTAAGTGCTTAATTGATAAATTGTTGTATGTGATACCATTATTATTAGGGGTGCACACGGGTTGGGTTGATCGGGTTCATAGGCATCTTTGGCAACACCATTGTGGATAATTCGGCAAGCCTCCAACCCCACCCCCTTCAGTTTCCAGAATACGAATCAAAATTTAAAAAGGTAAACCAATCTTACAACATCGATGAAGAAAATTAAATCAAACCCATTGAAAGTTAAACAAAAGAAGAAACTTGATTTCAATAATGGCATTAAGTATCAGTAGTTCTACTTGGTGTTTTGGATCAAAGAAACCAAACCTTCATGTGGGTGTTTTAAATTGGGGCCAGAGTCCAAACTTCATAGAAAGGGAAAAGGTAAGTTGAGAGAGAGGGAGAGAATTGGAATTAAAAATAAGAACTTGCATATTAGGAGATTTGTTGAAAAAATCTCCATCAAAACAAGAACTTGCATATTAAGAGATAGAAAAGAAACCCATTTATATGAAATAGTTACTTCAATCATGCTTTTTTTACAGCAAAAATGAGAGACCAAGACAAAATATTCACCAATTGAAGTAAAACAAGATTATCTGAGAATTTAATTTTGATTGATATTTGAGTTTTAGTTGGGTTAAGGTTAAGAGAATGAAGATGAGTATTTAAAAATAAATAAAAAGGATTTAGATAATATAAGAGTAATATAGTAATTTTATAAATAATTGAATTTAATGATAATGATTATTAATATTTAAATGATTTAATAAATATTAAAAATATTTGGATATACAAAAAGTTTGGAAAAATATAAAAGTAATTTAAAAGTTTAGAAAGATATAGAAGTAATCAGGAGTTTTAGAAGGACATAGAAGAAATTCTCCGTTTTTGTTTTGGCTTGGGAGATGCTTTTATAGTCAACTTATTTCTTTATTGCAATGCAAGGTGCAAGCCACTCTTCTCCTTGACCAAATATGATGATTTTTTGTTCTTCTTTGCTTGCACCACGTCCTCTGCTCCAATAGGGTGTTTCGGGTGCTTATTTGAAGGTGCTCACGAGTCACGTCCTCTGCTGAAACCATGGCTGTTTTACGACCCGATATGCCTAAAGATGATGGCTCTCCCTAACCCACAAATATGAAGAAGTATCAATATAATAATTTTAACAATAATTATCATCAACTTGACGATCAATTAGTGTTAAACATGTACGATACCATTTTTTCATAGGGTCAGGTTCAAATGAGAACTCACCTTTCATTGTGAACGTGAGGACAGTCGAGGCGCACCATGTGGCATATTCAATCTCAATAATATACGTATTATTCAGAATATGTCACGTGACGCGCTCTCGACTGTCCTCACGTTCACAATGAAAGATGAACTCGTAGCCGGAACTTTGTCTTTTTCATATCCATCAAATATATTTTGTACGAATTAAATTGGTGTCTACTTTTTTCGGTTGGTACATCTTGGTAAAAGTTGATGTCACAATCTACCAAGAAGAAAAATAAAGCTGGCAAAACCAACACCTACTTAGAGGCGAGATCTATCTTTTGTTTGCGTATTTCACAAAACTCGAATCCTTGAAGATATTGGAGTCGACCTTGAAGATGGACGATGACGTGATCAGATCATCAACCTTCAAGATAAGGAAGAGGAAGAAATTACAAATAAAAATCAAACAACCAAAGTATAGTAGGCTTGTGATGTGTTTTCTTTTTAAGTAAAACACCATGAATCTTGGAATGGGAAGTTACAACATGAACCATTCAACAATCTAAAAGGCAAAAGGGGCAACAAGATTAAGCATGGAAGCGATGGCAACGGATGTTAACGTTATCTTTAACGGCATTTTCCCAGGGTCACTCCTGAAGACCATGGCTTGATATATAGGCCAACTATTAACCACTCCAAAACCAACCAACAAGAATTGCATAAACAAGTCCTCTAGTCCTCCATGTTTGAGAACACCCACGACTCCGAATATAAGCGCGATTAGGTTGTGTAGAGCTGCCACGGATATCGGGTAGAAAAAGAGTGATTCGACCCCGAATTCCATCATTCCATTCTCGTATCGTGTACTTGCTTCTTGATCCACCACTTTGCTCGTCACATTGAACACAGCGGGGGAGGCCCATAACTTTGTAGATGTATACTCAATTATAGCAAAAGTATAGCTCGAGAGACTTCTAATCATCCATGCTCGTTGGTTATTATACCATCCTCGTGTTGTTCCACCTCCCAGTTTGTATTCGAGAAAATCTTGACCGTAAGCTCCGACAAAAAGCAAGCCATATAACAAAAACCATGGATCTGAAACCTGCATAACAATTAATCTATGATTTTAGTATATACTTATGAAAGACATGTTTGTATATGAACCTATATAAACCATATATTTTATGAGTATTCATAATGAATATTATGAATATTTGGAAATTTGTTATTTTATTACGATATTCATCATGAATATGAAGAAATTAAAGGGTGATTTACGAGTTTGTAAACTTTTTAACATGAGTAATAGAAAATAATACCTTTGGAAAAATGGGAAAAGAGTGGATAAGAGCTAGTTGTGGCAAAAGGGAGTAAATAAGAAGTGGGATGCACCAAATGGGCCAAAAGATGTAATGAATGTAACACATAGATTGAAAAAAGGTTAAGTGTTTGAGTCCATGGTTAAGTGGGCTGTACTTGGAAAAGTTCATATCTAATAGACCCATGGACCATCTTTGGGTTTGATTGAGCAAGTCATGAAGGTTCCTCGGTGCGGTCCCTACAAACGCGGGTCTCTTCGGTAAACAAAAGACGGACCTCCATCCATTGCAATGAAGATGATAGCCCGTGTTGAAGTCCTCTATCATTGATCCATATCGATACCCCAACTGAATAAATCATGCAAGATTAGCTAACGAACAATAATAACAGAGCTTCCTATACACATTACAACACAATCGAAGTTATATAACATCAAATATATATTATACGTTCTCATAGATAATTTTATAGCACCTAAGTTTGTAGGATCAAACGATTGTATCCAATGGTTTTTTTATTTTTTTTTATTTTGAACAATGGAGATTTTATTAAACTAGCAAAGATATGAAACTTTTGTGGCTATAATAAACCTATCTTATAAAGTTTACATATATTTGACGTCCTATAAAAATTATTTATTGTAGTGAGGGAATTATGTTTAATCCAACCACTTAATTACCTCATATCCCCATTTAGTTTGGGCCTCAAAGTCACAGCTAGCTACCTCATGACATCGGTCCAACACTTTGTTGGATCGGATTGATTGGGTTTGGGTTTGTTCCAAAGTACCTGAAGACGGGCCTCCATAGAACACTTGTCTTCTGAAAAAACAACCTGTGCCGACATGCGAAGGGCCCAACAAACCATCGAAGCCGGCCATGTTGATTTGAAATATGAACTTAAACTCGGCACCATATATATCATCTTCCTTAATCCCTTGAAAGATTTGTGGAAATTGAACAAAAGCTATCTTGTTGGAATCTGTCGATGGGTCCAAGAAGTAACACAACGCTTTTAGTGGTGTTTTTGGATGGTTCGAGTACATATCACAATCAAGGGTTAGGATTATTGGTGCATTTGTCATGGCCTCCGACACACGAAGCTGAAACAGATGATTCAACATTTTGATACTAATTAACTGACGAAAATAAAAATCTAAACGACAAAAACATGATGCATCAAGTATTTTACCAAAACATTGAGAGCGCCAGCCTTAAAATGGTGATGCGTCGCCTTGCGTTTTCTCTCGAGAAACATAGATAAGGTTTGGCACTGCATGACCGAGAACATCGGATTCTTCGGTACCGTCTAATAACACCTATTAACAAAACCAAACGAACTCAGTAAATCTTATATATATATATATATATATATATATGTTCTCTTTATTCATAATTGTTCATAAAAACAAGGATCTTACCAAACAAATATAAATAATACACTTGCTAATCTTTTATAATAATTCAAATTAGCGAAAAGTAAAAAAAAAAAAATAACAATGAAACATCGTATTTTAAAATGATTAAATCCATAAATTACTTTTTTAAATGAAAGAACTATTATGCTTACTCTTTTTAAATGATAAAGTCAAAAACTATTTTTGTAACTAGGAAAACTGTTAAACTTTTCATTTTCAATAATTAAGTCCACTAATTATTTTTTTATATAATAAATAAATCATCTAACTTTAGAAACTTACTACCTACCTCTTTCTAACAAAATAATAATAATAATAATAATAATACATCTAAGTCAGTTTAATACCCTACTATTTAATACCCTACCCCATTTAGTACCGTCTTAATAGCTTTATCACCCTCTCATGTCACTCTTTGTTGTCCGACCCGTTGTTGTCTGTTCTTCACTTTGAATTAACTATCACATTGTTGCCCCTATCATTGATCTTTTTTTATTTTATTTTTAATTTTCATTAATCAGAAGGGAAAGAACCAAAAAATAGTATACGGATATAATAACAGCTCGATGATATAAATCAAGAACGTGATAGAGAATAAGAAGAAGATATAACAATAAGTGATGCTAGAAGGAATCATTTCAAATCAAGTTTCTTAGACCATCAACATCCAACCTCCTTATTTCAATTGTTACATCAGCGTCACGTCATATTTCACTTCTGACCCCATCCATCCCATAAACCCCACATCCCATTTTTTTTTAAAATCAACAGCCACCAGCTAGCCAACATTGAGCATGATGGAGAACCAACTCTCTCCAACCAGCCAGAGAGGCGATGCTACTGGCTCCAATCAGCTTCAACTAGCGCTGATGTGGCATCATACCGACTGGTTGGATGTGTATGGTCTTACGTATATTTTTTGTTGTATAAAGTTAATAAAAAAAGCAAGACCTTGATGACCGTGGGATGGTTTTGGCGAGTGAAGTTGGCATCCCATTGGTTGAATACATTGGTCTCCTCATAAACATTATTAATATCACCTTTCTCCACTTTGGCCTTCATGCTCTCATACATCACCTACAATTTAAAAACTCAATTATTTACTTGAAAACGATAAATTAAGGTAAACATTTATTCATATAAAATAACAAAGATATTTTTGTTTTAATACAATTGAAAAACTACAATAAAAAGTCATGTTTGTTAATTAATTGCTATAGTTGACGAGGAATCGTTACAACAAAGATATTTTATTCATATAAAACAAAAATGACGATAAACATTAGATCTTCTTTGGTTTTATTCAAAAAAAAATATGAATATTCTTTTTTCTTTTTAATTGATTCAAAAACTAAATTGACTTGTTCTACTTTTTAACGCCATAGTTGGGCTTTCACTAAAAATTTTATTTTCCATGAGTTATAAAAAACGTAATATCAAGATTGTAACATTAATTCAACTTCTTAAATGATTTTTCATTTATATGTAAAAAATCAAAAGAAAAAACTGTGAGAAATGAAAACCGAAAATCATCCTAGAAGCATTTATCTGGACGAAATTCACTTGTACATGTAAGTAATTTTCATGCCCACGTGCATTGAAAAAGAACTTAATTACTTGTTTGCATAACCCCGTCCATATGAAGGGTTACCACGATATACATCAGTTTTTTATTTTTACAAGTCATGCAAGTAATCACCTTACATTAAGAAAATCAATAACCAAGATTAACCTAAGGTATATGTGGTATATGTATCTTTTAATACCAAATATAGCTATGAAATAATTTTAACCATTGATCTTCACAATTTAAGAAGATTAAGTGAGTTACATGGTTTGTAAGAAAGTTTGTAAATGAAATCACCCATGTATATATAAGCATGTGATCATGTGAGAATCATTTTTAACCAACATGTTTTTGTGAAACCACATTTTTACACTGAAACTTTTTATTCACGAGTAAAACAATAAGAAGGTGAAAATAAATTTGAACCTTTTTTTGTAAAGCTTCAAGTGTAAAAACTTGGTCCAACGAATCTTACAAAAACAAACAATTTGGCTTCACCTGATCTCAAGTGTGTGTATATATATATATATATAATGTTCATATGAGATAAATATATTTTTGTAAGATCATGAGATTAAGTTATTACACGTACGAAACTTCACAACAACACGTTATAAAGGTAAAAGAAATCTAAACCTTCACAACAAAAACACCATATGAAGCTTCAAATTAAGATAAAAACTTGGTCTCACGAGTCTTACAAAAACAACTTCTTTCTCAAATGATCTCAAATCTATACTGGAGTGTTAAAAAGGAATTGAAGAATACTTTGATTTCATGGGTGCGAGGGAAACAAGCGTAATCGGAGCTAAAATAAGCTTCCGGAGACCGATCCATGATCCGATTCTCCTTGCAATACGGTATCCACTCTTTCGCAAACTTAGCGGCTTCCACGAAAGCGAACAGCGTCACCTTCGACCCACCGTCGTCCGACAAATAAACCGACAACTTCTCCGTCGGATAATCAAACGCCAACGTCGACAAGGCCGTATTCACGGCCACCATAGGCGGCTCCTTCTCGGGATCCGCCGTGCATATGAACACGTCCATCGCCGGAAATCCGGTCCCGTCTTCCGGAAGGTTTTCGGGGAACGTTTTCCGGCGAACCGGGTTCATCCGGAACCCTTGGTGGGTGAACCACATGAAGGCCAGGATGACGTCAGCAAGCAGCATGGTTAGGGAGACCAGTGTTGAATGTGACGTCAGCAAGTGGGTGGTGTGACGGAATACAAGGGCGGCGATGGCGGATGCGTATACGACGGCGAATACGCGGTTGGGCCATGCACGGCGGCGGACCCACCGACGGTGAAGCGGCAGCGGCGGTGGGTGGTTTTGGTTATGCATGATTGCTGGATGTTTGTTTGTAAAATGAGTGGATAAAGAAAAAAAGTGGTTTTTCTTATATAGAAATGGAAATAGGAAGCAAAAAGTGGTGTTTGAAAATAGTGAAATAAGTAACACCCAAAATAGTGGTTTTATTTAGACGTCGTTATCTAGTCGGGGAAAGTTGGCCGCCGACTTATGATAGAATATAGTAGGGGATTCTAACGGCTATCGTTTATCGTTTATCGGGTTAGCTGATAAGTTAGCTGTTAACTGATAAGTTAGGACTACGTTATGAGTATGTAAAATGATCAAAAATTGTATTTTGGGGTATAATAATTAATATTAATAAATGTATAGTTGAAAAAAGCTACAGAAGGCTCATAAAACGCTACTCTAACTAGCGTTTCAATAAGCTAGCTTAGGCCATGAGTACCACCAACATTTTATACCTTCACGTCACCTCAACACCATATCAATTTTCTCATCATATCTTTTGAACCCCCAAGTGGAATACCACCAACATTTCATACCCTCTGATTTTTATTTTATTTTAAATAAAGAGAGAAAGAGATAAAGTGGGAAGACAGAGTCGTTTCATCATAAAGAGGGAGGAACCCTCGGCCATACCCACTGATCCCAACCTGCCCCTCCCCTATCAGCTGAACCCTCCCCCTTACCCTTTACCTGCTTGTTGGTGCCTATGACCTTATAAGTTAGCTTATGGTACATCAAAACATATACTAGCTTATAAGTTAACTTATTTTTGTCAAACATGGTCTAACTTAATTGGAGATGCTCTTAATTAGATGTTGAGTATACCTTTATTAGATTTTCTAGTCATACATATCATAATCAAAATTTGCTTTTCTTAATGCATAAATTGACAATGATTTAAATATTATCAGGCGTGCTACTAGTATTCACCTAATTATATATAGGATATAATATGTAGGGGTGTTCATGGGTGGGTAATGAAAATTTTGAGAACCATGTGGACGGGGTACATACCTAATTTTACTATCCGAAACTGAATTACAAGGGGTGGATACCCGCAACGAACTAAACCGAAAAGGAGCGGGTCACACGGTTGGTTCACGGTTACCCACATTTTGTCAATGTTTTGATGTATACAAAACATATACTAGAAAATGAAATTATTTTGTGACAAACTAAAACAATTAACATTAAAAAATATTAGAAAATGAAAATAAAAATATGAAGTATTGTCGTAATACGGGTGTGTAAAAACGATCTAGACCGAATTTGACCAACAAACCAATGACAATGGGGGTCAACGAATAAAATATGGTATTTAGGGTATTAAAAAATCTTTATATTTAAAGAAAACTTCAAATTTTACATTTTAGCAAATAGTTTACCAATGCTGTTGAATTTTTTTTAAAAAAAAAACTTAACTTTTTCTATTTTAACAACGCTATTAAAATAAATAATACACTTATATTGAAAAAACAAAAGGGTCACATCACATTCCGAACCAACCTTAGGTAACAGAGCTTTTGCGGAGGGTGCTACGCCGTTGTACCAAAGGTCCATTGGTTGAATCATTTTATGTTTAATTTTTTAAATCTACTAGAATGATAAACTATAGAATATTATAATAATACAATTCAAATTATAATTTCTAAAATAAAAAATATAATAAAATTGAGTGTAATACTTTTTAGATATTTAATAGTTGGTGCTTTATTTTTGAAGATTTATAAAAAACCTATTGAAGGTGCTCTAGAGATCAAAATGCTCACTTTATTGGTGTAGACTTCTCTAGCCACTATTTTCGGTCCCTTTTGAAGAATCTTCAACAAAATTCCCAAAAAAAAAAAGGATCTTCAACAATTTTTTGCTCTAATAACTACGTTAATGTTAAAAATAGATAAAAAAATTTCTTTTAAATTTAAAAAATCTCAAAATACTCGTAGCAGAGATAAAAACATTTTTTTCTTTTTTCCACGGTAAGAAAAAGGAAATTAAATGTACAGAAGGTTTTTTTTATTAAATTTATAAAAATTTATTGATATGATTAATATTAAAATTGACATTAAAATGAATATAATTTTTTGTTGAGACTTTCAACTTTTTAATATTTATTGATATGATTAATATTAAAATTGACATCCATTTATTTACATCAACCTTTTATTCTCTTCCATTCAATAAAGCTTTACATAATACAACTCAACTTTAAAACGCGATAGAGGTCGCGAAGCAAATCGCGATTGCAATCGCCATTGATACTAAGCTAATCTTCAATGGCATCTTCCCACCATCTCTCCTAAAAAACATGCCTTCATAGATTGGCCAACTATTCACCACCCCAAACCCACATACCAAAATTTGCAACAAAAACTCTCCCAATCTCCCATTCACAAACACCTCCATAACTCCTTTCGCAAACGCCAATAAGTTGATCACTGAGGCCACCGAAATCGGGAAGAAAAGGACCGATTCGACCCCGAATTCGAACAAACCCTCTTCGTACCTTCGGCTTTGTTCTTCATCGACCGTTTTGCTCGTAACACTGAACCCAAATGTGGAAATGCCGACCGTTTTGAAGGTCCACTCGAGCAATGCAAATGGGCAGCTTGACAAACCCCAAATCAACCACATTCTTTGGTAGCTCCACCACCTTTGGGCCGTTCCTCCCGAGACCACCACGAAATCAAGAAAATCTTTTCCGTAAGCTCCGAGAAATAGAAATGCGTACAAGAAATACCCACCTTCCGAAACCTATAATCAATCGAAGTTTTCACATATAAGGCATTGCTTGGATGCACATAAGCTATCTTATAAGTTAGCTTATAAAAGCTTGGTTAACCATAAGCTACTCTAAATGGCTTATAGGTTATAAGTATTTGTTGTCAAAATTTTAAATTACCTTGATTAATATTAACTAATACTATTAAATGTAAATTAATATTATTTTTTAATAAAGTTTTTTATTACAAAAATATCAATTACTTATTTTAAATAAATATTAATTATTAATAACTACTAATCTATAGCCGTTAAAAATTATATTAATTATCTCAATTATTTTTTTATTTTTAAATAAAGTTACTAATTAAAAAATATATATAGCAATTTTGAAATGTTTATGTGTGCTATATAAAATTAAGGTTGTATTATCTAATTTCTCTTTACCATCTTATTTACAATGATTATATTAAAAGAAATTTGTTTTAATATATTATTAGTATTTTATTTTAATTATACCATAAATATTTATAATTGATTATTTTTTAATGTTTCGTTATTTACATATTTATAAACTAGTCTTTGCCAAAAACAATTTATTCACCCTCTAGCTATCAGCTAGTTTGCAAACCACAACCCAAGTTGTTTTATTTTCCTCGAGATATTAACACCATTGGAAGTAAAATTCGTACCTTCAGGAATATCGGAAAGGAGTTTACGAGCGAAATTTGAGGTAGGAATGCGTAGACGATGATTGGAATCGCGCACATCGAACGGAGAGAGTATTGCGTGTAACATAAAGCTTGGAGAGGATTCATCGAACGAATACCGTATGTTATTGGGCAATATTTGTTAAAGAATATTTCGAGGAATCCCGTGTACCATCGTTTCATTTGGGTTATGTTATCAATCAAACTCGACGGAGAACCTCCAAGAAATGCAGCTCGTTTCGGATTGCATAGGATCGACTTCCATCCTTCACAATGAAGTCGAAAGCTCGTGTACGTATCCTCTGTCACCGAGCCATATCGAAACCCAATCTGCAAAACACAATATGACTTTTAGGGGATTTTGGTTTTAAAAAAATTACCTCTTATTAAGACAGAAAATTAAGAGGTATGCAGATTTAAGATTGTTTGTTTTATTTTTAAGAAAATGTCTGAAAGACACTAATCGTCCTCTTATATTGAAATTGGACCTCTTAAAAAACAAACAACAACTTAGTTTATAACTTCCACAAAGACTATATAGCAATGTTTTTAATATATCTATTTGTACGTGGGAAAAAATTGACACAAGTCTAGTTGACGTGGGACTTTGACAACTAACCTTTGATCCCCATTTTGTATTGTCCTCATAGTTGCAACTTGCGGCTTGGTGTGCTGAAGCCAAAACATCTTCACTCATCTTTACGGGCTTTGAATCGTTTTGTATGCTAAGAACATGTCGTTTAAAAAATCCCCCGGTGCCCATAAAATTAACACCCCTCAATCCATCCATGCCAAGACTTAAAATTTGTGTCTCGTGCCTGAACTCGGAAGCGTAAATGTCGTTCTTATTAATGCCGCTGAATCTTTGGGGAAATTGAACAAATCCAAGGTTCGGATCCGCATTCGGATCCATAAAATAACATAATGCACGAAGCGGTGTTTGGGGATCGTTTGAGTACATATCGCAATCCAGGAGTAGGACGATCGGGGAATTAGTCATCACGCCCGACACTCGAAGCTGCAATACGGAAGAAAGCATATAGAAGACAAACGTTATATATAGCGTAATTTTTTAAGCTTTATATCTATAGGGAGTCACATAAATTTAGTTAATTTATTTTTTATTATCTTTTCGTGATAGAAAAAATGATGATATGACTTTATTTGATTGGTGGATATGATTGAAAATGTTAGAGATGGAGGTGTTACCAGGGCGTTAAGGGCTCCGGCCTTGAAATGATGAGGTTTATTGTTGCTTTTTTCTCGAGAAACATAGATAAGATTGGGCATCACACCACCTGCACTATCTTTGTCTACGTTGTTGTCTAACAAAATCTGAAATCAAACCTTAATTCATATTTATTTGCTAAATTTAAGAAATATTGTACATCTATATCTCTTTATATATATATATATTCTAAATTCTATATATATGATTGGGTTCATTGAGGCTTTAGAGTAAAATATTATAAAAATTTAGAAAACAATGAACTTCGATAGTGAAAATATTGTAAAATTTTAGCTTTTCTAAAGTTTAGTGTTATTTATATGACCTTAAAAATGTTATATATTTTCATGTAGTTAAATATAAAAACCTGGATGACGGTGGGATGATTTCGACGGGTGAAATCAGGCGTCCATTTGTGGAAAGCCTCCTTGAATTCATAATCTATATCGATGCAACTACCATTTTCCACCACCATCTCCACCCTTGATTTCATACTTTCATACATCAACTACAAAATGAAACCAATTGATTAGCCGTCCGCCTTTTGATACCAACCTACATCCATATATAGGGAAAATTGGCTCCGGACCAAAGCCAAACACCCAATTGATCCCCTATCAATTTCTTTTTTCATTTTTGCAAAATACCCATACCATGTCCGTTAAAATGGAGATTCGTTATTGAAAAAACTTTGATCTGGATTTGTTTTTAACAGATCTGACTCATTTTTAGCGGACCTAAGTTCGTTTTTTAGCGGACCTAACCTTTTAACTTTTTTTTTGATCTTTTTAGGGGATTTTGGCGCCTATACCCATGGGGGTACCCCCACTTTAGACATATACCCATTCTCTCTCCCTCTTAGCACCTCATACCCCCACAATGCCGTTATGAACTCCGTTATAACGGCCTTAACGCCGTTATGGTGCCGTTATGTTGGTCAAAGTGCGTTATGTTGGTCAAACGTTTTTGTTTTCTAGCAAATGCTGTCATAACGGCGCCATAACGGCGCCGTTATAACGGCGCCGTTATAACGGTGCGTTATGGAGACCGGTCAAAGTTGGAATTTTTTTGTCTTTTAGCTGAGGGACCGTTATAACGGCACCATAACGGCGTTAAGGCCGTTATAACGGCGCCATAACGGTGTTAAGGTCGTTATAATGGTCCTATAACGTCGTTTTTTTTTTGACTTCGTCTGGTCAGAGTTGAAAAGTGCGTTATAACGGTCCCATAACGGCATTGTGGGGGTATGAGGTGCTAAGAGGGAGAGAGAATGGGTAAAATTTCCAATGAGGGGGTACCCTTATGGGTATAGACGCCAAAATCCCTCTTTTTAGTTGAATGTGCTATGATGAGCATTTAGCAAAAATGGAAAAGAAAATTGGAGACCAATCAACTATTTGGTTGTAGTGGGTGGGGTTAATTTCCACATATATAGAGGTGTTTGGGAGTGCTTATCTATAAATATCCATATTTTATTATGTTTTACAAAGACAATATTGGTTGAATATCTATATTTATTTGTTTTCTAATGTTTGTCTATCCAATGGTTTTTTTGTCTTTTATATCAATTTATTCCACGTGATTATGACATTTTGCAGAATATCTTGTTTTGGTCCTACAAACTAATTATCATTATTTTGTAGTCGAATGTAAACCATTTTGTTGATTTACCTACTTATCGTTTTCTTATAAAGAGTAAAGAAAAACATATTCAAGAATCATTTAGTAACTATTAAATCAGTTTAACGAGCTTATGAGCCACTTTGCCTATGATTCTGTTTGGTATAAATAAGCTAGTTTTTTCAAACATAATTTATTTATCAGCTAACTTATCAACAAACAACTAGTTTATCAGTTAACCGTTGGCTTATCAACCATCGGCTAGTTTGTCAAACACAACCTATATACAAAAACTTTTAAGAGAAAGGTTCAAAATTTCAAATGAGAAGTGCTAAAAAAATGAGAAGTAGAGAAGTGATCTTCACTACTTATCCAGTTGATAAAGGCAGTCTTGACCGGTTACGGTGGATGCGATTCATGGAGGGTGGAGACGATTAAAGAAGGGTTTATTGACCGGATGTGTGATGAAGATCACTTTTCTACTTCTCACTTGAACCTAATACAAACTTTTAATAGAAAATAAACCAATTGAAAAGTAAAAAAAATTGTAATAAAAGATTGGAATCAATCATTCACCTTGATTTCAACCGTATCAACAAACCAAGCATGATCACTTCCAAAATACACCTCCGGCGACCTATCCACGATACCATGCTTCCGGCAATACGGCAGCCACCGCTTCGCAAACCTAGCACCTTCCATGAACGCAAACAATGTCACCTCCGACCCGCCGTCATCCGACACGTACACCGACAGCTTCTCCGGCGGGTAGTCAAACGCCAGCACAGACAGCGCCGTGTTCACCACCCCGACCGGCGGCTCCTTGGTAGGATCCGCCGTGCAGATGAACACGTCCAGCGCCGGATACTGATCCGCCGCCGCAGCCTGTTCCAGGTTCTCTGGAAAGACGCGGCGGCGGATCGGATGCCAGTGGAAGCACTGGCAAGTTAGCCACATGAAGGCGAGGACGGAGTCGGCGAAAAAAAGGGCGGCGGCGGTTGGCGTAGGGGAGTGGATAAGGCTGTGGTAGCGGCGGCGGAGGTGGACGGAGACGGCGGCGGCGTAGGTGAAGGTGAAAAGACGGTTTAGCCATGTGGTGGACAATGGTTCAGTGGAATGAAGGATTGGAGTGGGCATGGCTGAAGGTTTTCTACTTTGGTTCACCAAAGCAGTGTTCTTGTTTTGTGTGTAAAAAGTTCAGTCAGAGTATGTGGAAATATTTGACACTGATAATGGCAAACATTTTGTGGAAAAAAAATGAAGGTAGCTAAAATCTAAAGCTTTTTCTTGTGTGGTTAAGGCCATCCTTAGCCAGCCTGGTAAGAGACCGGTACCACATCGATACCGGTGGGGAACACTAAGTGGATGACCGGTATCACACCGGCACCCCCATGCCACTCTCGCTATCTCTCTCTTCTTTTTCTTTTATTTTTTTAATTAATTAATTAGATTGGTATGGAATTTGTATGGGTAAGGATGATATGGTATGATGTTGGTAAGAAAGTGGAAAGCTGATGTGGTGCTGAGGTGACAACTTGTAAAGGTGGTACGGGTAAGGATGTCCTTACAGAAAAAAAAGCCTTAGAGTATCTTCGACAACTATATTAAAATAAAAAAACCTAAAGGGGTCCAATAGTATTTGATGTTTGGTAAGGTGTTTTTTCTCTATAGTGGTTGTGAGTTTGAGTCTTGTAGTGGACGTTTTTGTAGATTTTTTTTTTTTTTTTTTGATAAGGTTTACCTGGGTTTACCCATAGTATATCCTTGGCAATTTTTAGATTTAGGAGTAGGTATAGTGAGAATGTGTGTGTTCTGTAGTTCAAAAAGAAAATGGAAAAAAGATCAATTTTAGAAATTTTAAACTTTAATATATAACTATGTTATCTTATATGCAAAAATAGAGAAAAGAGGCAAAAGATTGTAAAAGTCTCTAAATTTAAAGCAATCTCTAAAAGATATATAAAATAGAAAGAAACAATATTTTCTTTTTTTTCACCAATAAAAAATTAAAGTTAAATGTATAGTAGAAAGAAACAATATTTTATTAAATGTATTGAATATAAAATCAATATGGTTAAAGTTATGATTGTTAAAATAGAGTATCCGTTTGAGAGATGGATGTGATTTTATTTATTTATTTTTTTTTTTTTTGAGATTTTGACTTTTTCATAGTCTATTATAGAAAAGGTTATTTTGTCTTTTTAAAACCAAATTATAAATTATGTCATATTTGCCATGAAACAGAATTCAAATCCTACATATATGCTAAAGAATGATCAAATCCTCAACCATGGAATCCGGTGGAATCTAGTTAATTTATTAAATGAACCACACATTGTAAAGAAATTTGGTCAAAGTAATTTGACATATCAATTCCACAAAGTTCTTTTGAATTTCACGAACCAGACAGCCCCTTAGGACGAACCAACAAGTGGAATAGTTGCGGAAGGTTTTAGAAATTTAATTTGATACGGGTCAGCCATGCTTCATAATTGGAAAAACGAGCACCGTGGAAATACATGTCACTCAGCCAAAGGAAGATGATGGAGATAACCCCAAAAAGAACATGGATTTGAACGAGATCAAGCCCCTAAAAGATTTTTCTTTTATTAAGGCTATGTGTGGCGCCGGTTGGGGCTCGACGGTCTCGGTGGGCGGGTTAGGGCGGGTTGGGATGCGAAAGATGGCGGGCTATCGACGGGCTCGGGGTATCGGTTTGTAGAAACCGATTGAACCACCTCCATGCTCTCTTTGTCTCTCTCTACACTATTCTCTTTCTCTCTCTCTCTCTCTCTCTCTCTCTCTTCTTTTTATTTAAAATATATATGTGTATTAGGTATTCGATTTGGTGTGTTATGGTACT
Source organism: Centaurea solstitialis (assembly GCA_030169165.1). Lineage (NCBI taxonomy): Eukaryota > Viridiplantae > Streptophyta > Magnoliopsida > Asterales > Asteraceae > Centaurea > Centaurea solstitialis. Next base: position 79,147,139 of record CM058044.1, read on the forward strand.
TGACAGACTGGGCTTGTGGAGGCTTATAGCAGGTTTAAGGTAAAGTTGATGTGACAAAGTGTGCTTAGGGCTCGGTGGGCTGCGTTAACGATAGCCTAATCAATCGAAAAATTGTATGAGTTGTTACTCTAACCCGATTAATTTGGAGATACCATGTTCTCTTAATCTATATATATATAAAAGCAAGATGTTGGAAGATGATGTGGACACCCTATCTATTGAGTATTTACTTAAAAAAATTTTCTCTTTTTTTTGAATTTTTTAAATATTAAATAAATTAAAGACTATTCTACCCCTAAATGAAAATTACATGTTTTATCATAAGAAGGACTATTTAGTAATTTGACTTAACAATTTAATTAGCTTTAAGATTCATATTATTTAACTTTTAAGAACATTTATACTACCCTCTTCATCTTCTCATTTATTAATTAAAAAAAAACCTATAACATATTCAACTATAAATAACAACCTAATGTCCCACAAAAATATAGTCAACAACTTTTAGTTCTATGTTTTGCTATTGAGTTCTATGTTTTGCTATTGGTTCCTATGTTTGTTTGATTGTTGCTCATTCTTCGTAAGATTTCTAGGTAAGCTAATACTTTTTATGATTTCTGTAAGCTACATATTGTTTATGTGTGTATCAATTAATATTATTGTTTTTTATTTCTATAAAAAATCCATATTATTTTTATACGTTTTGTGTATATTCCCTGTTGTTATAAAAGTTTTTTTTTTAATTTTCAAAATTGTTACCTTTGTTTTTTTAATTTTCATTTTCATATTGTTTATATTGTAAGCTATATATTTTTTTCATTTTCATATTTATTCTAATTTTCATATTTCCTAATTGATTTCTCCGTAAGCTATATATTATTTATGTGTGTCAATCAATATTATTGTTTTTTATTTCTATAAAAAAATCCATAATATTTTTATACGTTTTTGCATATATTCCCTGTTGTTGGTATAAAAGTTTTTGGTTTTTTCTTTAATTTTCAAAACTTATTCTAATTGTTACCTTTGTTTTTTCATTTCCATATTTCCTGATTGATATTTATGTTAATACTATAACTTTTATCTTTCATTAAAATTCGTATAATGTTTTTAATTTGTGTATATTACACATGATGTTAATAAGTTTTTGAGTTATTATTTGTAATTTCTTTACAATTGTTATAATTATTTCTTTATTGATATTTTCTACTTGATATTTTTGGTATACAAGTGTTTTAGTGGGTCTATTTCTTAATTTGTTTTGTTTATATTGTTATAGTTTTATAAAAAAGAAATTGCTGACAACAATCAAATTCTTATGTGATTTTTATGCTATGTTTTGTTGGGATTATCTTCTCATTCTTTTATATTTTCATAGTCCCTCAATTTATTTATTTTTATTAAAAACTACTAAAAATGAGATGATATTTGCTGACATCTTAATCCTTATTTTTTTTTCCTTTGAACCAATAGATAAAATTAAAAATATTATTATTTAAAATATACTAAAATCATAAATAAAAATGAATGACATTATAACCAATATATATAAATAAAATTAGAATCAATATATAGTTAAATAATTATTATCATAAATTTTTTTAATAAATGAATTATTTTTTACGAAGAATGTTGGAAGTATGATGTAAAATTTTATCTATTGAGTATTTGCTTATAAAAATTTTCTCTTTTTTTTTTAATTTTTTAAATATCAATTAAGCTAAAGGCTATTCTACCCTTAAATGAAAATTATATTTTTATTTTTTATTAATACAAGGACTCTTTGAACAATTGAATTAACAATTTAATTAGTTTAACTTCCATATTATTTAACTTTTAAAAACATTTATTATACCCTTTCCACCTTCTCATTTATTAATTAAAAGAAACCTACAACATAATCATCTATAATTACAACCTAATTAATATAGTTAAGTATATGTTATTAACTCTCTCATTAGTAAATTAATAAATAGTTATTATATTTAATATCATTAACTAAATAAATACATAAAGTTAAAAAAAATACAAGAATCGGTACATATAAGTTAAATTATAACCAAACTAAAAGATATCGGAATCAATTAGCAATATATGAAAGAAAAAAAAATTAAAAACATATATATGTACGAGTTCAAATGAAAACTCAGTTTTCAGATTCACCTGAAAATAACAACTTACTACAATTAATAATATATAGTTATGTTAATATTATTTTTTTTAATTTAAATCGAAATAAAACTATGCAAAAGAATTGAATTAGAATTAATTTAACATTTTTCATTTTACGTAATATAACTAAAACCTTTATTTTTCGAGATCTTTTATCCCAAAACTAAGTTATAAAGAAATAACCACATGCAAATCGAAAAAGTTCTAACATGAAAATATTAATGACTCAATTAGACTCGCATATGGTCTAAGTGATCACAATATTGAAGATTATTTTTACTCTTTGAGTGGGTTGGGAAGGGGGCGTCGAGAAGTGTTTTAGTCAAAGTGGCAAACACATATAAATATTTTATGTAAATATTGTGTTGGGATATATCAATACTTTATGAGATATGCAAAAAAAAAAAATACTCATTAAACATCTCATTGTTATAATTAATAGTCTGACACGTTTCTTTTATTATTCGAGTCGATTCGAATGTATGACGATATGAAACTTATTAGTTATTACTTTATTATGCACGAGACAACTTTAAATCAAATCTAATATTGATTTTTATTAACCTAATATATGATATGTTAATATTGGCTCATTAAACTACAATATTTTCTAAAAAGTTTATTAACACCGCGCAACGCGCGGTGTCGAACACTAGTATAATAAATAAAATATTCTTAATGCTTATAAAAGTCTTTTACATTCATTGCTATAGTTTGTCGTGGACCACCATCTCAATGGTCCCATCAAGATCAAAGAATTCGTCTACAATTATTGCATCAAAATATCTAATAGCTTCTTTTAAAAATGTAATAAATCCACCAAAAAATTAAAAGAAGAGGTTGTGTTGAATTTTGTATGTGTATCAATAGTTTTATACCAACATCAACTTTTAATTTGGATGTTAAATGAGTAATTCAATGTGTTATTAAGTTTTAATTCGTCTTCCAGTGTGGCGGATTGGTTATTGCTCAGGAGGTTTATAGAGCCCTAACCGAGTTCGAGTATTCCCGTGCACATGCCTGGGGACACTTAAATGGGGCCATGTTTAGCCCCCAAAATTGTCGGGGATTAGTTGGGCTTTGGCCCAGACACCCTTCCAAAAAAAAGTTTTAACCTTTAATTGTATCTTTTATTCTAGATGAAAAATATGTTTTTTTAGAGGGAATGAGAAATTGAGAAGTATGTTATTACAATTTACAAGTATAAATATCTTAATTGGAAAGTAGAATTTTTTGCTTTTCAAAAATGAAACAAATTCAAGAGTTTTATATGTACGCATTTATAGGAACCGAATGCAACGTTTTTCAAAGTTTATTGTAGTAGAATTATTAATTAAACGGTCATAGTTAAATCTCAAGAAAATGAAAATTCGAGTAACATTTTAGTAATATTTTATGTGAACGTTATGTACTCATGAATACAATTAATTAAAATATTTTATGATTTTTATGCACGTATGTATGTGTGATATTACTTGTATGCATAAATACATACAGTTCAGATAAAAGACTACAAGAGTGCTTCTTGGTTTCTCAATTTTTTTAAGGTTTTCTTTTATCGAATATAAATTACTTAAATGTCTTTTTCTTAACGATGTAGTATGGTGTTTTAAAAATAAAAGTGATTTTAAATAAGTTACAAAGTAAATTACCTTTTTCATCCATAGGCCCAATAAGTTAAGAACATATTATACATTTAATATTTTATTTAACCTGATTTTGACATAAATAGACGCATTAACATCTACTTAACATTGTAAGATTTCCGTAGCTTCAAATTGATTTCCCATTGATTGATTTTTAACGATCAATTCTTCTTCAACGTGCAACCAACTCTAAAAAACAAAAGAACTCGCCAACCAAATCGCGATGGTAGTCACCATCGACGCTAAGGTAATCTTCAATGGCATCCTCCCTCCATCTCTCCTCAAAAACATGCCTTCGTAAATCGGCCAACTATTCACCACACCAAACCCACATACCAAAATCTGCAACAAAAACTCTCCCAATCTCCCGTTCACAAACACCTCCATAACTCCTTTCGCAAACGACAATAAGTTGATCACCGAGGCAACCGAAATCGGAAAAAACATGACCGATTCGGCCCCGAATTCGAACACGCCTTTTTGGTATCTTTTGCTTTCTTCTTTATCGATTACGGCTTTGCTGGTAACGTTGAACCCGAATGTGGAAATGCCGAGAGATTTGAGTGACCACTCGAGCAATGCAAATGGGTAGCCGGAAAGACCCCAAATCAGCCACATTCGTTGGTAGTTCCACCACCTTTGAGTGGTTCCTCCGCCGAAAACCACGAAATCAAGAAAATCTTTTCCATAAGCTCCGAGGAAGAGAAATAAATACAAGAAAAACCCACCTTCCGGAACCTGCGATAGTCGTAACCCTTTATTAATTTCTTCACACACACACATAGATGAAAGGTTTAGATGAGAACGCTAACTATTTTAAACAAAGGAAAAACCTTTGCTGATGTACAAAATCAGATGTGATTTTACCATCTGATTTTACACTAACGGGAAAAAAATTGGACACAAACGACTTTGGACACAACTTATAGTTGTGGCAAAGTCGCGTGAATCATATATCATTTTCTACGTGAATTATATGTGATTTTTGTACATCAACGAAGTTTTTTCTTGTTTTCTTAAACGTGGACACTCGGGGACACGTGTTGTGCTTATCTTAATTTTGTCCCCCCAATTCCCAACCGGAAACAGGTTTGCAACTGAACTTTCCTAAACGTTTTTGTCTGATAAAAAGTCGAGCTCATACCTTGGTGAATATCGGGATGGAATTTAGGAGCAAAATTTGAGGCAAGAATGCGTAGACAATCGTTGGAATAGACCAAAACGCATGAAGAGTGTAGTATATGTAACATGAAGCTTGGAGTGGATTCATGGACCAAATGCCATACGTTATCGGGCTATACTTGTTAAAAAATATTTCAAGAAATCCCAGGTACCATCGTTTAATTTGCGTTAGCGAATCTTTCAAGTTGGAAGGTGAACCTCCAAGAAACGCAGCTCGTTTCGGATTGCAAAGAACCGACTTCCATCCTTCGCAATGAAGTCGAAAGCTCGTGAACGTGTCCTCTACCAAGGTACCGTATCGGAAACCAATCTGCAAAATGTAGCACAATAGGACTTTGTAAACACACTAAAACAAAATTGAGTTTATAGGATGCATAAAGTATTTAAGAGTCAAATAGGTTGCCTTATATGACATTATTTATAAGACAAAACTGCAAAGCATTATATAGAGAAGTGGTATAATAAGTTTAATAACATTTTGGGGCCTAGTAACAAGTTTTTTGGGACCTTTTAAAATAAATTATCATCTAAATCATCTTATATGACGTTATTTGAAAACTGTCCTATAAAAACAAGTGTCTTATGTAAAGATGGATTTATAAACATTCTTAAAATGTTATATAAAATAGCTAATATGACATTTTATTTCAAAATGTTTATAAAATAAACTTGTTACCACGTTCCAGGATATTCTATAAATTTATTGTGGCACTTTTAAATGGCTAACCTTGGATCCCCATTTGGTATTGTCCTCATAGTTGCAACTTGCTACTTGGTGTGCTGATTTTAAAACTTCTTGACCACTGACACTTATTGGAACGCTACCTGTGATGACATGGCGTTTTAAAAAGGCTCCGGTTCCCATAAACTGCGTGCCTAACAATCCATCCATCCCGAGACTTAGAATCTGTGTCTCGTACTTGAACTCGGATGCATAAATGTCGTTCTCATTGATCCCGGTGAATCGTTGAGGAAACTGAACAAATCCAAGCCTTGGATCGGCATTTGGATCCATAAAATAACATAATGCACGAAGTGGTGTTTGGGGATCGTTTGAGTACATGTCGCAATCTAAAACTAGGATTATCGGTGAATTACTCATTGTGACAGATACTCGAAGCTGCAATAAGATAAGAGTAATTGTAACTAAAATAACTTTTAAATGAGACCATATTTTTACGCTTAAAATTTCACAGCCAAACATTGTGAAAGTAAAAAAACTTTGAATCTTCACATTAAAACACTATGAAGGTTACTTTTTGATATGACATTTCAAGTGTAAAAACTTGGTCTCAAGGATATTACGAAAACAATTTGGTCTCACATAATCTTAAATGTGTTTGTGTGTATGTGTGTGTGTGTATATATATATAGCTTCAGGTTCAAATGGAAACTCATCTTCAATTGAGAACGTGAGTACAACTGAGAGTGCGTCAAGTGGCATATTTTGTCTGAATAATCATGTATTATTTAGACCGAATAATATAACATTCAGTATTATTTAGACCAAATAATACATGATTATTCATACTGAATATGCCACGTGACGCGCTCTCGGTTGTCCTCGCTTCGCAATGAAATTTGAGTTTGCAGCCAAACTTTCGTCTATATGTATATATATTATGTATGTATATTTACTGAATAATCATGTATTATTGGGTCTGAATAATACATGATTATTCAAACTGAATATGCCACGTAAAAGGCTCTCGGTTGTCCTCACGTTCGCAATGAAATTTGAGTTCACAGCCGAACTTTCGTGTATATATATAGAGGAAAGTTATATATATATATATATATTATGTATGTATATTTACCAGGACGTTAAGTGCTCCAGCCTTAAAATTATGGGGTTTGCTCTTATTTTTCTCTCGAGAAACGTAGATGAGATTGGGCATGATGCCACCTGCCACATCTTTGTCTATGCTCTTGTCTGATATAACCTGTATTTTTTTGTTAACGATATATAAAAGCCACCCTTAATATGTATATATGTGGACTAAATTAAATGAGAACTATAATGCCCTGTCTTCGAGTTTTTCTAATGGAGGGAAAAAAAAAAGTTTTTTGAAGGAAACTTATAAAAATGTGTTCTCAAGTTCTTTTAATGGAAGGAAAGGAAAAGATTCGAAGAGATTGGTGTGTTCTCGAGTTTTTTAAAGAAAAGGATTTGGAGGAATAACTCTTCCTTTTTTTATCTCTCGAAAGTTATCCTCCCATTTCCTTCTAAAAGTGGGATGATTTTGAAGGATAACTTTTCTGTTCCCTTTCTTTCTCTTAATTTTTAAAAGATTACAAACATATAAAAGACGATGCAAAAATAATTTTTGTATGATATTTTTCATCAAATTAATGCTAGTGCTTAAGATGTTGTATCATATCCTATATAGCTTTTTTATATGTATTTTTTTCCGTTTTACAACAAACTGTTAGGAACCTGGATGACGGTGGGATGATTTTGACGGGTGAAATCAGGCGTCCATTGACGGAAAGCTTCTTGAAATTCAGAATCGATATGGATGAAGTTGTCATTTTGTACGACCATCTCCACCCTTGATTTCATACTTTCATACATCGCCTGTACATTGATTGGTTAATCACTTCTTTTTATTTGAAAACAAATATGGAATTAACTTTCTTACATAAGAATGAAGATATTTTCATCTTTAATCCAGCATTAAAACAGAAATTATAGAGGCCAATAAAATGATTTAAAGTAAGCTTCAAAATTTTTATATTATTATTTCAATCAAATTTTATAATTATATACGTATAAATTAATATATTAAATAGTATTTGTATTTAAGTTTATTATTATTTAAAAAAATGTTTTTGTATGTGTGTGTTAGTGTTTTAATGGTTTTAAAGTGGTTTTTTAGTGGTTAAATTGAAAATGCCTTTGCTAGCTAGTAATTTTTATTAATTATTTGGAAAACATGGTATGAAATTTTAGTACATCTCTCATCTTTTTTGTGAAAGGGTGTTCGAGCCTATGGACTGACTAATCTCAGACAAGATCGAGGTTAAAGCATACCTCTTTGAAAATGTCCATCAAATGCACATCGAGGGATTTAAACCCAAATTAGGCGCTATAAACCCCCAAGCATTAACCACCACCACTTCACCACAATAGTGATAAACTACTTAAAAGATATTATGAATAGCGAAAAGACAAAATAAGGATAAGGTGCATATGTATAGACATCGGTGTATTCTTATCATCATGCTTTTTATCTCAAAACTTTTTGAGGTTGTTTGTTTAAAACAAATATATTTTAAATTTTATTAAATTTAGAAATTAAGAGGTTTATAGATTTATTTAAACATTGTTTATTTTATTTAGAAAGATGTTTAAAACCCACTTATAATCTTCTAAAATTTTAAAAAATACATCATGTACCTCTTATTTTTTAATGTGAAATAGGATCATAATTTAAACCTCTTTAAAAAACGAAAACGACACTTAAGTATCATATAATTGGTTACAACTGGATTTAATTTAATAATTGTATGTACCTACTATAATGGAAGGCAAATCATTGTGTCACGTCCGAGAAGTTGAGTTTACCATAAAAAGTTTAGAAAATGAATCTAAACCATTTACAACCTTTAATCTCATTGCTTACGTTACGTTTTAGAAAGGAATCAATCCAGTGTATTTTTGTGTTTCTTATTTCAGTGCATCTTATTTCACTATGAAACGACTTCTCACACTTTTTTGTTTAACCTCAACTTCTCGTCAAAACTCAATCCTTATAATATAAACCCAAAGTTCTTGGGATTAACAATTTACACTTTTTGGTTTCGAACAAAAAAACACCGGATGCGTCTGGTTGTGGAAAATTTCCAAGTTTTCTAACCAAGTTTTTCAAAAAAAATGAAAATTTAGAAAACGTGTTTGATTCATTCAGTTTTCAAAAGTTTTTCAACAAAATGAAAATTTCCTGTTTTCTAACTTCTATGTAATTTAATAAACTGATTTTACTAATTTTCCAAAATTTTCTAAACACATTTTCTAATATTCTAAAATGAAAATATAAACTCAACTTTATTTTCCAAAAACATTTATCAAAAAAAAAAACGAAAATAGTTTTCCATAACCAAACCCACCTTGAATGAATCACCAAACTTCGAATATAGTAAACAAGAAAGGGCTTAATTCAATCAGCACCTTAATTTCATCCGTCTCCGGAAACCAAGCATGATCACTTCCAAAATACACTTCGGGCGACCTATCCACAATATTACGCTTCTTGCAATACGGTATCCATGTCTTACCGAATTCAGCACCTTCCATCAACGCGTAAAGCGTCGCTTTCGACCCACCGTCGTCCGACACATACACCGACACCTTATCCGTCGGGTAATCGTACGCCAACACGGATAACACCGTGTTCACCACCCCAACGGGTGGCTCCTTCGTTGGATCTGCTGTACAGATCAGCACATCCAACGAGGGATATTCGCTTTCCGACACAACCTTCGCCAGGTTTTCGGGGAAAACCTGGCGTTCGATTGGGTTCCAGTGGAAGGATTGGGAGGTGAACCACATGAAGGCTAACACGAAGTCGGCGATGAATAGAGCGGCGGCGGTTGGAGTCGGCGGAGAGCGGGTGAGGTGGCGGTAGTGGCGGAGGAGGAGGAGAGAGACGGCGGTGGCGTAAAGGGGTGTGAAAAGACGGTTTAGCCATGTTTTTGAGGATGGTTTACTGGAATGGAGGAGATGAGTGGCTGTGGACATGATAGGCACTAGGCAGCTTCTTCCAGTGTCACCTTTTTATTTCATATGACAATAGTATGTATATATAGAGGGAAAAAAAAAAATTCAAATGTGAACCACTTTTTGGTTGTGAATGTGAGGACAGTCGAGAGCACGACACGTGGTGGAGACTAGTCAATAAAGGCGGCTTTGAGTGTGGTCCCCCCCCCCCCTTTAATTCAATGTCATCTCATGAATCACGCCTAGTCATCCGCTGTGGACCTGACGTGGACATGGACTCAGAAAGTTTTTTAATACCGTGGCATCATATTTTTTACACGGTTTTTTATTGACGTGTTTTTATGTTTTTGCTAATGGTCAATATCGCTAGAAATGTTTTTAATCTAATTCCACCGTTTTTAAGTGATTGTTGAAGGTTTTTTGGTTGATCTTGAAGGGTTTTTAATTTTTTTTTATCCATTTCGAGAGACTTTTTTGGTTTTTCGATTGATTAAGCCATCCTTAACTGTACCAATCATACCACCCATACCGGCTGCCACATCAGCTTTCCATTATCTTACCAACACCATACCATACCATCCTTAGGCCATCCTTAACCGTACCACCCATACAAGCTGCCACCTCAACGCCACATTAGTTTTACCACCACTTTACCAACACCATACCATACCATCCTTACCCATACCAATTCCATACCACTCTAAATAATCTATCTATATATATATATATAAAAGTAGGATGTTGGAAGAATGATGTGGCATCCTATATATTGAGTATTGGCTTAGAGGAATTTTCTCCTTTTTTTGAATTTTTTAAATATAAAATAAGCTAAAGACTATTTTACCCCTAAATGAAAATTGCATGTTTTAATATAATAAGGACTCTTTGGTAATTTGACTTAACAATTTAATTAGCTTTAACTTTCATATTATTTAACTTATAAAAATATTTATTCTACCCTTTTCACCTTCTCATTCATTAATTAAAAGAAAACCTACAACATAATCATCAATAAATTAAACCAAATATTCCACCAAAAAACATTTATTCTACCCTTTTCACCTTCTCATTCATTAATTAAAAGAAAACCTACAACAGAATCATCTATAAATTAAACCAAATATTCCACCAAAAATGTAGTTCAACAACTTTTAGTTCTTTGTTTTGCTATTGGATTTCTTTGTTTGTAAGATTGTTGTTCATTCTTCGTAAAATTTCTAGGTAAGCTAACACCTTTTATGATTTTCGTAATTATATATTGTTTATGTGTGCCAATCAATATTATTGTTTTTTTTTCTTTAAAAAAACACCATATTATTTTTATATGTTTTTGTGTATATTCCTTATTGTTATTATAAAAGTTTTTTATTTTTTTTATTTTGATATATATATATATATGTATAAGCAAGATGTTGGAAGAATGATGTGGATATCCTATCTATCGAGTATTAGCTTATAGGATTTTTTTTTCATTGTTTTGAGTTTTTTATATATTAAATAAGTTAAATACTATTCTACCCCTTAATTAAAATTTTGTAATTTACTACAAAAAGGTTTCTTTGGTAATTTTGCTTACAATTTAATTAGCTTTAATTTCCAATTTTTTAACTTCTTATATACATTCAATTTGGTCTCCTCAAATTCCCATTTATTAATTAATAAAAAAACCTACAACAAAACCATATATAAATACAACCTAATGCTCCCTTAACCTACAACCTTTATGTTCTATGTTATATTCTATTACGTTTGTATGTATTTTTGTTGTTTCTCTTTTATAGAATTTTTTTTCTTCGTTACTATTGCTCAACCTTCGTAAAAGTTTCCGGTAACGTTTCACTTTTTATTATAAATTTTATGATTATAAGATTTATATGTTGTTTTTGGGATGAGTATCATTAGTTTTTTATATATAAAAAGATTTTCATAGTTTTGTATGCAACGATAGAATAATGTTCTTTTTTCTTACTATTACTATTACTTTGCATTTGATATTTATGTTGTATTGGTGTTTTAAGTGATGTCATTCTTCTTAATTCGTTTTGCTTATATTTTGTATTTTCTTATAAAAGTTATTTTTGTTGACAACAACCAAACTACAAAGTACGATCTATGTATTTTTTATTTTTTTTGTTTTTTGTTTTGTTGTGGATTCACTTTTGATTTTTTAATATACTTATAATTTCTTAATTTGCAATTTAAAAAAAATCCAACAATGAGATACCATTTTTCTAAGCAATTCAATCCTAAATTTATTCTTTAACTTTTCTCTAAAATATTTTCCTTTTTAATGTAGTTAATAACAAAATTTTTATTAAATAAAATTATTCATACTCTTTGTTTGCATCTAAATTTTTTTTTATTTCATATTATTATAATATTTTTATACATATAACATTTAAGGATCAAGGGAGTGCATTGGTTCAAATTGTTTGTATATTATTTTTTTGGTTCACAAAAGATTTTCCCTCCTCTCTCTCTATATATATATACATATATATAATCAACATATTTAAGAACTCATTAGGGATGAAAAATTACAACAATCAACATGTATACTTTCATTTACATGACACTTAAATATAATAATACGTGTAATTTAAATAAATAAAAATATTATAATTAATATAAATAACTAATTGAAGATGACGATGGATCACGTCAATATAATACATTTATAATTATTGTTAGTTATACTATTTACATAACTCTTTATATATATATATATATATTATTTAGAAAACAATATATTTTTAAATGACCAACCATGCAAGTTGTAGTCATTTTCTTTAGTACTACATGTATATTAATATGTATTATTCACAAAGAAAACTAAGTATCTAAAATTTCTATTAATATATAAAGTTTGAATGAACATATAAAATTAAAATCACCATTGTTATTTAAAATCTTATTGGCACCAATATATAAATATAAATAACATTAGAGTCAATATATAAGTAAAATAAGAATGAACATTTAGTTAAATAATAAAATTAATATATAAATATAGAGACAATATATATACATATATATGGAATGATAATATAATTAAATTTTATATTAGTCAATTCTTGAATAAATGACATACTTACTACTAAATAAAATAATATATATTTAAAATATATTAAGAATAAATATTTATTGTAGTTGTTAAATCAATTTAATAGTAATTAACATTTGTAAAAATATATATAGATTAAATAGAATAAATAAGTATATAAAATTCGAAAATAACTTGCTATAGTAATTATTTCAATTTCATTTTTATGTTAAATTTAAATTGAAATCAAAATATGTAAATAAAATTGATGTAATATTTTTTATTTTGCATAATATTATTAAAACCTCTTTTCAATATTCTTTAACGAGAAACTAAGCTATAAATAAATAGCCTTAAGTAGATCGAAAAAAAACTTGAACGTGGATACATTAACAATTAAATAAGATTCGCATATGATCGAATATAAATATTTTATAGGAATATTATGTCGCGGATAAATCTATATATTACGAGTTATGAAAAAAAATACTCATCATACACATCATTATTATAATAAGTAGCCTCACACATTTCTTTTATCATTCGAGTCTATTACAAAGTTTGCTAATGTTGAACTTATAGGTTGTTATTTAATTATACATATCAAAAGAAACAACTAAGAATAATGAGGCAACTTCGTCTCAAATGTACATCAATTATTATTATCTTATTATATGATATGTGATTCTCCACCCGATTTAACTTCAAAATTGTCTAAATAATCTATCACCATCGCGCAACGTGCGATGCCGTTCAATGGTACATTAAGTATAAAAAAAAAGTCCAATGATAAAATATGCTCAAACAGAATAGTTCATTACCCTTATAAGTCATTAACCCAAAAACTAAAGTATATTATCAATGTATTTAGGGCTTTAACCAACAAGCTATATAAGGAACTGAGGGTCTCACACCAGGTAAGTGTGAAAATGACTCTTACTTGATAAGCATTTGTTGGAATTAAGATGTTTATCACCAATTCGTTTTTATGGACAAAGATGTTGAACAATAATATAAACAATTTTGAGTTATTTAGATAATGTGATTACAATTATGCAAAACAACATAAATGATAGGATGATTGATGGTAGAATGTCAATATTCTAAAACGTGTATCATATAAGTTAAACGGTATTTACATAGGACGGATGAATAAAACTTATTAAATATAATTAATACACAGATACTTATATTACTTATGTAGGACAAATGAATAAAACATATTAAGTATAATTAATACACAAATACTTATATTATTTTTTAAACACCGCGCAACGCGCGGTGCGGGCCACTAGTATATATATAAAAGGAAGATGTTGGAAGGATGATGTGGCACATTGTGGGAGTAGGATTTGCCTAAAGAAATTTTCTCATTGTTTTGATTTTTTTTTAAATATTAAATGAGTTAATGACTATTATACCCCTTAATTAAAATTTTGCATTTTACTATAAGAAGGCTTATTTGGTAATTTAACTTACATTTTAATTAATTAGTTTTACCTTTCAAATTCTATAACTTCCTATAAACATTCAATTTAATCTCTTCATTTTCCAATTTATTAATTAAAGAAAAACCTACAACACAATCATATATAAACCACAAAGCTCCATCAAAATGTATTATATCAACACCTTTATGTTCTATAAGAAGCCTTCATTTGAATGTTTGTTTGTTGTTTGTCTTTTGACAATTTATTTTCGTAGTAATTTTCGATTTTCGTAAAATTTTCAGGTAAGGTAACAATTTTTATTATATATTTTATGATTTATGTGAGTTATATGTTGTTTTTGTGTCTATATGTGCCAAAAGGTATATATAAATAATTTTCGTATATTTTTTGTATGTTTTGTGTACATTATGTATTGTTTTTAAGATAAGTTTTTGTTTTTTTTCGTTTTATTCATGATTGTCGCATTCGTTTTTTCCCTTTTACTTCCTAATTGAATTTTTTTTGTCAACACTATAGTTATTTTTCTTCCATCAAAATTTCAAACAATGTTTATGGTTTTGTGTATTATATATGATTGTAACAGTTTTTTGAGTTTTTTTGTTGGATTTTTTTCGCAATTGTTTTTTTGCTTTTCCTCCTTCATGTCTTCGATTTAATATTTATGTTGTATAAATATTTTAAGTGAATTTTATTTTCATAATTTGTTGTGCTTATATTGTTGTTGGCAACGATCAAACTCCAAGGTATGATCCATGTGGTTTTTTTACTTATGGTTTTGTTGTGGATTTTGTTCTAATTCTTTTATGCTTTCATAATTTCTCAATTTGTAATTTTATAAGAAAAAACATTAACAATAACATGACATTTTCTAAGCATTCCAATCTCAAGTTTCTTATTTTTCCTTAAAATATTCCCTTTTTTGATGTTCTTAACAAAATATTCAATTAATTAAATTTTTTATATTTTTTATTTCATCTAAATTTTCAAAACTTATTCTAATTGTTACCTTTGTTTTTTCATTTTCATATTTCCTAATTGATATTTATGTTGATACTATAACTTTTATCTTTCATTGAAATTCAAAAATGTTTTTAATTTGTGTATATTATATATGATTGTTAATAAGTTTTTGAGTTTTTATTTGTAATTTCTTTACAATTGTTATTTTTAATTGTTTTATTGATATTTTCTACTTGATATTTTTGGTATACAAGTGTTTTAGTGGGTCTTTTTCTTAATTTGCATTGTTTATATTGTTGTAGTTTTATAAAAAAGAAATTGTTGACAACAATCAAATTCTTATGTGGTTTTTTATGCTATGTTTTGTTGGGATTCTCTTCTCATTTTTTTATATTTTCATAGTCCCTCAATTTATTTATTTTTATTAAAAACCACTAACAATGAGATGACATTTGTTAAACATCCTAATCCTAAGTTTTTATTATTTTAAATATACTAAAATCAATAATAAAAATGAATGACAATAGAATCAATATATATAAATAAAATTAGAATCAATATATAATTAAATACTTATTATATTTAATATCATTAGTAAATAAATAATAAAGTTAAAAAATTACAAGAATCGGTACATATAAAGTTAAACTATAACCAAACTAAAAGATATCGGAATCAATTAGCAATAAATGAAAGAATATATATATATATATATAGTGGGAAGTTATTTTGCAAACCATAAAAAACGTGCAAACCGTGCAAACTCATGGTTGTACACGTAAATCAATGAAAAATCTTTTATAGAGTCGTTTAATATGATGAAAATGTTTCATATACTAAATTTTGTGATGAAATTGTTTCATATGAAGGTGTTTATTTACGTAGAAATGAAAAAGTTTCATAGAAACGATAAAAAAGTTTCATATGAATAAAAAACACCAACATATGAAACAATTTCCTCAAAATTTGATGTTTATGAAACATTTTCATCATATTAAACAACTCCATGAATCAATTTCACTGATTTTACGTGTGCAACCATGAGTTTGCACGGTTTGCACGTTTTTTATGGTTTGCAAAATAACTTCCCTCTATATATATATATATATATATGTGTGTGTGTGTGTGTGTGTGTGTGTGTGTGTGTGTGTGTGTGTGTGTGTGTGCGAGTTCAAATGAAAACTCAATTTTCAGATTTACCTGAAAATAACAACTTACTACAATTAATAATATATTCACCATGCAATTTTTTAGTTAAAAGTTTAGAATTTGTAATATGGATCAGTGTGATCCAATACTTTATAAATTAGAATTTTCTCTATGGGAGCTTTACGATTACTTTCTAATTTCATGTTGTTTTCAATATTAAATGAAGGTTTAGTGCATGTTATGAAAAAGTAAGTTGATTATGATTAATGAAAAGTATAGGGTTGTTAATTCGAAATTAATCATGTGAATATACTTCTCCCGAATTATTGTGTTATGCTTTTTATTTTATTTTATTACTTGCTAAACCCCGTTGTTCTAATAAAGTAGATATATGTGTAGACATTATTAAATGTTTGGCACAATTTGGTGATCTTGAGACAATTGATGGCGGTTATACAAAAGGGATTTGGAAATTATTTTGGATAATTAAATTTGTTAAGTAGTTATATACAATTCTTAACATTTTTAACCAAAGTTTTAATAGAACATATCACTTAATATGACATTCTGATATTCATCTTTGCATAACTCGATAATTTGCAAAGTTACATTACACGGAGAACTTGGTGAGATTGATGAACATTCGATTGAGAATGGAATGCCCCTTTGATTTATTTTCGTTGCCTCTTAAGCATAAAGTTCCTATTAAAAACTCTAAGGAATTTTTAATTGTTTCCAATTTGTATATTTTCAAAATTTTCTGTAGTTAATAATAAATATATATGTGTTATACGTTCGTTGGAATATAATAAGTTTTCATCAATTTTTCTATATCATAAGTTGGCATCTTAAAAAAAGACTCTAATTGATTTGTTATTAATTTCCTAATTCTACATTAGTTTCACAATTTCACATGTTTGATATAACATTGATATATACAACAATGGTTTAAACTAATTAACACAACAACATTTTAAAGTACTCAAAAGTAGAAGAGTAATGTTTACAATTTTTCTCAAATATTGAGAAAACTAATTACCCAAGTAATTTTAAAATCCGAAAACAAATATTAAATTTTATCATTATAAATATTACATATAGATTTGTAACACAATTTTTTTACATTAAAAATGATGATAGATTTTTAAAAAAAATCCGGAATGACTTTTACATACCGCGCAACGCGCGGTTCGGTCCCCTAGTTAATTAATAAAAGAAAAAAAAAGAAGAGAGAGAAAGAAGAGAGATAGAGAGAAAGGTTGATTTCAAGATTTTTTTTTTTTGGTTTTTGGTTGATTACAAGGTGTAGTTGCACCTTCTAAAACGATACGATTGCACCTTTCATAAACCTAAACTTTTTTACCTTATGGCGAAGGTACAATACAGCGTGCCACCGTAAGTCCGTGACCACCAATATAGGTCCGCCCATGAGGGTAAGGTTCAAAGAAAAACATTAAAAAAGGAAAATTGAGGAACACCTTTGTAGCATTCCATGGACCGTACACACTTGTAATAGACGTAACTTGTAGTATGCACATGTGCATAAAAATAAAAATAAAAATAAAAATAAAAACTTATTTTACCTCCATGCACAAGTGCATATGGTTTAGATAAAAGCTACAAGGTGTTCCCGAGTTTGTTCTTTTTTTGAACGTTTTCCTTTGACCCCCCTGAACACAAACACATATACCTATACATGTATATAGGCCAACTTCATGGGAAAACCTACGAAACTCAAAAAACTAAAGAGCACCTTTGTAGCCATTATATGGACGGTATGTACATGTGTATAAGTCATTTTAGTATGCATACCTCACACGTGCATAAAAATAAAAAAATAAAACAACTTAATTTATATCTATGTACAAATATACTTGATGTACAACTTATTTTTATTTTTTGAAGGTTTTCACTTAAACTTCCTTCTCCCGGTATATATAATATATATTATCATCAATTCTGAATTTTTTTTACAACCTATAAAATTTAAATCAAAGCTAGCAATTAAAATTTAAAATAAATCAAAGTTAGCAAATACAACATAAAGCACTATAATTTCCATTTCAGTTTCTAATATTCAATATGTTCGTTTATTTATCAATTTAGCTATCAATCAATCATACGGAGATAAGAAAAAGGATTCTTATCATTTTGCTGAATAGAGTATTACGTTTCGTAAGAAAACTCAAATGATTGGTAAAGGTCCTATTTTAATTACCGTAACTAATAATAAGGTTTGAACGTATATGGATCTTCAATTCTTAAAGGTTACCGATTCAAGTTTTACAAAACCACCGCAGATCATTCTGAACCTCTCTCAATTACTCCCTCCATATAAGTTTTCATCTTGCATCAAAATAACACTTATTTATTGTTATGAACTACGAAAATTTTGACTTTTTAAAATTTTACCAATCAATGTAGATTTATAGATATATCTGTATTATAAGGACTTAAAAAATCATTCTTGTTTTACTAGTACATTACACTATTGGTTGCTAATTACTTGATAAATCACAAGTATATGTGGCTTGCATGATTTTAGACCATTCATTGTCGAGAGATGGACTAGTCGATACAATTACCAAGGCCTATAAAATACCAGGATCGGACCTGATAATATGTATAAATAAACCGTAACGTCCAAGTTTTTTTAAGGACTATTTACATGACTATTATTTTAAAGATCCTATTGAATTCCTAGAATGTACAGAAAGAAAGGGCACTTAATTGCACTGAAGGTGTTCGTTAAAATGCCCAAAAGAACATCCCGTAAAAAACCAAAGCAACGAAAACCGATTTTAACACAATCTTTGTAGGCATCTTTCCTTTGTCACTTCTTAACACCATGCCTTCATATATCGGCAAGCTATTCACCACCCCGAATCCTGCAATAAATAGCTGAATAAACAACTCTTCAAACCCCCCATTTTTCACCAAAACTTGCTTCATTCCGACCGCAAACGCGATCAGGTTAACGACCGCCACGATGCCCACCATTAGCAACAATGTCGATTCCACCCCGAATTCAAAAACCCCTTGCTCGTAACGTTTGGTTAACTCGTCGTTCGAAGCCTTATCCGTCACGTTGAAATCGCATATCGACATGCCGAGGGAAGCAAGGGACCAATCGAATAACGAAAACGGGTAGCTCGAGCACCCCATTAATAACCACGTTCGTTGGTGGTTCCACCATCTTCGGAACCCCGATCCAGCCATCACGTAATCGAGAAATTCCTTCCCGTATGCTCCAAGGAACAGGAATGCGTATAAAGAAAACCAAGGGTCTGAAACCTGTACCGTAAATTTTTAAGTTTGTTTAATTATGTTAATCAACTTCGCTTACCAAATAAAACGGGAAATTGGCCAAAATGGCCACTGTTGGGGGGCCAATTGGCCTCTTGAATCATGACCATTTCTCTTAGAACTTTACGTAAATGTTTGCACGACGGTTTTTGAAATGCACACCTTTTACCCAATTCCGCAATTACGGAATTAGATATTACACTTTCTACCCAATCCCGTACTTACGGAATTTCATATAACGGATGTGTTGACACCCCAACCATGGCCATTTTAGCCTATTTGCTTGTGGTTCCCATTTTCTCGGAAAATGTCAAAGAAAAGGTTTATGATTATGGTTGCTCTTATGACAACATACCTTTGGGAATATGGGAGTAGAGTTTACGAGCGCTAATTGGGGCAAAAACGCGTAGACGAATACCGGAATGGACCAAAAGGCACGAAAAAGGTAATGGGAATAGCACAAGGCATGGAGCGGGTTCAGAAATTTCATTCCGAATGTTATCGGACTGAATTTCGACAATCCGATTTGTAGCATACCCATATACCACCTATTCATTTGAGCTAGAAAGTCATGGAGTGATCTCGGCGTATTGCCTAAAAATGCAGCTCGGGCTGGTTACAAGTAACCGACTTCCACGCTAAGCAATGTAATTGGAAACCCGTGAAGATATCCTCAACCAACGAACCGTACCTAAACCCAATCTGCATTTGATGTAATAACCACAAATCAACTTAACGCTTAAATTTTTTTTCCTACATAGATAAAAATTTAGATTTATGAGCTTCTTATAAATTCAAGTCGGTGGCCCGTGGGCGGCATAACTTTCAACAGGGTTTTAAGCCAGTTTAAAAGTTATTGGGCCAGACTACAACTTTAGCCCATGGAACTTTAAAAAAGGTAAGAGTGTACCTTGCGTCCCCATTTAGTGTTTTCTTCGTAGCTACAACTTGCGACACGGTGTGCTAATTCCATAACATCGTCTGATTCATCAACTGGCTCATTCCATATTCGTTGCGGCTCTGTAGCGTCTTCGAGAAGTGCTTGTCTTCTAAAGAAGCCACCGGTGCCCATGAATAGCGTGCCTCCCCAGCTATCCATTCCCAGAGGGCATACTTGTGTCTCGAGCAAAAATTCAGCGCCATAAGTGTCGTTCTTGTTTATGCCATGGTAGCGTTGTGGAAATTGAACGAATGCGAGCTTTGGATCAACGTTGGGGTCCAGGAAATAACAAAGCGCACGAAGTGGTGTTTTTGGATCGTTAGAGTACATGTCGCAATCCACAGCGAGGAATAACGGTGCATTTGTCAGGATGGTTGATAGTCTGATCTAAAAAAATGATCAACTAATTATAATCGGCAAGAGTTAGTAAAACCACTATAATAAAAATCTGTTTTTATAGTACGTTATGTTATGTTTTGTTTAAGTGTCTATTAGACTGCTTAATCGGAGTTAAGTTATGACATTAAACAATTGTTCGTTTTATATAAATGTATTGCCAGAAATTGTATAGGATGCTTTCAGAACTTTTTAGAATAATTTTAAAATAAAATGAATTGAAAAAATGTAATACATAAAAATATGGTATCGTACATACTTATAAAAAGTCCTTCATTACGAAGCCTAAGAGCATAAATCTCGAACAAATTTTTTTTAAATAAAGAAAATGAAGGGTTTTTATACGACTATAAGTTTAGAGAATTTTCTAAAATATAAGAAGTGGAAGTATTTGACCAATAAATTAAATTATTATTATTTTATGTAGCTTTTTTAAGATAAACTGTATTAAAATGATAAATAATATAAATATTGTTGAAGTTTATCAAATAGAAAAACTAATTAAAATAGAATATATTTTATTTAAAAATATTGATTTTTCATTTTAAAAAATATAAAGAATTTGTTAGATTTGCTTTCATTATCTTTTTTTATTGACTGTTTAATTATTGCATGGAACAAAAACTTAACTATCAATCCACCCTCCATATTGTGGTTACGTATAGTAGTAATTCCCATTATATCAGATGCTAACAAAAAGTCTACATTATTTTCTTGAATGAAATATATTAATGTTTAGAAGAGCATTATTGGGATAAGAATGAATCCACATTTCATTCAAAGGTCCCATCTGATTTTTAGCATGGGTGTAATCTATATGCATGAGGTTTCGGGTTCTAAGTCATTGGTACTGCAACTTTGTTATTGGAATGCATGCAATGATTACCTTCTTCATGATGACTATAGGACGAGTTCGGTGGAAGCATGTCAGAGGGTGGTGTTATACCTTTTTTTTTTTTTCCTTTTTACATTTCATTCAAAGTTATCTTAAAAAACCTGTTAAGATGTTCAAATATGTTGTAACGTTTTATTATAACACATTCATATACGTTATGCTAACAAAAAAAAACTAGCTTATGAGTATGTAAAACGAACAAAAATGTATCTAGGGGTATAATAATATTAATAAGATATAATTAAAAAAGGCTACAAAAAACTCTTGAAACGCTACTCCAACTAGCGTTTCAATAAGCTAGTTTATAATCCATCCAAACATGTATTAGCTTATAAGCTAGCTCATTTTTAATTAATGTTGATCTAGTAGTTGAGATTAAGTCTATAAAAACTCATAAATTAATTTAAAATGTATTTTTAATTGATCTTTAATTAAAAAGTGATGTAATTATAGAAAACCTTAATTACCTTATCATAATAACAACTATTTTTAATAGAAAACTATATTTTATTTTATTATAATAAAGAAGACTATATTTACCAAAGAGTTAAGGGCACCTCCCTTAAAATGGTGTGGGATATCTTTATTCTTTTCACGAGAGAAATAAATGAGATTTGGCATATAATCACCATTAACATCTCTATCCACCTTGTTTTTCAATAAAACCTGTTTACATTAATAAAAAAAAGAGTAAATTACGGATTTGGTCCCTGTGGTTTGATGATTTTTATGGATTTGGTCCCTATACTTCATTAATTATGGATTTGGTCCCTGTGGTTTACATTTTCTATTGGATTTGGTCCCTGACCTTAACCTCTGTTAATTTAATCCGTTAAAGAGAAGGGTATAAGGGTCATTTTACATTTTTTTGTATTATTTTTGTTTTTCTTTAAATGGAACAATCTTTTTTGTCTTTTTGTTCTTTTGAGGCATCAATTAAAAGAGGACACGTGTCCTATATATATATATATTCTAGAATATATCAATGTATTGTATTATATATATCTTCCATGAACCTGCAACAACCTTTTCAACACCCATTTTCTTCATCTCCCAAAGATTTAGTTTTAATACATACACACACATATATATATATATATAAACACATACGCACACACACTCTCTCTCTTTCTCTCATTCTATATGTGTATATATATATATATATAAGGTAAAAGAGATGTGGATTTTTTTATATATTGTGTGTGTGAGGTGTGTATATATAAATGTATATATTTACATTAGTTGTAGGTGTGTGTGTATATATATAGGTAAAAGAGAGGTGGGTTTATTTATATGTTGTGTGTGTGAGGTGTGTATATATAAATGTATACATTTAGATTAGTTGCAGGTGGGTCACGGTGGTGTTGGGTTACGATGGTGGTGGTGATGGTGGGTCAAGGTGGTGCTGTGATGGTGGCTCACGGTGGTGATAATGGTGGGGTGGTTACTTGAAGTGTAGCTATGTAGGAGAAGATATATACATAGACATTATATATATATAACAACATTTAATTTTTCTATTTATAATAATAAAAATTAAAAAAATATGATAAAGGACATGTGTCATACTTTAATTGGTGTTCTAAAAGCATAAAAAGACAAAAAAGAATGAAAGGACAACAATGCCCTTGTATTTAACAGAGAAGATTAACAGCTGTTTGGTCAGGGACCAAATTCAATAGAAAATGTAAACCACAGGGACCAAATCCATAATTAATGAAGTATAGGGACCAAATCCATAAAAACCATCAAACCACAGGGACCAAATCCATAATTTACTCTAAAAAAAATTAGAATTTATTCAAGTCGAAAATAATTTCAATTAATTAATTAACTGAGGAAAGATTACGTGGACCTGAATAACAGTAGGATTTTGGGTGACGTGTAAATTCATGGGTCCACCTGGAGAAAGCGTTGATTGCATCATGATCGTTGATTTCATTCAAATCAACGGTCCCTCGTTCCGCCACGTCTTGGATCCTCTGTTTCATCTTCTCATACATCCCCTGTACTATCCAACAAAACAACAATTGTTTTTAAAAGAGTAGCTACCTTATGCACACATTCCGATACAAATTTGTCATTCGGACACCCGACTAATCCTCGACGACCATGGACTGACCCAAAATTCAACCCATGGTTAAGGTATCGCCACATGCTCACCCCATGAATCGAACCAAGGTAGACAGGGATATCATCCACTGTCCCTTCCAAACATGTTACCGATCGCTAGGCTACTAATGCTTTGATAACAAAACAACAAATTGGTACAGTTTCACAATTTTGTCAACCTCCACTGTAAAATACAGATATTTTAGGTTGTGTCAGGCAAATTTGGTAAGCTAGTTGATAGTTGATAACTAATAAGCTAGTTGTTGACTAATAAGCTAGCTAGCAGCTGATAAGTTAGGTTATGAATAAATTATATTTGGCAAAAAATAGCTTACGATTGTGTAAAATGATCAAAAAGGGTTTCTTAGAGTATAACAATTAATATTAATAACTAATAAGGGTATAACTGGAAAAAGTTACAAAAAGCTCTAGAAACGCTACTCCAACAAGCGTTTTTGCCAAATGCAATCTATTCATAAGCTAGCTTATCAACTGCTAGCTAGCTTATTAGTTAACAACTAGTTTATCAGCTATTTTGCAGGAAGACGGCCATCGTAATGAAGTTAATAAGACATGCACCTGGATATATTTTGTTTCCGGAAACAAAAACGGATCATTTCCGAAGTAAACTTCCGGAGACCGATCCATTAGATCATACTTTCTGCAATACGGCAACCAATCCTTCGCAAACTTAGCAGCCTCCATGAACGCAAACAAAGTAACCTCGGAACCACCGTCGTCCGACACGTACACCGACAGCTTCTCCGCGGGATAATCATACGCCAACACCGACAACGCGGTGTTGACCACCGCCAGAGCCGGCTCCTTGACCGGATCCGCGGTCAAAACAAAGACATCCAGTCCCGGGTACTCCTTCTTGGCAGCCGCCGCAGCCTGTGCCAGGTTTGCAGGAAAGACTTTCCTGCGAACCGGGCACAGGAAGAAGGCCTGCCATGTCACCCAAAGGAAAGATAAGACGAGATCGGACACGAAGAGGGAGACGGTGGCGAAAGAAGGGGAGCGGATTAGGGCGAGAAGATGGCGGTAAAAATGCGCGAAAATCGCGATGGTGTAGATGAGTATGAAGGCTTGATTGATGAACCTTGAAGGTGAGGGTTTGCATGTATGAAGGGAAGGTTTTAACATGGTGAAAAGTGTGAAAAATGAGATTGGTTTGATGATGGATATATGTATGTATGATTTATGGTAAGAAAAAGGGAGATGGATTGGATATTGGATTGTTTATATATGGTTCAATTCCCAGCGCTACTATTATTATCAGATTTTAGTGATAAGGTTGGAACTGGATTTTTATATTTTTTAAGGCTATTTCAAGGTTATAATTTTATAGACCAACAATTTTGTGTGACAAAAATAACTTTTTTTTTTCATTCGAACTCAACTATATATAATTATAGGTGATAGGGCTTAACAAGAAAATTTCTAAAATAACTAAATTATTGGTTATTTTTGGGAAAGGTTCAAACGAGAAGCATGTTAATTTAAGGAGCAATCTCAGCCACTCATCTCGCGGTTACGGTGGACGTGATTACGGAGGATTGACGCGATTCATGGGAGGGTGGAGAATATTAAGAGGGGGGGGGGGGGGGGGGGGGGGGACCGGTCAAAGCCGTCTTTGTTGACCAAATGAGTGGCTGAGATTGCTTCTCACGTTCTTTTAAATTGATATGTTCTCGTTTGAACCTCGCTCTATATATATATATATATGTAGTGTAGGGTTTCGATGATAAGGGTAAGAAAAGGAACTCCAGGAGTGGATGAACGTATGTATGTATGTAGAAAAAGATTTAAACAAAAAGATTAACTATTTACTAGAATGCAAGGATTTTTCCCCCATGAACAAAATCACATGTGATTTTACACTGGCGGAAAAAATGCGACGTAAACGACTTTGGACGCAACTTAAAGTCGTGGGTAAAGTCACGTGAATTATGTGTGATTATGTACATCAGAAGAACTCATGGCGATTGCATAAATAGTTAGTGTTCTCATATGAACCTGCTATATTCTCCCGATCGGGTGGTGGAACCCGAGCCAAAAAAACTCGAAGGTAGCAATGGTAGTGTTCCCGATTGAACCCGAGCGTACCCGATGCTCACCTGAGCCCTCGGGTCGAGTACAACGCATAGCCAAAGCTTGATTTAATTTAGACCAATGACTCGTCTTTTTATCATATTGCTCCAAAGTCATCAAAGACTCGTTTGTATGGTAATATATTTGTTTGCCACCACAATATCAATCATGGACCACCCTTATATTATAACTTCAATTTAATTCATTTTTTAGAAGAAAAAAAATCATTTAAATTTATTAATTTGTTATTAGATAAGTATAACTTAATTAAACGGTAATAAATTGCTAAACATATTTAAATAAATATTAAATTCTGGATTTTACCTTTTTGTAAAGAATTTCATTGATTATTTATTTTTTGTTTGTAACAAAAGTTTTATACCAACATTTGTAATTTCGTTGTTTACAGGATAATATTATTTATTTAAGAGAATAAGAAAACAAAATCTAACTTTATAAAAAGTAACTATTCGATGATAACCAAGATTATGAACTAAGGGGGTGCTTGGTTCATTTTAGGGAATGGGAATGGGAACGAAAATGGGAATGCAGGAGAATGGGAATGAAAATGAGCATTGTATTGTTGCTGCTTGGTTAACCCACTATAATCAATGAAAAATTGTTTCATATAAAAAAATATTTTCCTCCACTTTGAAAATACAAAAGATGCTTCATTTAACATCAAAAGATGGAATGACATATGGAAAAAAGAACTGAGTTGAAAGAAAATTTCCATTCCCCCCAATTTGGTCAGGAATGGAAATTAATGAATCTGCAGGAATGATTCCATTATATAATATCAGACCAAGCAGCAGTATTCATTGTCATTCCCGTTCCTTACCCTGCAATACCTCCAACCAAGCACCCCCTAAATCTATTAAAACATTTTATTTTAGGGAAATTGATCATAACAAATGGTTCACCATAAATACCAAACATGCAATTTAGTAATTTAGTAAACATTAATCTAGATTAATAATAAAGTTAATTGGTTTTAAACAATAACTAGATGTAAAAATTATGTTTGATAAAAACTAACTTATGATATATAAAATGACCAAAAATGATATCTTAAATGATAATAGTCAATATTAGTAACGGTATAATTTTAAAAAAAGCTACAAAAGCTCTTATAACACTACCACAACTGAGATTTTAATAAACTAGCTTATTGACTATCCAAATGTATAATAACTTATAAAATAGGTTTATTGTTGTCAAACACACCCTAAATACCATTTCTATTTTCTAATTAAATTAGGTCTATGAATTAAAATTTAAATAAAGATGGGCTCGCATTCTTATAGCCCACAATAGTTGATCTGTAGGCCTGTAGCCCACAAAAGTCCAACAATAAATCAGATTTACAGCTGACCGTTTTCTTAATTGGTTATTTAATATAGTATTACTAACCAATAATATCACTACACAAAAAATATTGTTATATAACTCAAAGTTATTTTAATTGCTATTTAGCGTGTAGCTCAGTTGACCATGAACTATACTGACTTTGAGATAAGTCTTGCAATTTCCCCAAAAAAGAAACTGTAACCATTGAGTATACCAAAACATTCCCTCATATAAGTTTTTTTGGAGGCAGGTTTTTTATTGATCGATTGAGGTTGCCAGTAATTAACTTTTTGTCTAAAAAGTAGACAGGGTCTCATGCTTCTGTAAATAACAATCACAATGGGGTGATCAGTGATCGTTAGAGGGTCTAGGTAGCGGCTAAATGTCTCATGTCTTTCTCAAATCACCTTGATATGTCACTCTCTCAACAACGAACAAAGGTAAAATAACATAGAGAAAAAAAATCGTTTTTTTAAAGTGTTACCGGTTGTGAATCAGAGAGTGACACCGTTGTGCATCGCGAGGGTGTGGCAGTTGTGAAGGAGAGAGCATTTACAACAAACCAAATATTTACAAACAAAATCCTTTTTATCCTGTATACACAAATTTATCATTTGCGTATCAATGATAAGTTATCAATTGCTAAGTTTTTCTTTCTTTGAGATTCTTTAAACTGTTATTATTAAATCACATGGTTTAAATATTCATCTTATTTGTTTTAATTTGAGGAATATGGCTATTAAATAAGCAAATCATTCTAATCGAGATAGTAAGATTGCAATTCCACGATACCCAAAAAGTTGACTTCAAGTAATTACCATCGTTTTTTAGCAAGAAAAGAGAGTTGACTTTATCTGCATCTAAACTCGTTCACAATGATCTAGATTTCCATTTCTTTTTTTTTTTGTCACATGTTACACAAACAAATATAATATTGTTTTCAACCAAAAGTATAATAATTATAAGTTTATAACAAATATAATTATTGAAGGCGTGAGATCTAAGGAAAAAGCTAAGTTAATATAAGAAATGTAAAAATTGGATCTGAATCCTTGATCATTTTTAACCTCAAGCCTACCCATGAATGACGATGGATATATAAATTGATCTCATGCATCCCAATGTATTTCATTCTAACGTGCATCCAATAGTTAATAAGTGTTTTTCTTACGCTTATCATTTAACTCAACTTTTCACTCGATCCCAACAAGTATTAAAATCTCTTTAATAGAGTGACTCAGAAACCTTCAATCAACCCGGTAAATTAAGAATTACCTTGAAATTTAATAGTTTCAGTTGTTGAAAGAATCTCCAAAAAATTATTTAAATTTGAGTTATTGAAATTTAATAGTTTTAGTTTTCAAAACAATTGAACTAGATATTCATACCCCCATTGACCTCACCAATTAACTTAATATTGGATTAAATATCCAAAATTATCCACAAAAACCAATTTGAATTCATCAATTTGTCATTAAAGTTAATAAACTTGTACATGATCCCTAATTTAACAACAACAAAAAGATGCACTCCAACTGTTTGTTAAAATGCCGAAGAGAAAAGAGACAAAATTACAAAGAAACCCCAATTGCTTTCACCGTAGTCATCAATGGCATCTTCCCTTTATCACTCCTCAACACCATTGCTTCATAAATCGGCCAACTATTAATCACTCCAAATCCAGCTATGAACAATTGTGCAAATAATTCCTCAAATCTTCCATTCTTGAAAACTTGGATGACACCCATTATGAAAGCCAACAAATTGACAACCGCCGCAATGGAAATCGTTAAGAATAACGGTGATTCGACCCCGAATTCAAACAAACCCCTTGATAACGTTTCCTTAGATCGTCGATCAAAACCTTGCTCGTTACGTTGAATTCGATTGTCGACATGCCGAGGGATTTAAGCACCCAATCGGCAACTGCGAAAGGGTAACTTGAGAGTCCGAAGACCAACCACATTCTTGGTTATTCCACCATTTGGGCAACGTCCCGCCTACCAACGTGTATTCGAGGAGTTTTTCGCGTATGACCCGATGAAAAGAAACGCGTATAAGGAAAACCAAGGGTCGAAACCTATATCACAAATTTTAACTTCATTTATTAGATCGTTGATCAACAAATGTGCCTCGATATCTTTCATAAACAATACAGAAATCTGTACTTTTGAATAGACTGCTTTATATGAATTGTGTGTCTTAACAAATATTTTAAAACATACTTTTGAATCAAATTGTCCAATAGTGCTTTTTATGACATTTTTTAGTATCAAAATTGCTTTAACAAAAATGTCATAATAGATTAGTGTAACACCTTTAAATAAATGCATATTGTTTAGTATTATATAAACAATTATTTGACAATTTGGCTTATTTATTGGACATATTTGGCTTTATTTATTGCACAGAAGAAAAAGAGATTGAGTATAAGTTTAGTACCTTTGGGAATATCGAGGACGAGTTTACGAGCGCTAGTTGAGGTAAGAAGGCGTATATGACACGGGAATAGCCAAAAAAGGCAAAGCATTGTAGTGAGCATAACATAGCGCATGAAGGGGATTCATAAACCTAACTCCAAACAATATTGCATTGTTTTTGGAGAATACCATTTCAAGGAAACCTACAAACCATCGCTTTGATTGGTTTAAGATGTCATGGAGGGACATTGGCGAGTTTCCTAAAAATGCTTGCTCTTTCTGGATCACAGAATACGGATGTCCATCCTTGGCATTGCAGTTTGAAGCTCGTGTACATGTCCTCAGCCAAGGAACCATACCTAAACCCCATCTGCAACATATATCAAATAGTTGATATGACACTTTATTTTAAAAGTTATTTAAAAAACTTATACGGATGCCAATGATGCCCTATCAACTAATTGTACCCTTAAGTTTTTATAAACAGTCAATTATGACATTAGACATATTTGACTCCTATAAAACCAACTTTATTGTACGGTATCTCTTGAATGTTGCAAAAAAAAAGTAATTACCCCAAACCCCATTTGGTATTTTCTTCACACCGGGTTCCTGCAGTGCGTTGTGCTAATTCTATGACATCTTAGATTTGATAGATTTATTTCCAAGAACACGCGTTGTCTTTGTTTTTTTGATGTTTGAAGAAGCGACTAATGACGGGCTTCCAAGGAGCGCTTGTCTTTTGAAGAAGCTGCCACTTCCTATAAACATCGTCCCACGAAAACCATCCATTCCTATAGGAGTTGCTCGAACCACAAACAAATATTCCGCACCATAAGTGTCGTTTTTGTTGATGTCATGGAAGCATTGAGGAAATTGAACAAGTGCAAGATTTGGATCCACATTAGGATCCAAGTAATGGCATAATGCATAGAGTGCCGTTTTCGGGTTGTTGAGTATGTGTCGCAATCAAGAACTAGGACTATTGGTGCATTTGTTAAAACCCCAGATACCCGGATCTACAAAAACAAAGGATCACATTAAATGATTGTAGAAACACAATTTAGAGTCTTACAGTTAGCTATGATTGGACAATTTCTTCTGAATATATATATTTGGGAAAATCAACTCTTTGGATAGTAATATAACGGGTTCCGTATATTTTATCAGCAATGGAAATAAAAATAGGAAGTAGTGGGGGAGGAAACATACCAAGGTGTTAAGGGCGCCCGCCTTAAAATGACTTGTGTGGCCTCATCTTTCTCCCTTGAGATGTAGATTAGATTTGGTAGCGAATTGTCGATAATGTCCTTGTCTTCAACATTTTCAAGTAATACCTATTAATAAAAGCTAGAATTGTATCATTTACGCTTTTAGAAACTATCATAATTGAATTTCATGAATTTGGAAAAAATGTATACTTCAACTATGGAGGGATGATTTTGTGGTGTGAATCCGGGTACCCATTTGTTGAAAGCTTTAATCCAACGTTCGTTTGTAATTTGATCCGGACTCACGGTTCCTCGTTCGACCACCCTTTCGATTCTCGCTTTCATGCTTTCATACATAGCCTTCATAAAAAGAAAAGAAAAAAGAATTACTTAAAACATACCATTAAAAAAATTAATTAGAACAAATATTTTACTAACTAATTATAAAAACATGAAGTGATTTTAATTACTTATTTCTAAGAATTTGTTATAAGTAAGATATTTTTATAGTTATTTTTATGGAAAGAGAGTATGAGAAATAATTAAATCACCTTGATTTCATATCCCTCTTGCATCAATAATGGATCCTTCCCATTTCCAAAGTAAACCTCAGGAGACCTATCCAATATATTATACTTTTTGCAATATGGCAACCAATGTTTTGCAAACTTAGCACCTTCCATTAGCGCAAACAAAGTTAGTTGCGATCCACCGTCATCCGACACATACACCGACAACTTCTCTGCCGGATATTCGTACGCCATCACGGACAACACAGTGTTCACCACCCTGACCGGCGGTTCCCTGAACGGATCTGTCGTGCAAATGAAGACATCCAGTTCAGGGTACTCACTCTCAGTGGCCACTTTTGGCAGGTTTTCTGGGAAAACCTGCCGGTGGACCGGATTCAGGTTCAGAGCTTGCCACGTCGCCCATAACCAAGCTAACACAAGATCGGCTATGAGCAGGACTGCGGTGGTTAAAGAAGGAGAGGAGATAAGGTTTCGAGAATGATGGAAAACGAGTGCGAAAATGGCGATCGCGTAAACGAGGGTGTAAACTCGATTAAACCATCTTATGGATGCGGGTTTACGAGTGTTAAGTGGTGGGTTGATCATGGTAGTTTTTGTGGGGTTTTGGCCTTGGGTTTGACTTGATAATTGGCTATTCTTGGATGGATTTATAGGAATTCTTCACATGGAACATGCCAAAGTGGTCTACTCATTGCTTTCATATATATCTTTGTTGAAAAATAATTGCATATATTGTTAAATAATCAAGCACTTTTCATAAGGTTGTAATTTAGATATAGTTGCTTTTTATTAATTCATAGCAATTACTTGATATTATAACTTTTGATTTTGATCTATCAACTTTTTTATTATTTTATTAGTTATAACTTAATTATAGAGATGAAGTAGGTTCTTTATTAAATCATATAAAAGTCAAATATTAATTAATTACAGAGATGAAGTAGGTTGTTTATAATGCAAGATTTTTTTAATAATGCATTAATTACCAAAACAGAGATTAGATAACTATTTGCTGCATACAAAAAGATGTGTAGATTTAATTTACATACATTTACCTTACAAAAATGTTATATTTCTTATAATTACCAGAAAAAGATTTAAAAATGAAAATAAATGGTAAGATGTAGCCAAAACATGTTATTAAATATTTAATCTGTGCATACAGAAAATTATGTTTGATTTGGTTTATAGTTCACACATTAATTAATTATACACTTTGTAAAATAAAAGGTCTATATATATATATATACTACTTGTAAAAGAGAATAACTCAATTTGATGGTTTTTTTGTCAACAATTGATTTACACAATTACACTTTGTACCCCATAGTTAGTTATTAAATCTTATTTTATTAGTCCTTTACTTTTTCATTTTCTATTTTAAACCTTTATCATATAATCTAAATAATCATATATTATGAACTAAAATATATTAAAATTACGTTTTCTTTTTTTACAAATTATACCATCATCATCGTCTCGTCAATATCTTCGAAATGAGCCCAATATTGAATATTTTTTATGCAATTATTTTATATATTCTATTATATAAAGATAATAATTTTATTTCAATTTTCGAGATTGACTATTCAATAAACCATTAAGAGGTTAACTGATTGAACACATATAATTAAATTGGTGTTTACAATGATGTATATAAAAATCGGGTAATTGATACATACTTCGCGCTGCAACGCGCGTGGGTACGTTTCTAGTATATATATATATATATATATATAGAGGAAAGTTCAATTGTGAACCACTTTTTGGTTGTGAACGTGAGGACAACCGAGAACGCGACACGTGGCGGATGACTAGGCGCCATGTTGGCTTTGAGTGTGGTCCCCCCCTTTAATTCAATGCCCTCCCCATGAATCGCGCCTAGTCATCCGCCGTGGATCTGACGTGGCGCCTAGTCATCCGCCACGTGTCGCGCTCTCGGTTGTCCTCACGTTCACAACCAAAAAGTGGTTCACATTTGAACCCACCCCTATATATATATATATATATATATATGTGTGCAAGAATAAAGAATTAAAAGAAACAGCATCCCCAACCTCAAATAATTATTCTATAACTTTCTTCAATATTCTTATATCTATTCTATTCCTTTATTAGTTATTCTCATGGAGTGTTTGGGAATGCTTGTCTTGGGAATACTTATCATGACAAGTGCTTATTTCCTAATATTTTTCACTATAAAGTTTAAAAAATATGACTTCCTAAAAAACTCTTTGTTAACTTTTTGAAAGGATATAAGCTAATCCAATTACTTCAAAAACAATTTATGATTTTTCCAAAAAAAGATATGTTATACGCACCTTCAAATAGCACTCCCAAACACCCCCTTATATATACCCATCGACATTGCATTGAATTTTAGGATGCTTGATTCAATATTACAAGTTATAAATAATGGAAATAAATTCAGTATTATTTGCTGAATTTAATTTTATATGATGAGATAAATTCGTTACCGAATTTGGTTAAGGTTGTGTTTGACAAACTAGCTAATATGCTAGATGGTAGTTGATAACTAATAAGCTAGCTAGTAGCTGATAAGCTAACTTATAAATATGTAAAATGACTAAAAAGTATATCCTGGAATATAATAATTAATATTAATAAAGATAGAATTAAAAAAGCTATAAAAAGCTCTTGAAACAATAAATTTTATAAGTTAGTTTATGACTTATCCCATCCAAACTTGTATTAGCTTATAAGCTAAATTTTAGATTATTTATAGGATAATTAATTTTTAAATTAGCTTATTTTTATCAAACTTAAACCTAAATAGATTATGTTAATTTTAGGTATTAAAATTTTAAACAAATGAAAAATAAAACTTGTGAAAATAAAGATAAAGAAAGAGTCGTTGACGAAATTGTCCAATCCCACAGGAGCTTCCTTTTTGTTTATTCGCATGGCTCACAATAAACATAATATTTTATTCAAATTAATTTTGAAAATTAAGACTTGGTTTCCATATATTTCTGGATTAATTCATGTGAAATGATGGTGTGCCCATTTTTGAAAAAATATATATTTTTTCTTGTTTAATTTGTTCATACGATATACGATATGAAATATTTCATGTTAAATCAGTTAGGTAGAGTCCGTCTGGACATAACAAAATTGGTAAGAATTAGAAAAGAAGACCAGACATGACAAATTGTTTATTGGTGTTTGGTACAAGTAGGGTTAATTACTTAATTTTACATAATTTACATATACTTGTCTGACGTTGGTCGGTGGTGGTGGCATAGAGGAAGTTATGGAGGTTATAGACTTGTAGTGTATTGGAGGGGCCGATGGTGGTAGGCAGGCGATGACTGCATGTGGCCAGTGCTGCTGGTGCTTAATGAAAAACCAATCAAACAGCCCCTTAGTTCGGCTCCTTGTTTCTACCCAATCATCTACGTCATATCAAATATGAGACAATGAATCAAAGGGTGTTAGCTCAGTTGGATAGGTAATATCCCTGGGAGGGTGTGGGGTGAAAGTCACACTACTAGAGCTCGACTTGGACCGAGTTCGGGACCGGTATGGGAGGATCCAGTATATGGGATCCACTTTACTGCCGGTCGCGTTCAGCCATAGGTTAGGCAGGGTCGCAGTGAATTAGTGGAATTTGCTCAATTGGAGACTCAATACCGCCGGAACGTGTGTGTATTAACTTGCCGTTAAAAAAAATATGAGACAATGGGTTTTTAACATATCTCACCATTAACGTGTTTTTGATGAAAATTTGAAATTTAAAACTTATCATTATATTCGCAAAATCTTTATTAATAATAAAGGAAAAGGAAAAGAATTGGAGGAGAAGAGAGAATATGGTAAGGAAAAAAACCAGTGTTTTCAAAAGAATTTAAAAAATCGAAAGGAAAATATTGATAGGTTTCATACCAAAATTTTCTTTCAAATGTGATAGGAAGAAAAAAGAAATAATTTTATAATCTTTTAAACTAATATCAAAATTACAGAGTTAGCCAAACTTTCACTTTAAAGAATAAATGTATGCTTGATGCTTCTAAAAACAATTTTCTTTCTTTCTCTCTTTTTTTAATTTGTTTTCTTTTATTTCTGGAATTCTAGAATAATTCCAAAGTGAGATGTTGTTAAAAAATTATATTCATTCTCCACATAAGGGGAATTGTCCAATATATGTGTCATGTGAAAGAGACTTATGCATCAATGGAAAACCAAGAATAGATAGATATTATAGTTTTAGAGCCTATTCGAATAATCTATCGTTTTAGAGTCTTTGTTACATCTAGGAAAAGAAGTGTGTTCATATCGATTCCCTAATTATCTAGAGCAACTCTAACCCGGAGCCAACCATGGATAACATACCATATAAAGATGTTGATCTTTCTTGGTACAAATTTGTACCACAAGTTTTCGGATTAGGGTCACTAATTGTATGCCTTTTCTCCTCTATCGAAGTCTTCAATTCATTGCGTGTGAACTTCTCATCATCATGTAAGCACCACCACCAAGCTATCCCTATAATGTAACAAGACGGTTAAGTTTAAAAAAAAAATCACCTGAGGCACGATCCCTTGGAGCCCTAACCTAGTCCCACCGCTCATTACCCAACAGGCCAACACCCTCTATTTTCCATCTTAGCTTCTTTATCTTTTTCCAAGCTAAATAGCCTTGGGAAAAAAAATATCACATAAATGAAAGTTTACAACCCAATAATCTAACCAAAATAAAGTGGATGACATATTCACAAATTTTTGACAAAAATAACAGGTGAAATCCGCTCCGTAAGAATCTTGAGCCCAACCAAAGAGATGATGTTTCCGCAAACACTCCCTCGACCCCTAATGATAGCTACCCTTTCCAAACAAAGACCCCTTGATCCACACCATCTTATCCTATCCGATCCCCTCCCCTTTCAACTACTAACATGTGAGTCTCTCAAAAGACTTTATAAAACTCGACGGCATACAAAACATCTACAAAAAATACCATAGGAGACTTCCAAGGACTAATTTGGTTAATAATCTTATGTTTGAGAATAATAGTTGTGGTATCATAAATTAAAAAAGGTTAGCTTGAGTTTGTGATGTGATGTATATTAAATGAATTTGTCGTAAGATATTCAATGCGATATTCATTAATGTCTAAAGATCTTATTTTGAATTATTCACGTTATTCATTGACTTTTTATTTTATTACTACTAAATATTGATTGGTGTGATTTCTTTTTTTTTAGGAGAAGGGATTTGGTGAATATTAGGTGGTGTATGGTGAATATTAGGGACGGTTTAGTTTTTTTTTAGGGCAAAATGCATCTAAATGTAGTAAAGTTTGAGCTAATTCCTATTTAATGTAACGAAGTTTATTTTTTCTCAATTAATATAACAAACTTCTACTTTTTTCTATTTTATACATATTTTACCTACTAAACAAGTTACCAACCTACATATCATCAATTCTAATTGACATGGAATTTTTAATTTTTAATTTAATTTCCAAATCAACCTAATTAAGTCATTTTAGTACCTTATCCTCTTTTATAATTTTTTTTATATTTAATGACTTAATGTATTATGTAAAAATATTTGATTTATGTTTTCTTTTATTATTATATACAAACGTATAGAAGTCATTGTACTGATCTGCATCACAAAATTGTTTCAAGTCATTGTACTAAAAACGAAAGGAACAAAACTTGCATATAATTGATTAAAATACTAAGATCATCTAATGTCTGGGTTTTTTTTCTTCATTGTTATCATATTACTGGGAAATATATAAAGGATGGAGATGACGATCTTTTAAGTGTGGTAGTTTGTGTTTATTTTCGAAAAAAGTTTAAAAACCCCAAGTAACGAATTATGCTGTTTCTAAAAAAGTTAAGTCGTTAAACTAATTTTTTGAATTAAAAAATCATTGAACTTTTATATGATCATATATAATAATAATAATATTATTAATATTAATGATGATGATGATGATAATAATAATAATAATAATAATAATAATAATAATAATAATAATAATAATAATAATAATAATAATAATAATAGAGAACATGCATCAAATACTTTTATATAAAAAAAAAACTTTAGGCCATCCGTAGTGGCCTTCGAGTAAGCCAACGGGTACACTTCTTTTTCACTCAAGCCGACGGATAAGGAATGAACACCGCCGTGGGTGTCCATCGGGTAGGCGTCCATCGGTTCTCCCAAGCCGACGCCCTACCCACTTTCTCTCTCTTCTTTCTCTCTATCTCTCTCCTCTTTCTTTTTTTGTTTTTTTTATTTAAAAATGTGTATAAGATTGGGTTGGGTATTGGGTCGATAGTGGATGAATTGGGTAGTTTTAGGTAATATAGTGGAAAGCTGATGTGGCGCTGATGTGGCAGTTGAAACCATTGGGTTGCAGTGGGTCGACAGTGGATGGCCTTAGAAAAAACCCAAAGTACTAAAATGAGTTAATTAGGTTGATTTGGAATTAAAAAATAAAAAATAAAAATTTCATGTCAATAAACATTGATGACATGTAGGTTAGTAACTTGTTTAGTAGGTAAAATATGTATCAAATAGGAAAAAGTAGAAGTTTGTTATATTAGTTGAGAAAAAATAAACTTCCTTGCATTAAATAGGAGTTAACTCAAACTTTATTACATTTAGATGCATTTTGCCCTTTTTTTTATCTATGTTTTTGTTAAATATCTTCAATATATATATATATATAATGTATAAATATTGTTATGGTATAAATAATATTAATAGTATAAATTATTTATATAAAAAATTTATTATATATATGTATGTATAACAAAAATAAAATTTCATATTATGTATAATATTAATAATAATATAAATATATATTTTAAGAAGACGTTCAAGAAAATAGGTCAAATAAATAAACCTTCCCTTACTTTAACCGAGATTTTTAATGGAGTTACTAACTTACTGACTAAGAACTATTTTCAAAGAAAAATGGAAACTACAACCACCACTTTTAGATATATCAAAGTTTATGTTCCACTTTTAAAGATTTCATCAAAACATAGGGACCAAAATTAGAGCTTACTCAAAATTTTAATTCAAGTGACATGTATTTCACAATTAAGAAAAAAAAAGTATATAGATGTGTTTATCATGATTGATATATTAGTGATTATGTTAATATATTATGATTGTTCTTTTTTCTCTGATCATTGATCGAAACTTCATCTTAGTTTGAATTCTATTAAAAAATTCATTAAAAATTAAAAATTATTAAAAGACTACTAGCTATATACGAGCTAAAGATGAGTTAATTTGCTTACTAAACCTCGAAATTTTCAAAAAAATAGATAACATCACCACCTCAAAATACTTTAGGATTGAAAATTTCTTTCCAAGAATTAATATTAAAAACAAAAGTAATGAGTTGAACTATTGAACCTCTTATTCTTAGCTTTAGTGGAATAATATTAAAAACAAAAAATAGCTTATCTTAGCTTTAGTGGCTAAAGTTGGACACCCATAAAAGGTATGGCTAGTTGCTTAGCTTAGCCCATAAGTGGTGGGTTTGGCTGGCCTACTTACCACCCAATGACCCAAGTGCATATGCAATTGGGTTCACTTCAACACCATCATTAAACAAGGTTGATATAAAATGGGTACATTTAACCTTGGGGGTCCAATTCTCAACTCATGAGATATTGGGATAAGTGACAGGATTGTTATTTTAATAGAGGTCTTTTTTAAAGTAGAGTAAATATTTGTAAGGTTGTTTAATATATTTTTAGCTTGAATTCATTATTTTGGAGAATTTAAAAGGTTTTTTTAGTTGACTTGAGGAGATTTTTAAGTTTTTTTGTCTATTTTAAGGGACTTTTTCGTTTTCTTTTTTTGTTGATTTCAAAAGTATTTTTTGGTTTTATAGTTGGTTTCAGTGCATTTTGATTGATGAGATCCTAAATGGAAACTTACTTGGACTAAAGTAAGGTTTAAACTTTTAAAAAAACATGTTTTTACATAAGAAAATTTGTATCAAAATATGTCTAGCCTAGTGGTAAAGTAAACATCATAGGGGTAAGTGGATGGTATCTCTGACTAACCAGGTTCGAACCCCGTGGAGAGCATGTAGCGATATCCATATCATGGGCCTGCCATATAGTGGTACCTTTAATCGGGCTAGGTCATGGTCAATGGGGTTTAGTCCCATAGAATCATACACATAAATGCATAATGTGTCTCAACTTCTTAAATACTCTATCGACATTCGAGCAAAAAGGTTAGATTACCAACAGCCTGACTAATTTAGGTGAAATCCGCCTTATAAAAACCACACGTGACTAGGCATTCCAGAAATAGACTCGACAGTTAAAGACTCGTCGAAGAGTTCAACGCAATATTCGAACTTGAACATGTTATATGTTTTAGTAAAGTCATTTTGCCTCATCTTGCAAGAAAGCTACACAATACCTAATTAACATTAATCTTACATGTATTTGATACAATTGTCAATAATTACAAAAGTTAAAAGATACACCTATTATATTTTCAATATGAATTTCAACATTCATTACAAGAAATGTGTTTAAATCCATATATTCTACCCAAACTCCTGAACTTCTAATCAACCTAGAATACAATTGCCATTAAAATCAATGCACACAAGGTGTTCGTCAAAATGCCGAAGAGAAAATCGAGCACAAACCCAAAGCAACGCCAATCGCTTTCACCGTAATCATCACCGGCATCTTTCCTTTATCACTCCGTAACACCATCGCTTCATAAATCGGCCAGCTATTAACGACCCCAAATCCTGCCACGAATAATTGCCCAAATAACTCTTCGAGCCCTCCGTTCTTCAAAACTATCATGACACCCATCAAGAACGCAAACAAGTTGACGACCGCTGCTATTGATATCGTCAAGAATAAAGGTGATTCGACGCCAAACTCAAACAAACCCGCCTCGTAACGCTTCCTTAGCTCGTCGTCCAAAACCTTACTCGTCACGTTGAAGTCAATCGTCGATAAGCCGAAGGATGTTAAAACCCAATCGATCACCGCAAACGGGTAGCTCGAGACCCCTAAAATCAACCACATTCTTTGGTTATTCCACCATTTTACGAACCCGCCTCCCGCTGACTTAAATTCAACAAGATTTTTCGCGTACGATCCAAGAACAAGAAACGCGTATAACCCAAACCACGGGTCTGAAACCTGCATCTCCCGAGTTTTCTATATTAGACTCATTACTGGTCGAAAAAAAGTCAATAAAACAAAATTGAATTTATAAGACTTTAAAATATTAATTATAAAAAAAGTACTAATAGAGTGTTTTATAGGAGCATAGTTTATGGAAACAAACAGAAAAAAACATTTTGTGTAAAAATGTTACAATAAGTTTATGGGCGCTTTTAAGCGTTGTGACAAGGTTTTTTAGAACATTTTTGATATAAAGTGTCGTATTAGCTAATTATATAGGATGATTTGAAAAGTATCCCATAAACCCTTCTTTGTGTTTATAGGATGCCTTTCAAATAGTATCCTATAAAATAGTTAATAGGACTTTTATTTAGAAAATGTTCTCAAAAACTTTTACGACATGTAAAAGCGTCCAATAAACTTTTGTAGCATTTAGATATGACGTTTTTTATTTTGTCCTATATACTACCTATTAAACACTCTATTACGACTCTTTATTTAGTTTAAGTGTCCTATACAAACCCAATTTTGTTGTAATGCGGTTTAATTATTACAAAAAATAGAAGTTTACCACCTTTGGGAATATCGAACGCGAGTTTAGAAGCGCCAATTGCGGCAAGAAGGCGTAGATGACGATTGGGATAGCCCAAAAAGGTCGGCAATCGTAGTGTGCGTAGATTAGTGCAAGGATCGGATTCATGTGCTTAAATCCGTAAGTTATGGGACTGTGTTTCGAGAAGATCATTTCGAGCAACCCTACGAACCATCGCTTCGATTGGTGCAGGATGTCACTAAGCGACATTGGCGAGTTTCCCAAGAACGCCGCTCGTTCCGGGTCGCAGAAAACCGCCGTCCAACCTTGCGATTGCAGTCGGAAGCCGGTGTACATGTCTTCATCAAGGTACCATATCGAAAACCCATCTGCAAATGGGTGTTAAAGATTTGTGTAATGGATCGAGATGAGTTATCGTTTACATTGTTTTTGTACGTGCAAATCAAATAACGAATAACGACTCGTAAAATCCAGCAGCCGCTATAGCAAAA
This sequence comes from Centaurea solstitialis, assembly GCA_030169165.1. Classification (NCBI taxonomy): domain Eukaryota; kingdom Viridiplantae; phylum Streptophyta; class Magnoliopsida; order Asterales; family Asteraceae; genus Centaurea; species Centaurea solstitialis. Next base: position 79,188,929 of record CM058044.1, read on the forward strand.
TTGGTTTATAGAATGCCATAAAGCTCTTTAGGGTCTGCTTTTTAGCAAGCTTAATGAGCTTAAAAAGACACAACTTATTCAATTAGTTATACATTACTATTTGGTAGTGGATTCATGAAATATAAAGTGGATTATTTAGTAAACTTTTAGAATGAAGCTTTATCAAAAAGGTCATCTTTTTTTTTTTCCTTCCAAAACCACCTTTCAATTAAAAAACACAACTTTCTGTATCTATGAAAAAACCTCCTTAAAAAATCTTTCTTATTTTACACAAATTAATTAATCCACTCAGATAACTTTATTCATACATGACTTAATGAAAACTAGCCTAACAACCTGCAAGACCTGTTTGTTAGCAACTTAATGAGCTTAATGGGACTCGCAATTTATTCGGTCAGCTATATATAATTGTTTGGTACTGGATTAATGATACAAAAAATGACTTATTCTTTAAGCTTTTAGAGGAGAGCTTTATGTAGAAAGCCATTTTTTTACAAACATGTTTATTCTAAATAAAAAACTCATTCCTTCGTTCTATGAAAAATACCTCCCAAACAAAAATATTTCCAATTTATATTTTGTACAGACAGATTAATCAATACATAGAGCTTTATCCATACATGATTTAATGGAAAACTAACCAAACAACCTTTTGGTGTCCTAATAAACTGTTTTATATGACTTAAATTTATGGGACCAAACTTACAATAGGAATATAAAGACGTCTTTTTGGCAACTTAAATGGTTTTGAACATGACTTTTAGAATAAAATGTTATATTAGTTTCTTTTTCATAGGGCATGTTTTAGGATGTCCTATAAACACGTCTTTTTATAGGTACGTTTTTTCTATATTGTCCTAAAAATTGTTCATGACGCCCAAGAGAGTCATGTTATATAAACCTATTTATAGGGTCCTATAAACCATATTTTGTTGTACTGCGTGCAATTATTGTAAAACAAAAAGAAAAGTACCTCCACACCCCATTTGGTATTCTCTTCATAGCGGCATCCAGCAACGCGATGTGCTAAAGCCAAGATATCATCAGATTTAATTGATTTGTTTTCAACACGATGAGTCTTTGCTTGACTGATGTCTGAAGGACCAACAAACGATGGGGTTCCAAGAAACGCTTGTCGTTTAAAGAATCCACCGGTGCCCATAAACAACATCCCACGAGAACCATCCATTCCCCATGAAGCTGCCCGGATCTCGAGCAAATGTTGACCGCCATAAGTGTCAACCTTGTTGATGTCATGGAAGCATTGTGGAAATTGAACAAATGCAAGATTTGGATCAACTTTAGGGTCCAAGAAGTGACATAATACATACAACGCTGTTTTTGGATTGTTTGAGTACATATCACAATCTTGAACCAAGAAGATTGGTGAATCTGTCATGACGGCAGATACACGCAACTATAAAAAAGAAATTATGGGTTAAGAAGATATAATGATTACAGAAATCTTGAAATTAAAACTTCATTCTAACAATTGAAAATGGGTTTTTTAGAGTTTCTTTAAATGCTATGCTATTAGAGAAATTTTAGTTATTTATGAGAGATGTGTGATACGACAGGTTTGCGGTATGGTATGTAAAATATAACAAACAAGAGAGGGTATAAAAAATCACTAAGTTTAGAGAATTTAAATTATAAAAAAAGGTTGATACATCCTTTTAGGCGACTACATCTAATGATCTCAGTCATCGTAGAGAAGGTAAATCAATACACATACCGCTAATGCTAGGATAAAAAGGACAAAAGAAATGTAATACTTTATGGTATCTAAAAGCTCTCTATATGAGATAAAATAGTATATAGACCAAAAAGTGTCACATGTTTTGTGACTTTGTTCATCAATAATTGTTATTAAAAGGTCGTATATAGACCAAAAACTGTCACATGTTTTGTGACTTTGTTCATCAATAATTGATCAACAATATCAATCGTCAAGATATCATGTCTGGTGAAAAAAAATTATCGAAATAAAGTACTTAATAAGACTTCAATTTATATCGGCAATACCTCTCCTATTGCACACAAGTTCTTCAGACACAAAAACTAAATTATCCAATTATCTTTTTTAATGGTATCATCTGAAAGTGGTTTATAAGGCTAAGAAGACAATTTATTTCTTGTGTCCAATTAGACTGCTCAACTCTTTCATAGAGTTTGTTAGATTGTCTAATTTGGTAGATACACGTTATAACTACATTATAATTTAGTCCTAAAACTAAAAAACATGGTAAGTACTTCATTAGGTCTTTTGGAACGATTGGATATGATAAAAGCCTCATTTTGTTTTAATGGGTTTATGAGATGAGTGTAACGTACCATGGTGTTAAGGGCCCCTCCCTTAAAATTATGGTATACAGACTTATTCTTTTCACGTGAAACATAGATAAGATTCGGCAACGGATGGCCGCTAATGTCTTTGTCTTCGTTGCTTTCTAGTAACACCTGTTTTAATTATAGACACGTTTTATTTTTGTTATCAAACAAAAACCATACAATTATTTATATTTAGGCATTAAAACTATCACGGAAATGTATTATTAGGGTCGATATGCAAACCTCAATGACTGTAGGATGATTTTGTGGTGTAAATGTAGACTCCATTTGCTAAAAGCTTTAATCCAACGTTCATCATTGATGTGATCATGACTCACTCTTCGTTTCTCAACGACCTCCTCAATTTTGGCTTTCATAGCTTCGTACATCACCTTTATCATAAAATTTGAAAACAACGAAATTTTGTATATAAGAATTGGTTTATGGTAAAAATAATAACTATCATCAAAAGGGTAAGAAAAAATCTCCACCCTTCGATCAATCTTAGTTGAATATCAATTAAAAATACCTTTCTAAACTAATTCAAGTGAGACTTAATCTGAACCATTAAATCAAGACAAAGTATGAATGATCAAGGGTTCAAATCTTTTCTTACACTTCCCATCTTAAGTTTTTATTATTACCCGATCATTGGTTTGCGAGAATATAAGAAGGGAAATATAAACATATAAATTATTAACTAAAAGATAAATAGAAAATAGAAAATATTTTAAAAATTAGGATAATCATTATTTTAAATTGAATAAATCCTTAAAAATCTCATTATATCTTTTAGGTTTTTTTTTTTAATTTTAATTAAATTCATAATAGTTTTTTTTTCTTCATTTTATATAATTCTTTTTTCTAAAAACATTTGTCAAGAAACTGATAACTTTAAATAAATATCACATGTGGTTAAGTGGAATTTGATTCGTTAAATCATTACCATTTGTGCTATCTACGAGTATATATTGGTTTAAATGTTATTTTAATACATGTATTTTTATAATATTCTAAGCAAAAAGTAGCAGGCACCTTTATTTCATAAGATTCGGGTAACAAAACTGGATCGTTTCCAAAGTAAACTTCAGGGGACCTATCCAATAAATCATTCTTCCTGCAATACGGCAACCAAAACCTCGCAAACTTAGCGGCTTCCATGAAGGCAAATAACGTCAATTGCGACCCTCCGTCATCCGACACATATATCGAAAGCTTTTCCGTTGGATAATCGTATGCCATCAGAGACAACACACTGTTAACCACCTTAACCGGCGCTCTTTAAATGGATCCGCCGTGCAAACCACCACATCCAACCCTGGAAACCCACCCTCCTTGACCACTAGTGGCAGCTTCTCTGGGAAAACCCGACGGTGGACGGGATTCACTTGACTGGCCTGCCACATGGCCCAAACCAAGGCTAACACCACATCGGCTACAAGCAATGAAAAGATGGTTACAGAAGGAGAGTATAAAAGGTTACGAAAATGGCGATAGAAAAGCGCGAAAATGCCGATCGCGATAACGAGTGCGTAAACCCGGTTGAACCATCTTATGGGTAAGGGGGTGCGAGTGGTTAGTGAGGGTTCGACCATGGTGGGTTTATGTTGAAAAATGGTTCCTTTTTGTGTCTTCTTGATGTGGTTTTTATAAGTGGCTAAAGGTGATTTTGTTTGTTTTGGATTTGTAGGTAGGGAATATGTCAAAAGTACTTGGGGTACTATTTTAACTTTTGAAGCCAATTATTTTCTATAACGTTCTATTTCGCATACAAATCTAATGAAAAGTTATTTAAAAACCATATTTTGTTTTATTATTGGTCAATTAATTATTATTCATATAAACCATTGATACGAGAGTTAAATATTGTATTTTATATATAGGTACCATATGATAAATATCGTATTTTATATATTGATACACATATGATAAATATCGTATTTTATATACTGGTACACATATGTTAAATATCGTATTTTACATTTTAATAATTATATGATATGATAAAGCAACTTAACTGGTTATCACCTTCTACCTACATCCATAAGGTCATGGGTTCAAAACCACTCCCTTGCATTTCCAATTTTTGATATTTTTTCCTTTTCTTCAACTATAAATTACTATCATTTATGTAAAAGTTAGTTTTTCATCCTTAGTTTTAAATTAGTTTTTCACCATTTTTTTTAAACTTATTTATTTTTTTATCATTTTTGTTTCCCATCAACTATATTACATGTAAAAAATACCTTTTAGATAATATAAAAAATAATTATCATTTATCCACTTTTATCATTTTTCCTTTTAATCAACTACTATTATATCATTTAATACAAAATATATATAAAAGTTAGTTTTTCTTTAATAAAAGTTAGTTTTTAAATAATATAAAGAAATAATGTTTAAGTTAGTGTATAGTGTTATATTAATAATGAAAAGAGTCTCTTTCATCTATTCGTAATACTTTAAAAGCGTAACAAGTTTTTGGTATTATTTTCAGGTAATAATTTAAATGTTTTTACTTTTAGTCTTACGCTAACCATTTTTTCCTTCTAAAATTTAATATTACATTATATAAAAGAATTATACTTACATTAAATTATATATTTCGGGACGTGAATCTACAATGATCGTGTTTCGTATACTTTGTGTTTAGTTTTACCTTTGTTAAATTTGTATGGCTTCTTTTCATTATATGTTAGAATTTTTCTTTTTTCATATATATATATATATATATATATATATATAGAGGGAGGTTCATTTGTAAACCTCAAATATCTTGTAAACTTTATGAACTCATTGTGACCCTTGATCAAAAAAATCAAAGAAGGATATGGATTCATAGAAAATATGGAAATGTGAAATATATGGTAAGTCAATGATTATGAAAATATGAAAATGCGAAATATGGAAACGTTTTTGAAAATCAATGGTGTGGATTGGTTTACACGGTTTACAAGATATTTAAGGTTTACAAATGAACCTCCCTCTATATATATATAGGGGTGGGTTCAAATACAAACCACCCTTTCGTTGTGAACGTGAGGACAGCCCAGAGCGCGACACGTGGCAATCTGAAACGGCGGGTCAAGTCATATTCAGTCTGAATAAAACTGCATGTTAGTGTTATTCATACTGAATAACGCTTGACCCGCGGATGACCCGCGGCTGACCCGCCCGCGTCCAATTGCATCAGAGTGCATGTTAGTGTTATTCAGTCTGAATAACGCTTTATTCAGTCTGAATAACTAAGTCGAATTTTTTTCAAATTGCCACGTGTCGCGCTCTCGTTTGTCCTCACGTTCACAATGAAAAGGTGGTTTGCAATTGAACTTTCACCTATATATATATATATATTAATTAGTTTTAGCACCTTGTCCACTTGTCCAATACCATGCTATAGTCCATACCCATTTTTGTATTATTGTTTTTGTGAAAGAAAATTATTTTTTATTAAAATATAATATATTAAATATGTATATGTGTGATGTGATACAAAACATATCTTAAACTAAGATTCTCAGTTTTTTATATAATTTGTTAAGTTAAAGTAAAATCCTTTACTAAAATGTTATCTGGTGTAATCACTTTAAAACGGTATATTATCATTTTAATTTATTTGTTGCCAGATTCTTTGTAACTATATCCCTTTAAGAGAGGTTAGAAATAACCTTATTGTTTAAAAAAAGATCATGAAAATTGAAGAAAATTATATTAACTATTACTTTATGTCTAATGTTTTAATTATTGTATTATTAAAAAATTTATATTTTTAAAAACAAAAGGCTAAATACTTGAAGAATATAACAACATTTAATTTATATATATAAAATAGAAAGATTTGAAATATATGATCTCGTGAGTCTTTCTTTATTTTGTCCTTCTTTTTAGTGTTGTCTTGGTTCAATGTTGTTGTTTTGTTGTTTTCTTTTTCCTTCAAAAATCGTGTGCTCATATATTTCCTTATTGTGGCATAAGTTTTTTTCTTAATATATTTGCCTTTTAAAAAAATCAAAATATGGAAAATGAATAAATGGTAGAAGCAAAGTGTCACATGCACCACTCAATGTCATACCTACTATTCATATAAAAATATTTAAAAATTTTGTGTGTAATAAAATCATATTAAAGAATTCCCTTAATAGTGGAGTGATGCTTAAGTTTGAATCCAAGATGTCACATGTATAGATTACATCTACAACTCTACCGTTAGAATAAACCAGTTATTTACATTTGATGGATTATTATTTTGCAAGAAATTAAGCATCATTTAAAGCATTTCTAGCAAACTCTCCAAAATAAGGAATTAAGTGTCAAAATATTTAAAAGAAATTACGTTCAAAACTTCTCTTTTTCAAGAATTACTAAATAATATATATTATTAAAATATCAAATACAGTTCATAAAATATTATTTATCCCTCTTAAATAATTGTTTTTGGAAAATTTTCCAAATCTAAGATAATTTCACTCCAACTCTTCAACTTACTTTTTCCATTTTAAAAAACTATGTTCAAACAAAAATCTCATAATCTTCAATTTAGATAATCTTTTAAAGATATTTTTATTAGTTACTTGTCAAAACATGTATGTTCTCATTTTTTTTATGCACCATAGAAAAAGGAGAAATGGAAAATACTTTACATGTTTCTATCGAACTAAGAATAATTTTAGAATATGGACAAAGTTTTCGCATGAGGTGGTTATTAAATCTAGAGATCTTCTATGGTTTGCATCAAAAGATATTTAATTAACTATTTATTTATTTATTATTTTTTTGCATCTTATCCTAGAATACATCCTATAATACAGAAGTCATATTATGATGTTACGTCGTATGTTATCCTATGTCGACAACTACTCATGGAGAATAAGAAATAAATAGTGGTTTCAAAATTTTACATGCAGCCAAAGAGTTATACGAACCCCAAAATTGGTTAATAATTCATAGTAGTTTTCGGTTTTTCTCTTTTCACATCAAGAATTGTTTTAACTCTTAATATAAGTGTAATATAGGTTAATTACTAAAATATTACACACATGAGATTTAACCATGCTTTAATATCATATGTGAAACAAATTAAAACATGTTAAAAACTTATTGATAGAGAACGGACAATTGCTCCACAGTCTTTTTGTGAACCTTAGAAACATTCGAGAACTAGTTCTCAAGAATACTGACACATCAACAGTGGTGACGGTGACAAGAAGTGGAGGTGGACGGTGGTGCAAAGGGTAGTTTTCAGAAACTGGGAAGATGAAGTAGCGATGGTCTCAAATCTAAGACGGTGGTTGTGTTCGTTGGAGGGCTATGGTCGCCTAGAGTTAGAAACTCAAATGAAAGGTGGGTTGGTGGGTCGTTTACTGAAACACTTACCTGGTGCTTAAATCGAACATTATCACCTACGCAACAATTTACCCGATAATCTCTTATCGGATAAGACTCTCGGTTCATGTCATCGCTCTTACCGGGTAAGATTCTAGTCCTTTTCATGATCGTCTCGTGAGGTAAATTGCGTCAAGTAAATGGCTCTTTAGCCCAACAACGGTTGGCTAGGTTAGCCTACTTACGAGTTACGACTCGATGACACATGTGCATATACAATTGGGTAAGACCATTAAACAAGGTTTGTGTAAAATCGATCTATTTTAACATACGAATATAAAAAATTTATCATAATTGGGTAAAAAAAATTCATAACGAAGCTACACAATACCCAATTAACATTAATTTACATGTACGTGATATAATTCTTCATACGTTACAAAAGATTAAAGATACATCTTTTGTAATTTCAACATTCATTACGAGAAACGTGTTTAAATCCATATACAATTGCCATTAAAATCAATGCACAGAAGGTGTTCGTCAAAATGCCGAAGAGAAAACCAAGCACAAACCCAAAGCAACACCAATTGCTTTCACCGTAATCATCACCGGCATCTTTCCTTTATCGCTCCTTAACACCATCGCTTCATAAATCGGCCAACTATTAACGACCCCAAATCCAGCCACGAATAATTGCCCAAATAACTCTTCGAACCCTCCGTTCTTGAAAACAACCACGACACCCGTCAAGAACGCAAACAAGTTGACGATTGCCGCTATCGATATCGTCAAGAATAAAGGCGATTCAACCCCAAACTCGAACAAACCCGCATCGTAACGCTTCGTAATCTCGTCGTCCAAAACCTTACTCGTCACATTGAATTCAATCGTCGATAAGCCAACGGACTTCAACACCCAATCGATCACAGCAAATGGGTAGCTCGAGACTCCTAAAACCAACCACATTCTTTGGTTATTCCACCATTTTACGAGCCCGCCTCCCGCCATCGTATATTCGACAAGATTTTTCGCGTACGATCCAAGAAAAAGAAACGCGTATAACCCAAACCATGGGTCCGAAACCTAAATCACCCAAGTTTTCTTTATTAGACTCATGATTGATCGAAAAAATGTCATTATAACAAAGTTGACTAAATAGGGCGCTAAAAATTAAATTAGAAAAAAAAAGATCCTAGTAGAGTGTTTATAGGATGTTAGTTTATAGGACCAAACAAAAAAACGTACTACGTAAAAGTGTTACAATAAGTTTATAGTACGCTTTCGAACTTTGTAACAAGTTTTTTAGAACATTTTCAAAATAAAGTGTCATGGTAGGTAATTATATAAGATGCTTTTGAAAAGTGTCTCATAAACTCATTTTTGTGATTATAGACGATTTTTAAAATAGTATCCTATAAAACAATTAATATGACGTTTTATTTAAAAAATGTTTTAAAAAACTTTCTACGACGTCAAAAAACGTTCTATAAACTTATTGTAGTATTTTTAGATATGATGCTTTTTTTATTTGGTCATATAAGCTATAGAGTCCTATAAAACACTCTATTAAGAGTTTTTTTAGTTTACGTGTCCTATAAACCCAATTTTGTTGTAATGCGTGTAAATGATTACGAAAAATAGAAGTTTACGCACCTTTGGGAATATCGAACACGAGTTTAGAAGTGCCAATTGCGGCAAGAAGGAGTAGATGACGATCGAGATAGCCAGAAGTGGTCGAAGATCATAGTGTGCGTAGATAAGTGCAAGGATAGGATCCATGTGCTTAAATCCGTATGTTATCGGGTTGTGTTTCGAGAAGACCATTTCGAGGAAACCTACAAACCATCGCTTCGATTGGAGCAGGATGTCGCTAAGCGACATCGGCGAGCTTCCCAAGAACGCCGCTCGTTCCGGGTCGCAGAAAACTGACGTCCAACCTTGCGATTGCAGTATGAAGCCGGTGTACAAGTCTTCGATCAAGGTTCCATATCGGAAACCCATCTGTAAATGGTGTTCAAAGATGAGTTTTTGTGTTACATCATTTTAACATTTTAGTCACTATAACAAAATTGGTTCATAAGACGTCATAAATCTCTTTAGGGTCCGTTTTTAGCAGCTTAATGAGCTTAATAGGATTCACCACTTATTTAGGTTAGCTATTAATCATTATTTGGTTATGGCTTCATGCTATAGAAAGTAACTTTTACTGTAAGCTTTTAAAAAGGAGCTTTATACAGAAGGTTGTGTTTGTGTTTTTTTTTCAAAACTGAGTGTCCCAATTAAAACACTTTTTGTATCTACGAAGAAACCACCTAAATAAAATCTTTCTTATTTTAATACAGATAAAGTAATCCACGTAGATAACTTTATTTATACATGACTTGATAAAAATCAACCCAATAACCAACCCTTTGGTGTTTAAGTAAACTATTTATAGGACTTAGATTTATGGGACCAAATTTTATTTATACAAGATTTAAGACTTATTGAACAATCAACCAAACAACCTCTTGTGTTTTAGTAAACTATTTATAGGACTTAGATTTATGGAACTAAACTTGCATTAGGTATATACATATGTTTGTTTGGCATTTTAAAATTTTACTTCTTTATGACACCTATAAAAAAGTTAAGTGTCATTAGTTTTATCAAAACTCAAAAGGGCATTCTTTGAAAAGTGCCTATAAGCATGCTGTTTTATATAACGTTTTTCTTTTTCAAATAATGCCTTCTAAAAAAACTATTATCACATTTTACTTCCAAATTGTCTTAAGAAATTATTTATTAGGCATGAAAGAGTCGTATAAACCTATTTCATGGCGTCCTATAAATTAGATTTTGTTGTTAATCGTAAAACCAAAAAGAAAAAGTACATGCATACCTCCAAGCCCCATTTGGTATTTTCTTCATAGCGGCATCCAGCAACGTGATGTGCTAAAGCCAAGATATCATCGGATTTGATTGATTTCTTTTCAACACGATGTGTCTTAGCTTCACTGATATCTGAAGGACCGACAGACGACGGGGTTCCAAGAAACGCTTGTCGTTTAAAGAACCCACCAGTGCCCATAAACATCGTTCCTCCAACACCATCCATCCCCCATATATTTGTCCGTATCTCGAGCAAATGTTGACCGCCATAAGTGTCAACCTTATTAATGTCATGGAAACTTTGTGGAAATTGAACAAATGCAAGATTTGGATCAACTTTAGGATCCAAGAAATGGCATAATGTGTACAATGGTGTTTTTGGATTGTTTGAGTACATATCACAATCTTGAGTCAAGAAGATTGGTGAATCTGTCATGGCCGCAGATACTCTAATCTACAAACACAAATTATTGGTTATGAAAAATATAGTGATTCAAAAAATGTTGAAGTTAGAAGTTCATTCTAGCTACTGAAAATGGCGTTTTAGAGTTTCTATAACAGTTATGTTACAATTGAGATTTTACTTATTTAGATTTTAGAGGAGATGTGTGCTAAAACAACTATGTTATATGAATATTGTAAAATATAATAAATAATTGAGAGAGTATAAAAATCTTTGACTTTAGAAGATTTATGGAAAGAAAAAGTAAGTACCGGTCGCATGGTCATCGTAAGGGACAAAAATCGGTACATGTATCCCATTTGACAGAGGTGTGTTGTCTAGACTCGAACCTTGAACCTCACACATATGAATTACACGCACACCTCTATATATGATATAAAACAGTATTTTTTTTTCTTACAGATAAGATGTATTGAAAATAAATGTCTAATAAAAAAGATTAACATTTTAAGTGAGGCCATGTTTAGCCCCCAAAATTGTCGAGGATTAGTTGGGCTACGACTCGGACACCCTTCCGAAAAAATATATAGTTATTGTTAGTTAGAATTGATAAAAGAAAATTGTTGTTGAGTTGAATGCGATTTTTTTTAGATTTAGAATGTTGACACTTTATTTTAAAAAAAAATATAACATAATGGTTGGAGATTTTCTAAGGAGATTTCTATTGGCGATGTACTTCTCGCCAAAAAGATAATCACGTGTTATGTGGCTTTTGTCCATCAATAATTAGTAGGCAATATCAATTGTCAAGATATTCATTTGTCGGTGATTTTTTTTTTTGTATCGCAATAAAGTGCTTGATAACACTTTATTAATATCGTCAATCACTCTCTTACTGCTAACAAGTCCAATCACACACAAAAACTAAATTATCTGGTTATCTTTTTCTAATGGTATTATGTGAAAGTGTTTATAAGGCCAATTAGAGTGCCTAAATCTTAATAAACACCTTAAGTACTTTGTTAGGTCTTTTTGAATAACTGAATATGCCAAAAGCCTCATTTTATTGTAATGGTTTGTGAGAGATTGTAACATACCATGGTGTTAAGGCGCCTCCTTAAAATTATGATATACAGACTTATTTTTCACGTGAAACAAAATAAGATTCGGCAATGGATGTTCAGTAATATCTTTGTCTTCGTTCCTTTCTAGTAACACCTGTTTTAATTATCAACACGTTTTATATTTGTTAACAAACAAAAACCATACAATTGTTTATTGCCAAAATGTATTATTATGGTCGATGTGCAAACCTCAATGACTGTCGGATGATTTTGTGGTGTAAATGTAGACGTCCATTTGCTAAATGCTTTAATCCATCGATGAGTGATTTGATCATGACTTACTCTTCGTTTCTCTACGGCCTCCTCAATTTTGGCTTTCATAGTTTCGTACATTTCCTTTATCATAATATTAGAAAAACAATAAAAAAAATAGAATTCGTTTCTGGTTAAATAATGGCGATTGTGGGAAGCACAACAGGATCTCTACATTTGGAATAAATTAAAAAAAAAATGGAATGATATCATTTTTAATCAAATATCCTCCTTTGAATTGTAGCTTAAAAGGGAATTGATTTAATGCATTTGTTCATTTTCATCCAACCGTTGATAACTACTTCTCACGCTTTTCTCCAATTTGGCACTTCTGATCGGAACCCAAACCTCAAATGATAAGTGCTAAATATATGAAAGTAAAAAAAAATGATCTAGTTTGTTATTTGGTCGACATTTACGGCTTTGACGGTGAAATACAAGATAATATCACATGGTTTGCGGAAGATAGAGAATAGTTTCATAAGTTTTACAAATGTGAGGCAAACAAGTCCATATATGAACTCGTTGATTAATTCACATGTGAACTATTTAACTGATCTCATCAACCCTAGGTTTGAGTCTAGGCGCTAACACCCTGTGATCAGGCTTAGTCTCAGACCGCGGTAACTTAATTTACAAATTACTAAGGATGTAATATAGGCAAAGCCTAGATATATAAGGACCTAATGAATTGAGAACACCAAAGTTTGTGAGAATTGTGGTCTATGAAAACCAACATCAACCACTTATTTTATTAAATTAACCATTTTTATTTATTTAATATGCGTTGGAGTGGTTTTGATGAGAAGTTGAGGTCAATATGAGAAGTGATTATCAATCATTAGATGTGAAATGAATGCACATTTGGATAAGGTGCACCATATCAATTCCTTTTAAAAGCGCAAATGGGAGGGAATTATATTAAAAATGATTAACAATTTAGATCTAATTCTTACATTTTTCTAGTAACTCAACTTCTCACACGATCTTTCACCTTCTATATTATATATAACCATCAATCTAAATATTTCTTTTAAGACATGTATTTTTATAATATTCTGAGAAAAATATATAACAAGTCATGCACCTTGATTTCATACGATTCGGGGAACAAAAACGGATCATTTCCAAAATAAACTTCAGGGGACCTATCCAATATATCGTACTTCCTGCAATACGGCAACCAAAACCTTGCAAACTTAGCGGCTTCCATGAACGCAAATAACGTCAACTGTGACCCTCCGTCATCCGACACATATACTGAAAGCTTTTCCGTTGGATAATCAAACGCCATCAGAGACAACACAGTGTTAACCACCCTAACCGGCGGCTCCTTAAATGGATCCGCCGTGCAAACCACCACATCCAACCCCGGAAACCCGCCCTCCTTGACCACCAACGCCAGCTTCTCAGGAAAAACCCGTCGGTGGACGGGATACATTTGACCGGCCTGCCATGTGGCCCAAACCAAGGCTAACACCACATCGGCTACAAGTTGGGAAAAGATGGTTACAGAAGGAGAGTATAAAAGGTTGCGAAAATGACGATAAAAAAGCGTGAAAATGCCGATCACGGAAATGAGTGCGTATAGCCGGTTGAACCATCTTATGGGTGAGGGGGTTAAAGTGTTAAGTGAGGGTTCGAACATGGTGGTTTATGTTGAAAAATGGTTCATTTTTGTGTATTCTTGGTGTTGTTTTTATAAGTGGTTATATGTGATTTATTTGTTTTGGATTTGTACGTAGGAAATATGTCATAAGTTAGGTATTATTTTGATACAATTATTTTCCATCGTTTTCTATGTCGCATTCAAATCCAATAAAAAAGTTATTTAAAAGCTAGATTTTGTTTTATTATTGATCAACTTGTTATTGACTTATTGTTAATTAATTATTGTTAATTAATAATTATTCGTATAAACTATTGACTATATTAGTTTTCATCCATATATCTTTCATTTGTTTTACATGACTTAGGATTAGGTGAGACCAAGCTGTTACCGTGAGACCGCATGAGACCAATACCTATCGTATGAAACTTCACAAAAAAAAAACACCGTGAATGTACATAAAACTCGAATACGCAGACCTAAAATTCACTTTCGATGCAAAAAAATATCGAAAACTAGCTAAAAAACGATGAATGTTCACCTTCAAGTTCTGTGAAAGTTACATATATATAATACGAACCTTCACAAAAAAAACTGTTGTGAAGGTTTCGTTTTTTAACCTTTTTTTGGAAAAAAAATTTCAATAGTGTTTTATTAATATGTTTTAACGATGAATGTTCAATTTTTTTTACGTTCACAATTGTTTTGATGTGAAGTTTTAAGTAAAATATGTTGGTCTCACCGGTCTCACCAAAAAGGCTTGGTCTCACCGGAACTTAACTCTGTTTTACATATTTAACTATTACTTGTAACATTCATCAATATTTATTTAAAGACGTAGCTTTTGCAAATCCAATTGGGTTGAAATTCTACATCAGCTATATTTATTATTTCTTTTTAGAATATGTTTTGTTTCTTCTTTCACTCTCTATTATATATATATATAATTAAGTTTTATATGTAGTCACATGAAATCAAAGCTAAGTTCTACTACTTAAAAACTTAGAACACTCTGGTATACTTTGTGTTTTTTCGTGGTGTATTTGTTAGCATATTAAACTTTCACATTTACTTAGATTTAGAGGTCTTTGAGTTAAACATTTACATGATAAGCGTTATCCGGTAAAATTGAACAATTATCATCTACCATATTGAACAACATTTTACTCTTTCAAAATGGTATTGTATGCAACAATTTATCCGATAAACGCTTACCGGGTAGGATTCCTCAATCTTACTTATCGGGTGAGACTTTCGGTTAATGTGACATGTTTATGAATCAAACAGAATATGGAATTGGTCCAATTCCATTTCCTGCCAACCAAACATAATATATAGTGAATTGGATTCTAATTCCTAACAGATTCCGATTTCTTCAAATTTCATTTCCTATTCCTTCGTAAACATTTATGCAAACACCTTAAAAAATTTATAATTTCATATATAATAATTAGTTACCTTGCCGGCTTGTCCAATATCATGCTAAGTTACATTATACTACACACGTTTTTTGTATTATTGTTTTTGTCCAAGAAATTTGTTTTTTATATATTTCCAATCAAATATAATATAATATATGTCAATATTGCATTGTAATATAATATAATCTTTCCCTTCGAAATTTGTGCTAATTGCTTGTGAATTTGTTATTTTTGACCCATCAGAGAGGAAAAAAAATTCACAATCGTTTTTAATTTATAAGAGCATCTTTAAAAACTTTCCTAAAAAAATTAAAATATAAAACCAAAATTCAGAATCTGTAAAAAATATTGTATCAATCTCCATCAGTTTTTCCATTTTAATCAATTATAATATTAGAATATTCTACTTTTTTTAACAAATTTTATTTTATCCAAAAACATTTTATGAACCAAACGCCACCTTAGTTATGTTGGTTTTCTTTTCCTCCAGAAATCTCCTCATCTTACGTTTCCTTATTATTGCGTATGTATTTATTTTTCTTAATATATTTGCCTTTTAAAAAAATGAAAAGATAGAAAATTAATGAATGGTAGAAGCAAAGTGTCACATGTGTTGCTAGGTTTAATGTTTATTTTGTATTATTAGTTAATTATATCAACCCACAAATATTTAAAATTTAAATAATGGCAATTGTGGGTTGATATTTAAATTTTATGTCTTCATGTGTTGCTAGGTTTAATGTTTATTTTGTATTATTAGTTAATTATATTAATTTTAAAAAAATGTGCATGTATATAATAATAAGTTACAACTTGAGTTTCAATATACTTGGAAAATATGAAGTAAATGTTTTATAAGAGCAAATTTAAACAAAAATATTAAATATAATAAGAATATGAAAAAAAAAATTGAGCGATGCATATGAGCATATATGGTACAATTATGCATATGAATCATATTACTAAAATATCAAATATAATTCATAAAATATTATTTCTCACTGTTAAGTAATTATTTTTGAAAAGTTTTTCAAAACTGTATAATTTCACTCCCTTTTTTAACTTTACTTTCTCCACTTAAAAAAAAAGTTTTAAAAACTATATATGTTCATGCAAAATTCCTTGTAATCGTATTTTAAATAATCTTTTAAAGATATTTTTATTAGTACTTTTCAAAATAAATATGTTCTCATTTTTTTATGCACCATAGAAAAAGAAGAGATGGGAAATACTTTATATGTTTCTATCGAATAATGAGGATTTCATATGAGGTGGTTGTTAAATCTAGAGATCTTCAAATACTATGATTTGCATCAAAAGTTAATTAATCAATTATTTATTCTATTTTTGCATCTTATCCTAAAATACGGAAGGCATAATTATAATATTACGTATGTTGTTTAATGTTTATGACAACAACCACTCGTAAAGAATATGAAATAAACGGTGGTTTATTGACCGGATGAGTGGTGGAGATCACTTCTCTACTTCGTGATCGCGTCAATCCTCCGTGTTCGCGTCACTCTCCACCCTCCATGAATTGCGTCAATCCTCTGTGATCGCGGCAACCGTAACCGGTCAAAGCAGCTTTTATTGATCGGATGAGGGGTGGAGATCACTTCTCTACTTCTCATTTGGATCTCTCTTTCTCTCTCTCTCTCTCTCTCTCTCTCTCTCTCTCTATATATAATATATATATATATATATATATATATATATATAGAGAGAGAGAGAGAGAGAGAGAAAGGTTCAAACAAGAACAAAGTCAATTTGCAAGAACAAAGGAACCATGTAAATCACATGTGATTTTGTACTAAACAAGAAAAAGCGAGTGTAGTACACTTGCCGACAAGGCGCGTGGGTCGGTGTGAGTGGGTGAGCGTAGTACAAAATCACCTGTGATTTACATGGTTCCTTCATTCTTGCAAATTGGTTTTGTTCTTGTTTGAACCTAATTCTATATATATATATATATATATAGAGAGAGAGAGAGAGAGAGAGTTCAAATGTGAACCACTTTTTGGTTGTGAACGTGAGGACAGCCAAGAGTGCGACACGTGGCGGATTTGAGTGTGGTCCCCCTCTTCAATTCAATACACTCGCTTTTTCTTGTTTAGTACAAAATCACATGTGATTTACATGGTTCCTTCATTCTTGCAAATTGGTTTTGTTCTTGTTTGAACCTAATTCTATATATATATATATATATAGAGAGAGAGAGAGAGAGAGAGAAAGTTCAAATGTGAACCACTTTTTGGTTGTGAACGTGAGGACAACCGAGAGTGCGACACGTGGCGGATTTGAGTGTGGTCCCCCTCTTCAATTCAATGCCCTCCCATTAATCGCGTCTAGTCATCCAACGTGGACATGACGTGGCGCTTAGTCATCCACCACGTGTCGCGCTCTCGGTTGTCCTCACGTTCACAACCAAAAAGTGGTTCACATTTGAACCTGCCCCTATATAGATATATATATAATTAAAAAGAGGGGTTCAAATGATAGACATGTGATTATGTGAGAAATGCTTTTAAACCATTGATCATTTTTAACCAAATACCCTCCTTGCAGCTTAAAAGGTAATTGATTCGGTACATCACATCCTAATGTTCGTCCATTTCTCCTCCAACGACTGTTAACCACTTCTCACATTTCACACCAACTTGGCACTTATCACCGGAACCCAAACCTCAAAATGATAAGTGCTAAATATATGAAAGTAAAACAAACTCTCAAATACCCGATTAAAATCCGAACAAAAGGTTGATTACCAGCAACCTCAATCGACTCAAACGAAATCCTTCTTATAAAAACCACATGTTACTAAACATTTCAGAGATAAAATCATCATTAATTTAGTTACAAAAAATAAAAGATAACGAATTTCAACATTGATTACAAGAAACGCTTTTAAATCCATATACTTCTACCAAAAACTTCAAATCAACTTGCATACAATTGCAATACAAATCAATGCACAGAAGGTGTTCGTCAAAATGCCGAAGAGAAAATCGAGCACAAACCCAAAGCAACACCGATTGCTTTCACCGTAATCATCACCGGCATCTTTCCTTTATCACTCCGTAACACCATCGCTTCATATATCGGCCAACTATTAACAACCCCAAATCCAGCCACGAATAATTGCGCAAATAACTCTTCGAACCTCCCGTTCTTGAAAACAATAACGATACCCATCAAGAACGCAAACAAGTTGACGATTGCGGCTATCGATATCGTCAAGAATAAAGGCGATTCGACCCCAAACTCGAACAAACCCGCCTCATAACGCTTCCTTAACTCGTCGTCCAAAACCTTACTCGTCACGTTGAATTCAATCGTTGATAAGCCAACGACTTCACACCAATCGATCACCGCAAATGGTAGCTTGAGACTCCCAAAACCAACCACATTCTTTGGTTATTCCACCATTTTACGAGCCCGCCTCCCGCCATCGTAAATTCGACAAGATTTTTCGCGTACGATCCAAGAACAAGAAACACGTATAACCCAAACCACGGTCCGAAACCTGCACCACCGAAGTTTTCTTTATTACACTCGCTATTGTTAGAACAAGTATATTTATCGCTTGTTTTAGATTTTTCCGTTAACTCTCAGTTAACTATTTTCGGTTATTTGTGGAGGGAAACTGAAATTGTGTAGTTTGTTACTTTGGGACCATTGCACATTGTTGCACATCCGGGAATTTTACTATAATCACGTCCTCGATCTACTATTTTAATCAAATCGTTTCTATTCTTTTATTTATGTTCTAACAATTGTTGATCGACAAAATGTGTGTTAATGCTTACCGAAAGTAGAAGTTTACGCACCTTTGGGAATATCGAACGCGAGTTTAGGAGCGCCAATTGTGGCAAGAAGGCATAGATGACGATCGGAATAGCCCAAAAAGGTCGAAAATCGAAATGTGCGTAGATAAGTGCAAGGATCGGATTCATGTGCTTAAATCCGTAAGTTATCGGGTTGTGTTTGGAGAAGATCATTTCGAGAAAACCTACAAACCATCGCTTCGATTGGAGCAGGATGTCGCTAAGGGACATCGGTGAGTTACCCAGGAACGCGGCTCGTTCCGGGTCGCAGAAAACCGACGTCCAACCTTGGGATTGCAACCGGAAGCCGGTGTACATGTCTTCGATCAAGGTTCCATATCGAAAACCCATCTGTAAATCGTGTTTAAAGATTGGTTTAATGGATCGTAGATGAGTTTTTTTGGAACCTTTACATCATTTTAACATGTTAGTCACTGTAACAAAATTGGTTCATAAGACGCCATAAGTCTCTTTAGGGTCCGTTTTTAGCAGCTTAATGAGCTTAAATGTAGGGGTGAGCCATTAATATTTATTTGGTAGTGGCTTCTTAATATAGAAAATGGCTTATATAGTAAACTTTTAGAATGGAGTTTTATGTAGAAGGTCATGTTTTTTCCAAAACTAACCTTCCCAACTAAAAAATCAATCTTTCTATATCTTTGAAAAAAACCTCCTAAATAAAATCTTTCTTTATATATGCAGATAACTTAATCCACGCAGATAACTTTATTTATACATGACTTAATGAAAAAGGGAGGTGATATTTCCACATAATAAATTGATTCATCCAAGGAAGATGAATGGTTCACTAACTTGTACATTAGCTTTAAGGGTGTTGTACATATGTGGAAGAATCAATTTATTAAGTGGAAGTATCAATTCCCAATGAAAACCAACCGAATAATCCTAAAGTGTCCTAATAATGTGTTTTATAGGACTGCAATTATGGGACCAAACTTGCAACAGGCACAAACGGACGTTTTTTGGCATCTCAAGTTTTACTCTTTGTTTTAACGCCTATAAAAAATAAAGTGTCATATTAGTTTTTATCATGTCACAATTTTGAAAAGTATCCTACAAGCATGTCGTCTTATAAAACGTTTTTTTCCAGATAATGCCTTATAAAAAACTTATTATCACACTTCGCTTCAAAATTTGTCTTAAAAAGTTATTTATCATGCTCGAAAGAATCGTATAAGCCTATTTTATGGCGTCTTATAAACCAGATTTTCTTGCAGTGGGCGCAGTTATCGGAAAACCAAAAGGAAAAAATGCATGCATACCTCTAGACCCCATTTGGTATTTTCTTCGTAGCGGCATTCGGCAACGCGATGTGCTAAAGCCATGATATCATCGGATTTGATTGATTTCTTTTCAACACGATGTGTCTTGGCTTTACTGATATCTGAAGGACCAACGGACGATGGGGTTCCAAGAAACGCTTGTCGTTTAAAGAATCCACCGGTGCCCATAAACATCATTCCTCGAACACCATCCATTCCCCAAGAATTTGTTCGTACCTCGGGCAAATGTTGACCACCATAAGTGTCAACCTTGTTAATGTCATGGAAACTTTGTGGAAATTGAACAAATGCAAGATTTGGATCAACTTTTGGATCCAAAAAATGACATAATGTGTATAGTGGTGTTTTTGGATTGTTTGAGTACATATCACAATCTTGAATCAAGAAGATTGGTGAATCTGTCATGGAGGCGGATACTCTAATCTACAAACACAAATTATGGGTTATGAAAATGTAGTGAGTCAGATAAATCTTGAAATCAGAAGTTCATTTTAAAAATTAAAATGGGTTTTTAAAGTTATCGTTAACAAGTATGCTATGGTAGAAATTTTAGGTGATGTTTGGTATGCAGAATACTTTTTGAAAAAAAAATGGAATCTGTCTAAGTAATTTGACTTTGAATGATTTGGATTGGAAATGAATGTTGTCAGATTTGGTTACTTCTTCGGTTAACTGAATTAGAATGAAATATGTTAAAAATATTAAAATTTGTTCATTTGATTCATAGAATGTAGTTTCAGAACTGTAATGGAATTTGAGTACATGAACAAATTATCCTTTTTGATGATTTTAATTTTTTTTAAACACAAAATGCTTAATAAAATAGTCATTGAATATTTTATTTTTTAACTAGAAATAATGTACTAAAATAATTATTAAGTACTTTGTTATAACTTAATAAATAAATTATTAAATAGTTTGTTATAAAATATTTTTTTTATTATTAGGTTATATTGGATCATTGGTTATATTGGATCATTTTGATGAACTCGTTTTCATCAAAATGTCTACTAGTTGCTAAGTAAGTAATGTCAAATTCCTTCATCTGTGGAATGTAATGGAATCTAGATATTACTTTTGTGAAAAGAAAAAAAATGAACCAAATGAAAGAATGGAATTCAACATTCCAATTTCATTAAACTCATCTGGAATCTACAAACCAAAAGCCACCTTAGTTATTTAGGTAGTTGTGTGCTAGAGCAGTTATGCTATATGGTGTTGTAAAATATAATAAATGAGACAGAGAGACAGACTTGAATTTATATCGTCAATATCTCTCTTATTGCTAACAAGTTTTATTAGACAAAAAAACTAAATTATCTAATTATATATTTTTTAAGGGTTTACAAATTGTTTATAACGCTAAGAAAATGACTTGTTTCTTGTGTCTAATTCGTCTATTCAACTCTTTCATATAATTTGTTAGATAGTCTAATTTGGTCCTAAGAGTACATACTATAACTACCATTATAAAGAATGCATTGATCCTAAAACTTAAAAATCATGTTAAATACTTTATTAGGTCTTTTTGAGCGATCGGATATGCTAAAAGACTCATTCTGTTGAAATGGGTTTATGAAATGAGTGGAACTTACCATCGTGTTAAGGGCGCCTCCCTTAAAATTATGGTATACAGACTTATTTTTTTCACGTGAAACATAAATGAGATTTGGCAACGGATGTCCTATAATGTCCTTGTCTTCGTTGCTCTCTAGTAACACCTGTTTTAATTATAAACACATTTTCTTTTTGTTATCAAACAAAAAGCATACAATTATTTATATTTAGATAAAAAACAATTTGTCAAATTGTATTAGAATGAATTGTGGATTTAGTCCATGTGTTTTCATATTCTTTTTTTACTACAATCCTTGTTTGTATGTTTATTATGGATATGGTTCTTGTGGTTTTCACATTGTTTTAGCCATGGTCCCCTCTTATTAACTCCTTCGTTAACTCCGTTAAATCAATGAGTATTTTAGTAATTTTCTATTTTTTTCCCTTTTTTTTATAAAAAGGTAAAACAATATTTACACACACAAATTTATATATATATATATAATAATGGTAGGGTTAGGTTCGAATGTAAACTCAATGTTGGTTGTGAACGTGAGGACCACTAAAATCGTGTCACGTGACAATATTCACTCTGAAAAAGGCATGATATTCATAGTGAATATTGTCATGTGGCTATTTTAGTAGTCCTCACGTTCACAATGAAAAATGAGTTTTCAGTTGAACTTTCATCTATAATAGTATCAAAATAAATAAAATAAAAGATTGTTTATGATTTTATTTTTTGAATTAAAAAATTAATTATATCATATACAATTTAATTATTTTTACTTTAAATAAATAAAAAACCATATCTATTTTTATTAACTCTAGATAAAATAAGATAAAGTATTATAATTTAAATATAATTTTTGTTACATTAAAATAATAAAACCTTATCATCTTCTACCATTTGAATAAAATAATTAAAATAAATATTTTTAATATAATTAATATTTTAAAAAATTAAATAATCAAATATAGAACAAAATATTATTATACGATTTGATGTTACTAAAAGTATATGTTTTATACGTAATATAATAAAATTGATAGTATTTTATGTTGTCGTTGATTATTTAAAAATTTAACCATTAATTAAATTAAGTATATTAAATTTTATTATTTTATTCAAATGATGAAAAAGATATAGTTTTATTTTTTTCATGTAATTAAAATTTTAATTTAAATAAATCAAATCATAAAATCATTTCTTATTTTATTTAGAGTGAAAGAATAATAGTTGTTTTTATGATTTGATTTAGTAAAATTAATTAAACTATATACGATATAACGAATTTCTAACTTAAAAAAATTAAATCGTAAAATAAGCTCTTATTAAAAATATGTTTTTACTTTTTTACAAGAAAAAAACAAAAAAATAAAAAATATTAAAATAATCCTTCATTTAACGAAGTAGTTAGGGAGAGCGACCATGGTCAAAACAAAGTGGTAAACCACAAGGATCATATCCACAATAAACATACAATAAGGATCGTGGTCAAAAAATTTATTAAAATACAGAGACCAAATCCACAATTCACTCGGTGTATTATTAGGGCCGATATACAGACCTCAATGACTGTCGGATGATTTTGTGGTGTAAATGAGGACGTCCATTTGCTGAAAGCTTTAATCCAACGGTCATCGTGATTTGATCATGATTAACTCTTCGTTTCTCAACAACCTCTTCAATTTTGGCTTTCATACCTTCGTACATCACCTTCATCATAAAATTAGAAAAGCAATGAATTTTTGTATATAAAAATTGGTTTCTGGTGAGAAGACATGTATTATTTTTAATATGGGGGTGGGGGGGGGGGGGAGCCACGCACCTTTATTTCATACGATTCGGGGAACAAAAACGAATCATTTCCAAAATAAACTTCAGGGGACCTATCCAATATATCGTACTTCCTGCAATACGGCAACCAAAACCTCGCAAACTTAGCGGCTTCCATGAACGCAAATAACGTCAGTTGCGACCCTCCATCATCTGACACGTACACAGAGAGCTTTTCCGTTGGATAATCATACGCCATCAGAGACAAGACGGTGTTAACCACCCTAATCGGCGGCTCTTTAAATGGATCTGCCGTGCAAACCACCACATCCAACCCTGGATACCCACCCTCCTTGACCACGAGCGGCAGCTTCTCCGGGAAAACCCGACGGTGGACGGGATTCACTTGACCGGCCTGCCATGTGGCCCAAACCAAGGCTAACACCACATCAGCTAAAAGTAGGGAAAAGATGGTTACAGAAGGGGTATATAAAAAGTTACGAAGATGGCGATAAAAAAGCGCACAAATACCGATAGTGGAAACGAGTGCGTAAACCCGGTTGAACCATCTTATGGGTGAGGGGGTGCGAGTGGTCAGTGAGGGTTCGACCATGGTGGGTTTATGTTGAAAAATGGTTCCTTTTTGTGTCTTCTTGATGTTGTTTTTATAAGGGTTAAATGTGATTTGTTTGTTTTGGATTAGTAGGTAGGTAGGAAATATGTCATAAGCAATTGCCTATTATTTAGATCCAATTATTTTCCATCGTTTTTCTATTTCGCGTTCTAATGAAATTAAAAGTTATTTAAAAACTAGATGTTGTTTTATTATTGGTCATTTAGTTATTGTTAATTAATGATTATTCATATAAAATTGATTATATTAGTTTTCATCCATATTTTTTAGATTCGTTTTTCATATTTAAATATTTGTATGGAAAAGGTGCATATTAAATTATTAGTTATGATATGTATCAATATTTTTTTAAAGATGTAGCATTTGCAAATTTGATTTTGGTTGAAAGTCTACATAAGCTATATTTATTATTTTTTTTAAATATGTTTAAATGCTTCTTCTATCGGTGAACTCCCCTAGCTACCATAAGTGCATGGGGTGTACTTATGTCAAAGCATCCCATGCTATAGCATCACATTAGCTATGTCAATATCATGTCAAGGCCAATACTGCCCATGCTTCGATGCCACGTGATTTTTATTTTAAAAAAAAATATTCTTTCTCTATCCTCTCTCCTTTTTCTCTCTTACTCTCTCATCTATCTCGCCTCTCTCTATTGGCATTGCAATGCCACTCACCAGCATGTTACTGCAGTACCGCACCACACGGGATATAGTTCTCCACGGTACCATGTGGCCTTCTCAACGGTACCGAGTCGATAAACCTCCCACATCCAAGCTCTAAGTGAATCAAGAAAGATATATTTGATTTAGGCTTAGCAATAAAATAGGGTTATTTAATAAAGATGAATGAATGGAATGGATTTTCATTTTCCTCATTTTATCCTTATTAGGCTTGTGAGGAAATTGGATCAATTGTATTTATATAATTTCGTTCTCATGAATAACTACTTATTTCTCTAGTCTAATGTAAATAATATTTTATTACTTCAATAAAAGGATGTCATTTAGGTAAAACTCATTAGGCCGGTGGAGTTCATTTGAAGACTTCTTCATAGGAGAACATGTGTTACTAGTAAGAGAATGTGAAGTATTCATTAATATCATAACATTTAATGGATTTCAAGTTAGGAATTCACATCCTATTCAAGTTTATTTAAAAAGGTGTTTTACTGTACTGATTTTACGGTCATTATGAAGACAGTAAATCGTAGCATGTATTTTATTGGCAGAGGAGTGGTGCCTAAGCTCAAATCCGGGACCTCACACATAAGGATCGTGCTCAAGTTTATTTATTTATTTTGTGGGATAATAAGCACCAATTAAAATATTTCTAACAAATTCTCCAAAATAGAGAGTAAATATCAAAATTTTCAAAAGATATTATGTTCGTTATTTCATCTCTACTAACTTTTGTATCTCGAAATTACAATGACTTGGTATTATTAACACATCAAATACCATTCATAATATATTATTTTTTACTCCAAAGTAATTGTTTTTGGAAAGTTTTTCAAATCTAGATAATTTCTCCCTCTCTTTTACTTACTTTCTCCATTTACAAAAATTATAAAAACTATGTTCAACCAAAAATCCTCCTAATCTCAAATCTAGATAATTTCTCCCTCTCTTATCAGTTATTTGTCAAAACATGTATTCTCATCTTCTTATGCACCATAGAAAATGGGGAAATGAAGAATACTTTACATGAACTCCAATTTGATAAGAAGATCTCTATCAAACAATGAATATATGCCGAAGCTCAAGTCTTGCTTCCCCTTTGCTGTTCAAAAAAAAAATCAAACAATGAATAATTTAAGAAAATGTACGAGGTTTTCACGTGAAGTAGTTATTAAATCTAGAGATCTTCAAATACTATGGTTTGTGTCAGGAGTTATTTAATTTATTTATCATTTATTTATTATATTTTTGCATCTTATCCTAGAATACAGAATACATAATATGATATCAGGTATGTTGTCTTATGACGACAACCACTCGTAGAGAATAAGAAATAAATAGTGGCTTAAAAAACTTCCAATTAGCCAAGAAGTGTTATGAATTGAAAATTATACTTATTTTCAGTTTTTTCTCTTTCACATTAAGAATTGTTTTCAGGCTTTTAATATAAACGTGATATAAATTGTCAAAATAAGAATCAAAAGTATTACACTTATAAGATTTAAACCATGTTTTAATATCACATGTGAAACAAATTAAAATGTGATAAACATGATTTAATATCATATTGAACAAGTATTTATATTATAAAATATAAACTTGCTTTATGGTAGTATTGGTTTTGATTCATATTAGAGGATGAAGCCATTACTTCATACTAAGTCTATTTTATGATTTTATATCAAGAATCACATGTAGAAAATCCCTCAAAGTAATGAAGTTCTTGAGAGGATATTTAATTTGATATCTACCAAATAAATAGAACAAAATCCTGGTACTATACTTGTAGCAATGTGACATTGGGTGATTAGTTAATCTAGTTATCAGTTATAGGATATATTATGTTTTAAGCCGAACTTTAGGATATAATATGTAAATATACCATTTGTTAGAGTGTTAGGCTAAATAGTCGCTCTAAGGGCACATTGATTGGAAATATTCTAACAAAGTAAGCCGGGCCGTTCCAAGGATTTTTGATGCTATGTGCGAACACGTTTAAAGATGCTCCTATTTCTAAGCAAATGAAATGGCAAATGACACAATTTTTGTAAAAGGATTTGGAATCTGGTCAAGCTAGATGGCATACCTCTATGTCGATTTTTATTAATTATTAAACCGTAAAAGCCAAACTAGTAGTATATGAAAATTTGATGCCCCTGTGGGCTTTGATGTCATGTGCGTTCACACGGCCTACACGTTTCCCAGGGCCAAGCCTAATTAAATAAGCTTAGATCAATATTCCAATATTCAAGTCTGATTCGCTATTGAGTTGAGTTGACTCGGTTCCAAAATGACATCAAACAAGCACCAAATTAGTATCATATATTATGATGATGTCTGGGTTTTTATTACTCTGTTTTTTTTTTAATCAAGGGTAATATTAAACTAATCGGACCAAAATTTTCCATTTGAACACGAGGGAATTGACAATTTTACTACAAATTAAATAATTTGATTATTGTAAAATTCTGACGTTTCAATTATTTAGTTTGTACAATAAAATATTATATCATGCGTGACAAATGTAGTTTAGATGGCCAACCAATTGAATTATATTATTATAATTACAATTCATTTTATATTAATGATTGGATAAATAATTATTAATTTATCTTTAAAATTGAATTAGAGTGTCAAACTAAGGTTATTTAATTCAAATGTCTTCAAATCAGTCGATTGTTAGCGTTAATATCAAGTAAAATAAAAAGTTTATAATAACTGGAAGTCAAATTATTTTAATTAAATAATCAAAATGCTAAATTTGAAATTCTGTACAAAATTATGGCAATATATCAGAATATCTTTAATTTCAAAATATCAAATACTTTAATCATTACTATATATGTAACATCAAATTGTTAAAGAAATAAAACGTTTAACATGTTAGAGTACATTATTGATCTCTTACTTGAATTGCTATTTTAATACTATTTTTTTTCAATATATTAGTTACATTCAAATCCGATAAAGACAAATATAGTAGTTGACCCGATCATTTAATCTTTCTAAAAATTTTACTCATCCATAGATACGACCAAATATCGGGCTAGGATGGTTATAACCGATTATAAACCGAATCAATTAAAGATAGTTTGGGTTAACCGGTTACGATTAAAGGGGGTTTACGATAGTAACCGACTGAGATTATTTGTAACCGTTATAGGACCAGTTACAACTTAGTTAAGGATTTACTTTTTGTTTTAATAAAGTTTACAATTAAATATAAGCTTTTAAAAAAGTAAATTTTGGATCATTCGAGTACACTTTAAAAGTACTTTTATTATACATTCAAATTAGTTACATCAATTATATATATAAAAAAATACATCGCTTATAACAAAGAACTTTTTTTTTTTTGTAACTTGGTATCTTTCCCCATACACCACACAACTTATTTATAGTGTATTTGGGCCTTGGGGGGTTAAAATGCAAATGAAAATAAAAATGGTCAAGCATGAAACAAAAACCAAAAACGGTCAAATCTAACGGCTATAAAACGGCTAGCTTTTTTGAAAAATACCAGTTAAGCACCGGTTTTGGACCAACTATAACCGGTTATGCAAGAACCGCTAAAAACATAACCGGTTAAGAATTTCGATTAAGTAACCGGTTATAGACGAACAGGTTATAACCGGTTAAAAGTCGGACCGGTTACCGATTAACCGATCCAATCGAGCCTTTGCCTTTGTTATTTGATCCACTAGAATCCATCAATCCACCAATTTCATCATTTCTACCCATTGAGCCTTTGGTCCATCTAATGGGCTTAAATGCCCAAAACTACTATTTGGGCTTTTAACCAATTTTAAAAGTTAGCCCAAGCCCATTAAAGTTATCAATCGGCCCATTAGTATCTCTTTTATATCATCAAAAATGGAGTACCAAATAAGCTTCAGAAAGAAACCGTTAATGGAGTACCAAATAAGCTTAGAAGAAAACCAGAAATCAGAAACCCTAAACTTAAAGAGGTAAAAATTCGTATCATTTGATCTTCAATTCGATCCTTTAATCCATCAATTTCATGTTATTACTCCAATCTAAGTTTCTAATTCGTTTTCGAATTCTCAATTTCCAATTAGGTTTTCAAAATTGGAGCAAATTGATTCACGATAAACGATCATGGAAGCATAATGATCCAGCTTTAATGGCGGATTTTCCTCCAGTAAAAGAAGAAATTGCTCCAAATCTGGCTTCAAAACTGTAATCTGTAGCTATAAATCTATCAATGGACGTTGATGTATCTGGTTGGATTCTGGAATTCTTACTTCGACAAAATTCGGTGGATGATCGGACATTAGATGACCTAATTCGTGTTCTTCCCCTTCCGGACCATAACCTTGATCTAAAGAAGAGTTTGCTATTGAGAAGAATCGAGTCGGATATCGTAAAAGGAACGGTCTCCGAACCGCTTCTCGAATTGCTCGAAACGATTCACGAATTGGATCGGAGATCGGGAACAACGGAGGTTTCGGAAGCCATGAAAGCGGCGTACTGTGCGGTTGCGGTACATTGCGCTTTGAGGCTGTCGCAAGGCGATATAACCGAAAAGGAGAAGTATTCGGATGTCGTAAAGATGATTTGGAAGGATCGAGCTTTGAAAATGGAGAAGCTTTTCGACACTCCGGTAGCTTCATCTTCCGAAACGGAAACGGAAACGGATTGGATTTCGCTCGTTTCGGAAGAATTGAAGAGTTGGATGTGCAATATGAAGGCCGGGGTTTGGGACCCGTCAAGTGTTTGTGGAAATGCCTCGGTGATGAAGTATGTAAAACGTAAGGATGTTGTGGAGTTGGTTCGGTTGTATGTAGTCGAGGCTAAAGAAAAGATGGGTCCTCCGTTTCTTGAAGTGGTGGCCGAGAAGCTAAGTGATGACGTTATGAAGGAAGTCACGGGTGTCGGAAAAGTTGAAAACGAGCAACGAGAAAGGGAGGGGGATGACGCCCGTTTGATCGCGGGTCTTTTGAAGAGGAGGCCGAAACGAGCGTGGGGTTTTGAGGAGGAGAATGCTTTGTGGATCGGTGTGAAGAAATACGGTAAAGGGAATTGGAAGTTGATCTTGACTATGTATCCCGATGTGTTTGTGGGGAGAAGCGTGGTCGATTTGAAGGATAAATGGCGGAATATGTCTCGGTACGAATCGGATCTTGAATCGAAGAATGTTGGTTTGGAATGCAAGTCTTCTAAGTAAAAGAACCTCCTTGTGTTGTCTGTAAGTATTTTCTAAGTGTTATAGTTTGCTTTTGCCATATAAGTGACTGTATGATTCACTTTGAAAGCTTTTTGTCGTAAAGTGGTTGTAGGGATGTTAACCTGGCTACAAATATAGCTTGAACAATGATGGTACTGAACTTCTCCATTTTGAATGATTTAGGAGCGATTTATTCATAGAATGAAATTTGATGGAAGCAGAACATAAGTAATTTTATTTTAAAGGAATTGAAATGAAATTTGAACCCGTGTTTTGTAGGTAGGAATTCAATTCCTCTAGAAACGATGAATTTCAATGGAATTCAATTCCTCTAGAAACGATGAATTTCAATGGAATTCAATTCCTCTAGAAACGATGAATTTCAATGGAATTCAATTCCGCTAGCAATGATGAATTCAATTCAATGGAATTTCACAATTTGAGGCATCATTGCTAGAGGAATTGAATTCCATTGAAATTGTGAAATTCAATGGAATTTAAAGGATTAAATCAAGTTCGTTTTTAAATTCAATCAAATTCCTTTGAATTCCACAAACCAGACAGCCACTTAGTCCTAGAACTAACCTTTTGAGTAAAGAGGCCACTATCATTTTGAACGATTAAATTCTTCATATTTATTGAACTTCTAATATTCGTACACAAACCTTGTTAACCCACAAAAGCTTATATGTAATCGGCTAAGAAGATTTTAAAGATAACCTAAATCATTTTTACCGTTCCTAAACCCTTTGCCATGCAAACCCCTCGCTCCTAACAACATTGTCGCCCCATCATCATCCGCTTTCCATCACCGTCTATCACCATCATTGCCTCTTGTCATCAATCTCCCTCATTTTGATTTGTTTTTTAATAACTTATACATACTCCATTAAATTGTTGACAAAAGGAAGAGACAAAATGAAAACATAATGGAAAAGTTATTCAGTTTTTCACATCCATGTTTAGCTACAAAGACATAATTAAAAAAGAAAGTGATAAATTCTTGCACTCACTCACTAAATGTCAAAGCCTGCAACAACCAATATATACATACAATCACAAGAAACTGCATTAAAACATCCAAATACCTCTCTCTAATATACACATATCTTCTTCATCCATCCATCCTAATAGTAGTAGTCATATATATCTTCAAGCTGGTCAGTCTTTTCTCTAATAAAAACACCAAATTAGTCCTCCCCTCTTTATCCACTTTGGGGCTTCCCTTTCACGACTAGGTGAACCCGACAGACACCTGAAACGGAAACTAACAAGGGGAGAGCACGTAATGAAAAACAGCACTCTTGTAGATTACTTTTCAGCACCCTCCAAACTAAAGCCCGACACATCATTCTCTATCGATGTCTTACTTCCAGCCCTCATTTTCTTCACATCTTGACTCGAACAGATCAAGATCCGTTTAACCATGTTGCAGAACTCCCTGTGCATACCAAACTCATTCATCAGTCATGGTTCTTAACATATATATGTATGTAATTGTATGTGTGTGTGTGTGTGTGTGTGTGTGTGATTTGTTTATGATGGTTGAAGAAACTTACGGCCATGGATCATCACCCATGAGCATCATATCTCCTTCATCATCAGTGAATACAATTTCCCATTCATTTCTAGGACGCAGCTCTCCCTTGATCTCAAACATCTCTTCTAGTTCATCGATCAGCTCGTCATATCCTTTTAACACCGTTAAATCCACTGCACGTCCCACTGCTATGCCTTGCATTTGAACCTTTCATCGTTACCCATGTTAGATTTTTACTAGATAGTGATCACCCAATTCAAAGGGGACAAAAAGGAAATAGCTTTGAGGACAAAATTGTAATTTAAACTAGTTGATAGATTGTATATACCTTGGTACGACTTCGTGCACAAGTGCTTTGTTTGCTTTGAACTTCCTTTGGTGATACTTGCACCTGCCCTTGTTCTTTGCAATCCTTTGAAAGGTCAGACCTCTGGTCTGATAACGTACTCGGCACCTGTCCTTCCATGGATGAATGGAATAAGACGTCTGATGGGGTTTGGGTTGCTTTCTCGGGTGTAATATCCCCTTTAGGAGGGATCTTTAAGTCGAAACCAAATATTCTACAACTCGAAACATTTTCAGATTTCTTATTGTCAACCAAACTCTGAATTGGATCTTTAGCATGTTTGATGGATTCCCGAGGCGAGTAAGTGGAATGAACAGACCAAGACGAGAGGCCTTTCCTATCTTCCGTTTCATCTCCATACATATTCCGAGAAGCTTTTATGGGGGAAGACGATAGCCAACCGGCCTCCATTTGCGTCTTTAGAAGACAGCCATTGTTACTATTTTCTATTTGCTTCGGATGCCATGAACTATGATTATCACCCCTTTGTCCTTCAGGAGTACAGCTTAACTGAACAGACTCATGCGAAGGGTTCCAGACAGCTGATACAGACGAACACGCAGGTTCTGAAAAGGGGCCAATTAAACGAGGTTAATATGCATATCGGAAAACTGCAGCTTAAGGGTACCAACAATATACTCACCAATATTGGGGATCTCCATATGAGGTCTAGGCCTTTTACTTTTTGGAGCCACTGGTTGAACTAAACTTGTCGGAATAGGAGCTACAAACGTTTCTATTTCCCATGGAGAAACCCTTTCTGGTCTTATAATAGATGCAGGTTCGTCCCACTGGACCTGGAGGTTTAAGAAAAGGCTCGACCTTTCAGTTTAAAGGGTTATTTTGGTAATTCACATAAAGAGTTAAATCAAACATATATTAACCTTCAATGATCGCCATTTAGAGCATTCCCATTGAGGAGACATGTCTTCAACTCCAACTATGGTACCCGTAAACCTACTCAAATGAAAGAACTCAAATTGATTAGCATCCAAATTTACAAACTTACATATCCAGAGCTTAACAAATTATCAGTTATACCTTCTTTCAGGAGAGTCCTCCCCCTCAAACCGCATCTTAAATCTCATGCCGACAGTAAATCCATTGTTTACAGCTTCTATATACTTGTTTAAGCCTATGATGAACTGACTTGTCCTGAAAAAAATCAGCATACCACATATTGTAAGAAAAAACCCTTTGGTATTCTGGAAGAATCTCTTAAACAAAGTCAAAATCCGCCTTCTTTAAAGCAAACCAGGGTATAGCATACCTTGGCTTGTAGTAAACCGCAAACCGGGTTTGGGTCGAAACGGCATGTGATGCAGTTGCGAGCACTCCAAGATGCATGCTCTGGCTTGAAATAACTGAAGATGGCATGGAGCTCTGTTGACGAGCTAGTCGTCTAACTCCAACACGTAATTCCCCATTCTCCCCCCTATAACCATATATTGTATAAAAGATGAGTCAACAAACTAACAACTCAGCAGCCGCACATAAGATTTAGAAAGTTCACAAGACCGAAACCAAGAACACAAAGCAGTACCTAAGAAATACAAATGAATCTCCAGCCACTAATCTCTTAGAAGTAACAAAAGTGCTCCATCCTGTCGTAAGCAGATGCCTTCGTGGTTGACCTGCTTTCATCAAAAGGGATCTACTTTCAGAAAATATAGAATATGGCAAATGATTTAACCAACAAAAGCAACAAAAATATCTACTTCCCAGTTGCGATTCTCAGTAAGTAAACAATACAAAAGCATGAAAACAAGGTGACCTCTAAAGATATGCTTAAATCGCCACTCAGCACCATGAAGATCTTTTGCTACTAATTCCTGAGTAGGCGTAGCTTGAGTCATGTCCTGAACATACAAATTAACTAAATCAGAACACCAAAGATCATCAACTAAAAGCAAAGAGAAAAGATTATAGGACAATAAACTTTACCAATGGTGGTAAGCACTCGTTTGCATGCTTCCGAAGCACCGAAAACCCACCATGAGTGCTCGTATCCGAAGCCGTCAAGACTTTGCAAAACGAGTGAACTGTCGGCCTCACGGGCTCAGGTAGGCAGTCATCAGGACTTGTAGGATCAATTTGCTACATATAAACCATATAAATACATAAAGGTTTTTAGCAAAGAAAATCATGAATTTGACAAAGCTAAAGCAAATCTTTAACTAAATTCTTACATCTTGCTCAGGTAGTAAAGTGATTTGAGCATAAACTTCA
Source organism: Centaurea solstitialis (assembly GCA_030169165.1). NCBI lineage: Eukaryota > Viridiplantae > Streptophyta > Magnoliopsida > Asterales > Asteraceae > Centaurea > Centaurea solstitialis. Next base: position 79,223,350 of record CM058044.1, read on the forward strand.
TCTGTATCTTGTTCAGCCTACAAAAGACCAAGAATTAACATTCCAAGTTTCTAACCCACCAAACACAAACACAAACACAATTATCAAAAACTTAAAAACTGTTTCCACTTTTTCAGCAATTAAAAACACAACCAAAACTTTAACTTTAAAACCTCAATTAATCCAAAAATAAATATTGTAACAAACACCATAGTACACACCAGTAGCTGAGTATGGACAACACGACAAAGGATCTTTGATTTGAGATTGAAGAGAGGAATCCTCTGATTTAGTTCCTGATTTGTTGATGCCTCTAACTGAAACAAAATCCACAAATAGCATAAACAAAAAAAAATCCAATTATAGAAAAATAAAACCATTAAACAAAATTTCACATATAAGGAAAAAAAAAACTTAAAAACAAACAGAGATCTAGAAATTTTTCATCCAATTTTTTCACATACTTGTTCCATGTGACCTTGTGGAAAGTAGAAAACTCTCTCTCCATCTCTTGGCACATCCACCAGTGGTCCTGCACATGCCTTCCATAGCTCCTTATACAACAGATCTTCACAAATTCAAAAAAAAACTGAATTATTTTGATAAAATCTACATCAATAATCAATCTAATTGTGAAATTAACAGTATACATATATAAAACCCTATGAAATTGGGGAAGAATTTCACCTTCTGGTGACAGAAACGTTGAACAACCTCGATTCTCCATAAGAAAAAAACTACTAAATTGAAGAGATTAAAACCTTCCGTAAAACACAACTCGCCAAAATTACGTAATTAAGCCTCTGAAATCATGAATTTCTCCGCATTATACGCATAAATCACAGCTTTTATGGCTGAATTAAACAGCTGGTTTGATGAAGAAACCCTAAAACAGTGAAGAAATCAATCTATCTATATATATATATATCTATCTTCGGTTACAGATCGGGAATCCGGATTGAAGAAGATGATGTGGAGCTTGAAAATCTCTCTCTACTTTCTCTCTCTAGTTTCTCTCTCTAAAAACACACACAAACACACAGTGGAAATGTGAAAACGCCGTTAGAGAACCCTGAAAACAAGTTAATATACGCCTTGATTTCTTTTCTTTTTCTTCTCGCTCTAAAAAGAGTTCCACTTTCTCTCTCTAAAATAAGGCTGTGTTTGTCTCCTTTCTTGGTGGTGTGTAGTGCGTGAAGCTAACCTAACAAACCATGGTTAAGTTAAGTTTTTGCCATTTTTTTATTTTTCTTATGGTTGAGTTAACTTAACCTTTTTTCTTCTATTTTATTTTATTTTTTAATTAACTAAAATACGATTTTCAATACATGATGTAGGGTTTAGTTTACTATGTCTGTGTGTGTTTACCTGAGAGCAGCAATATGTTTTCGTGAGATCAGTAAACCATAAATCACATCGTATTATTATGAAGGTAAAAAGAATCACATATGAATGTTACCTTTACGGTGTCTTTATTGTAAAGTTTCAGGTATTATTTTTGATGTTCTTGTAGTATCTCCAATAGTTTTTTTCAAAATGGAGAAAAATCAAGAAAATTGAGATTTTCGGTGTGAATGTGCTCCAATGGCTTCTCAAAACTTTCTCAAAAATGAAGAAAAGTTAGAGATAATGAGTTTTTCTCCAAATATGAAGATAACTTCAAAAATTATTACCATTTGAGATAACCAATATGAAGTCTTGAAAATAAGAATTTGGACAGAGGAACGATTTTTTAATTGATGTAGAAATCTCCAAAATGAAAACCTCTTGAAGATGAAAAAAATATTTTTTGGAGATTTTGACTTTTATTTTTTTGTTTTGAAGAAATTTTTTGGAAAGCTTTTGAAAATACTTTTACTGATCTTATAAAAACAGTTTAGTTTCATGTGATCCCAAATCACATCATATATATGCTATTGTTGATTTTAGATCGATTGTTATTTGTTCCTCAATAATATGGGACATAAGAGAGAACACATAATTTGCTTGAACATAGATTTATAATAATTAAAAAAAGTAATCTAAAAACATCTTTTTAACTATAAATAATCAATATGATAACTCTGTAGAGTTTTTAATTATAGGATAAATCGGTAAATTGCACTTATATTGTTTTGGAAGTCATTTTTTTTAATTTATTATATTTTTATTTTCTAAAGAAGTATGTTTTTTTTTGTGTGTGTATTTATAGATAGACAAGTAGTATTTTAGAGCAAACTACAATTTTGGTCCATGTAGTTATACCTAACCATGAAAGTTTTTTTTATACTTCAATAATATAATTAGAGTCTCTATGGTTTACATTTTGCTTTAGAAATTTTCCGAACATGTAAATATGTTATGTTAGTCAAAACTTTGTTAGTTGAAGAGCGTTTTTGTCTCCTTACTCTTTAAGTTTATTGAATTATATTGTTCCTCGGCTTTCTTTGAACCATAGTGACCAAAATTATAGTATACGATATTTATATTTAATTTGTCCAAAGTCCAAAATATGAGATCCAACAATATCCACTATTTAATTGAATTCACAATATAAGTTATCATGTATAGGTTTAATGTCTTATTTTTTCATTAACGGAATTGATTAGTTCCTTGTTTTCCAAATATGAAGTCGTATGTCAAATCTTGCTTGAGTCATTTGCTAGTTTTTAGATTTTAATGTTAAATTTATTATGTTTATAATAACTTGCAATAACAAGACTCGAACACGAGACCTTACATTTAAAAAAAAGCAAAGAAACAACCACCATACCAATATTAATTTTATAAAAAATATCGCTATAGTTATTTTTTATTGTTAAATTATGTCACCATTAGAAATCTTTTATCGGGTAATCCCCACAAAAATCCCTTTCAAGTAACGAAGTTTTGACTAAACTGTTACACACAAACCATTACATAAAGCAATATGTAAACCACATAGACTCTTAAGGTGCATTTGGTTGTGGACATTTTTTCAATTTTTCAGGAAATCTTTAAAGGAAAATGAAAATTTAGAAAACGAGTTTGGTTCATTCATTTTTCAAGAGTTTTCAAAGAAAATGAAAACTCCACCATTTCAACCAAATGTATTTTTTAAAATTTTCATAGAAAACTAAAAACGAAAACTCATCTTCATTTTCTGAAAACGTTTTATAGGAAATGAAAATAGTTTTTTCACAACCAAACGCATCCTTATCGTAGTTATTAAAATCTAGGGACCGACGTCGTATTGGGCGTAAACCACAGGGACCAATATTGTAGTTTACTTGATTTAGTATGAACAGGTGGCTTTATGCGATGTAAAGGCACTAGTGACGTCATTATGACGTCAAAAGTGAAGGGCAGTAGTGTTATTTGACGAATCCTTTTATTGATAAAAATTAGAGATGTGAAAAATAATGGGACCACATTTGATAATTGCTTTTATTTTAGTTTTAAGTATTAAATTGTTGATTTTAGTTGGCATAAGTTTAAAGTGGTGTGTGTTTACCTTTTAACAATTTAATTAAGAGGTAATTTTTGAATTGTTAAGAGGTGAATTTTGCTTGGTAAAAAATAGATTGTCTCTTACTAGTTCTAAGACCTTTTAAATGATTAAGCATTATGGATATCTCTTAACCATTCAGAGTCCTGATTTCATACTCAACAATTACCAAACCAACATATTTCATTTTAACCATATTAATACAAGACTTTTTATCACAGGTATTAACTTAAAATGCTATTTTTATCATGTTAAAAATAATAATAATAATAATAATAATATTGTTATAATAGTCCTTAAGAATATCAGCAAATATTCATATAAATCATAATGACTACCTATGCAATTAATTTCTTCAATCATGTTTAATGATCATAATATATATTTTAAATATGTTATATACAACTAACAAAACAATGCTTTCATAATGGTGCAAAACTTATGGGCAAACTATAAATATGTTAGATATATTCAGCTTTTTTGTTTCTCTTTAAATTTAATTAAATTGTACGAGTTGTTTTATTCAATATTTATGAACTGTACAAGTCATTTAATCATTGAAATAAATTATCATTGAAAGAGAGTAGTACATGTCATTTAATCACAAAAGTAATCAAAACCAAACAACTTAACAAAGACTTTTTCACATTTATTATCGACAACTATTAATATGTTCATTTGTAAACCTCAAATATCTTGTAAACCGTGTAAATCCCTTCAAAAACGTTTCCATATTTCACATTTCCATATGTTTATAATCATTGACTTACCATATATTTCACATTTCCATATTTTCTATGAATTCATATCCTCCTTTAATTTTTTTGATCAATGGTCACGATGGGTTCATAAAGTTTACAAGATATTTGAGGTTTACAAATAAACATCCATCTATATATATATATATTAATTTCTTTTATAAATCACAAATAAAAATAATATAAAGTAGATTTCAAAAACTTATGAATGAAAGTAGAATTAAACTTTTAAACAACTAAAAAAAATATAGTGTTTTATTTAGATAAACAAAATAGATTTTAATATTGAAATCAAGTAATTGTCATTGGTGATCAAGTTGATATTTATTAGCACTTTGAAGTTATATAGTTGGGGGTTTATATTCAATGTTGTCATTATATACATTTTATTGTATATATTAATGTTGAGTTTATCGTACTTTTTAACATATTTCTAACTATTTCAACCAACTTCCAGTAAAACCATGTTAAGTTCAATGTTAACTTTTTTTTTTGTGTGTGCGTGTTTAAATTCGTTTAATACTATTTATTTTAAGGGTGAATACCAGACTAGTACTGTACCAAATCAGGTATCGTATTGAAAATTCCCGATACCGAAAATATAAAAAACTTAATACCAAATACCGGACTGATTAGAAGTGTACGGTACGGCTTCCGTAACGATATTTCGATACTAGTACCCTATTGCTATAAGTCTCGATTTTACATTTTACAACTTTCAAACTTTGGTTTCTTGAAGTTAGATTTTGAAGGAGTTGATTAATTGCAATAAGTTGGAAATTTTTGAAGGTTTACAATAGGTATCACCGCCCTTTGCCGGTAATGAATCATTTTATTTGGAATAGATTTGAGACTTTCGGGACAAAAAATGGTGGTTTTTCGACCTTCAAGAGCGATGTGTATTTCCGGTTTTTAGACTGGACGGGGTATCTACATTACCGAATACCGATTAGGCTATCAGTACCCCAACCCTTCCAACCCTCTGAACCCGACTGCCACATCAGCTTTTTTCCAACCCTCCCATTAACCCTTTCAAACCCTCAGTAAATGAGTACCCCATCACTCTCACACACAACACACACACACACAACACACAAACAACGGTGTGGCCAGCCCGTTTAGGCTCCCAGCCCACCAAGCTCCATGGTTGCATACCGCAGCCTGCTCAGCCCGCTAAGCCTGGCGGGCTCGAGCCCGCTCAGCCTGGGCATGTGGTACACATGGTCTTATAGGAAATACATAAAACTAATTACCATACCACCGGTATCTGTTCGAATTTGGGACTCGTTGCTCACCTTTAATTTATTTAGATATATAATTACTTAATTGATTAAAAAAAGTAGGTGAAGAATAGTAAAAGTGGGTGACGTCATGGGCAGAGGAGTGTTCCGTGGAAAGGCAACAAGGTTAGCTAGACTAAAGCCGGCACAGAATTTGTGTTTCCTTTTTTATTAATTTTTCATTTTTGACCCTCATTTTCAAGGATAATTACATAAACTGCCACTCTTTCTTCACGTGCTTCCTTACCCTTTTTATGCCTATTTCCAATTAATATTTAATATTTTTGATATTAATATCAAAATATCAATTAATAATCCTCAATCATTCTAATTATAATTACAATGACTCTTTTATTTCTTTATTTAACATACACGTTTGCTTAAAGCATATGTTTTCTAAAATTTCTCTAAAATTAAAATCTTAAAATCAAAATCTTTGACAAAATTTACGTTTGTGTTTAAAAGATTTCCCATTTGAAGATAAATTATTAATTATATTATTATAATTTTATTTAACTTATTTAAATATTTTATTTGAAAGTGTTTAACCATGAGATGTAATAGAAAAACAATTTTTTTCTATTGGTAATATTTTTATAATGACTTCAAATTTAGAGAAAATTACACTATCTCTTTTATTTTCTTTGGTATAGGAAAAGTTGTTGGATATGCTCTTCTTATTTATATTTTTCTAAAATAAAAGATCAAAAATTAAAATCTCTAAATAAATTAATATTTATTTCAACATATATGATATTATTAAAATATTATATAATTTTAAGATTTCATTTATTTAAAAAATGTATAAAACAATAATAATTTAATGTTATTGGTAGAAATGAAAAAAATAATTTTTTCTTTCATCTCACCTAAAGTTTTAGAGAATGCTCTAAAATTAGTTTTTTTTTTTTTAATGTTTTCTCAATTTTATAGAGCATTATAAAAAAGTTATTGAAGTAATGTAAATAACAAAACCTTTATTTTACCATTTCAATAAGTTGTTACCAATGTTCTTAAGCTTTAAAATCTACAAAAGAATAAATGTAACAACTCGTCCCACATCGGCTGGTGAGGGGAACGAAGCACTCCTTATAAGGTGTGTTGATACCTCACCTGGTGAGACGCGTTTTGGGTTGTGACCTGGACTGGGCAACTCCAAAGCAAAACCGTGAGGGAGTAGGGGTGACCGGTTAGGGCCCTGTGTCTCCAAAGCGGACAATATCGAACCACGGTCGCCTGGGATGTTACAGATGGTATCAGAGCCAGACCCGGACCGATGTGCACAACGAGGGCGTTGTGTCCTTGAGGGGGGGAGAGTGTAATAACTCGTCCCACATCGGTTGGTGAGGGGAACAAAGCACTCCTTATAAGGGTGTGGATAACCTCACTTGACATGAGGCCTTTTGGGTGCGTGGACTCGGCCCAAGAACAAAACCGTGCGGGTGACCTGGACTGGGCCCAAAGCGGACAATATCGTGTCACGGGTACCTGGGATGTTACAGATGGTATCAGAGCTAGGACCGGGCCGATGTGCACAACGGGGGCGTTGTGTCCGTAAGGGGGGGAGAGTGTAACAACTCGTCCCACATCGGCTGGTGAGGGGAACGAAGCACTCCTTATAAGGTGTGTTGATACCTCACCTGGTGAGACGCGTTTTGGGTTGTGACCTGGACTGGGCAACTCCAAAGCAAAACCGTGAGGGAGTAGGGGTGACCGGTTAGGGCCCTGTGTCTCCAAAGCGGACAATATCGAACCACGGTCGCCTGGGATGTTACAGATGGTATCAGAGCCAGACCCGGACCGATGTGCACAACGAGGGCGTTGTGTCCTTGAGGGGGGGAGAGTGTAATAACTCGTCCCACATCGGTTGGTGAGGGGAACAAAGCACTCCTTATAAGGGTGTGGATAACCTCACTTGACATGAGGCATTTTGGGTGCGTGGACTCGGCCCAAGAACAAAACCGTGCGGGTGACCTGGACTGGGCCCAAAGCGGACAATATCGTGTCACGGGTATCTGGGGCGTTACAATAAATGACGAATTTCTGGTTTCTAAATCATATGGTTCTGGTCGTTATAATTTTATGTCTTCTCTATTCATTTCAAAATAAATACAACAATAAAACCAACATATGAATATAATAAGTGTTTAGTTATGCATTTTGACAAACTAAATAATAATTTTTCCTTTAGTAGAATAACTAGTAAAAATGATGGCACATTTGAAAAATAGATTACTAAGTAGTAAAAAATAATTGCACATTTGAAATATAGACACGTACAGGATCCAATCCATGAATAGGGGGGATGGCTCCAACTAAAACTGAAAAAAAAAAACTTTTCTTATAATTTAAAATAATATTTTTTGATTGTTGTTATATGGATATCCACTAAGATAAAAATATATCCTTATATGTTCTACATGTACACTACTTATATAGGAAGGTCCATTTATAATTCCCCTGTTCTTTATCATGTTCCATTATAATTTCCTTAAATGCTTTTTGTTTATGTACCACCAAACAAAAATTCAAATAAAGTGTCTCAATATCAACTAAAAAACCAAGAAAAAGCTTTCGAAATAAACTAAAAAGAAAAACAAGTTCTTTGAAATACCCAAAAAAAAAAAAATTAAAAATCTTTTGAAACCGTTAAATTAGGCTAATAACACATTAGATGATTTTGAAGATCTTTAAGCTACCTTAAAGGTGGCCACAATAGACAATAATCATGAATCTGCTACTGGATATATATTTTAAAAATTAACACATATTATAAGGCAAATTAATGGGGTTGTTTACCAAATTTTCTATTAAGTCGTATATGGATAAAATTGGTAACCTATTATGGTTTGGATTTTGTCTGGATCAACAACTTGAAATGTGTGAATAAATGTGTTACCCATCGCTCGTCAATATACTTGAACATAAACAAACAGGGAAAACATGTGGGAATCTTAAGGAACAATATGAATCTATGGGAATCCACCAAGTCAAGTTCTAAGTGGAACGAGATATCAAGTTTAAATCTCAAAAGCCCAAGTTCAAGTCTCTAAATCCAACAATATCAAAACATGAAGTTCAAATCGAGAGAAATGAGGGTTTCGATTAGGTTCAGGGGGAGACAAACATAACCAAAAAATGTAAAGAAGCCAATAGTGTTTCGATTAGGATTGGGAAGCGATTTCAATTAGTAAGGGTTCCAATTAGGACCATGAAGGAGAACCCATGGTGATTTGACTTTTAAATTTGCAATCTCATACGAGTTCTTCATTTTCATTTGAGATTACATTACCGACTATTGAATTTGTTTATAGATATAAGATAGGTTGTTCATGCATCTTGAATGCAGCATATAAATTGAAGGGTGCTTGTTTTATTAAACATGTAGTGATGTCACAAGCAAACTACTAGATATAATTGTGCGAATAAGCTACTTATAACATTAAGTTGATCAAGTCAAGAGTAAACAATTTTTAAAATAGGAATACAGACAGTTATATTGGGACAAAGGGAATACAAGTTCATCCTTATGGTGGATTGGCTAAATTATCCCATGTCCACAAAATGTGATGGTATTTTCAGCATTCTACTTATTAAAAAGAGAAGGAAAAAAATAATTTAATCACCTCCTAACATCATTTCTCTTACAACTCCTATCTTTTGTCTTGGATGAGAATCCCACATTTCTCCCATCCTAAGAACCGTCATCGTCAAGATCTTCAAAGCTCGAGATTTGTAGTACGTTTGTAAGTGCCCCTATGGCACTCCAAGCCTGGAGATGAAAGCATCAACTCAATACCCTTAAGAACCCTCGTATATCTCTTGTAGAGCCTCTTCTATTATTCTTTAAAATTTTCTCATCCCCAAAATCTCAAAAAATACACTCTAATTCTTTATCTTTAGGATGAACTAAGAGTTTTTTAATTTTGTATCTTTCTTACATTGAACTTGTATGAAGGCTTCATTTTAAAATCTTGTGGGGTTCTCTTTAATTTCCATAAAAGGGAAATTCAAATAAGTGGGCATTGAAAACATGAAACAATATATGTCAAGTAAAAATCACGAGATTCAAGAAAATGGAATGGAATCTCAACGCTTTATTTATCTGTACAATTCATTTGGCAATTTTACATCATTGAATCAAAAGGGGTGGCAGATGATGGTAATGGGTCGGTGTTGGTGTTGGTCATATCGCGAAAGAGAATTGCAATTGAAGATAGAAGAAGTCGAACTAAGTCAGACTAAGTTAATACTTGTATGACAACTAGATAAAACAAGAAAAACAACTAGGCGACATTTGGTTGGAGGTGTTTACTATTGAGGGGGGGGGGGGTAAGGATTATGTATGATAATAAAATCTATTATTTAGTTTGATACTATATAATGGATTTTTTTACCTCAGATTGGGTTTCAAACCCTTCAGAAAAAATCACCCACAATGGACTCCAACAGGAATCGAACTCCTGACGTTCACCATATGAGAACTATAACCCATGCATCAGACCAACTGAGCTGGCCATCATTTTCTTTATTTTCATTTTCATTCCTTGAAATGAACCAAATGTGATAAATTGCTTTCAAATGTTTATCATATGAGATTACTTATGATTGATGTTTGAAAAAGGTCACCGCAACAGCTGCCATGGTGTGTTGTTGCTTAAGATTTGTATCCCGCACCATGGCATGTTGCGGGGTTTTTGTAACATGATATTTAGATTTAACTTATATTTTCAATGCCTTATTTGTTAGTTTTTGATGCATAACTTACTTTCAACTGTTATTATCATTTGTTCATTGAGAAACATATGTTTATTTATGTAATACAATAAATGATATAGAGATTTGCTGCATTGAAAAACGCCATGACCTTCCCATGGTTTCTAAGAGCATCTACAACAATTTTTTTATTTATAATTTCTCTAAAATAGAGATTCAAAACTTAAAATCTCTAAAATGATTTATATTTAGCTCCAACAGATTCTTTATTTTAGATATTTCAACTTCTATTATACTAATTATTGAAATATTCTATAAACTTATCTTTTCAATACATTTTTTTGAAATAATTCATATAAAATAATATTTAATTAAATCTCATTGGTGAAAATGAATAAAAAAAACTAATTTCTCTCATCATTAATAACGTTTTAAAGAATTCTCTAAGCTTTGATATTTTTTTAGTTTTCTCAAATTTTGAGACCGATATAGTAAAACTGTTGCAGCAATTTAAAAAACAAAAACCTTATTTTCTCTATTTTAAAGAATCTGTTAGAGATACTCTAAGACTTAAGGTTTGGTATTATCGTCACGCCACGCCACACCATGTTTCACGTTATTTAGAACCTTCACTTATAATACGCAAAATAAAAACAAAACTAACAAAAGAATAATATGTAATTTTGAAACATTGAAAAACAAAAACGGCAAAGGACGAATAATTTATATCTGTAATAAACCCGAAGAAGGATAATGGATATATATTTATTATGCGTTTAAAATAATAATTTATAAAAAAGAAAAGAAAAAAAAGAAACTGTTGGTAGCGGTGTGACATACTGTGGGACCCACAATAGCACGTGGGAAGTGCTAGGTTGGTGTACGCTGAGGAAACCTTTTTAGTTTTTACCTATATAAATGGTCCCCACTTTCCAGTACAATGGTACTATACTGTTGCCACGTGGTACGACTGTGGGGCCCAACCCCCCTCCAGTAGTCAATTGTCCATTTCATCCTCACTTCTTTTGTCTCTGATTTGGGTCGACCATGGACCACCCCATGACTCATTTTGTAATTTTCAGTTTGGTTATGCCATTGCCATTTGCCACTTTGCCACCACACATTTTATATATTTTTTTCTAGAGTAAGTTACAATTTTAGTCCATATGGTTTGTTAAAGTTTCTATTTTTATTTCTACGGTTTAGAAATTGTGTTTTCCATTTTTATGGTTTGTAGATTATTGTTGGGTTGTGTTTGGTAGTATTAGGTTCAAACGAGAAATGCTAAAGAAATTAGAAGTAAAGAAGTGATCTCCACTACTCATCCGGTCAATAAAGACGGCTTTGACCGATCATCTCCATTAATAATTTCTACCCTCCCATGAATCGCGTCAATCCCCCTTGATCGCGTCCACCGTAACCGTCAAAGCCACCTTTATTGACCGGATGAGTGATGGAGATCACTTCTCTACTTCGAATTTTTTAGCCTCTTCTCATTTGAACCTTTCTCGTGTTTGATAAACATAAGCTAGTTTACAAAACATGTGTCATTAGCTGAGTTATTTAAACGATGGTTAGAGTAGCGTTTCACGAGCTTTTTTGTAGTTGTTTCCGATTAGTAGCCTAGTGGTTGGTGACATCATTGGAAGGGACGGCGGATGACATCTCCTGTATACCTGGATTCGATTCATGGGGTAAGCATGTGGTGATACCTTGACCATGGGTCGACTTTTGAGTCGGTTCATGATTGCTGTCGAGGATTAGTCGGGTACCTGTATAGATCCCGAATACCTCGTCGAGTTCATGTCGGGATGTGTGCTTGAGTTATCTATTATTAAATTTTTAATTATTATACTCCAACAATCTTTTTTTTCGTCATTTTACATACTCATACGTTAGTTTTTGCCAAACATAATTTATTCTATAAGTTAGCTTATCAGCTAGTTCGCCAAACACAACCTTGTTTTCCTTATTAATTTTTTTTATGATTATAATTTATTGTTTTTTGCTCCTTGTGGTTTATAATATTTACTATTTTGATCCCTAGTTACTTAAATATAGAAATTAGTCCCTAATGATGAAACTAGTATGAAAAAGACAATTACTAAAACCATATGGACGAAAATAATTTTTTTAACAAACCACAAGGACTGGAATTGTAATTTACTCTTATTTTATAAATTCACCACTATACGACGTCGTTTGGATTAACAACTAAGCATCCAACATGTGTTGGTAACAGACGACCGCGGTGGGTATGGCGGGTACATGATATGAATATATGACACCATAACGCCCTTCTTCACATGTGAATACGATTTCCTTTTATTATTTTAAATTATAAATATTTTTTTAACTAATAAGTTTTAAAGAAAATAATATGATATGTTAATTTTTATAATGACTACATTATGTTTATATGGTGATGGTGGGTTTACTTAATATAGAGGGTGGTTTGTGTCATACTATTACTGTTTCGTTTCTTCGTGTTACATAAAATAATACTATATGGCCATAAAACTTATTACTATACCAACTTGTTGTGCGTCATCTTGTACATTTTGAAACCACTGACTGCAACATGGGCGAGTTAATTTTTGTGCATATGATGGTACGTGTCCCCGTTTCATTCGTCCGTTGTAGCGTAAAGAAATATAGGGTTGTAAAATGTGGCAGCGAATCAATTTGTTATGTGTTATTATATATATTTTGAAACTACTATAAGAACACAAGTTTTTTTTTTGGGTAGAGTTGGTTAATTTCTTGATTTTTTAAAGACGAGGTATTGTGTTCACGTTCTCTCAAAGTCATTTTCTCTACATTCTAGCTTTTAATTCCATATTTATTGTATTTTAAAAAAAATTGCAGTAACAACAGGTGAGTTTGGCACTTTACATGTGAAAAGCAATAAACCAATCATCAAGCAAATATTAATTCTGTGAAAAATATTTCTGTATATGTTTCTAATAGTGAAATGATGACACTTTTGGAAAAATATATGGGTCTACCCCTTGGTCGCAAGAATTTTTCTTCCATCCAATCCCGTGTTTGATTCTTGCTAGTGTCGTTTTATTTTAATTTTAGACTTCTAACGTTTTTTTTTAAATAGTTGCAATAAAATACTTGAGCACATTACCTAAAATATGAAAAATAATAAGTTAACCTACAGACCATTGATAAACGTGTGAAAAATATTTATATACTTGTTTCTTATAGTTTACGATGCGATTGTTTATAAAAAATCCCGTATCAATCCTTGGTTTACAAAGTGTAAAAATTCAACATATATTGAATTACAAAGTGCATTTTTTGAATCACATTAGAGACTCACTAAAATAAATGGTACTCTATGAGCATGTAAATTGGTATGGTTGGTACATTGTCCTATAGCAGAGTTATTGTCCTTGACCCATATCCCAAAAATACGATGGACAAAATAAACATACTGGTTGTTGAATTATTCATTAGATGTATATTTATGTTCGTAGGGTATATATATAATATAGCATGACACATTTTGATTTTTAAGCCGAGAAATCGAAACCTCAATTGTTGATTAACGATTCAATTTATTCTATCATTTTAGATCTTATTCCAATTCTGTATAATCTTGAGAGAACAAAACAAGCTTATTTTGATTACGAGTTTTATAAAGTTTATATTGTATAAGTATTACTTAAATTTTATCATATAATTTAATGTATATTTTAGTTGGCTGTCAATTTTTGTGTTTTTCTCACGATATTAAATAAGTATTTTAATGCTACAATCAACATTAAATTATTTGAATGTTAAAATTTAGTGTAGTTTTTCTTAAACTTTTATCTTTTAATTTATTAATTTTTTTTATAAATAAGGTGGAAATGAAATCTACCCCAATCATTGATTCCGGATAAATATATTTATAACTTGTATCATGTTTTCTTTTTAATTCTAAATTTTGTAAAATAAAAATATGGCCCATTTAATGGATCTTGTTACAAAAATCGAAAGAAATTAAGGAATCAATGCTTATTACTTTAAAATACCGACATTTTAGGATAATATACTCTAATCATATTGTTAAAAAAAGCAATTAGTGAACGGTTTAATACAATATATAATGATATTCATGGTTAACACAAATTGTATGATTAAAAAATGAATAGAACATTTCCTTCCCTCTTTAGTTTTCATCAAATACCCATGAATTGCTACTTAAAAGAGAACTGATCTGATGTATCTTGTTTCGCTGTATCTCATCCTAATGTTCGTTTATTTCTTATCCAACTGTTGAGATCCACTTTTCACGCTTCATCAAATTTGACATTTTCCACGAAAACCCAACCTATATGATTGTTCACCTTGTTTTTTTATTGGACGATGTATTAAAATATAATTGTTTTGATGTTTATTTGACTTTTGTAGTATGGTTCTAAAAAGTTCTATTAATAACATATCTTGAAATACTTCAGTTTTTAAAATCTAAATGTTGGATTAATTAGTTTGACAATGTTAACGTCTAGAGTTAAGGTTGATGGTTGGTTTTGGTCCCTTTTCAAAGAAGCAAGATGTAATGATCGAACTTTAAGTTCGACATGATTGATTTATTTTTGTTGTAAATTCTTAAAAAGTATCTTGATGTTTCTAAAATTCTATAGTTTTATTTATCTATTAGCATCTCAAAATTTAAAGGATCTACCACAATTTATATTATTTCATACCGATCTTTTTAGAGGGTCTCTACCCCAAAATGAAATTCAATATTTTACTTTTAATTTTATTGCAATCTAACACCAATCCTATTTTTTACATTATCATACTTAAATACAACACCAAATTTTATATTGTTCTAGTATTGTTGAATAATACTTATAATGACAAAATTGATGTTATATTATTCATTTACACCAGTTTAACGTTGAATTAAATTATTTTGATTACAAAATAGTCTCTTTAGTTTGATATTTATCTAATTTTAGTTTACCATTAATTTTATGATACTTTGGTCATATTTATTAATATTATATTACCAATCATATTTATATTGATATATCGCATTGTGTGTGCAGCATCATCATATTTATATTGATATATCACATTATGTGTGCAGCGTCAGGTGCAAGAAAACCTTCAAAAATTAAGGAGTAAATAATACTTTCATAGCTCTTCGTCTAAATAGAACATAAAAAATAACTAATAAATATAAGGATCGATTGGAAATCTATATGAAGCAGGAATAAGAATATATACCATGAATATTCCATTTGATGTTAAAAATGATATGTTGAAAATGATATTAACTACACCATTTTGGTACAAGCAAGTGCAAACGGTTAGAGATGCTTTTATATATGAAAATCACAGAGAAACCATATTACCTCTCATGATTGGGATATACATACATATCTATCTATCTATCTCTTTGTATATACAGAAAAAACTTAAACGAGAATGCTAAGTATTTATGAGAACTCGAGAAGTTTCGCCTATATAAATCACATATGATCTTACACTAATGGAAAAAATGCGACGCGGACAATTGTGGACGCGACTTAAAGTCGCGGGCAAAGTCGCATGAGTCATAAGTGATTTTGTATGTGATCAATGTGTGATTTTGTACGTGAATTATATATGAATTTGTATGTGAATTATATATGATTTTTGTACGTGAATTATATGTGATTTTGTACATCGAAAAAACTTCATTCATTCTCTTAAATAGTCAACGTTCTCGTATGAATCGACCTCTCTCTCTCTCTCTCTCTCTCTCTCTCTCCCTCTTTCTATGTGTGTGTGTGTACACACACGAAGGATTGTGGGAGAAATTTAGTTAACGAGAGAAATGTAAGAAGTGAACTTAAATCTTTTATCACTTTTAATCCCAAGCTCACCCATGAATCACACTTGATATGACATTGATTTGGTACATCTTATTTCAGTTTATCTCTTCCTAATGTTCATCAAACAGTGATAACCTCTTCTCATCTCTCTCTCTCTCCATCTATCTATCTATCTATATATATATATATATGCTTGGTTCTGGTTAGAGATTGAGGTGACCGTGGAAAATGTGAGAAGTAGTAATCAACCGTTGGATGCATATTGGGTTGAGATGTAACAAATACCCTTCTAAAACAAAATTCATAGAATGACATAAGATTGAAAGAGATTATGGGTTCACGTCCACTTCTCACTCTTTTCATCATTAACTCATATTTTTAAACAACATTCTTCTGTCTATAAATATATGAATGAGAGAGAACATCCTATTCTTAGGAGATCACATCTTTGAATAAATATGTTAGGGTATGATTGGTTTGTTTTTGATTCTTTGTAGATAAAAGAACACTAACATTAATGTGTAAAAATGAGCCTATTTTCGGTATAACATATCACACACATATATTTTTTGAGTTAAAATCATACATGTTTTATTGCTTACTTATGAAAATACAATATAAAAACTGTTATAGCTGAATTTTTTGAGTTAAAATCATACATGTTTTACCGAAAATATGAAATTTAAAAAAAAACGGCAACAATTATAGCTGAATTTTAATTTTAAAAAATGTTATCGTTTTTTTTAATTTCATATCAAAATCATATACATTTCATTAAAAAATCATTTTTTAGTTTTTAAGATTAAAATTCAGGCTATTAAATTAAAGATAAAAATTAGAATACTCATTTATAGTCAACATAACAAACATTCTAAAATAAATCATAGCATTATAATTTGAAATAATAAAATAAATGAGTATCCTATCTCTAAGAGAACAATTAAAAGCCAAGCCCTAATAAGTTATTTAATTAAATCTTCAACAAGACTTTGCATCTTACTACAATTTTAAGCTATCCTTTGTCCCTTATCATATCTTTATTGGATGCCATTTTATCATCTTTTAATTCTTTAACCAATTATTGAATTACAGCATTTTTTAACTTCTATTCTCATTTTCTTTAGTATAACTTAATTTTATATTTAAGGAGTAAAATTAGTTATAACCATTTTATAGTTGTTTAATTACTTTTAAACACACAATTTAAATTTCTTACAAATAAAATGATTTAACATGTGACATCTTACAAATTAGGTAACAGTGTTAGTTAACTTTTAAGTATTCAAATAAATTATTTAATCTAGACTTAATTGTTAGTTTATTTGTTTACTAAACAATCTATAATTGCTGTGAATTTAATATCCAAACAACCCATGGTAAAACAGAACAAGCCAATTATTCAATGTTTGATATGATAGGATTAGACATGATAAATAAAATAATGACTAGACCAGTTAATCTCTAATGTATAAACATTCCGCTTAGCAGTTAGCACACGATACAATATTGTTTGTTTTGCCCTATTGGCTAACAATTTTGTTTTTTGCAATCACACGAGAACTTTCTAGGGGGTCACCCATCCTGTTACTGCTCTCATCCAAACACACTTAACTGCATAGTTTTCATGAATCTGCTATGTTTGTGGCTCAAAACACATTGTATCTTCTAAGGCCAATGTTTACTTATGAACCCAACATATCTTCTGTTCACGACGATATGGGATTTGCCTAAGGTGTTATAACATCCCTTTAGGGACTCATCATCCTCGATGAGGTTTTTCCCCACACCCAAATGACACAATATTGTCGCTTTGCCCCACTGGCTCACGACTTTGTTTCTAACGAGAACTTCCCAGTGAGTCGCATCACCCATCCTAGTACTACTCCTATTCAAGCACACTTAACTGCAGATTTCCATAAACCTGTCATGCTTGTGGTCCTCGAAACGCGTTGTGTTTAGTAAGACCAAGGTTTTATTAAGAGCCCAACATCTCTCTTGTCTACGATGATATGAAATTTGTCTAAGGTAGTGTCACATATAGACAGGTACTGGTTTCAATGCTCACCCCTAATGCCAAATGTGAGATAGTAATCATTGTTTTGTTCCATTATGTCATGTCTAACATACCAACTCTTTAAAAAGAACGAATTAGACATGGATATTTTTTTCCCTCTTAAAACATAAGATGATTTTTTCTTCGAAGGTGTCATGGACTATGTTAGACTTCAGATAAATTATGGTTGTAAGAGATCAACCCCGATAAATTCCGTGGCCATAGTTGTTATGGACGTCTGAATTAAAACTTTGAACAAATGAGATATTCCATCACATACTCCTGAACTTCAACAGTGATACACCACTATACCACAACCCTTATGGATAAATGAAACTTACTAATAGTATAAACCAAATTATTAGTTATACATTTAAAATACATGCGCATTTGAATAATATATAACTTCAAAAAGGTTAAAATCATATCGATGAATTACATCATTAAATCATAAAGTTAAAATATTTTTAAATTCATACTTAAAAAACGTTACAATTAAAAAAAGTAAAGTGGAAAAGTATAAAACACAATAGATCAAAGACAAGGAAAAAGACAAACCAATCAAATTTAGGTTACGTGAGCATTTGTCAATTAGTGTCACTAATTACACTTACAACATAAAGCTAATTTCCTATAAACAATTTTTTAACATGAACATTAATATATATAGGGTCAGGTTTATTTGAGACCAACATGTTTTTTGTATGACCCTTTGAAACCATATTTCTTATAATTTAAACCTCACGGTAAAACATTCTGAAGCTTTAACAAAAAAAACTGAACATTACAACTAAAACACCGTATAAGACTTGGTCAGTTTGTCTTACTAAAACAACTTAGTCGTACATGATCTCAAGTTTCTCCCCCCCTCTCTCTCTCTCTCTCCTCTATATTATATATATATTATATATATATATATACATATATGATTATACATATGGAAGAATGATTGTGTGCAAGAACGATTTGGACCCATTGATCACTTTTATTATTGATCGAATGTTGTAGCTTAAGTGCTAAAATAAAATATGAAATAAGTTAAAAGAGTATTTTCACTTGATTTTAACAATGATTAATTCAAATGTGAAGATTTATTTTATTTTTATCAGGATTGTTGTTCTTGTAAAAACCAACTCTATACATTTAACGAATACTTAAATATTATAACCTTTATGTGACATAAAAATATTATATCATAACTATGTATTATTGTATAATAGTGTGATTTTGAATTAAATATTTGAATTGATGATATATTGGAGTTGTCAAGAGACAAGGACCTTTGAGATCCTCTCTATAGTCCCCCCAAGGGACATGCCATAGGTTCCCCACCACCCCCCAAAAAGGGGATGCTTTTCACTCTTTTTTAGCACCATAAAATATGTATATACCTTCTATCTAGTAATTAATTATTTATATGTCATATGATTAGAAGAAAATATATTAACTTATACTTTTACCACCTTTTTTTTACAAAAAATAAAAAGAATCAACACCACAAAACATCTTTTTAAGCTATATACGGAGATATCAACGGTATAATGGTAAAACTTAAAAAACAATCACTAGATTTGTTTGTTTGGCAATCAAAATGAAGTTGACGTTAAATATGTATAGTTTTGGAATAAAATGAACCATAGTTGTAACATGGTTTATTTAATCCTATATGATGACGTCAAATTTATGATAAACAATTATATACCGATTTGTAAATCTATAAACAAATAAAGGTATTATTGATAGTGGTAATTATTCTATAATTCATACCCCCATGTGGAAACCAATTTGGTTGGTGTTCCTTGGCTAAAGAACCTACAATTATATAGGTAACCTCAACAAAGTAGGTTTATAGAAGAATGATTAAAACAAAAAGAAAGCTATTAAGGTTAAGGTGATTAGCATTATATTATGGAGGGAAGAATACAACTTTGGGTTGGAATCCATGTGAAGACAATTATGGGAATTGTGTAAAAGGAATTTTCTATTAACTTAAGTGGAATCTACTTCTTGTGATATTTAGATTATTTTGAAATTATATTAAAATATTGAAATTTTGTAATTTGTTTATTAACAATGTTATAATAATTTACATGTGTGATCTACAAAAAGTTTTTGTTGTTTAGAGAAGCTCCAGGCTCCAAAAAAAAGAAAATACAGGTTAGTAGTTATTGGTATGGTATAAACCTCTATTCTATTATTATCTTTTGCTTGCATTCCTTATGTTGGATGATATTTAGGGGATGAAACAATCTCTGCCATGTATATGGTATCTTTTTCAACATTAACGAAAAACTTCTGATTGTCCCTACAATATCTATGTATAAAGCCTATCCATGAAAGAACTTTAGATCTTTAGTCTTTAATCGTGGAAGAATAGTTTGTGTACATCAAAAGACTTTTGGTTATTTGAACTTTCAACACATAGTTTTGCTTGCTACAATATTTAAAGCAATCAAATTTGTTATAACGTAAAAATCACCGCAAGACTTTTCACATCCAAATAATAACCAATTTTCATTTAGTTTGACAGTTTCTAGTAAATTATAAAATTAATCCATATACCGGTCAACACGAATTCATATTTGTCAACATGTCAAACACCGTTAGCAATCACCATTAGACCATAAACAAACAATTCTCATCTTCGTATTCAAACGAGAAAGAAAACACAACAAAACGAGAAAGAAAACACAACATAAAAAATTGACCGTATCAGACTTAACACCCAACCACCATGTAAAATGCTAATTCTTCTGATACTTTACCATTTCACCATTTAGGCATTTATACACATAGGAAGTTAGCATTCTAATGTTATCAGAAAATGATCTATTTTGGTTCGAAGGCTGATACGAATATTGGTGGACTGTATTACACACACACACACACACTCACACACATATATATATATATATATATATATAGGGTCAGGTTCAAACGTGAACTCAGTTTTCATTGTGAACGTGAAGACAACCAAGAACGCGCCACGTGACATATTCAGTTTGAATATATATTCATGTGTTATTCAAACTGAATAACACTGAATGCAGCGTTATTTAGTTTGAATATGCCACGTGACGTGATTTTAGTGGTCATCATGTTCACAACCAAAATCGAGTTTACATTTCAACTTTCCTATATATATATATATGTATGTATATTGAATTGAAGAACCAAATTTATAATCAAGGAGAAAAGAATAAAAAGAGAAAGGGGGGTATTTGGTTGAGTGGGATGTTGGTCCCCAATGAGTAGTTGAGAAGGTCTGACCAACTTTTGACCAAGCCCAAGTCTTTTCTGAGCCACAGGACCTGTGGAGGCTGGCAACTTGGCATTGTGGATATGGTCTCTATGTGAGCCCATGGACTATAAATCCATTCAACCCCTTTTCTTTCTATTTACAGAAAAAAGGAAAGAAAACGACTTAGGGACAAAATCGTCTTTTACTCCTTTTTGTACCACCACCATCCTTTCCAAGGCCATTGGGTTGGGACAGAGAAACAATATTCCATATTTTTTCAAAAAATAAAGTTCTCACAAAAAGTATCTAAATTAATATTATTTTACTAGTACCGTATAGTGTATAGTGTACTTGTACAATGCAACGAAATACATATCGGTTTGAATGTTGTTTTATTTTCTCTCTGTTTGTCAACTTTATATTACAATTTAATTGGATTTTAAGAAAACGATAATGTTTTTATGTTTAGTAAAGAAAAATTGACTCATATATTTATTTTACACACTTAGATTGATCTCATAGCTATTTCTTTTTTACCATTATCAAAATGTAACTACTTCGTAATTTGCAAAGTTAAAATACACACTTATAGAAAACGATCTAGTCGCTTTTCTTTAAAAATCATGCACCCATGTTACTTTTTTTTAAATATATTTTTTGGATCAGGTTCGTTATTTTGTGTCTTTTAGCTAGGCTAGTAAATTACGTAACTAGATATTGCAGATGTAGTGAATTTTAGGTCAATGTGAAAGAAGAATGATTTGGAGGCCATTTTAAATGTGTATGATAGCTATTTGAATCAATTTCCCTTGAATAAAGAATAAATTTGAAGACCACATAAAAATGTTAAAAATATATATCAATTTTAGCATCAAATCAACAATTTGTATAATTTAATTTTTTGTTATAATTTAATTTAGATTTATAATGATGTAACTAATTTTATATTTAATGATATATATATTTTTTATAAATATACTAATTAAGTATATATTATGTTAGAACTCAATAATAATTATAATTATATTTTACATACTTTATATTTAAAATGAGATTGGTGTTTATCTTGTCTTGTATTTGATTTTATATATGAGTTTGTTATATGAATTCAAAAATTCATCTTTAAAAGTTATATTCGCGCATCATTTACGTATGTTCTCTAACTTTAAATAATATGCATAAATAAATTGTAGTTGATGCATATCAAATGTTTTTTAAGTGTTTGTCTCAAAATGTTTTGTAATTTAAAATAAATTAGTATATATATATATATATATAAACTAGCCTAACAAAAAACAATATTGTTTTAGTGAACCAAAGGAGTGCTAGCCTAGTGGTAAGGCTTGGACACTACATAGTGGTGAACTCGAGTTTGAGCCTTGGGGGACGCATTCTGGAGGTATGGGGGCTTCGACCCCGGGCTGCATGCTTTAGCAGTCGGGCTTCGGCTCAAAATTGCCGAGGATTAGTCTGGGCCCAATGTGGTCTGGGATACCTCTTCCAAAAAAAAAAAATATTGTTTTACTGAATATCACGAGTTGATTTTTCACCGAACGTAACAATTCCCTATGACAATTGCATATTTGAACCATTCTTAAGAGCATCTCTAAGACAACAAATATGCCAAATAAAGATTTCTAAAGTTTAGGTTATATTTTGCTCTAACATTTATACTATATCAAATGCTATTATGCTAGAATAGAAAAAAGAAAGAGAAATGATGTAAATCTTCAAATTTGAAAAATCTTTTAAACTTATATTTAAGAGAAAAAAAATATTATTAAATTATTTTTCATTAACATGAGACACTAAAGTTAAGTGTTTAGAAAATATAATATTTAAATAATATAATTACTAATATAAAGTAATTATTGAAGTTGGTTTTTTAGAGATTTCAATTTTCGATAATTATTTTTAAAAAGTTATTGAATAGTTGTTTTGAGATAATTAAAAACAATCAAATTATGAAAAAATATCAAGATTATAATCTAATCCATAATCATAAACAAAGCAGCATTAGATTAAAGCTTATAAGATCTATTTATTTAAAATTGTTGATTATATTCATATGTAGACAAGGAAAAACAAATAAAATAGAAAAATAAAGGAGAAGGAAAGTTTTGAATTAAAAAGAATGATGAAATGAAGACCACTAATTAATAAAGTCAAAGAGGCACATTAAACCTCACTCATTTGCTGACCAAAACCTATTAGTGATGAAATTAGTGTAGCAGATTAGGTCAATTAGGCATCAATCAAAAGTGCACACCACCTTACCCACCACAAAAATATCATCTATTTAATTTTACCACTAGTTAATAACCCGTATATTATACGGACATTTGAAACATGTTATTTTAATTTTTAATAAGAATAGACATTTACATGACAATTGTCATTACCATTAAAATACTTATGTAAATTATATGTTATACGACAATTGTCATTATAATTGCTTATTACAATAGATATTTTAGTTATCTAATAGCTGTTAAAATTTTAAAAATTGAAAATTTATTATTCTTTTGTCAAAAGATTTGAATTTCGTGAATGATTTTAAAACTGGAGGGATTCAGAAATAAAATATGTATAGTGTTTGATTTGTAGGATTTTAAATAAAATAAAATATAATTATTTATAAATAATGTACAAAAAAAGTTAGATTAAAAAGATGGAATCATTAAATTTCAAGAATATTAGCAATTGAGTTTTAAATAAAATAATATTTCATTACTTATAAATAATATATAAAAATAATTAGGTTAAAAAGATGAAATCTTTAAGTTTCAAGAATATGAAGAATATAATTGTAATAGAATCTAAAGAAATTAATTTATATCTATTTTTATAACTGGAGGGATTCAAAAATAAAATATGTATTGTTTTTTATTTAGAATTTTAAATAAAAAATTAATTACTTATAACTAATCTATAAAAATAGTTAGATTAAAAAGATATAATCTTTAAATTTCAAGAATATCAACAATGAAGTTTTTAAATAAAATAAATTTTAATTACTTATAAATAATCTATAAAAATACTTAGGTTAAAAAGATAAAATCTTTAAATTTCAAGAATATCAAGAATAGAATTGTAATAAAATCTAAACAAATTAATTTATATCTAATTTTAATAATGTAGTTAAATTAAAAAAATATTCAATATTAAACTCATTTTGAAGGTATTGTCGAGACGATTATAATGGTATAATTTATTAAAAAGAAAAAACAAAAATTTTAATACATTTTAGTTAATATATATTATTATCTTAAAATGATAAGGATGTAAATTGAAAGATGAAAAACTAATGGATAAAAAGTAATTTAATCAAATAATTATAAGGATAAAAAATGTAAATTATAAAGATAATTATGGTATTAAAATAATAAGAATAATTGATGACATCATCATTTGATGATTCTTTTTTAATTGGCCAATCAAATGGCTCACTTTCATAATCATGACATCAGCAAAAACCTTTCTTTAAAATGGCCCGTGTAATACACGGACAATTTATAACATATTGTTTTAATTTCTAATAAAAATAATAAAAATAGGCATCTACATTATAAAGTTAACAAATATTTCACCTGCAATTAACAATATAAATATGACTTAGTTAATAAAAGAAACATTAATGGGTTAGTTTAATCATAGCCATCTAGGAAAACTTTTGTTCCAGTCTTTTATTCAAAACTTTATTTGAAATTGAATAAGTAGAGTATAGTTATTAGTAAAAATAATTCTTATTAATCAACGATTTAAATGAAAAAAATTACTCTTGCTTTATTACTAAATATTTTAGTCATCTAATAGTTGTTAAAATATAAGAAATTGAAAAAGGTTCGGATTTCCTGAATGATATTAAAACTGGAGGGATTCAGAAATAAAATATGTAGTGTTTTAAAAAAGTAATTTTAAGAATGAAAAACTAAAGGATAAAAAGTAATTTAATCAAATAATTTTAAGGATACAAAATGTAAATTTAGGTAGGTGAATTTTGGAAAATATTTTTTCCATATTTGTTAGTTATGTATTTTTACATATTAATAGGGCATTAAAAAAATAGAAATTCTTTATGACATCATCATTTGATTGATTTTGTTTAATTGACCAATAAGATTGCTCAATTTTGTTTTGATGACATCAGCAAAATCCTTCTTTTAATATATATATAGATTTGTGGCTCTAACTTTATAAGTAGAACTATTATCTTTGTGACTTTATACTGAAATACGAGAAAATCCAAAGCACACGAAGATATGCATGAGTTTAATTAAACGTTTTAAATGTATACTGATAAATATTATGAAGATAATATCAAAAACCTTAACCATGATCATAACTGCTTTATTTTCTTGTCGATTTCATCAATGTTTTCTCTGATTGTATATTGACATGAGCAGATCTTGACTCCTAAAAATAAGCGAGTGCTGAAAATATGTAGGCGGTTTGGTTAAGGATAGTGTTTTTGCCGAAAGTAACTTGAGGTTTTCATAGTTGCTTTTAAAAGTAATGCGGTAGAAAAAGAACATATTTAAAGTGTAATAAAGACTAGAGATCGAGGTATCCTAGAAATGATTATCTGATGCGAATATTTTATTCTTGTAATATGGTCAAAAGGGTTTTAAATAGTATTTGGAATATTCGTGTTTAAGCTAAAACAAATATTTTTTTGATTGCTAATCAATGTTATATACATAAAGGAATTTAGCTGATTTTCATGTGAATTGAACTCGTTAATTCAAAAAAAAAAAAACATATGCTTCATTAATGAAAATTACATCTTTCTATAGGTCGTTCAAAAGATATGTTTTCTTCATGATTTTTTTAATCTGGACATAATCCTTATGTACAATAATTATAAAATAATTTTGACTAAGAATAACCATTTCTACTCTTACCGCAACAGCAAAAACAATAAATATGCCTCACACTATTTATTTTCTCTCTTACGGTAAAATGATTTAGGTAGTGTTTTTTTTTAAGATGTGCCGAAGCCTGAAATCTGATTTCACTTTTGAATTTTAAGCAATGATGTTGAAGCTTGAAATCTGAATCTAAAGATGTTTGTTTTTTGTAAACTATTGAACATCTGATTTAACTAGTGTTATATTGATTCATTTAGATATAGAAAATGGAATGCTTTGTACACATGGCAGCTTCTTATAGGCCCATAAATCCTAAATAAAGTTACATTTTCAAGATCCATATAATCAGAATGATAGCTTACCTGCCAGCATAAAGCAGTTAGCATAGCAGTAGCAGTTGGTGAAGCAAGCCCTAGTTCTTGATAATAATAATTGCCATCAAATTTTATGAAAGTGGGATTTTTTTTATATTTTACATAATTCTTTTCCTAATATTTATTTGGAGAAATAATTCAATTTCAAAGTTGCATATGACGATGGAAATGACGTTTAACTACAATGTGTTTTTAATTAAGAAAATAAGAAATAATTAATCAAGTTATTAATAATAATAGGACAGAGATTAAAGCTAATGACTAATGCTAAACCTGGCTTTATGATCATAAGATGAGACCAACAACAAGACTTGAATGTTATAAAATCATTAACTCCAAGAAGTGTAAAATATGATTAGCAAAGTCATGTCCCTGTCTATACAGGGTTCGATTCCAAAGCGTACGTAACAATTGTGGCTGGCTTAGTCTCAAACGACCGTAATTTAATTACCAAATTGTCAATGATGTAGTCTAGGCAAAGCTTAGATGAATCTTTTAAAAGAAGACATATCCCCAAAATCCAATAATGGCTTATCAAAAATTCGAGAGCTATCATGGAATACGACAAAACATATTTTGGATGAAATATGCTTTGGATGAAATCAATATCAAATGAAAAGTGTTTTGGATGAAATCAATATTGGATAACCATCATTTTATTTGATGGTTTGACTACTAAAATAAGTTTAGATGAAATCTGTACCAATAACATTTGATGGTTTTTCTACTGATATTGATTCATACGACAATTTCAGCCTTAAAATGATTTCATTATGTATAAACGTTCAATTATACGTACAAACAAATTTCAATACCTACTTATCATTTGAATCTTGAAAAAAATTATAATAAAAAAGTAGATAAAGTACCAAAACAATAATGAAACAATTACCAGAAAAATAATCATTCATGTCCTATTAAATCTGGTGAATCAATTATAAGATAACAACCATAAATAACTTAAAGAATCCAATAGTTATCAAAAAGACTATACAATCCTTTTAAGGACATAAAAAAAGAATAAACAATTCTGATTGGTTGATAATGGTTTGCAAAGTTAGTATGAATAAGAGATTTAAGAAAACTTGATCAAGGATTGAAAGGAGTGAATGCAACCACAGAATTGTGCCCACCAAACCCAAATGAGTTGGAGATTGCTGCAAAAAAACCAACAAAAAAGATCAAATTATATCCCATAATTCTTTGTATGGTATGATATTAAAATCTTGAAATATTATGATATAGGGTCGGGTTCAAATGAAAGCTTAAATTTGATGGCGAACGTGAGGAGTGAGGACAGTTGAAAGTGCGTCACCTGTCTTATTCGGCTCATACTCAGTCTGAAGAAAACAGGATTATTCAGAGTGAATATGCCACGTGGCGCGCTATCGGCTCCCCTCACGTTTGTAATGAAAAATGGGTTTCTATTTGAACTTTCATCTTATGACCTACATCCCAAAGAGCATCATAATTGTTTGTGTGTTTAAACGGTCTGTATATATCCTAACAGACAAAAAGATGATTCTGTTTATAGGTATGATGAGATCATGTGAAAAGTGTTGATTTTGGTGAGAAGTACTTTTAAACATGAATTGCAGCTTAAAAAAGAATTGATCTGATGCATCTCATCCTAATGTTTGTCCATTTCTCATCCAACGGTTAATAACCAGTTAACCATGGTTCTCACCAAATTTGGCAATTCTCACCGGAATCCAACCCTATATTTATATACGTGAAAAAGACGACATACCCACATTGACTTCATGCCGTTTCTTCACATTTGGGACGGTATCGATATCAACTTGAGGCTCCAAGTTCTACAAAAATGGTTAATACTTAATTAATCAAACATGAATTCAAAATAATCCATGAAATGATCAAATTAATTAAGGTATGAATGAGTTTACATCTTGATTAATGGTGGGGTGTAGCCAGCCAGTTGTGATGGCTTTTATGCATGCAATGGCTTCTAATCCACCAGCAGCTCCAAGACCATGGCCAATCATTGACTATAATTATAACATGCACCAATCAATATTACTATATTAGCCATATATATAGCAGGGAGGTTCAGGAGAAAATTTTGAGCAATGAAAAACTGAGGAACACCCTGATAATTTGTTTGTCTACATGGGATGTGCATGTGCATACAAGTAATTCAAGCTGTAAATTGGTTTTGGTGTACGTGTGCATGCCGTGCACGTGCGCATACCGGACAATTTTGTATGCATCACATGTGCATACTATCCAAATGATTGGTTACTAGGTGTTTCCAAATTTTCATTTTTTTTGGTTTTCCCTACCCCCCCCCCTCTCTCTCTCTCATATATATATATATAGAGGCAGGTTCAAATGAAAACTCAAACCTAATTGCGAATGTGAGAACAGCTGACAGTGCGCCACGTGTCATATTTAGCTTTATTCATTGGGAATAGTACAACATTCAGACCGACTTAGTATTATTCGGTGTGAATGTTGTATTGTTCACCATGAATAATGCATAACATTTATTCCGAATAATCTGTATTATTCAGACTAAATGTGACATGTGGCGCTCTCGGCTGTCCTTATGTTCGCAGTTAGATTTGAGTTTGCAGCTGAACTTTCTGTCACATGCATGAATTTGAGTTAATTAATTTGTGTATGATGAGCTTGACTATTAATTAATGATATGATGTGCTTCTTGCCTTGGTTCCATTCATCTTCAATTCAGATGTATTCTTGAAGATCTTCTTAATGGCATTAAGCTCAGCCAAATCTCCAGCTAAGGTTGATGTTGCATGACAATTCACATAGTTCACCTTCAAAGTTTATGGATTAATTAGAAACTAATTAACTAACAAATAAAAACGAGCCTTACGTTTTAACTATATACGATGGATGGATGCACAATTAGCGGTAATCAATATATATACACCTCTTCGGGAGAAACACCGGCATCTTGTAAACATTTGGCAATGCAAGACGAAACTCCGAGACCATCTTTGCGAGGATCGGTCATGTGGTGAGCATCACAGGTTATGGCTCCTCCCAAGTATTCAGCAATAATCTTGGCTCCTCTTTTGCTTGCATGCTCCAAGCTTTCCATAATCTGTAGCCAGGGTCCATTTTCTTTCAAGTTATGATAAAGTAAGCTACATGATAAAGTAAAATGACTTAAAAGACAGTAAAAAATTAACAGGAGAAAATAAGGTGAATAATCATGAAAAAAAATACCCATAAAAGCAGCATTTTCAAAATGCTAGCTTATGGGGGAAAAATCAAAGTTTTTTCAAATAGGTAATTACAAATTTATTGGGCCTAAATCTTGGTTTGGGCTCAGGCCCACCGCTTTCCACATACCTTATTGGGCCTGCTTAATAGCCCAACATTCTTTTTTTTATTACTTGATTCTTCGCTAAATAAATATCCATAAAGAAAATGACACATAAACTTTAAGGTGGAATGTACAAGCTTCATTTGTTGGTAAAAAGAAAGAAACTATTGAAAAAAATGCACAACTGTGGATGCTCTAAATACTCACTTTATTTGGAAAATGATGCATAAAAGTTATACTTTTGTAGTTGTAATCAATAGAAATGGGGTTAAAATTGAGTTGTATTGTATACCAAGACGCCTGCACCTTCTCCAATAACAAAACCATCGCGATCTCGATCCCATGGTCTAGAGGCCTTGTGTGGCTCGTCGTTTCTTTGAGACAAAGCTCTACATGCTATGAACCCACCGACCCCTGTAGGATTCACAGCGGCCTCTGTTCCACCAACGACCATGATATCAGCTTCTCCTCTTCTAATGTGGTTTGCAGCCGCATAAAAGCAATAGTTTGCAGTTGCACAAGCCGTTGAAATCGAGTAATTTGGCCCCATCAAACCAGTATCTATCGCCAACAATGCCGATCCCATATTCGTTATCGAGTAAGGAATGAAAAATGGAGTGATTTTCTTGAATCCCTTCTGAATCAGTGCTTCGACACCGTTGCTAAAAGTCGTCATCCCTCCTATGCCTGATCCCACAAGAACTCCAATCCTCGTTCGATCCATCTGTTTGTATATATCAAGAATACCACTGTGTTTTAAAAGCGTCATCAAAAGCTATGTTATAACACACACACACACACGCGCACACACACATACACACACATATATATATATATATATATATATGTGTGTGTGTGTGTGTGTGTGTGAGAGAGAGAGAGAGAGAGAGAGAGATTTTGGAGGGCTTTGTGCTTAAATAGATATATTATATCATATGGTGAAAAAACAAAGAAAAAGAAAGAGTGTGAAAGTCTCTAAATTTAGAAAATGATCTAAACTATACATTGAAAATCCTATTAAAAAACTCTAAATAAAAGAGAGAAATAGTATTTTTTTTCCCTTCCAAGGCAAGCATCAAATAATATTTCCTACCAGTAGCTATTGAAGTTAAATGTAATTCTTTTAAAAGAAAATATACCATATATGTGAGAGATGCTTTGTTAGGGCGTCATTGGATGTTAAATGTATAATTTTGAAAAAAGCCCCCAATTTTTTGGGGATTAATTATATATTTTTAGGGTCTTTCATCATTGATTGTAAAATTAGCCCAAATGAGTGTTTATGTAATTTCTATCATCATCTATATAATTTGTGTATATGTATATTTGTTATCTTATTTTACAGTATAATCAAAAGTGTTAGATTTAACGGGATCTCCAAAAACATTGGAACATTCCACTGCTTTGTTATATTAAAATATAAACTTTAGAGATTTAGAAAATATTTTAGCTATAACAGCAATACTATATTATACATATTAAATACTTTAATAATATAGTTAACGATAAATGATTAAACTAAGTTGCTCTAATTCAAAAAGAATCGTTAAATGGGTACAAAAATAATAATTGATAGACTTACGGTTTCAAGAATTTGTTGGCCAAGGTTGGCATGAAGAAGGGCTTTTTTACCAGCAACCAAACAGAACCTCCAGCAATCATCAAGACGACGGTCGTTTTTCAAGTCGATATACCCAAGTGATGAAAAATTGCGAATCTGACCGGCGAAACGAACAGTAAAAGTGGAAGCATCAAACTTGTCAATTAAGGTGATTCCGCTTTGACCTTCTAGAAGATTCTCGTAGAATGTGTCAACATCGTTACCAAAAACCGAAACAACTCCCATCCCAGTAATCACAACCCTCTTCTTTGGATCTGTTTCTCGTTTGGGTGCCAAAATCGCTTTGATTGCTCTGCATTTAGCTGAAAATATACAAGAAAGTTGAAGACATGCGGATAGAATGTTGAGAAATTGAATGAATGCATAGAGAGGTATTTATTTAACTATTATGAATTATGATTGCACCTGAAGTAGAAATTAATGACCCATTAGGGTTGAATGTAGCTTCCCTTAAGGCTTTAAGACTATTGTATTGATGCATTGAAGCTCCATTGTTTCTTGGTTCTTTATGCTTGGAAATCAGACGAAAAGAACATGAGGTTGCGGTACTTGCCATTTCTGTTAGGTCTAATATTTCTTCTTTATTAATTGACTGGAAAAAGTAAGTTAATCAACTGGAGCTTTACCCAGTAATTGTTTGATAAAAATCGTGAATGACGAAATGAACGTTGATTTTGAAAAGGTTGATTTATGGAGAGATCGAATACCAGAATCAATGCAAGTCTTGGGAAAAGATTTATTGGTTTCCCGTGAAAGCAATTTGAATTTGTTAAGAATTGAAATCAACCGATTTGAATTCAGTGTTTGTAAGTTTTGGGTAAGTGTCGAATGGCTAGGTAGTTGATGTCCCCTTTTTGCATGTTCATTTTGTCTTCCTTCATGACTCCTAAAACTCCATAAGTGTGTCCAGCTCCTACAAAGTATTTCAAGGATTTTTTCAAAATTTTTAAAAAATGATTATAGTCATATTTTTTAAGAATCCAATATTTATTATAATATTATAATATTAAAACATCATTTCTTTTTTTAAATAATTACTTTCGAAACTTTTTATTGAAGCTTTGACTTGGTATTTATTTTTTGTGTTGTTCTCTCATATTCATAGTAAAAATAATATTTCCCCTATTTTTATTAATTATGAAAAAATTGTATCTTATACTCTTTATTTTCTTCAATTTAGAGAAATTATTGGCGATATACTAATTACATATAATATGATACGAAATAATAAGCTTTTTTTAAAAAGTATATAGAATGATTACAACATATGTAACATAAAATTTTACAAACTTGCCTTACATTTTGCTTTGGTGAGATTTAAACTCGATCAAATACCCCGGTTACCACCAAACCAATAAAAATAATAAAATAAGCTAAATACTTTAATCGAAAATGTAATAATTTATACGTCAATCAATAGAGATATATTGTGGATTTATTATTAGTGCATTTTTTTCCTTAAATTTTGCCTCCAATTTCATGTTCTAACTAACCAAAAAAAAAAAAAACTTGCACTAACCAGTAACCAAGTAGTCCAATGCTCCAACTTAATTTGGGTTTACTAGCCCAATGAGTGGGAGTATGACGAGTAGATCATAAAATAAAATTCCACCATCTTTTATTTTATTTGGTGGAGTTAAGAACTTAAGATGGCCAAAAAGGGTCCGGCCCGATACCCATACGGTTACGATGGAATAGTCTTGGACTAGAGATGCATGTTATCGGTTAAAGAACCGATCTAGAACTAGAATTGGTTAAAACTGAATCGGTTAATTTTCGAAACAAAAACCGGTTCGGATAATAACTGGGTTTGTGGATGGGTACTGTTTGCACGTTTTTTATATTCATCCTTTGCACATTTTCTACTTTAGTTTTCTTACATTTTCTAGTATTTCATGCATTTTTCCTTACTTTTTGCTTAGTTTTAGTTTGGAGTCGCCTATTTGTTCCCCTTTGCGTTTAACGAGCTTTTGCGAGTGTTCTTTACAGTGTTTAGGTGCGGGTGATGGTGGATCGGTCGTGGGATCGTTGGAAGGCATGGAAAGCAAGGAAGATAAGGATAGCGAGAAGGACAAAAGAATGAAGATCAAAGAGGAAGCCAAGGAGAAGGCGAAGGACGAGACGGAAGCACCTTGAGCGAAGGACCGAGCCGACGAATAAAAGACTGGAATCTGCCCCCTGTTTTGCCACTTAGCGATCGCTAGACTGTTGTCTTAGCGATCGCTAACGGGGCCCAGTCCTGAAACTTTATTTTCCCTTCGGGGGTATTTTGGTCATTTGTTCAGCCCTTAAATAGTATTTTGCCCTAGATTTTCGGGACATCTATCTTTTCAGCCGTATTTTTACTTTTTTGGGGATTTTGTAAGATCTAGCTTGGATTTGGGGTTGGATTGAAGGTGGAGAGCTCTATGATTTGATTTCTAGCCTATGGCATGGTGGATTAACTCATCTTCTTGAGGAAATCTTCAATCAAGGAGTAATCGTATCTCTCTTTCCCTATTTTCAACCCCCTTGCTCTTTATTTTAGCTACTTGTTTATGGATTGTTAGGATTTGGTGTATTTGGATTAGTTATCCAATTTACTGCACTTTTTATTATGAAATCTATGGTTTTATGTCTTAATCTTGTTTGTTGATTCATTCTCCTTAGCTTTAGATGCATTTTATCTTCAATAGTTTAAAAGTTAGTTGTTAATTGCTATTTTGGTAACTTAGGATTGGTATGATGCTAGATTTCCATGGATTTGATGTTAATGAGTTGTTTACTTTTTGGGTTATCCTTCATAGCTTTGATATAGTTGGATTTGGAATGATGTTTTTGCTTTGATTCTTGTGTAAATTTCGTCATAGTTTTAAGCTAGATTAGTGTTTTCGTTCTTCCTAATTGTTGGGATTGATGAAGTCGAGTAGTGTTCGTTCTTGTCCCGGATTGGTTGTTTTTACAAATGATTTCTTATAAATGATTTCATAACCTAGTCGTCTAACGGAAGTTAGGGATTTGGGATTGATTCTTGGATTTTAATCGTTTTTCTAATAACAATGATTTGAACGGAAGTTCGGTCGTTGTTCGGATGAATTAACCGGGGACTTTTACAACACCATGGAGATAGGTGTTGATAATAGTCGGGGTCCTTATCGAGTAATCGTTTTCTAATGGATTCGGTATGGAAATAACCGGACCCGTTGAGAATGGTTCGTGCATCCTCGGAAGAGGGGCACGAACGCCCCTAGTACTCGATAATTCCCACTCGAATGGATACCATTTGACGCTCATCGTTCCTATCAATTTAGTCGAATAGTCCTTTTTCCGTCTCTCATTAACCCCTTTTACTCTTAGCTTGTTTAGTAGTATCTCAATTGCCTCCTTCCCTTTACTTGCTTAACTGATTAAGGATAGTGTTTGTGCGCTTCTTTCATTATGCTTAATCTCCCGTTTATAGTATTAATTAGTTGTTTGGTAGTCATTAGAGTCCCTTAATATTAGAGTAAGTAGATAGTTTTCTTTCTTATGCCTAGTGTAATCACCAATCTTTGAAAAACCGATTTCGCATGACTAGCTACGTTAGGGGTGTAATCCCGTGCTTAGTCCGTCGTCTCCCTGTGTTCGACCCGTATGCTACGACACCGTACGCTTGCGGTATTTTTCTCACGAAATTAAAGCTTGATTTTTGTCAACTAATTACCACACATTTTGAACGAAACAGGTACTGGGTATACATATCCGATAGAACTGGTTTGGTTAGAAAAAAGCGGATATCCGATAGAAGAACTGGTTGAAAAATATGCGGTAAAAAACCCGATGGGCCAACGAGTTAAAAACCGGTTATAAAAAACCGGTTCTTTGAAAATCCGATTTCGGTTATTTTTTCGAACGACTCGGCTAATCGATTATTTTTTCGAACGACTCGGCTAATCGATTATTTTGTACGCCTCTAGCTTGGACCGAGATTGATTCGGGCTCATTTGGAGATCAGTTTTTGGCCCCACCTCCAGAATGCAATAACAACTAATACAAAGCCGAATAAATAAAGGTATAAGAGCATTAACGATAGATGTTTATTATAAAATAGTTTCTTAATTTTTTTATTTCTTGTAATTTTTTATACAATTTTTTATGTTGTTTTAGTAAGTTTATTTTTAATTATTTTATTGATTATTAAGTATAGATTATTTTTATATACGTAAACTAAAATTCACTTATAAATCATATGTATATTATAAATAAAAAAATGAGGGTTTTGTAAGAACTTTCGTTGTGAAATTTATTGCGATTCTTTTTTCTTATTAAAGTGATAATGATGTGGCATAAAAAAAATATAACAAGTAAGATTATTTGAAATTACACCACCGTAAATGCTCTCAATGTCCATGCTCATATAGTATTAGTAGCTTGATCAAATTTATGTTTTAAGATCAGGGAGACAACATGAAAAGTTTTCGGTGGCACCATATTTTTTAAGCCAATGTATACGTTTTTTTTACCAATGTTCGATATCACATGATTTTAGCCTAATTTCACACTTTCAAGGGATTTTAAAGAATTTTTGTTTGATTTTAAGTTTTTTTTTTTTGTGATTTCGAAGAAGTTTTTCGTTTTTCGGTTGATTTCACGAGTTCCTTTTATTGTTTTGATTGATTACGGTTGTACTTTCAAAAACAATATGGTTGCACCTTTTAAAAACATGTAAATTTCTACCTTATGATGGAGAATCGATACAATGACACATGCCATCATCTTCCCTCTTATAATCCGTCCATATTTGAGATATTTCTTAGGTTTTTAAGTTTTAGTAAGTTTAATAATCTATTTTTTTAAATTCCAATTAATTTAGAGATTTGTTTAAAAAATTTAACGACTCAAATCACTCAAGTTGTTTTATGTCGATTTCTTTGAGATTTTTTCATATTTATTTGCATGATTTTTTGCAATTTCCATTTATATCCCTAGTGTTGATGACACGTATCGAATACAAAAGAAAGAAGTTGTTTGCCTTTATCTTAGCATGGAAGCAAAGAAAACCGAGTTTATTTGGCTCTATATCTCTCTATGTGAACACTCACTTTCTTAAGAATCTCTATGTTTAAGTTAAACCCCTTCTTCTCTATAAAAGTTTATTATTAGCACCCTCAACTTTAAAAGTCTGTTAAAAGCAACCCTTTTGGTTTATAAATAGTATAGTTCTTCTTGTCTTTCATACTTACAAACTGCACTTGATCCTTAATCACAACCATTTCCTAAACTTACGTAAGTCCGTGGTTCAATTTCACAACAATGCATAATAGGGTTATAGAGACATATTGAAATGAAAATTCAAATCTAATTATGAACGCGAGGACAATCAATAGCATGACATGTGTCTTATTCGGACTGAGTAATACATGGTTATTCAGTCTGAATATCATGCATTATTCATGCTGAATAATACAACATTCAGACTGAATAAATATAACATTTCGTATCATTCAGTCTAAATGTTGTATTATTCATCTTGAATAATGCATGATATTCAGACATAATATGTCACATATCGCATTCTCTGTTGTCTTCACGTTTACAACTAAATTTGAGTTTTCAGTTAAACTTCCATTTAAGGTTATAAATCTTGAAACATACGTTTAGTCGTTTAGTAATAACTTGAACATTCTATTAATAAATCAAATTGTAAGTTTTAGAAAAAAAACAAAATTTTATAGATTTCCTTCACCTAAGTATCTCCAATTTATTATAATCTTCTTGTCCATATTATTGATGTATGAGATTAATCATCTACAAACCTATTAAAATTGAAAGTTAAAAGAGACATTTTACCAACCCAAACACTTGTAGGGGCCATAACTGTATATACCACCAAAAATGAAGGATTTAGGGTCACTTTCAAGAAAACGTCTTCATCTTCTCGATCCACCAAGTCTTCTACGCGTTTTTGTGTCACCATTTTGCTCAACCAACCACACCCATCATCTTTTCCATTTCCTTCTAAATAATTAGTCTTATCCCCCCAAAAAAGACCCCCACTAATTAAAATACTTTGAATATTTCATCAATTTTACAACACATAACCTTCCAAGAAACTTCCTCCATCTTCCTTTATATCTTCCACCTCTTCTTTACCTCACTCCACACTTCACAATTCACTCAAATACTTCATCTGGGTTTCAGTTTTTTTGTGCAAAAAACTCAAATTTGCAATCTTTTTCACCTGGGTTTCAATTATTTTGTGGAACAATACTCAAATTTGTCATCTTTTTCATCTGGGTATCATTATTTTGGGGGGAAAAACTCAAATTTGTGATCTTTTTCATCTGGGTTTCAATTAGTTTGTGGAAAAAAACTCAAATTTACAATCTTTTTCATCTGGGTTTCAATTATTTTTCTGCAAAAACTCAAATTTGTCATCTTTTTCATCTGGGTTTCAGTTTCTTTGTGAAAAGAACCCAAATTTACAATCTTTTTGATCTGGGTTTCAGTTTCTTTGTGGGAAAAAATCGAATTCACAATCTTTTTTCATCTGGGTATCAAGAAAAGTTGCAATCTTTAACCATGGAGAACAACAACAATCAATCATCTTTTTGGCAATTCAGTGACCAGCTTCGTGTTCAGAGCAACAATCTTTCGAATCTCTCTCTAAACGACTCCATCTGGAGCAACTCTTACGTGTCCAAACGGCCGGAAAAAGATCGCCGGAATTTCGACATCCGTGTCGGCGGTGACGTCATCACCGCCGGAGCCGGCAGCACCACCAACAGTTCCGGCCAACCGAAGTCGGACTTCAACGGGTTCAACTTTGATTGGAAGATCGGATCCTCCGGTGGCGTTATCGGATCCACCAATCCGAACCCACTTGGTGATTTTGGGATCAATGGAGGGTTTAATAAAGGAATATATTCAAAACCCAATTTGAATATTAATCAGAATTTTAATCAGAATAGTAATGGTAGAGTTATGAAAAATGGGGGTGGAGATGATATTAATAATAATAAGCATAGTTATGGAGGTAATAAGCATGGGAAGAACAAAAAGAATCATGGTAACGGTAACGGTAACGGCGTTAGTAACGGTGATAAAGATAGCGGTAAGAATAGTGTCGATAAGAGGTTCAAGACTCTGCCACCATCGGAATCTTTGCCGAGAAATGAAACCGTGGGTGGTTACATTTTTGTGTGCAACAATGACACCATGCAAGAGAATCTCAAGAGGCAGCTTTTTGGTAAGTCTCTCAATGCTTTTTGTGTGTCTAATTAAAGATTTGCATATTTGTTCTAAAAACTTTACTTAGTTTTAGAACAAATGTTTTTCTTGTTATGACTTTTGATTACTTTATGTGAGTTAAAAAATGGCATATGGGGTCGGGGTTAATGAAAAACTGATAAATACCTTGGTAACCATTCATTTGAACAGTATGTACAATACATATGGGAACCGTTAAAAATAGTAATTATTCGTCCGGACAGTATTCATAGTTTGTAACATGAACATGTGTATATGCATATGTGCCTAAGTGACACGTGAAAGAAAAAACATTTTTTATTACTTGTATGCACATGTGCATACAAATGAAATATTACCAAATATTTCTCGGTTTTCTCCAACTTTTTGGGTTTTTCCCCTAAACCAATCTCCCCGTCGCTCTTTATAAGGTTTGTTTTAGATAAAAATCTTAAAAAGATGCAAAAATACCCTAGTAACTTTTTCATAGTGGTATGGTAAGCATATGGACGTGCATTACAAGTAATTTGTTTGGTATGCACATGTACATAGAAATGGAACATCTTTAGTTTCTTGTAATCACTAGGGTGTATGTACGTGAGTTTTACTTTAGTCGATTTTTTGGGGGTTTTCAACTAAACCTAAGGCTTTCTATGTAACTATGTATATATGAATGATGCGTAATTAATCATGTGTTTCCGATTGGCATGGCAGGGTTACCACCACGTTATCGCGACTCAGTGAGGCAAATCACACCCGGTTTGCCCCTTTTTCTCTACAATTATTCCACCCACCAACTACACGGAGTTTTTGAGGTATTCACAACCATTCTTTCTTAAACATGATTCATGTTTTTTGAGTTTATGGTACAGTTTGATTAACACCGTATTATTTATTCAGGCCGCAAGCTTTGGGGGTACGAATATCGATCCATCCGCGTGGGAGGACGTAAAAAACCAAGGCGAATCTCGCTTCCCAGCTCAGGTAATTGATGCACTACAACATAATTGGGTTATTAGTACGCTAAAAATGTCTAAGTGTCATGGTAGACTGTTTTATAATCTTTAATTTATCTGACCAAACAATGAAACCTTCCATTCGAAGGTGGTATGTTTTTGGGCATTATAACATTTTTTAAAAACTTTTTTTATGTATTAGATATTTTATTGGATACCTTATAAAAAGTTTAAAAAGATGTGTTACACATATCATAGGTGTCATATAAAAACAGCGTGTATGACGCTTTATATTAAAAATGTTTTGAAAAACTTGTTAAAATGTTAATTTAAATACTTACTATAAACTTGAGTCTTACATAACGGTCTATAAAACACCTAGAAACTGTTGGTTTAGTGATATGATCAAACATAGTCTAAAACTCGATGAAATATGGTTAATTATAGGTGCGAGTGATGACAAGGAGCGTTTATGAGCCATTAGAGGAGGATTCTTTCAGGCCGATTCTTCACCATTACGATGGCCCTAAGTTCCGACTCGAGCTCAACATTCCAGAGGTAATTCATTTGCTACTACTATTCTATACTATATATTCATCATGTGTTTTAACATATAATTCAACACAATATAGAACTATATATATATATATGTAACAGTAAAATAATTATTGTGCATATATGTTTTTGGTTGCAGGCTATCTCACTTTTGGACATATTTGAAGAGAAGCAAAAAACTGAATATCCATAATTCTTGGTGCTCCAAAAACATATATACACACAAAATATTCGTTATAGGGAGGGTTTTCTTTTTCTCTTCATAGTTTTTTGAAAAAAAAGAGGAGGGTAGAATTAATTAAGATACGTATATGTGTGTGTATGTATCTATATATGGGTGCTTAATTATATTTATTGAGCTGAA
The DNA here is from genome assembly GCA_030169165.1 of Centaurea solstitialis. NCBI lineage: Eukaryota > Viridiplantae > Streptophyta > Magnoliopsida > Asterales > Asteraceae > Centaurea > Centaurea solstitialis. The sequence continues at coordinate 79,263,928 of CM058044.1, forward strand.
AACATGGTTTGGGTTGGATGCTTGTGTTACCCTGTAAATATGTTACACAAGGAGAATAAACAAACTTTTGTTTATACTTTATATAATTCTGGATGTTGCTAATGGTGCGTAGCTCACTTGGTAAGGTGGGGGTATAGTTTGTCCAAAATTGAGTTGGTCTCAGGTTCGGGTTCAGGTACCTGGGCTTTCCCGACTCCCTAGCCACAACCGTTGAGTGAGTCAGGTATGCCCTCCACATTATGTAATTGGTAGCTGATTGTGGACGGTTGGGTTTGTTGGTATCAATCTTTTTTTGTCCAAAATTCTGGATGTTATAAGATAAACAATACTTATTGAAATTCAAGATTCAATAAAGTATGTGGATATAAATATTACTTTTAATACAAAGAAGAGTGAAAATAGCACTTCCCATCTCAAATTACAAGTTAGCCATATGATTTATAGAAAAATGTGTTCTACTTAAACTATACGAGAAAAAAAACAAGGATCAAGAATTCCATCAGTATATGAAATTAGACAAATAATAAACTTTATTCTATGATTAGCATAACTCTAATTAAGTAGAGAAATGACCCACTTATAAACCCTTTTTAGACATTGGAAAGATATTTTTGTAGTAAGTTTTAGTTGGTATTCAAAAGCAGTATAACCCAAGTGTGATAATTCCTGACCAACATTCCCAATTATTCTCACACGACAATGGAACAAAATCGAGTTTATAAGATGTTTAAAATTAAAAAACGTCATAATAGAGTGTTTTATTAGACGATAGTTTATAAAACCAAATACAAAAACATTCTATTTAAAAGTGTTACAATAACTTTATAGGACGGTTTTGGACATTGTATTAAGTTATGCAGAACATTTTATTAAAAGAAAGTGTCATGTTACCTAACTTTTATACACGCTTTGAGAAATGTCCTCTAAACCCATTTTTTAGAGGACACCTGTATTTTTATGACACTTTTTTCAAATAGTGTCCTGTAAAACAATTAATATGACGTTTTTTTAAAAATGTTCAAAAATCCCTTTTGTGACACCCAAAAATGTTTTTAAACTTTATGTAACACTTTTAGATAAGATGCTTTTATGTTTCGTCCTATAAACTAACATCCTCTAAAACACTGTAATCTTCTTCTATTTCAGGCGATCATACAAATTTCAATAACTAATCGATATTCCATTTTCTGCTAATCGTACCTAAAACATTTCATTTCAATTCATCAAACAAATTTACAAATCCAATTTTTTTTTTAAAGAAACATATAAGTATATCATTCACAAACGTATCTCTTATTATCTTTCTATTTTAAACACCAAACCAAAAAATACCAAAAGTGAAACAAAATTACAACCACGATTTCCCCACGAACCGATCCGAAAAAAACTATGAACATATCGGACAATAAACGAGCCCGTTTTCGTTACACTCGGGACACCTTTCCTTCTCTTTCTTATCACCCACCACCACCTTACAACTCCCTCCGCAATCCAAACACGGCACGAACCTCGCACCACCGCACCCTTCACACGCCTGACGCCCCACCACCTTCTCAATCCCGACCCGACTCAGTATCCTCCTGAGTCGACTCATCTCGTTCAACCCCACGATCTCGTCCACACCCCCTAAATACCGACCCTTCACAAACATCCGTGGTACGCTCGCCAACTCGCCGAGCAACTCCTTCAATTGAGTCCGAAACTCGCCGTGTAACGAGATATCCCGTTCCTCGTAAACGAACCCGTGGAGCTCCATGATGGACCGGACCCGGTTACAATCCTCATACGTCCTCCGGATCCCGCCCAACGAAGTGGTGTAAATGACCACTTTATCCGACCCGCCCGGCGGGCAGATTTCCGGGTAGTCCTCGAGCGGGTCCCGCTTAAAAAAAGGCGGTGGCTTCCCTTCCCTCTCTCTCTCCAACCGATCCCGTAACAAAAACGGGTTTTCCTTCAACGGTATAACCCCGTCCGCCGAGACCGACCCCAACCCGGTTTCCGACCCGGATTTCGTACCCGGGTCGGTCCGTCTCAATCTCGACCCGAATTTATTAAACTCGTTGAACGGCTCGGTTTTTCCCGGCCCGGATTCCGTACCCGGGTCGGGTCGTCTCGGTCTCGACCCGGATTTGTTCAACTCATTGAACGACTCGGTTTTTTTCAACCCGGATGCCGGTTTGTTTGCCGCCTTCGTGACGTTGGTTTCGAGTTCTTCGAGGGTGTGGAAAGAGAAGCTTTTCCGTTTCACCTTCTTCACCGGCGCCGGCGCCGGAGCTTCCACCGGCGTGACGGCGGGTTTTGGCGGCGGTTTCGGAGAGTTTAAGGTTGGTTTTAAGTCTTCCAATTCCTTGCTGACTTCGTCCCATGACCTTGGAGCATCGTCGCCGGTGTCGAGCTTGTCGAGAATCGGCGACGGCAGGTGGCCGGCGGCTGGTTTTTCCGGCGACGGCGGCGGCTTGTCATCATCTTCTTCTTGTTGTTGGTCCTCCGCCGCCAGCCAGGGTTCTTTGACGGCGTTGATGTCGAAGACGGCGAAGCTGGCGGCCGCCGGCCGGTAGACGTCGACGGCGCCGGCGTCGACTTGTTTAGAGGTGGCGCAACCCATGATTGAAATTGGATTGAATTGAATTAGGGTTTCAGAATTTGGGGATTTGGTTGGAAAATTGGAATTGGATTGAAATTTGGTTGGAAAATTGGAAATGGAGGAGGGTTATAAGGTGTAATTTGAAGGAATTTATGATTTTTGTGGTTTAGAAGGAATTAGGGTTTATCCGTTTAGAATTTGGGGGTTGCATGGATGGAAGAAGAAGATTGGGGGTTGACGTTATTTGTGGTGTGTGTTTGTGGGTCCGGGTTTTCGGGTCGGGCCGGGTCGATCTGGGGTTGTGGTGGATAGGTAAGGTGATACGTGCTTCTTTGTATGCGCTACGTGTATGTTTCCATGTTTAAATAATGAATTTGCATTCTTTGAAGGGTGTCCGGGTCGAAACCCGACTAATCCCCGGCAATTTTGAGAGCTAAATATGGTCCCACTTAAATGTTCCAAGGCATGTGCACGGGAAGACTCGAACTCGGTTAGGGTGCTATGAACCCTCCGAGCGATAACCAATCCACCACAGCACTAGACGACAATTTATATCAAAAGCTTTTTGTAGATCTTTAGTAGGTGATGTGAGTCAAGCTTGAGTATTAAAATATTTGACTCAAACTTGTAAGTCAATATTCAAACTCGAACTCGACTCCAAAACTGACGAGCAACAAAAATACAAGCTCGAATTTGAATAAAGTTTGAACCAAGCCCATATGCTGAAATCTTAGAGTTTATCTTATAAGTTATAGAACTTATAAAGTATTCACTTAAACTTTACAAACTCTAGGATTCATCTCAAGTTTTATCATTAAAATGAAAAGCATCTCACAAGCTTTCGAGTCTAGTATTTAGTAACTCGGCTCGACTTGTTATAATGTCGAGTCGAGCCTATTCGAAGCGAGTGTCGATCGCGTTTTGACCGAGTTGATCTTAAGTAGCTCACAAGTTGTCTCGCATTGTTTACGTTGTTATCTCCAACCCGGCAGTTATAGGATACTTTTAAATAGAGTGTCGTATTAACAATTTTATGTGACACTTTTGGAAAATATCCTATAAACCTATTTTTAAGGACATTTGTTTAAGTACTGTCATATAAAACAATTAAGATCTAAACTTGTTACAATGTTCAAATTCTTTTTTCCTTATTTGGTTCTATAAATATAAGTTTTATGTTTTGATACTTTAACATTTTACACTTCTAATAGGCTTAAGAAAATTTACTCAACAATAAAGGCAATTTATTAAATATAACAAAATAATTAGGCATGGATTGTTTTTTTTAAGATGTCTGAAACCTGATTTCAAATCTAAAAATAAGAGGTGGAGTGCACCTCTTAAAATTAAGAATGGTAAAAAGTTTTCAGATTTTTTTAAAAAATAAAACCAACATTTTTGAGTCTCTAAATCACTTAATTTTTCAGACTAAAGAGGTCTTTTTTTTAAACAAACAACCCCTAAGATGGGTCAACATCCATCCCTGAATCTTGATGGGTATTGTTAACTACAATAACACTCACAATGAAAGGTCGGGTAGGGGCATAACGAAATTCCTAATAACTGTCCAAGGAATCCTAACGTGCTTTTATGTAGGAAATAAATAGCAGTTCTTGTTGATTTTTTCCCTTCTTCTAATATCTTGCACGTTTCTTAAATAAAAAAGATTAAAATACCTTTCGTTTAACTAACTTCAATAGAACAGATAAAAACACCTTTCGTTTAACTAACTTCGACAGAAAAGATCAAAATACCTTTCGTTTAACTAACTTCGACAGATCATCATTAGCCATAGGGACAAGATAAACCATGAAATGAAATGACAATTTACAAAATAAAGGAAGACGAGGATGAAAATCAAAATTTTCAACAAACCCCAGGTACAAAACACGTAATTTATCCACCTATTTATGTAAAAGAAATTATATACGATTATTTTAGAGGGATTGCTATTGCACACCACCTAAGAATGTCAGAATCATGTCATTAATTTGTATGTTGGGAATGTAAAAAGCAAATTGTGATTTGATATATGCGAGGAAAGTATGGTGCAATTAATAATGGGTTGCTACACACAAGCCCTTACTACCCTTACGGTTACATCAGCTTTACCCTCGTTCATTTGCAATCCATTTCTAACGTGAAACCCGTGCAATCCTATAAAATCATATAAAATTCTATGAAACGTTTTCATATTTAATATGAAATATAGAAAGTTAACGATTATGAAAATATGAAATATATGGAAAGTCAATAATTATAAAAACCTTTCATACAATTTTATAAAATTTCTTAGGTTTTCATCCGTTTCAAGTTAGAAATGAGTTGCACAATAGGGAGACTCTCTCTCCCTCTCTCTTTATATATATATATATATATCTATATATAATAAAAGAGTAACTGGTTTGACACGTGTCGTGCTCTGAGTAACTCATTGACACGTGTCGCGCTCTGATGAGTCATTGCCACATCATATGCATATGTGTCATGTGTCATATGTTGACACATGACACTGATTCAAAATTTAAAATTATTAAACATTAATCCAAAGTTATCTATTAAATATAACAAACTTTATCTCTATCTATTGATATGAAATATTAATTCAAAATTATCTATTAAATATAACAAACTTTATCTCTATATATTGGTATGAAGTCATCTATATTTTTATCTCTCACCCTAAATTGATATTTAAATATTAAGCAGATTCAACAAAAACCGTATAAACCTTACCTTTTCCATTTTAATTTTTCAAGTTCCTCCATTACTCTTTTTGCAAACGTCTTAGGTAAGTTCGTCAACCATTTTTTTGAAGAACATTCATGCATAATTTTTTTTTATTATTTTTTTTTTTGCAATTATTTGAAGAATTTTTTGATCTACATCAGTAGAAGCATAACTAAGTTTTCTTCTCCACATTATATAATAATTTATTGTTATTTTATTTATTGTTTTCATATTTATCTATAGTTTGGATTAAAAGGTTTGATTTAATTATGTAGAGGGGGATTTTTGAAAGTGGTATTTATCTTTTACATTATTTTATTTATTGTTTTCATAACCGAAACCGGCTCACCAGAACGTGACACGTGGCAATTCTAATTTATAAACGTCATCAAATAGAAAATAAATATTTCATTTTAAATATAATAAGATAATTATTGAGTTTTAATATAATAGTTAATTAATATTTTTATAACAAATTATTGTTAAACGTATCTATTATTATATTTCAATCCAAGTACACTTTTGTATGTATACCTTTCTCTTTATATGTGAAAGTATATTAACGTCATTTTAAAGTCAAAGATAGTTATATAGTTTGATCTATAAAATGTCTTTGTTATATATTTATTGTTGATAATTTGATATCAATTGAATTAAATTAAAAATAAATAAAGTTTGCACTTTTTTTTAATATAATTAATGTATTTGATATAAAATAATATTGATGTTAAAAGATCAATAGCACAACAATTCATATTTGTAGTATAAGATTTTCGGCATGACTTAATTTCTTGAAATTATCCCGTGTATTACACGGGATCAAAACTAAGAGTAACTCATTGACACGTGTCGCGCTCTGAGTAACTCATTGACACGTGTCGTGCTCTGGTGAGCCATTGCCACATCATATGCATATGTGTCATGTGTGATATGTTGACACATGACACTGATTCCAAATTTAAAATTATTAAAAATTAATCCAAAATTATTTATTAAATATAACAAACTTTATCTCTATCTATTGGTATGAAGTCATCTATATCTCTATATCTCTCCCTAAATTGATATTTAAATACTAAGCATTAAATATAACAAACTTTATCTTTATCTATTGGTATGAAGTCATCTATATCTCTATCTCTCTCCCTAAATTGATATTAAAAACCGTATAAACCTTACCTTTTACATTTTAATTTTTCAAGTTCCTCCATTACTCTTTTTGCAAACGTCTTAGGTAAGTTCGTCAACCATTTTTTCGAAGAACATTCATGCATAAATTTTTTTATTATTTGTTTTTTCAATTATTTGAAGAATGGTAAGAAAATTTGTGTCATTGTTTTCTTATGATGAACTAAATCATATGGTTTGATTTTCTCCTGATTTACTTTTTTTTTAAAGTTTTTTGATCTACATCAATAGAAGCATAACTAAGTTTTCTTCTCCACATTATATAATAATTTATATTTGTATTCATTTAACTAATTGATAAACGTTATCAAATAGAAAATAAATATTTCATTTTAAATATAATGAAGATAATCATTGAGTTTTAATATAATAGTTAATTAATATTTTTATAACAAATTATTGTTAAACGTATCTATTATTATATTTCAATCCAAGTACACTTTTGTATGTATACCTTTCTCTTTATATGTGAAAGTATATTAATGTCATTTTAAAGTCAAAGATAGTTTATAGTTTGATCTATAAAATGTCTTTGTTATATTTTCGTTGTTGATAATTTAATATCAATTGAATTAAAATAAAAATAAATAAAGTTTGTACTTTTTTTTTAATATAATTAATGTATTTGATAGAAAATAATATTGATGTTAAAAGATCAATAGCACAACAATTCATATTTGTAATATAAGGTTTTTGACATGACTTAATTTCTTGAAATTATCCCGTGTATTACACGGGATCAAAACTAGTATATATATATATATAGCATTAGGTTCAAAAAAGAACAAAACCAAATTGCAAGGAACCAACAAAATCACACGTGATTTTGTCATGGACGCCCACTCGCCTTGTCGGAGCGTGGCCTACACACGTTTTTTTCCATCGCAGCACAAAATCACATGTGATTTCCTTGGTTCTTGCAAATTGGGTTGTTCTTGTATGAACCTCCATATATATATATATATATATATATATATATATAGAGAGAGAGAGAGAGAGAGAAAGGTTCAAACAAGAACAAAATCATTTTGTAGGAACAAATGAATCATTTTGGATCACACATGATGTGGGCCCATGTGGTACCCACCCATTATTAAATCATATATGATTCTGTTGGTCCCACCACTAAATTACATATGATTTAATTAATGGGTGGGTCCCACATAATGTGTGGCTCACATTTGGTTCCTTTGTTCCTTTAAAATAGGTTGTTCTTGTATGAACCTCCTTTTATATATATATATATATATATATATATATATATAGGAGAAACATCAAATAGAAATCCTCAAATTCTTACTAACCCTACAAACATAATCTTAACAATTGATTTTGTCTATCTTTTAACTTTTAGGCAGTTATGAAATGTGGTTGAGATAAAATTTAGGAACCGAATTAATCCACACCGTTGTTGATCATCTATATGTATGATTGAGATTGGTTTGTACAGTTTATAAGAATTACATGGTTTGTAAGGCCATCCACAGCCGTACAGGTCATACCACCTGTACAAGCTGCCACCTCAGCGCCACATCAGCTCTACCATCACCTTACCACTACCTTACCATTTCATCCACAGCCGTACAGGTCATACCACCTGTATTATTTAAATAATATATATATTGTGTATGTATATATATATATATGTGTGTGTTGTTGTTGTTGAACGGTGAGCTCTCACCGTTGAGCTCTCATACAGCTCCCTTGCAGGTCCATCTCGGCGGTGTTACCGCCTGCAAGGGGAACGGTGCAGGAAGGGCTGCGGATGGCCTAAGAGTTCCATTGTTTATTTTTGATACTTCCTCTACACACACATATCAAGAGAGAGAAAGAAGGAGAATGAGAGAGAGAAACTATCGAGTAGCATCAGGCTTAGAATCCCTCGTCCGAACCCATGCTCGAAGCTCCCTGGGGGAGTACCGCAGCCCATCAGTACCCACCGAAACCCGAAGGCGAGTCCAGGCAATACCAACAATCTTATGGGGATGCAATTAGCCTCATCCTTATTTAAAACTTAAAAGATAAATAACTATATGGTTTAATTTAAGTATGGCCCATATGGGTGATGTTATTTATGAAGCATAATTGTAATTAATTCATCTTGTCCTTTTTTAATTACTTATTATCTGTCTTGGATCATGATGCTCTCCCAACGGTCTTGTCCTTTAATTATACAAATAATTCAAATTTCAAAAATGTTTGTATCTTCATGTTTTGTTTTCTATCTTCATCGAATTTCAAACCTTAATATATATATATATATATAGCATATATAGCACACCATTTCTAAGTTTCTAATATAGGATACATCTCTATGGGCAATTGTTCTTTCAAAGGTTTTGATCCATCTCTTGACCCCATCCGGGTCATCACATGTTCGGGTCAAGTACTAGAGTTTCCCGGCCCGAAACCCGTCTCCGAAGTCGTCAAGAACTTTTCGGAACACGGGATTTTCAAGAAAGACCGTTTATCGTCACCATTAGACCACCGGGAGGTACTCATTGGCGGACAGTTCTACTATCTGTTTCCACTGTTCCCCGAGGAAATGGAGAAAAAAGACCAAAATGTGGACAAAAAGGCTTCGAGTGAATTAGGGGCGATCGAGGCCGAGCCCGTACGGATGTCGACGAGCACGGTGGCGTTACAGCTCGTGACGAAGAATTTGGCGGACGGGTCGGGTTTCGAAGTGTTGCCGCCCCCGAGAAAGGGCGTGTGGAAGGTGAAGCTAATGATTAATACGAAACAGTTGGAGGAGATATTGTCGGAGGAGGTTAACACGGAGGCGTTGATCGAGCAGATGCGGGTGGCGGCATCTGGCTCGAGGACGGCAGCGGTGCCGCGACGGAGGAGGGTTAATTGGGGAGTGAAGTTGAAGCCGATTTTGTGCAATGTGTTGAATAAAATGGTGGTTGATGATAATCCGTCACCGAAGTCGGTCACTCCGATGTTGCAACAACATGAGTAACGGTAGCAGTGGCAAGTCGAGTCGAATGGAACTTCTTATTCCAGTTTTATGTTTTGTGTTTTTTTTATACTTTAAACGAAGAATAACAAACTTATAATTTTGATGTTTACAAAGACACTCAATTCACGAGGTATTGTGTAGTGTGTACAATCGATTAATGAGCAAATTTACTTTCATATGATTGATTATGTTTTCTCTTAAAAAGGTAACTAGATTTGTTAATAAAAATGGTTCAAGTTTTAGTATCCCATGTTATAAAATAAAGGGTCAAGTACATGAGAGTGTATCGAACTTGTCACGTTTTATCATTGTATGTACTTAACTTTAAAACTTACCGATTAATGTACCGAACTTGTTAAAATTGTCATTTAATGTATTTCATCACAAGTTGGATACACTTTCGTGACAAGTTAGATACATTAAATGGTAGGTTTTTGATAAAGTTGGATACATACAATGACAATTTTAGCAGGTTCTGTACATTAATCGGTAATTTTTAAAGTTGAGTACACACAATGATAAAACGTGACAAGTTCGATACACTCTCATGTACTTAACCCTAAAATAAATCGATTATCAAAAGAAATAACTACTTTTGAGAATAATAACAATACTGATAATAATAATAATTACTTGTTTAGCTTAAAGAATATTTGTAATGTTAAAAATATTTTTGAATCAAACTATACCCTTTAAAACAGATATTTAAGAAACTTGGATTAAGTAAGAAAGTATAATTTGGAAAGGTCTAGAATAAGATTAGTAAAGTCCTGTTTGTTAACAGCATAATGGGCTTAACGACACTCGCAACTTATTCTGTCAACTATATATAAATGTGTGGTAATTGGCTTAATGATAAAGAAAGCGGCTTATTTAATAAGCTTCTAGAGTGAAGCTTCATGTAGAAAGCCAAGTATTTCCCGATCCTACCAATCCCACAAATGAAACCAACCCACTCTCTGTGTTTGGACTTCGAGCTGAATAACAATAAGTTAGGCCGAATAAGCTAATTTCAAGTCTGAATATGCCAACTTTAGTGAAGTTGATGCCAAAAAAACATGTTACAGCTTGGTTGATTTGAGCAAAAGAAAGTGTGCATATACAGTGGCTATCAAACATTAGCTATTTCCAGCAACATATTCTAAAAAGAAGCAAAATATATCTGATAAAAGGTTTGTCTAACAGCTTCAAAACACATATTACTTGCTAGTACTTCAGCCTATCCTCCATTTTCTTGATAGCTTTCTCTATAGCAGGTACATTCTTGCTGAAGGTTGACCACTGCTCAACAGTCAAGCTGATACCTATACACAACAACAATATGCAAAACAAACCAATTATACATAAACAGAATGTTAACAAGTTATGGGTTTTAGCTAACAAAAGATAAGATTTCACCATTGGCTGATATCATACACAGATTAAGTTGTCTCCTCATTTCACAGCAAAGGAAAACAAAACGTCTTCCAAGTTAAAATTTTGTATGTACTCGTTATACTATCATTGCAGGTAAATAGATAATATCGTGATTAGTTCTCTAAACCCGCCTAAATCAACAAGCGTGTAATCAAAAGGCGAAAAGCATCAATAACCATGTATTATCAAAGTAAATGTGACATGTGTGGCACGCTTTCGGTTGTTCTCATATTCGCAATGAAAGATGAGTTCGCAGCCGGATCTCTCCTCTCTCTCTCCTCTCTCTCTCCTCTCTCTCTCTCTCTATACACACACACACACATAGAAGGAGGATCATACGAGAATGATATCAAATGAAAAGAACACGGGAACTAAGAAAATCATTTATGATTTTGCATTAAATTTCAAAAAAGGCCACGTGGATGCCTTTGACAGCAAATTGCAAAGTCCCACAAACCACATATGATGTTGTACATGAATAATATATGATTTTCTAAGTTCTCGTGTTCTTTTAAACGGATATCATTCTCATTTGAACCACCCTTATACACACACGCGCGCGCGCACACACACATACACACACACACATGGTTTTTATTTGATTATTCCTCTATATAGAGGAGACTTCATGTAAAAACCACATTTTTTTGTAAAAACCCGTAAAAACCGACTAAAAAATAAATTTTTTTACGATTTTTTTCCATCAAATGTTAGAATTGTTATGTTGTTTCACATATATTTTTTTTATAAGATGAATATCATCCATGAATTTGTTTCATATGTTTCATAATATGAATAAAAATGTTGTATATTTTCGATTCATAATATATATATATATATATATATATATATTAGTTCTGCTTTAGATGAGAAATCATGTCATACCTTAAAGGCTTAACTAGTCTGTTTACAGGATTGGTTTGATTATCAAGGGTGCTGATAAAGCCATGAAATTTTTTGGAAGACCAATGATTGCATTGGAACATACAAGATTCAAGATATTAATACCTTTAGAACTAGGAAGCTCTTTGCCATCTTTTTTGTAGTATTCCCTTATAGACACCAGACCTTTTCCTCTGAATTCAGTAAGAGTCACCCTTCTTTTATTTGACAGCTGCAACCACATGTGATACAAAAAGGGAAGTATTAGAAATTTAGAACTAGTCATATCATATCATAGTTACAGTATGATATGATTTTAGAACCTTTCCCAATACAGTAACTGATGCACTGATAACACTACTGACTACTGTCCTGGCTGTTTAAAGCCTTCATCACACAATGGTTGCAAGTATAAAGGAGAACACTACCATAAGTATGAATAAACAAATTTGACATTAAACCTAAGGAAATTTGTTCCAACTCAATTGCAATTTTTGTTCTTTTCCTAAACCTAATAACCAAAATTTGGACAAATTCTCCATATAACCAGAACTATAAGAAATTTACAAATTTTAGGGTTCTACCAAACTGAAGTATAACTCAAATGAACATTTCTAAGTTTCACTTTATTCAAAGAAGAAATCTAGTGAGGACTTCCCAGGAGGTCACCCATCCTAGTACTACTCCCATCCTAGCACGCTTAACTGCAGCGTTCCATTTGAACCTGCCATGCATCAGGCATCAAAACGCGTTGTTGTTAGGAAGCTAAGATATTACTTATAACACCCAAGATATCACTTCTGTCCACGCCGATATATGATATGCCTAAGGTGTTACATTATGATAAAAACACATCAATTATTAGGGTTTATGAAATCAGAGATAAGAATTTAACTTCTAAACCAGCTAAAACAGCAAAATCTAATGACCTAGAGCAATGTAAACCACATAATTCAAAATGCAGAGCATAAGAAACCAAAATTAGGGTTTCAAATTCAAACAGTATGAAATCAAACTTACTCGGCAAATGATAAGATCTCCATCGTCATCGTACTCCTTACCTCCTTTCTTCTTCTTCTCATCTCCACTCTCTTCTTCTTCATCCGCCGCCGCCTCTTCGCCGTCTCCGGCCGCCGTTTCATCGGCCTCCGCTTTCGATTGCTGTTCTTCAAGGTACGTCTGAACGACATTCCGAACGAGCTTTTTCCGTTCAGACTTCGATAAATCGATTCCGAGCTTTTCGGAAGCTGATTTTCGGACTTGGAATTCGGTGGTGGAATCCATATCGGAGTTCTTCAAAACCTCCAGGACGGTTTCCTCTATCTTCTTCGCCATTTCTGGATCCATGATTGAAGAATTTGAGGATGATTTTGGTGAATTGAAGCGATAGCAGTATAATTTGGGGGAAATGGAAATGGAAATGGAAATCTAGAAGGTGCTTTTTGAAGAAAGTATTTGAAATCAGACAGGATGAAGTATTTCAGACATTGGGCCTAAAACAAGCTCTTCAAAATTCTGGGCTACCTTGGCAAACTATAGCTTAAAAGTTAGTTATTGATCGATAAGCTAGTTATGTTGGTAAACTAGTTTATGATCAAATTATGTTTTGGTAAAAACTAACTTATTAGGCTATGCATAATGGTGATGGGGACAGGGCAGGATCTCTCCCAGCGGCTTGGCGGGCAATTGCCACGGAGTCGGCGGGATGGCTGCAGCGGTGTGGCCACACCGATCAGGCCGGCTCTCTCCCTCTCACACGCACTTTTTTTTTATTGCATTGGGTATTTGGTTTGAAGGGTTCGGGTACTAACATAGGGTGTGTTTACTAACGACTTAATGAGCTTAATGGTTGTTTTGGCTTATTCGCACAGCTATATATTAGTGTTTACTTATGACTTATTGATACAGAAAGTGTCTTATTCGCACAGCATGTAAAGGGCTGTTGTCCCCATTCAGCTAAAATATTGACAATTCTACCCCTTAAAAATAGGCGTCTTCCTTCTGCAGTCTTCACTTCACAAACCCTAACAGCAGAGAAAAGGAGCTCCTCTCCCCGTCACAGCTTCGTCTCCGGCAACCCATCCTCTTCTCGCCATCGGAACTCTTTGTCCCGGCGACGTGTGCTCCTCTCTCTTCTCCGTTACAACTTTTCATCTCCAGCGAGCCGTCCCTCTCTTCTCCGTCGCTGCATCTCCGGAGATCAGCGATTATCTTTTCCGATCCGGTGACCGTCGTGACCAGAGACCAAACCAACGGTTTCCATACACCCTTCTCTATCTCCGACGACCATCGTTTTTATCCGCAAATTACCAGTTTTCCTGTATCTGTTTCTCTAAATTGATTCCTGTTCATCGTTTTCTCTAATCGGTTTTTCTGCAACAATGTTTCTTCACTGGTAGTTTATTTCTTTTTCTGCAACAATGTTTCTTCCTGGTTGTCTATTACTCTTTCTACATTAATTTCTTTAGATGGGTTATTTTTGCAACAGTAATCCTCTTATTGGATTTAGAGACAGGGGTCAACAATGTTTCTTTACTTGGTTTTTTGATTATAGAATATATATATGTGTCTGTGGGGATCAACAATGCAAGAATGGGTCTCAAAGATGATATGAATGAATTCATGTTTTTTATTTGTGTTTCATATGTATAAATTTGCTTAATAAATAAACAACAATTTATAAAATAGGTTATAATACACAGTTATGGGTAAATTGGTCATTTTTAACATTCAGACTGTTGATTCAGATTAAAAGGTAAACACCAACATCAATTTATCTAGACAGACAAATTTATCCAGACAGACAAATTTATCCATACAGACAGACAGACAAGATTTGGTAAACAGCCCCATAGTGGGATTCAGAGGGCTTATAGAGGTTTATGAAAAAACTGATGTAACGCTGAGGTAGCAGATAGCTCAGATGGTTCGGATACTGATAGCTTTAGTGTGTAATAATAAATATTAGTAAGGGTATAACTGAAGAACAAAAAACTTTTGAAACGCTATCTCCAAGAACCGTTTCAATAAGCTAGCTTATGGTCATCTAAAGATGTACCAACTTATAAACTAGTTTATCAGTAGGCTTATAAGCTAGTTTATGTTTGCCAAACACATCTTAAAATATTTTATTAATAATTAAAATACATTTAACTAAAAATTTCACAAGCATTATCAATGTATATCTTTTCAAAAAAATAAAAATTAACACAATATTTAAAAAAAAAAAGATTGAAATTTATCTTCTCCCTTTGTTATGATCAATTTTGGTGTAACATGCGTGAAAGCAACTGTTACACCATTTTCAAATATGATTTCAGTGTTACTATATTCGCACCTAAATATATATTGTAAAAAATAAACATAACTAATCAAAATCTTTTTTCAAACTATCAAAGTTTTTCATACATACAATTTTTTTATACAAATAATGTTACCAAAATCAATTAAATTTCCAATTTCTCATGCTTCAATTAATCTGACAGATTTTATTATTTAAAATATATTATTAATATTAGCATGACAAAATGTACAAAAATGATTTATTAGCCTTTACTTGAGCTCTGATTTAGTAATTTTGACCTCGAATAGGCTCAAACAAAAAGGACACCCGCTTAACTTAATAAATTACTAAAATTACTAAATCGTCTAAATCGGTTAGACTAACCATCTAAACATTAGTCCGATTTGATCGGTCTAGACACTTGATATTAGCTGCTTGGTTCAAAAATTTAACAAACCACTACCTTGGTTTGGTTTGTGGTCTGAAGGGTTAAACCGTCAAAACTGGACCGTAAACATTCCTACATAAAATTAGTAAGTTAGTTGTTAAAGCAAGATATTTGTTAAATTTTCATAAGAAAATATTTTAGCAAAACTTTCTATGTGACTTTGAATTCTATGGGAGTAAACATATATCAATCTAAAAATAGCTAATAACATGATCTTTATAAGTATTTGCAGAAATTGCAAATCACAAATATACCCATGAACCCATTTGAGAAATTCAATGGGCTTCTATATTAACAATCAAATTATGTATCATCATCCATCAATCTTTAATCTCCAACAAAGAACAACATAAAATGTGCTCATCTCTTAAATTTCCTTGCCCCTTCTTTTTTGCTGCAGAAATTCAAATAAACACATCAACAAACCCTAGATTGTAAAACAAGTTCCGGAAGAAACAAAACACTAATAACCCGAAAATAAGGCCGTGTTTAGCAAAAATAAGCTAGCTTATAAGCTAGTACATGTTTGGATTCACCGTAAGTTAGCTTATTGAAACACTAGTTGGAGTAGCATTTTAGGAGTTTTTTGTAATTTTTTCCAATTATACTCTTATTAATATTAGTAATTATTATTCCCCAAAATACTCTTCTTGGTCATTTTAAATGCTTATAAGCTAGTTTTGTCAAACATAACTTATTCATAAGCTAGCTTTTCAGCTACTATCTAGCTTATTAGGCTGTGTTTGGCAAACTAGCCTTTAAGCTAGCTTGTAGATATTACGTTTCACAAAAACGAGCTTATGAGTATTTAAAATGACCAAAAAAGGTATCTTGAGATATAGATATAATAGTTAATATTAATCAAAAACGCTACATGTTTCAATAAGCTAGTTATGGTTCATCCAAACATGTACTAGCATATAAGCTACCTTAATTTTGCCAAACACAGCCTCGTTCAACAACTACCAGCTAAGCTTATCAGCTAGTTTGCCAAACACAGCCGAAATCAACGGCTACCTTGATTGAGTCTCCGCAGCAGCGGCGGCAGAGGCGGCGGCGGTGGAGGATGTTCTCGGAACAGTCCCAAAACCGGCAACCTCATCCATACTCTGGCCTTGGCGACGGTAGCGGGCCGCCGGTGGCAACGAAATCTGGGCAAGGACGGTAAGCTTTAATCGGCCACCAACCAAACCCTGGTACGGTTGCAATTCCGCCTTGAATCCTTCCTTCACCATTGCATCCTCTCTCTACCTCTGATTTTCCACATGCTTTACAACCCCTGTAATTATCAGACAAACATCAAGTAATTTGTCTGATTCGTATTATCTGAATTTTGAATTAGATGAGAAATTGAAGGCTGTGTTTGGCAAACCACCTGATAGCTGATAAGCTGGCAGGTAGCCGATAAGTTAGCTTATGAATAAATTATAGTCAGCAAAAACTAGCTCATGAGTTTGTAATACGACCAAAAAGGGTATCTTGGGGTATAATAATTTTTTTTTGAACGACAAGTAAACACACATGTTACTGGGTATCCGGGATCCAAGGACACCCGACTAATCCATGTACACCCCCAATTAAGGGTACCACTACGTGGCAAACATATCTCCCACATGCTCCTTCACGGGATTCGAACCCGGATAGTAAAGTCAAGGATACCACCACTGACCCGCAGATGTTACCTTACCACTAGGCTAAACATGCTTTGATGTATGATAATTAATAATATCAACAAAGGTATAAACGGAAAAAGCTAATGAAACATTACTCCAACTAGCCTTTCAATAAGCTAGCTTATGGTCTATCCGAACGTATACTAGTTTATAAGCTAGCTTATTTTTAGCAAACACAACGGAAATTGAAATACTAACCCGAAAGGGATTGAGTTGGATTGGGTGGTGTTTTCTTCTTGTTCTTCATCTTCGATGGTGGTGGAAGGTGGGGAGGTGGAAGCTCTGAGTGGAAGCCTTGTAGATTGGGAGGAGGTTTTGGGGGTAAAATAGGGATTTTGTTGGATGGAAATTGGGGGGGAGAAGAGGGTTGTGGCTGCCATTTTCTGATTTCTGGTCTAGTGAAAATTGGGGTTGGAGTTGGGAGAGGAAGGGAAGTGTGTGTATCTGGCTGAATGTGAGGCTGAGAAGAAGCTATTTGCTCACAACACTACCTTTGATTTTATTTTTATTTTTTTATTTTTTTGAAGGTTTAAACTTTAGATAAAAGTTTGGAAAAACAAATTAAGATTTTTTCATTATGAATTATTATTAGTCTAATGAGCATTTCATTCTAAACAGTAATTTGAAAGATTAATCAACCAAAATATAAAAGTATGTTTTTGACTTTTTAAATTTTCCTTTATTTTCCCCCAATTTTTGTGTATCCTACTTTAACCTTTTTGGATAAAAAAAATATGAAAAAGTAATACATAAAAAGTTCAGTGAAAATTATTTCAGGGTCTATCCCTTTGGTTTATGATTGATTTTTATATTGGTTCTTGAGAGTTGAGTCTAATTATTACTTTAAAATATGAAAGATTAAGAAATTAACTATAAAATAAAGAAAACCATCAAACTTAAATTATAAAAATAAAAATAAATTTTAAACAATAAAATAAAGAAAACAATTGAATTTAAATCATAAAAATAAAAATAGTAACAAATTATAAACCATGAAGATTTACACAAAAAATTTAAAACCAAAAAAACGAAAAATATAACTATTAACTCTTTATCTATTGAAGGATTCAAAATCTTAACCATTTAAAACATAGAAAAAGTACATTTCTAAAATTAACTTTTTCTTACACATGACCCTAAATTTGAGTAAATTGTTTCTTTAAGAAGGGCATCCAATCTTATTGTCTTAGTTGATAATTGAAATAAGGTTATCACTTCACTCTTTTATCTCCTAAATAGCATACACCATATCTATATATATATATATATTAAAAGAAGGTTTTGGCTGACATCATCAATACGAAATTGAGCAATTTCATTGGCCAATTAATTAAAATACAACAATTGATGATGTCATCATGTATGAAAAAATTATTTTCCAAAATTCACTTACCTAAAATCTCTCATTAATTTATTAATTTTCCTTTTATAATTTACACTTTGTATCCTTAGAATTATTTGATTAAATTACTTTTTACCCCTTAGTTTTTCAATTTTCACTTTACATCCTTATCATATTAACCTAAATAATATATATGAATTAACACCATTTAATTTTTTTGTTTTTGTTTTCTATAAATTACGCCATTATAATCATCTCAACGCTACCTTCAAAATGAGTATAATATTGAATATTTGAATTATTTGATTAAATTACTTTTTACCCTTAGTTTTTCAATTTTCACTTTACATCGTTATCATATTAACCTAAATAATATATATGAATTAACACCATTTAATTTTTTGTTTTTGTTTTCTATAAATTACACCATTATAATCATCTCAACGCTACCTTCAAAATGAGTATAATATTGAATATTTTTTTAATTTATTTATATTATTAAATATTAAAAATAGATATAAATTAACTTGTTTACATTTCATTACAATTGTTGATATTTCTGAAACATAAGAGCATCTCCAACAGCTTTTCCATTTTGTTCTCCAAAATAGAGAACCAAACTACAAAATCTCTATAATAAAATGTTTTCAACTACAACAGATTCTCTATTTTGGAGATAACATCATTACTTATATTATTAAAATATTACATATATTTAATAAAATATTATTTCTTTCTCTTAAACATTTTATTTCAAAAACTCCTATTGGTGGAACACAATAAAAAAACACCATTTTGCTCTCATAGTAATCATTTTTGGGATTTTGGAGAGTTCTCCAAACTTGGAGATTTTACTTCTTCTCTTCTCTTCTCCCTTCTCCTCTCTCCTTCTCTCTCTCTCTCTCTTCCCTCTCTTCCCTTTCCTCTCTCTCTCCCTCTCTCTCACTCTCCCTCTCTTTTCTCCTCTCTCTCTCTCTCTCTCCTCATCTCTCTCTCTCCTCTCTCTCTCTCTCTCTCTCTCTCTCCTCTCTCTCTCTCCTCTCTCTCCTCTCTCTCTCTCTCTCTCTCTCTCTCTCTCTCTCTCTCTCATCTCTCTCTCTCTCTCTCTCCTCGTCCTCCTCCTCTCTCCTCTCTCTCTCTCTCTCTCTTCTCTCTCTTCTCTCTCTCTCCTCTCTTTCTACTCTTCTCTCTCGTCTCTCTCTTCTCCCTCCTCTCTCTCTCTCTCCTCTCTCTCTCTCTCTCTCTCTCTCTCTCTCTCTCTCTCTCCTCTCTCTCCTCTCTCTCTCTCTCTCTCTCTCTCTCTCTCTCTCTCTCCTCCAAAATGGAGAAAGTTTTGAAGAATCTATTGGAGACCAAATTCATGTAAAATCTCATTTTTCTCCATTTTGGAGAATCTGTTGGAGATGCTCTAAAAATTGCTATTTTAATCTAACAATTTTTATAGATTATTTATAAATAATGAAAAATTATTTTATTTAAAATCCTATTGTTGACATTCTTGAAATTTAAAGATTTCAACCTTTTAATCTTACTAATTTTATAGATCATTTATAAATATTGTTTTTTTTTCAAAACCCTACAAATAAAAAACACTACATAATATAATTCTGAATCCCTCCCGTTTTAAAATCATTCACGAAATCCGAATCTTTCGACAAAAGGATTATAAATTTTCAATTTCAGATATTTTATCAACTATTAGATAACTAAAATATTTAATACTAAATCAAGGGTAATTTCTTATTTTCCATTTAAATCATTGATTAATTATAATTATTTTTACTAAATTATTATTTTCCACTTACTCAATTTAAAAAAAAAGCTTTAAATAAACGATTGAAAAAAATTTAATTTAAATGTTGTATATATAATTTCCTAAATGGCTATGATTAAACTAAATCATTAATGTTATTTTATCAACTAAGTCATATTTATATTATTAATTGGATATTACGTTTGATTTATGGTAAATTATTTGTGAACTTTATAATGCAAATGTTAATTCTGATTAGAAACTAAAACAATATGTTTAAATCGTCCGTGTATTACACGGGCCATTAACTAGTATACCATCAAAACCCAGTAGCAGGCCAATATACGTCTAATTCTAAACAGCTCAAAACTGTCCCAACACATATGAATAAAAATGGTGTCATCCCCATAGCCACTTCTAAAACAAGATTTACGTCGATAGGAACAAAAAAGAAAAGATTCATATACGATCATATCATCGTATCAAAAGTAAAAACCAACATATATTCTTCCTAGTAAAAGAAACTGTACCATTTTTTGTTTACTCTTTTAAACAAGGTATCATCCATCTAAACTCTCTTTTGTCAACCCAGCATAGGCATAAGTGGTTGATCACCATTTGCAAGTATCACAGAGCTGTGATGATGGACCATGTACCACTGCCCATTCTCCACCTCAAACACATTTGTCACGTTCAACGGGTTGTGTTCCACCCCAACATACGCTTTCATCGTCACCCACGCGACTCCCGTCAGTACCCGCGACCTCACGTCTCGAACCTCGAAATCTATCGCTGGCTCCCAGTTAAAAGCCAGCTGCCAGCTCGCTAAAACCCCGCTATAACTGCATCCAGTCCAAAACCACACGTATAAACATATATAACACGAGTTTGCATCAAATATTTCATGTTTTGTTGGGTGCATTGGCATCCAGACAGATAGGACAGGACTGAACAACTGTTCAGCATTTGGTAAGACATAACAGAATTGGACAAACCAAATAAAGATGACCAATTTACCCCTAATATATTGTTATTAACTTATGTAAATCTATTAAGTTATAACATATTACATATTTTTTATAAACACAAATATAAACCAAGGGGCGTGTTTGATGTTTTTGAAGAGAATTAGGTTTTATTTTGAGGTTATATTGTTACAATATAAGTTTGTTCCCATGGGGTTGGGTGGAAGTGGAACAAACCTATTCCACTTTGTTCCGGTTTGTTCCATATAAAAGTTCTGCCAACCTGGAACAGTGATCTCTGTTATGTTCTGTCATATCCCTGTCCAGTGTACCAAACGCACCCTTTGTTCTATCCTACCTATCTGGATACCAAACACACCCATTTGTTCCTTGAGTAGTTATATAAAACTCATCAATTATGAAATTTGAGAATCATCATCCCATTTGGGATCAAAAGTGAAACTGGAACAGAGGGAGTACCAAGTACATATGTATTTAATTATAGAAAATACACAATATAATCAGAGTAAACAGTGATCAGTAATCAGAAGCTCACCCAGTAAAGAGCTCCCCTGAGGCATGAATGCATTTTACATAATCTGCATTAAGCCAAAGCCGACCCATCTCTGGAAGAGATCGTTCTCTAATGATGTCAAAAAATTGTTGATTCATATTCACAATTGCTCTAGTAGCTGCATAGTAGGCCTTCCACCCATTTGCAGGTGTTACACTATCTTGTTCCATGGTAAAATCCTGAAACACAAGTAGAAAATTCAAAGGTGCAGATCGAGACACTTTCTGAAACTGAAATAAACAAGTAATAGACAAAATCTTTCAGACCTACAACCCTTCCTATTATGCACAAAGAAAGTTATAACCACCCTCTATCACCATAACCCAATAAAGTAAAGAATGAATAGAAAAACCACACATAATGTATGCAAAATCAATGTTTAGCGACTTTTAACTAAGAAGAGGTTCTAAATCTAGCTTGCTAAGTTACCAAGATCATGAACACACGGTAGCACGAAAAGAAAAAGGAGACTGAGAAGAGAATCGAGAAAGCCATAAGTTCTTTATAAGCATATAACATTTATATACAGTGAAAACTCAGACACACTCTTCACCGTTTGTAAAGTGTTGCTAAATCTTAGACAAAGACATCAGGGATTTGATTGAGCAAGAATCTATAATATACGAGTGGCCAATCAGCTAGCTGTGGTCATTTCAATCAAAACCATCGTTTATTACGTAGTATTTCGAAGTAGCCCCAATTTAAAAACAAATGCTAAAGCGATACAGATGATACAAATCATACAATTTGTACCATCTTTAACATGAAGCAGCAGTGTTTTTCTCCAACTTCAAAACCAATGTTAAAGTGATACAGAAAATCCAAAAGAAATTAATGTTAACTTTACTACTACCAGTATGAAACATTGAAATGTGAATATAAATATGTCAATATATACATCTATGTCTAAATACTTTCTAAACTGGAAACATACATACATTCCACATCTATATCTTGAAATTCAGCTACATGCATATATAGTACATGAATGATGAATTGCTGCAGACAGTAGAAACATATTATATGCACATTCTAATTATGCTACACAAATTATATTTAAGCCACAAACTGCATCTATGTCAAGAATGAGAAATATACTTGATTATGAAAAAAGAAAGAAATTTACGATAGGAAATATGTATTAACTAACAAATTGATAAGATCATAAGAAATCAATAAAAATCGTCTTCTACTAACAAACGATCCTGCTCATTAACATACTAAAATCAGGTTCCTTTATCAATTAGGTATTCACACCAAAGTGGCAGTACATGTTTCCAACAAAGCAATCTGGGGAAACATACTAATCCTGGTAAACTTCTTTTAAAGAAAAAGAATACAGAAGATTGATTCTGATATTAGACAAACTGGTGATGTTCCATCCCCTTTACTTCACACACATGAGTGTTCTTGTTTAGATAACTTAGGAAACATCAGAATAACAATCTAAAAATTGTCAACCAAATAAATGAGAGGTGACTCTGGTCGGGGCAATCGTAACACTTTCTGTTAGATAACATATTTACAGATCCATCTCAAACAGTCTGTAAACTTTACAAAACTTCAATTATACATTCGGATTGCTTGATGGTTCCATATTTGATTATCATCCATAACATTCTAAAGCTTAGGATAACAGCCTAATAATGGCATCTGAATGATTACTGTAATAGGATATGGTGCAGTGGCCCAGAATATCTTTATATGAGTGGGACTCAATGTTTTTGAGTTAAATCTTCCTGCTCATAGACAAACTCCAATGTCTAATCTTACACTTGACATCATTTGACTACAAAGTACTATGGTATGTCCTTAGTAAAGAGGATTTTATTTTTAGATATTAAACTGACACTCAAAACATTTTTATAACGTTGCATTTCTTTTCGGAGAACAAAGGGAGTCTCTCATCTGAGCCTTAAAATGCAAGCATTTATTATTTCCAAGAGTTACCGGATTTCCCGTCAAGTTCTGGTTTAAGATTGTTTCTATGACCTATGTTATAAAGTGTTCTAAAAACTCAATGTAACATAAATTCAACCGTACTTCCTATCAGTTATCACACATATCTTCCCCACCATATACTTTCTCAAAGTATTCGAACGACTGGACTAGTTACTACATGTCTGTATGTAGTTTGCTCCCCTTCAATAACTTCTATACAGCTATTTCAAATCATTATATACCTAGCGAAATCAGCTTACCGAAACACCAAAGCATGCAGTAGATGCCCTTGATGCACAAAATGAAAAATTACCAATCATGAAAAAACAACTCTTCATACAGTTCTACAAGACTAGCTATATCCTATGCACACATTCTCATTAATTTCCATCGACAGCTAGCTTCACCAACACAAAATTTTCAACTTATATTTTCAGCATCAGATATCTAAGCCCTAGCTCAATTTTAAGTATCTGCTATACTAAGCATAATACAACTACAGGGCAGGCATTCAAATCACAATAACAGGTGACAGCATAATAGTAATCAGTGACTTCTTCTCATTTCTATCAAGTATTGGTAAATAATTAGGGCAAACTTGAATAGAGCAATACCTTATGATAGAGGGCCTTCCAAGCATTATCATCATTAGCAGCCCTCCGCATTGCCGAATTCGTCATCGACAGCCTACACAGACTCCGATAATCCAAATAACTCAAAGCATGCGTCGTAATCTCCGGAACTAACTGCTCCATCATCGACGCACCTACCACCACCTGCCGCTCCCGCTCCCTCTCCACCACCACCACCTGACCTCCTCCACCACCACCACCACCGCCACCGCCGTTCATCATCCTCGCCGTCGCCGTAACAGCCATCGAATCAGAACCAGAACCAAACCGCTGCTGCTGCTTACAATTCGAACATGCACAACCACAACCTAGAATCGCCTTCTTATCCGATTGCGAGAATCTCAGCAATCGAAGAAACGGTACGAGTGTTAAAAAACAGCACACGAGAGTCACAGCTAGGGCTAGGAAGAGAGAAACAAAGGAGAAATTGAAACTTCCGTCACCGGAGGAAGAAGCGTAGGAGGAAATCTCCATTGACGATATTCATACGACATGGAAACCGAAACCGAAACCGAAAACCTTCAGCAAAACATAAAACCCTAGAAAAGTGAAAAAACAGAAAAAAAAACTCAAAAATAACACGATTTTGTTAACTTATAATCAACAGTGTTTTTCGTCTTCTTCTTCTTCGTTGTGGTTCTGGAAACCCTAGCGTTTTTCCGGTGGCATATGGCCGGCCGGCCGGCGAAAGGGAGGGGGGATTTTTAGAGAGAGAAAGAAGGGGGGTTTTAGAGAGAGAAAGGGCCGGTGAAGATGACCTGTAACTGCTAGTAGTAGTAGTACTACTTGGATGTCGTCAAGGGTTCCGTTTGCATTTCATCAAGGGTAATTTTGTCTTTTCACAAATGAAGTATTTTTTTTAAGAATAAATTACGGATTTGGTCCCTGTGGTTTGGGGGTTTTTATGGATTTGGTCCCTAAACTTCAGTAATTACGAATTTGGTCCCTATGGTTTGCAAATTCTTTTAGATTTGGTCCTTGGTAGTGCAAATAGGCAGGGACCAAATCCAAAAATCACAAGGACCAAATCCAATAGAATTTGCAAATCACAAGGACCAAATCCAATAGAATTTGCAAACCACAGGGACCAAATCTGTAATTATTAAAGTTTAGGGACCAAATTCATAAAAACTCCCAAACCACAGGGACCAAATCCGTAGTTTACTCTTTTTTTAATAACGAAGGTCAAACACGTTTTATACTCCACGTATATTTGTGTTGTGGTCAAATATGTTTGAGATTTTTCTTGTTAATAAAAAAATTAGATAAACAGGATTTCGTATTAAATATTTCAAAAAAAAATTTGTAAAATAAATCAAAAATTCAAAATACTTAGGGGGTGTTTGGTTGAGGGTGACGAGAGGTAAGGAATGAGAATGGTAATATTGGTTTTATATTATATATTCCATTAATTTTCCTTCTTAACCAAATTGGGAATGAAAATTTTATTTTTACTTAGTTTTTTTTTTTCCTATTTGTAGTTTGTTTTTTTTATGTTAAATGAAAAATCTTTTGTATTTTTACGTTGAAGAATTTTTTTTTAATATGAAATAATTTTTCATTGATTATATTGGATTAACCAAGCAGCATCAATACAATACTTATTTTCATTCTTATTATTCTGTATTTCCATTTTTATATTTATTTTTATTTCTTAAAATGAACTAAGCACGCCCTTAAAAAAGGTTATATTAGTTATACCATTAAAGTATTTCATATACATAATAAATATTATTTTTAAATAAACATTTAAAATTTAAAAAAGAATAATTTCCATAAAAAGTTGTTCTTGTTACTCAAATTAGGGGAGTTCTCCAAATTTAAAAAATAATAATTTCCATAAAATAAAAGTTTAAAAGTTAAACTTTTAGAAAGGTTTACATATTCTCTAACATATTTTTTATTTAAAGATTAAAAATCTATTATATTATTAAGTTATTTTATAAATTATATAAAATAATAATAGTTTAATTTCTTTGATAAAAATAAATAAAAATAGTAATTTCCTTTTATATATTAAGTTTTTAAGGAATTCTTTAAATTTGAAGATTTTTTAAAAAAATTTTCTATTTGATAGAACTATATAGAAAATGTGTTGAAATAATTTTAAAAAAAAAACAAAAATCTTATTTTATATTATTTTAAAGAAACCGTTGAGATACTCTTTTTTGCTTTGTAGAACACGCTAGAGCAAACATTTATCTAAAATCGATAGATAAAAGATAAAGGATGTTTGGAAAAGCTTTTTGAAAGTGTTTATTGATTTATTTCCTTCTCAAAAAGCCAATAAGTCACAAAGTTTGTTTCGATAACTCAAAGTGTTTTTGAAGAACTCACAATTTATGACTTTTTGATTTTCAAAATGTTTTTTGAGGAAATTGTCAAAAAGTTTCTCAAAAAGCTAAACTACCTACACCCTCTTATAAACCAACTTATTAGAAATCGGCTTTTGCCATCATAAAAGTTAATCCAAGTACCTTTTAAAAACCCATTTTTCTTATCACCATAAATCAATATACACTTTTGAACTTCAAAAGGTTTATCCAAACACGATCATGGATTTCATATCTCATAACTACATTCATTAACCATATGCAGACTATAAGCACATACAAATCGTATAACCTAGGCTTGATTTAGGATCGAAAAAATGCCACAAAAAAAAAATCTAAAACAACTACAAAAATACAATACTTGTATAGATACAAATATTTTGTCGTTAATAGAAGTTGAAAGCAATGATCGCGGTGATGACAGAGGTAACGAGTAGCAACTTCCAACTCCTATCGTCTCTGTGAGCTTTGCCGAAGAAGAGTGGGTGGACGTATGAAAGATTCGATCTGAAATGATCTTCAAGATGGCGGCAATCGCAATAGAAACGCTCACGTCAGCACTGCCAGCTCCGCTTTATCCAGGCTTTCTTGATCAACCGCTACCTTCTCGATTGATTGCCTGCACAAGACCATCCTTGTTAAGATAAATGAAACAGACTCGCAAAGTCATTTCAAGAAATCTATATTGCAAGAAGGCGAGAATCTCAGTATCATAGATGACTATTACAGCATGATACGCAAGGTTAGGGGTTGTTTGGTTGGTTTTCCATTTAGTCTTGTATGGATAAACTTGTTTTGTGGATTAATCTCTCCGTATTTTGTTTAGGAGGGCTTTTCAGTAGACGGAAGCAACATGTTTTAATTCGGAGGGACAGGTTTGCAAAAAACTTGGCTTTCTGCATAAAGCTCCCCCATAGAAGATTACTAAATAAGCCACTGTCAAACAGTCATGTATAGCTGACTGAATAAGCTATAAGTCCCATTAAGCTCATCAAGCCGCTAACATACAAGCCAATCATATGATTATGCACATGTTGCATTGACAACAATAGATGTTTAATCATATATGATTAAATAACGTGAAGGGGTGTAATTATATATGATATTAAGACTTCTTGTTTTCTCATAAAATGTTTTTCTTGCCGCATGATCCTACATATAATATTGTGCAAGGTTTCCTGGGAAAAAAACCCCAAAAAATGAAAAAGTGGAACACCCTAACAACTGATCATATGTACGTATGCATATGATTGCACATGCACGTATAAAGATGTTTCATGGTTTCTATGCACATTTGCATATTGAATGAAAATTACTTACAAATTACTTGTATGAACATGTGCATACCGTACAGATAAATGGTTACCAAGGTGTTCATCAATTTTTCATTTTTTTTGGCCTCATATTATTAGTGGGAGGTTCAAATAAGAAGAGTAAATATCGTGAGCAGCTTAATTTGGGAAGGTTCAAATAAGAAGATAAAATATCTACATAGTAGAAGGGAAGGTTAATGAAAGGTTCAAATAAATCATTGAAAAAATCCACTTGAAGACGCACATGGAAAACAGAATCTTTTCAATATGTCTTCAAAAATTCACATATAGCTTTTCTAAATTCCACTACGAACTTTACCCTTCTTACTAACCAACCTACGTATATTTAGCCATATGACAATTTGAACCAACCACTAATACGCCTTTTCTACTCAAAACACATATTTTAAGTATGATGATGAAAATTCATGATATCATGAATAACGAAAATGCATGATATTCATGATAATATTAATAGTCATTCGGGTTATATTCATAATGAATAATACATAATAAAGCTTCAACCATGCACTTGTGAATATAACATCTATAACCTGAGCATCGCATTTTCTTTGACAATCGACTCCAAATGGGACGACACAAACGCTTCCACGACTCCAAATCCGCAATTTCCTTTTCCTGAAAATATCAACAATCATAAGTTAAAGTTAACCATATAATTCATCATAAAGTTCATCACTTTAGAAACCGTTTAGAGAAACAAAACGAACCATATTCGCCTTCCATAACAAAAGCTCTTTAATTTCCGATCTCGTTTTCTCCACAAGCGCCGAATACTTTGCAAGTTCGACATCAAGCTGAGGAAGAACATCCCCTTGCCTCTTGTTCAACTCTTTGATATAATCCTCCAATAACGACAAATTCTTTTCGTGTAATCGAACCTTTTGCATCAAAATCTTCAAAACCGCATCACCGTGAATCCTCCCGTTCCCTTTCGATACAAGTTCCGGAATTTTAACAGGCTTTTTCGTCACGTCATCATCGACCCGTTTCCCCCCATCGTCAACCCGTTCCGTCTTTCTACTCGTGGCCTCGGCCACGTTCCGGAACTCCCCGTCTGATTTCCCGTTCTTGGACCCCGAAGCCTGCGGCGAAGCCGGAGATGCGTCGAGTTAAGGTTTGCGGATTCCTCCGAAGTCACGATAAGATCTTCGAGCATCCTCTCGATCGCATCCACACCGTAGACTTTAATCACGTTTAGCGTGCAATAAAACTCCGATCCGTAGTGGCTAACCAACGTCAACTTTAAATATCGAGTCCATTTCGGTTCGGGCAACTTAAAGTATTGGTGGTGCTTCACGTTTTCCGCTACAAAAGTCCCAAGCGGGTACCACGTCTCGGTCGGGAAAACCAAACTCCCCGACAACGAAAACTGCTTAAAATTCGAAGAATGGTGCTCGAAATTCGCAATCTTGACAGCATCCACCAGGGTTTCTTCGGCTAGCTCGATGACGACGTATTTCTCCGAAACCGAACACGGGTTTCTCAGATACTTATCGTGATCATCCCCCAAGATATTGCTAGCACCATTCGCCTCCTTGTTATGCGCACGACCTTCGCACCTTTCGAGGCAGACGCATAGTTATAGTCGGTCCCATCGGCTCGAGCCGGTGGGTAATGTTGGCTAGCCCGCTAGATGCCGCCCCACCGCTCGACCCGTTATCTTTCTTAGTAATGTTTCTAAACTCATCGAGGTTGAGATACGTGAGATGCGTTCGTCCATTCTGAACGTCCTCCTGTTTGTTCTCGACGTAACTATCTTGAAACTCTCGCTCGCAAACTAACGCGGAGTAACCTAAAACCTTCGAAACTACTTCTTCGACCGGACTAGTTTCCGGATTCGGATGATTAGGGTTTTTCTCAGTGTCTGCTACAAAGCTATGATCATTAGAAACAACACCAGATACATTGAACTCTAGAAGAACCCTATCTGTGTGGCTTTCACCTTGTTCATATGTAGTAGTTGTTGTTGTGTTAGTAAAGTTCCTATTATGTGCATCTACATTCCCTGAAGAAATAAATTAAACATGAAATTAACATCATGAAATTGAAATTGGAAACCCTAGAAAACGTAATAATAACTAATAAGCCCTAAATTGGAACGAAAAATTGGGGAAATCGGGAATTAGAGAAATTAGGGTTCGTAAGAGATGAAATACCTTCGTTGTCGCCATGATTGAAGCCGAATGTAGAGAGGAAAAGCAGAAAAGGGAACCAAATTGAGACCATTAAAGGGAAAGAGAGCTTAAAAAGGGTTTGTTGGAATGAAAAATGGTGGTTATTGGTGTATAAATTGACATCTGTGAAGATGATGATGATGGTGATTATGGTGATTATGGTGGTGGGTTTGTTCTTCATCTGTTATTATAAAACTTTAGAGGTATTTGGTTATGGTGGTGGCCATGGCCATCTCCTAACTCACTCTGGTTCTCTGATTTTGGATGCCATTGAAGATTACTTGTGATTATGACACGTTTATGTCTTTTTCCTAAATTTAGAAGGGGGTTAATTGAAATTTTGTTGTACCTTTTTTGGGTTAATGTGTGTTTAGTCCTTCGTCTTTGTATGGATTTGTAGTTGCTACCCGGACCTCTTGTTTCCATCTGTTGGATCGTGGAACTGAATTTGGTGGAATTGGAATTTATCGAAGAATTTTAACTTTGAGATACTAAAACATCTCTCTATTACGTTTTCGAACTCTTTTTTATAAAATATGGTGACAGTGGTAGCAATTTTGACAATGACGTCAGTGGCATGATGGTGGATGGCAGTTGTCGCAACTAGGATCATGACATGGTGGTGGTGGCTTGTGGCAATAGCAAATGTGAAGGTGGCAGTGGCGGTTGGGTGGGACAGAAGGAAATAGGCTTCTAGCTAAAGGTAGCTTGTCCCGTCTAGGAGGTTGAGAAGAGTTGATGGATGATAATATTACGTGCCAAAGCGACATGAGCAATTGGGTCGTAATTAAATTAGATGCAAAATTTATCTTTATCTTTTTAAAAGCAAACTATGAAATCTATTACATGCGCTAAAAGGAGTGAATTCAATTGATCTATGACAAAGAACGACAAAATTTATTCTATCTCAACCGTCGGTAGAATCCAACCAATTCAATCCGCGAACTAAACAGAACTTTTGTCAATTTCCAATTTTCTTTTTTCAAATTGAGGCCTTAAAATTTTAATATTATGAAATTGAGAATTTCAAAAATTAAAAGTAAATACACACGAAACCAAGCGACCACAGGGCTTTTGGCCTGGTGGTATTGGTGTCTTTAGCCTCCGCTTGGCCCTTTGCCATTTTAACTGGTCATTTTGGATTAGCCTTTATCCTCCCACGCAGCCAGCCATTAGACCGTCCTTGGCTAACTGATCCAACCTACGATATTAGCCGATTTCCATAGTAACTAGGCCTTAGGCTTACCAGTTACTAGCCAACCATCAGTTACCAAAGAATCATTGGCCCAACAGTTCCCAAGTTACCAATAGAAACAAGCCTACCAGCAGATCAAGAGTTCAAACATTACTATTTGTGATATTTTAACACGGAGATCAGTTGCAGTATGCCATTGTTAATCAATTTCTTCCTGTTGCAGTCTGGTGGTCTGATTTGGTGGTCCTCGGGCTTATGCTAATTTTAATTGATGATATCGTAATAACAAAGTAAGAAAAATATGAAAATTATCCATTGAAATACTAGAGTTAAGGTTTCAACAATGCAATTTATGGCTGAATCAATAAGTCATGTTTACTTGTAAACAAAAAAACCAGCATATAAGCAGTCCTGAGACCTTTGATTTAAAATTGCTCTGCTCCCAAGTTTTTCTATCGGTGTGAACTGAAAAGCGCTTTGCTAATGATACCAGTGGCCTCGATATAGCGATCCACACACCTAGAGATGCAGCTGCTTTCTCCCCCGCTCAAACTGCTGCCGGGTTTAGTGATACACTTGTCAAAGCACTTCCCCCTTACTGTCTGTTTCCCAAACAAAATTAAAAGAATGTCAACATTCCAAGAAAATCTTCCCAACATATTTACGAGTCTCACAAGTAGCTTGTTGTTATATGTGTTTGCCATATAACTTGTTTTACATTTTGTGCATTTCAGTGTACTTATTCCTTGATGTTTCTACCCTGCACTTAACAAATAGAAGTTTACGCATGGTAGTTTTTTAAGGAGTAACGGATAGTAAATGTCAAAGGACATGGAATTTTAAAGTTCAAATTTTTAGCAGCCTTATTGCATCAAGACTTGAGTGATTACTTTCACTGGTATACAAGATAAAACAAGGTGATTGATGGGGAAGTTGAAAGAACTTGGGAAACCAAGATTTTACATGCTACTCAAGTTCTAAACTCTTGTATCATGAACTTCAATGTAATCATACAACTAAAGTGGTGTTTGCTTTTGGCTTAATGAGGGAGAATGGTTTGTTTGATCAACCACTATTTTCCCCCTCTATATACACTCCCCATGTTGAATTTATATCATCATGTTAGATTAAGTATTCTCTATTTAAAAATTTGGAAATTGTTAACTTCTTACTTAGAATTTTCATCCTAAATGTTAATCAAACAATCATTTTTCTTAGGCACCTAAATTAAACATGATATTAAAATCATACTTTCCTATTATTTAGGTTGTTCATTCAACGTATGAAACAAACAACAATTTTCATTTACCACTTACTCCATACATACACCTTTATACATAGAGGCCCTTCAACCAGACAAGGCTTAATGAGAAAGAAACGAAAAAACACTCGATATATGAAGAAGGATAGAAGGGATCTTATAAACTTAAGACCTCAGAGTACATTTAGTATCAGCGTATGAAATTCTTCCACATACCAAATTTAAATAAAAGGAGATATAAAGCTGATACTTTACAACATCAAAAAGGGAAGAGACTTCAAGATACCATATCATGCCAAATACTCAAACAGTCTCAGACACTTCTTGCAAGAAAGATCGATAATTTTATTATTGTCCTAAAATGAAGCTTATTATAATTAATGGCGCCTTGAAAGCTCCTCAAGATGAGCTAGCGATATAAGAAGGCACTTGATCACATAAACCAGGTTTCTTCAAAAACCTCGAGTTACTACCAAAAAACACCACTGACCAACTAAAGTAATCAAGATAGTAACCACCTAATAAACACTGAATACAACTCTGTAGCTAAAAGGAAGCCACCGTCATAATGTTTTCATCAGCAAATGCCTTTCATAAAACTCAAGTGGCTTAGTATGAGAAGCATAAGTGAGGCACAAATGTAGCAATATACACATTCCTTTTTTGGAGATAAGCTAACTCAAAACCATCTCTCAATTGCATTACACCTCTGTTAGTTCCCCATCATATGGCTTAAATTAAAGAAATTAAAGAAATTATTCACCTATTGACCTATGAGTGGAAGTTGCTCGCTTGTTTTAGAATTGATTAGCCTATTGGTATGAATGCTAGTTAGGCTGTGTTTGGCAAACATAAGCTATTACATGTTTCGAGGGACCATTAGCTAGCTTATTGAAACACTAGTCGGACTAGGTTCCAAGAGCCTTTTGTAGCTTTTTCTAATTATACCCTTATTAATATTAATTATTATGCCCCAAGATATCACAAGCTAGTTTTTGTCAAACATAATATATTCATAAGCTAGCTTATCACCTACCAGCTAGTTTGCCAAACACAGCCTTAGTCACCATATCACACTACATCAGCTTAATCTGTTCAATTTTTCGATTGCAGAGAGCAATCCTTGTATCGATTCGATCCCTTGGAAAAGATGAAATCTTTCTTGCTTTACATTAACAATTACTCAGATTATTTCTCAACATAAAATAAAAAAGTAATTGTTAATTTCATAAGCATAACATCTCAAATCCTGTAAGCTATACCTATACATTGATTCATATAACTAACCTTACCTTAATGCTTAAAAGTTTTCCATTCTATATTTCACCATTCTCAAATAGAAATCCCTAAAAATTCATAACACAGATCTAGGTAATCAAATTATAAACTCTAAACTCGTCAATTATAGTAATCAAATCAACAATTACATCACATAAAATCAATCTCTACAGTATCTAAACACAAACGCATGAATATATAATATATATATATATATATAAGAGAGAGAGAGAGAGAGAGAGAGAAATAGAGAGAGACCTCGAGGAATTCCTCAGCGTAGGCTTGAGCAAGCTGAGCCTTGAGTTGATCCATTAAGTCCTCAGCAGACATTTGAGACGATGGCGATGAACTCGAAGGTGAAGAGAATGAATCCATCTCTCTGATTCTATTATCTGTATGGAATCCCTAATTCCTTCTATTAAGTATAAACCCTAGTTTTTGATGGTGGGCTGGCTGGGTGGACCTTTTTATAGTACCCCCAAAACCCTGTGTTAATTTGCATTTAGGACCCTTATTTTTACTAGAATGACGATTTTGGTTTGTTTTTGTTTTGCAAAGTCAAAAACCACAGGGACTGAATATGACATTTAATGGGTTTTGTGAATTTCTTTTTTGTCACGTTTGTGTAATAGAGAAGGAAGGGATTTTAATGGTATAAATGATTAGGGGTGTGCAAAACCCGAATGCCCCGAAATTCGAACCCGAATCTGAGCCGAAAATTATGTTTTTGTACCAAAATCGAATGCCCTGAAATTCGAAAATCCGAAACCCGATTTGTAAGGGGATATTCGGGTTTGGGTTGGGTTTAGTTTTCTTCCACCCGAACCGCCCGAAAATCCGAAATATATATACATATATTTTTTTAATATGTATATGTATCAAATTATCGCTTGAAAATCCTAAATTATTACCGTTTGTACAATTTTCTAATTTCTAAACTATCATCGATTTAATCAATTCTTACAATTGATTGTATTCATCATCAACATTGATTGAATATATACAATTTTTTCCATTACGGATATACCAGAACCCGCCCGATCTTAACCCGAAACCCGACCACCCGAACCCGAAACAATCCGAAATCCGAAACCAAAAGTTTGGGGCCTTATTTTCAAATCCGAAATCCGATCGGGATTTTGATTTGTTCACCCGAACCCGCTCGACCCGCCCGATGCACACCCCTATAAATGATTATTTAATTTGTGTTTAAGATATCTTGACTCATAGACAATAACTAGAGCATCTTAAATATTTATTATATAACATGAAAAATCAAAATCTTTTAAAAATATTTATATTTTTCTCTTTAATAACTAATTATATTAATAAAATATCTCACCATCCCACTACCACCACAGTTGCCACCACCATACCCACCAGCTCCATACCACCACCATAGTCACCATCGCCGCCTGCAAACGCAACCACAACCACCAGCTCAACATCACCACCACCACACCACCATCTCCACCCTAAGAACCCCAATCCCGATAACCCTAAAAAAACCCAAATCAAAAAACCACCATCTCCACCCTAAGAAACCCCAAATCGACCCGAACCCGTAAAACCCAGTGGAAGAACCCTTTTTGTTGTTGGTGATGGATTTTTCCTTTTCCAGCAAGAAGTCCATGAATATGTCTTCGTCATTATGGAACTCCGGTGGATAAATGGATTTTAGTATGCGAATGAGAGATGGGGAGTGGTGGTGGTAGTGGTGTCTTGAAGAAGAAGAGAATGCCTGGTCATTCTCACGTCAAAACCACGTCATATACACATAAACATTATTTACTGATTTTAATGGTATAACGTGTACAAAAAAAAATAGTTCAATGGTATAATGTGTATCGATCCATGTCAAAACGGGCTATTCTCGGTTGCAATGGTATATTGAGTACAAAAAATAGTTCAATGATATTTTGCGTATAAAACAAATAGTTTGTTACCTAAATAAGTCATCAACTCTCATTAAATCTATTTTTTTAACTCTATAGCATACTCATTTTATTATAGGGGTTAATACATTTTAATGACAATACTTATAGATTATTC
This sequence comes from Centaurea solstitialis, assembly GCA_030169165.1. Classification (NCBI taxonomy): domain Eukaryota; kingdom Viridiplantae; phylum Streptophyta; class Magnoliopsida; order Asterales; family Asteraceae; genus Centaurea; species Centaurea solstitialis. Next base: position 79,299,934 of record CM058044.1, read on the forward strand.
TAAAACTTACTAAACTTCATGATTGTAGCAAAATTTGATGTTCATTTTGCAACGAAAAAGGGTTAAAATGGCCCATCAATCTTTGCATATTTTAACTTATAGATATTTCAACATATACAATTATTTATTAGCATTAAAGTTATAAATACAATGATTGATTTATTTAATCTAATATCTCAAATAAAAAACACTTAAAACTCATTTTATTGTTGAGCGAATGTCAAAGCCCGTGCTGTACGGGAACCACCAATAATGTCATTAACCAAGTCAAAAAAGGATCTTGAAGAATTGTATAAAGATAAAATAAAAGTAATACTCCACTGGTAAGGTGACTTTTTGTTAACCGGTAAGGTAATATCTTGGAGATCAGTGGAAGGTAAACCTGATTATCCAGGTTCGAACACTATGGAGAACATGTGGCAATATTCATGATCATGGGTTTCCCACGTAATGGTACCTTTAATTGGGCTGGGTCGTGGTTGACGGGAATTAGACAATTAGTAGGGTGCCTTTAGATCCCAGATACCCGGAAACGTGTATGTGTGTACTTACCGTTCAAAAAAAGTAATAATCCGTTTTTAGTAATTAATGACGATCATTTTATTATTTTTCTTTCTTTTTTGAACGACAAGTTAATGCACACTCGTTCCAACGGTATCGGGCCTCATTGTGGGCAATCCCACTAATCCGATGTGACCCGGCCCAACTTATGGCTGAACCCAACTGGTAGGTTTTTAGGGGCCCTATCGATCAACCGAACCGGTCCCGAACCCAGCTCCTAAGGACCAGATCCTGAGTCTGTATATCGCAGGAAAGTGTCGTCCGTAGGGAATCGAACCTGATAGTATGGCTTTCACTCCACAGTCCACATCCCCAAGGATGTTATTTATTCAACCGAGCTAACCCTTTTTGATAATTTACTTTTATTATAATATTTCTTATTAACGTAGGTGATTCAACGATAGAAAATAAATTTGTTAGCAAAGAGTCTTTGCACTAGTGGCATATAAAGCTTTAATTTTTAAGAAGATCAGATGTTCAAATTTTACTAGAAGTTAAAAACCTTTTGTAAATTCATGTCCCATTGATATATACTATATGGTTAAGAAAATATATGTTGCATCTATTTTGATACAACAATATAAAAATAAGGAAATAAAAAACAAACTTCTTAATTAACCATATGAATATAAAACGTAATATAAATTTACAGAAAATTACAAGCATATATCTAAACATAGAGCGCTAAGTTTTTAAACACATCAAGCCCAAACATTAGACCTCCTAAGGAAAAAACTTACTGATTGATTATTTGACCTTTAATAATCCCTTTAAAAGTAAGATTATTTAAAATTCGGTTTCTATCATTTCACATATTCATGATTAATTTGTCAGTTATTTTAAATAGCTAGGAATGCAACACTAAAATGTGTTGTAATCTTATGACTTACAGTGATTGGTGTCATGAACACTACGATTGATTATAGCATTACAGTTTATAAATTTTCATCTAAACGATGTTATATTATGATAGGTAAACAAGTAGGGTTTTTAAAATCAAAATAGTCCCAATATAGAATATGCTATGAGTGACTTCTAGAAACATTTTCCTTTGTTGATGCAATGAATAAACAACTATAGTAAAAAATACACATACACATGTATATTGTTTATTTTTTGTATTAGATTAAGGAAACAAAATTATTGACATGTTTATTTTCTAAGAAAACATTAAAGTATTATTGAAGAGGTGGCAAGCCTTTCAAAAACACCAATATAAATAATCAAAATCTAAAAAAATCAAAAACAAAATAAAGTATTATCTTAATAATATGTTATAAAAAAGATTCATATATTTTATTAGAAAACTTATCTCGCCTAAACATTGAAATTCACAGTTTTTATTACAAGAAGTTAATTTTTTTAATTATTTAGAATATCCTTAACATTTTCTAACTATTTTTTTTTAAATCTTTAAAATAATCAACTTTTTCGTTAAAAAGGTAAACTCCATTAAAAAATACATCCGTCAATAATGAAGAAGGATTGAAAACGTAAAAATCTATCATTTTAGAGATCAAAGATGTATGTCATTCAAGACCAAAAGTGTAATTTTTAAAACATATCCTTTATTAACGGATATGTCTTTAGCAAAGTTCACGTTCAAAAGTTGGTTATGTTGAAGATATCAAGGAAAAATGGTTAAGAAATGTTAAAGGTAATTTTAATTTGCTAAAAACAAATTTATTATTTTTTTTGTTGATGAGTAATATACTCAAAAAAGACAAAAAGAAAATATAAAATATTTTAGTCATAAGTCAAACTGAAAAAAGTCAACGCTAATTTTAAAAATTGAATAATAGAAACAAGCTCCAAAAGGTAGAAATGGAGTCCTTTTAAATATGAGCCAATTTCTAAGGATTAATAAACAATGTGGGTGGCAGATTCACAGAACATGCCCTTGATCTGATATCATCACTAAATCAGATCCAAATTAGGTCAAAATAAGTTTGCCTTCTTTTTTCCTCACAGGTATGTTTCCCTATTTTCATCTTCTTTTGTAGTTTGTAATCTAAAACAAGGATTTTACAGAGCTTCAATGGTGGAGTCATGCTTATATTGTTGTATGATTTTGGTTGTTTATTGTAATTATTTGCTTCCACTTCAAAATTGTTGCAGGATTGAATAGGTTTTATTTGGATTGTGTTTGGCAAAAATTAAGCTAAGCTAGCTGATAAGCTGTTACATGTTTGGATGACCATAAGCTAGCTGATAAGATGTTACATGTTTGGATGACCATAAGCTAGCTTATGGAAACGCTAGTTGTAATAGCTTTTTAGGAGCTTTTTCCAATTATACCCTTATTAATTAATTATTTTTTTGGAAGGCATAGCGGCATAGAACGACTACCACGAACACACACGCACGCCCGCCTCCCCGGTGGTATCGGGCATCCACGGGCAGCCCACTAATCTACCGCTGTCCCGGCCCAGCTTACGCTATACCTAGTACCCAACCACAGTCTTTGACTGGGCGGGGGCGGCCTAATCTATGACTGGACCTGGCCCCAAGGACTACGTACTCCTCATGCCCTCAGTGACTCCCGTTGGATCCCGGGTTGAGTGGAATCCCCCCCCCCCCCCCCCCCCCCCCCCCCAAAAAAAAAAAAAAAAAAAAAAAAAAAAAAAGAAAAAAAGAAGAAGGTATAATTGGAAAAAGCTACAAAAGAAACAAAAAAAGATGTTACCGATCTTAGGAAAAAAAAAGAAACAAAAAAAGAAAAAAAAGATGTTACCGCCCTTAGGAAGAGTGGAAGACCAACAGAGCTAGACATGATTTGTCCTTATTAATTAGTTATTATACCCCAATATGCCCTTTTTGGCCATTTTACATACTCATAAGCTAGTTTTGCCCAAACATAATTTATCCATAAGCTAGTTTATCATCTGCTAGCTAGCTTATCACCTGGTTTACCAAAACACTGCCTTGGTAAATCTGAACAATTTCTTCCATTTATTTTGGTAGTTCATGTTTTAATATACAGATTCTGTTTGTAATTAAGAACATTGAAACGCAAATGGAATTGATCAACTTTGACCTGAAAACAAGTAGTTTCTATTATTTTCGTAGTTCTGTGTTTTCTATGAAACAAATTGGATCTGATTATGATGTTCAAATGTGTATTTGTGTTTAGATGCATTTTGTTTCATGTTGTATTGAGTTTACAGGTGTGTGCATAATTGACACCATGAAAACCATGTCCATAAAAGAATGTTGCTGTTTCTTGAAGAAAGTTGGTAACCCTCGTAAATTTATCCACCATGCCCTTCTTGCTAACGAGACATCATGTTAGTAGCGGAAAGTACGTATTTGACCCTAGATTTTCGGGTGAATTAATCTGATCATCGTCTGTTTTTTTTTTTCTTTTTTACAGTTTCTATCAATGAAATAGAGGCGTTGTATGATCTTTTCGAGAGATTAAGCCATGCCATCGTTGAAGATGGTCTTATTCACAAGGTAATAAATTAACTATTCTAACGGTGTGTTTGGCATGTGGACAGGACTGAACAGGACATGAGAGAGTTAGGTAGGCGGGTGAAAGAATTGTGAAAAACTTTGATTCAATGTGGGTAGTTTAGTAATTTGCCTAAATATGGTGGGAAGATTTTTGTTTGAGTGTCTCTTTAGATGGAAGGAGCGTGTTTCTTAATTGGTGGAGGCAAGTGTGAAGAAAAAAAAACTTTGTTTTCTGCATAAAACTCTCCCCTAGAAGCTTATTGAAGAAGCCATTTTCTATACCATTAAGCCACTACCAAACAATCATGTATAGCTGACCGAATAAGTTGTGAATCGTATTAAGCCATTTTTCATGAACAGGAAGAGTTCCGGCTTGCACTTTTCAGCAACAGCAGGATGCAGAATCTGCTTGCAGATAGAGTGAGTAAAGATTTTTTCGAAATTTCTTGGTTAAGATTGTGTATTTTCTCCCAAAAATGATGATTTTATCCGATAAAGAAAAACTCTTGATGAATTACTGCAGCTCTTTGACTTATTTGACATCAAGAAAAACGGGGTAATTGATTTTGAAGAATTTGTTCGTTCGCTAAGCGTCTTTCATCCTAATGCTCCCGAACCAGTCAAAATTGAATGTAAGATACTAAGATCAATCAAACATAATTTGCGAAAAAAAATGAATCTGTTTGACTCTTGGAAGTCAAAGAGTTTGAAATTTACGAAATATTTTTCGTTCATTACTACTAACTAACATTTTATAATCTTGTTACAGTCATGTTTAGATTATATGATTTGAGGGGCACGGGCTACATAGAACGCGAAGAGGTAAAAAAAACATACCAAAAACTGTTGGCATTTTAGTCAAAGTTATGACATTTTATTGAACTCTAATCTTGGAAATACTTGAAACTTTTGAAGTTGAAGGAGATGGTTTTGGCTGTGTTGAGTGAAATGAGTGTGAGTTTATCAGATGATGCAGTGGAAACTATCTTGGATAAGGTAATCAACAAACTTCCATCATGGGTTTATTAATAATAAGCTGCAGCTTAATGAGACTAGCAACTTATTCGGTCAGATATACGTGACTGTTTGGTATTTAACGACTTAAAAGGTATCTTATTATATAAACTTCTAGGGGAGCTTTATGCAGAAAGATAAGTTTTTTTGGAACCTGCCCATCCCAAAACGTCTCAAACAAAAACCTTCCCTCAATCTATACAGACAGATAAATCCACACACGACTTAGAGGTCGTTTGTTTTTTAGAACTTATCTCTTAAAACCTCTTAAGTTTGAAATTTAAGAGGTTTGTAGACTCGGGACCATTTTTTTTTATTTTAAGAAAATGCCTGAAAACCTCCTACCATCCTCTAAAATTTTAAGAGGTGCACCATCCACTTATTTTTTAGACGTGAATTTAGACTTCAGACTTCAGATCGCTTAAAAAACCAACGACCCCTTAGTGGAAAACCAACCGAAGAATGCAATATTCACACAAATAATCGTTGTATCCTTTAGGGTAAATAATCGTTGTATCCTTTAGGGTAGAGGTTAGGCTTGCATACATCTCACTCCAAACCCTGTTTTTCTTTGGTTTAATCTTCTATTTTGACACAATATTTCGCATAAACATTTGTTCTATCGTTTGGAATAGAGGTCGGATTTGCATACATCCGACTTTAGAACCTGTTCTTTTAGCAGGATATACTGGGTTTGTTTGGTTTGATTTGGTTTAGTCTTGTATTTTGACTTTTTTTTCCTTGGTGAAGACCATTTTGGATGCAGATTTGAAAGGGGATGGGAGGATTGATTTAGAAGAATGGAAGGCATTCATCTCAAAGAATCCATCCATTCTCAAGAACATGACTCTTCCCCTTCTTAGGCAAGTCTTATTTTAATCATTTTACATTTTTATTTTCTAATGTATATACTTGTGATTTATCTTCGTATTTTGTTTTTCTTATACGACAGGGAGATCACTCAAGCGTTTCCAAACTTCGTGTTGAATACTCAAGTTCGAGATCTAGAAGTAGTATCATAAGAAGCAAGAACGCGCCATTTTTCCCTTTTAGCATGTTTTAAGTCGTCGTTTATTTTTCAAGATCGATTTCCACCATTTCTCTTTGTTTGTTATGTTGCAAGACCCTCTTAACGCACCATACCATCCGTCGTAATTGACATGAGACAGTTCATTGTAATTTGAAATGTTGGTAATTTTGTAATCTATAAAAAGATGATCAAAAGAGAAATGTAATTAGAGTTCATATGTTCTTATTTACTGAAATATGTAAAAATAACTATGAAAGGAGAGTTTAAAGTTTCTTATGTGAATTATTAAAAAATAGATCCATTTGAAAAACGTACATCTGAACCCATATGAATAAATCTTTTATGTCGGTTTGAAGTTAATTTATATAACACGAGTTAAACCAAGATTCACGAAACAACTTTCGGTTAAAAACACAAATACACAAACAAACATCAAATATAAAAAAGCATATTGTTTCATAATTACGAAAACACTTGACATAAAATCACATACAAGATCATATATCATAAGGTTGTTTCCCGGTGAACTTGACCTCGATCGGGCTAACATTCTTTCCGATCGACCTCATGTTCTGCCCCACCCCCTGCCGGCCGGCGTTCACCTTCTCCGGGTAAACACCATCTTTCGGATGCAAATACTGCACCTCGCCATTAGGGAAAACCCGATAGAACTGATACTTGATCTTGTATTTGGACCTCAATCGGGTCCCCAAGGCCAAGCACTGCTCCTTTCGGGCCAATTTCAGCAAATTCGGGCCTTCCCTCATGATGGCGGCTCCTCCGGTGGGCATCTCGAAGATCTGCTCCTTCGGGGATTCCCACGTGATGACGTAGAACTCCTCCACCTGCGCCTTTCGGAGGAGCCCGCCGGTGCTTCCGGCGAAGATCGGAGACGGGGTGTTGGGGTCCAGCTCTGGTGGGGTGAATCCCGCGGGGGCTTCTTTGGTGGTTGTTGTGGGGGAGGCGGGGGCAGCGGGTTCATCGGCAGCGGCTTTGATGGCGGTGAAGGTGCGGGTGGTGGTGGTGGTGAAGGGAAGGTGTTTGGTGGTGGTGGTGAAGGTGGATGGTTTCCAAGAGAGGGTTTTGGGGAGGGATGGAGCAAAGAGGGAAGCTTGGGTAGCCATGGCCATTTGGAGATTGATTGGTGGAGATTGGTGAAGATGGTGTTGTGTGTGTGTGTGTTTGTGGTTTGTATAAATGTTAGTTTGAGAATATGTGGATTTGAGTGGGATAAGGTGATATGGGATAACCAATGGGAATGTGTTATTTTGATATGGTTGCATATCTGGTATTTTGGAATATTTAGATTTTTAGTCCTAGTGTTTTTTAAAAATTAGAGTAAATTACACTTTTGGTCCTTGTGTTTGACACTCATTAGCAACTTTCATCCCAACTTTTTTTGAACGGCAGATAACACACACGACACGAAGTTGACAAGGTATCCGGGATCCATATGGGCACCCGACTAATTCTCGGCGAGCATGAACCAACTTAAAAGCTATATGCTCACCCCATGAACCGAACACGGGTAGACAGGAATACCATCAACTGTCCCTCCTAAGGATGTTACTGACCACTAGGCTACTAATGCTTTGATAAGTCCTTTTTCTTGAACTAAGTTATGATATAGGTCATTGTGGTTGCCATTTTGTTTCACTTTTAATCCCTCAGATAAACTTACATGTGTTAACTCGAAGGATGAGAGTTGATAGTGGATGACAACCATAGGGACCAAAAGTGAAACAAAATGACAACCACAATGACGAAGAATGAAATAAAATAACAACCATACTCACATAATATGTAATTAGTTTAAAATAGGGACGAGAGTTGCTAAACAAACAAAGAATCAATCAAACAAAGAACGTTCCTCATATTCGTTCATTTATCAAATAAACGAACAGTTTGCTGAACGTTCGGTTTCTTTACACCCCCATATTACGACCTGTAGGTTCTCGATTCCAGCTGCTGATCACATCTCCACCATTGATGAATGCCATGAGCTTCCTTCAAATCACGAGCACGATTCAAATTCACCGTTAAATTGGCCGATGGAATAAGGTGAAGCGGCTCGTGCGAGTCCTTCCCGATCGCGTCCATGAACAGACCCGCAATCGAATGCTGACTCGCTAATCGTTCCACTTCTCGAGCCCCGATGTCCTCCATCTTCCTCCGATGACTGAAATACCCGATGTACTCCGAGCATATATGATCCCCCGGATTTACATACAAACACGGCACCCATCCCGCCAAATTGAGAAACCCGTTTTTTCCATGGTCGTGATTCTTCTTCGCCTTCATCGCAACAGCGAGTCCCGCTGTCACGAAGCTGCTTGCGATCCTGATCCCGTGTCTCACCTTCCGGTTCTTGATGTTCTCGATAGGGGGCGAAACGAACGGCGGGTTGAAAAGATGGGATTCGAGAAGAACCCCGTTTTTTGCCATGGTCTTCCCGACGAGCATGGCCATGGCCGACCCGAGCGAGTGGCCGGTTAGCCAGACGTTCGGCGATCCCGAAGCGACCAAGTTTCTCGTGGCTTGCATTGCGGTCTCGAATCTTGACGATTGGTGCAACACGTTTTTGACGAAATGGAGGTCTAATTGCAGGTCTCGAGAGAACGCGTCGCCTTTGGTTACGGTGCCCCGGAAAGCGATGATGTGAGAAGGGGTTGCGGGCGTTGAGAGGGTGAGGTTTGGTGACGGTTTGGGTTTGAATCGATAGACGGCACCGAAAATGGAGGAATCAGCATCGTCTATGAGTCGGGATTGTAACTCGAAATCGAAGAAGTTCCACCAAGGAGGGGCAAGAGCTTCGGACCCTTGACGGTTTTCTTGGCGGTCACGTTGCATTATATATACGCCTTGAACCATGCATGCAGCAACCGACCTTCGGTGATCCACATCGGTCCTGAATAACACCATACACATAGTATAAGCACTCGGAATCTATGGTCGTAGTGCCTTATTTTGGCTATATGTTTCGAAAACTAGCTGATAAGCTGGCTGTTGGCTGAAAAACTATCTGAAAAGCATAACATGCTCATCGTGGTTGATGAAATGCCTATGAGTAAGGGGGTGAAAAACTATCTGAAAAGCGTAACATGCTCATTGGTTTTCAATTAAGGTCTATCTGGACAAAATTGTTTGTATGGATTAATCTGTCTGTATTGATTGGGAAGGTTTTTATTTGAGACGATTTTTTCATAGTCGGAAGAAGCATGCTTTTTTTAATTAGGAGGGGTAGGTTTGGAAAAAATATATAACATGGTTTTCTGCATAAAGCTTCTCCCTCCCCGGAAGCTTACTGAACAAGCCACTTTCTATATCATTAAGCCACTACCAATTTTAAAGCTAGGGTTTGGAAACTTTGGCCGTAGAGCCTCATTTAGGCTATATCTTTCGAAAACTAGCTGATAAGCTGGCTGTTGGCTGAAAAACTATCCTAAAAGCATAACATGTTCAATGTGTATGACGTAATGTCTATGACTGTTTGGTTGGTTTTGAAACCAGATCCATATGGACAAAACTATCTGTGTGGATTTATCTGTCAGTATAGATTAGCAATGTTTGTAGAAAAACTTGGCTTCCTGTATAAAGTTTCCTCCTAAAAGCATATTGCATAAGCTATTTTCTATATCATTAAGCCACTACCAAACGATCATATATAGCTGACTGAATAAGTTGTGAGTCTAATTAAGCTTATTAAGCTGTTAACAGACATGCTATAAGAATACTGATAAAAGAAAAAAAGGTTACCAGTCAACAGTAGTCAAGTGTAAGGGTCCTGAAAGCTGGAATATATCCTTTTCTGAAGCCATTAAGCCTATATTCTCCTTTTGTGCTTGATTCAGTCAAAATTCCTACTGAATCATCATAACAAACAAACAAACACAGATCCAATCAAATCAAATCAAATCAAATTAGGGAATCTAAGATAAACTATAAGACTTTGAAAACCCCTAAATTAGTAAGCACCATATATTGAGAGTTTATAACCCTAAAATGCAAATTAAAAAAGCAATAATCACTAGAGGATTCGTTCTTCTTCTTCTTCTTCCCCAAATAAGAAAGAAGTAAAGGCAAGTAGCATATAAAACAAACAAAGCTTCAAATTTGTGAATATGGAAGCATTAGTAATTCGGAAATTAGGTTAAGAAAATAACTTCAATTGAGAAAATATGTGAGACGTTAAATCATGAATTGATCATTAGAAAGAAAGCGACATGCAGCAAGTAATTAGGTTATAGGGAGAAGAAGAAGATGAGGAAAATGTAAACATACAGAAAGAGATCTGGCCGCCATAGCTTCAAAAACCTTTTGATGAAATTGGAAATGAGGTTGAATCTTGTGAAGATGGTGAAAAATGGTGGGAGGTTCTAGTGTCGTTTTCACATTAATGATTGTTGGTATTGTTTTTGTTCTAAGGATTTGTTTATTTGTAGCTTAATGATGATGCTTACGACTTATTGGATGAGTTGTAAGTGAGACTTTTCGTAAATGATCCCGTATGGCCGTGAGTAACGGAGCCGTAGGCTCAGCGGGTTGGCCGGCGGTCTCGTGTGATCGGTGTGGCAAACCCGTCATAGTTGCTGTGTTTTGTGTGTTGTGTTAAAAAAAATGAGGGGTTTGGAGGGTTCGGGTACTAGTAGAGAGGGATCTAGAGGGCTTATAGTGAGTTTATGGTAAAGCTGATGTGGCTCGGAGGGCTCGGGTACCGATAGCCTAATAGTTAATATTGTTGTAGAATAAATTAGAAGTCAAACTAAGGGCCACTTAATCAACACTTATCTGGTAAATGTTTATCTTTTAAGTTTGACATTTTCATTTAAATTACCATGTAAGATTTTTAGTCCATTAAAACTACATCATTTGCAACAATTTATCTGATTTGCATTTGTTAGATAAGAGTCGTTACTCTCACTTATTAGGTAAGATTCTAAATCTTTGTCATGTTCTTATGATAAGATAAAGTGTTCTCTTAAGCACTTACCAAGTAAGCATTTAATATATGCCCTCTAAATGCATCCTTTTTTTTTTTAATTTTAAGAAAATGTTCAAAGGAATACACTTTCATTTTATGAGAACGTGAGAACACCTTTTTAACATAGTCAATCACATGTGATACTATATTCAATCAGATGTAGATGACCATTGGCACAATCTAGGTTACATACCAAGTCACACTTACACTACTAGGCTCTCTCACATGTGATAAAAGTGTTCTTGATATGATACTACAATCCATCACATGTGATACCAAATTAGAGACGCAAATGGCCTTTGACATGACCTAAGTCGCAGGATATGTCCCCTGCACACCAACAAGTCCTCTCACGTGTATTATCACATGTGATAAGGGTGATCTCAATCACATTTTCACAAAATAAAGATGTTCTCTTTTAAAACTCCACCTTTCATTCTAGGTAGATGATACCAATACACCACTAGAACAATTACCATATAGTTTAAAGATGATTGTTTCCAAACTCATATTTTCATAATTTGTTTCAAGAGTCTTGTAAAATTTAACTTATGTGTTTGTGATCACAAACATGATGACTAATTTACAAAACAAAAAACAGGTAGCATGGTTTACAGAGTCCAATCAGAACAACAAATTCCAACCCTTGCATTCCTACTCTTGTATATATTGTTAAGAGAAAGTGACATTTAAATGTATACAACAAGAAAACAGACAGATTTGTCATATAAAAAACCTAATTAGATTTCTAGTACATCATCTTTTCCAGCCTTCAAGATTCCATCAGTTTTTGAAGAATTGCCTGCACAAGCCATAGCCAAAGTTACTATCTCATTAGCCCATTCATTTTTACAGATTTCTTGCATTCATAACTTTGTTAGTTTCATCTATCAAATAGCATAGAGAGCCCATTATCTCATCATATAAACTGGAAATAAAACCAAAGTAACTTACGGGACACGAGCGATTTGATTTCAACCCTTGATGTAGTTCAACGGACGAAATTAGCAGCTTCACTGACCGAAACTCAATAGACTGATTCTGTCCTCTATCTGCAAACTCTATTAGCTGACGATCAAGAAGGTGCTCAAAGGCCTGCACGTAATAAATTCAGCAAAATGAACTTAGAAAAACTATACCAGAAGACACCCGTAATGATACTTTACAGAAAAATAAAGATTTACCCGTATGCATACGATACGTGAATAATTATCAGATGTCTGGAATGAATCATGTATGCTTTTGTACTCTGCCATAGAGAATTAGATATATAAATATCCAAATGCAATGCACCATGATTGAAGGATAAAGCTATAAGCCACATTAGCGCTGACCTTTCATCACAGAATTGAAATTATACGACTCCTGTTCTTTGACTTCCAATCTCTTCATGCAAACCATCATATAAAGTTCCAGAATTGAGCAATCTGCAACAAAAGGTTGAATTTGCCATTGGAATATCTTTGCATCTTGCTACTTCTCTCTTAAAGATATAGATAAAGAGGGATGAACATAAACTTTAAAGAGAAACTATTTTCAAGTCTTTATGTCCCAAAAAGGCAGATAAATTAACAGAATTAACACATAGTTTAACAGAGTTCTTTTACTATTACCAAAACGTGTTACATGCTTGAAACGATGGTAAAACTTGGAATTTGGGAATGCTGTGGACTGAAAAATCATAGATTCTTTGTAATGATGAAAATAGCAAGTAACTTTAATTTGAAATTTTTCCTAAGGTAAACTAAATTGTAGCAATTTTCGTGGGATACCCATAAACGGGAGGATTGAAATTTTCATGGGACAAAGAGAATATGGTGGCATGAAAAAGAGAAAGGTGAGGTTCTTGAAGAGGATAAGGCGTCATTTGTTTTCTGATAGGTCTGAACTCTGAAGTCTAAAAAATAAGATGTGGATGGTGCAACTCTTAAAATTTCAGAGGACAGTAGGAGGTTTTTAGGCCTTTTCTTACAAATAAAACAAATGGTCTCAAGTCTGCAAACCTCTTAGTTTTCAGACTTAAGAGATTTTAAGAGGTAACTTTTAAAAAACAAACAGCCCCTAAGTAGATCATGATGCAGAAATCATACCTTTTAAGCAATCAAACTTAGGCTGCCGTTGGATGGTTGAAAGTGCAGATTTGAAATTGTCAAGAGTCATGAATCCAGTTCGCAAATCAATGTAACTTACAGCAGAAAACCTAACAAAAGCCAAAGTTGACGGGTTTCGGAAGAAAGTTACAGCAAAAAGGTAAGCAAATGAAGATTTACACTTGCATAATACAGGAAGAGGAACTTACAGAAATCTCACGAAATTACTATAGGTAGAGTCGGAATCTGATAACTTATCAGTGATTTCAGTGAATCTTTTATCTGCTAATATGATCTGCAACATGTCAAGGAATGTCATACACTTGTAAAACAACCCAGTGTATTTGCGATAGGTTTCCACATATAACACATGCAATCTCATTGCTCTTTTAACGGTGTGCTGGTACGTTGGACAAGACAGAACAGAACAAAGATCACTGTTTCACGTTTGGCAGGACTTTTATGTGGAACAGTCTTGTTCCACCCTCACCCCATGGAACAAAATGAAACAAAATATAACAGACTTATTTTTTACAAATATAACCTCAAGATAAAACCCAAGTCTCTTATAAAATATCAAATAAGATGCCTCTTTATATTTTATTCATACTTCTAAATTTTATTTACTATGTTTTATTTCATTCTACTATCCACCAAATATTATTTTTACACGGTTTCTATATTTTGGTCAATTTATGTAATTTAATAAATATTAATAATTAAATAATATTGAAAATGTATAATATATAAAATTAAACACCACATAAATTTTTTATATTTGTTATATAAATATTTATTCTATTATAATTTAATAAATTACATAACTTAATCAAATGTAATAAAAAATATACAATTCATTAGGGATAAATTGGTCGTTTTATTTGTTGTATCATGTCCAATTCTATCATACCAAACGCTAAACACCTGTTTTGTCTGAATATCAAAAGCACCCTTAAGTACCATGTGAGATGAGCATGTGACAACTAAAGAGAATAAAAGGATACAGAAATTCTTGAATTAAATTCTGAAACGTAGTCATGAGGAAGGCTTGAGTCTGTTGGCAACAACAGAATGTGCTTCAGCAGTCTGCACAACAAATACACAAGCATCAAAAGCAAAGACTTTTATATTCTACCAAACTCCAACTTATTAAAAGATATCATCACATGATAATTATAAAGCAAGACAACATAATCACCTCTGTAGATCATCCTTTGCGGGAGGAAGAAACAATAATTTCCTATGTGAGAACCGAGATCTTACTCTTTTTTCCAACAACTGGTCAGCATCCTGCATTGGCATAGAACCTAAAATCTTGAATTCATTACAAAATTGCAAGTTTTGTTGTGTGTTGCTATATTGTGTTATTCTGTGGGCTACTTTGTGCTTATTATTTGTGTTTTTATTGTGATACTGTAGATTTTGTGTGTGATCATAACCAATAAGGGATAGCAGCAGCAGTGGTAGCTTATTATAATTATATAAAAAACGATAATCTAGCAAATGGAAGTAACGAAATAAAGGAACATTGATATCATTAAAGATTAAACAAATATTCCATAAAAAGTAGACCATGAAGGCTTATCAGGTTTTTGAACATAATTCATATCATTTTAAAATATATAAAAAAACAAACGCATTTATAAAAGAGCATAAACCGTAAAATTAGCTGAACATCACAAAGATGTAACAAGGGTCGCAAAGTGAAGTTTCTAACATACCAATCGACAACTCACACCGATGACAACTGCTTGTGATGATACGGATTGCATTGCATCTAACAAGCTGTAGAGTAATCTTTGCTTACCCTACAATGAATCAGACATGAAAACTACTTCAGATAAATTTCATGTGCAAATGATACGTGTCTTAGAAACATGAAAAAGGAGTAAAAGAAAACAAAATAAGATTAAATTCAAAATTTTGATGATGAAAGAAAATAACCCAAAAATTACAATCAGTATGCTGACTTTACCTGAGCAAAAAGGTCAAACTCATCCAATACAAAAACAACTGTCTTGTGTGCTAATCCACATTCTCTGGTAATGGAGATCATAATTAAGTAAAGACACTTAGCCAACAGCTGAAATTTAGAAGACAATAAAACTACTCCCTCCATCTCATGAAAATTTGAATGCTTCGGTTTTCATGTAGTCTAATAAAGCTATTTTGAGTATTAACCAAATGTCTTAATTACCCTTCAATGGTGACAAAATTGGGGAACCTTGCGGACCCAAATCAATAGCATGAGCTCTTAGCCATGATGACAATGCCGTGTAATCCATTATTACACCAAAAAAACTAGCGTAAAAATATATTTTCCATTTTCCAAGAGACATACGTCGTCGTTTTCATCGAATGGGGTGTGTATATATTTACAATAAATGTATACATTGAGAAAGTGAAAATATATAGATACTAACCGTAACATGGCTATCATGAATTGAGAATTATCATCATATGATGCCTGCAATACATTGACAAGATGATGAGATCCAAGTTAACTTGGCTCGGTCCACTGGATGTATCATTCAGTCAAAGATGAATTCAAAGTGGTACCATTTTTGAAAACATCAGTTCATGCTCAATACATAATTGTCTAGCAATTTCCTGAAATGAACATGAAACAATTTCAAACGAAGAATAAAGGATGAGAAAAGAGGAACAGAATTCCTACATTAAAAATTAAGAATTTCACCTTTACAGCACAATTGTCATCACAGTGTAAAAGCCCATTAAGTTTAATCTAAACAAACAAAAAATAAATTATTAGACATTAACAATTGTTCCCAAATCATTTAGGGGTAAAAATATACACATTCTTTATAGTAACAAAATATAATGTGAATATAAAATCATCATAGATAGATAAACCATATACCACTGAGATCATTTCAGGATATTCTTTCAGCAAATCTTCTAGAACAAGGTCCAGCACCTATATTCCATAATCAATGACTTCATGAAATCACATTACAGACTATCAAAAACCAAAATAAATTAATACAAATCTGAGTATTTACCGCAATTTTCCCACATCCTCGAGGTCCCAGAAGCAGTAGTGAATTGTTACAGGCCTCAGTCACCGAACTTGATACTATAAATTTCAACTTGCTGCATTTGTTCAGAAATTTAATTACTTTTAATCCTAACATGATTTACAAAAGAAGGAGGTCCATAAAAGAGAAGATTAAAACTTCGCATACTGATCATAAACTAAACACACACACATATCTATAAGAGAAATCGAACCTGTAGTTGCTATCGGGAGAATCGGAAAAGGCTGAGAAGATGAAATTGGGATCGCAGAGTCTTCTACGAAGAAGTACTTGCGCTTCCTCTGCTGTTCGCCGGCCCATCCTCACTAATCTGCAACTTCTCTCTGGTGAACTTCAGCTGTGAGAGCAATCTCTCTAAATAACCGAAGGTGAAAATCTAAAAACTGCCCCTAACCTAAAAAACAGACAAAAGACACTATTCCTATAAGAGATCAAGGATTTAGCAATGAATCATGAGTTTTCAAAGAGGAAAGAAATTACACTAGTCATCACTCACCATGGGCCACTTACAGATCAGCTTTCAAATGTCAACATTTTCAATCAACACAAATATGTAACAAATTACTAGGCATGTGGAGAAATGGGTGATTTAAAGAACTGCAAATATAGCTTGTACATTAATGCACATTTAGAAACTAAAGATTATGTAAGAAATATTTTGGGAATACAGACAACTTCATGTGTAAGCTAACGTTCAACAGGATTTATGAATTAGTGATTATGAAATCAATTTGACAAACAAGTAATTAGGTAGAGAAACCACGAGATTTATGCAATTGGACATATACTTCAATAAGCAAAATTACAAAAAAGTAATTACTAATAGATTGTGGATGATGCATCTAATCAACTAAGTCAACATGGTATAGAGAGGTATATTGTGGATTATGTTTATAACTTTTGTTTTATGTGTTAAATAATAGCTAATGCTCTAAGCAACATGTACAACACTCGGTTCTAAAAGTTGGTGTGTGGTTAATTTGTCATCAACCCTAAATCCCTAACCAGATTTCATCTTAAACCAAAGGTCCTAAATAGCCCTTGAACATGAAATAGTGTGACCATGACACCACACAATTTTAGTCACAAACTGGACAACAAATCATAGGTGAATTACCTTTCGCTAGTTTGGAATACAACCCATTCTCCACCAATATCTTGAGTAACTACAACTCAACAATGTTACTTACATTCTTTTATAGGTTCCTATATTGAGCTAGGTAAATTGTAATTACTATGCCTAAAGACGTAAATGACACATAAACACATAGAAATCAAGCAAAATCAGTATTCTTTAGATCAAGAATCAAACTATCAACCATGTAACCAATCTTTCAGTCTTTTTAATTAATATAATAGGAATATCACAGAGTTTATGTTGGTGGCATTTCATCGAACAGTTGAAGGGCATCATCAACCTTGGTAATATTATATAATCAATGAGCAATAAATCAAACCTCAATCATAAAGCAAATACCACTAACAAATCGAACTTATTACACAAATTGAACATGAATTTACAGAAACAATCGAATCAGATCACAAACTGAAATCAGGCTATTAAACTCGAACTACACAAGTTGAAATCGAAATCGAAATCGACAGAAATCGTATGGATGAAATACATACCTGTGAATACTAGATCGACCACCAGCTGATCAGACGAGCAGCAATCGATCGCATAGAGAGGATACCAAAATCGATAATTGGCGGGTAACACTGAAAAATGGCGGGAAAATATCGATGCCTTATATGGTAAGGTTGTAAACTTGTAAGATTGTGGGCCAAAGTGGGTCTCTTAACTTATTAAGCCCAAATTAAATTCAACCCCATTCTAAAGCCCATATCACCTTGGCTCACAATAACCGCAGACTAAGGTTGTGTTTGGCAAAAATAAGCTAGTTCAGAACATCTCCAACAGCTATTTTATTTTACGAATTCTAACAATAATGATATTAATAAAATATTCAATACATCTAATACATTGTTATTTCTCTCTTCTACACAACCGTTTTCTATGTTTTCTATTGGTGAAAAAAGAATATAATGTTATTTCTTTCTCATCTATCAAGTTTTAGAGATTTCTCTAAATTTAGAGATTTTTACAATTTCGCTTCTTATTTCTTTATTTTAGCATACAATATAACATAGTTGTTGGAGCATAAAAATTGCTAAAGTCATATATTTTTCTATTTTAGCATAGCTGTTGGAGATGCTCTTATAAGCTAGTACATGTTCGAATGGACCATAAATCGCCAACTTATTGAAATGCTAGTTGGAGTATTGCTTTAGGAGCTTTTTGTAGTCTTTTCCGGCTATACTTTATTAATATTAATTTATTATGCCTCCAAATATCTTTTTTTAGTTATTTTACATACTCATAAACTAGTTTTTGTCAAACATAATTTATTCATAAGCTTATCAGCTAGTTTGGCAAATACAACCTAAAGAACTCTCCATTTTAAATAAGAAAGTTAAATATATGAAAATGTAAGAAATGAAGGATAAGAGAAGATTCATACGTGTATTATTAAAAAAACCAGAAAAATATTATTACAAATGGGTTCATATACACATAAAATGAAGAATTTTCAATGATTTATATATTAATTTTCTCTGCTACCTTCTCACAATGTTACACTTTTTTTTATTTTATTTAAACCTCCCGCCAATATTCCACAAGGATAATGGAGACATCCTACTAGTCAATTGAATTGGTTGAAAAAACGAGAATGTGAAATTCCATTTTTACCCATAATCACTATTATAAATGAAAAACCAGATTACTTTACACTTTGTGCTTTGCAACTGGTTTTAATCCTCAACTGAAAACATATAAATATAATAAACCCCAAAGAAATTAAGACACAAATGACAACATTTTCATGGCCTTTAATTTCTTTTTAATCACCATGAAACACCATTAATCTCCATTTGTGCACTTTTATATAATTCTAATCTCTTTGCGATCGATGATCGCCTTTCCATGATCGCAGGATCTTCGTCCAATAACTTTGATAACTCACTTGGCTGCATATAAATTATCAACATAAGTAATTATAACTACAAAAACAAATTTTTATTTACATGGAGAAATTGACCAAAATAGTCGATCTCCCCAATCACATTCACTTTTTAGCTGCTTTTTCAATAGAATTCCCATTTTAGCTGAAGTATACGTAAATGAGTAATGTGTAAACTCGATTTTCAGATTAAAAGAAAAGAAAAAGGAAATCTTTATGCAAAATTTGCGTAAAGATCCTTATTTTTAATATGAAAATGTGCGGTCAAAATGGGGATTTCAGTTTCAAAAGTGGCTAAAAAGTGAAGTTGGTTGGAGAAATCAACTGTTTTGAGCCGTTTTCCCAAGTGGGCCCATTAACACTAAAATAAAGTTCAACTCCAACCACATTGTATAAACACGACATATATTAAAATGTTGTTTTTGCAGTACGGTTGGAGATGCGACCATAAATGATGGGTTAGCTTACTTTTTTTTGACCCAACTCGGCAAAGAAATGGTCGAGGAGGCTGCGTTTGGCTTCACGAACTTGACAATGAACCACCGACTTCGCAACCGAGTTCACTAAACCCGCAAGAACCATATTCACGTACTGCAACACCGTCGTTCCTATTTACAATTCAAACCACGATTTAAACCTCCAAAAAAGATTATACACCATTTTCCTTTCACTTTTCATTCTTATATGGATCCTGTTAACATGAAAATGTTAAAAAAGGACCAAAGGGTCATTGACCACTAGTCAACTTTCCAGGAGGTCAAGGGTTCAAACCTCATCAAAGGTTAAGAGTGTAAGTCCGTATTTGGCGTACATAAATATAGGGGTCGAGTTGTGAATTTAGTAGGTTACCGATTTGTCTAATGTAGATCTCGTTATATCTGTCGAAAATGGATTGTGTCGGGTTCCCGCCCTTATCGACTTCTTGAGGAAGGTTCCGGAAGAAGTCAACGGTCAAGTAACAACATTCCATATCAACCAGCATAAGTGTTGCCTTCTTGCTTTCTTTCTTCATTCTTTCAAGTGACCCATTTGCAGCATTTTCCACTTCTTTTCTTAAACTTGGATACTGCTTCAGCTCCTAATCAAGAAATCTTGTTATAATTTAAGGCAAAAAAAGATTTCTTTAAGGGTGCCTTTGGTATTCAGACGGGAAAAGACAGAACAGAACAACTGTTTAACGTTTGGTAACACAAAACTGGACATGACAGAACAGATAAAATGACCAATCTATCCCTACTGAGTGAATAAAATGTAAAGAGGCTGACATATTTGATGTTCTATTTTAAGGTTATATTGATAAATATAGGTTTGTTCCACCTTGTTTTAATAGTGTGGGGGTAGAACAAATTGTTCCACTCTTTTCCACATAAAAGTCCCGCTAAACATCGTACAATGATCTCTGTTCTCTTCTATCATGTCCAGTGTACCAACACACCCTAAACGACCCAAAAAATCTACAAGAAACACACCATTGTTTCGCTGATGGCTTTTCGAACCAGCTCCTTTAGTATCATATGAACCTGAATGAAATCTTGAAAAAGTTAGCTACTTTTCAAGAACCCGAAAACTAAAAGTTATGTTTCTTTTTTGAGTTACCGTGTTCACGGAGGCCTCGGCAGGCCCTTTGATTGTGACCAACAAAGATTCGATGATGTGACGATATCCTTGTTCGGGAGCTATAAGATGCGGTTGATATCCATCGGCTTCGGTGATCAGTTTCTTGATATTTTCCATTGAAAGTTGCTTGTCAAACTGCAACTTCTTTAGAGCAGCGGGAAGTTGGCGTTCGAAAACTTGGTAAATTTGATCTCCTCCTGATCGCCTGTATAACGTGTAAGAAAAACTCGAATATTAAGAAACACCCTACTTCAACAAAATCAACTTTATAGGACGGCAAATATGTCTAAATGTTCTAATGACTGTTTTATAATACTTAAGTTTACAGACAAACCAATTGTGTATCATATTGTTACAATAGGTTGATATGATGCTTTGGAGATTCCTAACAATTTTTTAGGACAAGTTTTGAATATAAGATCCTATTAGTCTTTTTATATGACATTATTTGAAAAAATATATCTTACAAAAACAAATGTCCTATAAAAAGAGGTGTTCATAGGACGCTTCCCAAAAGTGTCCTATAAAAAGCTAATAGAACGTTTTACTTCAAGTGTCCTAAAAAACTTGTTAGGATGCCCAAAAATATGTCATATCAGCTTATTGTAACACTTTTACAACATGACTTGGTTAATACAATAAAGTTAAGTCTTATAAAAAGTCTACTAGAAATTTAGGTGCGTTTGGTACACACATGACAAAACAAGACAGGAAAAGACAAAATAAGACAATTGTTCAGCGTTTGGTAAGACAGAACTGGACTAGCAAAATGACCAAGTTACCCCTAGTGAGTTGTTTATGTATGGATAAAATGTAAAGATAGAGGCATAGTTGATGTTTTTGACGGAAATTAGGTTTCATATCGAGGGTATATTAGTAAAATATAGGCTTGTTCCACTTTGTTCCACATAAAAGTCATGCCAAACATGGAACAATGATCCCTGTTTTGTTCTGTCGCGTACAATATACCAAAGACATATTTCGTGTCCCGTAAAGCTTTTTTTCGTAATGAGATCGCGTACTTACATCCCCTCTAGATGCTCTTTGTATATTTGATCAAAAGCTCGACAAATATCCATCATCAAGAGCAACTTCCTCTACATTTTTTAAACCGTAACCATCAAGCTCAAGTTCCATCAGGTTACCACAAGACACCAAGAAAGATGACTTACACCCGCATCCGTAGAAATTGGCTTTCCAAGATGGCTAAGTTCAGCTTCAAGATCACCAATCGTTTTGCTGATCAATGACTGAATGCCAGGGATTCGCGATTTAATGACGCCTTCCAAATGCTGAGAGTAAATCTTTTGTCAATGCTCGTTACACAAAAACAACAAAAACAACAAAAACAAGATTCATTTCAAGAAAATTCCCAAGAATTGACCTTTGAAAGCATCTTTGCAAGATATTCAGAACCCATTCTCGAAGCCAAGTGCTTGTATTCACGGCTGTTTGAAAAGTATTCCCTTTCTCTATGTCTAGCAGAAGTCATACCGACCCTTTTATTGATATCTTGTTGTGAACGGTTAACAACCCCGACCCACGGAAACTTTAGCCGATAGGATTTTCCTTCTAAGATCTAAAGAAACAAGATAACATATGAATAAGATCAACCCTACTAATTAAGGCATCATTCAAATGGGTCAGGTCAAGTTCAGGGGAAAACCTCAAAAATATGGAAACTGAGGAACTTCATATGGGTAGTATGTGCATACAAGTAATTTGTAACATGCATATGTGCATGAAAACCAAAAAACAACGTAATATAGTTGTTTGCACTAGTGCATACCATGCAGATGAAGGGTCATCAGGGTGTTCATTAGTTTTCCATTTTTTTTTTGAGATTTTCCCTAGAACCTCCCTCTCATTTGAGCATAGCTTTGCATATCTTTGAGCAAATTAACTTACATCAACCGCATCGGTACCCTTATCCATCAAGTCAATTTTGGTCAACACTCCGATAGTTCTTTCTCCTAACAAGGCAATTCAAGCTCATAACTTTGAGTTTTAGGATGTCAACAAGTTTACACAAACATAAATGCACACAACATAAATGCATTTGGGTACCTGTGGGATCCACCTCACGCGACATTTTAATCGCATCTGAGGTCGCCAAATCTTGATTAGCAGGTGAAATTGCCAAAATGATGCAGTTTGGCTGAATCAGGAAAATCCCATTAATGACAAATGGATAGATAGATATCAACCAGTACAATATACGCCCAAACCAACAGGCTGGCCCAATGAGTTCGAATACAACTTAGATACCATTTGTGACACCCCAAAGCCCAAATCAAACAGACTGGCCCAATAACTTTGAATCTAACTTAAAACTTTGTTTTAGAAGTTATTGGCAGCCCACAACTTGAGGCTTATAAGGAGCTCACAAATCCCATTTTCTATCCATATGGAATGAGTTGTTACACATCACATATGTACTCGTTTTAACAACCGAAATTATAGCATACCTTTTGAATGTAGGATCGGACCATATTCTCAATATCTTGTACGATGCTTTCAGATTGACCATCTACATTCATCAAATAATTTAAATCAAAAGTAGCTCGTTTCATGTCAAGATTTTCATTAGAAAGCAACGAGTATCTTCTTCACTTACCAATGGCAACTTTTGTGAGGCCAGGAAGATCAACCAACGTCAAATTCACCACTGTCAAATGATCAAAGTTTTCATCAAAAATTCCTTCCAAAATCAATCAAGAAGGCTAAATATCGTCAAAAGGTAAGAAGGGAAGATTCATATGTGAATCATTGCAAAAAGGTGTATATATTCACATATTCATCTTCAAATAGATTTTTTTTGGATTTTTTCAGTGGACCCACATATGAACCTTCCTCTTTTACCTTCTCACAATATTTAGCCTTCATATTTGAATCGGGCTCTACGCCTATGCTTGTTATAGTTACGATAAATTTACCATTTGAAGAATAGATACTAAGATGAATTGGGACGCTTGAAATTTGTTTCGTTTGGCCTGTTTCGCGATCGGTTTCATCTGAAATCTCTTTTCTCAAAGCAACTGAATCAAAATGCCACGATCGATATCAAGAAAAACTCTAAAGAAAGATAAAGGGCAGTTATATATGAAGTAAGCTTTTACCAAAATCATAAAACTTTCTTGATGGAAGATGAAGGAACTCGCCGTATTCTTTGCCTTCATCTATCTTATGAAGCTGCAAAACAAGTGGGCGTCGAGTAACGATTCCTGCATATATCAAAGTTCATAAACACATAATTAAGACTCATGGACAAAGTTGGTTTTCCATTAAGCCCTCTATCGACAAAGTTGTCTGTCTGGATTAATCTGTCACGATAGATTCAAAAGATTTTTTTTCACATATGAAAGAAATGTGATTTATAATTGGGCAGGGCATGTATGAGAAAAAAAAACTTGGCTCTCCACATAAAGCTCCACTAGAAGCTTATTGAATAAGTCACTTTCTATATCATTGAGTCACTACCTAACAGTCATGTATAGCTAACTGAATAAGCTATGATACCCAATAAAGCTCCACTAGAAGCTTATTAAATAAGTCACTTTCTAGTTTCTATATCATCGAATCACTGCCAAACAGTCATGTATAACTAATCGAATAAACCGTGAGTCCCATTAAGCTCATTAAGCTGCCCTTATTGACATACCTGATCCTCTGGGTAAGAAATCTTTGCCAACAATGCTTTCCAAGACTGAAGATTTTCCTGAACTCTGTCAACATTTAAAACAACCCATTAAAAAGAAAGAATATTTATTGAATCATACATACAATTCATGAACTAAAGAAGCAAAATTCTACTTTCTACACACACACAGTTGTGCATGTAGACTAAAAGCAGTGTAGATTATGCATCTATAAGCAAAAAAGAAAGATGGGTTTCTGATGAAATCAAGAAAAATGGTAGAGAGATTGAAGAAAGATGGAATTAGACAAGAACCTGGTATACACACATAGATTAAAGAAGCAAAATTCTACTTTCTACACACACATAGTTGTGCATGTAGACTAAAAGCAAGAATCTTTAGTGTAGATTATGCATCTAAGAGAAAAAAGGAAAGATGGGTATTTGATAAAATCAAGAAAATTGGAAGAAAGATTGAAAAAAGATGGAATTAGACAAGAACCTGGTATACACACATAGATTAAAGAAGCAAAATTCTACTTTCTAGTTGTGCATGTAGACTAAAGCAAGAATCTTTAGTGTAGATTATGCATCTATGAGCAAAAAAGAAAGATGGGTATTTGATAAAATCAAGAAAATGGAAGAAAGATTAAAAAAAGATGGAATTAGACAAGAACCTGGCCACCAACAACTGCAATGGAGGGCAAAGAGTCCCAAAGAGTGGGCAATGAAGTTGTTTCACCATGATCTCCCAATGCTGTGCATGCTCTTTGTAATTTGTTCACCAAACTTATCAAATTCTCCATTGAAAGAGAAAGAGAGCAAGGCTTGCTTCAAGTGGAAGAGGGTTTGTATTATATATAATATATATGTATATATTATATACACACTTGTATACAAGAGAAGAGACTATCTTGAAATTTGTAGGGTGGATTTGGAGCATAAGGAGACCTCTACAAATGGACCCCAATTGCATTGTTTTCATAAATTTAAATTTGTTTTCTACTTCAAACGACTTTCTTCCTTATGTTTAGCATTGATGGTTAGGCATGGATTTTAAATGGTATTTTTCAAAGATTTTAATTGTTTCCTTTTAATATAAAAAATTAGGGCTGTGCTATTTGCATTTATGTATAACTATTTTCAAATATAAAAGATTTTATTAAGTCCATTAATTAATTGGGGGCATTTTGGTAATTTTCCATTTTTGATACATAATTGGTTAAAGATAGACAAAATGGAAAAAAGACCGAAATGTTTCTTGATTAACGATAAAGCTAACGTTTATTAGGGCTAGATATCATCCATGAACACGAATAATATTTGGACTAGTCGGTGTAACTTTTTCCCCTAATAAGAGTAGTTAGATTTGAAAAAACTACTCACATTAGGGTATAATCTACTCAATTGTAAAAGATAGTTATAGAAAGAAGTTATATAAAGTCAACCACTCATTTTACATGAGTTTTTTTATTTTATAACTTGTAAAAGGTAAAAATAATCATCTTTAATTTACTATATTTTCATATATTTTTATGATTTTCTAGTTAAAAAACTAATAAAATAGTTATTTTGAGATACAAAAGGTTAAATGATATCTATACGTGTTACTACATGTTCAATCGAACATTCCAATTTCATAGCATATGCATAAACTTGCTTTATGCTTTTTTTCATATTAAAAAAAGCTAAGGATGTTGATTTATGAATATTACATTTTTGTTAAAATTTTAGTTAGATCTGATGATTTTTGTGCACCAAACAATATGCTCGATAAAAACAAATGTATATTTATAAAATTGAAGTCTACAAACATTGTTCTCTCTACTGTTCTTTAGTGTTTTATTTGTATTGAAAATATTTATGCTTATACTAAATGTAGATTCTTTTATTCAATTGCAATATTGCAATTTGTATTTTTGTGAATGTAACTTTGCATTTGGTTTGATGTTGATGTTTAGATTGTCAACGCGTTTACTTTTAATAAGATTAGAGTACATCCATGACTTCAAACAAATGAAGTCGGCTATCCGATTTGTACACAAGTCGAACTAGGTACTAGGTAGCATCCTAAACTATGTGATAACACCCCTAACAATGATTCCCATAAATTTTATATCAAAAACATAAGCCAAGTCAACGTAACCTCTAAGTTATGAGAATAATTTTAAGGGTTTTTTACGTACAACTTAACAAGCTTAATAGTCTGGACAACTTATTCGTTCAGCCAAACAAGAGTTTCTCTTTATGGCTTAATCATTAAGTAAAAAATAGTTATATGGGATATGCTATGGTCCTTCACTTTTCCCCAATTTACCATCTCAAAGAAATAAATACTAGAAACGCTCTTGAGAATAATCCAACCCTCTCTCTTTGCCTCATTCAAACCCGTTAATAATCCGCCAGCCAAACATACAACTTAACCCATAAAAGGCTTGGAAAAAAGAAGTAAACAACATTATTGTTTTAAGCACTTAATAAACAGATTTGCAAAACTAGAATATGTCAATCTCCATTAGAACATTTGGAACCTCTAGATTATTGTCCAAAAAAGTACTTAAGGACAAAAAGAGGCTCCAACACAGAAGCACTCCCCTCCAACAAAGGCTAAACAAGAAAAATCGTCTCAAAGTATCAACTCATCAACTCTTGGACAAAAATGTCCATGATAATAAACCTCAACTCTGATACCATGTTATAATATACGAAACCTCTATATTACTCTTCAAAAGAACCATTCAGAAGAGAACATAGTTCCAATACATACAGAAGATAAAAGGGTCCAAGTCTCAAATAAATGGTTTCAAACCATTAAATAGAACAATGGAATCACCAAAAGAAACCAACCCAACTCAATAGCCAAACTAAAGATCCAGAAAGCATAAATCTTGACTGTATTAAATTCAATAATAATAATAATGAATAAAGAAATTTTACCATCCCTACCCAATATCCATTGCTACACAGATACCACCATATTTCATATACAAGAAACCGAACTATTTGTACGATAAACGACTAACTACAGTTCCCATTTGTTCTTACCTTTGTTCGACTCTTTCTGCATTAGCCACGTTACCTTAACTTCTATGAAGAAAAACGAGAAAATTGAAAAAACGACCAACTAGTAATTACAGAAAAGAGAGATAAAGAAACTAAAAAAACAGCACTCATAATGCTAACCCTAATGCTAATCGGAAGTACTTAGAGATTGAAAACCACCATAAAATATGAACGTTAACGAACCATCATCCAAGTTTGTAGTTTTCATTTGGCTTCATCTTTGGTTAGATAACCATAAGGATTCTTGCTGGCCCAGTTCCACTGATCTCTGCACATTTCATCTATTCCGTACTTTGCCCTGCAAATTATAAGCATAATCTCATTAGGGGAATTCAAGTATCATAGGTTTGATCGGCATGATTTCATACAACAAAATCAGTTTTATAGGACATATTAATTCCTAGTGTCATAACAAACTGCTTAATAGGGCTTAAGTTTATAGGACCAGACAATTGTGCGTCCTGTATAAATTTGTCAAAATTAGTTGATGGAACGTTTTTGGGAATCATAACAGGTTTTTTAGGATAACTTTAAAAAAAGTGTTCTATATGACATTTGTGTTCACAGGAGAAGTGTCCTATAAAGAAGCTAATAGGACATATTTCAAAAGTGTGTAAAAAACTGGCTAGAATGCCCAATCACATTATAACATCCTATTATAACACCTTTGCAACAATTGGTTTGTCCTATGAAGTTAAGTCTTATAAAGCAGTTTAGGAATAGGACATTTAAGGCTTGTTTGTTAAGAACTTAGTGAGCTTAATGGGACTTGCAGCTTATCCGGTTACCAATACATGTGATAGGTAATGTGGAAAGCCAAGTTTTTTTTTCCCAAATCCCCACCCTCCCAACCAAAACTTTCCCAATCTATATAGACAGATTAATCCATACATATAGTTTAATCCATACAGGACTAAATGGAAAACCAACCAAACAACCTCTTTGGCGTTTCTGTAAAGCCAATTTTGTTGTGGTGCAACATGTCATCCATTTTGTTTCTTTTCTAGTTTCTTTTTACTCGCAATCATATATTTATTTTCCTTTTCATAAAATATGCAAGAGGCACACTACTTACTTCCAGTTCAACTCGCGCTCCGCCTTCTCCGTTGATGCATATACGACCTCAGCATCACCAGGTCGACGGCCAGCCATCACGAGAGGAATTTTCTGTACCAAGATAAGGAAAGGTGTAAGCATATTACACGTAGCCAAGGAATCCAAATGTATAAAACAGACAGCTTCAAGCAAGATTCAGACATTTTCAAAATGTTAATAAGTAATACCTTTCCAGATGCATTTTCAAATGCTGCTACCATCTCCAAAACAGACGTACCCTTTCCTGTTCCCAAGTTGTAGACATCACAACCTAAAAACGATAAACGATTCAGTTTGAGGTCGAGCACGATCATATTTTTTTTTAAATACACAAATTTTACAGTTGTTTAGCCCCACAATTACATACTCGTCTGAATGGAATCAGAAAGATTATTCGAGTAAAACATGGGAAAAGATACACACCTATTTTAGGATCAGAGAGTTTCCTCAACGCAGCAGTGTGTCCATCTGCTAAATCTACGACATGGATGTAATCACGTACCTGAAAATTGAGAGCCTCAAAAAGGTCAGATCAAGATAAAAAGCTAACAAATACAGGAAGTCAAAAATCGGATGGAGTTTTTTTTTTTTTTTTGAAAAACTATACTTGGACCGGTTTGAAATAGAAATAAAAGATCAAACCAAGATCCATAAAGACAAAAAAACAAGAGTGCAGGTAATGTCTGCAATTAAGTAAGATTTATAAATAATTAAACAGAAACTGGCAAGACTAAACATACCCCTGTTCCATCTTTCGTTGAGTAGTCAGTTCCAAATATTTTAAGTGTAGGTAGTCTGCCAACGGCTACTTGCTGGACAAATGGCATAAGATTATTGGGGACACCACGAGGATCCTCGCCAATTTGACCACTTGGGTGTGCACCAACAGGGTTGAAGTACCGCAACAATATAATTTTCCATTTAGGGTCGGAAGCATATATATCTCGGCATATTTCCTCGATCATGAGCTGGAGGGATTCGTTCTATTAGTCCGTCTTAAAGATAGATGCAATTGCAACCAATTCGAAGATGGCAATTGAAGAAAAAACCGAAAGAAGGATGAGAAGTTTATACCTTGGTTCGTCCATATGGGTTGGCTGCAGATAATGGAAACTCTTCAGTGCATGGTACTTCCTTTGGCCAACCATAAACAGTGGCTGACGATGAAAACACAAGCTGAAATATCGAAAAACATAAATAACTATGTCAAATTAGCAAGTCGAATATTTGCATGCCAGCCTCAACAAGCTCCAACAGAAATTTTCAAGCATATGGACAAAAGCTATGTTTGGCAAAGTATATGATAAGCTAGTCATTGGCTGATAAGTTAGTTTTTTTGGCTGAAACTAGATGACAATGTAAAATGACCTAAATCACATTTTGAAAATTAATTGAAAAAAAACAAGGGGAATAATTGGAAAAAAGAAGTGGGAAAAAGCCCCTGAAGCTTATTGAAAGTAGCTTCTCAAAAAGTGTACTTATGGCTAACCAAAAGAGGCTTTTCAATAAACTACTTTATGGTTGCCAAACATGGCCTAAAGATACAATGATAAACAATATGAAAGGCAACCAATGGATTTTTAAAAAACATATAAATCACTTAAAAAAATCAATTTTTATTACACAAAACCATTCATGAAAGTCTTAAGGGATTTAAATAATTCTTAGAATGTATGATCATAAGATAAGCATCAGAATGGATACAGACTGCTAAAGAAATGAAGCAGTAGACAACGTTATTACAATTTGACTCAAAGCGGGCAAATGGGAGTCCACTGAGCAAACAGACGATAAATAGTTTACCTTCTTGCATCCATGGGCATTCATAACTTCCAATAGAATTAAAGTACCGATGACATTGTTGTCATAATAGATCAAGGGATTCTTCACACTTTCACCAACCGCCTTTAATCCAGAAAAATGAATAACAGCATCAAACCTGCATACCCACCAGTATGAGAAGGTTGCAAAATGGTGGCCATAAAAATACATATTTTCAACTGTCAATGCAATCTTTAAGTACTCTACATTTCACCTGTTCTAATCAGTTTATAAACATGGTGTAACAGAGTAGCTTTTCCAGACAATTATGGCTTACCAAACAGGGTTTTTTCAATAAACTAAAAAAAAAGGCCTAGATTAGAGTTACGAAACATGGCCCTTAGATAATGGAAGGATGAAAAATAGTTGGTGAAAAGAAAGCTCACTTATTGGACGAAAAAAGCTCCTCTAACGCAACCTTATTCCGGATGTCCATCTGCAATGAAGAAGAAACATCAGAGACTCATTCAACAATATTCATGAAACTTGATTAAAACCAAACAACTTCAGTTAGCACTCATTTGATACCATTCATGCTCCAGTGATTTTTTAATTGAATTAACCAAAAATCCAATCATGCTATATCCTCTACTGTTCTTATTGTAGTCTAAGACTTAATAATAACAGGTGACGTCCTTGTGACAGCAAATGAAAGTACGCAGAAAACGAACACTAGGTACTAAAACGCACAAGGAGCGATACGTGCTAATGTGTAAGTGATAACTTTGATAACAAGAAGATAAAGCAGGCAAAAACATAAGTACTAGAAAAATTAAAATAAAATAAACATCAGAAACTCTTTAAAATTTAGAACTTTGACCCACTTTTGGCAATTTGGTGTAGACCTGCCACCAACATTTGTACACTCCTAAATGAACCAAGGCTATAACATCAATCACCTTCCCACTTTATGGACCTAGGGACATCAAAGTCCACATCACTTCATATATCTATATATCTATATATATTATAGAGAGAGGAAAGTTCAAATGTGAACTCAATTTTGGTTGTGAACATGAGGACGAATCCCAGCCACTCATTCGGTCAATAAAGGCAGCTTTGACCGGTCTCCCCTTTTAATAACCTCTACCCTCCCATGAATTGCGTCAATCATCCGTGATCGCGTCCACCGTAACCGAAGATGTGTGGCTGAGATTCGTCCTCACGTCCACAACCAAAATTGAGTTCACATTTGAACCTGATCCTATATAATATATATATATATATACATAATGCTGATTCAGTTTAATATATATATACGTATACATAGAGGAAAGTTCAAATGTGAACCACTTTTTGGTTGTGAACGTGAGGACAACCGATAGCGCAACACGTGGCAACTTTGAGTGTGGTCCCCCTCTTTAATTCAATGCCCTCCCATGAATCGCGCCTAGTCATCCGCCGTGGATCTGACGTGGCGCCTAGTCATCTGCCACGTGTCATGCTCTCGGTTGTCCTCACGTTCACAACCAAAAAGTGGTTCACATTTGAACCCACCCCTACATACATATATATATATATATATATATATATATGTAACCAAAAAGTTGTTAAAAATATTACCTGAATGGCTACAAAACTTAATTTGGTGACCTAACAATTTAAGAGATTGTATTGAACTCTCAACTATTTACCCCTCAAAAAGTACAGATAAAAACCTAAGGTTAAGACCTAAATCAATTTATATACTGCACAAATCAACACCAATTTTAAAATCCAAAAACAAGCTTCAAAAAGGCTCACAAATAAACACACACATGAATTACCATCAAATTAACCCCCTACTCAATCAAATTTTGAAACACAAAATCAA
The DNA here is from genome assembly GCA_030169165.1 of Centaurea solstitialis. NCBI lineage: Eukaryota > Viridiplantae > Streptophyta > Magnoliopsida > Asterales > Asteraceae > Centaurea > Centaurea solstitialis. The sequence goes on from CM058044.1 coordinate 79,332,194, forward strand.
TTCTGTAAAAAAAGGATTTACAATCCTGTTCAAAAAACCTAGTCAATCATAAAAAGTCAAAATCAAAAGAAGTTTTTATAACCTTTTGAAAAGAGAGGTTATGGGCATAATCACCGGCAAGTTTCTGAACTCGATTGATAGCAACCTGAGACGAATTATCGAAATTATCAACCACCGTCGTCTTATGACCTTCCAATAACAGCTGTAAAACAGTATGGCTTCCTATATAACCAGCACCACCCGTCACCAATATGTTCTGAGTCGGCCCCATCGCAATAATCCTTTCTTCTTTCAGAGACTATTGTTTCTTATTATACTTATTACTGAAGCTTTTATGCAGAAATTGAAAGTGTATGATGATGAATTATGAAGCGATCTGTGATGAAATTGAATGAAATGGAGGGTTTATTTACAGAGGGAGAGATGGTGGGTTTGACGTGGTGAAGTCCATGGAGTATATATAGTGTGGCATTGAAAGGAGTGGGGGCACAGGTGGTATAATTAGGGTTTTCTTTAATCGCTTTCATTGATCCCAATTTTGGGGGAAGTTTTTTCTTTCTTTGGGGAAGATAAACAAATGGACACGTGGAATTGTTTTACTGGAGGTTAAGTTTTTGGAGAGCTTAATTAGAATTGAATTATTATATGATGTATGTATGTGGTAGCAAAATTCAAATTAAACACTAACACACCCAAATAAATTAAACTAGATAGGTGGTGTGACTGTGTGAGTTTACTGATGGGACATAGAGGTGGGACCCAGTAGATTTATGTGAGTAAGAAATGTGGGAATGACTAACTTCTTTTTTAATCGGTAGGTATGTATCTGATAAGATATTTAAGATGTTTACAAATGATTCATTTTCATAGTCATATGATGCTAGACTTTATTTTAAACCACAAGGTTTGTACTACTTGTAGAGTTGTAGGAGATGTAGCTAGTAACCTATCTACCCAGGGTTCGAATCCAAACGTTAACAATATGTGGTCATTGGGAATTTCTTAGGATTGCATGTTTAACGGTCAAGTATTGTTATAATTAGTCTAGACTGGTAACATCATTGGGAGAGAGACAGTGGATGGCGTTCTTGTCTACCCAGGTTCGATTCATGAGGTGAGCATGTGGTGATACTCTGACCATGACCATGGGTCGGCTTTCGAGTTGATCCATGGTCGCCGAGGATTAGTTGGGTGCCCGTATGGATCCCGGATATCTCGTCGACTTCGTGTCGGAACGTGTGCGTGAATTATCTGCCATTCAATAAGAAAAAGGAATTTAATTTACCGATTTCAAGATTCTAAACCACAACACAAACAGTTAAATTCCAAGACCAAATTGTACAACGACCTAAAGACTCAAATTTATAATTTAACCATTTAGATTTTACATATTAGTATTGTACATGATAAAACTGAAAACCATAAAAACCGTAAAATAAAAAACTAAAGAAAGGGAAAAAGAAATAATGGAGTTGTTGGGTTTTACGTGACGGCAAACAATTGGGTGGCAACCGTCACCTTTTAACTTTATGTTGATCACAATAGTTGTCACCCCAACTCATTCCCCCTAATAAATTAATCATGCCTCCCTCTTCTCATATGCTAATATTCCACCTATCTCAATCATAAAATTTTATAATTGTAGTTATATTTATATAAATTTACTATAAATATAATTATTGAAAATTTAATCATTTTGATATCAAAAACAGACATTCCCAAAATAATAGATCTTTCTTAGTAAGAGTAGCATGTGGAAGTCGACTTGGCAAAATTATACAAATATTGTATAACTATTTGAATATTTAAAGATTATGAGTGTTTTTTAATCGTGAATATTTGGGTAGTTCATGCATAAGGGACGAACCCAGTTTATTTATTTTCTTCTATCACAGTCTAAAAGTTATCAGGTTCATAAAAGATGTAATTGTATTGTAATTACGTTAAGGTGGCACTGAAATTATAATGGTAACACGACGAGTTTGTCTTAATAAATTTGTTTATATGACTTTTCTTCCATCCCAAACGTGTTTTTGAATCCATTTTCAGTCATTTCCTTAGTTTTCAACTATTAATTTCAAGTTTATTGTGTTTTTGAATTTTTTTTGCAATAAGAGACCTCAATACAAGACCTCACATATAAAAAATAAGAAACCAACCAACAAGCTAATAATAATTTCTTGGAAAATATATCCATAGCTTATTTTATCTTGAATAATTCTACGCAATCTTAAAGTTAATAACAATAACCTGTAATGACCCTATATCGACTTAAATTAATGGTCTCGTTTGTTGGTAAGGGTTAGAAAACATGTTACATCAAAATCAAATTTTTTTCGTCTTGATTACATGTTTGTTTGGATGAGTTTATGTTAACCTTAAAGATAGTTACGTTAAGGATCGACCTATCTCTTATAACAAATTAGTATCCTTTGAAGACGTAAACTAAAAATAGTAAACTTTAAATAAAAAGTCCAAGTTCCTTTAACAAGAATATTACAACATCAATTGGAACCACGCTTGATATAAAAATAATAAAAGGTAACCGATTTTAGGGTAGTTGGAAGTTGAACATCATGGTTTTTAAAATAAAAAATATTTTTAAGACGCAAGCTACAAACAATAAACTTTAAATAAAAAGTTTGTGTTTCCTAAACAAGAATATTATCATATCAACTTAGGCCATCCGCAGCCCAGCGGTTTGGCTCACGGTACCGCTCCCCTACCGGCGGTAACACCGCCGAGGTGTGCCGGTATGGGGACGGTATGGAGGGCGAGCGGCATCTCCATGCCGTTCAACAAAAAGTCTCAAACACACACACACACATATATACATACAATCTATATATATATATATAGGTAATATTTTATTATTTAAATCATACAGGTGGTATGAGTGGTACGGGTGTGGGTGAATGGTATGGTAATGGTAAGGTAGTAGTAAAGCTGATGTGGCGCTGAGATGGCAGCCTATGCAGGTGGTATGGGTGGTATGACTGTGGCCTTATAGAAACCATGCTTGATATAAAGTAATAATAAAAATTACTGAATTCTAGAGTAGTTGGAAGTTAAACACCGACGGTTTTTAAAATAAAAATATAAATAAATGTGTTGGCATTCTATTGGTCCAACTATATGACCCAAAGGGGGAAGAATTGACCCACTTTCACAATATGAACATGACTTTCTTTACTTGCTTGCCGACTCCACCTTTCAATCTTGAAATTGTTGTAAAAAGATATTAAAATTTATATTTTCTAGATATGTTTTAATTACGTGTTCTTATTCATTGTAGAATGTTTGACTAAACCTAAAAACTATGCATTTAATTGAGTTATCTTTTTTTTAAAGGAATAGCGCCATCGAACCAACGAACGACTACTACAAACATATACACGTATGCACGCCTCCCTGGTCGTATCAGGCATCCAAGGACAATTGGCTAATCCGCAGCCCAACCACAGTCTTTGATTGGGCTGAGGGCGGTCCAGTCTATGATTGGACCAGCCTAGGACTGGGTACTCCTCATACCCACAAATTGACTCCCATTGGATTCGAACTTAGGTAGACTGGGATACCATCGACAACTCCTTCCAAGATATTACTGCCCTTAGGAAAACCAATTGAGCTAGAAATGATTTGTATTTAATTGAGTTGTTTGTTTACATAAATTTGTTTATATATAGATGAAAAACTGATGACAAACTAATGGATTTGACATAGACAAATTTGGTATTTTGTTTGGGATAACTTGTTAAACAAAGGGTCATGATTTATTTCATATAATCATTTTGACTAATAACTTAATGATTAAGCCATAAAGACACATTTTATATGGTTGGGAAAATGAATTGTCTAGAGTAGCTATAACCAAACCACCTCTAAAACATTAGACATTTTTGTTTCTTTAACATGTGTAATTGATTCTTGAAAGACATATTGCGTGCAATAGTCTATGATATTTAAAAACTATAATAAATGCAATGAATTATTTAACACCCACATTATACAAAAACACATTGATCAAGTTCAAACATGACATTTATGATGTTGAATAAAATGCTTCCATTGCCTAAATCGTTGTACTTTATGACTTGATATTCAAAAAGGAATCATAAACCTAAACCATCTTTACTACGTTAAAGTGAAAAGTTGAAAAAAAGGTATAAGTTTAATAAATGAAAAGTTAAGATATTGAAGATTGAGAATGAAGAAAAACTTTTTATGTGAGAATCTGAATTGAACAACAGTTTTCTCAGGTTTAAATTTAGACGCTATTAAAACCAGTATGGTTACGGAGGACCACCTATGATGACTTATGGCTATTGAAAATCATCCCATGGATTAGCTGGTGTAGGGATTAGTTGGTGTGGGTAAACTGGTCTAGATACGCATGTTTACAAAACAATTAAAAAAATTGTATAACAGTCAAAGTGTAAGGATGTAAAGTGTAGTTTAGTGTTTGAGAACACATGGGTTTGCTCATTGTGCCATCTACTATCACAGTGTATTCTATCATGATGCCAGATCACTTTACTGGACCACATTTGATACTTCTTTAGCCCCCAAGATACACCCTTAATAAAACACCTCAATTCCTTCTTTGTTTGAAAAATTGGGACTACCAATGATTACAAGAAAAAAAATTATTATGAAATTACAAGTATAACTTATATTATATAAAATCAAATGAGAACTTTTTGTTGTATGATATTTGAGCAAAAAGTTAATTACTGACAACCCTAACCAGCCCCACACGAAACATACCTACCTCCAAGGCATACATAATGCATTAATGTGAAATAAATTTATGGTGATAAATACCCTAAATCCACTATGTAGATGGAAAAAGGACGTGTAAAATAGTACATGATGCACTAGTTTCCATAGTCATTCAAATGATTAGTACTCTATTTTACTTATGATAAATTAAGACTTGATATATATAGGCATTGGAGAAGTGCTATTTTTGTTAAGAAATGTAAAAAATACTTTTAAACTGTTATCACTTTTAATCAAATTCTCATTCCATGAATTTCAGCTTAAAAAGGAATTGATCTGGTGCACTTTTCACCCTCCTCATAAAATTTGACACTTGTCACAGGAACTCAACCCTATAATTTCAACAACAAATGTAACTTATAATTTCAGTTCTCTAACAACGAATCTAACTTATAATTTCATGTTTTCAAGCTCTTTTTCTTTTTTGAATTTACAAATATGAATTTTGAATCTTTTACATGTGATCAAGCAGGCACCAAATCCTCTTTTTTTTAGCACAATCTTCTTGCTTCAAATGGAAGTAGGAAACTGGGGTGGTTATGATGGCTCCTAACTTTGTGGAGAGCTAAATTATCAAAAGAGCATACGAAGATTGTTCGACTAATGAATGGCTATATATCTGAAACCTGTTGTGAAGGTACGATGTTCTCAGAACTCAGAAGCTTCTCCACCTCATCGTTTGCCTCCGCTTGGATTCTCCATTTCTAAGTATACATAACAACAGTTTCTGTTAGATTCATAAGCACATATACAAAGAAAATTAAGAAAAAGTTTTTAAAAAAATACATGTGGTTCTGCAATTAGCCTACATCATTGGAATTTATGTTACATCAAAAACCAAAAGTAATGGTTCTAGTATTCCCCACGTGGGGTAAGATGTATGCAAACATGACTTCTGTCTCAAAGAGTAGAGTAGTTGACTAAAAGGTAAAAAAGAAAGCCAAGAGCATTTCCAACAACTATGTTAAAATCAAGATTGAGGTGGTTTTAGAGATTTTTTGCTCAATCAGCTATGCAATATTGTATGCTAAAACAGAAAAATAAAGAGAGGGGAGATGAAAATCTTCAAATTTGGAGAAATCTCTAAAACCCACTATCTAAGAAAAAAAGTTATACTTTAATCGTGAAAAAATGTTTACGAGAAAGAAATGATTAGTTAAAAGTTGTTGTAATTGGAAGTAAATTCTTTTAAGTATTTCGACTTTTGGTACTCTATCTTAGAAATAATATAACAAGATGCTCTAACACTATGAGGCCAGAATGAATATTTGTCAGCAACATATTCAAGTTTTCATAAATGTGGAGTTGCAAGAAAATGTTTCCAATTGATGAGAGCTTACCTCTTCAAGATTTTCTAGCTCCATTATCTGTTCTATTTGTTCAGCAATAGTCTCCTGCACAAGAAATTTACAGAGAAACTAAATATATTTTTGCAACGAGCAAAGGATTTTACGTCTAACAATTCGCCATTTTGTCACCTATATTGTAATTTACAAGGGTTAAGAGTTTATCTCCATATACCGATACCATTTTTAATCTAGTAACCAATTTTTTACTGAACAACCAAAATAATTCTTGTGAAGTTTCAGAAGTAATAAAGGTAACTCAAAGGAGCTCAAAAGTCAAAAGTTGACTTTTTCTAGGATGCTTATCAAGGTAGGAGAGAAGTGAAATAAATGTTAACACACCACATTGCTGGCTGCTTCAGCAGCAAGAACATCAGAGTCCATTTCTACCTCGATTTCGATCATTGAAGAAATCTGTAACAGAAGCAAAATTAGTTACACAATGACTCGATTATCTTAATGAATCAAAATAAGATTAGTTACACATACTCTTGCATAGCTTTCAATTAGTTCGATTCGTGACTTCAAGGAACTTTCCAAGCCTTCGCGCACCCTTTTGACTCTACTTCTCCGTGCACTTCAAGAAAAGAAAAAGGAAAAACACATTTCAAGAATTGTTTTTTTTTGTTCAAGAAAATCAAGCAATTCACACTACAAGGAAACAAAAGAGTAACGGGTATAGTTTGATGAGATTACCGATAAGAAGGTTCTCCAACGGCAACAATTTTGTTCTCCAACTGGTACATACGAGCCAGCATCCATACCTAATATATTGGGAGAAAAAAGATGCTTATTCAGTTGCTGAAGCCTGAACTACATCGTAAATATTATTAAAAAAATTATGCACGTATGATCTCAATAAAAAATCCATTTCACCGCACCACTTTGAGGTGAGACTTTAGAGAACCTTTAGCGTGTGTTTGGTACACTGGACAGGACAGAACAAAACAAGAATCGATGTTCCACGTTTGGCAAAGGTTTTATATGGAATGGATAGGATCATACGAACAAAGTAGAACAGGCGTGATCCAACCTTACCCCATGGAACAAGATGGAACAGATTTATGTTTTACCAATATAACCTCAAAATAAAACTCAATTCTCTTCTAAAACATCAAATACACCTTTCATTTTACATTTTATTCACTTTTAAAATTTTAATTATTGAATTTTTATGCTTTTAAAATTTTGACGTTATAAGTCCTAAAAATAATATTTCTGTATAAGTTAATCAGTTACATAATTAATCAAAATTTATAAACAACTCATTAAGGGTAAATTGGTCATTCTGTCCTGTTCTATTCCATCATGTTTTATTCTGTCTGGATACCAAATGCACCCATCATAGGATGCACATAGGTATTAACAATTGAACTCACAACATTCTTTATTGTTATTTCAAGTGCAATAAAGAAATCCTAAGGTCGGTACACAAAATTATCCAAGTAAGGCACTCGAATATTTCTATCAAGTTGTTGAACAAACCTCATTGTCAGCAGCGTCTTTCAAATCCTTGATGCGAGATTGAAGTGTGTCATACTGAGACAGTAGTTGCTGCCTTATGGCAACCGTTTCCACAAGTCTTTGAGGAAGCTGGTGAAAAAGTAAAAAAAATATTAATAAACTTATGGACAATGCTTATAAACAAAGTAAGTATCACATGGTGAAGGAGTGGATTGCTTTTTTACTACAAGTCAAAATCTCAAATGATTTAAAATCAGCAGTAACTTGAGTACAACTTACTCGATTTAACTCTGGAAATACCAGACCATTTAAAGTGGCTCCAACGGCTAAAGATGAAACAGCTGCAACTGAAATGAATTGAGGTAAGCTGGGATCTATCATTCCTGAGGCCATATCTCCTGTGGCTAAGACAGTGAGGAGTGGAAAAAAGACTGTAGGGCTAAATAAGGATAGTCCTCCATCTTTTTTAGGGGCTCTCAGTAATGGTGATTCTCTGCCATCTTGATGGTTTGTTAGGCACATGGGCTCTCCAGGGTAATAGTTGGGGGTTTTGGGGCTAAATTTCAAGGGACCTACTTCCCGGTAGACACTTGATGGAGCAGCTACAGCAATTGTTACCCGTTCCCCTTCTTGTGCAGGGAGATCAACTGTTTTAGTAGCAAATCTGTGGGTTCGAGCCATACCAGATGGTGTCTGGACCTGAGAGATGATGCAGGACAGAATTTGAGAACAATTAAGAACTAGACTATAAATCAACTAGATATTACATGGAAGCAAGATTGCCAAAAGCCACATAAATACATATGTATCAACAAATTTTCTCTTGAGGTATAGCAAATAACAGCAAACGAATGACAATGCTATCGTGTAACCTCATGTATTTGCGCAATTCACCTGAAGAACGATGGAATCACATAAAAAAGGTAGTCCATTTCCATTTTGTCTTTAGGAATGACGCAACCAGTTACACTAAAATCTATTGATGCTGATGAGAAACATAAACTCTTATGATTATTAAGAAGTTTCAGACACCAATGTGATGTACACCGAATCCAAACAGTAAAATCAATGCTAATTTGTGGTTGTATTATTCACAATCGAAAGATTAACAAAGGGTTTCTGGCTTTCGAGAGGTTGGAAGCTCTCCTAAGGACTCACAAGTCACATCCAAATTGACACAAAACAGAATACCCTCTCCTAGACCCTCACACGCCTATTTATACTAGACCCATGCATTACCAACTTGTACCATTTAGGCAGTAGCTACTTGTACTTTGTTTACCTGTATTACTAAATGACTTGCTAACACTCAGGGTATAACACAATGAAATGTTGAGGAGAAAGGACAGGAGAGAGCTTACCACCACCGAGTGAACAGCAGCAGGAGTACTTTCTTTCACTAGCTGCAAGAACTGTAGCCCCCTTTTCCATGCAGGCACATCCATGCTGCGTTCGGCAGGAGTACATCCTTAGAAAAAGTGAATATCACATGATCAACATCATACACTATGGTACTCTTCACTTAAGCACACTGAGCAGAAGTGGCACAAAAATTACATAAAACCACCTTTTTTTCAATTCAAATAAGCACAACAAGTATTGATAAATGACATTTTCATGAAGAATAACAAAGGAAACAGGATTGGTATTCTTAACCAACATGGACGAAAACTGCAGAGGTTATCAAGTAAGACTAATGGAAAGATGAGAAGTCCATTCATAACATCAGAAACAACCAAAAGCACCAGGTAAGCAATGGCACATAACTATGCTAATTGTATGCATACTGTCATGGCAATTCAGATTTTAGAGTACAAAAGACAAGAAGGATTACAAACAACCAACCTGATTTCTTCAGACTCGATACTAATTATGTTGCCAGACACAAGTTCATATTGGTAACGGCATTTGGAGCAGGAAACAACCTGCAAAAGGACAATTTCTATTTGATAAGTAAGCATAAAACATGATGAACTAAATGGAGGATGAAATAATGTAAAATCAACACGTGGACACTGATTAGCTACAAGCTATTGTTTTAACAATCAAGTCTACAGACCCAAACAAGAGAAGGGATTACATAGAATACTCTATCATACAACTTTGCCAAATGCTGGCTAGGTAGACATTGAAAGAAAGCCGAGTGTGACTAAACAAAGCATTTGACGATCAAATAAGTCTCACTCAAAGAAAAGATGACACACAAACCAAGAGAAAATGCATCCATAAATTGAGAATGAATTTTCTTTCCATAATGCATATAAGTTGCTAGGGATTTTAAATAGGTTGTTAAATATTCATGGAAATAGCGTAGGACACAAGTAAATTCCTGAAAACTTCATAGACATCTACCCATTTCCCTGTGCCTCTTTTGTATTCCTAAAACGTTAGAAGGGAAGAAGTAAATAAATTTCTTGAGGCATATTTGTGCATGCCTGAATACCATTTTGGGGTTGTGCAACAGCAACTGCTATCATGCAACTAGGACATCTTACAATCTTACCAAAAGGAACCTGCATGAACAAAGGCAAACTGCAGATCAACATAAAGATTTATAAAATACTTGGTAAAGAAATTGATAGTATAGTGTGAGTTAGTGACACTAGAAACTAGAAAGAAAGAACCGCAGACAACGGTCAGAAACTACAGACACCAACTTCCATGGAATATTCAGTATAACGGTTGCCAGCAATTAAGCCAAAAGAATAACGGCAGTTGTACCTCTTCTCCAGGAGATACTCCAACTCGGCAAACATTAGAAATGATCCTAAGGGCATCTGAAACCCTCAATGATGCTGCGAGACCTCGAACTAACAGTGTGTATGTATTTACATCAGGTCTTGACCACCTCCATCTGTCACCAACATCTTTATCTCCCACACCTACCTCTTGCATCAAATATTAGTACATTGCTATGAACCACAATTGTATTAAATGATAGATTGTAAGAAACACAATATGGATCATATTAGAAATATAGCATGTACTAAAAGCAAAGTCTAGCCAATATAAAACCATTTTCTGCCAGTAATAGAATAAGAGGCTGCAGTAAATGGGAAATCTTATGTACATGGTTATAATATCTTAAGCTAATGGTACAAGCTCCCTTGCATACATAGTCAGACATTTAACAAATCATTTTGAGCCTGTTTATTCGATCACCCTTACCTGTTTTTCTACCATTTATATTTTTTTCCTCTGTTTCAAAGTTTTGTCTAACTTTTAGAACCAAATCTTTCTCGCATCATCATGCTTCCGAAAACATTTTTCAAGCTGGATGTCTTCACACAAAAAAAGCCTCTACCCCTCCAGATAGAGGTAAGGTCATCTCACCCCAAGACCCTACTTCATGTGGGACTCATTGGGTTTGCTTGGTTTTAGTTAGGCGATTTACCATTAGATGCTTTTCAATACTTATAAGTATAATTATATAGTTTGAGTGGCTGGCAATACTTATAGATGATTTCAGAAACTATAAACATATGTACCAAGATCAAATAGTTTACCAAAGCTATAGCCATATGTCATAAAACAATTAAATTTGCATCACTAATGAAGTGTAGAATGCAAGTATCTAGTTCCAAACTATGTTTCTATAGGCGTATATCATAAAATCAAACAAATCATTGCACTAATGAGTTATAGAATTTTGCAAGTATCTATTTCCTAACTACTTTTCTATAGTGGTATATCATAAAACCAAACAAATTGTTGCCATATATGAGCTGTATAATTATGCAAGTATCTAGTTCCTAATTAATTTTCAAATAGCTTAAAATTGCTACGGATAGAGATACTAAAAATCAACCAAACTCCTACACAAATTGAATCCTATGAGTTCACAAGTCTTGATAGTCAAGTTAGCAATAGGTGCTACTGAAATTGCAATTCCCAAAGGCTATGGCTGTCCCTACTCAAACCAAATATCCAATTACACAATCTCCAAGGTCCTTACTTCCTAACCTTCAACTTCTCTAAACATTAAGGCTGTGTTTGGCAAAAATAAGCTAGCTTATAAGCTAGTACATGTTTCGATGGACCATAAGCTAGCTTGTTGAAACGCTAGTTGGAGTAGCTTTTCAGGAGTTTTTGTAACTTTTTCCAATTATACCCTTGTTAATATTAATTATTATACCCCAAGATACACTTTTAGGTCATTTTACATACTCATAAACTAGTTTTTCCCAAACATAATTTATTCATAAGCTAGCTTTATCAGCCACCGGCTAGCTAGTATTTGCCAAACATAATTTGGCTTATCAGCTACCTGCTAGCTAGTTTTTGCCAAACATAGCTTATCAGCTACCGGCTACCAATTTTTTCCCAAACATAGCTTATAGCAATTTTTTCCAAACATAGCTTATCAGCTACCGACTAGCAATTTTTTTCCAAAACATAGCTTATCAGCTACCAGTTACCTAGTTTTTGTCAAACATAATTTAGCTTATCATCTACCTGCTAGCTATCTTTTGCCAACATAGTTTAAGCTTATTAGCTAGTTTGCCAAACACAGCCTAAAAAGGTAACATAACATTACATCTCTAAAATCATAAAAAAGAACTCCATTCTACAACTTCACAGGTCTCTAATTTAATGAAGACATTAGTTGCGTAAAATACCTGCATTAAAACTCGACCGCATGGCTCTAAAAACAGACAGCGCCAAATCCACATTGTTCCGATCAAGCGCAGCCGAGATGATCAAACAACAATCCGAAGTGCTCACAACACCGCCGCTTCTCTTAGACATTTCACCAAACACCTGGAGTGCTTCACTCGCATCTTTCGCAGCCGAAACTCTATTAACAATCAAATCAAAATCATCACCATTACCATTACCGTCATCATCACCAGATACTACAGCTCCTCCTTCATGATAGCTGCTATCGCTCAATGAAGCAGCCTTGATGTTGTTATTATGATTACGAAAACTGCAAAAAAACCTGAGATTTTGACAAGCTATGATGATGATGGTGAGTGATGTGAAGATAGAGAGGATTCGGCCATGGCGAAGTTAGGTTTAGCGTCATGCGAACGCTGTAATTTTTGTGTGTGTTTTTGGAGGTGAAGTTAGTGTGTGTGGCGAGGCGGGGAAGATGAGGAACGAGAGGTGGGAAAAGAATGAGCATGGAGGAAAGAGGGTGGAATCTGGTGCGGGTGAGTCCAAAGTAAGATTTTTTCTCAGAGAATCGTGGCCGTCCATTTATTTGATCTGAAGCAATTAAAAAAAAACAGATTAAAAATAGAGACAATCATGGCCGTCCATTTATTTGATCGATGGGATTGGAAAAAAGCAATTAAAAAAAACAGATTAAAAATAGAGACAATCATGGCCGTCCATTTATTTGATCGATGGGATTGGAAAAAAGTGGATGAAAAATGGAGGTGCGGGGAATCGAACCCCGTGCCTCTCGCATGCGAAGCGAGCGCTCTACCATATGAGCTACACCCCCATGTTGTTTTTTACTTATAAACTATAGTTATTAAATTTACAGCCATATTAAATAAATAAAAACAAATTTTTTTGACAAAAAAATAAAAACAATTAACATAATAAAATTAGTGGCTAATATTGGTTTTCACAGCTATTATAAGCTATTGAGTTCTTTTTTTTTTTTGAACGGCAAGTTAACACACACACACGCTTCAGCGGTATCGGGTCTTTAATTGGGCAATCTCACTAATCCGCTGTGATCCGGCCCAACCTATGGTTGAACCCGTCCGGCAGAGAAGTGGATCTCGTAGACTGGATCCTTTCATACCGGCCCCGAACCCGGCCCGAAGGACTAGATCCAAAGTCAGGATATCTCATAAATGTTACCCGTGGGATTCGAATCCTAATAGTGTGGCTTTTACCCCACAACCTCCAGAGATGTTACCTATATAACTGAGCTAACATTCTTTGATATTGAGTTCTTATTTAACCAAGCATCATAAATTAATATATAGTATAAATTAAATATTGTTAGAAGAATAACTATATCTTGTAAATAGATTAACATTTGAGTGTATATATTAGTTTAATTTGTAGTTCGCTTTTAGAAAAGTGAGTGTCAATTTTTAAAAATCTATTATAATACCCTTATATATATAATCTTTTTGGATTATCTTACAAGCTATTTTTCTAAACCGATTTAAAATTGTTTTTTTAAAAGCTTGAGGAGGACATTGATACAAGCTATTTTTCTAAACCGATTTAAAATTGTTTTTTTAAAAGCTTGAGGAGGACATTGCTTGTGATTCCATATGAATGATGTGTATATAACATAAATACCAAAATGTTATTTATGTAAAAAAACCATCGGTAAACATATCAAATATACAAGTGCCATTATCATAAAACTTAACAACTTCGTTTTAATATAAACTAAGGCCATCCACAGCCATACCACCCATACCACCTGCATAGGCTGCCACCTCAGCGCCACATCAGCTTTACCACTACCTTACCATTACCATACCATTCACCCACACCCGTACCACTCATACCAACTGTATAGTTTTTTTTAAATTAACAATTTAAATTAACAATTAACAATTCATTTTAAAATTAAAATTTAAATTAACAATTAACAATTAAAATTAAAAATAACAATTAAAATTAAAAATAACAATAAAAAAAATTACATTAAAATGGTAGAATAAAAAACTATTCGAAAGGAGCCCAATCGTATAGTTCGCGCAACCGCGCCTTCTCTCGCAACGTGGTCTCCAAAAGGTGACCCGAGAGATGGTTGTGCGGTGATGTGTAGAATTGGAGGTGTGCCATCCTTTGTTTTTCTTTAAGTATATCGACAAGCCCGGTGATACCATGTGTGAGAGCGCCTACTTCGGTTGACATGCCCGAGTTGGTATCGTTTGTCGAAGACGAAGACCCCGCACGTCTCGCCGCGTTCCGACCCATTGGTCGTGGCCGTTCGGAATCGCCGAGGTGGGTGTAAGTACGAGCATCGGAATCGCCGGGGGAGTCCGTTTGGGTTTCGGACGTTTTCGACCGTTTGTTTGTAGGCGTGCGGATGTTCGATGGGTTCATCATTTCCACCGGGTTGTACTTCGGGCATTCGATGAGAACTTTCCAAGCGGCTTGGAAAGGGAATGTTCGATTATACTCACGTCGGTATCGCTCGAGCGCTCGTTCCAATAAATCAACGTCGGATTCGCCGCTACCTCGGTGATTCAACACATTGTTGTAGATACAAGCAAATTTCGAGACCCCCGATAGAAGCAATTTCACTTTGGTTTGCACGGCGTCGCTTGAGCGGACGTTGGGGCCGTACCCCATGCATTTGTCTAACGACATTTTAACGTGCATCCAAAAATTGTCTACTTCAAAAATGGAAAAAATTAAAACACATTAGCGAATACTTAAGTACGTTAAAAAAACGGTTTTTTATTTACCTCCCGTTCGATAGTTACCTATGGTTGAATCCTCCGAGATTTCGGCCCACGCCATCGCCAACTTGACCTCCTCGTCACTCGTCCACGGTTTAGGAGGCGCTTTAGTTTTGGTCGGCTTCGCACTCGAGCTCGCTTCTACGTTCTTACCCTTCCCACGTTTTTTACCTTTGGGTTGTGGCGGCGGTGGCGGTGGCGGCGACTCCGGTTGGGTCTCGGGTACCTCCTCGTCATCTCCCCACGATTGCGGTGACAAGTTGCCTCCGGTTGGGTCTCGTGGTTCCCACACTTGTGACGGCGTGGGTTGTTGGGTTTCCGTCGTCGGTTGTTGGGTTTGCGTCGTCGGTTGTTGGGGTGCATGGGGTACGCCATCATAGGGGTATTCGCGATCATATTCGCATACGCCCAATTGTGCTCGACCATTGGGGATTGCGCCCAACCCGATGGAGGTAACCAACTTCCAAACCCCATTGCGGGGCGATAGACACCCGACGATGGAGGCGTTTGGGATGCCGACGGTGGAGGCGTTTGGGATGCCGAGTTACGACGTCGGGAACCGGAAGGGGTACCGTGTGAATCCATGAAGAAGAGATGAAGATGGGATGAGATAATTTGTTGAGGAAGAGATGAAGATGAGATGAGATAATTTGTTGAGGAAGAGATGAAGATGAGATGAGTGGTAAAAAATTGAATAGAGGAGATGGTATATATATATGAAAAAAGTAAAAAAAAAGTAAAAAAAAAAAATATATATATATATATATATATAACCGTTATTCAACGGTCGAAAAGGAAAAAAAAAAGAAAAAAAAAATTTACCAACGGCATGCATTCACCGATGGGAACCCTCACCGTCCACATACCGGCATACCGCGGCGGTGTTACCGCCGGTATGCCGGCTGCACCGGTCCCAAACCGGTTGCGCCGCGGATGGCCTAATAATGTATCCGCGAGCAATGTAACACGGAGCATCTCGGATTCTCAGTTTTGAAGCTTAAAACGACAGTTATTCTTTATTCCCATTCGATGCTATATATTTTGTAGTGATTTTTAAATGGAAAATCAAATGATATTAAATTCAAAATTAATATTTTATGTTAGTCTTAAGATTTTAAAATTGAATAATTGTATTTAAACTGATACTATTTATTGTTCTTAACTTTTTAATAGGGTTTTATAGTTTTCACACCATGTAATAAATCTGTAGTTTATGTTTTCACAGCTTGTAATATGACTTATAACAATATATTGTAAGAGTTCAAATGTGAGGCTATTAAATGGGAGGTTAAAACACATGTAAAAACTAGTCTTCTATATGTATGCATGCATCATGATTAGCAATTATATTTGATTTACAATATGAATTTGAAATTATGTTTATAACAAGATTGCTAATTAGTAGGTGACTTAACTTGCTAAATGTACATCAAATTGTAAAACCAAAAAACAATAATATGACCAATCCAAACTTATGGTAGTTTCTTGGCTGATTGAAATAATAATCTTTGAACTTTACAACACCTTATGTGATCCTGGCACTGAACTTCCACCCGGACACCTCTCAAGGCCTTTTTCACCTAAAAGCGACAATTAAAAGAAAATAAATTATTACTTTGCAAAAGTAAGAAGATCTCAAAGGAAAAGGCAAACTATCAATTCCCATGACAAGATTTTCTCTACGGTAGATAATGATGAGAGTTGTTTTGATATATTGTTGTTATGTCATAAAGTAGACCCTTTGAAATATTTTAAAATCAATGGAGAAAACAAAAACATACCATAAATGTCAAGTTTTTTGGCAACCACTACGAGTGATAACGTTACAAATCATGAAAGAGGGCCTAAGGTTCTAACGACTTCGGTCATCCTCGGGAAGAAATTTTACATATACATAAATGAAATTGCGAAACTTTCAGAAAATGTAGATCATTAAAATACTGAATAAGCAAAAACAGAACCATGAATTTCTTCAACTTACAGCTTTAGATGGCTCGAGGATGGATGACATGTAGATACGTTCTTCGAGAAGCAAGTGATTGTAGTGCATTATGACTTATAGAAGCGCGGTCTCGGTTTCGGTAAACATTCCAAATATAAAAGTGCCATTATCATAAAACTTAACAACTTTGTGTTAATATAAATAAAGCAAACTAGAATAATTTGTTATCTTTTTCGTCTATGCATGCAAATATTAATAGATACATAGGCATAAGATCATGTGAGAAGTACTTTTAATCAAATGCCCTCTCATGAATTGCGATTTAAAAGGTAACCGATCTGGTGCATATCTCGATGCATCTCATTTTAATGTTCGTTAATTTCTCATCAAACGATTAATAACCATTTATCGAGAATCATATCAAATTTAAAAAATAAACGCATATACTTGTTGACGCATATACACTATCGAAATGTAATTTTGTTAATAAATATATTAGTCAATACTTGTATCTAATGTATGCAAGTGTGTCTATATATACATATTTTTCATTGCTATTCATTACTCTATATGATTTTACGGTTTTTCAGTTTTTTGTGATCTTTACATGAACATGTCTTTCTTTCTCTTGCTATATATAAATATAATATGAAAAATAAGATCACCCTTTAAAAAACAATACATGCTAACAGACGCATAACAAAGTGATCAAACAAATTTTAAACCGTGATGACGGAAAATGAGATTTTTAAACAATAGGTACGAAAGTAGCGAATTTCAGCAATGATAAGGACTAAAACGTAGTTTACTCCAGAAAGCATTCCAACTTTTGACTTCTGGTGGGCCGAGCCAAATCAGGAGGGTTCACTCTGACTTGCAAATGAGGTCGTATTGGTCATTTCAGTAGCATTTGGTA
The DNA here is from genome assembly GCA_030169165.1 of Centaurea solstitialis. Classification (NCBI taxonomy): domain Eukaryota; kingdom Viridiplantae; phylum Streptophyta; class Magnoliopsida; order Asterales; family Asteraceae; genus Centaurea; species Centaurea solstitialis. Next base: position 79,350,035 of record CM058044.1, read on the forward strand.
CGCAGACAAGACTGGACAGGACTGGACAGTACAGTACGGGACAGGACATGATAGTACAGTACAGGACAGGACTTGACACTATAGAACACTGCAGGACTGGACAGTACTGGACAATACTGGACAGTAATGGACAGGACAAGAGAGTATGACATGGCTGGACGGGACAGGACATGACTGGATAGAACAAATGTATGTTTTGTGTTTGGTATGCCTAGGACTGGACTGGACAGAACTAATCAAGTTATCCCAAAAAATTATTTGATAATTTTATATATCACATAATAGTTATAATTAACAAAAATAAACTAAATTATATAATTTATTAAATTTTCACAATTTTCATAAACATACAAACACACACATATTTATAATTTATAAAATTAAACCAAAAACTTTTAATTAGACCCCACACAAATTTAATTTATTGATATCTAATTCACAACTTTTTTTTAAGATTTGTTATTTTAAGTATCAAATTAACTCTAATTTAGTTTTAAATCTCAATCCTTTGATTTCATTTAATTCTATTCTATATTGCTAATTATTTGATTAATTACTATATTTTATTTTTTCCAACTTTTTTTTTGCAATTTATTGCTATTTATTAAATTTTTATTTCTTAAATGTTATTTGATTTAATGTGCTTAAGTTTGTTATTTAATTTGGTTTATTATTTTGATTTAAGGTTTGTTACTAATTGTCTTTTATTTATAATTTTTTGACACATCGTTATCTGATTTCTTTCTAATTGAATATAAGTTATTGTTATCTTTCCACTTACTACTAATGTCTAATATGTTTATTTGACTTTTTGTTTGAGATAGTAGAATATGTACATATTAGTATCATTATGTTTCAGTTTATCCGCAATAGTACGAAATAATAGAAAACCAAACTGAATAAATTATATTTATTCAGTTAAACTAAAGTGTTTAAGCAGAAATCTAATTTTCGTTCGGCTCCTCGATCCGCACTTGCTTGTCTATGTACCCTCCCTCTCCCTTACTCCCATGGATTGGACGTCGCTACTTATTACAGGGAGCTTGTCGTCGTCTACATCGCTCTTGTCTGTGAGAATCGCAGTAAGTTTCTATTTCAACTAGAGAATGTAAGGGCAATGATACTTGGAATGCTACAACTAGGTAATCAGCAAGGACGAAGGACGTCCACAACAAATTGGCTAAGAATGCTCCTCGCGTTTTCTTAAAAAAGTTATACTTTTTGTATGAACCTCCCTCTACTCCCTACCTGCATCCTAAAATGAATATCTATAGCGTAAAATGCACACACCTTTAAATGGTGTAACAATTATACGATTTTATTTTTAAGGTTTGGTTTTGATGATAAGTATCAAATTTGATAAGAAACTTAAGAAGTTATCATTTGTTTGATGATGAGAAATAAAGAAAATATTTGGACTAGATGTAATGGATCAATTTTTTTTATAAGTCATACAAATCATAATAAGATGAGTATTTTAATTAAAATTAATTAGCGGAGATTAATTGTACTAGACCAATTAGAAATTGTATTTATTCCATGAACATGTACCCATTTCTTCTTCTTCGAAATTATGCACCTATTTTATCATCCCCTCCATAGGCATCAACCAATTCAGTTATCAAGCTAACAAACCTGTGAGCAACAGTTAGGAGATCTTGGATTGGACGTCCTTGATAACCTAGCTGGTTACCCAGTTGAAGCATTCCAGGTAACATTACTCTTGCACCATCTATTTCATACAGAATGGAATAGCGATCCGGATGAAAAACAGGGATATAGAGGATAGACGGCTGCTGCGACAGAACGATTAAATGAGGGGTACTTTTATCTTTTCATTTATTTTCTTAAATCATTTTAAAAAATAAATTAATACAATATGGTGCGTGTAGGATACTTCCCAACTTTACCGGCCGAATCATTGGCAACCTCCACTTTTCGACAACCCAAAACACATCCCTTTTTTGCTACTAATACTATGGCCACTTCCACATCCCTTCCCATCACCCCTCTATTTTTCATAGGATAAAAAATGAATGAAATGGTAAACCATGGCTGTTGGGGGAATCCGAACCATGGCTGTTGGACCCACCCCTATATATAGAGAGAGAGAGGACAGTTCAAATGTGAACCACTTTTTGGTTGTGAACATGAGGACAGTCGAGAGCGCGACACGTGGCGAATACTAGTCAATAAAGGTGGCTTTGAGTGTGGTCCCCCACTTTAATTCAATGCCCTCCCATGAATCGTGCATAGTCATCCGCTGTGTGACCTGGCGTGGCGCCTAGTCATCCGCCACGTGTCACGCTCTCGGTTGTCCTTACGTTCACAACCAAAAGGTGGTTCACTTTTAAACCTACCCCTATATATATTTTTATATATATAGAGATATATTATATATATATATATATATATTTTTATTTGTGAACCATTATTTTGATGTGAACTTGTGAACATAATCCTAGCCATCCAAATCAATTTTTGATGGTTAAGATTAATTCCCTGATTTATCCTATTAACGACCCATGATTTTAGAAATTGTCCATTATTAATCTTGACCGTCGATTTTGAATTTGTACGATTGAGATATGGTTCACAAGTTCATACCAAAATATTGGTTCACAAATGAAAGTTCATCTCTCTCTCTCTCTCTCTCTCTCTCTATATATATATATATATATATAGAGAGAGAGAGAGGGGTTCAAATGAGAAGTGCTAAAAAAATATGAAGTAGAGAAGTGATTTTCAGCACTCATCCGGTCAATAAAGACGGATTTGACCGGTTACGGTGGACGGCATCACGGAGGATTGACGCGATTCGTGGGAGGATGGAGATTATTAAAGGATGGGACCCGGTCAAAGACGCCTTTATTGACCGGATTAGTGGTGGAGAACACTTCTCTACTTCTCATTTTTTAGCACCTCTCTCTCTCTCTCTCTCTATATATATATATATATATATATACTGAAGTTTATTTGTAAACCCAAAAAAACGTGTAAATTCATGGTTGCATACGTAAATCAATGAAAAATCTTTTGTAGGGTTATTTAATTTGATGAAAATGTTTCATATACTAAATTTTTTGATGAAATTGTTCCATACGAAAATGTTTATTTACGTACAAATGAAAAAGTTTCACAAAAACCAGAAAAAAGTTTCATATGAATAAAAAAACACCAAAATATGAAACAATGATGTTTATGAAACATTTTCACCATATTAAACAATTCCATAAATCAATTTTATTGATTTAATCTATGCAAACACGAGTTTACACGTTTTTTTGGTTTTACAAATTAACTTCCATCTATGTATATATATAGGGGCAGGTTCAAATGTGAACCACCTTTTGGTTGTGAACGTGAGGACAGCCGAGAGCGCAACACGTGGCAGATGACTAGGCGCCACGTCAGGTCCACGGCGGATGACTAGGTGCGATTCATGGGATGACATTGAATTAAAGAGGGGAGGACCACACTCATAGCCGCCTTTATTGACTAGTCTCCGCCACGTGTCGCGCTCTCGGCTGTCCTCACGTTCACAACCAAAAAATGGTTCACATTTGAACTTTCCTATATATATATAGAGAGAGAGAGAGTAAATTTCATTTTTCGTCCCTAACGTTTGAGAATTTCAACAGTTTTCGTCCCTCACCTTTGTTTTAACAGATTCATCCCTCACGTTTGACATCTTGCAACAGTTTTCGTCCCTCATTTTAACGACCGTTAACTTTTTCTGTTAAGTTCAACTTAATGAGGGGTATTTCAGTCATTTTATTTGTTTTTTTTTTGCAAAACCCATCAAACTTTAAGAACTTCTTAGTAATTATCTATAATATATATAAATACACGCATACATACACACGTTTACCTTCTCCAAACCACCACCACCACAACCACCAAAATATCGAAAACCCCAAATATCTAAAACCCAAACCCAAAAAAATCGAAAACACAAAAAATCGGATCTAGAAGTGGAACGGGAGAGAGAGAGAGGTCACCGGATTTGGGTTTGGGGGAAAGGGGAAATGTTTGCAGGCGGTGGCGATGGTGTGACCGGAGAATGGGGAACGATAGAGAGAGATCGCCGGATCTGGGTTTGGGAGAAGGGGGACACGTTTGCAGGCGGCGGCGGCGGTGGTGTGACCGGAAAAGGGGGAGCGACAAAGAGAGGTCGTCGGATCGTGTTGTTTATCGGCAGCGGCGGCGGTGGTGGTTGCTTTTGCAGGTAGCAGTGATGGTGGTTGTTTTAATAGGCGGTGGCAAACCACGGTGTGACCGAAGAATAAGAGGTAGGAAGGGGAGGGAGAGAGGTTGGTGGCGGGAGGGTGTGATCTGGGTGGCGGTTCGCGGCGGGTGGGAGAGGCAGTGGGTCGCCGGTGGGTGGTCCCTGCGTATGTAAACTTGTATATGTGGGTAAGTTATACTGTCGGTTCCATTTATTTACGCATCGTACACCCATTGAAAACCCTCTCGACATCGGCCGACGACCGCTGCTCTAATGCCCATTTCTCCGGCGGCTTATTCTTCTCGAGTGTAGATATGAAGGCATGGGGAAGAAGATGTATAATTACATAACAGGTCCTTAATGTTTGATTGTTTTTATAAAAACATAAGACTTAAGAAAATAGATAAAATGACTTGAATGCCCCTCATTAAACTGGACTTAACGGAAAAGGGGAGGGACGGAATTTATTGTGAAATATCAAACGTGAGAGACAAATATGTTGAAATAAAGGTGAGGGACGAAAACCGTTGAAATGGTCAAACGTCAGGGACGAAAAGTGAAATTTACTCTCTCTCTCTCCTATATATATATATATATATATATATAGTATTAGGTTCAAATGAGAAGTGCTAAAAAATGAGAAGTAGATAAGTGATCTCCACCACTCATCCGGTTAACAAATGAGGCTTTGACCGGTCCGCCCCTTTAATAATCTATACCCTCTCATGAATCGCGTCAATCCTCCGTGATCACGTTCACCGTGACCGGTCAAAGCCACGTTTATCGACCGGTGGGTTCTCATTTTTTTAGCACTTCTCATTTGAACCCCTATCTCTCTCTCTCTCTCTCTCTCTATATATATATATATATATATATAGGGGTGGGTTCAAATATGAACCACTTTTTGGTTGTGAACGTGAAGACACCCGAGAGCGCGACACATGGCGGAGGACTAGGCGCCACGTCAGGTCCACGGCGAATAACTAGGCGCGATTAATGGGAGGGCATTGAATTAAAGGGGGGGGGGACACACTCATAGCCGCCTTTATTGACTAGTCTCCGTTACGTGTCGTGCTCTCGGATGTCCTCACGTTCACAACCAAAAAGTGGTTCACATTTGAACTTTCCTCTCTCTCTGTAACACCCCAAAGCCCGAAGCAACAGACTGGCCCAATAACTTCGAGTCCAACTTAAAACCATGGTGGAAGTTATTGGTAGCCTATGACTTGAGGCTTATAAGGTGCTAACAACTTCTACTTTCTATCCATGTGGGACGGGTTGTTACAAACTCCCCCACTTGAAATCCTGACGTCCTCGTCAGGCCTACCCAGAATCTTTCTCTCCTTGTCATCGGCGATGTGGGATTTGCCTAAGATGTTACCAACATCCCCCCTCGAGGACTCATCATTCCCGATGAGGTTTGCCCCACCATCCCGATGGTACAAGGATCGGCTCTGATACCATTCTGTAACACCCCAAAGCCCGAAGCAACAGACTGGCCCAATAACTTCGAGTCCAACTTAAAACCATGGTGGAAGTTATTGGTAGCCTATGACTTGAGGCTTATAAGGTGCTAACAACTTCTACTTTCTATCCATGTGGGACGGGTTGTTACACTCTCTCTCTCTCTCTCTATATATATATATATATATATGAAGATCAAACGTAAATAGTACCTACTTAAAAGAAGCAAGAACCAACAAAATTATATATGATTCACATGACTATGCAAGTCGCGTCCATGTATTTTTTATCATATGTGAGGTTGGTTCTCCTGTTATTTTTAAAATAGGTATTGTTTTCATTTGTACCCGATTCTCATTTTCCCAGATTTTCTTCCACAGTTCGAATGCAGTCCGCTCTCGATCCCTAAACGGACCCCTTGCTTTCATGAACTTCGTCTTTATGAATTTCGTTCGTATTCGTTTCTGATATGGAGGAGAATGGGTCATGGGGTTCAATTTTTGAAGGTCAATTTTAAATGTACGGTGTGAAGATACATAAAAAACTAGACCACGATATTTTGTCTTAAATGATTACAAATGTTGATCTTTTTATCTTTTTTATTGATTAACAATAGAAAAATATTGGTTTTTAAACTTGGCTTTTAAAATTTTGGTGTCCAATTTTAGTTACGTGTTATGAACCCAATCCCTTTTCAAGGAATTTTCAAATTGAAAAGTGGTTATTTAATTTAAGAACTTGTCAATTAAAGATGAAAATGATTATTTGGTGTATTTCTTTTTTCACCTTGTCATTTAGGTTCTGTTTGTTCCTTTATTTTGTAAAAGAAATAGAGTAAATTTCATTTTTGGTCCCTTACATTTGACCATTTCAACGGTTTTCGTCCTTCACCTTTGTTTTAACAGAGTCATCCCTCACGTTTGACACCTTGCAACGATTTTCGTCCCTCCACTTAACGGTCATTAACTTTTTCAGTTATGTCCACTTTAATGAAGGTTATTTTAGTCATTTACTCCTTTTAACTATTTTAACATTATTTTTTAATTAGCCTTTTTTAAATTAGGGTAAAAGTTATATATTGAAACTTGGAGGGCCAAAGATAAAATTATTGATCTTCATCTTCTACCTCCCAACTTAGATGAAACCATTTAACTCCACTCCTTCCGGTGAAACCTCGTTTTCGGACGATAACCCAATTTTCTACATCTTATGGTTGTGGAGCAATATCTACAGGACTCTGTACTATAAAACAACTTTTAACAAAAAGGATATGCTTTTTTAAGATGGAAATATTCATCACTTTCTAAAAAATCACCCCATAGATACCCCCTAATAATCCTTCATTTTCTCATCCAAATCTTGAATCTAGAACCTCCATTCCTCATCGATCACACAATAGAAGTTAAAATCTTCAATACTTAACCAGATCCATGGCGTTTCCATGCTTCTCACAAGCCGATTTTGGTTTGGGATTTTGGGGAAAACACCATTTTACATATGAAACACCGAAGAGAGACGATATCATTTATGGGTTAAATCGACTTGGAGTTCGTCAAGTTTTGATGCACGTCAGGGTTAAATCGACGAGAAAACAGTTGTCGGGGTTCATCCAGTTGCTAACGATTTGGTCTCGATGTCATTTAGGGTTCTTATGTGGATGTGTATAAACATCTGATTTAGGGTTTTCGTTAGCGACAAAAATGAGTCGCTGGTATGAAAGAATGGGTTTGGGAGGGAATAACAAGTATGAAAGAGTAGGCGGCCGGATTTGGGAGTTTCACCGGTAACAAAAATTAGTCGCTGGTTTGGTCCTCGTCGATTTGCTCTTCGACGAGATTTGGTTTATCATTAATGCAATTGTGTATGTATGTATGTGTGTATGTGCACTATATATGTGTGTGTGTAAATTACATAATAGGTCCTCTGAAGTTTGATATTTTTGTAGAAATAAAAAAACAAGTAAAATGACTAAATTATCCCTCATTAAAGTGGATTTAATTGAAAAAGTTATCGACCGTTAAGTGAAAGGACGAAAATCGTTGCAAAGCGAGGGACAAATCTATTAAAACAAAGATGATGGACGAAAACGATTGAAATGGAAAAATGAAATTTACTCAAAGAAATAATATTAAGAGTAAACTACAATTTTGGTCCCTGTGGTTTATCGATTTTTTGAAAGTGGTCCCTAAGGTTTCATAATTCAAAGAGTGGTCCCTGTGGTTTAGGGTTTTGTTTTGAAAGTGGTCCCTAGCCACTAACGACGTTAAAAACTTCGTTAGTTTCAAGGGTATTTTCGTCCGAATTTTTTTTGTCCCCACTTTTGTAATTCCCTTTTGTTTTTTAGGGACCAAATAGAAATTAACCTCTAAGATCATCTTCTCCGGTGAGTCTCCGACCATCTTCTCCGGCGAGTCCCCGCCCATCTTCTCCGGCGAGTCCCCGGCCATCTTCTCCGACGACCTCCTTTCATCTTCCCCGACAACCAATAACACATTTCATACAAACACACTTTACAAAAATCATTAAGAAAAAAAAAAGTTGTTTTCTTTTTTGATTTTCTAAAAATGAGTTTTCATTTCGACACCAAACCTAGATCCCTTCCACATCTCGTCACCAGACAAACCTAAAATCCCGATCATCTTCTCCTCGGTTATTACTCGGTTTCAATATATCGAAGGTATAAGCGAGATCAGGACAGGAGTACGAGTGCTCCTCGTCGTCGGCGTTACTCGATATCTCCTCTACTTCTGCTTCGATCTCCAGATCTACTTCTGCTTCAGTTCACTCAGATTAAGGTCCAGCAGATCAGATTAAGGGACACCAAACCCAGATTAGGGTTATTGCTCTTCATCCCTGTCCCTTTCCAGATCTGCTTCTGCTTCGATCTGGTTCCCGACTCAGATCTGGGTGAAAAGAACGGTCATCAAAACCTTCCGCCTCTCCTCCACCACCTCCAGAAATTCGAGAAATTCCAAACACCTGAATCACTTCTGATCGATGTGATCGACTTTCACGGTAAAAACAACCAGTTTCAGGAAGCAATTGATTTTTTCTTTAGGTTGCCCAATTTCAGGTGTATCCATACTATGGATTCGCTTAATTGCTTACTATCTATTTTGTGTAAACGAAAAGAGGGTTTGGAAATTGTGCCTGTGGTTTTATTGAAGAGCATGTTGATGAACATTCGTCTTGGAGAATCTAATTTTAGCGATTGTTTAAAACCCCCAAAATGCGATTGATTTGCTGTATCACATGGTTGATTCGTTGGTACTCTCGACTTTATGCCAGCAAAACGAATTGAAATCCAACGAGGTTATGGGTTTGGTTGAAGAAATGAAGAAATTGGGGTTTTCTGGGTTTGATTTTTAAATATATGCATCTGGTTTAGTTTGTTGAATATAGGTTTGATTTTTTATTTAGATTTTTTTAATATGGATTTATACATGTGGGTTAGATTTATGTTGTTATTTTGATGGAGATACTTGATTAAGGTTTAAATTCTGATCAAACTTTGTGATTAAGTTTCTTGATTTATGTTGAACTAATAATAAAGATGAAGATTCAAAGTGTTCTAATTAAAAGGATGAAGATTCAAAGTGTTCTTGGTGTTTATGAAGATGATGTTCTTGGAGACTCACCGGAGAAGATGGCCGGAGACTCGTCGGAGACTTACCGGAAAAGATGACCTTAAGAGTTAATTTCTATTTGGTCCCTGGAAAATAAAAGGGAATTACAAAAGTGGGGACACAAACAATTCGGACGAAAATACCCCTGGAACTAACGAAGTTTTTTAACGCCGTTAGTGGCCAGGGACCACTTTCAAAACAAAACCCTAAACCATAGGGACCACTCTTTGAGTTATGAAACCTTAGGGATCACTTTCAAAAAAATCGATAAACCACATGGACCAAAATTATAGTTTACTCTAATATTAATGCAATATGAAATTTGAAATTTTGTAACAAATTTGTCTTATTCTATAAATACAGTACAGTACCGACACCCTCATAATTCACCCACCTCGATTCTGTTACAAGTTTACCACCATCCAATCATCCATCATCTTCTCCATTTCATCATTTCATCTTCTCCGATTCTTCCTCCGCCGGAGATACCAGTTGTTCCTCCGCCGCAGATGGCAGTTGTTCCTCTGCCGGAGTTGGCAGTTGTTCCTCAGCCGCAGCAGCCGCCTATCCCTTGTTGTTAGAATATGTGAAACCCCTAGATTAATCTCCAAAAGAGCCCTCGAGGAGAGAAGGGGGGTTCCAACATATATAGTGAAGATTTGGTCCAAGTCTAGCCGATGTGAGACTCTAACACCTGTCATTGGCAATCTAGCATTTGCCGATCAGATGCAGAATCTGGTGGGGTTTTTGTATATGGTGGAAGAATTAGCAAGGCAGCCTGGTTTCGAGGGACCTATTGTCTTGCTGGTCGGACGGGCTCTCGTTGTGTTCCAGGAAATTATACGTATGTTGCTTGAAGAAAACAACATTTTCGCTACCAGAAATGGGTATTACTTTTGATTTTGGCTTAATTTGCTTTTTAAATACAAGTTTTCCGGAGTTTATGGTTGAAAAATTAGAATGTATGTGGTTTAGTCTATGAAAAGATGTTAAAAAAGGGATAGTGGATGATGTTTGATTTTTCTTAGTTTCAAGTAGAAATTATGAGAATGTATCTGGGTCTCTATGAATGAGGAAAAAGAATGTATCTGGGTTTACTTACTATGAATGAAAAAGAAGCATAGAATTATCTTTTTTTCTTCTTGTTGTTGATCATAAAATTAATGCTAGTGATATGTTTGATTTTGATACAGAGATTGGTGTGTTTGATTTTTATGTACAAAATTTCCTCCGCCGTATGTGGTGGCCGGAGTTAGTGTTAGGGGTTCATCGGAGAAGGAGCTCCGGCTACCGTCTTATATTTTTTATATATATATATGGGAAAAGGGAGGGTGTGGCAACATGTACCCAAGGTTAGGTGCAAATCCTTATCAAAACTGCGTAGTTAGTTTTGATAAGTTTGGCTTAACCTAATTAACAAATTAAAAAAAAATAATAATAAACTCTTCCACCAAGACATTGCAATCGACAGCGACATCCAGCCGGAATACATAAAACAGTAAGGTATATACGTTACAATAAGTTTTACATTAATAAAAAAACATTAAAATAATAATAATAATAACAAGTTACCAGAGGAGTGTTAGCCTAGTGGTAAGGCTTGGGCACTACATAGTGGTGAACCCGAGTTCAAGCCCTGGAGGACGCATTTTGGAGGTACGGGGGCTTCGACCCGGGATTGCATGCTTTAGCAGTTGGGCTTCGGCCTAAAATTGCCGATGATTAGTCTGGGCCCAATGTGGTATGAGATACCTCTTCCAAAAAAAATAACAAGTTTTACACGTAATTTTTTTTTAAAAACGGGTCAACCAGTTTTTTACCGGTTCGATCCACCGGTTCAACCACTAAACCGGCCGGTTCAATCCGGTTATTAAAATGCCATAAAACCGGTCACAATTGAACCGGTCCTTTCACCGGTTCACGGTTCAACCGGTTCGACCGGGCCGGTTCAACCGGTTTTTAAAACACTGATCAAAGTCAAGATTTTTTTGATGGAGTTCACAAATTTGGTTAGCACTTCTTCTACGATTCTTAAAACCTGATATCGCAGCGATTTTTTTGGAAACCCGGTATTGCAACGATTTTGGAAACTTGGTATCGCAGCGATTTCACACATTTCAACGAGTTAAGACTATATATATCTATATCTATATAGAGGAAAGTTCAAATACAAACCATTTTTTGGTTGTGAACGTGAGAACAACCGAGAGCGCGACACATGACGGATAACTAGGCGCCACGTCAGGTCCATGACGTATGATTAGGCGCGATTCATGGGAGGGCATTGAATTGGGGGTGGGGGGGACACTCATAACCGCCTTCATCCGTCACGTGTCGCACTCTATAGTTCAAGAAACTAGGCATGGCAGTTAAAAATAGTTGGATAGCACTATAACATATATATGAATTCTTCCAGGTCATGTAAACATATGCAAACATGTAAAACAGTAAATTTGTACCATACTTATGTAAGTGTGTACAAGTAAGCCTATATATGAAATACTAAAATCTTCATGCTTATAAGTAGTGTATAGAAATAAGAAAAATCAGTCTTATGGGTGCTTTCTTTTTGACTTCGATGTTTCTGTAACTTGGTTTACTAGAAAAATTAAGCTTTCATTGTTGGACTGACATGGCTATGTTAGTATGTTCGGATTTTAGAACCCAAAATCTAAATGAAATAAGACAACTCCTGATCTTGTGTGCATCCAGGATCTTAGAATCATAACCAATGGGCCATTTACCAAGTTACTGTTGATCGATTTAGCTTATGAGTTACGGCCTTCAATTTTTCATTCAGAATCATAGTGAGCAAAACATGTTTAATTTTATATGTATAGAATCCAAAGATTATAAACCCATCACATATAACTTGTGCATTTGTTTTCTTTTTGGCATGGGCAGTTGTATTCCATGCTTTGGTTCATCAAACAAACAAGGAAATGGTGTAAAAGAAGCACCCAAGAAGGATATCGGGAAAGACGATTCAGATATTACACATCAATCTCATCATGCCAGTTGGGTTAGCTCAAGTAATTTAACAATTTTGCATCATTCAATTTTCATTTTTTTTTTAATTTTTGGTATCTTTCCCTTAGTTTGATGAGATAGGTTTGTTGGAGAATTCTTGCCTGTTTTACCCATCTTCAGTTTATACCCTGACCTGCTTTTTAGTTTCTTGATATCATGAATGGATCTTTTCAAGATAGTAATGTGGTGGGTGATTCAAGAATGCATCTTAAAGATCTGGTTTACAATTTGCTATTTTGTTGTTTCTTGAGATAACTTAAGAAATTTGGCGCTTTTCATATGAATGCACTGTGAATAATACCTACGTTTTGGTCTTGTGGGTCTTACTCTTGTTTTCATTGTTACAGAAGATGGACCCAACAAATAGTATTGCACACACTTTTACTTTTCGCGAGCTTGCTGCAGCAATAAAAAAAACTTCATGCCGAGTCGTTGCTAGGCGAAGGCGGATTTGGATGTGTTCAAGAGGTCGTTTGGAAAGCACAGGACAGGTGATTATTTTTGAAAATTTGTGTATTATCGCATACGTAAATGTTGACTCAACTAATAAACTAAGTAAATAGTAGGAGGTTATTTTCTAGGTATCTAATCTTGATTAGTTTCTTGTTTGTTTGCAGCTACTTGTTGTGAAGCAGCATGATCAAGTTCCTAATGATCGTTATCACTCAAATAATGCTCCTCCTGCTTTCAGCATTAAGCCTGTTAATCAGTTTATGGTCATTGAACGCAAGAGAACCAGAATGAACTTATTGCAATCACCTGTTCCTAGCATGAAAATTCTCGCTTTTAATGTAGCCAAAGAATTCAATTTGGATTTCATCGAATTCGATGCTCAGGTAGCTTTTATTTCATTCTCTTCTTTTGTTAATTATTTGATTTGATTATGTCAATGGGTCACTAATGTTTGATGTTTAATAATTTTTACCAACATAACCTTCTATAAATCTCAATTTCTTTTGTTAATTATTTGATTTGATTATGTCAATGGGTCACTAATGTTTGATGTTTAATAATTTTTACCAACATAACCTTCTATAAGTCTCAATCCATGTGGCGTTCGGCTTTTTTTGACCAACCACGGGTGAACCTTGCTCTGATACCATGTAAGTTTGTGGGGTTCCAACTCAAGACCAATTGGCAATGAGTGGAGTAGCCCAGGATCCTTATAAGCACATTACAAGTTCACTTTGTGTCCGATGTGGGACATTGCTCAACAAAAAATAGTGAATAGCGCACATCTTGATGCAACGGGAATAATTACACTTTTCACTGGACAGATGGGATAATGAAGTAGTAAAGTTTATTAGCGGCCTTACTATGCGTTCTTCTTTAAGATCTAAGTTGAAGGAAACTTGGAAATGCTAATATATGGTCTTGCATTTTCAGATTTTAATAGTGTCGCTCATAAGTGTAGTCAGATAATTGATATTTAAGGTCTAAAATGTAAGTAACTAGGTATGGGAAGTTATATTTGACATGATGCATCATACATGATCGTGACAGCAAGTATTGTGTATCATATTTGGAGGGGAAGCAAGAATATGCACCACAACAAGCACTTCACGTTCTACGAGACTTGCCTACTAATTGGTATGGTTGATAACCTCAGCTGAAATCGTTGGTTATCTTTGCTACGAAACAATTGCTGGTTGAATCTTACGTAGACGACATATGTTGGCATCCTTCGACAGGGGCCCACATTGAGAACCAAAGACTTGAACTCAGATCTGGTTGGTTACCTACTTGACTCCTTTCATAAATGGAGATAATATGATGCAAGAAGAAAGGAATGATGTGGAGAGAGGATGAAGAATGGAAGTAGTTTAAGCATATTGTTGGTATAATATTGTGCAGGATGTAATAGATAACAAGTTATCCATATATTTCTTATATCATGTTTATGTATGTAATATTGTGAAATGTCATTACTTAATTCATTAACTTCAAATTTTGGTATTTTTTTTTACAGTCTATGTTAAGTCTCTTCTTTCATAGAATTTTACAGATGTTAATCTTAGTTTCAGATTAGAGGTGGATCCACAATTTTTCATCTAAAAAGTTTACTAATATTTTTATTTATTTACAAAAAAATACAAAAGTTCTTAGTAAAAGTAACTCGATGTAAGGACAACTTATCATCTGATGTACACTTGACTTGTTGAAAAAGATCTGATTTCATTCCTAGAAAGAAAAAATCATTAACCGAGGAAAAGGATTAATTATAAAAAAAAGTGACATTGGAAAATTTGAGAATTTATTTATTATAAAACGATTAATTGAATTTGGGATGATTCTGAAATGATTATTCTTTTGCAACCGTATCATTGGTAATTTGATAGTACCAAAAGACTTGAAAATCTCTTTCAAAAAAAAAAAAACTTGAAAATCTCTTTCATACGTTATTGTTAGGCTATGCGTACCGCATGCCCAGGCTCAGCGGGCTCAGCTGGCTGAGCGGGCTGCGGTACACAATCATGGAGCTTGGCGGGCTTAAGGTTCAAGCGGGTTGGCCACACCGCGTATGTTGTCTATGTGTTGTGTGTGTGAGGGTTGGAAGGGTTGGGGGTACTAATTAGAGAAGGTTCTGGAGAATTAATGAGAGGGTTGAAAAAAACCTGATATGGAGCTGATGTGACAATTATATTGGAAGGGTTGGGGTATTAATAGCCTTAGCCATATATCAAACAATGATTTCTTAATTTACTTTTATCAAGGTTCCATAATTTTTCTAATAATTGGATCATGTGAATAAGAACCACTCTAAATTTCTTTTTAATTTTGTCTTGATGACCCCACAAGATAGAATTTCAAGCAAATACTTTCCAATAGCTTCCAACCAAAGCATCAACCAAATACTTATTAGTCTTTAACAACTAAAAATGAGGTTTTCAGAAACACTTTAAGTTAACAAAATTGACAGTGTTTGACTCATTTCTTGTAGCAGAAAAAAGAACAATCTTATTCTTTGGTTGTTATTCTCACAGCCTAGAAACTAAATGGGAGTAGAGAAAATTAGTTTTCTCCATAAACCCACTTTTCTTGGTTGCTGGTGTAATTTGTCAACTCCTCTGGTTTAAACCATAGGTTGATTTCATCCTTGGCGGTTTCCGGACCATCGCTTCCATGGATGATATTCCTACAAAAAAAAAAGATCAACCCAATGGTCATCAATTTATCACCGAAAATGTCTCAAAGAATACGATCATGAATTCATGATCATCGATAGTTGTATTCATTATCTCATATGATGAGATGGAAAAAGGAAATGCGGTTCCATTTATGAGAAAGATTAAGATGGGAACCGGAGACTAAGAACAAAGGTATCTGAAGTCTAAATGAACCTTATCCAAAAAAAGAAAAGGTATATGGCATTAAAAAATGGGTTTACTTCACCGGAGTGTATCCAACTTGTCACGAAAAGTTATTGTATGTATTGGACTTTGATTTGTCCATTGTATATATCAAACTTATAAAAACCTACCATTTGATGTATTTTGATACACTTTTGTGACAAGCTGGATACACTTTTGTGACAAGTTGGATACACTTTCGTGGTAGGTTTTGATAAGTTTGATACATACACTCGGTAGTTTTGATATGTTTGATACATACAATAGAAAAAATAGAAGTTCAATACATACAATAACTTTTCGTGACAAGTTGGATACACTCCGGTGAAGTAAACCCTTAAAAAATGGAGAACATGGATAGATTTATGACATTAAGGTAGCGTTTGGCAAGTAGACAATACAAAATTAGATAGGATAAGTTTATTGTTCAGTGTTTGGCTTGAGTAGAACTAGACAAGTTGCTCCTAAATGTTGTTTATTGATGTTATATGGTGGTTAACGGTGGCGCTGGTAATAGTGGTGAAAGTGGAAGCAGTGGTGGTTCTGAAGGACGTCGATGGTGGTGATGGTAACTGACAGTGGATATGGAGGTCGTGGTTGCAGAAGAGGTGATGGTGGCCGATGTGGTAAAGGTGGTGATGAGCAGTGGTAGGTAGCCGACGGTGGTTAGCCATAAGCTAGCTTATATGCTTCCGGGGGTTTTTCATTTTTTTCCAATTATGACCTTTATTATATTTAATTACTATTTCAACAGGTCCTTTTGGTTCATTTTACATTGTCACCTGGCTTATCAGCTAGGTCATGTTTATACAAAGCTAAGTCATGCAAGGATAAAAGCTAAGTTGTTAGCCAAAAATGGATGCTAACAAGTGTTTAATTACTACTATGTGTTTGATTTTTCTTTTCCTACAACTATTCAAGTATGTGTGTGAGTGAGTGATCATAGATGCTAACAAGTGCCTTATGAAAATATGCATGCTATCGAAAACAAAAATGGACGTAAAGTTATCGTGAGTTTTACCTTCCAACACCAACAGCCAAATCACCCCTGATGGTTCCAGGCTCTGATTTCTGTGGATCTGTGGCTCCAATAAGTTTACGCCCATATTTGATCACACCTTCTCCTTCCCAAACCTGCACGATTGAGCGAAAAGGTATTCGCTCAATAACTCACAAGTCAAGTAAAAGGGGATCAATAGTCTGAATTTTCTTACCATGGCAAGAACAGGGCCGGAGCTAAGGAAGTCGCAAAGTCCATTAAAAAACGGTCTTTCCTTAAGATCATGGTAATGCTGCTGGGCAAAGGACTTTGAAGGGATCACAAGTTTAATGGCTACAAGCTTGAATCCTTTACGTTCAAAGCGAGAAATGATCTCCGAGATCTGGAAAAACGAGAAAGCTTAAATTAATAAGAAACGTTCGGAATCCAAGATGCTAAAAGGTGTACGACACAAAAAGGTTTTTAATAAAAAGAAAGGAAGACTCGAAATACTTTGTTCTTAGTTCTTGCAATCAAAGGGTGTCTAAAAAAATCATTTAACCAAAAGGTCTCTAGATTGGTTTTTTCGGTACATGTATGAAAGAATGGTGGTTAAATTACCAGTCCTCTTTGCACACCATCAGGCTTGATGGCGATGAAAGTGCGCTCCATCTGCGGTGACAAGAGAAGGGATCAATCTCGCAAGTCGCATCACAGATAAATTCAAAGAAAATGGCAAGAAAGACTATCACACTACTAATCATGAAATGAAACAGAACTGTAGTACCTGTGCTGCATGTGCCTCTTGGTCCTGAACCATGTAAGCTAATAAGAAATGCAAAAAAAAAATGATCAAAAGCTCAGATATAAAAGAAAGAGCCATTAAAATCATGCTGCAACTTGTAGAAATCTTTTCTATAAAGTTGTAATTTTAGAGGCAATTTTCATCCATAAAATGACATCAAAGGAAACTAATAAGATGTAATATCAAAATTAATGCATATTGCCAACATGCCAATGTATTTCACATGATTAGACAATGTCATGCAACTGAATCATCTATAAAATATGAACCATGTTCTAAATTTGCAGTCTTCAAGTAAAAGAAATAAGGCCCCACATGAACCAAATCTCATAAGGTTTGATGGTAGCACACTTCAAATTCGCGGAGATCAAAGGGGTGGAATTATGAAATTGGGAGTATCCAGACAAATAACTTTATCCACACAAAACTTTACGGAAACCCCAACCAAACAGCCCCTAGCAATGTAATAGACCGTGTACAAAACAACCACACGGACAACAAAAGAAAACTAACACAGATCTTATATTCTTATTAGTTATTAACAGAAAGAGCAAAATGCATAATATCCAAAATGTGAAATCGGGTGATTAGATCAGATAACAGTAGATCGTAAAGATTCAAACCTGCGGCAGGGAGCATAAATGCTCCGGCAATCCATTTGCTGGAGGTGTTTCCAGAACCATCCCGTCCAAAAGAAGCTAGAGCTGGCAACGCTCCTTTGTAGGAAATTGCTGCAGCAGCAGCAGCAGATCGTCCTTCTATAGATGAAAGAACAATAAGAAATCAGTAGTGATAATAACATTTACTAGTGAGCTTTTTCTTGATCTTTTTGGATATAATTTGTCTGGGCCAGGTTCAGATGAAAACTCAAATTTGATTGCAAACGCAATGACAGCCAAGAGCGCATCATGTGTCCTATTCGACTCATGTTCAGACCGGATAAAACATGGTTATTCAGAACCAAATATTGTATTATTCACCTTGAATAATGCATAATATTCGGTCTAAATTGTATTATTTAAACTGAATATGCCACGTGTCGAGCTCTCTCGTTGTCCTCAAGTTTGCAATCAAATTTAAGTTTCCATTTGAACTTTTGTCTAATATGTCTAATTTAGATCTACACGCTGGATGGGAAGATCAATTTGTATTTACTAGTCACTCCTTCAAAGATCACTAATTCACTACTGTGGAAGAATTCATATATCATAGATACAATAAAATAATTCATATTAGAAAGACATTTTTTTTTCCTT
Organism: Centaurea solstitialis; assembly: GCA_030169165.1. Taxonomy (NCBI): domain Eukaryota; kingdom Viridiplantae; phylum Streptophyta; class Magnoliopsida; order Asterales; family Asteraceae; genus Centaurea; species Centaurea solstitialis. The sequence continues at coordinate 79,368,773 of CM058044.1, forward strand.
TTCCACTGCATTCAATCCAATTATCTCACTCTGCAATCTCCCACACTCTGTAAAAACATGATAATACTAACTATTTTACATTAAAATATAATATCCATAGAATATATATTTATATGAACACAAAAATCATGAAAAACTCCACTAAAAATAGAACAACTACCTTACATTATAGAACATTCTACTAAAAATAACTAAAATAAAACAATCAATATAAGCAAAAACAGTATCAATCTCCATTCTCCACATATTCACTCATCGAACTTAATTTACTGTATACGATTATCAACTAACATCTTCGCAACAAAATCAACCCCAAAACTTCATCCATCAATTGAACATTTTACAATACACAATTAACAGCATAAGAACACAATCATATAGCTATAATCAGATCAAAACATACACAACCATCTCTTATTAGCAACAAAATCAACGCCAAAACCTCATCGATCAGTTGAACATTTTACAATTAATACACAATTAACAGCATAAAAACACAATCATATAGCCATAATCAGATCAAAACATACAGAATCATCTCTTAATTAGCAACAAAATAAACGCCAAAACTTCATCGATCAATTGAACATTTTACAGTATAATACAAAATTAACAACATAAAAACACAATCATATAGCCATAATCAGATCAAAATATACACAACTCTTAGCAACAATTTTAACACCAATACTTCATCGATCAGTTGAACATTTTGCAGTACACAATTTCAAAACATAAGAACACAATCATAAACTATAATAATCAGATTAAAACATACATAATCATCTCTTAGCAACAAAACTTCATCGATCAGTTGAACATTTTGCAATATACACAAATTAATCATAAACTATAATAAATCAGATCAAAACATACACAATCATCTCTTAGCAACAAAATCAACGCCAAAACTTCATCGATTCAGTTGAACATTTTGCAATCTCCAATTAACAACATAAGAACACAATCATATAGCTCAAATCAGATCAAAACAAAGAGAAATGCTTATGAATTTATATATATATATATATATATATACCGGATAAGAGAGTGGATTTCTGCTTAGAAGCAGAAGAGATGAATGACCTAGTAGCTCGTGAAACGGATCTGAAGATCTGAGAACTCATTTCTTCCTGCTTCGATGGAAGTAACTAATTTAGAAAAAACTAGAAACAACAACGAAGAAGAAGAAGAAGAAATCTCAGAGAGTGAAGACGGTTTTGAGAGTGATTGGATATTTGAGGTTCCCATTTCCCAATGTAGGTAGAAAGAAAGAAAGGGAAATAACAAGAATGGACCCTGAAGTTTGTATCAATTTTCAAATTAGTCCATTGGGTAATAGATGTGTCACAGTTGACGCCTAAAGTTTTCTTTAAACATATAACTAAAATTGATTCAAGTGTAGAGCATGATGTGAAGAATAATTTGCATCCCTAAAATATTAAAATTTAAATATTTAATATATATATATATATAGGGGTGGGTTCAAATGTGAACCACCTTTTGGTTGTGAACGGGAGGACAGACCGAGAGCGCGACACGTGGCGGATGATTAGGCTCCAAGTCAGATCCATAGCGGATGACTAGGCGCGATTCATGGGAGGGCATTGAATTAAAGAGGGGGACCACACTCAAAGTCGCCACGTGTTGCGCTCTCGGCTGTCCTCACGTTCACAACCAAAAGTGGTTCACATTTGAACTTTCCTCTCTCTCTATATATATATATATATCCTCCCCTATATATATATATTGTTGTTTGATCTATTTTTTGTTTGTTTTTGAGGACTCTAGTGAATTACAAAGAAAGTTCAAAAAGATCAGCTTTTTAGAAAGGGTTTAGTTCACGAAAGTGTATCCAACTTGTCACGAAAAGTTATTGTATGTACTGTACTTTCATTTTTACCATTTGGCGTATCAAACTATCAAAACCTACCATTTAATGTATTTCATGACAAGTTTGATACACTTTCATGACAAGTTGGATACATTAAATGATGGGTTTTTGATATAGTTGGATACACACAATAACCATTTCTTAAACTCTGATATGCCAAATGGTAAAAATGGAAGTACAATACATACAATAACTTTTCGTGACAAGTTGAATACACTTTCGTAAAGTAAACCCTTTTAGAAACTACTTTAGCTTAACATTAAGAGGGGTTTAGCTTACTCCACAATATCTCAATTGGGTTTCATGTTGTTTTAACATGTGCCTTGTGAAAAAATTAACTTAATTAAAGACAAAAGGAGATATACAAGTATGTGTATATAATGTTGGGTTCTAATTTCTAAATGAATAGGTATTAAATTATGAAGTTAAATAGATAACTAAGGGGTTGTCATACTGAAGCGATAAGGTGAATGACTTGATAAACACCTACCTAAGTATAAAAGCTTTGGTGGCATTCTACACCATGCCTTTGAGTTTATGATACAAACACAAAAAAATTATAAGACATAAACGACAATCACTTTAACTTGAAGTTCAACGTATGATATCATGAACGATACTACTACATCTTATAATGATACATTAGAAGAACATCATCAATAAGTTACAAGCAAACCAGCTTAACATGCTTTTTTTGAAAATGTTTTTTTATCAATCAAGACACTAATTATTTTGAAAAGCATATTAGAACAGGCATTGATGCATACATAAGGATCAATCTAGATCATCAAGACATCAACTGAATAGTTAATACCACAACTTGAATCAAATATTTAAAATATACAAGCAAACCCATAGCTAATGTTCAAGGGTTTAATTTGAACAAATAACGTAAATGGAAGGGATTAGTTTTTAAAGTGATGTGAAGTTGAGGGTTACTCCAAACTACCAAATAATTATGGAATCATATGCTGCGTGTGATATTTTTGGAGTCAAATCTGAAACCCTATGTTCAACGCATCTGGGCCGTCCATATAAAAAAGGACCGGTTAAGATGAATCCACGTGGCTGCAGATCTGAGCTTTGAAGCCATCTGTTGCAAATCACGTGGTGGATTAGATGCACTAATTAATTCCTTTTCACACTAATTATTAGGGGGTTGCTACTTTTTAAATTTGCATTAAGGGTTCAATGCACCATAAAAGAAAAAAAAAATCATAACAATAATGATTTTCATTTAAAAACAATAAAAATAACAACAACAAAAAAGAGAATAAAGTTTTTTTTCTCTATATTTAAGGTTCCAAACTTCCAATAAGACAAGCCATGAAAAATAAAAACTATTATAAAATCATATAGTTAATTATATATTTATTATTATTATGATACAAAAATTGTTTTTAATGTTTTTTGTAGTGTTGAATTGGAGTTGATTTAGGCCATGCATAGCAGAACCCTCCTAGTCCTCTGAACCCTCTGTCGTATCAGTGCCATATTAGTTTTTTCATAAATCCACAATAAGTCATCTGAAGCCCTCTCTGTTTAGTACCCGAACCCTCTCAAACCAAATACTCAATACAACTAAAGAAAAGAAAAGAAAAAGAGAATGTGAAAGAGGAAGAGAGCGGGTTGACGGTGTGTGGACACCGCCCAAGCCAGGCCCTACCGGGCCCACTGGAGGCGTATAGAAGCCCGCCCAAGCCGTTGAGCCCGCCGGTTTTGAACCCGCCGAACCCTACCCCTTGCTACTATCGGCCTTAGTGTTTAAGAGTCTCATCGTTTTTAATGTGGTAGTTTTAGTGTTTGGGGTTAGAAATGCCATAAGGTGAAGGATCTTGTGAAAAGTTGAGGTTTTATGCAAGAAGTGGATCAATGTTGATCAATTTTTATGTCTTGGCCGGTTGCCCTTTCATGAATTGTTATTTAGAAGAGAATTCATCTACTACACCTCATCCTAATGTGTGTGAATTTCATCCGACAATAAATAATCAATTCTAACGAAAACCTGAACTTCTCACCAAAATCTATCCTATATTAAAATACTTTACCATCTTATGTAAAGTGTAAACTCCGTTTTCATATAGTAAAAGACAGAAATATTTATACAAATATGTAAATATCCATACCGGCATAAGGAATTCTTTTTTCTTTTTTCGATCTTAAAATAAAGTTTACGTTAAAATAAAAATTCCATTAAAAAATAGCTAACAAATAAATTTACATGAAGAAGATTAAAGCTGTGTTTGGCAAAAATAAGCTAGTTGATAAGCTAGTCCATCCAAACATGTACTAGAAGCTAGCTTTTTGAAACACTAGTTTGAGTAGCTTATAAGAACCTTATTGTAGCTTTTTCCAATTAATATTAATTATTAAATTCAAATATACCCTTTTTGGTCATTTTACATACTCATAAGCTAGTTTTTGCCAAACAGAATTTTTTTATAAGTTAGCTTATCAGCTACTAACAAACTTATGAATCAACAACTAGTTTATCAACTGGCAGCTATCTTATTAGCTAGTTTGCTAAACATAGCCTAAGCTACTTCATCAATTTCCCTGACATTTTCTGCTTTATCATAATATAGCCAGAAATTCTATAGCATCCAAATATAACTTGTAGAGTGTATTTTCTTGTATCTCTATTTATTTTTTGTGAGACCATCTCATAAATTGGATCATAAAAATCATATATAAATGTGCTGGATGTAGGGTATCTAACCAAATATGACCACAAAAAACTTTAAGAAGTTAACATATTTTTACATTTATTTTAAAATAAAAAAGTAAAAGCTAAATTTAAAAAATAAAAATCAACTTCAATAGTTATTAATATGCCAAAATTTATTATTTAACAATATTTCAAAAAACCGTAAATCAAAATAAATGACACATAGCTGGCAATAGTTAAGTATTTTTATTCCAATTTAGTTAAAAAATGATGTTAAAAGATGTTTTATTTATTATTTAAAAAGAAACCAAAATGACAATTATTCTATTTATTTTAGGAAACATCGACTAGATTAGTTTGAATTTGTTATTTCATTCTTGTAAACAGAAACTTAATAAGGTGAATGTTGAGATGTTCAAAGATCGAACCAATATTTAAATTCAAGGCACCCTCGTACTGAAAAACCATTTACTGATACCATTTACCTTATTGATTGAACACGAAAAGAATCAAGCAGCTTAACCGGTAAGCGACAAAGCAGAAAGACAATCTTACACGGTAAGTATAGAAAACCACTCTTACCCGGTGAGCGTTTACCAGGTTTAAGATGCTTACCAACAATATTCTTTACCGATAAGCACTTCCCAGTAAGAATTTGAAATACAACCCATTAATCATTCTTATTTAGGCCTCCCACTCTTTATGCATTGTCTATAAATTGCAAAAATGATGCATAGGTTAATTAAGTGGATTATATTCTCAAGAACACACCATAGAAACTATACAATACTCCTAATAATGTTTCTAGATAGTGAATACCAAATCTCATCAACAAGCTTCTTAATCCACTATGTGACCAACTAGTATCAAAACTCTACCACCTACTACCACAACTTACAATTATACACAGCTCATAGATCAAATGTTATGTATCTGGTTATGGTTGGTGACTGAATCTGAACCCAACTTGCATTTCTCTTGCAAAGCCATCAACCAAGTATCCACCTAAGACCAGAAATCAGTCAAAAAAGTCTACAAATAATATACATTTATAGAGTCAAGATTATGTGATAAACTTTCATTTTCGTTAGAAGGCAAGAACAAGTAAAGAAGAAATTTTGTAAAAATTGTAACTTTCACGTCACGTTCAAATGTGTGTTGGAAGCAAAGTTATTAAAGGTTCAAGCCGCACTTAGGCACAAAGGGGTCCAGGGCCTAGGGGCGAGGCACGGGTCTCAGAAATGTGAGGCCCATCTTATCGAAATATTATACACACATAGAGTTGCATTATATTACGTAAATACTGTAACTTTCACACAATACACAGATACCTTCATTTTTTTTTCTCATGTTCTCACGAAATGGTATGTATATATGTATCTTGTTATCTCATTTTGTAGTGTAAGCAAAATCTTTTTCCGGTGTAACAGGGCCTCTAAAAATATTGAAACTCCCCTGATAATTATAAGTTTATAACGTTCATGGGTAAAAATATGCATGTGGAAGTAAAGATGGTACCTGGATTTTAGAAGTGCTTGAACACTCATATCTCAATCCGTGGCGAGTTACAATGTAAAAGTAGTGTCGAGTTTCCCCCTCTAGTTGAGTGACACATGGCATTGGCCCTACTTCAACAACATCAGATAACAGGGTGGAGTCCTGAGGACTTAAATCTGCAACAGTTTCAGGCTGATCAGCAAAGTAAATCATATCAGAAGGCTAAACTACAAACAATACAATTGAATCTAGAAAACAACTCTTTCCGTATGAAATATCGATGGCGTATTGTTATGATAGAAGTTGCCTCATGAGGAGATGCATTATGCATACATTGATTAGTATCATAAATTCTTATTCACATGTTCCCACAATATAACCTATCAAAAACATATAGACTCCAAGCCCTTTTTAACAATAATGTGTGTTTGACTTCCTCAAGAGTTAAGGTCCAAACTCATTTTGACAAAACTCTTAAGAGCCTAATTTTCTGGCCACAAATGAAGAAATAGCTCAAAATCAACCAAAAAACCGAAAAGACCCTCAAAATCAACCATAAAACTTAAGAATCCCTCAATATTAACTAAAAGAAAAGGCTTTAAAAAATCCCTTGAATCAGTGGAATTTGGCTAAACCACATTGGATAACTTTGAGGTGCTGTTTGGTTCACGGAATTCAAAGAAATTTGATGGAATTGGAATGACTAACTCCTTTGACCAAATTCCATCGTGATGTTTGGTTCACGGAATTAACTTGATGGAATCCATTGAATTCCACAACTTAAGGAATTCACCATTCCTTGACTTAAGTGAAGGAATTGAATTCTTACCAACTAAACGCGTGGTCAAATTCCATTCCAATTCCTTCAAAGCCAAATTCCTTCGATGGGTTCCAATCCATCAAATTTCATTCTACAAACCAAACACCCTAGAGGGCCTATGATCCACCATAAAGGTACACCCGCTCAGCAAAAATCCTCGGTCCGCTACTTACTACTATCTTCCAATTTCTCTCAACTTCTTTCTGATTTTCACAGCTTCTATAGTTTCAGAGACCATTTTCTTAATTTGGTTTTTCTAAATAAACCAAACAACATATCCCACCCGGAGGTGGGGTCTGGGGGTGAGATGTACACAGAGATATCAAGACAACCCCCCCCCCCCCCCCCCCACCCCCCCCAAAGTGGAGAGTTGGAATGAAGAATAAACAATACAAACCAATAGAATCTAACTAATACCTATGGAAAGAAAATACAAGAACATGCACGGTCCATGGAGAACAACAAAACGCGGAAGCCAGTCATCAACTTCCGTGTCATCAAGAGGTGGAGGTTCTCCAGGCAATGCTTCCCATCTCTGTGAAATAACATTTCAGAAAACAATCAGCCATTACCCGACTGCAAAAGATCGGTTCAATATCAGAGACAGAGAAAAATAGTCAAGGGAAATACAGTTCGCATGTGTAGGTAGCCTGAAAGATAGGCAGACCGCAAAATCTCATCAATATGTTCTAACCTGCAAGTAACAAATTACTTTGAGCATTGTCGGGATTGGTATAGGCACATTAAGACAATGAAAAAGTTGACCCATCATCCACCCACCCTCCACATAACTTTCCAACATATGGTTTCTGTTGATCTTATGTTTGAATTTGGATAAGATGATGAGTACATTCATATACAATGTTACAAAGTAAACGTATCAGGGTCGGGTTCAAGGGAAAACCTCAGAAAAACGAAAAACTGAGGAACACCCTCGTAGAAGTAATTTGTAATATGCATACGTGCATAAAAACCGAGAAACAACTTAAATTTACTTCTATGCACAAGTGCATAAGGTCCAAATGAAGGACTACGAGAGTGCTCCTCAGTTTTCCCTTTTTTTGAGGTTTTCCCTTGAACCTCCCTCTAGTTGTTCCCCTTACTGTGCTCTCAGATGAGCTTCCCTTTCCTCTAAATCAGCAAGTTCTGATTGAAGAGATTTTACTTCCTTGGCGGATAATACGATCTGCCCAACATAACATGAATAGTTTTCAGAAAAGATGAAAAGAATGTATCACATGAGGGTTGAAGGTGAATGTACAATATTAACCTTTTCTTTCCCATCTGTGTCGTTTTCCCAAGATAGCCTCCGTAAGCTAAGCAAGTTCAACATGGATGCAGCACTTTTTAATCTTCTTCTAGCCCACAAACGGCTGCTGGAGCTATGCTAATGCAGATCACATGAACTTAAATGAAATCAATTTATATAAAAAAAATCATCTTTTGAGAATATGATCAAAGTATGAGACTGTATTTGTGCCATGAATGATACCTCGAGTTCATTTTTGGTACGTGAAGTTGATGAACTTCTTGTTTGAGGGGTTTCCGTACCCGAAGTTGAAGCAGGAAAATGATTTGGGAAGATTTCTACTCCCCGAGGCCCATGACCATGAGCATCACCCATGGCTTGATTCCACTCGAGTAAACTAAGCTGCAGACAAAATGAGATGCATTATTAGTTCGATGTTCAGAAGTTAGAAACTCATTAAATTACCACATAAATAATTACTTTCAATAAGTCTGGATAAAGCTATCTGTGTGGATTAATCTGTCTATATAGATTGAAAAGGTTTTTGTTTGGGAGGTATTTTTCATAGGTGGAAGGAGCGAGCTTTTTATTTGGGATAAACATGTTTGAAAAAACATGGCTTTCTGCATATAGCTCTCCCCTAAAACTAAATAAGCCATTTTCTGTTTCATTAAGCCACTACCAAACAGTATATATAGCTGCCCGAATAAGCTGCGAGTCCCATTAAGCTCATTTGCTGCTAACGAACAGGAACTAGAGAAAGAAACAGCTACTAAGCTAGGTCATGAAGTGAAGTGAAATACTGTGGATAAAGCATAAAGAGTTTCGTCTTATATTTCAAATCCTTCAGAGAAAGCATCTCCATTTTTGGGCTTAATGAGTTTCTAACTTATTAAGTCATGTATGGATAAGGTTGTGTGTGTGGATTAATCTATCTGTATAAATCTGGAAGATTTTTGTTTTGGAGGGCTTTTTCATAGACGAAAGGAACTTGTTTTTTAATTTGGAGGGGCAGGTTAGGAAAAAACTTGGCTTTCCACATAAAGCTCGCACCTAAATGCTTACTGAATAAGCCACTTCATATAAGCTATGAATCTGTTTGGCTGGTTTTTCGTAAACTCCTGGTTGGATAAAGTTGTCTGTGTCGATTAATCTGTATGTATTTAAATTGAGAATTTTTTTTGGGATGTTCTTTTTTTATAAACGGAAGGAACTTGTTTCTTAACTGACAGGGCGGATTTGGAAGAAAAAAAATTGGCTTTATGCATAAAGCTCCCTCCTAAAAGCTTACTGAATAAGCCACTTCCTATATCATTACCAAACGGTCATGTATAGTTGACCATACAAGCTAAGCTTCATTGAGTCAAGTCATGAATTCATCAAAACTTGTACAAATATATATCATACTTTTAACAATAACCAACATATGAAAATTGAAAACCATGATCAAATTGGAATCAGCTATATAAACCCCCATCTCTCCCCCAATTAATAAGCTACCAACTACAGATCATAACAATTGAACATGGATTTATATTTTGTTTGCCATAATTCAAGTTCTACAAACAAATATATAGCTAAATGATTATACTTCATATAGTTCATGATCAACAATTTAAACAAAAATTCGAGTGTTTAACTTCAAATTACCATGATCATATCCAACATAATCCAATAAACTTGCGAAAACTCGATCAAATTTGAACAAAATCCAAGCATAAAACCCTAAAATACATGATTTTTAGCACATAGAAAACTTACAAATTAGGAGATTTTGATTTCAGGTAATCAAGCAGATGGAGATGGAGGATCTCTGAAATGGATTTAATCAAAGTAATTAGTAGAAACACAAAACAGCAAATGCAAATTGCCAATGGCCATCATGATTACAAATAGAATGAAAATGGAAATGCAAGGGTGTGTTTGGGAGTTTAGGTAAAAGTTTAGGGGCTTAAATGAAACTTATGGTAGATAAAGATGCTTTTCTCAGCTGTCACCTCTTTATTGGGGATTTGGTGGTATTCATCTCTATGGGGCTTTCCACTCTTTGGTCACTACTTATTTCATTGTCATCTATAAAATGAATAAAATTATAAAATATATTTTTATTTTAAGTGGGATTATTTTTAAATTTATATTTTACTCTTTTAAAAATAATTAATTATTAATAATGTGATTTGGTATTTTATTAACATGTAGCTCGGTTGATTAAGGAGCTCGGTGATCTGCTCAATATGCTAGTGGTTATGGGTTCGAATCATTCGGGATGCGATCTCGGGGTCCCCGTGCAATCGTCTTGCCACTGAGTGAGTCTGGTACGCCCCTCACTGTGGAATTGCCGACAGTGTGGGCTAGTTAGCATGTCCGGAAAATACACGTTTGCTCAAAATTAACATGTGTAACTTTTATTTTTTATATAAACCTCATTATAATTCTACAATATAATCTAATATGGTAATAAAGTAAAATGATTCTTTTTTTATTAGATTGTCACCCTCTCTATTTCAGAATAAATTACAAAACTTGTCTTTATGACTTGTAAAAATTCGGGTTTTAAACACTCGACTTTCGAAAATATAATAAAAGAAAAATCTATGGTTTACATATTTAACGGATTTCGTCTCTTGTCTTAACAAAACTTGCATATTGTCCGTTGAGCACCCAAAGTGTTAATCGGGATGAATACATTGTGAAAGAGATTTGATTAATTTTTTTTTATTGCAAAAATGTTATATAAATGTCTAGAGTCTAGACTGATATACAATTTTATATGTCAAGCATATATAAGCATTTTATTAAAAAATAAAACTTAATCTTTGTCAGTCACTAGAATAAACCAACAATATGAATAAGTTCATACAGATCTATGTACAAGATTTAGAGTTTTAAAAATGAAAACGGTAAAAAGAGAAAGTGAAAAGGCGTATGTAGGTCTTGCCCTTGCATCTCCCTCCTCTGCCAGTCATCATCGCTCTCATTTTGATTTAGTAAAGTATTTATACAACCATATGATAATTCAAAAACTTATTTCATTATAAAAGAAAGGAGTAACTAGACATCATTATAGCATCCTATATATGTATATATCAACTATGTTAAAGCTCATGCGTGGACACCATCAATACTATCTTGTTTCTTTCGAATGTAACATTTGAACAAAGTGTAACTTTAACTTCAAAAACGTTAAGACAATATCGAAAACTCCATTAACATGTGGAATGCAGTTAATAATTTGAAAAACCTGACTAATCCCCGACAATTTTGGAGGCTAAACATGACCCCACTTAAATGTCACCAGGCATGTGCACAAGAAGGCTCAAACTCGGTTAAGGCGTTATGAACCCCCGAGCTATAACCAACCCGCCACAGCACTGGAAGACATCTCATTCTAAATGTTGTAACCTTTTACTGCTAGTTTTTGGGAAACCGTGGGTTTTCCAACACGCTTACACGTATCGTCTAATCACTCAACTGACCAAGAGTGGTCTACAATCATTACAGGTGAACCTTCATGGTTATAAGAACTTTGTAAGTACTTAGATTCAAGCATGGAAAAGGTAACATTCCTTTACATCCCTACCCGTGAGAATAATTGCCAGCATTCTCAAAATCATTTATAGATGTTTTCACATTTAATTTGATGATACAATAATATTGTTTTCCTCATTTTAATTGAACAATAGTTTATATACAAGATAAATCGATCAAATTTAATATTATTATGAGTTAGGTTGTAATTAAAAGGTTAAGGTTAACATAAAAAGTTGAGAAGGGGCAATCAACCATTCGATGAAAAGTTAATGCAAATTAAGATAAGTAAATCAAAATAACATGCACCAGGTCAGTTTCATCTAAATTTAAATTCATAAATGAGATTAAAAGTGATCAACAGTTTAAATCACTTCTTACACTTTTCACGTTAAACTCAACTTTTCATACGATCTTTTTTATTAGATATGAAACTCTAGCTATTATTTTAACAAAAAAAAAATTAATGTTGTAACCATTTTATTAATTTTGATCAATTTTCTACCCTTTTTTTAAGAAGTAAACACACACATTCCAAGGTATCCGGGATCCAAGAGCACTAGACTAATCCCATCCACCAAGACCCAGCCCAATTAAGAGTACCACTATGTGACAGACTCATAATCATGGATATCACCAAATGCTCTCCATGCCCCAGGGGGTTCGTTCCCGAATAGTCCACTTACCATCCACTGACCCTTCCAGAACGTTACTTTACCGCCATGTTTTGATTATACGATCTTTTATATTTACCCATTTGATTTGTTAAAAGAAAAATATAGTTAACGCCTCAAGCCAACAACATAAAAACCACGTTTGCAACATTTTGATTACTTTCTTGTGACCCGTGACCGATTTTCAAAAACAAAAATAAGCGTGAAACAATTATATTTTTGTTAGTCTCAAAATAAGTATACATTTTTTAAAGTATTTACTTTTCGTTTAAACTCTTGAATATAACAAATGACAACTATCATTCAATTAATTATAAAAAATGTAATAACTATACATTTTAAAAATAGTTGGTTTTCTCGTATCGGTATGGTAGTCTTAGATGACCCATAGAAGCATCTTGAAACAACGGAATTAAGTTGGTTTTTTGGTATCGGCATGGTAGTCTTAGATGACCCATAGAAGTAAATTAAGTCGGTTTTTTGGTATCGGCATGGTAGTCTTAGATGACCCATAGAAGCATCTTGAAACAACGTAATTAAGGAGGCACGTGTAGAGAAAGCTTTTATGCATATTTTCAAAAAACATACTATTGAAGTGAACCACCACTTAAACACAAATTCAGTAAGCGTTAACAGAGAAAACTCTAATTTAAAATGTATAGGTATTGAAAACTATTATTCTTTCTTGCAATAAGTTTATGTATAGTGTACCCATCTAACAACTATAACAAGATTTTTTTACTTTGAATTGTAACATAATAATATAGGTGTTGAAAACTATTATTCTTTCTTACAAGAACTTTATGTATAGCGTACCTATCTAATAGCTATAACAAGATTTTTCATTCTCTATCCTAAGTCGGTATGAGCCGCTTACCGTAGGAGGATGTCGAGCAAAATTATCATTGCAAACAAGGTAAAGATTCTTAACAACCCAATCCATAGCAATGAGCTCAAAACACCATGAAATGTACTTAGTCATGTGTAGAATAGAGTGGTGTGTCATCTGGGGAACCACCCCCTATAAGGAGTGAATGAAGATCGGACCAAATAATGCAGTGCAAATACAAGTCATTGTTTCTGACACCTTCTTGTACGACCAAGTATTGGTTTTGTAATCTTGCCCAAACCTATAATACCATATCAATTTAATGAGATTCAATTAGCTTGTTTCTATGACATAGGGATCTAATCTGCAAAGGAATGAGAAAATGTTATTTGACAACATTTTCTCTTTCCTTTATAGACATTGATTAGATCGGAGAAAATGTTGTCAAATAACATTTTCTTTCATTTGCAGATTAGATCCCTATGTCTGATAGAAATGGGCAAACTGAACCTCATTAAAACCGACATAGTATATAGGTTTGGGCAAAATTACAGAACCGATACTCGCTCGTACAAGAAGGTGCTAGAAACAATGGCTTGTATTTGCACCGCATTATTTGGCCCGAGCTTCATTCACCCGTTATAGGGGATGGTTTCCCTTGATGACACACCGCTCTATCATACACATAACTAAGTACGTTTTCATGGCATTCATGGTGTTTTGAACTCATTGCTCATATACCACACCCAAGAGCGATAACCCCATTGTGGATTGGGTTGCTAAAAATCTTTACCCTGCCTGCAATGATAATTTTGCTCAACATCATCTTCCGACGACGATAAACGGTTGTTTCAACGTACCATAGATAATGTGAAAATCATGTTATAGTTGTTAGATAAGAACACTATACATAAAAGAGTTGTAATTCAGAATAAAAGTTTTGAAATGTGACTCAAAATAATAGTTTTCAAAACCTCTATTATGTTACAATTCCCAAAGGTAGATGAAGATACATATTAAATAGGAATATGATACATAATAATAAGCACCTCCTTCTGGTAACACTTTACTGAACTTGTGTTTAGATGGTGTGTTCACTCCAATAGTATATTTTTAGAAATACGCAAAAAAACTTTCTTAACATGTGCCTCGATTCCACTGTTTCAAGATACTTCTATGGTTAGAGTAATCTTAGCACGGACCCATAGAAGGGCATACAGTGGCATGTATGCCACCATATGATATTCAAAAGCTCAGAAAGATGCAACCATAGCTCGTAATCAACCCAAAAGAAAAACTTGTCATCAAACAAAAATAACTCTTAGAAATCAACCAATAAAACCCAAAAATTTCCCTCAAAATCGATTAAAAAAATCCTCAAAACGGTGGAATTGGGCTAAAAACACATCGGACGATATCAAACATTGGTAAAAAGATGAAGACACGTCGACAAAACCATGCTTTTTGTAAATATTTTTTGTCCTTGTATTCCACCCCACATTATACAAATTTTCCTAAGTCCGTCCTTGTATTCCATGCCACAAACCCGACTTCCGAGAGTATTTGGTTTAGTTTTTATAGTTTTTACTAAGATAAGACGAGCATCGAATTTGTAGATTTCCCATATGTTCAAAACCAACAAGAAATCTATCCACCTAACATGAAAACTTTAAGCTGGTAAGATTGTGTAATACTCACCTGATAAAGGCTGAATCCAAAGTCAAACTCCATAGCAAATTGTAGCCATTGGATTTGATCACTAAAGATGCTCGAACTCATCCCGTGCCTGAGAAAAAAACAGAAAACAACACGACTACACAAGCAAAATAAACCGAATGCGAGAAGTTTTATTGATCAACGAGCAACGATTATAAGAAAAAGATAGAAAACGGGGCCCGGGCATTTGCAAAAGCTCAAATATAAAAATTGTCTCAATGTGTACTTTCAGGAGAATGGTGATGTATCCGACTTAGATTTACTGACGCAAACTCAATTGACTCCGTTGGCATCACTGCCACCGCAGTCATAGTAGTTGACACATCAGACAACACCACCGCCGAACCACCACCTCCGCCGCCATTGCCGCTGCCACCGCACGGTGCCACACCCTCTTCCGCCGGAGAAGATCTCTCCTCGGTTAACTCGGGTTCTTCCTCTTGCTTTACAACACCTTGATCCAACTCCATGTTCGTCGGTTCCTCTGATTTCTTTGGCTCATCGACAACATTGGTTTCGATAAGAGGATCGTTTTCGACTTTTGGAATAAGCAGACCGTCTTTTTCTTTGCCAACATCCAGAACTGTGCGTTCAGCACCTTCGTGCTCTGCTGATTTACCATCATCGTCTGAACCACGTTTCTCTTGATCAGTTGGTAAAACTAAGTCAGGACCATTTGCAATGGGACAAGATGTCTTCTCCACATTCATAGAACGGAACTCTTCTTTTTGCCTCTTGTAAAGAAACATGGCTTTCTGCAAAGCACAATAAGGACCTGTTTGTTAGCAGCTTAATGGGCTTAATGGGACTCGCAGCCTATTCAGTCAACTATACGTGACTGTTTGGTAAATGGCTTAATGATACAGGAAGTGGCTTATTCAGTAAGCTTCTAGGGAGAAGCTTTACGCAGAAAGCCAAGTATTTCGAAACCTCCCAATTAAAAAACACGCTTTTTCATCTATGAAAAGAACATCCCAAAAAAACCCTTCTCAATCTATACAGGCAAATTAATCCACACAGACAAAGGACTTAATGGAAAACCAGCCAAACAATCCCTAATTAGATGCATAACCGAACATCTAAATATAGAACACAATTAAATTAATCTTGAAGAAGAAAACAAACCTGAAAAACAGAATCGTTTATGGCAGCAAAGAGTGAAGCACCATCGCTTACATTGGCTTCTACGCCCTCCTGTTACATATATCAGAAATTTTTTGAGTGAAAACTTTCACCAAGAGAAAACGGTTGCATCGGATTTAGAGAAATATCATATTTACCTCCAAAAACAAAATCTTGCAGTCAAATTCATCAGATAATGCTTCCTGGTCTAAATCCATCATGTTTGTGCACTGGTCATACAGCTCAGGTTGGGTAAGATCTTGAGATACATCAACTCTGGAAAGATAAACTTGTGAAATTAGAGTATTATCGTCTTCCTTTGCAACCTCAAAGACCCGAGGGCTTTCAGTGACTTTCTGAGCTTCAGCTGTGTTTTCTTCAACAGCATTCATGGTCAAACCCTGAGTATCCGGTTGGTTCTGCTCGTTCTCAACCGGCTGCCCCATCTGCCCCGGCCAAATCTCATCGGTCGGTTTGTGTGCTGAATAAACGTCTTTCTGGGGACCGGATTGCGCATCCATAGGGTTTTGGCCCTTCCACATTTCAGCACTCGGGTCCCACCCTCGATTGCCCAACTGGGTTCTACGATCCCAATCTAGCCGCCCATATAAGTGAGACTCGTCACCAAATACGGCATTATTCCCATCCCATCCATGTAACGGAGGTTGGACCGATTCATCGACTTGGTTCCTCCACGCCATTGGACGACCATGGTCAGGAACATGGTACGGCAAAGCCGGATTTAGTTTCATCGGCGGTCTACCAAACATCGGCGGCGGAAACTGTTGCATAAGCGGATGAAACATCGGAGGAGGAACATGCTGGAACGGGATGTAGCCGCCGCTTGCCATCGGGGAAGGCCAGCTCGGGACGTTTTTCCAATTACCTTGAGCTCGTCCCATGTTCGGGTCGCCCATTCTTCGGTGACGGTTATTCGACTTACTTCGGTCGTCTTCTGTAGAACCAAAAAACGGGCTATCAGATCCTGTTCTGAAAGGAGACGGAGATGGTAGAAGAAGGGACTTGGAATTACCGGAAAAGTGTGAATTCCTCGTGTACGGTGACGAAACGGATAAATTGTCTCCATCGACTTGTGAAAACTCGTTATCGGGATGTGGCTCTATACCCGACTCCCGAGTTCCTTTACCATCTTTAAGCATCTGCTGCTCCTTTGCATCCTTGGAACCGCCGCTCCTCGGCCCGGGCTCTTCAAGATCGAGGCTTCTTCTAACGTCGGATCTACTCAAGTTCCGGCGATCGTTACTTGTTGACGACGGGGATTTATCTACCTGTGGAGAAGATCGAGGATCAGGCCTCAAACGCCTTTCGCCTGATAAATCACCCACATAACTGTCATCCTTCAGAGAGCCTTTAGAAAGTTTATCGGATTGTCCAGAAGCGATATCTCTACTTGTGTGAACATTATGTCGAGCTCTCTCTTCGTATGCATGATCCCTATACTTGGCCTCTTCTTGCTTCGGAACCCTGAAAATTTTGAAGTATATGTCTCAATTCCTTATTATTCATAATAAATAGAATTGAAATATAAAAAGCTTTCAAAATCTTTACGTAGAAAGTTGAGGAAATGCCCCTTCAGCATTCAAGTAGAAAAACATTAAGTGGGGAGTTCAAATTAACCATCATTAAAACATTGATCTTTCCACAGTAGCACAATAAGCTTTTACAGACTGCTGGTTGGTTTATACCAACAAAAGGCACAAAAGATATGAGAATGAATAAGGCAACTCATTGATTATTGGTTTACAACAAAATACAACAAATGTGACACACTTCCAAAACATAAACACCATTGTGCATGTCCTTGGTCAAAAACTCAAAAATAGAGTTAGGTAGAAAGGAAGAAAAATAAAATAGGTATGATAAGTGATCATGTATCTATTTGTTTCACTTGTCATAGAAAAACTAAAAGCATGAAGCAGCATAAATATGACAGAAAACAAGACATCCTCTAAAAATATTTTAGTAATCATATAGTATAAAATGAGAAATATGATTTTGTTTTTTCAAAGTAGTGTTCACTAATTCTAGCTAGCAAGTATTCTAAAAAGTGAGAAATAGGAACTTTTAACTGTAAGCCCAACTTCAGACACTTAATAAGAGACCAACCTCTCTTAGGATAATGGGGTAAGAATTTTAAGAGAAAATTTACCTGTGATGATCTCTTGCAGGATAAGAGCTCCCACCAGGGGAACTCCTGCGACGGCTATGGCCACCTGTCATATCCGTGTCCCCATAACGAGAACCAAGTCTTCCCCTTTCAGAACCCGAGTCTACTTTAGCGCTAGATCTCTTTTCTGATTCAGAACGTTGCTCTTTCAAACTACGAGATCTATAATCACTAGGCTCGTCTTTATCATTACCCCTTCTCCTATCCTTATCATCTTTGTATCTGCTACCTCGGTCATCATAAACCGGGCTTCCATCCCGATTGTTTGTTTTCCTATGATACAAGTCAGCAGCACTACCATCATCCCTCAAACGCTTGGCCTCCGGCTCAACAGGGTGGTCTCTTGATGAGTGTAAATCTCTGTACTTTGAATCCCTCGCTCTCTTCTCTCTATCGGCATCATCTCGGTGTCTGGCATCCCTGTGCCGATGGTCCCTGTCACCATCTTCCCGATGCTTTTCTTCCTTATTATCTTGCTTGCGCTTTCCCTCCCTGCTCCTTTCGTCTCTCTCACTTATTTCGATATACTTCTCATCTCTGTGTTTGCCGTCCTTATCGCCATCTTCATGATACTTTTCGTCCTTATACTTGTCTCTGTTACCATCTTCGTAATACTTTTCTTCTCGGTGTCTATCCCTTTCACCATCTTCGCGGTATTTATCATCCCTGTGTTTGTGTCTTTCACTTTCTCCTCGGTGTTTAGCATCCCTGCTCTTCCTATCACGCTCACCATCTTCCCGGTGTTTATCTTCCCTTTGTCTAGATTCTCTAACACCCTCTTCTCTATATAAGTCTCCGTATCCTTCATCTTTGTGTCTTTCGTCCTTGGACCGGTCACTTCTCGAAGACAATCGTCTATCATCGCCTTCTTTCAAGTCATCTTGATATTTGTCCTTGTCACTAGAACCTTCACCTCTTCTCCTCATCCTCTTCTCGAGCTCCTTCTCTAACTCAGGGTTTCTCAACTCTTCTTCTATAGGCCACTCTGGTAGAAGATGAAAAAGAAGACCGGTAAGAGATTGAGTCATTAGTAACCGTGTTCTTCTAAACAATACCTGGTGACTCTATGAAATTTGAAACTATATAACAGTCAGCTTCATGTTGCAAAAACTACCATGAATATTGGTGAAATTGCTGTGGAACAAGAAGAGTTGGTGATAAAAAGAACATATCAACATACACAAGTATTCATGGAACCGAAAATAAATCATCAAACCTCTTGATCCATAACCAATCAGTCTACTTTTATTAAGATATGATAAATTCATATGTCAAAAGAGATTAAGAAACCTAACTAGATGGAAACACAAGAAAACATCAAGAAAAGTAGCTTAAGCATCATAAATAAAAGTGTAAAAGAAAAAAAGACAACTGAAGTAAAGAAATATAGAAGGTGAAAAGTAGTAAATCGTCTTTGACATCCCCACGAGTTAAAAGTCAACACCGGATTACCAGATATCAGCTAGTGGATAGACAGACTACTTTTCTGTACTGCAGCATGACTATACTATCATAAGACAAATAACTCCCTTATCGATACGACCCCATCCTAAAAGACCATTGGTTTTAAGAAGCACAACAAATAATTCATAAGCACATTCTTGCCAAGATATAGCCACCACACCATAATACAAGTGTATCTAACATGCATGTATGCAGTTTCCATGGGACGACCTTAACATTTCCACTCCGAAAGGTGGCTCTACAGGTTGAAGAATATCCCAAAAACTATTCTTATGAAAAATAATTCTCATGGAACAAAATGTTATGGTGCTTGATTGAAATATTGAGTAGGCTTATACACCCTTATGTTACATCACACTGATCCATCTACTATATACGTGTATAGTATCCTTACTCCTTAGTATCTCCATTGATCTCCATTGATTTCTTTGGCTGACTAGATCTAGATTACAGATAAAACTAGGCAGTGTCTGTGCAGTTGGATGTGTGATAAGACCCCTTAAAAGCTAAACACCCATGGATCAAGCCGAACCAAACTTAGTACCTGAAGTGCAACTCCAGTGGTGTTGATAGAGAAAACCAAAAATGTGTTCAACATGACCACTGACAAGTAGTTAGGACATATTCTCCCATTGCTTTTGACTTTTGAGTTATAAGATAGATAAGAACGGAAAGATTGATGAGAATGCTAGCCATAAGATAGTGCTGCATTAATGAATTTCAAACAAAAATTGTGCAATTACAACAAAAAGCAAGAGTCTTGTGCAATTGAAAACCCCCACTGAAAACAAAACTTGTGTAATCAGAAAGTCCCACTGAAAAAGCTGAATATACACTATGCATTACAGAGGACAATGCAGGGAACCAAATGACAACATCCAAAAGACGGTGTATCAGAAATGTCAATGCTGGTAAAGCCCACACATTGCAGAAGAATTACAAAATAATGGTGTATGGGAGAAGCTTAGCATTGTCAAATTTCTCATCTTTTCCTCATTTTACTGAAAAGACAATCACATACAAATACATACCAATGGTACAAACACAACTAATCACAAAATGTTCCCAATTAAACCATAATATGCACATACTCAATTACTCATTATAGATTTATGCAAACACCCTCTTTATAACTCTCCTGCCAATAACTACTTCCAAAACATACCAAAATAACAAATTTACTTACCAGTAACTTCCTTTCCTCTTTTGCTCGTTTGGATTTCAGCCTCGAGCTTATCGGAGTGAACCTTCTTTCCCCGATCAGACCCCCGATCCTTCTCCTTCTCCTTCGATTCCTTATTCTCTTTATACAAACTGCTCTCTTTCTCCTTTCTACCAGATTCTTTCTCAGACTTCCTCTCCTTCTCCTTTCTACCAGATTCCTTCTCCATCACCACCACACTCACACTCTCCCCTTCATGCCTCCTGCTACTCTTTTTCGACTCACCGACACCTTTCGACGACGAAAAATCCTTCAACTTCAACAACAACTCCTTATTCTCTACCAAGTTCACAACTACACCTTTCTCATCACTACTCCCACCACCACCACCATTCCACCTATCACCACCTACATCCCCATTCATCCCATGGCTACCACCACCACCAGTCAACAACAACAGATCCTTATCCTTACCATGCTTCCTCCTTTCTCTTTCTCTTTCTCTTTCTCTCTCTCTTTCTCTTTCTCTTTCTCCATCCTTTGAAACCCTAACTGAACTCCCATCCTCCTTATTACCATCATTAACACTCTTCTCCTTCACTTTCACATCCTCATCTGAACCAGAATACTCCCTATGCTTGCTCTGCTTATGCGATTTGCTCCTCGAACTTCTCGGCATAACAACTAAATGTATCAAAAAAACCTAAATTTTTTCAAAACCCTAGCTAACTTCCTTTGCGAAATCGAGTTCGGGATTTCCCGTCGCCGGCAGGTCAATAGTCAAAACCCTAGCAACCGGAATCTGGAGAATTGAAATCGGCCGTCGTCGGCCGGCGGCGAATTCGTATTGAGCTCCGATCGGAGAAAAATCGACGGAGAGAGATTGGGGGAAACAACAACAATGGCGATTTGGAATCTGAAAAATTTGTGTTTTTTTTTTAAGAGAGAGAAAGGGAGGCGTTTGTTATATGGTATTTTTTGAGGTATAGTCGATGGTTTTTAGCACAAAATGGACGAAAATGCCCTTTTGTAAAATTTTGATAATTATGGTAATTATTTTGTGGATTAAGGTAAAGGATCTTATATTAGGTTTAAACCTATGGTATTTATAAGAGTGTATTGTTACTTGTTTGGTCCTTGGGGTTGTTTGTTTTTAACGGGTTTAGTCCCTTTGTGGTTGTTGGGGTCTTTGTTGGTGACTTTGTTAGAAAAGTTGGTTGAGTTGGGGGGTGTTTTGGTCTTTTTATTGGGTATATCCAGTAAGGTGATGCCACTTGTCTTGTTTCTTTTCCCCAATAACTGTTGGACAGTGAATGTCTCATCCTCGTTGGTAGTTCACCTCCATCTCTGCCAATGAAATCAACTTTCCTGGTTAAAAAGGCTTGGGCACTTCACAATTAACCCTAGTGGTTTTTTCATAGGCTTTGTCACTTGCTTACATCAACATCAAAAGCTCAAACTGCCTAACTAGAGTTCAAGTAAGAAGGTGAAAGTTTAGTTCTCACTGTGTTTTTCTATTCCATTGCAAAACAAAAGAAAAACATCCACTAATCCCATCTTGACATATGCCTTCCCACTATTTCCATTTTCAAGGTTGAAAACCCATTTACAATCGATCAATAGTTTCATACCAAGTATGCAAAATTGGTTGGTATATTGTATTGAAAGACATTTACCTGGGTGCTACCTTGTTTATTTTACTAAGAGTAAAAAACATTTTTTGTCTATGTGGTTGTCGCTCACTAACAATTTTTCTTCCATCTTTTGAACTAAGTACAACTTTAGTCACCGTAGTTGGCTTTTTTGTTTAAATGGTTCCTTAGACTAACTCACATCAATTAACTCGAGGGATGAGAGTTAACAATGGGTGGCAACTAGGGGTGTTCAAAAACCCGACAAACCCGATCAACCCAACCCAACCCAATGCAAAATAAACCAACCCGAAGCAACCCGACGTCTAATCGGGTTGAATTTTTTTCAAACCGAATGTATTGGGTTGATATCGAGTTAGCATCATGCGAACCCAACCCAACCCGACCAACCGTTGAACCCGATATTTCTTTATATTTTTTAATTTATTTGATTGTTAAGCTCATATTAATATGTAGATTAGATAATTACACCATTACATAGCCTCTTCATATATATATATATATATGTATATATATACACTTTAAATCTATTCTCCATTTCCTTATAACTCTTATATATTTATATGTGTGTGTGTGTTAAGTCATATATACGCACACATACACATGAAAATTAAGAAAAATAGTTTTGTGTACGGCAATACCCGGAAGCAATACATAAATCGTCTTTAACCTTTTAATTATTCATCATTTTTAGGTTTATTATCTAACTTTAAACATAACCCGAGCAACCCGATCAACTCAATCAACCCGAACGGTTGGGTTGGGTTGAAAAAGTTTCAAACCGCCAACATCGGGTTGAATTCTCAAAACGCCCTTAACCCGATCAACCCAACCCGTGTGCACCCCTAGTGGCAACCATAGAGATCGAAATTGAAACAAAATGACAGCTACAATGACCAAAAGTGAAACAAAGTAGTAAACACAATGACTAAAATTATAATTAGTTTAAAAGAGGGACAAGAGTTATCAGTGGATGATAACCACAGGGACCAAAAATGTAATTTACTCATTTATTAATTAAATAACTAACCATGATTATAATGATTGATTTTACTTTTTTTTTAATCATGGACTTTCTTGTTTGAATATTTAAATATTGGAAAATTTTATTTATTGCAATCAAAGACCTTTAATATGATATTTATTATTTGCAAATTCAAATTTTAAATATAAATAACATGTTTTTATATATGTGACTTTGAGGTTAGTAAAGAAGGAACTAACATCAACCAACCAGAAAAGATTGGTGTCAAAGTATATATGATTAATATATGGTGTAGTATTTTTATATTAGTTGTAAACTGATAATTATGTTTCTAAGTAATTCATTATAATGTTAAAATTTGACTTTGCCGTTGCATTAACCCTTGTAGCTCCATTATATGACTTTGTTATGATATTATTCAAAGAGATAATGATACTAAATAATTTAAATACATTTTGAAAAAAAAAACATCATGTCTATTGATATGCATAATTATGTACACACATATATTTGTTTTAATTTTATTCAACGAGTTAATAATATTAAAATTTAAATTCATATCAGAGGAAAAGCAAAAGTGTGCATATAGATAACATAGAAAGAATTTGTATGCACGTATTCATACATGTAATAGGTTTTTCTTTTAATCAAAGATTCAAAATAGAATTTGAAAATGTTTTATACTTGTTTTGTAACTTTTTTATGGTTGTTTTTCTAATCGAATCAACCTAAATGATTTGGGTTGGATTGCAGTTTAGTTTAAGTTTAATTTTCATAGGTTGAGTTGGATTTAGGGGTTGTTTAAAAACATTTATTCAGATACGTGTTTACCAAGTCACATTACCTTATCCGATGCATATGACAAAGATCAAGAATCTTACTCCAATTAAAATCTCCGTCCTTTACCATGGTTAGTGTTTACCGAACTAAGTCTTACATACAATATCATTTTTGTAAATTAAAATCTTATATGATAAGCAACTGATAATTTTGATTTTTATTAACAAATACCGACGTAAAAGTTTGATAGACAAAGCAACATGTTTGTATTTTTTAAAACGTTTTTGCCCAAATTTAAATCTGAGACTTCTATTTCAAGAAAATGACCATTTTACCAACCAGACTAGCTTCAGTTAGCTTTCAAACCTTAATTATCAAAAACTTATAGAACAACATCTAATATCCATGAAATAAATATTGTAAAAGCCACGTGGAAGTAGATATTGAAAATATAGATTTAGATATAGATAGCAAATCCATCACCAACCACAATCTTGTGGCCAATCAACTAGATCAACCTCATTTCACTCTCTTCATTCTTCCACCACCACTTCCTCTCTTTCTATTTCTTCAAAAAACCAAAAACCCACATTAATGGCAACCTCCTTCAATCTCCCATCTTTCCAAACCCACCACCTTCTTCACAAATCCAACTTTCTTGGCCACACCCACTTCACCAATCCCAAATCACCATCTTTTAAACCTTTCCCAACACCCAAACACCAAACCACAACAACCCCATTTGCAAAATTCAATCTTTTTGAAATCTTGGGTGGTAGAGGCTTACTTAATGGAGAAGAAGGCCTTGAAAAAGAACTCAAAAACCCACCACCAGAAAGATCACCACCACCACCACCACCCACCACCACCACCACCCAAGAAAACCCGCCACCACCGCTACCCGAAAACGCATTCGATAAAGAACTACTCGGCCTAACCGGTGGATTCCCGGGTGGCGAAAAGGGTCTAAAAGACTTCATAGAGAAAAACCCACCTCCGAAAAAGCCGCCACCGCCTCCACCATCAACCGCCGCAAGCGGGTTGGTGTCGCGGAAGGCGAAAGCGCCGGAACTACCGTTGTTGATGCCCGGAATGATCGCGATTGTGAAGAACTCGAATAGTCCTTATTACAAGTATTGTGGGATTGTGCAAAGGATTACGGATGGAAAAGCTGGGGTGCTGTTTGAAGGTGGGAATTGGGACCGGCTTATTACGTTCCGGCTGAATGAGCTTGAACGCCGGGAGAAAGGGCCGCCCATGGTCAGCCCTCGATCGGTGGTGCTTGAAGAGATAATTGAAAAGGGTAGTAGCTCTTGATGATGATGATGCCTTTTGTTGTATGTACAAATAGTTATATTTGTATTTGTGTAATTGTGCATGTATAGAGTTATATAAATTATGTTTTTGACAAATGAATAAAATGATGTAATCCAACTTTATCAATGGGATCATAGCATTAGTTTTAGTCCGGTGGTTGGTAACATTTTTTGGTGGGACTTTGGATTACGTTTCCTGTAACCTGGTTTGATTTATGAGGTGAGTATGCGATGATATTTTGGTTATGGGTCGGTTTTTGGGTTTATGGCTGCTAAGGTTAGTCGGGAGTCCTATGGATCCCAAATATCTTGTCGACTTCATATCGGGACGAGGATGTGATGATACCTCATATCTCGTTCCATCTTTTGTATTTTAAAATTGGAGAAATATATTTTTTTATATGAAACAAATTTTCATTGATTATATTGGGTTAACCAATCAACATTAATACAATGCTTATTTTTATTCCAATTCTTTTATATTTCCATTTCCATTCCCATTTTTTAAAATCAACCGAGCGCACCTTAAATTGTTGTCGATTGATCACATTATATGCTTTTGAAAACTCTACTAGAAACTTGGTTTAATATGCATATATAAACAAAAAAGATATATTAATTATATAAAAGATTTATATAATAACCGGGACAGGAAACCAAGTTCTTGTACAAAAACTACAAAACAAAGTATACTTTAAAATGTTTTAAAATATACATTAGATATATATCTTAAAATATTTAATAATTTTTTTTTTTGAAAAGCAAGCTTTTATTATAACACCCGAATCAACAAAGGGTGTAAAACCACCACAATGCCTAAACCAATTTTTATGATTTTTTACGATATTGATGTACCACAGAACCAAACACTAGAAATAAAAAATAGATGCCCTGACGACTATGAACACCACGGCCCACCTCAACCCAACTGATTCGTCAGATCGTGGACTGGGTTTGCAAGACACAAACCCGCTACAGTTCCTACCAATCCGGATATCGCGGCTGATCACAACCCAACCAATCGTTTTTCGGGTTGCATCCGTCCTCGCACCCGAACCATTACCTCGCTATGTCTCTTGAGTTCATAATCATATGTTCCAATTGATTCTTTTATTGCCTGACTCTTATTTCTATCCATTCAAAGCTCAGTCAAAAGACTGCTCCTTCAATTTCTTTTCGGATTTTTTGAACACAAGGTGTGACCAAATAAGGTAGATATACATCCACACCACCTCTTCCCACTAGTTTCGTGAAGTTATTCACGCCCCCTTCGCCGCTTGCCATATCCTGTAAACCATTTAATGTATTCACGTTGCAAATATTTAATACAATACTATTTCTCTCTTCTAAATATTTATTTATAATACATCTTATTGGAGGGATTTCTCTAAATTTAGAAAATTTTAAAACCCTTTTACTTTTTTCTTTATTTTTTTAACATAGATAATAAAAAAAGTTATTAGAGTAATAAAGATACTAAAATTCATACTTTTTTATCTTAAAAAAATATGCAAAGATGCTATAATAAATCAATGTCTTTTTTTACTCACCAAAATATTCAACTGAAAATTATGGATGCTTTTTGGAGGTTTGTAGAATGCATTTGCCATTTGATCTCTCAAAATTCAATTTATATTCCATGTGACGTGGCCACAAATACGTCGCATATATTAAGCTAGAATTTTCGGCTCTATGCATCTCTCTACATAAAATATTGTATATACATAATTATATATATGTATACATATAGAAATACTACACAAAACATATATACAAATACAGATAACTTCATTACAATTCTCTGACTTTTTACAATGACAATTTTAATGGCAGATTTCTGGAGAAAATGGCCAAGAAAAACAACCCAATTTCTCATCTCCACAATAAACCAATTAGTTTTCTTGCTTTTTGATTTTCTTGATTTCATAATGTGCATTTTCTTCAGATATATAGATGGAATTCTTGAGGGCAAATCAACAACCCCTTGTTACTGCCAAAGTCAAAATGGGTCAAAGGGTTGTGAAGATGGAAGAAAGATTGGGATTTCAGATACCCTTTTTGGGAGGAGAAATGGTTTTAGGGAAATGGGGTTTCTTGGAATTAAGTCTTGGAAAGCTGCTGAGGGTTCCAAGAAAGTTGGAAGTGAAGATTTGAGGAAAACTAGGTGGTCTGATTGTGGTTGTGATTTATGTGTTTCTTGGATGAACAATGATGGTGATCAAAAGCTTCATGTTGTTGTTCAAGAGCCATCAAAAGGTAACAAAAAAAAAAGTTAAATTTGATGCATTTTTCACTTTAAGAAAGGCTGCATTTTGACTTTTGGAGGTCAAATTAACCTTATCAGGTTCAAGATTTTAGTGGGTTTTATGTGTTTTGGAAAGATCATTGTTAGCAAAACTTCTGACTTTATAAGAAATGATATTTGATGAATGGGTTTACTTCACGGGAGTGTATTCAACTTGTCACGAAAAGTTATTGTATGTATTGGACTTTGATTTTTTCCATTGTATGTATCAAACTTATAAAAACCTACCATTTGATGTATTTGGTTAAAAGTTGGATACACTTTTGTGACAAGTTGAATACACTTTTGTGGTAGGTTTTGATAAAGTTGGATACATTAAATGGTAGTTTTGATATGTTTGATACATACAATGGAAAAAATAGAAGTTCAATACATACAATAACTTTCCATGACAAGTTGGATACACTTTTAGGAACTAAACCCTTGATGAATTGCAAGAGTTTGTATAAGAAATCAATATGTGGGTGCAAAACTTAAAGAACAATCTTTTTGAGTGTTGTTGACTTTGTAAGACTTTAAAGATTGATCTTTCTTGAGTTTGGTTAAAACCCCAGATGTTGTTTTGGGTTGTGACGATAGGGTAAACTGAAATTAATAATCTTTTTGAACATATGTTAACTTTGTAACAATTTAAAAAAGACTTCTTTTAGAAAAGGCAAAAAACCCCAAATTTTGTTTGTTCTGCTTTACAACTAGAGGCCACCTTATGAAGTTCTTTTGATCCCAAATGAGCATTGGCAGGTTTTTGTTGATCTTCTGTGTGGATCTAAGGGTCTATCTGGTAGCAAATTGATGAGCTTAATGGGACTCATAGCTTATTCGGTCAGCTATATTGACCGTTTGGTAGTGGCTTAATTATGTAGAAAGTGACTTTTTTTTATAGCCACTTTTCTACTCAATTGACCAAAATAGCCAAGATTTCGCAAGTAGCACTTTAGCAACTCGCGAAATCTGCTTTTTATGAATTCAATATTCATAAAGTAACCTTTAGCAAGTTGCTAAAGTGCTTATTGTGAAATGCTGACATGGCAAATAGCAGTTTAGCAAGTTACATAAGTAGATCTTTAACACTTTAGCAAGTTGCGTAAATAGCACTTCCCACGTCAGCATTTTGCAGGTTGCCTTTGGCAACATGCGAAACGCTG
This sequence comes from Centaurea solstitialis, assembly GCA_030169165.1. NCBI lineage: Eukaryota > Viridiplantae > Streptophyta > Magnoliopsida > Asterales > Asteraceae > Centaurea > Centaurea solstitialis. Next base: position 79,397,767 of record CM058044.1, read on the forward strand.
ACGTGGCAAATAGCAGTTTTAGAGTTTAGCAAGCTGCGTTAATAGCACTTCCACGTTGGCATTTCATAACTAGCACTTTAGCAACTTGCAAAATTGCTACTTTATGTATATTGTATTCATAAAAACAGGATTTCCCAAGTAGCTAAAGTGCTGCTTGCAGAATCTTGGCTCTTTCAGCCAAAATGTGAAAAAAGCGGCTTAAAAAATGGCTATTTTGGACAATTACCCAACGTTTATTTGTGTTTTTACAAGTGAAGAAAAACCACTTTTGCATCGAAGAAAGTCTTTTCGCTATTTTGGACAATATCCCATCATTTATTCGTGTTTTGATTTACAAGATCTTGACAATTTTTTGGCAGGAAATCAAGATTTCAGCACGACACCGATACAAAATGTGATCTTTCTACACGGGTTTCTCTCATCTTCTTCTCTTTGGACCGAAACCATGTTTCCTGAATTTGCTAATGGTAAATACAGACTCTTTGCCGTGGACCTTTTGGGATTCGGAAGTAGTCCAAAGCCAAGAGATTGTCTTTACACGATGAACGACCATTTGGAAATGGTCGAGAAATCAGTCATCCGCGAATTCGACTTGACTTCATTCCATTTGGTTGCACACTCCATGGGCTGCATGATTGCTTTAGCATTAGCAGCAAAACATCCCAACAAGCTCAAATCCATCACTCTAATTGCACCAGTGAGTTCCCTTCTTATGGTAAAAAGTCAACCATAAGTCAAGTCCACTTTAGTACTTTTCAAATTCAAACTCACATCAAAATTTTAAGTGTTTTTAGCTCAAAAGTTTTCAAATGTCTTGTTTCTTTAACTGATTTACATGGCTATAAACTCATTCCATGTGAACAAGTATTTCTTATTGATTTCGAAGATCAAAATCTGTCCGTTTGACCCCTAAAAGTCCAATGTGGACTTAGAGCATCTCCAACAGCTAATGGAAAGAAGAGGGATTTTAGCAATTTTTTTGGTCCAATAATTATGCTATTTTTGTATGCTAAAATAGAGAAAAGATGAGATAGATTGTAAAAATCTCTAAATTTAAAGAAATCTCTAATAAATTTATAAAAAGAGGAAGAAATGGTATTTTTTTTCCACCAAATAAAAACAGTAAAGTTAAATGTGTAGGAGATAGAAGCAATATTTTATTAAATGTATTGAACTTTTTATGAATAGTAAAGTTATGGTTGCTACTTGCTAAAATCGAGTAGCTGCTGGAGATGGATGCGATCTTTTTTAGGCATTTTGACTTTTCATATCTATTATAGAAAAAATATAGCATACCTGTTGGAGATCTCATAGCTTTATATATGGTGTGTTTGATTCATGCCAAAGAATGAAAATGAAAATGACAGGGAATGCAAATAGGAATGAATTTTCATTTTCCACAGTTTGGTTGGGAATAAAATCTTCGGCTCTAGGGGAATGATCCCATTATATCATAGAAAATTAGACCGTTTCTTTTATTATCATTTCCATTGATTACTGCTTAATACATCTAACTAAACACTTGAGTTCTTGCTAAAGCTCGTTATACATGTTCTCATTGAACCGGTTAACTTGCAGCCTTACTTTTTGCCGTCCGAAGAAGAGGATGCTAGTACGATAGCATTGAAAAGACTCGCATACAAGAGTTTATGGCCACCATTGTTGTTCGGTGCAGCCTTCATGACATGGTATGAGCATTTGGGAAGATGCGTGTGCTTTGTTTTGTGCCGAAACCATAGGACATGGGAATGGATTTTAAAACTCGTTACTCGCAAGAGGTATACAAATTCAAGCTTCAAATAATTTGTGTTTGAGAGTGTGCGAACTAACTATTACATGTTTTATTCATGATGAATAACCTTGATAATATAATGTATATTCATTATAAATATCTATCACGACATTCATCATGAATAAAACATGAATATAATTCATCATTAACAGTGTTCATCATGAATATCATGCATTTTTATGATGATAATATGTATATTCATTATGAATATCTAGTAGGGGCACCTTCAAGATAAATTAAAGGTCTGCAAAGTTGTTCAATACGTTTCTACTTTAATTCCACCGTTTTGAAGGATTTTTAAAGTTTCTTGCTTGATTTCAAGGGATTTCTAAGTTTTTTTGATCGATTTAAGGACTTTTTTGACCGATTTTTAAGAATTTTCTAAGTTTTTTAGTTGATTTTAAAGTAGTTTTTTGATTGATAAGGTCCCCGCGCGCGCACCTTGGGGGGTGAGGATCAATGGTATAAGAAAAAAAAACACTGCTTTTTACATTTTCTTTTTTGTTTTCTTTACTTTCTAGTGGGGCCCATTCCCCCCACACCCAATACTTTACATCCGCCCATGTATCACGACGTTCATTATAAAAACATATATGAATATCTATCACGACATTCATCATGAATAAAACATGAATATCTATCATGACATTCAGCATTAATATATTATTCATCATGGATATCATGCCTTTTAACCCAAAATATTATGCATTTTTATGAATACTATCGCCACATTCATCATGAACAAAACAAGTCGGCACTTAGTAACTGACGATTCTCCGCAGGAAGCTGCATTTCCTTGTGATGGACTTGACCAGGCACACGCATCATTCGGCTTGGCACACGATGCACAATGTGATCTGCGGTGGAGCCAAGATGATGGGACCGTGTCTTGAAATCCTGAGACGGGTTCGAGCTCGGGTGGTCGTGGTCCAGGGGTCTCTAGACCAGGTGGTGCCAGTGGAATGCAGCCACAACATTAAAGCCATGGTTCCTGATGCAGAGGTTAAGATCATAACTGGTGCAGATCATAGTTCAATGATAATAGGAAGACAAAAAGAGTTTGCTAAAGATTTACAACTTATATGGGATTCTTTTAACTGATGCAAAAGGGTAATAACATGTGAGCTTTTTGAATATTATTTAAAAAATAAAAGTTTAGCCATTGATTGATTTTGATTTTTGCCACTAATGTGAAATTTGTAACATTGTACCACTCTTGATTGTGGAATATCATTTTTGGGATATTTAAAGTAATTTATGTTTTTAGGATATGCGGAACCCTTTCAATTCTAGGATTGGTTATATACTTATATGCTTGGTAACCAATCCCGGTGCAATCAGGATCAAGCTGGTCTATATATGGACCAGGGCCTGACACATTTTCTTAATGAAAACTAATTTTTTTTTACTAAAAAACGATATGAATGTTCTTTTTTTTTTACTAAAAAACGATATGAATGTTTGGGGGACGCATTCTGGAGGTACGGGGGCTTCGACCCCGGGCTGCATGCTTTAGCAGTCGGGCTTCGGCCCAAAATTGCCGAGGGTTAGTCTGGGCCCAATGTGGTATGGGATACCTCTTCCAAAAAAAACGATATGAATGTTCTTTTAATCAAGATTTTGAATTTAACATAGAAACATACTTAAATAATGCATTTATTTGAAAAAGTCTTGGAAAGGTTGAAAATTTTCGGAAAAAAATTGAAAATTTTATATATAATTAGTTTAAAAAGAATTTTCTTTTTGGAAATTTGGTAGTGAAATTCCATAGGACTCCAGTTAAACCGATTGTGTTTGTGTGCCCCCACAAACAGTTGCTAGACATGCCCTTGGGTGGAGGCTCGATTGTATGTGTTGGGCCTCAGAACAGGTTAGATGGACCGTATACAATATAACTGTTGTGGGATTCCAACAAGTTCTCTCAAACGGAGGCTAAACACACCCCCTTAGCAAACGGTTGATTAAGTGCGTTGTCCCTCTGTAGATGCTAGAGGGCATCTCTGAAAGCAAGTTCAAATATGTGAAACCTCTTTGACAACCTATTTAATTCACTCTTGAAAAGCGCCCAACATCAATCCTTTATCCTTGCAAATATAACGAGTTTACGTGTATTGTAATTGTTAATTCACACACAAACACACTAATTGTTAGCTAAACACTTTCATAATCACATGTTTTAAATAGCTAAAGAGAACTAGAGAACCATAGCAAATCCAAAAGACATCAAATAAAAAGTAAAATTACATAGAAAACCAACAAAAGCCCAAGATAAAAAAACACAAAATTACAAATCTGGGCATGACCAAAGTAAAAAGGCATGGAGAACATGTTGATGTAGGTTAAGGGTAAAATGGTAAAATCTTAACTCATGATGATCTATCCATGATTTGATGATGAACTTCAGGGCTCTCCATGATGCTCTCTAAACAAGGCTTCCACTTTGCAACACTTTCACCTCTTAATCTACTCTTTTCAATCTCCCCCAAAACTTCTTCCAATTTTCTCCCTTCATCCTTCTTCAATTGACCCAATAGCCATTGTAGCTCATCTTTTGTTAATACCAATTTTACCCTCATTCTACTACTTTCTTTGCCAACATTATCACTTGAATCTTGTTTTTCTTGTTGCCCCTTTTTCTCTTCTTCATCTTGTTGTTGTTGTTGTTGTTGTGGGTTTTCTTCTTCTTTCCTTTGAATGCATGTTTCCATGTAGTTTCCCATTCTTGTTTTTGCTGTTGTCAAAAAACAAGAATTTGTTGCAAGAAGATGGATAACAACAGAAAAGTGTTTTTCTTGTTTTGAAAAGAGTCTGATTGCTTTCAGTTTTTTTGATGAGCAAAGAAATTGGAGAGAAAATTGGGGAGTTGTTAGAACCTTTCAACTAATGCATGTGAGGTGTGGGAACATATATGTATTTATTTATAAGTCTTATATAAAAAGATATATTATAGATAAATCCAAGATTTACTATAATAAATTTCGTTTACTATTTTATAGTAGTTGATTAATCAATAAAACGTATAAATTTGGGTTAATATCTTATTATAAGATATCACATGTATTTTTTATATATTTTTTTTTTTGAAAGCATGTCACATGTATTTTAAAGATTAAAAAGGGAATTATTATATTTTATTAAAAAAATATTAGTAATACTTCACATAGTGATTGACAACCGTCTTGGCTTTTTCATACTTTTGTTCGTGACATGTCTTTATACTTTATAAAATAAAATTTAAAAAATAAAAGTAAAATTAATTAATATTGAAAATAGACCAAAATTAATAGTAATGATTATTAAATAATTATAATCATAATATTATACTCGGCCATCTATCGGAGAATTGGATACTTTGTGAAAATTATAATAATCAATATGACCATCCATTTCAATAACTAATAACTTAAAAAAAGAAAAAAAAAAACTCTCTAAAGATATATAGTTATTACCAATTAAATAAATAAAAATAGTTAAATTTAATAAAATAAATAGTGTATATTGGTTTTTATAGTTTTAACAAACTATCTAGTTTCTATTTGATTGGTTCGTATGATATTTTATTTTAAAACAATATAAAATAAAAACAATTATGTTTAAACTAAATAAATAATATATGATACAAAACAGAAATACATGATTTTGTCCCTATAAGTATAAAGATGATTGTGTTTCATTTCATCCTAGCACGCCTTCACATAATTATAGACAAAAAAATATTTTTCTTCTAATATTTTATTCTTAATGTATTTTTTTAAACCAATAAATTAAGTCTTAAACACATATTTTTATATTTAATTGTTATTTCAAAAAGTATATTTAAGTTTTATATTTTAAAAATTAATATTTCCATAGCCAAAAATCTAACTTTTTGTTGACATAACCGTATATAAAAATAAAAGTATAATCTTCAAATATGTTAAGGAAAAAGGAATTAAACAATAATAGAAAAAAGTACGAATTTGTAATTTTTATTAACAAAAACCCTTTAAATGTGGTTCAAATACAAGTAGATAACTACATAATATTTTAGTTTTATCTAACTTCCATATATTTATCTGTATCTCTATCATTACATCCTTTAAACAATGACATACTTATCCTATAATAAAAATATTAATTTTTGATTTTTTTTAAAGATTATATATCATCATCTTCTTTTATAAATATATTCTTAAGATAACAATAAATAAAATACATTCTTTGTAACTTACCGTATAAAAAAAGCAAAATATACATAAACTATGCGTATAATTACAAAAAAACAAAGTTATTATTGCATGATACTACTGTAATACTTTTTGTATACTTTAATATACTTATAATTTTTTAATCCAAGCCTTTATTGGTTAACATAATAAAAAAATCATTTGTAGAAAAAACTAAAAAACCTTTTTTAAATGTTGAGTACGAACCTTTATAATGGAGTATTCATCAACTTTACTATCATTTAAATATTTGAAGGTAATTACAAGGCATCTTTTTTGTATCTTATTCTTAAATGTATTTTATATAGCAAAATTGAGTTAAATTACCAAAGTAAAGAGTAACATTGGTTTTCTAATTATTTCTTTCATATTTATATTAGAATGCACTATTTTTGTAATATCCAAGTACATAGTATTACCAACTTAACTAAAAAGCATAACAAAAAAACCAATTCGATCAATTTTCCTTAAAAGTTACGGACTTCAGGCCCATAATTGCATACCCAGATATAAATTTATATTTTTTTAACGAAAAAATGACTAGATTTATTTTCTAATATGTTTTTTTTACCTAGGTTCATAATATTGCAGGTCTAAATATTGCAAAAGGTATGACATTTGTATACAAATAGAAGAGAAATAGCTAGAAGACCGATTTAAAAGTTACTTTGACTATTTAAATTAGTTTTCTGTTTGATACTTTAAAAATTGTATTTTATAAATCATAGATCGTACGTAAAGACTCATATGGTCATGGTATAAGACTGTGGAGTCCCAAAATATTCTATCCTTCATCGACTGCACAAATTGATGTTGAATTGCAACAACTACTTATTATATGGTTCAATTTGAATAATAAATACATGAAAATTATGTCACATATCTAGTAAAATCACATTTTTATATTATTAATTTGAATAGTTTAATAATTGTATAAATAATCAACGTTCATGTGTGCAATACCTACTTGTACTATTTTGTGGGTTCACATACGGGTTGGTTATCCATTTGTTTTTTGGTGGTTGGACTATATCATCGATTCCATATTCTTTTTATTTGCTCGTATTCTATTGCAGTAATATATAACTTATTATTGTATATATAGGGGTTGTATCCGTTACAAACCGTATAGTTTGTACTAGGGGTGTTCATTTTCGGATATCCGGAATTTCGGATATCCGAATTTCGGATATCCGAAAATTTCGGATATTGAAATTTACTATCCGAATCCGAATCCGAAATTCCGGATATCCGAAAATCCGGATATCCGAAATTCCGGATTCGGATACCGGATAATCCGAAAATTCCGAAATTCCGAAATATTGTATAAAAATGTCAATTTAGCTAAAAAAACCCCCAAAAAATTACATCATTCTTTTACATAATAACCGTCCACATGTTTTCAATCATTCACAAGCTAATACGACATCAAATACTTAGTTGACGTGTTTTAAATAATAATACGAAAGTTTAAAGTAACATAAGAACATAAAATAATATATAAAATAGTATATATCTATTATTAATAAAAAACATATGAGACTATGAGTAGGGTTTTAATTTTTTAATATATATCTATTATTAATAAAATAATATATAAAATTATATATTAATATAAAAATCGGATATCCGAATATCCGAAATTTTCCGAAAACACTATCCGAATCCGAATCCGAAAATCCGGATATCCGAAAATCCGGATATCCGAATTTTCGGATATTTTCGGATCGGAAGTTTTCGGGTATTCGGATGTCGGATCGGATTCGGATTTTTTTGAACACCCCTAGTTTGTACAAACTATACAAACCAATCTTCATCGTACATGTACATGATCAATGGTGTGGATTAATTCAAATCCTAGATTTTCTCTCAACTACATTTGAAAATCACCTAAAAGTTAGGAGATAAACAAAATCAATGGATAAGAAAACAAAATCAATGGTTAAGATTAGGTTTGTATAGTTTGTACAATCTACATGGTTTGCAACGGATACTTCCCCTATATATATATATATATATATATATTGGTGTCTTGTAGCTAAGAAGACGTAACCAATAAATGTATTAAATTGTTTGAATGTGTTGTGTGTTAGCAATAACGACTTGTACTATATGCATATGGTTTGTATCGTGTACGTTTCCAATGTGTTTGAGTGTTCTTCAACAAGGTTTGTTTCTTACTTTTCTTTGGGCGATTTCTTGAATATTAGCAGGGATTTATGCAAATGAACTTGAAAAGTTTTGACTAGTTTTTGACGAGTCTGAAAATATATTTAAAATATCTTCATGTTACTTCTTTAAATTATTAGATTGTCAATGAACAAACTTGATCTTATAAGTCTCTACCGATGATTATATGTTTTTTTATTGAATTTATGTCTATTATATGCTTATTTGGTGCTAATGTTTTTTAGATACAAATTAAAACTAAAATGGCTTATTTACCGACAATAAGTGTTGTACTTTTTTAAAGTCATAGCTGTTATAAATGTAATGACAATGAGTTAAGTACATAAGATTTTATTAGTCCGTCATTATTGAAATTTAGATTTGGTTACCTAATCACCACTTGATGGTTGTCATCTTGTACCTTTCGACTTGCAGCATATAAACTCAACCTATTATCATTCATAAATCGTAACCAAATTCATTATAACATCGATACTAACTTGTAAACTGGTCATAAACCTGTCTTAATTTTAACAAGAGTTTAAGGTTGCAAAGAGGCTTAAAGCAAGACTATTGACCTCAACTGGTCCTTAAATAATTAAATAGTTTTAGCTGATCCTAACTTTTGGCTTGGCCGATTAAGAAACCAACTTAATTGGCATTTGATTTTTGATTCTTTTATGCATACAAGAGCCAAATACACCAAAATGCCACTTATGATAATATAGTGAGGTTTACATCTCTATTACCAATCATGTGGTCAGATATGAGTAAATTACAAATTTGATCCATAAAATTATAATTTATCAACCAATTTATGGAACACAATTCATTAGTTTACTTTAGTAATTTCTTGTTTGCATTTATAGCTTCCATATTTATTCAATTGAGTTATAAATCAAAATATTCATTAGGTAAGGGGAAACATGAATACAATTTACAGGCATTAAAGACAAAATTAAGGCATATAGCACAAACAAGGATCTTTCATAGGAATCCAATTTTTTCGGTCATTTATAAAAATATAAACAAAACTATACTTCATATATAGTCGCACGATTGGGTTCCAGCAAGAAACGCCAAATTTAATAAAAAGAAAACGTAAGAACTGGTTATCAACCGTTGGATAAAAATGAACGAATATTAAGATGAGATACACCAGATCAATTCCTTTTTAAACGCAATTCATGAAAGGGTATCTGATACAAGTGATCAACGGTTTAAATCGCTTATCACACTTCTAACCAAAAATGACATTTCTCACGTGATCTCATGCTTATAACGTGGTGAATTAACTGTTTCACTAGGACAAAGTTAATCTTTGATAATTGAATTTGTTAGTGTCAAATTATGCTTAACCTTGTTTTCACATCTTAATTAATTTGATTAATATAAGCTAACAAATAGTTAATAAATGTGAGATTTAATTAGACATTAAAACTTAGTTTGACGGGGGGGACAGTGTTGTTAGTTGTTTATTGCTGTCTATTCGGACGATTTGGGACCGTTTTCCTAATTTGTGACCCTTGTTTGGAATTTCCCTTTTTTTAATATTTGCCTTTTGAAAAATAGTCAAAATAGATCCTATATCTTTTTTATATATTTTTTATCGTATGGAATATAAGTATAGCATACTTAAGTATAAAATTAAATTTTTAGCCATTTAAAAATACTCTTTGACATTTATCTTATAATCATTTTCTTTCCAAATCTTTTCTCCGCTAAAAGGAGAACTCTGTTGAAAACAACAATTGTTAACAGCGGAGATGTTTTTAAAAGTTACAATGTTGGTTCCAGAACAACATACACCTTTGCTCTCCTGAATGACAGATTTTTACATTTTCAACCCTTCTTTGTTATTAGCGGAGATTGTTTTTAGCCGAGTTCTTTTTTTTAGCGCAAAAAGTTGGTTATTTTGAATGTTTTTGGGGAAGTAATGGTTAGAAAGTGTTAAAAATATTTTTAAAAGGCTAAAATAATTAATTTTTGTAATTATAATGTACTTTCTTTAGATTTTTTTTTATATAAAACCTTATTTTCAAAAGATCTATTTAAAAAATTTAATTAGATGTTATGAAGAAAAGAAAAACATACTATAATTCTGTAAACAAAAACCCTTCTTAGAATATCAATAAGGATTTTTCATTACATGCATTTGTGAGAAACCCTCTCACCATCTATAATCTATTTATTAATCCTATTATAATCTTGTAATAAGCTTATTTTTTTTACTTCTAGATCTTAACTTTTATTAAAATATAATATTCTTTTGGCGGCATTTGTGGAGGAAAAAAAAAGTAGAGCATGTTTTACCAAGTAAAAAGGTTGAAAAGGGAGAAGTTGAAGATGTTTTTGGTAATTAGCAATAAAGCATTTGTCGATTTGTGTAGAAAATCAAAGATTTTGAAATATGGCCAACCTAATGTTAAACTTTAGGTTATGAGTCGTTAAATCTAACACAAGAGCCCCATTGATGTCACACACTTTGATTATTGTATAATCATGTTGTTATTTGACTCTTTCTAGGTCAATTTAAAACATCGAAAATGGGGATGATGATGCTATAACAAATCAAATATGTCAATATGTATATTAACCATACCAATTGAATTATTGTCAATTACGATTATAATTGGCTGATAATATTGTGTTTGAACTTGGTCGTTACACGATACTGAGCGTTGTATACAATGGTAGTACCAATGGAGAATCGAGACCGACTTGGAATTGGCCCAACCCGGGACCGCCAATTACGGAACCTATTATGATGTTCAACTTAAAACAAGGCCCGTCGCTGGGCTTGCCCGATATTTTACTTAACATTTATTTTTAAGTGTATTCTTAAACATATTTAATTGAATACCAAAATGTACTTTATTGAGTATATTATAATGAAAACCTATTTTTTAGTGTATTCAATTGATCTTATTAAATATTTAAAAAGTAGATATTTTTGATTAACAAAAATCTCAATAACAAATACGAATTCTTCTAGCATGTTAGATTGATTTACCGTCTCAATTTTTTTTTGTTTGGGCATTTGGGTATAGTTTGAATTAGTTTTCTCTCTCGCGTATATAGCTTGAAATTGGCAAAAAGGAAATTAAATATATCATAGAAAAATTATAAAATCAAAAGGAGAAAAAAAATTAACAAGAGATTACCTTGGTGTAATAGTAGTTATGTTTATAATTTACTTAAAGTTTACGAGTTCAATTGTTACAAATGTCTTTAGGGTTAATATTTTCAATGCCATTGTACCGCTTGAGTTATTGTCCTAATAGCCAAGATTAAAAGATGAAAAATTAAGGTTGTGTTTGGTTGTGAAAAACTATTTTATTTTTTAGAAAACGTTTTCAGAAAATGAAGTTGATTTTTCAATTTTTAGTCTTCTATGAACATTTTAGAAATCACATTTGGTTGAAATGATGGATTTTCATTTTCCAGCTTAGAGAATTAAAAAAAACGCGTTTCAAAAAAAAAAAACTACTAAAATCAGCGTTTTTTAATTTACAAAGAAGTTAAAAAAACAGAAAAGTATCATTTTTTTGTAAAACTTTTGAAAAGTAAATAAATCAAACACATTTTTTTAATTTTCAGTTTTCTTATAAATTTTTTCTTGGAAAACTGAAAATTTTCCACAGCCAAACACAACCTAAATATTCTAGAAATAAGATTCGTAACCATAACCAAGTGTATGCCAAGTGTTAATCCAACCATTTCACCTTTGATTTCAAAATATTTCAGAACACCCCTTAAACCCAAGAAGCATAGTCATCACGAGCAAGTCAATCCATTCGTCGACGTTTCTTATGGTTATCAAACACTTGGTGGATATCATCCGATGTGATTGGCTTTGATGCATTAAATGTTTCCTGCCACAAACATATGATTTTGATATCGAATAAACACATAGCTTTCATTCAACTACCTTTTAATGAATAAACACGGAGTCAAATGTCACATGACACATTTTATAAATTTGTTACAAAGGAAAAGAGTCGTTTATCAATTCTTGTGGTTAAAATTAGTTTGCTTAACCTTAAGATGCATTTGGTATGCGAGACAAACAAGACATAACAATACAAAAACTTGTTATCACAACATTATTGAACCAAGACAAGACAATACCCGAGGAAAACAAACAAGAATTATAGTTCTCATTTCTTACTCCTCAATACGTCAAGCAAACATTCCTTTAGTTCTAATTTGTGATGATGCTTTCATACAAGAGAACTAGCTTAATGCTCAATTTAACTACTTTTGACCTTTTATTTTCCTTATATACATGTGTCTTTTGCCTTTTATGTTACACATTGTTAAAAAACTATCAAATGGTTATGAGTTTTTTTGAATTTTTTATGAAATGTTAATGAAGTAAACTGTAAGGTGAGAAGCGTTATGCAATAGTGAAGTCATCTAGCATACATACACATATATTTATAGTCTTGTGCTTATTTTCTTTTGAAGTACTGAAGTATTTGAGTTCTCCCTATATTTTATACACTTTATATCTGTCTATCACAATCATGGATTTCGAAGGTCTTAAAATGTGTTTGGAAGAAGTATCAACAACCTTATCTTGACATAGAAAATAAGCCAATGAACGATAAAGATGACAAATATAGAGATATAGTTATCTGAAAAAAAAAAAAAGACTAAAGACAATTAAAGAGAATATTGTGTTATTTGTGGACGAGGAAGAAAGATAGAGCGCGGGTTGTGTTGGGGGGGGGGGGGGGGGGTAACAAAAAGAAATATGCATGCTGAAATAATATTTTGTCATATGTGGACGACACATCTACAACTTGGAGACTAAAGTTGGCTATTTATTATGAAATTAACGAATATCGATCGGTGACATTTGCCATGAAAATAAGCTGGCATGGTGGTTTGTTTTTGTTTCAAGATAACTCCCAAAATTTTAAGTGGTAGAGAATTCTTAGTGGTGGAGAGTGACTACTCTTCGTACTTTTACAACTTGGATTTACAATTAGACTTAGAATTTTAAAGGGTAATACTATCTGTACCCCTTGTCAAAATCAGGTCAATTTATATGCTAAGAATGTAAACAACAAGTTTTGATGTAGATGTGTGTGAAGAGAAAACACTATATAAGAATGCATTTAAGTGTGCATAGGAGTGTGATTAGCTTTCCTTTTTTAAAGAGTTTAGTTCCCCAAAATGTATATAAGTTGTCACATTTTGCTATTGTGTGTATTATACTTGAAAACCTACCATTTAATGTACTAAAGTTTCAAAACCTATCGTTTTATGTCTATCAAAGGTTACCAACCGGTCACCCTCACTCCGGCGACTTTTTCGGCACCATCATCTTCTCCGGCAACTTTCTGGCACCACCATCTTCTCTGGCGACCACCATCTTCTTCGGCGACATCCATCTCCGCCACCCAGCATCTTCTCCGATGACCTCCATCAACCCTTTCGACCTCCATCGGTCGGAGTGATCTGTAAGTCTCAGAGGGTGTTTGGGAGTGATCTGTACATCGTCAGAGACTCTCATATTGATTCAGAGGGTGTTTGGGAGTGATATGTACATCGCCGGAGAAGATTTGTACATCGCCAGAGTGATCTGTGAGTCTCAAAGGGTGTTTGGGAGCGATGTACTCCGGCTGTATCTTTTTGCGAAAGGGTTGATGGAGGTCGTTGGAAAAGATGGTGGGTGGCGGAGATGAAGATCGCCAGAGAAGATGTAGGTGCCAGATGTCTTATCGGTGACTGTTGGTGGTAGTTTTATGTAGTCTCCGTCGTCGCTTTCCATGACCGGCGGCCGCATACAAAGGAAATAAGAAGGGTTCTCGCCAGAAAAAGTCTCGTTAGAGAAGATGACCGGATGACCAGAATGACTGGTTACCTCTTCAACAAGTTTTCCAATACATAAAACAGTAGGTTTTGAAACGTTAGTACATTAATTAAATCATATATTTTCAAATACAATGCATATAATAGCAAAAAGTGACAAACTTGGATGTATTTTGGAGAACTAAACCCTTATTTAAACCGTAAAACATATACTTCTTGATTAAGCTATATATTTTTATAACTATCACCAATTTATCAATGTTGTATATTATCATGCTTTGCCTTTTTTACATATGAAATATCACTATTTACAAATATCACATAAAAATATTTATCATTTAGATTTTATAGATGATGTCGATCTTTTCAAATATAAATCTACATCAACCACTAATTGACTACCACCCAAAAAATTATCAGAAGGTTGTGGATATTTTCGTTTTCAATATAATAAATTGCATATATCATCCCTCAATTTTTAGTTATGATGCAAATTTTCATTTTAACGGTAAAATAATCCTTTGTTGAGTTTTTAACGATCAAGTTAATTAATCTTTTGTTTAGTTGTGGGAGAAGATGAAAGGAAAGTTTTTGAGAACATGATATATGCAATTTTTATCATTCTAAAACAGTTTTGGAGCGGGATGATATATGTAATTCATTTTCCTTTCATTTTCTTCCATATTTGAGAGAAAAGTTTTGGAATGAAATTTAACATTATTTTTCTGTCGTTTCTTTTCTTTTATCTTCTTAAAAAGTTTCGAGAACACATGTATTTTTCAGGTGGCGTTTGTTTACCTCTTAACAGTTCCATTAAGAGGCAACCTTTGAATAGTTAAAAGGTGAATCATGTTTGGCTAAAAAAATGGAGTGCCCCTTAATGGTTCCAAAACCCTCTGAATAATTAAGTATCCTAGATGTCTCTTAACCATTCAAAGTCCTGATTTCATACTCAACAATTACGAAACCAACATATTTCATTTTGCACCATATTATAAGGGCCACTTAATCATTCTGACCACTTAATCATCCATCACTAAACCATTCAGCAACTACCAAACCGCCCCTTACTTTCATTCGTTTTCTCCCAATTTCCTTCGTAAAATGAGTTTCGAGAACACAGGTTAAGAAATTAAAAGCGTCTCTTCGTTAAAAGGGACTAAACATGAACATCGAAGAAAAATCAAGGGACGATTCTTGTAATTTCACACATGAAAATGAAAGGAAAGAAAGAAACAGTTTGAATCCAACTTGACAATCTATGAACAAACACCATGAATCTTCCCTTAATGCATCTTCTTCTTCTTCTTCAACCACATGGAGAAGAAGATAACTTTACCAATTTTCTTCTTCTACTTGTTGTTACTCTCCATATCGATCTCCGGCGCCGATGACTGCCGTCCGGCCTCTTGCACCGCTGCCGGGCCTCCGGTGCGTTTTCCGTTCCGTCTCCGAGGACGACAACCGTCCCGCTGCGGATTCCCTGGATTCGATCTCTCGTGTAACAACCAAAATCGAACGATCCTCCACCTTACGCCTTCTCGATCGTACATCGTCAACAGAATCTCCTATACTTCACAGGTAATTTGGTTATCTTTATCGAGAATTTGGTTTATTTGATAATAAATTAATATTAACAAGGATATGATTAGAAAAAGTTACAAAAAACTCCTGAAATGCTACTCCACCCAACGTTTCAATAAGCTAGCTTATTTTTGCCAAACATGTTTGACAAACCAGCTGAAAAGCTAGCTGATAGCTGCTAGACTAATAAACTAGCTAGTAGCTGATGAGTTAGCTTGTGAATAAATTATGTTTCAAAAACTAGCTTATGAGTATGTAAATGACCAAAAAAACGTATCTTGGGGTATAATAATTAATATTAAAAGGGGTTTAATTGGAAAAAGCTACAAAAAACTACCCCAACTACCGTTTTCAATAAGCTAGCTTATGATCCATCCATACATATACTAGCTTATAAGCTAGCTTATTTTTGCCAAACACAACCTTAGTTACGTTCATTGAAAATTTTGACTTATTTGGAATCGTAAATGTTAGGTCTCATGAATCATGATTAATTGATTATGCTTCAAATTTTCAGACTATCTTCATTAATCCCGAGTTCTGCCAGCCGAAACGGATCCGTGAATTCAGCCTAACCGGCACGCCTTTCGATTTCAGCAGTGTGCGAAGCTACACGTTTTACAACTGTTCGTTGCAAAAGTCGGATTACACGTTTCCGACCGTTCCGTTACCGTGCCTAGGGAGCGAGAACTACTCGGTGATCGCTGTGCGGAGTGGATGGTGGGAGAACCGCCGGCGAATTGCCAGGATATGGCGACGATTTCGGTGCCGATTCGGTGGTATGGTGATGTTAGGGAGGAATTGGAGTTGATGTGGTTTACACCCTTTTGTAGGTCTTGTGAGAATGAAGGTAGAATGTGTGGGCAGAAGTCAGATGGGGAAACTATTTGCTTAGGTTCTTCTCATGGTAAAGTTTCTTGTTTATGTTACATATTTCTATGCATGATGTACCATCGAAGTCACCATAAGTCGGTTTATACACATAGACTTGGGATCATGTGAGACCAACTTGTTTTTGTGAGTTCAGTGAGACCAAGATTTTACCCTTAAAACTTCACAGCAAAACACTGTAAAGGTAACCTTCACATTGTTTTTGCTGTGAAGGTATGGATTTTTACTTTCACAATGTTTTACTGTGAAGCTTCAAGTGTAAAATGTTGGTTTCACCGGTGTAACGAAAACAACTTGGTCTCGTATGAAGCTAGCCCTATACATATGATAGTTATACTTATACAGAGGAAAACTCATGCATTAGTATCAAGATTTTTAAAGATTTTTGCGGTGTAACTTTAATTTGGATCAAACACGTATAAGGTAAAGTTGTACGATGTAGTTTTTACTAGAATTTCACCATTTTGATGTAATTTTTATGTTTTGGTGTTGATTTTGAGGGATTTTTAAGTCTTCCTTTGATTTCGTGGGATTTTCTAAGGTTTTTGGTTGATTTATACATATTTTTTTATGTTTTTGGTTTTTGGTTGATTTCAAGGTTTTTTTTTTTTTTTTTGGTTTTCTCATGGATGTTTCTTGTATTTTCTAATAGGGAAATTAATTAAACCGGTCATTTTTTAAGACTGGTTTCATCTTTTAGTCATTTCTTTTCGTACTTTACAAAAATAGCACCAAGTCCACGATTGCCGATCAACTAAAAGACGAAAAAAAATATTTTTAATTTTGACCCCATGTGCAATTGCAAACCTACCCTAAAGGGTAAAAATTTTCATTTTCTACCTAGGTCCTCAATTGGAGACATGAAACTATTTCTATAAAGTATGAAAAAATGGCTATTGTGTTCGCAAACCTTGAGGGAAATTAACTAGACTAATCTTTTTTCAAGTTAATTTCCCACTAAATCTTTAGTGGGAGTAGCTTTTATAACCCAAAAAAGTATTACTTGTTAAAATAAGTTGAATGGGTTCCCGAACCATCTCGGGCCTTCGTAGGCCTGTCCTTGCATCTACTGGTAAAATTCGGGTGCCCCTAGTTATAAACTCTTTATTTCTACGTCAAATAAACTCATGAACCCATGCGTGAAGAGAATATAGTTCACAGGTTACGAATTAACAATCAACCATCGATGAGCTTTTGCTAGCTCATGTAGGCCTCATTAGACGTCAAGCCTAGTCATGTTTAGTCGAATGAGCAAAATTCAATTTTATCAAGATTCGCCTGAATGTCAACTTATAAGCTTTGCTTTTTTGATCTATGTTCTTGAAAAGGAATTAATTTAGTAATAACATTATTTTGATTCTTGTTCAATGCTTGTTGATCTTTCCATGTGTAGGGGTTCAAAGTAATATTAGGTTTGGATTAAGCATAGGCATTGGCGTATCGATGTTAATATGCATAATTGGAGTCATATGCTACACAGCTACCAAAGCAAGGGACTTCAATCGAAGTCGACACCAAAACCTGGACATATTCGCCATCACAATCTCTCCGCGACCACGTTCCTCTGGCGGCTTAGATCCGCCCACAATCGAGTCTTACACAAAGACGGTGCTTGGAGCGAGTCGCAGACTGCCAAAGGATGATGACACGTGTCCGATATGTCTTTCGGACTACGAACCAAGAGATGCGTTAAGGACAATCCCTGAATGTAATCATTACTTTCATGTTGATTGTATAGATGAATGGCTTAGGTTGAACGGTACATGTCCAGTTTGTAGAAATTCACCTGGAAAGTTTATCCTTGATTACACCTTATCTTCAAGTCCAATTTTTTCGGATTCTACATAGACGATTTCGTTATAACTTTTGTTATATCGATGAACATAAAAAAATAGTTGGTATTGTTAAGGAAATATGAATGTGACACATTTGAAAAATAGAAGTTACAAAATGATGTTTTGAAAGTTTCATCGTTATGAAATAAACAATTAAGAACCATTTGCTTTTTTAACGTGGACAATAAATATATTATTATATTTGAATACCATCATCCTTTTTCTGGCCAAAATTTGGAACTCCGCTAAAAAGAAATCCGCTAATAGCAGAATTCTTTATGAAATTTTGTAAAATTATGTAATATAAGGGCCAAAGGTGCAATACCTTCAAGGACCAAAATCGTAAAGTTTTAAATAAATCTGCTACTAGCAAATTTCTTTTTAACACAGTTTGCTTGTTTCGTCGAAACCTTGTAAGCCGTTAATTGGGGTTTGATTATGAGAAGATTGGCTATTTTAAAGAGAAAATAGTTAGTAATAATGTTAACATTATTTTCAAAAGACTAGAAAAAACTAAGGGTGTGTTTAGTTGTGGAAAATTTTTCTGTTTTCTAGAAAATTTTTCCATGAAAACTGAAAATTTAGAAAACTTGTTTAGTTGGTTCAATTTAGAAAATTTTTTCCAAGAAAACAAAATTTTCATTTTCCAAATTTACACTTGAATTAGAAAACTACTTTTTATAGTTTTCCAATTCTCATTTTCCATTTTCATTTTCAATTGTCGTCCCCTTCTCGGCTCCGGCCACCGCCACCGTCGCGCGTGCCGCCACCGCCGGCCACGGCCACTACCGCTGCCGCCACCAGCCACCAGCCGCCGCCGCTCGCCGCCACCAGCACCGCCGCTCGCCGCCACCGCCGTCACGCTACCGTCATCCCCTTCTAGTCGCCGCGACCACCGTCACCGCCATCGCCGCCTCAACCACCGCCGCGACCACCATCTCACCACCGCCCCACCGTCTCCGCCGCCGTCGTCGCCGCCACCGCCACTGCCACCATCGCCATCGCTGCCGAGGCCTCCAAGGCCACCGCCGTCGCCGCCGAGGCCACCCTCGTCGCCGCCGAGGCCCCCGAGGCCACTGCCGTCGCCGCCGAGTCCACCGAGGCCACCGCCGTCGCCGCCGAGGCCACCGAGGCCACCGCCGTTGCCACCGTGGCCACCGCCGTCGCCGCCGAGGCCACCGCCGTCGCCGTTGAGGCCACCGTCGTCGCCGCCAAGGCCACCGAGGCCACCGCCGTCGCCGCCGAGTCCCCCGAGGCTACCGCCGTCGTCCCCGAGGCCACCGCCATCGCCACCGAGTCCCCCGAGGCCACCGCCATCGCCGTCGAGGCCTCCAAGGCCACCGCCAAGGCCACCGAGGCCACCACCACTACCGTCGAGGCCACCAAGGCCACCGCCACCATCGTCGCCGCCGCCGTTGCAATATTTGGAAAAATGGAAAATGGAAAATGAAAAGTAATGAAAAATGCACAACTAAACGAGTTTTCTGGTTTTCTAAAAATGGAAAATGAAAACTCCATGGTTTCAAGTAAACAAGTTTTCCAAAATTTTCCTAGAAAACTGAAAATGAAAAATCAACTCCATTTTCTGTTTTCATTTTCTTGGAAAACAAAAACAGTTTTCCACAACTAAACACAACCTAAACTTCTCTTTAGAAAATCTATTGAAGTAATTCTAAAGAATCTTTTATAGATGCTTTGCATAAACTCAACCAACATGCAAAATATTTGTAATTCCCGATCCAATTGTAAACTAGAGCAAACTCCAAGGACCTATTTGCAATTAACCATCTTTTATACACGAAAACCAAAAACAGGGTTAACAGAAGCCATCATCTTCCCCAAATTTTAAAACCCTAAACCCTTTCTCATCATCGTCACCATAACTGTAAGTTTTTCTTCAATTCCTTCATATCTTCATAAATTTCCACATTCAATCACATCATCTTTCCATTAATTTCATGTTTTTAATCTGAATTAGATATATATGCTCGTTTGAATAGGGACCGAATCCATGGCGGCTTTCAGGCGTAGTCTCGCTTTAAAATCGAGACTCTTCGCTCAACAACAACGATTGGCACCTTCGTTTTCCTACATTCATCACGAAGAAGATCGTAAAAACCAGTATTCAAATGAAGATTCTATACAAAGTAGATCGTATAGCAGAGCTCCGTTAGGGTTTGGGGGAGGCGGTTTGCGAGATCCGAGATGGAATCGGTTTGTTAGTGTACCGATGACGACGAGCGGATTTCTGTTGGCTAGAAATATGTCGACTGCTATTGGAGGTGGATCTGGTGGAGCTGAGAAGATTGAGTATATGACTGATATGGCTGATATGCTAAGTGATAAAACGATGGAGGCGGTGTCTACGCAAGCGCCTGCGGTTAGCGAAATCGCTGTTGCGGTTGCGGATTCTTGGCCGCCGGTTGCGGCGTTACAGTATGTCATTGATGGAGTTCATACCTTCACTGGAATGAATTGGTAAGGAGGTATCATAATAAGGCTGTGTTTGGCAAAAATAAGCTAGCTTATTGAAACGCTAGTTGGAGTAGCGTTTCAGGTGCTTTTTGTAGCCTTTTTCATTTATGCCGTTATTAATATTAGTTATTATACCCCAAGTTACCCCTTTTTGGTCATTTTACATGTTCATAAGCTAGTTTTTGCCAAACACAGTTTATTTATAAGCTAGCTTATTAGTCAACAGATACCCTAAAACTTGCACTTATATGACTCTGTTACGGCTGCTGACATTGTGCTTTGTTTTTTTATATGATTGAAGTGTATAGTTTATTGATGTTTTCGAAAGTGAGGTATTAGTTCAATCACAGGTTTGTATGTATCATTCATTATTTAGTCTAGATTAGGTATTGTAGGGTTATAGAATTGGTGGATCAATAGACTTGTTAGGGGGAAGAAAGTTCAAATTAAACTGAGGAAAGGTGTGAACTTTAAGTCTTTAAGCATGGCGGGGAACGTTATTTTAGGTTGTTTGGCCTGTTTGTTTCTTTTTTCGGTCAAGACCAGTGCGAATTAAACTCTAGAAGCTCGTGTTTATGACAGACGGTTTACTGTAGTTTGTTCTCTGTGCTGAATATACAATTTGAATTTCATAAATTACCATTTTGACCTTTTGGTAGGGTTAAGTGTTGAATGGAGACTGATTGTTGATAAATGTTCTAAATCAATTACAAAAGAATATTAATTTATAAATTATTGATTGCTTTCACATTTCTTTACTGACTGTTTTCTTTAGCTTCAAACATTCAACTTGTATTAAAGAAATATTGTGAGTTTTTTTTTGTTATACAATTTTCACATAATCTTTTTGCATTATAGAATTGATCAAATTGAGTTAAAGTAATAGTAGGACAAAAAAAAAAAAAAAAAAAACAGAGTAAGCACAAAAAAAAAACAGACCAAGCACAAAAAAACAGAGCAAGCATGTACGTTTTGTATAATTACAATGATTTTTGCAAATGGAGGTGCTGAATAAATGTCAATATATGTTTAGTTTACAAATGATAACGTATTCATAGTTTAGTTTTTAATATATTTACTCTTTTATGTCAAATGGTAGAATTAGACAAACTGATAGAAAATAGTAGAACTTTGTAGGAAACCAGTCAAACCGTTTGATAGATAATTTGATTATACCATCATCTTCTTGTCTGGCTAGCATCATCATCTGCCACATTTATGAAATTTAGAGTAACTTTCTTTGGTTCTTTGTTCTGCGTTTTTGAGGTGTTTCTGTCAAATTGTGGTTTCTGAGCTGACAGATCTAGATGGAGTATATGTGTATCCTTTTGTAAGAGCATTCTTATGAGCAACTATCATAAATAAGTCAGATACTTAACTCAAGCATATCACCGTATAGTATGGTATTCTTTTTGAATTCTCATGATATTTTGTTTCTTTCAATCTGAGCTTTCCTTATTCACTGTATATGGCGAACCACTTAAGTGAAAACAGTAGATCTAGAATACGTTGATGTTGCAAGGAAAGAAACCTGGAAAATCATTTCTACTAAATCCCATACTTTTTGTCTCTATTGGAGCACTTTGGGAGTCTTCCTATGGAATCTTAGGTGATGCTAGCTCATAGTTTGTATGTCATTATGATATGTGGAATGGGATTTCAATACTAAGTTGAATGTTTTTTCCTTACAATTCCATGACTAAGTTATGTGCTATTCTTTTACTTTTCATTTGTCAGGTGGACAAGCATAGTAATAACAACTCTCATTATTAGAACCTTGTCAATTCCAATCATGGTTAATCAGCTGAAGGCGACCTCCAAACTAACAGTGAGTTCAACTCTGTCCACCTTTCATTTACCAGTTAACACAAACATATTTATCTGTTTGCTCATTTAGCGGCGATATGATGCCATCTTTCTCTGGATTTAGAATCTACTTTTGCAGTTCAAAAGCCAATGTTTCCTTTTTGATGTATACCGTATACATCACTATCTTGACTTGTATCATGTGATATGTCAACTGCTAAAGTATGATATTAAACGGTACCAATGTTTTCAGAAATAGCATTGCTTTGTTCACATCTTTCATATTTTATGCAGATTCTGAGACCAGAGTTGGAGCGGATTAAACAGGAGATGGAAGATAGGGTATGTGCTTTAAACATCTATTATAATGTTATATAGTCAAAAACTCACTGACCTATAAGTTCATCTTTAAGCTGGCATGTGCACCGGTCTTTAGAACATCTTTGTTAAGTCTTACCCATGGCAACCATTGTTATTTCAATTGCTTTTGCTTCATTTTCAGCAATTCTCTGTTATATTCAAAGAATGCGAGAAGAAAATACAGACTTGTTTTTGGCTCCTTTTGTCATGCACAAACATTGGACGCTTGAACTACTGCTTGCTTAGTAGCTAGCTGGCCAACCAAAAGCTATATTTTAACACCATACCAGTTTTCATATGATTTTTTGGGCACGATTAGTTGTTGATGTAAATAGAAGGCTAAGGAAGGTCTTTAGGATACTTCATTCATGTGCTCCCAGTTTTTGTTTATTGCATTGTTGTCAGTTGATTTCATATAAATTGAAGTAGATATGCTTAACCTTTTCAGGGTATGAGTCCATCTGCTGTAGCTGAAGGTCAGGCAAAAATGGAGAGTGTATTCAAACAGTAAGCACTTTTCTATGTTTCTTATTGCAATAAGTAATAAGTAGCTTTCCAACCTCTGCATAACACCATGTTAAGCCCCATGGCGAGATTGTTACTGTTGGCATCATTTTTACCGTGTATTTAGAGGGTACAACATGTTTATCTGCATCAATGTATATGTATGTGTATACATACATACATATATATGGGAGAGTTCAAGTACAAACCACCCTTAGAATACAAATCATGCAACCCACTTAATCTAAGGTGATTAAGTGGGTTCCATGGTTTTTATTCTAAGGGTGGTTTGTAAATTAAACCACCCCTAGATATATATATATATTTATATTTATATGGTGGTAGGATAAGAGTTAAAAGGTTGTAGTTTGTCTATGAAATTAGTGATTAACTATTCATTAGCCTTATGTCTTTCCTCTAGTTTATACATTCTAATGTTATTGGAATTCAATATTTCTGCAGGCATGGTGTTAGTACTTTTACTCCATTGAAGGGGCTTCTCATTCAAGGCCCCGTCTTTGTCAGCTTTTTTCTCGCTGTAAGTTAAAATTATTATATCCATAATTGCTGCTTCAATCAGTTGATAATCTTGGTTTTTCATTATATTCATTAATAATGTCAACGATGATACAATTTTTCTGTTCCTCTACATTGGGTAGAGGTGACATCCTTATATAATTATATCCAACTGCTGAGTTACTATTTTCTGTTACCATTTGCAGATTCAGAACATGGTGGAAAAGGTTCCGTCTTTTAAAACCGGCGGGATGTCTTGGTTTCTCGATCTTACGACTGCTGATAGTTTTTATATTCTTCCTTGTTTGACGGCATTTTCATTCTGGATAACCGTAGAGGTAAACATTTATAAAAGAATTGCACCAATGTAAAATCAGAATTGATGCCTTTATAATAATAATACCCGTATGTTGTATTCCTCAGTTTAATATGCAAGAAGGTATGCAAGGTAATCCTGCTGGTCGCACAATGAAAAATGTTTCACGGGCTTTTGCTGCTCTTACAGTTCCTCTTACTTTAAGCTTCCCAAAGGTACGTTTTTTGCAACTTTTTGATTATGAAAGTAGATGTGAATGTACTTTTGATTGCCGTATAAAGTTGCAGATTTCCATTTTTGAACATCTCAAAGTTTTGTATTAAGGACCCTTTTTTTACATATTTGCAGGCTCTGTTTTGTTATTGGATTACCTCCAACGTGTTCTCCCTTGTATATGGTCTAAGTAAGTTACTCAAATAACTTAGAAATTGCTAAAATTGTTAACTCATAATTTTATTTCTATTTTCTCAATTTCCGTCAATTTGAATGGACTTCAAGAAGTGATACACCCATCTTCTCTTGGTCTTTTTATTACATCTCAATATTAGGGCGGTTTGGTTGGTTTTCCATTAAGTTCTGTATGGATAAAGTCGTCTGTGTAGATTAATCTTTTTGTGTTCAGGTTGAGAAGTTGTTTGATTGTGAGGATTTTTTCATAGATGGAAGGAGCTTGTTTTTTAACTGGAGGGGAAAGTTTGAAAAACCCAACTTTCTGCATAACGCTCTACCAAAAAGCCTACTGAATAAGCCACTTTCTATATCATTAAGCCACCACCAAGCAGTCATGTATAGCTGACTGAATAAGTATGAGTTCCATTAAGCTCGTTAAACTTCCAAAAAGGGCCTGTTTATTAGCGGCTTAATAAACTTAATGGGACTTATGGCTTATTCATTCAGCTATACAGGACTATTTGGCAGTGGTTGATAATATAGAAAATGGCTTATTCCATAAGCTTTTAGGGGGGGAGCTTTATGCAGAAAACCAAGTTGTTTCAAAACATGTCCCTCCGAATTAAAAACATGTTCCTTCCATTTATGAAAAAACCCTCCCAAACAAAAATCTTTCCAATCTATACAGAGAGATTAATTCACACAGACAAGTTTATCCATACAGGACGTAATGGAAAACCAACCAAACATCCCCTAAGTTGGTTCTTCAAACTGAGGATTGTATTTTTCATATATAGTGATAATTTTAGAATTTTATATGCATACCCATCTCTCGTTTATGTAACTAACATCTTATTGATTCAGTCATAAAAAGACCGAACGTGAAGAAGTTGCTGAACATACCCATCATAGTACCTCCACCACAGTCTGCAACCAGCTAGTCAAAACCGGAATTCTCGTTTTTCGACGGCTTAAAAAAGTACGCTGCCGCACAAGCCATGCAACAACGAGAAGCAAAGTCGGGTCCCACAAGTCAAAGTGCAACCTCGGAACAACTGCTGAATCATAATAAGCCAAGTTCAGAAGAACACAAATCATAACAAGTCAAAGTGCGAGACTCACCCATTTTTTATTTAAAAATTATTTTTAAGCGTATTTGATTGAATACTAAAATGCAATTTATTGAGTATATATTATAATGAAAACCAATTTTTTAGTGTACGCAATTGATCTGATTAAATATTTTAAAAGTTTTGATTAACCAAAAAATCTCTATAACAAATATGTATTCTTTTAATATATTAGATTGACTTAGAGATACCAAATAAGCCCGGTTCGATCGGTTACGACGATTAACCGAGCCTGGAACCGAAATACGTCCGGTTTTTTAAAGCCCGACAAAGCCCGGTTAAGGCCCGCTTGGCCTGACCCAGTTACAGATTTGAACAACAAACAAGGCCCGGTTAAGGCAAGGCCCGGGCCCAGGCCCGGTTAAGCCCGGCCTGGTTTTAGTTTTTTTTTCCCCACAAAATCATATATGATTTTGTTGATTCTCGTGTTCTTTTAGATAGATATTGTTCTTGTTTAAACCCGACTCTATAGTAGCAACGCACCTCAATTTTTTTATATATAAAACAATAAACAATTCAATCTTCCCTCCTCTTATTTTACCTCAAGTTTCAATTAATTTATTGATACTTTTTATTTCTAATTTAAATAACAATGTAAAAAATCTATAAAAAAATCTTGTATAGAACTATAGATGCTTTCCATAAACTCAACCAACATGCAAACATAATTGTAATTCCCAATCCAATTGTAAACTACAGCAAACTCGAAGGACCTATTTACAATTAATCATCTTTTATACACAAAAAACCAAAAACAGGGTTAACAGACCATCTCTCTGTTGAAAGCCATCATCTTCCCCAAATTTTAAAACCCTAAACCCTTTCTCATCATCTCCATAACTGTAAGTTTTTCTTCAAATCTTCATAAATTTCCACATTCAATCACATCATCTTTCCATTAATTTCATGTTTTTAATCTGAATTAGATATATATGCTCGTTTGAATAGGGACCGAATCCATGGCGGCTTTCAGGCGTAGTCTCGCTTTAAAATCGAGACTCTTCGCTCAACAACAACGATTGGCACCTTCGTTTTCCTACATTCATCACGAAGAAGATCGTAAAAACCAGTATTCAAATGAAGATTCTATACAGAGTAGATCGTATAGCAGAGCTCCGTTAGGGTTTGGGGGAGGCGGTTTGCGAGATCCGAGATGGAATCAGTTTGTTGGTGTACCGATGACGACGAGCGGATTTCTGTTGGCTAGAAATATGTCGACTGCTATTGGAGGTGGATCTGGTGGAGCTGAGAAGATTGAGTATATGACGGATATGGCGGATATGCTAAGTGATAAAACGATGGAGGCGGTGTCGACTCAAGCGCCTGCGGTTAGTGAAATCGCTGTTGCGGTTGCGGATTCTTGGCCGCCGGTTGCGGCGTTACAGTATGTCATTGATGGAGTTCATACCTTCACTGGAATGAATTGGTAAGGAGATGTTCAAAAACTTGCACTTTATGACTCTGTTATGGTTATTGATATCGTAATTTGTTTTTTTTATATGATTGAAGTGTATAGTTTGTAGTAAAATTTGCTCCATTATTGATGTTTTCTATGTATCATTCGTATTTTAGTCTAGATTATTTATTTATTGTCGGCTTATAGCATCAGTGGATCAATAGATTTGTTAGGGCCTAGGGGGAAAAATTCAAATTAAACGAGGAAAAGTGTGAACTTTAAGTCGTTAAGCATAGCGTGAACACTATTTTATGTTGTTTGGCCTGTTTGTTTTTTTTTTTCCGTCAAGACCGGTGCGGATGAAATTCTAGAAGCTCGTGTTTATGACAGACCGTTAGTGTAGTTTGTTCGCTGTGCCGAATATTCAATTTGAATTTTATAAATTACCATTTTGACCTTTTCGTAGGGTTAAGTGTTGAATGGAGGCTGATTGTTGATAAATGTTCTAAATCAATTACAAAAGAATATTAATTTATGAATTATTGATTGCTTTCACATTTTTTTACTGACTGTTTTCTTTAACTTCAGACATTGAACTTGTATTAAAGAAATATTGTGAGTTTTATTTTTGTTATACAATTTTCACATAATCTTTTTGCATTATAGTATTGATCAAATTGATTTAAAGTAATAGTAGGACAAAAAACAGAGTAAGCACAAAAAAAAAAAAACAGAGCAAGCATGTACGTTTTATATAATTACAATAATATTTGCAAACCGAGGTACAAATGATAACATATTCATATTTTAGTTGTTAATATATTTACTCTTTTATGTCAAATGGTAGAATTAGACTAACTGATAAGAAATAGTAGAACTTTGTAGGAAACCAGTCAAACCGTTTGATAGATAATTTGATGATACCATCATGTTCTTGTCTGGGCGTCTGGCTAGCATCATCATCTGCCACATTTATGAAATTTAGAGTAAGTTTCTTTGGTTCTTTGTTCTGCGTTTTTGAGGTGTTTCTGTCAGATTGTGGTTTCTGAGCTGACCGATCTAGATGGAGTATATGTGTATCCTTTTGTAAGAGCATTCTTATGAGCAGCTATCATAAATAAGTCAGATACTCAAGCATATCACCGTATAGTATGGTATTCTATTTGACTTCTCATGGTATTTTGTTTCTCTCAATCTAAGCTTTTCTTATTCATATATGGCGAAGCACTTAAGTGAAAATGGTAGATCTAGAATAAGTTGATGTTGCATGGAATGAAATCTGGAAAATCATTTCTACTAAATGTCAAATCGCATACTTTTTGTGTCTCTATTGGAGCACTTTGGGAGTCTTCCTATGGAATCTTAGAGGTGATGCTAGCTCATAGTTTGTATGTCACTATGATATGTGGAATGGGATGTCAATACTAAGCTGAATGTTTTTTTTTACAAATTGAATAACTAAGTTATGTGCTAACTTTCTGTACTCTGTTGGTTACACATATAGTGAAGGAATACTTTACTTTTTCATTTGTCAGGTGGACAAGCATAGTAATAACAACTCTCATTATTAGAACCTTGTCAATTCCAATCATGGTTAATCAGCTGAAGGCGACCTCCAAACTAACAGTGAGTTCAACTCTGTCCACCTTTCATTTACCAGTTAACACAAACATATTTATCTGTTTGCTCATTTAGCGGCGATATGATGCCATCTTTCTCTGGATTTAGAATCTACTTTTGCAGTTCAAAAGCCAATGTTTCCTTTTGATGTATACCGTATACATCACTATCTTGACTTGTATCATGTGATATGTCAACTGCTAAAGTATGATATTAAACGGTACCAATGTTTTCAGAAATAGCATTGCTTTGTTCACATCTTTCATATTTTACGCAGATTCTGAGACCAGAATTGGAGCGGATTAAACAGGAGATGCAAGATAGGGTATGTGCTTCAAACATCTTCTATAATGTTATATAGTCAAAAACTCACTGACCAGTCATAAGTTCATCTTTAAGCTGGCATGTGCACCAGTCTTTAGAACATCTTTGTTAAGTCTTACCCATGGCACCATTGTTATTTCAATTGCTTTTGCTTCATTTTCAGCAATTCTCTGTTATATTCAAAGAATGCGAGAAAAAAAATACAGACTTTTTTTGGCTCCTTTTGTCATGCACAAACATTGGACGCTTGAACTACTGCTTGCTTAGTAGCTAGCTGGCCAACCAAAAGCTATATTTTAACACCATACCAGTTTTCATATGATTTTTTGGGCACAATTAGTTGTTGATGTAAATAGAAGGCTAAGGAAGATCTTTAGCATACTTCATTCATGTGCTCCCAGTTTTTTTTTGTTGCATTGTTGTCAGTTAATTTCTTATAAATTGAAGTAGATATGCTTAACCTTTATAAAGGTTTAGCTCTTAGATATTTCTTATAGATTGAAGTAGATATGCTGAACCTTTTCAGGGTATGAGCCCATCAGCTGTAGCTGAAGGACAGGCAAAAATGAAGAGTGTATTCAAACAGTAAGCACTTTTCTATGTTTCTTATTGCAATAAATAATAAGTAGCTTTCCAACCTCTGCACAACACCATGTTAAGCCCCATGGCGAGATTGTTACTGTTGGCATGATTTTTACTGTCTATTTAGAGGGTACATGTTTATATATATATATATATATATATAGAGAGAGAGAGAGAGAGAGAGAGAGAGAGAGAGGTTCAAATGAGAAGTGCTAAAAAAATACGAAGTAGAGAAGTGATCTCTACCACTCATCCGGTCAATAAAGGTGGCTTTGACCGGTTACGGTGGACGGGATCACGGGGGATTGACGCGATTCATGGGAGGGTAGAGATTATTAAAGGAGGGAACCCGGTTAAAGCCGCCTTTATTGACCGGATGAGTGGTGGAGATCACTTCTCTACTTCTCATTTTCTTAGCACTTCTCATTTGAACCTAATACTATATATATATATATAGAGAGAGAGGGAGAGAGAGAGAGAGAGTGAGTGAGTGAGAGAGGAAAGTTCAAATGTGAACTCATCTTTCATACGTGAGGACCAACAAAATCGCGTCACGTGGCAATGTGAATCGGCACCAAGCTTTATTTAGTTTGCATGTGCGCGCAGCTTTATTCAGTTCAGTCTGAATAAAACATGAATATTCAGACTGAATATTGCCACGTGGCGCGATACTAGCGGTCCTCACGTTCACAATGAAAGATGAGTTCACATTTGAACCTGACCCTATATATATATTATATATATATGTTGGTAGGAGTTAAATGGTCGTAGTTTGTCTATGAAATTAGTGATCAACTATTCTTCCTCTAGTTTATAAATTCTAATGTTATTGGAATTCAATATTTCTGCAGGCATGGTGTTAGTACTTTTACTCCATTGAAGGGGCTTTTCATCCAAGGCCCTGTCTTTGTCAGCTTTTTTCTCGCTGTAAGTTAAATTTCTTATATCCATAATAGCTGCTTCAGTCAGTCGATAATCTTGGTTTTTCATTATATTCATTGATAATGTCGACGATGATACAATTTTATGAATTTGCTGTTCCTCTACATTGTGTAGACATGACATCCTTATATAATTAAATCCAACTGCTGAGTTACTATTTTCTGTTATCATTTGCAGATTCAGAACATGGTGGAAAAGGTTCCATCTTTTAAAACCGGCGGGATGTCTTGGTTTCTCGATCTTACGACTGCTGATAGTTTTTATATTCTTCCTGTTTTGACGGCATTTTCATTCTGGATAACCGTAGAGGTAAACATTTATGAAATAACTAGACTATACCTGCGCCGAATGCGGCACACTGTTTCTCAAATCTGAAATTATAGTAGTATGATTTATTTAAAAAATAAATAAACGTCTTTTAGTTAATCCATTAACTTTAATGTGATAAGGGTGAAAAAAAATGAAAATGTAAGAAAATGTGAAATATATTACTTATATATTCTTAATATTTGATAAAAAAATATTGGATATTGGGTACAAAGGTATTGATACGGTGATTATAGTGATATAAATTGTAAAAAAAGAAACGTATTTTTAATGCATTTTAGTTCATAATATACGATTATTTATGTTATATGATAGGGGTGTAAAATAAAAAATGAAAAATTAAGGGATTAAAATTAAATAAATAACTAATTATATGGGTATTAAATAAAAAATAGGGGATTAAAAGTAAAATAAATAACTAAAAAGTAGGGGATACATAGGAGGACACATGTCAATCAAATAAGCCTAAATGAACCGAAAGTGTAAAATGCGTTCAGATACATATGTTTAGGTGGGAAAAATCCCAAAATCGGCTCACCAGACGACGACACGTGGCAGCCCAGTTACTCTTTTATTATATATAGATTGGACAATGTAATCAGAATTGTGCCTTTATAATTAATACCTGTATGTTGTATTCCTCAGTTTAATATGCAAGACGGTATGCAAGGTAATCCTGCTGGTCGCACAATGAAAAATGTTTCACGGGCTTTTGCTGCTCTTACAGTTCCTCTTACTTTAAGCTTCCCAAAGGTACGTGGTTTCGCAACTTTTTGATTACGAAAGTAGATGTGAATGTACTTTTGATTGCCGTATAAAGTTGCAGATTTCCATTTTCGGACATCCCAAAGTTTTTGTATTAAAGACCCCCTTTTTTACATATTTGCAGGCTCTGTTTTGTTATTGGATTACCTCCAACATATTCTCCCTTGTATATGGTCTAAGTAAGTTACTCGAATAACTTAGAAAGTGCTGAAATTGTTAACTCATAATTTTATTTCTATTTGTCGCAATTTCCGTCAATTTGAATGGACTTCAAGAAGTGATTACATCTCAATATTGGGGCGGTTTGGTTGGTTTTCCATTAAGTCTTGTATGGATAAACTTGTCTGTGTAGATTAATCTTTTTGTGTTCAGGTTGAGAAGTTGTTTGTGAGGATTTGTTCATAGATGGAAGGAGCTTGTTTTTTTAACTGGAGGGGCAGTTTGGAAAACCCAACTTTTTGAATAACGCTCTACCAAAAAGCCTACCGAATAAGCCACTTTATGCAGCAAGCCAAGTTGTTTCAAAACCTGTCCCTCCGAATTAAAAACATGTTCCTTCCATTTATGAAAAAACCCTCCCAAACAAAAATCTTTCCAATCTATACAGACAGATTAATTCACACAGACAACTTTATCCATACAGGACGTAATGGAAAACCAACCAAACAGCCCCTAAGTTGGTTCTTCAAACTGAGGATTGTATTTTTCATATATAGTGATAATTTTAGAATTTTATATGCATACCCATCTCTCGTTTATGTAACTAACATCTTATTGATTCAGTCATAAAAAGACCGAACGTGAAGAAGTTGCTTAACATACCCATCATAGTACCTCCACCACAGTCTCCAACCAGCCAGTCACAACCGGAATTCTCTTTCCTCCAAGGCTTAAAGAAGTTCGCTGCCGCGCAAGCCATGCAACAACGAGAAGCAAAGTCGGGTCCCACAAGTCAAAGTACAACCTCGGCACCACTGCTGAGTCATAATAAGCCAAGTTCAGAAGAACAGAAATCTTCAAATAAGAAAGTATCTTCATCATCGGTTCTCAGCCACAGGATCAAGAATCTAGAGAAAGAAGTGAAGGGAAGAAAGAAGAACAAGAGGAGGTGAGTATTCATTCAATTGCAAGATGTGATTGATTGGTGGTTTTGATTCATGATGATGGGGATTTAGCAAATGATTCCCATTGAATAAATGTAATAACTTATCATCCATCATATATCTTTTTGACATTATATATCAACACAAGAGATAGTATAATTTGAGGATTTTGCTTACAAAAACACTTTTCATGATGGTTTTAACCATCAATTAGTTTACTATTTTGAGTGTAGGAAATTAGGAAGTTATTAATTATAGAAACAAGATGGTTTAACCATCAACTATGTAATGTTGCTGGTTTTTCATGTTTTCATTTTATTTGTGATCCCACATGTTTCTTTCTTGTTGAGTTTAACTATGGAAGTAGATAGTTGTTTCTTTCTTGTTGAGTTTAACTATGGAAGTAGATAGTTGTTATTGAAGACTTGGGGGCTGTTTGTTTTTTAGTTTTCAGGACTTAACTCCCACTTTTTACCATTTTAGTCAATAATTTTGATATTAAGTTTGTTTGTTCTTTTATTTCCATTCAGTCCTACTTATTACTTAAGTTTGTCTGACCGATAAAGTGGTGACCTCACTTTTTTTTTTTGCACGGCAAAGAGGGAAGAAAAGCAAGGGGCGACGGCTCGGCCATCACCCCCGCCAGTCAACCCGGAGCTTTATTAAGAAAACACATCCAGCCAGGAGCCAGAGGAGAAAGTACAGTAAGGAACAAACAAGAAGGAACCGAAAAACAAGAAGGAACCGAAAAAATCACCAGACCTAGGAAACACCCAACAAATAACATTAAGGATCTATAGGTGACCTCACTTTTTACAATTCAGACCTGATTTTGCATCCAAAAAGCATCTCACCAAGATCAATTTCAGCAGCTTGGATTTGTTGTTTGATTCAAGATTTCTTCACCAATTCAGAAATATCTTCGATGTCTTGTTCGATTTCGACAAACAAAAACGATTTGTTGTTTGATTCAAGATTTCTTGGTCGATTCCTTCACCGACTTCAGTAATTCTTCGATGTTTTGAATAACTAAGAGGTTGTTTACCGAACACTTGGATGGTTCGATTCACCAAGTGTTCGGTAAACAACCTCTTAGTTATTCAAAATTTAGAAAACTCCTTGGAATTTTTTAAAATTCTCTGAAATTAAAATTAAAACTACCAATTGTAGGAGGCATTCCATAGAAGGAAAACCTCTCCAAAAATAGGCGTATGCCACTTTATACAACGAACACACGGTATTCTTTAGTAAAAGGCGAAAGAATAGTTCGCTTTGTGCTCATTGCATGGCTGCGAAGTTCTCAAACCTCATTGAAGGCCTTCTTTATGCATATGCTTCTACCTTCAATTTGCATTCATATTCCAATGTGGGAATCTGCAGGCCCATAATAAATAAGTACTATTGTGCATTTTTTAAAAATTTCATCTTCTGCACTACATTTCACACTCATATAAACCACAAATCAGTGGCAGTTCAATTTTTCTAGTTCTGAAAATCTAGAAAAACCATTGTTACTAATTGCAAGAAGAATATCCACAACTTATAATTTGAAAGCAACCAGAAACAAATGCTATGTTACGTTATATATCCAATGAGTGTACATTAGTATTTTTTGTTAAAGTTTTTGTCACATTCTTGTTCCACACAAAAAACAAAGAGTCTTCCCACTTTTTATTATATTGATTCGATTAAGGGGGATTAATACATCTTTCATTCACAATTTTTCCCATATTTTTAGAACTTTACCAGACGGTTACCGGCAAAGACATTACTCTCGCTTACCTTATCGTATAACATTTTTGGTCGTCAAATTTATTGTTGGTAATCGCTTACCGGGTAAGAGTTGTTTTCATCACTTATCGGGTAAGACTCTTTGTCCTTGTTGTGACTCTAAACACGTAACATCTCAATGTTACCAGGTAAGAGTATTTAATAAACAATCACTTAGTACAATCCTTCACAATTTTTTTCAAAAAATATCTTATCAAACCTGTACTATTAAAACTGTAAATTGTAGGAGGCATTCCATAGAAGGAATACCTCTCCAAAAATAGGCGTATGCCACTTTATACAACGAGCACACGGTATTCTTTAGTAAAAGGCGAAAGAATAGTTCGCTTTGTGCTCATTGCATGGCTCCGTGATTTCTAAAACCTTGTTGAAGGCCTTCTTTATGCATCTTCTTTTAGCTCCAACTTGCATTCATATTCCAATGTGGGAAATCTGCAGGTCCACAATAAATAAGTGCTATATATTGTGCTTCTTTAAAAAATTTCATCTTCTGCACTACATTTCACACTCATATAAACCACTTAAATCAGTGGCAGTTCCATTTTTCTAGTTCTGAAAATCTAGAAAAACTAATGTTCCTAATTGCAAGAAGAATATCCACAAATTAAAATTTGAAAGCAACCAGAAACATATTAGAGCTACAAGATGGTTTAACCTTAAACTATGCAAGTCATAAACAATCTGAAATTAGAAGTGGTAACTTAGCTTCTTAACGCTTCTTTATTGTTGCTTTAACTCACACACTATCTTCTCTCTATCAAATTGCTGTGTATATGCCGGCTGGATCAAGATGTCGGCTTGACTCCTTAAATGTTAGACTTAAAAAATTAGATAGGGGCTGCGCGAACGCAAGCCCCAGCTGTCACAAATTATGACGTAGGCTCGACCACTTGGGCCGACCTTAGGCTAGCACCCCTCCAAAGTGCAATGGAGGTCACTAACCTAGACCATGGGCCTCTTTGATCACCCATTGATCCCGTCCAGGTAAGTATGTATTACGGTCTACAACATCATTCTCAAATAACCTTTGTTTTGGCTTCAAGTAACATTCGAGCAACAATGTGGGATGAAGTGTAACTTCTAAACATCTCCAACAGGGCAACAAGTACTCTTTTAACCCAAAAAAGAGTTACCTTATATATTTGGCTAGAAAGGCTTTAATGTTGAAAAAACTTGAATAAGTTTTTTTACCGATTCAAACTCAACGTCATTTGAACCCCTCGTAGTTAACGGTATTGCTCGCCTTTGCACCCTCACTGGCCCCATTGTCATCGATTCTCTAACACCGTCAACCCATCACGCTCTTTGGCCTGCCGTTGATCTCCTTTTCTTGATCCTTTTTTCAATTCTTCTTTTTTGATCTATCTTTTACATAATCGATTAAATTGTTGTAACCAGAGAATTGAGAGAAATAAAGAGGGAGATCAGTGTTAGGAGCCAATAATGGCAAAGGACACCATGGACAACAAAACAGAGGGATGCGGTTGGGTAGGATTTAAATGTTGTATGGTTTGGAATCGATACAACTAATTTTAGGAACGTTTTGAAATTTTTTTAACTTTTCTCAAACTAAAACTCTAAATTGTAGGAGGCATTCCATAGAAGAAACGCCTCTCCAAAAATAGGCGTATGCCACTTTATGCAACGAGCACACGGTATTCTTTAGTAAAAGGCGAAAGAATAGTTCGCTTTGTGCTCATTGCATGGCTGCGTTATTTCTGAATCGTTGTTGAAAGCCTTCTTTATGCATTGCTTCTACCTCCACATTTGCATTCATCTTCCCATGTGGGAAACCTGCAAGCCTACAATAAGTATAAATATACTTAAACTTATAGTTTTTTTTATAAATTTTCATCCTCTGCAATACATTTCACTCACACTCATATAAACCAGTAGATCAGTGGCATTTTCTTTTTCCTATTTCTTAAAATATAGAAAAGCCATTGTTTCTAATTGCAAGAACAATGTCCACAAATTATAATTTGAAAGAAAACAGAAACAAATGCTATGATTGAATACTCACCCGCTTCACTTCTTTCTCTAGATTTTTGATCCTGTGGTTGAAGACCGATGATCATGAAGTAACTAGTCCGTCAAAACCCGTGTTCTCTGTCTTTGAATGTATAAAGAAGTACGTTGCCGCACAAGCAATGCAACAACGAGAAACAAAGGCAGCCCCGCACAAGTCAAATCAAATTGCTGTCAATATACAGGCTGGATTATGATGTCGGCTCAACTACTTAAATGCTTGACTTAAAAATTGGATAGGGGCTGCGCGAACGCAAGCCCCCGCTGTCACAAATTATGATGTAGGTTCGACCACTTGGGCCGACCTTAGGCAGGCACCCCTCCTATGTGCAATGGAGGTCACCAACCTAGACCATGGGCCTCTGTGATCACCCATTGATCCCATCCAGGTAAGTATGTATTACGTTGTACAACACTCTTCTTAAATAACCTCTGCTTTGGCTTCAAGTTTCATTCTAACACCAATGTGGGATGAAATGGAGAGTATCTACTACACCCTGACCATATATACCCAGAAAATAAACAAACTTCTGGTTCTCATGCCATAAAGTAACTTATAGGAGGATCAAAATTTCAACTTTTTATTAGATCGATTCGATTAAGGGGGATTACTACATCTTTCATTCACAAATCTTCCCATCTTTTTAGAACTTTACCAAACATTTACCGGAAAAAACATTACTCTCGCTTACCTTATCGTATAACATTTTTGGCCACCAAAATTTATTGTTGGTAATTGCTTACCGGGTAAGAGTCGTTTCCATCAACGTAACATCTCGGTGTTACCAGGTAAGTGTTCTATACACAGTCACTAAGTACAATCTTTCACAATTTTTTTCATAAAATATCTCATCAAACTACTATTATTAAAACTGTAAATTGTAGGAGGCATTCCTTAGAAGAAACACCTCTCCAAAAATAGGCGTATGCCACTTTATGCAACGAGCACACGGTATTCTTTAGTAAAAGGCGAAAGAATAGTTCGCTTTGTGCTCATTGCATGGCTGCGTGCTTCTAAAACCTTGTTGAAAACCTTCTTTATGCATCTTCTTTTAGCTCCCATTTGCATGATTATAGCGATGTGGGTAATCTTGCAGGTCAACAATGAATACTGCCATTATGCTGCTTTAAATATATACTTAAATTTCCAGTTTTTTTAGTATCAATTTTCATCCTCTGCACTAACATTTCACACTCATATAAACCAATAACTTACTATATCTTTTTCACCATCATTTCAATCTCATATAAACCGGTCGTTTTCCTTTAATTAAGTTATAAAACGACCGGAAATTAGAAGGGTTGTTGATTATACCTAAAAAATGGTTCAACCCTTAACTATGTAATCTTGCTGTTTTTTCATGTTTTCATCTTATTTTGTTGTCCCACAAGTTTCTTTCTTATGAGAATTGTTAAAAGATGAAATTATAGGCTACATTTCTCAAAAGCATCCTATAACATTAGCTAATACGACACCTTATTTTAAAAATATCCTAAAAAACTTGTTGGGACGCTAAAAAACGCCCTATAAATGCTTATTTATTTGTAGGCAACCTATAGACTCAATTTTGTTACAATGTGCGTTAAAATGCCAAATGAAAAATGATTGATTGATACATGTTAGATAACATTTAACACCCTATCTATTTGTTGATATGACTTGGGTACGAGTCCATTAAGTCGTAGAGTAAGCACTTTTCTAGAAGCTTATTGAATAGACAACTTTCTACATAATCAAGTCATTATACCAAACATTCTTGTATAACAAACTGAATAAGAAAGTTAACTCATTTTTTGGATCTACTCACAAATTAAAACTATGAATTGTAGGAGGTATTCCACAAAAAGAATACCTCTCCAAAAATAGGCGTATGCCACTTTATACAACGAACACACGGTATTCTTTAGTAAAAGGCGAAAGAATAGTTCGCATTGTGTTCATTGCATGGCTGCATGGTTTTAAAACCATGTTGAGGGCCTTCTTTATGCATCTAGTTCTACCTTCACTTTTGCATCATACTTCGAGGTGGGTAAGCTGCAGGTGATCAGTGCTATAAATCCCTTTCTTAAATCTTGACGATTAAAAGAAACAACATTCACGGGAACGTAAATAAAGTGATAGTTAGGCGTGTTAATGAATCAATACAAAAAACAATGTTTACATACCTGATTCTTCTATAAAACCCTCCATTGTAATTAATTCCTAGGCGTGTTAATGAGTCAACTATTTAACGAGCTTTCTGAGCTCGAGTGGAACTCATATAGCTTCGTAACACCAATGACTAGCTCGGCTCGTTTAGAAAGCTCAACAAAATTATGGAATTTCGGGTCGAACTCGGCCATACCGGCATATATTTCTTACATGGTTATATTTTCATAGCTCGTAAGTCATACAGTCAAAACTAAAAGTCGTTCCTATTAGCATTTGGCTTTAAGCTCAAACAAATAAACGAGTTAATCGATCTACACATACACAAGGTTATAAAGCTTGAATTACAACTAACAATTCATAACTCCGTTTTGCTAAGCAGCTTATTAAGCAAGAATCGTTAAAAAAAAATCTTTGAACTTCTAACAATTCGTTGAGAAATTTACTCTAACTCAGATTTACTTTCACGAACCAAAAAATATAATACAATCAACAACTAAAGGTAAACGATCTTTTAGGACTAAATTTGGTAGAGGCCGCGCGAACACAGGCCTCCGCTGTCATAAATTATGACGTAGGCTCGACCACTTGGGCCGACCTTAGGCGGGCACCCCTCCTAGGTGCAATGGAGGTCACCAACCTAGACCATGAGCCTTTTTGATCACCCATTGATCCCGTCCAGGTAAGTATGTATTACGTTGTACAACACCCTTCGTAAATAACCTTTGCTTGGTATTCAAGTTTCATTCTGACTCCAATGTGGGATGAAACAGAGAGCTCTACACCCTTACCATATATACCAAAAAATTTAACAAAGTTCTGGTTCTCATGACATAAAGTAACTTATATGAGGATTGGAATTCTCTTGCTATTTCTTACTATTTTTTTAGATTTCTAGACTGGATACGATTACGGTTGGGTTTTTTATTCACATCTTTTTCCATCAAAAGCATTGTATAAAAAACATACGTAGTTGAAATTCTAGACCCAACTCGATTCACTTGATTTCTCATCAACATTGAAACCCAATGCCTCCGATAAAAATTAATTGTTGTTAATCGCTTACCGGATAAGAGTCATTTCCAACACCTACATTGTAAGATTCTAATTGTTTTCCATGCTCATACGGCAAGGATTGTTGTTTAGGTGATACCAATAAACTCTTACACATGTAAGTGCTTAATAAACGGCCCTTACTAAAATCATTCACAAAACTTTTTACAAAATATTTTACTGCAAATTATAGGAGGCATTCCATAAAGAGAATACCTCTCCAAAAATAGGCGTATGCCACTTTATACAACGAGCACACGGTATTCTTTAGTAAAAGGCGAAAGAATAGTTCGCTTTGTGCTCATTGCATGGCTGCGTGATTTTAAAACGTTGTTGAAGGCCTTCTTTATGCATCTTCTTCTAGC
This sequence comes from Centaurea solstitialis, assembly GCA_030169165.1. Lineage (NCBI taxonomy): Eukaryota > Viridiplantae > Streptophyta > Magnoliopsida > Asterales > Asteraceae > Centaurea > Centaurea solstitialis. The sequence goes on from CM058044.1 coordinate 79,438,008, forward strand.
TTCCATTTGCATTCATATACCAATGTGGGAAATCTGCAGGTCCACAATTAATGAGTGCTATTGTGCTTCTTTAAAAATATACTTAAATTTCTAGTTTTTTTATTATCATTTGTGATCTTCTGCAATCTGCACTACTTTTCACACTCATATAAACCAGTTTAATCAGCTGTGATTTCATTTTTCTAGTTCAAAAAATATAGAAAAGCCATTGTTTCTAGTTGCAAGAACAATATCCACAAATTATAATTTGAAAGCAAACAGAAACAAATGCTATGTTAGCTTATTTATCAAATGAGCGTAGATTAGTATCTTTTTTTGAGTTCTGTCACATTCTTGTTCCATACTCAAATAATTTAGAAATTGCTTAAAATGCTAACTCGTATAATTTTACTTCTATTTGTAGCAATTTTCAGTGAATTTGAATATAGATTTTAAGCAATTTATATACACACCCATTAAGGCTACCACTATCTGGCAGACCTATGATCTAGATATCGGCACATGCTTTCCACGGGGTTCGAACCCGGGTAGTCAGGAATACCATCCACTGACCCCCCTGGATGTTACCTCTACCACTGGGAGTCTGGGATAGACATGCTTTGATATCATCTTATATCCACACAAGAGATATCATCTTATATATATCTTTTCATGATGTAATGTTTTCCTATTTTGAGTGTAGAAATTTAGGAAGTCAGTTAAATAGTTATAGCTACAAGATGAGTTAACCAACAACTATGTGATGTTGCTGGTTTTTCTTGTTTTCATTTCATTCTATGATCCTACATGTTTCTTTATTATTGAGTATATAAATTATAGCAGTGGATGTTATGATGCAGGATCAACAACTTAAATGTTAAGACTAAGAAATTAGATAGGGGCTGCGCGAACGCAAGCCCCCACTATCACAAATTATGACGTAGGTTCGACCACTTGGGCCGACCTTAGGCAGGCACCCCTCCTATGTGCAATGGAGGTCACCAACCTAGACAATAGGCCTTTTTGATCACCCATTGATCCCGTCCAGGTAAGTATGTATTACGTTGTACAACACCCTTCTTAAATAACCTTTGATTTGGCTTTAGATTTCATTTTGACACCAATGTGGGATGAAACAGAGAGCTTCATACCCAAAAAATGAAAAAACTTTGTGGTTCTCATGGCATATATCAAAGTAACTTATATTAACAATAGAATTCTCACTATTTTTAAAAATTTCTAGACTCATGTTCGATTACAGGTAGTTTACTAAATGCTTACATTGCTAAGCTCTTACCACTTAAATTACCTCACAAGACGAACATAAAAATGATCGAGAATCTTACTCTATAAGAGGAAAGACAAAGATCAAGAGTCTACCCAATACCCGGTAAGTGCTTACCGGATAAATTGTTGCATACAATACAAATGTGATAGACTTTACAACAAGGTATAGTGCCCAATCTTACTGTTTAGCAAATTACCGGGTTGGATAAACAGCCCATATACATAAGTTTTTATTATCGACTAAAAATTGTTGGAGGTATTCACTAAAAGGAACACCTCTCCAAAAATAAGTGTATGCCACTTTATACAACGAACACACGGTATTCTTTAGTAAAAGGCGAAACAATAGTTCGCTTTGTGTTCATTGCATGGCTGCATAATTCTAAAACCATGTTGAGGGCCTGCTTTATGCATCTCCTTCTACCCTCACTTTTGCATCATATTTCGATGTGGGCACGCTGCAAGTCAGTGCTATAAATCCTATTCTTAAATCTTTTTGACGATTAAAAGAAACAACGTTCATGAGAACATAAACAAAATGATAGTCAGGCGTGTTAACGGATCAATAGAAAAAATGATGTTTACATACCAGATCAATTGGTCTATAAAACCCACCACTGCTTGACACCATCCACTCTGTAATTCCTAGGCGTGTTAATGAGTAAAGTGTTTAGCGAGCCATCTCGAGTGGAACTCAGATAGGTTCTTAACGAGCTGAGCTTAATAACGCCAATGATTAGCTCGGCTTGTTGTGAAAGATCAACTAAATTATTAAGTTCGAGCCTAACTCAGCCATACCAACATATTTTCCTTACATGGTTGTAATATCAAAACTAAATAGAAGGAAAATAGAAGAGTGCTAAATAGATGGTTTAACCATCAACTATGTAATCTTGCCGGGTTTTTTCGTGTTTTCATTTTATTTTGTTATCCTACAGGTTTCTCTTTTTTTAACCATCAACTATGTAAGATGGCTTCAGATTTCTATCTAATACCAATCAGGGCTTCAGGTTTTTATCTAATACCATTATGAAATCAAGAGCTTCTACAATCTACATTTAAACCATATATACCCTAAAAATAAACAAATTTATATGAGGATTTTAAGTCTCACTATTTCTTAGATTTCTAGACTCATACAGTTGTTGGATTCATTCACATCTTTTTCCATATAAACATCTTATAAGCTGATATCATTGAAACTAGAAATTGTAGATGGTATTCTCAAAAAGAAAATTGAAACTAGAAATTGTTGGAGGCATTCCGTAGAAGGAACGCCTCTCCAAAAATAGGCGTATGCCACTTTATACAACGAGCACACGGTATTCTTTAGTAAAAGGCGAAAGAATAGTTCGCTTTGTGCTCATTGCATGGCTGCGTGATTTCAAATGCTTGTTGAGGACCTTCTTTATGCATCTTCTTTTAGCTCCCATTTGCTTCATATAGCAATGTGGGAAATCTGCAGGTCTACAATTAATAAGTGCTATACATTGTGCTTCTTTAAAGAATTCTATCTTCTGCACTACATTTCACTCATAAAAACCAGTTAAATCTGTGGCAGTTTCATTTTACTTCTAAAAACATATAAAAATCATTATTTCTAATTGCAAGAACAGTATCCACAAACTATTATTGAAAAGCAAACAAAAACAAATGTTATATATGCAACATGAATGTAGATTAAGGGGCCGTTTACTAACAGTATCCACAAACTATTATTGAAAAGCAAACAAAAACAAATGTTATATATGCAACATGAATGTAGATTAAGGGGCCGTTTACTAAGTGTTTACCGGGAAAGTGCGTACCGTACCAATGTCATTTCCCTTATTGATTGAGCATCGCGAGGGCCTAGAAGCTTACCTGGTAAAGAGACAACGTAAGAAGCTAAGAACCGAGACTTGTACCACGGTAAGTGATGATGTCCCAGAGACAACGTAAGCTAAGAACCGGTACGGTACGCACTGGGACACCATCACTTACCGTGGTAAGCATTTTCAAACCCAGTAAAGAGACAACGTAAGCTAAGAACCGGTATGGTGTCCCAGACCTTGTTCCGTGTTGTGTCAAAAAAGAGTGTAAATCGTGTAAATTCATGGTTGCATATGTAAATCAATGAAAAATCTTTTGTGAGGTTGTTTAATATGATGAAAATGTTTTATATACTAAATTTTTTGATAAAATTGTTTCATATGAACGTGTTTTTTACGTAAAAATGAAAAAAAAAGTTTCACAGGAATAAGGAAAAAGTTTCATAGGATAAAAAAACCAAAATATGAAACAATTTCATCAAAACTTGAAGTATATGAAACATTTTCATCTATTAAACAACTTTATGAATCAATATCCTTGATTTAATTTATGCAACCATGAGTTTACACCCTTTTTTGGGTTTACAAATGAACTTCCCTCAAATATATTAATATATATATATATATATAATATTATATATTATTCATCGGGTATCGGGTTCGGGATCGTGTATCGGGGTGGGGATCACCATACCCGTCCCCGTCCCCGTCAAAAATATTTGGGTTTTTCCCGTCTCCGTTCATCGTCCCCGAATCCGCCCTGTTTAAGTCGGGTTTCGGGTTTCCCTTCGGGTTCGGTTTTTCTGCCTAAATTTACCCGGTAAAAGTTGTCGATCTCACTTACTACTCGGTTCATGCTATCGCTCTTACCGGTAAAATTTTAGCCACTTTCATGTTCGGTCAACAAGGTAAATTGATCTGGTAAACACTAATCGGGTAAGCATCAAGTAAACAGTCTCTTATTTTTCTAAATCCAACTTACAAATAAGAGGATTGTTTGATCAAAAGTGAAAAACAACAATAACTATAAAATGGTAAAGTGCAAAAATGTTGGAACTAAGAATTGTGGGACTTTCCCCAGTGAAGGGAGTCCTTCAAGAAATTCTCGATGGCCAAGGGAGACCCAAGGCCAAGGAGGGGGTTTGGAAATAGTTTTCAACCAGCAATTGACGCGCCTCGGTAAAACCTCATTAGCTGCGTCATTGCCCCAAGCGCAAAGATACCTTCAACCATTCACCTTCCCATCCTTTTATAAAACCCACTCCTCTGCCAAACACATCTCTCCACCAATGTGGGTCTAATCCAACCAGGATATCTATCCTTTTCTTTCCCACTTGCTTTCTCTTTCTCTTTTTTGTGATAATTGCTATTTAATACTCTTTTTTAGTCTTTTTTTTTTCTTTTGGTGATACTTGCATATTTAATACCAACTTATTCCCAGATTCATCCAAAAAACAGGTCTGGTTTGCCTATTCCCAGATTCATCCAAAAAACAGGTCTGGTTTGCCTTTCAGGGATATAGAAAGGTGTTCGATTTTCAATGAGGAAATATTTGTTCTGCATCTATTCGCATCTTCTATTCATTGTTGTCAGCATCCCATGGATTAAGAACTAGATACATCAAATAAACCATAGTTTGGAACCAAACTCAACCAGCAAGCTACAAACATTGACTAAATAGTTGGGTAGGGGCTGCGCGAACGCAAGCCCCCACTGTCACAAATTATGATGTAGGTTCGACCACTTGGGCCGACCTTAGACTGGCACCCCTCCAAAGTGCAATGGAGGTCACCAACCTAGACCATGGGCCTCTTTGATCACCCATTGATCCCATCCAGGTAAGTATGTTTTACGTTGTACGACACCTTTCTTAAATAACCCTCGATTCTGGCTTCAAGTTTCATTCTGACACCAATGTGGGATGAAATGGAGAGCTTCTCATACATGTAGATTTCCATTCCAGAAAGTTGGAATTCTCACTAATTTTCAGGTTTTAAATTTATTAGGTTCTAATTCAAAACAATTATCCTTTAATGCATTCGTTTTCAATCATATCATATAAATATTATACAAAGCTTTTTTATAGAGCTGTTCGGAAAAAAACATTTTATTTAACATTTTACATATAGAGCTGTTCGGAAAAAAACATTTTATTTAACATTTTACATATAGAGCTGTTCAAAAAAAGACATTTTATTTAACATTTTACATATTTTACTTGTTTAAACTTTAAATTGTAGGAGGCATTTCGTAGATGGAATACCTCTCCAAAAATAGGCGTATGCCACTTTTATACAACGAGCACACGGTATTCTTTAGTAAAAGGCGAAAGAATAGTTCGCTTTGTGCTCATTGCATGGCTGCGTGTTTACTAATGCTTGTTGAGGACCTTCTTTATGCATCTTTTTTTAGCTCCCATTTGCATGAATATAGCGATGTGGGTAATCCTGCAGATCCACACAATGAATACTACCATTTTGCTGCTTTTAAAATATACTTTTTTATAGTCATATAAACCAGTAACTTTCTATATCTTTTGCACCAACATTTCATTCTCATATAAGGGTTTAGTTCACGTGAGACCAAGTTTTTTTCCGTGAGACCGGTGAGACCAAAATATTTTACATGAAACCTCAAAGAAAAACATTTGTGAAGGTACAAAAAATTGAACATTCATCGTAAAAACATACTAAAAAACACTATCAAAGAAAAAATTCCAAAAAAAAGGTTAAAAAACGAAACCTTCACAGCATTTGAACTGTGAAGGTTTCGTTTTTTTACCTTGTTTTGGATATTTTTATGCATCGAAAGTGATTTTTAGGTCCGCGTATTCGAGTTTTATTTACCTTCATGGTGTTTTTTTGTGAAGTTTCATACGTTAGGTATTGATCTCACGCGGTCTCACGGAAACAGCTTAGTCTCACCTGATCCTAAGTCCTCATATAAACTAGGTATTTTCATCAAATGGATAAAGTTTTCTGTTTGTTTTTTAAATGGGGGAGATTCGGAAAAAACTTGGCTTTCTGCATAAAGCTCCCCTTATAAGCTAGCTTAATACTTCACTTTCTATATCTTTAAGTCATTATAAAAAATTATTCATGTGTAGCTAACCGAATAAGATGGAGTCCCATTAAGCTCATTAAACTGCGAACAATCATCAAACCAACAGAAGATTTTATTTCGATTTATGTTTTCAATCAATAAAAATAGAATTTGCGTATTTTACATGCACACCTATCTCTCATCTGTATAATTAACAACTTGTTTTCCATTACTTAAGTTATTATAAAACCACTGGCCATAGAAAATTAGAAGGGTTGTTAATTATACCTAAAAAGATGGTTTAACCCTTAACTATGTAATCTTGCTGTTTTTTCTTCTTCTTCTTCTTCTTCATGTTTTCATTTTATTTTGTAATCCCACAAGTTTCTTTCTTATGAGGGTTGTCATATAGAGAAAGGTTCATGCAAGAAACATAACTTTTTAAGAAAACGCGAGGACGATTCTCGACCACTCATCCGGTCAACAAAGACGGCTTTGACCGGGTCACCCTCCTTTAATCATCTCTACCCTCCATGAATCGCGTCAATCCTCCGTGATCGCGTCCACCGTAACCGAAAATGTGTGGCTGAGAATCGTCCTCACATTTTCTTGAATTGACATTGTTCTCGTATGAACCCACCTCTTGTCATATATTATGGTGAATGTTATAATCAAATGAAGATTGTTGTTAAAAGATAAAGAAATATAATAGGCGTCTGGTGCACAACACGCAGGCCACCGTATCGCAATTTATGAAATAGCCTTGATCACCAAGTTGCTAAAAACCGTTTAATCAGAAATGAGATTTTGGGCTTATGGGAAATAAGACCATTATATTATAGCAAACCAATAAATTATGGCAGTGGATGTTAATCTAAGGAAATAGTTGTAAAAGATACACAAATTGCTGTGTAAACTCAGGCAGAATTACAATGTGCACTCAAACCACTTAATTGTTAAGACTTAGAAATTGGATAGGGGCTGCGCGTACGCAAGCCCCCACTACCACAAATTATGACGTAGGCTCGACCACTTGGGCCGACCTTAGGCGGGCATCCCTCCTAAGTGCAATGGAGGTCACCAACCTAGACCATGAGCCTTTTTGATCACCCATTGATCCCGTCCAGGTAAGTATGTATTACGATGTACAACACCCTTCCTAAATAACCGTTACTCTGCTTTCATGTTTCATTCAAACACCAATGTGGGATGAAATGGAGTGCTTTTATACCCTTTAAGTCCTTAACCGTATATGCTTAGAAAAGAAACCAACATCCGGCTCTCATGCCACAAAGTACCATATTAAGAAGAGAGAATTCGATTAAATGGGATGGGATTGATCTTCATTCAAATCTTTTACCATCAAAAACAGTTTTAGAAAACTTGTATAATTGAATTCCTAGACCCAATTCAATTCAGAAGAATCTTTTACTTTCATATTTGTTTTACTCAACATCTTAGAGCATCCACAATGGAGGTTCTTCTTGAGGTTTCTCATGAGGTTTTTACAAGAACCTCCACTGTGAGACAGAGGTTCTTGCCCAGTCATAGGTTCTTATTGGAACCCGGGTGCTTGAGCAAGAACCCAGGTTCTTGAATAGTTTCCTTTTCTGTTATATAATAGTTTACATAAATAAAAATTATATTATAAATAAGTAGAGGAAAGTGAGGTTTTTATAAGAACCTCCATTGTAGAGTTTTAAGGAGGTTCTTGGTTTGTTGAGATGGCAATGACGTGGTAGAGAAAAATATAGTAAGTAAGGTTCTTGAAGGTTCCACCACTGTGGATGCTCTTATAAAACTTATATCATTGAAACTACAGATTATAGGAGGCATTCCGTAAAAGGAATACCTCTCCAAAAATAGGCGTATGCCACTTTATACAACGAGCACACGGTATTCTTTAGTAAAAGGCGAAAGAATAGTTCGCTTTGTGCTCATTGCATGGCTGCGTGATTTCTAAAACCTTGTCGAAGGCCTTCTTTATGCATCTTCTTTTAGCTCCCATTTGCATTCATATTCCAATGTGGGAAATCTGCAGGTCCACAAATTATAAGTGCTATTGTGCTTCTTTAAAGGAATTTCATCTTCTGCTCTACATTTCACACTCATAAAAACCAGTAAAATCTGTGGCAGTTCCATTTTGATTCTAAAAACATAGGAAAACTAATGTTTCTAATTGCAAAAACAGTATCCACAAACTATTATTGAAAAGCAAACAAAAACAAATGTTATATTACGTTATATATACAAAATGAGTGTATATTAAGGGGCCGTTTACTAAACGTTTACCAGGCAAGCGCGTACCAATGTCATTTCCCATCTTGACCGAGCATCATGAGGGCCTAGAAGCTTACCCGGTAAGAGATAACGTAAGAAGCTAAGAACAAGGTATAAAACAAGAGGCCTTGAAGAAGTTATTAGACAACCGGCTGTAGGAAATTAGAAAGTTGTTAATTATAGCTAAAAGATGGTTTAACCATAATCTTGCAGTTTTTTCATGTTTTCATTTTATTTTGTCATCCCACAAGTTTCTTTCATATAAGTATTGTAATATATTATGGCAGTGGACAATAAAACGGATCAAAATGGTAACTCTAGTAAGGGATCAAAATGGCAACCCATGGATTTCATCCCTTTTAGCTTTATGTATATGCAATCTCTTTACTTTATTGGTACACTGTATTATCTACTGGTTGTGTATATGTTTATGTATGTATAGTTTTTAAACATTGTAATTTGTGTATTATGTTAAACATTGATTATAATTTGTGTATTATCTCGTTTTGTGTATACGCATACAGAGGGTAAAATGGTCATTTGTTTTCATTCAGCATGTTCATTCAGAAGAACTACCAAACAACCATATTTCATTCTGCACTACATGATACAGAACCTCTCAACCATTCTGACCTCTCAAGTCTCAACCATCCAGCACCAAACCATTCAGCAACTAACAAACAGCCCCTAACTCTATTAAAGGTCGTAAGTTTTGCAACATACAAGTTCACCGATGGCATGGGACTTGTGACTCCTTAATCTACAATGAAAAAAAAACGTTTACATTAAACCATAAGAGAATGTATGTAAATTATGTTATCATAAACTTTTGAATTCTCTTCTAATTTGACATTTTTTTCTTCAACTAATTTGTGCACAAAAATGAAAATAATGATAGTTTGACTAATAGATAAAAGAAGATATTTGACAACAAGAAAAGATAAACTATGGCAAGTGGAAGCAAATCAAAGGAGATAGTTAAAAACACACAGGTGTACAAGAAGGCTAGATTATGATAAAACTAGACCACTTAACTGTTGAACCTAGAAATTGGATAGGGGCTGCGCGAACGCAAGCCCCCACTGTCACAAATTATGATGTAGGCTCGACCACTTGGGCCGACCTTAAGTTGGCACCCCTCCAAAGTGCAATGGAGGTCACCAACCTAGACCATGGGCCTCTTTGATCACCCATTGATCCCATCCAGGTAAGTATGTTTTACGTTGTATGACCCCTTTCTTAAATAACCTTTTGCTTTGGCTTCAAGTTTCATTCTGACACCAATGTGGGATGAAATGGAGAGCTTTACACCCTAAGCGTATATACCCGAAAAATAAACAAACTTTTGGTTCTCATACAACAGAGTAACTTATATGAGGATTGGGATAGCGAGAAAATGGCTTTCGCTATCACTTAGATTTCTGAACTCGATATTATTAAGTGGGATGAGTGGGATCTTCCGTTCACATCTTTTTTCATAAAAAATATTCTGTAGAGAAACTAAATAATCAAATTTCATGATTCAATAGGATCCTTTATTTACATTAATATCCTATTAAACTTCTATCATTGAAACTAAAAATTGTAGGAGGCATTCCTTGGAAGGAATACCACTCCAAAAATAGGCGTATGCCACTTTATACAACGAACACACGGTATTCTTTAGTAAAAGGCGAAAGAATAGTTCGCTTTGTGCTCATTGCATGGCTCCGTAATCATAAAACCTTGTTGAGGGTCTTCTTTATGCATCTGCTTCTACCTCCATATTTGCCTTCCTATTTCGATGTGGGTTTTTGCAAGTTCACATTGGATCCTTTTTAAATCATTGATAAAAAATATTTGGTGGGTATAAGGTATAAAAAGTCGCATATCACGGTAGTATTATAGCACCGATTTTTAATTATTTATTTGTTTTTGTATTTTATTGTGATTTGAATATTAAGCATTATAAATTTAACTATTTAGTTTGAGCATGCAAATGTTTGCAATTTTTATTCTTTTACTATTAAAAATACTTAAATATCACATGTGTTACCTATTGTGGCGGAACCAAATACTTATTAGATTACTAGGGGCCATAGGGTATTCGATTTGCGGGTTAAATAGTTTGGTTAACCAAATAAGGTAAATTTCGATTTGACTATATATTTACCATGTCAAATAACCGGATAGCTGATAATACTATTATTTTATATACAAAACTAAAGAACAAAAAATTGAGATATACTTAACAAAATATATTTAAGTATTAGGTTCAAATGAGAATTGCTAAAAAAAATGAGAAGTAGATAAGTGATCTTCATCACTCATTCGGTCAACAAAGGCGACTTTGATTGGGGAGCCCCTCCTTTAATTGTCTCCACCCTCCATGAATCGCATCAATCCTCCGTGATCGCATCCACCATAACCGGTCAAAACCGCCTTTATTGATCGGATAAGTGGTGAAGATCACTTCTCCACTTCTCATTTTTTAGCACTTCTCATTTGAACATTTCTCATATATTTAATATTGCAAAAGTGAACGATAACAATGTATGTGGAGAACAACCTTCAACAATAGAGTTGAGGGTTCCTCAAAACGAACAAGGTCAGTGCCGAAATTAGCGACATACGAGTAAAATAATTACCAACAATATTTTAGAATTTTGAAATTTGAGTGGGGCCATTACCCCATCTTTATCAAGGTGACACCCCTGGGTACTCCAAAAACTCAAAAATCTCACTTAGAAATTGAACAAAATGGCAAGCTTTTATATATGTAACTTGAAGTTGGTATAAAATCGATACCAATCAAAAAATTAGTGGTGGCATGGATAACAAAAGGTATCACAATCATAACACCACATGTAATGGCCATGAATCCTTATATCATTGACGATAAAGTAAATACAATGTTTACACGAAACCATGGAGAAAATGTACATTAAATATGTTATTATAGCCAAACTCAACCAACAAATTACTAGGGATGGCAACGGGGCGGGTTTGGGGCGGGGATTGGTCCCCCCGTCCCCGTCCCCGTTAAAAATATCTGTCCCCGTCCCCGCTTAAAAACCCGCGGGGATTTAAACGGGGATCCCCGTCGGGGAAACGGGGAAACCCGCGGGGAAACGGGGATACCCGTTTACTGTAAATGGGGGATTATATGGGTATTTTTCCCCGCGGGGATACCCATCACCGTTAAAATATAAACAATCCAAATATACCAAAAATTATATGATCCAAATATAAACAAAAACGAGTATTAATACGACGAGTCCAAATAAAACAAGTCCAAATGGAGAGTCTAAATAAAACGACAACAAGTCCGAATAAAACTACAAGTCCAAATAAAACTACAACTATATAATGGTTTACTGATTTAGGGTTAGAGACTTAGATAATTGATGGAGGCTATTTATATTTTCCATTTATAATTATATAATATAATATATATATATATATAAAAAAAAATAATAGTATCGGGTATCGGGGACGGGTATCGGGTATCGGGTAATCGGGGCGGGGATCACCATACCCGTCCCCGTCCCCGTCCCCGTCAAAATTTATTCGGATTTCCCCGTTTATCATCCCCAAACCCGCCCCGTTTAAGTCGGGTTTCGGATTTCCCCGTCGGGTTCGGATTCTTTTGCCATCCCTACAAATTACATACATTGACTACATAATTGGGCAGGGGCTGCGCGAACGCAAGCCCCCACTGTCACAAATTATGATGTTGGCTCGACCGCTTGGGCCGACCTTAGGCGGGCACCCCTCCAAAGTGCAATGGAGGTCACCAACCTAGACCATGGGCCTCTTTGATCACCCATTGATCCCATCCAGGTAAGTATGTTTTAAGTTTTACGACCCCTTTCTTAAATAACCTTTGATCTGGCTCCAAGTTTCATTCTGACACCAATGTGGGATCAAATGGAGAGCTTCTCACACATGTAGATTTCCATTTCAAAAAGCTAATTGAATTCTCACTAATAAAAACAATGGTATGAAGTAAACAAACTCGATGCTTTTTTCCGGCCAGCAATACTTTAGTCCTTCAAAGTAAACAACTCGTTAATTTTTTTAAAACCAACTTATGAATCAGATGATTGTTCAATAAAAGGTGAAAAAGCCAATTATAATTAGAAAAACAGTCAAAAGCAAAAACCTTAGAACTAAGAGTTGTTGGACTTTACCCAATAAAGGGAGTCCTTCCAGAAATTCTCGATGGCCAAGGGAGACCCGAGGCCAAGGAGGGGGTTTGGAAATAGTTTTCAACCAGCAATTGACGCGCCTCGGTAAAACCTCATTAGCTGCGTCATTGCCCCAAGCGCAAAGATAACATCAACGGTTCACCTTCCCATCCTTTTATAACACCTCACTTCTCTTCCAAACACATCTCTCCACCGATGTGGGTCTAAATGTCTAATCCTACCTGCAAGCTATCTGTCCTTTTCCTTCCCACTAGCTCTTTTTTTGGTGATAATTGGCTAATTGCTATTTAATACTCTTTTTTTTGGTGATACTTGCATGTTTAGACCATGAGTTATACTCTTCAAATTACCCGATCTAAAGTCGTATAAGCTTTCCACTCCTTACCCAAAATTACCAAATACATGTGTTATACCCAATCCAATCTTATCTACACTTTCTTTTATTAAATAGTTAATAACAAGAGAGAGAGAGAGAGAGAGAGAGAGAGAGAGAGAGAGAGAAGGGAGTGGGGGCTGGGTTGCAATCGGGTTGGAGAAGTCGATTGATTTCCGCACGAGCTTACCCAAGACACTGTAATGGTGTTGCCAAAGGAGCCCGACGAACCTGAAGGTGAAGGAAACCCGAGCCCCTTCAGGTAGAGCATAACTTATGGTCTTAATACCAACTTATCCCGTATATTTCTCATCGAATCCATCATATATATCATACCAACTTATTCCTAGATTCATCCGCAAAAACAGGTCTGGTTTGGTCTATAGAATTTGATAGTATTTAAAGAGATTAAAAATTAAAGTTTATTCTAAATTTATATTTGGTTTGAAAAAAAGTACGGATTTTTTATCCTGCTATGTTTACAGCTTTTTTTCAAAATAATGAAGTAATAAGAACATAATTTAATTTTTTTTATAACTTTTTTCTTATGGAAAACTAAATTCTGTTCATTTCAAATTTTACAATTTAGAAGCATCAAAAATTCCATGTTCTTTCACAAAAAATCATATATCTTACGAACCGGTCTATTAACCCAAAGTTCCTTTAAAAGTATATGTGAATGTATCTATGTCAACAACGCGCTCGGAATGAAGCTGTGGAAGACAGTAAAAGTTAATTGACAAATCCTTAGTACGGCCTACTTGTGCTACCGGAGCCAAGCATATACTTGCCAAAGTGGAACTTGATGAATTATAGTTTTAAAAGAACAAATGGTCTTTGATGGGATATTGTTGCACATAGATGAAACCTCTAACCCGCGAACATATTTAATCTATCAACAATGCTATGGGTTTTCAGGGGATTCAAATTTTGTCTCGCAAATCCTTTTTACAACTTAGGATTGCAAATGCGACTAATTTAATTTAATTTAATTGGGTTCCTTGTTGGTTTCATTACCTTGTAGAAGCTTTTTGCTTAGGCCATCCACTGTCGACCCACTGCAACCCAATGGTTTCAGCTGCCACATCAGCGCCACATCAGCTTTCCACTATACTACCCAAAACTACCCAATCCATCCACTACCAACCCAATACTCAACCCAACCTTTTTATTTTATTAAATAATTAAAAAAAAAAAGAGAAAGAGGAGAGAGGTAGAGAGAAAGAAGAGAGAGAAAGTGGGTGGGGGGTGGGGGTGGTTTGGGGGTGAGGGATCTTCGGCTTTGAGAAACCGAGTAGCAGCAACCCGACGCCACACGCGGCGGTGTTCCTCAATTTACCCGGCGGGTTGAGTGAACCGATGGCCACCCGATGGGGTAACCCGTCGTGACAGTGGATGGCCTTAGAAATTAGCCTTACTTTCAAGGGAGCAAATGATGGACTATATGAATTTAGATGGTAGATCAATTGGTATCATTTGGGTTATGTCTTATGCTATGGCAGAACCTACTTGCAAGATGGTGATGACTTGGTTAACATGGTTGGTAATTTACTTTGTTTGAAAGAGTTTTAGATAGACATAACATTTGACTTCAATTGTGTTGCTTTGTGATTCTTTCACATAATTTGCATCACATACTTGCCTTTTAGGACCAGTTCAATCAACTATTTTCATCGGCATTTAATTAGTTGTGGTACATGTCCAGCATCATTCAAGTATTACTAGTTAGTATCAAATAAAAAAAATTCCGAAACCAAAGTCAACCAACAAATTACAAATATTAACTAAATAATTGGGCAGGGGCTGCGCGAACGCAAGCCCCCACTGTAACAAATTATGATGTAGGTTCGACCACTTGGGCCGACCTTAGGCAGGCACCCCTCCAAAGTGCAATGGAGGTCACCAACCTAGACCATGGGCCTCTTTGATCACCCATTGATCCCATCCAGGTAAGTATGTTTTACGTTGTACGACCCCTTTCTTAAATAACCTTTGCTCTGGCTTCAAGCTTCATTCTGACACCAATGTGGGATGAAATGGAGAGCTTCTCACACATGTAGATTTCCATTCTCAGAAAGTAGAAATTTTCTCACTATTTTTCAGATTTTAAACTTATTAGGTTCTAAAGCATTCTTTTACAATCTTTAATATTATATAAAACTTTCTCAATCATTAATATTATATAGAACTTTCTGACTTCAAATTTCAGTTTCTAGTTTTTTTTCTAGACAATTTATAAAAGAATTTATTAAGCAATCTCCAATCTACATAATCTACTAGTTTAAACTTTAATTTGTAGGAGGCATTCCATTGAAGGAATACCTCTCCAAAAATAGGCGTATGCCACTTTATACAACGAGCACACGGTATTCTTTAGTAAAAGGCGAAAGAATAGTTCGCTTTGTGCTCATTGCATGGCTGCGTGATTTCAAACGCTTGTTGAAGACCACCTTTATGCACCTGCTTCTTCTTCCAGATTTACATTCATATTCCAATGTGGGAAATCTGCAGGTCCACAATAAACACCTGCAATTATGCTTCTTATTTTTTTTTTTAGTGTTTTAAGTATCAATTTTCATCTTCTGCACTACATACCAATGTTTCTAATTGCAAAGTAATATACACAAATTATGATTTGAAAGCAACCAAAAACATATTTGCTGGCTGTGTTTTGTTATTGGATCACCTCCTAACATATTATCTCTTGTATATGGTCTAAAGTAAGTTACTCAAATAACTAAGAAGTTGCAAATATTGTTGACTTAAACTATTTATATTTGTAGCAATTTTCAGCCAATTTGAATGCAGGGCCTTAACTGAGTTCACTTCTTCACACTTTACCCAGATTTTGAGACCAGAATTGGAGCAGATTATGCAGATATGCTTAACCTTTATAAAGGTTTAACCCTTACATATTTTATTATATATTGAAGTAGATATGCTCAACCTTTTCAGGCAAAAATGAAGAGGGTATTCTTGGAGTAAGCTCTTTTCCATGTTTCTTATTGCAATAAGTAGCTTTCCAACTTCTGCACAACACCATGTTGGCATGATTCTTCTAGTCTATTTTAAGGGGTGCAAATTTATCCGTATCGTATTATATGATACATGAACAAAATCATATACAATTAAAAATCATATATCCCTTTGGGGCTATTTAGTTGGTGAATAAAGTTTGTGTCTATATATACCCAGAAGGTTTGGAAAACTTGACTTTCTGCATAAAGCTCCCCCATAAAAGCTTACTGAATAAGCCGCTTCTTTTACCATTAAGCCACTACCAAACAGTCATGTATAATTGGCAGAATAAGATGCGAGTTTCATTGAACTCATTAAACTACTAACAAACCGTATGAATGTAAACAAACTCAATGCTTTTTCCAGCCGGCAATATTTTAGTATCTCAAAAAGGTATCGTACATAACAATTTACCCGTTAACCTCTTACCGGATAAGAGTTGTCGATCACACTTATTGGGTAAGACTCGGTTCATGCTATTGCTCTTAACAGTAAAATTCTAGTCAGGTAAGGTAAGCTTCTGAAACCAACTTATGAATCAGAGGATTGTTCGATAAAAAGTGAAAGACAACTATAACAAGAAAAATGGTAAAACGCAAAAATGTTGGAACTAAGAATTGTTGGACTTTACCCAATGAAGGGAGTCCTTCCAGAAATTCTCGATGGCCAAGGGAGACCCAAGGCCAAGGAGGGGGTTTGGAAATAGTTTTCAACCAGCAATTGACGCGCCTCGGTAAAACCTCATTAGCTGCGTCATTGCCCCAAGCGCAAAGATGGCTTTAACCGTTCACCTTCCCATCCTTTTATAACACTCCCACTTCTATTCCAAACATCTCTCCACCAATGTGGGTCTAAATGTTTAATCCAACCAGGATATCTATCATTTTCCTTCCCACTTACTTTATCTCTCTCTCTCTCTCTCTCTCTCTCTCTCTCTCTCTCTCTCTCTCTCTCTCTCTATTGGTGATAATTGCTATTTAGAGGGTGTTTGGATAAGTTTTTCGAGGTCCAAAAGTGCTTATTGATTTATGATGGTGGGAAAAATAGTTTTTAGAAAAGTGTTTGAATTAGCTTTTGTAGTTGTAAAAACCAATAAAACCAATAAGTTGTTTTCCTCAAACCTTATTGTCGACTTTTTGAGAAGTTTTGGAGAAGATTTTTTTTGTCAATTTTCCTCAAAGAGCCAAAAGCCCTTCTCAAAAAGTCACAAATTCTAACTTCTTATAAATCACGTTTGAAGCCTTCTCAAAAAGCACTTTTGAAAAGTGCTTTTGAGTTACCCAAACAAGTTTTTTGACTTATTAGTTTTTTGAAAATCCAATAAGTCAAAAAGCTTATCCAAACACCCTCTTAATTACACTTATTTTTTAGATGGTAGATCAATTGGTATCAAGGGAATTAGCCTTGCTTTCAGGGGAACATATGATTAGGGGTGTAAACGAGCCGAGTCGAGCTCAAGCTCGATTAGGCTCGAGCTCGGCTCGTTTAAGTGTATAAAGCTCGAGCTCGAGCTCGGCTCGTTTCGAGCCTTATGTGTCAAGCTCGAGCCCGAGCTCGTCAAGAATTAAGCAAGCTCGGGCTCGGCTCGAGCTCGGCTCGTTTACCTATAAATCAATATTTATTATGTATTTTTTATTTTTTAATATTTTTATTATTTATTATTTAATTATTTAATAGTTATTTTTTAATACATATTTATATAATATATATATTAGCTGAGGCTCGTTTAGGCTCGCGAGCTTAATTGTAAAAGCTCGAGCTCGGGCTCGTTTATTAAACGAGCTCGAAATAAGGCTCGAGCTCGGCTCGGGCTCGTTTAATTCGAGCTCGAGTCGAGCTTTTAACGAGTCGATCCCGAGTAGCTTACGAACAGCTTGGCTCACTTACACCCCTACATATGATGGACTATATAAATTTAGATGGTAGATCAATTGGTATCATTTGGGTTATGGCTTATGCCATGTTATGGCAGAACCTGCTTGCAAGATGGTGATGACTACGTTATGGCTTATGTTATGTTATGCTATCTCTGTTGAACATTGTTGGTATTTAAATTTTTTGAAAAGACATTTAGATTCATCAGCATTAAGTACGGTTAAAATTGTATTTCCCGAACTAACTTAGTTAAAAACATTGACTAGATGATTAGGAAAGGGCTGCGCAAACGCAAGCCCCCACTGTCACAAATTATGATGTAGGCTCGACCACTTGGGCCGACCTTAGGCGGGCACCCCTCCAAAGTGCAATGGAGGTCACCAACCTAGACCATGGGCCTCCATGATCACCCATTGATCCCATCCAGGTAAGTATGTATTACGTTGTACAACACTCTTCTTAAATAACCTCTATTTTGGCTTCGTGTTTCATTCTAACACCAATGTGGGATGAAATGGAGAGCTTCTCATACATGTAGATTTCCATTCCAGAAAGTTGGAATTCTCACTAATTTTCAGATGATAAATTTATTAGGTTCTAATTCAAATCAACGGTGTCCTTTAATGCATTTGTTTTCAATCATAAATATTATATGAAGCTTTTCCGACTTCAAATTTCTGGATTCTTATTATTCAATTTGATTCAATGGTATCTTTTAATAACATTTTTTTTCAATAAAAACAGTTATATAGAACATTTTGAGTTCAAACAAAGTTTCTAGGATTTTTGGGATCCACTTCAATTCAATGTTATCTTTTGATCTCTTTTTATGAATCAAAACAAGTTCTATTGAACTTTCTAACATCAAGCTTCCAATTTGTAGATTCTTTCCCATGACAATTTTTAAAAGAATTCAATAAGCAGTCATCGTTTTTATCGTTTTAACTGGCCTACTAGACGGAATACTGTAGAAGGAATTTTTAAACTTTAAATTGTAGGAGGCATTCCATTGAAGGAATACCTCTCCAAAAATAGGCGTATGCCACTTTATACAACGAACACACGGTATTCTTTAGTAAAAGGCGAAAGAATAGTTCGCTTTGTGCTCATTGCATGGCTCCGTGATTCTTAAGCCTTGTTGAAGGCCTTCTTTATGCATCTTGTTTTAGCTCTCATTTGCACTAAAATAGCAATGTGGGAATTATTAGCCCTTTGGGGCTAATAATTTTGACATTATTACCAAACCCACCAAATACAACAAGCAGTAAGCCTGTAAGATGGGAACCAAGACCCACTGTTAAGCAAGCACAGAACTAAAGCCCAAAAAACACAACATCCAGGGGCTGAAAAAACCTAACTAAAAACATAGAAAGATGAGGACAGCTTCCTTTCAAGCTTTTTTAGATGGTCCCTACAATAGAAAAGAGACCAACACCAACCTACAAGGAGAAATGCAGGTTTAAGACCAAAAAATGCCAGCAAGAAAAGAAGTGTATGAGCACTAATGAAGAAGGAGGATGAGCACTTGTTTTAAGTTCTCTCTTCACACCTCATCTTTTTAACTCTTGTAACAACTTCCATTAGATACATCTTTTTCGATCTTTGGCCGAAATTCAGGCCATTTTATAGCCCAAAACAAAGACCTTTGCCAGAGAACTCGTATGAATGTAAAAGAACTCGATGCTTTTTCCGGCTGGCAATATTTTAGTCTCTCAAAACGGTACCGTACATAACAATTCACCTAGGGATGACATCGGGGTGGATTTGGGGCGGGGCCCCGTCCCCGTTTATATCCCCGCGGGCTTAAACGGGTATTTTTCCCCGCAGGGATACCTGTTAAAGTTAAACCGTTTGTGTGAGAGAGACGGCGAGACCGGAGACGCATGTCGCCGAAAAACGTTGTTGCTGTTGATGTCGCCGGAGACACAGTGGTGATGTCCCCGGAAAACGTTGTTGCTGTTAATGTCGCCGGAAACGCTGAAACACAGCGGTGAGAGTGAGACGACAACCTGCTGGCTGCTGTTGATGTCACCGGTCACTGCCGTCGGCAGTCGGCGACCTGCTATCAGCATCGGTGACCGTAGAAGATGAGTAGACGACTAGACGAGAAGTCGAGAGATTAGAGATTGAGTTCTGTTCTGAGAGCCGCAATTGCAATTTGCAAAAGGCAACGTTCGGGTTACATTTAGAAATAAAAAGTATTTATATTTCCTATATTATTCATCGGGTATTGGGTTCAGGATCAGGTGATCGGATCACCATACCCGTCCCCGTAAAAATATTCAGGTTTTCCCCGTCCCCGAATCCGCCCCGTTTAAGTCGGGTATCGGGTTCAGCTTTCTCTGCCATCCCTAAATTTACCGGGTAAGACGTGGTATTTTCACGGTCTCTTAATTTTCTGAAACTGAATTATGCATCAGAGGATTGTTCGATCAAAGTCAACTATAACTATGAAATGGTAAAATGCAAAAATGTTGGAACTAAGAATTGTAGGACTTTACCCAATGAAGGGAGTCCTTCCAGAAATTCTCGATGGCCAAGGGAGACCCAAGGCCAAGGAGGGGGTTTGGAAATAGTTTTCAACCAGCAATTGACGCGCCTCGGTAAAACCTCATTAGCTGCGTCATTGCCCCAAGCGCAAAGATAACATCAACCGTTCACCTTCCCATCCTTTTATAACACCTCACTCCTCTTCCAAACACATCTCTCCACCAATGTGGGTCTAAGCCAACCGGGATTACTATCCTTTTCCTTCCAACCAGGATTACTATCCTTTTCCTTCTAACCGGGATTAATGCTCTTTTTTTGATTTTTGATGATACTTGCATATTTAGACCATTACTTCCCAAATTACCCAAAGCTATCCAGCGCCACATCAGTTTTCCACTCCTTGCCCAAAATTACCTAATACATGTGTTTTACCTAATCCAATCTTACTCACACTTTTTATTTTGTTAAATAATTAATAAAGAAAAGAAAAGAAGAGAGAGAAAGGGGGTGGGGGTTGGGGTTGGGTTTCAATCCGGTTGGAGAAAGCCGATTGAGTTGTCGAATGATTAATGGTCTAATACATTGTTCCCAGATAGCCAAGAGTTGAAGCCCTCTTAGGTTCATCCGTTCTGTAAGGCCATATCCTTTGTACACACTTTGTGAAAATACGTCACTTCTATCACGTCACTTCTTGGTTCAAGTCTCATCTTCTAATATAAACAAAGACATGCTCTTCCAAAAGGAAGACACTTGAACCAAAATTGGAAACAATAACTTCATGGAAAAGAATGAAAGTTGTCAAAACAAAACGGAAATGAGCACCATGTCATGACTACAAGGGTCGCTTGCAAGGATCCATTACGGAGATTTGTTGATATAGGCCATCAGCCCATCATATAAGTTCTTTTTAGCAACACCTATACCTATAGCATGGTGGTTTCCTATTTCTGCCACTAAGACTTTTGTCTGCTATCTCTTGAGATTTAGGTGGCATTTGGTTCAAAGTCCAGAATCACTATGGAGTTGGAAGATAAGCTGCAATCAGGTATCAGTATGATTACATGAAAATTGCTGTTCGGCTTATGCATTGGGTTTGGGTATCATTCCTAAAACTGATGTTTGGATGAAACAATTCCCAAACCAAACCCAACCAAGAAACTACAAACATTAATTAAATAACTGTGAATTTTTCAAACCAAACACAACCAAGAAGCTACAAACATTGACTAGATAATTGGGCAGGGCTTGCGCAAACGCAATCCACCCATTGTCAAAAATTATGATGTAGGCTCGGCCCACAAACCAAGAAACTACATAAATTGACTAAATAATAGGGAACTTCGCGATCCAAACCGAACCAAGAAACTACAAACATTGACTAAATAATTGGGCAGGGGCTGCGCGAACGCAAGCCCCCACTGTCACAAATTATGATGTAGGCTCGACCACTTGGGCCGACCTTAGGCGGGCACCCCTCCAAAGTGCAATGGAAGTCACCAACCTAGACCATGGGCCTCTTTGATCACCCATTGATCCCATCCAGGTAAGTAAGTTTTACGTTGTACGACCCCTTTCTTAAATAACCTTTGATCCGGCTTCAAGTTTCATTCTGACACCTATGTGGGATGAAATGGAGAGCTTCTCACACATGTAGATTTCTCTTCCAGAAAGTTGGAATTCTCACTCATTTCCAGATTTTAAATTTATTAGGTTCTAATTCAAACCAATGGTATCCTTTAACGCATTCATTTTCAACCATAAATATTAAATAGAGCTTTCCGACTTCCAATTTCTGGATTTTTTATGATTCAATGGTATCTTTTAATAACATTATTTCAATAAAAAAACATTCTATAGAAGTTTTTGAGTTCAAGGTTTCTGTTTCTAGATTTTTTCGAATCCACTTCGACTTAATGTTATCTTTTAGTTTCTCTTCATGAATCAACAAACGTGCTATAATACTTTCAGCTTTAAGCTTTCAATTGTTAGATTTTTTTTCCCAGACAATTTAAAAAAGAAATTAATAAGCGATCAACATTTTACGTAGTCTACTAGTTTAAACTTTAAATTGTTGGAGGCATTCCGTAGAAGGAACACCTCTCCAAAAATAGGCGTATGCCACTTTATACAACGAGCACACGGTATTCTTTAGTAAAAGGCGAAAGAATAGTTCGCTTTGTGCTCATTGCATGGCTGCGTGATTCTAAAACCCTGTTGAAGACCTTCTTTATGCATCTTCCTTTAGCTCACACTTGCACTAAAATAGCGATGTGGGAATTTATCCCTTCAGAAATTCAAAATCCCACTTAAAATTTCTGGTTCTTTTAAATCACTTTGGAGCTGTGTTTGTTATTCATTAAGTCATGGATTAATTTGCTACATACCCAGAAGGATTTAGTTGGAGGAGCTTTTACATAGATGAAAGAAACTTGTTTTTTTAATTGAAAGTGACAGGTAAGCTTCCCGATAAAAGCTTATTGAATAAGCCACTTGTTATACCATCAAGCCACTACCCAACAGTCATGTATAACTAACCCAAGCCGGAAACCCGTATGAACCGCCGTTTTTTTTTTTTACATAAAAAGAGTTTCAAGATTATTTTGAAGATTTACCTGCAGATAGAGTTACTTTAGCTTGTGGAGTAGGCAAAAAGGTTGAGATAAGATTAACATTATGTGCTAATGGAGAGAGCAACTGCATATTTATTGCTTCCTAAGTTAATTGGAGTCTGGTAGGTGCTAATCTAAGTACCTTCCTAAGGCTATGAGTAGCACACGCATTTGAACCCACAACCTTTCACTGCCAGATGAGCTTTCCACTATCCTAGCCTCAAACCTTCACCAACCATTCAAATCCCGTACCACAAACTTTTCATACCTTCATATCATTACCCTTTTTATTATTTTAAATATAATATATGTAGAGAGAGAAGGAAGGAAGAGAAGGAAGGAAGAGAGAGAGAGAGAGAGGGCGGGCATGGATGGGTTATGGATCCCGCCCTCGAACCCGTGGCTTGAACCCGCATCGGGCGTACCACATGCGGATTGAACCCGCCAAGCCGCCATCCCTTACCCACTGCTTGAACCCGCGGTGCTACGCATGGCCTAAGGGATTTAGAACTAAACGGAGTCGATTGATTTTAATTAATCAAGATCCATTCGAACATACAATTGGGTTATGGTTAAATTAAATCCCGAGTTGGTACTCTATGTAAAGATTAATCAGATTCATCCGAAGATAATGAGTTTACTGTTGGACTAAGAATTGTAAAATATTGAAACTAAGAATTGTAGGACTTTACCCAATGAAGGGAGTCCTTCCAGAAATTCTCGATGGCCAAGGGAGACCCGAGGCCAAGGAGGGGGTTTGGAAATAGTTTTCAACCAGCAATTGACGCGCCTCGGTAAAACCTCATTAGCTGCGTCATTGCCCCAAGCGCAAAGATAACATCAACCGTTCACTTTCCCATCCTTTTATAACACCTCACTCCTCTTCCAAACACATCTCTCCACCAATGTGGGTCTAATCCAACAAGGATGTCTATCCTTTTGACAAGTTTTCATACTTCAACTCGATCTCGATCTCGACTCGTAAAAGATACATTATAGCTCAAACTCGGCTATAATATACATAATACATATATATATATTATACAAGGCTCGAAATGCTCGATAAGAACTCGCCCAAACTCTTAAAGCTCGAGCTCGGCTTGTTAAATATTCGAGCTCCTGTTTTGGTGATACTTGCTTATTTAATACCAACTTATCCCGTATATTTCTCATCGATCCATCATATATCATACCAACTTATTCCAGGATTTATCCACAGAAACAGGTCTGGTTTGCCTTTTAAGGAATATAGAGAGGTGTACGATTTTTCAATGAGTACACAGGTATATAACCAGTTAGTATCAAATAAACCAATTTCCCAAAAACCAAACTCAACAAACAAAATACAAACATTGAGTCAACAAACAAAATACAAACATTGAGTCAACAAACAAAATACAAACATTGAGAAAATAATTGGGCAGGGGCTGCGCGAACGCAAGCCCCCACTATCACAAATTATGATGTAGGCTCGACCACTTGGGCCGACCTTAGGCTGGCACCCCTCCAAAGTGCAATGGAGGTCACCAACCTAGACCATGGGCCTCTTTGATCACCCATTGATCCCATCCAGGTAAGTATGTTTTACGTTGTACGACCCCTTTCTTAAATAATCTTTGATCTGGCTTCAGGTTTCATTCAGACACCAATGTGGGATGAAATGGAGAGCTTCTCATACATGTAGATTTCTATTCCAGAAAGTTGGAATTCTCACTAACTTTCATCCTTTTTAATGCATTCATTTTCAATCATAAATATTATATAGAGCTTTCCAACTTCAAGTTTCTGGATTTCTTTTGATTCAATGGTATCTTTTAATAACATTTTTTCAATAAAAAAACATTTTATAGAACTTTTTGAGTTCTAGCTTTCAGTTTTCAGTTTCTAGATTTTTTGGGATCCACTTCGACTAAATGTTATCTGATAATCTCTTTAATGAATCAAAAACGTTAAATAAAATCTCAAGCTTTTAATTTCTAGACTCTTTTGAGCCCAAACAATTTATAAAAGTTATTAATATGCAATCTACATTTTACATGGTCTACTAGTTTAAACTTTAAATTGTAGGAGGCATTCCCTAGAAGGAAAACCTCTCCAAAAATAGGCGTATGCCACTTTATATATACAACGAACACACGGTATTCTTTAGTAAAAGGCGAAAGAATAGTTCGCTTTGTGCTCATTGCATGGCTGCGTGATTCTAAAACCTTGTTGAGGGTCTTCTTTATGCATCTCCTTTTAGCTCACACCTGCACTAAAATAGCGATGTGGGATATCCTTTCAAGAATTCAAAATCCCACTTAAAATTTCTGGTTCTTTTATATCACTTTGGCGATGTTTGGTTTGTTTTTCGTTAAGTCATGGATGAATAAAGTTGTTTGTCTGGATTAATTTATCTGTATATACCCGAAAGAATTTTGTCGAGGAAGTTTTTTCATAGATGAAAGAAACGTGTTTTTTAATTGGAAGTGATAGGTTTGAAAAAACTTGACTTTCTGCATAAAGCTCCCCCATAATTGAATAAGCGACTTCTTATACCATTAAGGCACTACCAAATAATCATGTATAACTAACAGAATAAACTGAATAAACTGTGAGTCTTGTTAACCTCATTATGCTGCTAACTAACAAACAACCCCTTGCATTTCAAATTCATAAAGAAATCATTATATCCACAAAAAACAATACAAAAGATGTTGCAAAATCTATATTCATATTCCAAGATAAGAAAAAGCTCCTAAATTTACACACAAACAAGAAGACATCAACAACACTTCAAAGCTAATTTGAAGTAGAAAAAAAAAGATATATAAAAATAATTTAAAAACAAAAAGATTAATTAATTTAATTAATCTTCTGATATCTTGTGTTGAGAAAGTGAAGCTTTTTTTTCAATTTCTCAAAGACCTAATGAAGAAGGAGGATGAGCACTTGTTTTAAACTCTCTCTTCACTCATTCTTCACACCTCATCTTTAAACTCTTGTAACAACTTCCATTAGATACATCTTTTGGTCTCTTTTTCGACCTTTGTCGAAATTCAGGCCAATTTATAGCCCAAAACCAAGACCTTTGCCGGAGAACTCGTGTGAATGTAAACAAACTCTAAGCTTTTTCCGGCCGGTAAAGAGCTAACCCATGCCGGAAACCCGTATGAACCACCGGCTTGCTTTGTGAGACCCCATAACGGGCCGTAGAGCTTTGAGACCGAAAGGTTAAGGTTCTTGATGGTCTTGTTTGATTTGTTATTTACCGTAACCGAGTATTTGTAGTATGTTTTTCCATTGGCTACCCATGTACCAATAGTCTTCTGTGCAATTGCAACCAAACCTAAAGATGGGATTTTGGGTTAGATTTTATTTGGCAATCTATAAAAATTCTAATACCCATTTGAAGAATTTAATAAGTTTTTGATGTGGGTAAGTTTAATTTTTTTCATTTTTTTACATAAAAAGAATTTCAAGATTTACCTGCAGATGGAGTTACTTTAGCTTGTGGAGTAGGCTTTATTTGAGCAGCAAAAGGAATTTCAACTGCAAAAAGGTTGAAATAAGATTGAGAAATGGAAGAAAACACTTAGTCACTAAAAATACTAATTAAAAGGGAAAAAATGTCATAAAAAACTTGTTGGTATGCCCAAACAAGTCATAATATCCTATTTTCACATTTTTATATATACCGAACAGTTTTGCTTCTATAAATTTAAGTCCTATAAAACAACCTATTAGATTTAGATTTTCTTTTTGGAGGGAAAGGTTCACCTACGTTTCTAAATTTAGACATTTTTTATATCATATAAACCCGATTTTACTGTAGTGAACGTTATATTAATAATTGTTACCTGGAAGAAGCTGGTTGTAACCACCATGACCAGCATGTAATCTAGCCAAGACTCCAAGAAGAGGGGCATTGTTATATGTAGCAGGCTCAGTTTGCTGAAAATTGTTTCTTTCATCGGCAAAATTGTCGTACGCGTCGGGCCCACCAACAATTGCACCCGTTAGGAGATTCGGGTCGCTTGCTTTTCGGCTGTACCACGTGGCATAACCACCTCGGCAGCTAACGAACGAAGGGTTAACCTTAATCGACACGATCGATGAACCTCTATGGTGCACTTGTTGTGGCCAGTTGTTCCCATAACCAACCATATAACTTGTTGCTCTTGGGTTGTCTCCAAGAATATAGTCCACCTAAAAAAAATGCACAAAAATGTTAGATTTTGATCACTTCCCTAAATTATTTCGACATTTTCCGATGGTGGGTATTTCTTGTTTTTGGGCAAAATCGTCATTTGAACATGTTTCTTGAAATCTTGATTTATAATAGTTACCATTGACTTTAGGAAGTCAAAATGTATGCTTCGTGTTTAAGGGTTGGGTTATGGTCAGAAATGTCAAGTTTGGTGAGAACCGTGAGAAGTGGTTATCAACTATTAGATGAGAAATGGACGAACATTAGGACGAGACGCACTGAAATAAGATGCACCGAGATGCATCAGATCAACTCCCTTTTAAGCCACGATTCATGGGAGGCGGGTATTTGATTAAAAGTGATCAAACGGTTTAAAAACATTTCTCACCAAAAATGGCAGTTCTCACATGATCCCATGCATTGTGTTTAATTACCTGAGATTTGGCAAATGCTAGAAGCTGGGGTGGGGTGACCGTGCCAGAAGCACAACGTAAGTTTCTCCGGGCGGAAGTCAAGTAGTCAGCATAGACGGTTAGGAGGAAAGAGGCACTCGTGACGAACTGCAAATTGTTCCACCGTTGTCGGAAAATGAGGCCTCCGGGAGTCTTTTGAACATTGCGACTACTTTTGCCTAGGCATGAACACATGAAAAACTCCGCCTTTTCTTGGTACTTTCCAAACACCCGGCGGTTTCCACGGGCTTTTCCTCCCATTAGGAACTGCATAACGTCAAACCACAATAAAAATGATCAAATACACCATCTCGAACTAAATGCACAATATTTGGAGGGGGGGTCGGGCTTTGGCCCAAACCTTTCAATCCCGTTTTCAATAAGCAAAAAAAACGTCTAGCTTTTTAGGGGGGCGGGCTTTAGGTGTGAAAGCGGGGCCGATTAAGCTTTTAGGTATGGGCTTTATGGGTTGGGCTTCGGGCCTTTTTTGCATTTCCACAACCAACCAACATGATATTGATTGTAGTATTGTACTATATAAACATTTGATGGAAATTTGACCTTTGCGACAAGTGTTTGAACGCCAGCGTACTTAACATCCCAACCGAACTCGGTCATGGCCCAACCGGTCCCACCGAGGGCATCGCCGTTTCTTCCGAGGTAGTTCAAGTAATACTGATTGTTTGTTGCCTTGTAAAGCCAAGCCGCTCCCCATAGCAATTCATCCTAAAAAAACAAAAAAAATATTTAAACATAACGATAAAGATAAAAAGATCATACGAGAAGTCAGATGACAACTAATTCTACTGTAAAATCATATAACATGTAATTTTACTTTAAAATCACATTTGATTTGGATCTTGTCGTTTGAACCCACGTCTAAGGCTATGTTTGGCAAAAATAAGCTAGTACACGTTTGGATGAACCACAAAGCTAGCTTACAAGTCAGCTTATTGAAACACTAGTTAGAGTAGCGTTTCAAAAGTTTTTTGTACCTTCTTCCAATTATACCCTAATTAATATTAATTATTATACCCTAATATATCATTTTGGGTCATTTTACATACTCATAAGCTAGTTTTTGTCGAACACAACTTATTCATAAGCTAGTTTATCAGATACTAGCCAACTTATCAGCTAGTTTGTAAAACACAGTCCATGGGTAAATATGTAAATTAGCATGAACGGATGAAAAGAGTTGGTTAAGATTGGTTGTTAGAAGAGATTGTGATCACATACAGCGTATCCACTGACAGATCGGTAGTACTTCTGGGCCACAGTGATGCTACTGTCATATTTGCCCCTGTATTTATCCGCGAAATCGAATAGCTGAAAAGATTAAGAAATGAAATTAGTTAAACGTTGCAGGGGCAAAACTGGAAATGTAACATAAATGAGTGATATAATCATATACTACGAGTAGTTGTGCTCTATGATTCCACGTGGCTAACGTGTAGCTTCTTAGATCAACTTGATTTGATCGGACGGGTGAGATTTGTGATCCCAGCAAATCTCAACGGTGGATACACATGATTCGTGTGATGTGCATCGTAACTTTCGTGAGACAGCATGTGGACTAACCTTTCTATTTTAATATCAAAATTATAAGTTAAGACATACTTAAAGGAGTATTTATGGACAAAATTATATTAGATTCATTAAACAAAATTATTAACTATTTCTCTATTTGCTCAGATAGTTATTTGATTCTAATTATGGAAGCTTTAATAATACTACTTGAATTAATGTCTAATTTACTAGAAAATAGATAACTAAATTTCTATAATTATTTTCGCTAAATGCGCAGCGGATGGTTGGGCTTGGCGGGCTTGTGGCCGGCAGGATGACGGGCTCGGGTTGGGCCGGTTTCCCCACACCATCTCAACCTATGTGTTGTGTATGTGGTGTGTTGTATAAAATTAAAAAGTGAGGGTGTTGGGAGAGTTCGGATATTAAACAAAGAGGGTTCAAGATGACTTATTGTGGGTTTATGGAAAGCTGATGTGACGCAGATGTGGCAGTAAGGCTAGAAGGGCTCGGGTATTGATAGCCTAATGCATGAACACTTAAAATTAATAGGAAAGATAAACTTATTAAGAGTAAAAATGTCATGTCGTTGTTGTAATATAGTAATCGTTTATGTCGAAAATTGTTCATCTTTTTTTTATCTTGGATATTTTGTTTTAGGATGTATAACAAAATTCAAATAAATTTCACATATTGTTGGTTTAAGTTTGCTTTAAATACTTGTGGTGCATGTATTAATAATTGTACGATCCAAATATATTTTTTTATTAGTAAATAAATAAGTAAATGAATAACGTGATTGTATTTTAGCATGTTCTATTTAATGTCGACATCCCAATTACAAACAAGATTGTTGATTGGTTTTTCTATTGAATTCTCATATGAATAAAAATATTTCTATGAATTAATGTGTATGTATATATTGAAAATGTTTTAGTTGTGAAGGTGTTTTTAAGGATAAATAAAACATGTATTTTGTTAATTGAGAGTGATAGATTGGGGAAAAAAGGGGTAGGTTTGGTTGTGAAAAACTGTTTTCATTTTTCAAAAACGTTTTCAAAAAATGGAGTTGAGTTTTCAATTTCAGTTTTTTATGTAAATTTTATAGAATGCGTTTGGCTGAAATGGTGGAGTTTTTATTTTCTATTTTAGAAAATTTACAAAACATTTGAAAACCTACTAAAAACAACTTTCTAATTTACATAGAAATTCAAAAACAAAAATTCAAAAACTATAAAATCTTCATTTTCTTGAAAAACTCATGAAAACTAAAATTAATCAAAAGTGTTTTCTAAATTTTCATTTTTCTTAAAAAAATTATTGGAAAACCGAAAAAATTTCCACAACCAAATACACCCTTAGTTTTTTGCATAAAAATCTCCCCTATAAAGAATAAGCTACTTTCTTTATCATTAAGTCATTATCAATCTATGTTTGATTGAATAAGTTATGAGTCTTATTAAACTCGTTAAATAGAAAAATAATAATAGTATTTATACGACATGCATAGATACTTGTAACTTACTAAAAGACAACCCAACAACACAATAATACTTCTAAAATAGAGTCACAAAACTAATTAGTAATCACTATATCTGCGCATTATAAATGGCTGCTGCTAACATACTCTGCCAAATAACCAGCCTGACAGTGTGAAAAGCCCAACTTCAACTGTCTTGCTAACATACGCCAAACTTAATAAGATTCTATTTTTGCCAAAAAGAAGTTGACCCACTGACACATTAGCCATTAAATGTGCCATAAAAAGAACCCAACAGTATTTACTTCAACTGCATTAATTAACAACCTTAGTTGGTTAATCTTTTAAAGTCTTCTGTTTGATATAATTTCTTAGAGCATCTCTAACAGCATTGCTAAAATAGGAAAAAAAAAAAAGTTTTTTTCTTCTAAAGTGCTCCAACAGCATTGCTAAACCAATTGCTAAAATAGAAAAAAATGAAGTTTTCTCTAAATATAGAGATTTCTCTAAAATCTCTATATGAAGAGAGAGAAATGTTATTTTAATCTTTTCCACCAATGGTATAATTAGTTATGTAAAAGTTTTTAAAAAGTTTATTGGGATAATAAATATAGTGTATATTTTAATAATATAAGTGGTGATAGAATCTCTAAAATAGAAAAGCTGTTGGAGATGAAAGAAAATGATTTTAGAGATTTTGATCTATTTTAGAAAAGTTATAGCAATGCTGTTGGAGATGCTCTTATAAAAACTTGTTTTTATTGATAATAAAATAATTAAAATCTTAAACTTTGTTTAAAAAAACTTAAAAAGAATGTTTTGTATGGGCAAGTTGAGTAGAAGTTATTATTATATCTCACAATCCAAAAATACCGCTAGTTTGCTAACGTATGCCATGTATGTTTGCTAACGTGCACCACACTGACCCAAAAATCAACTTTAAGCCACACATTAGTGACCCAACTGTGTCTTTACTTCAACCACTTTGATAACATGCAGCCTGCCCATTTAGCTACTTTTATTTGGTTTGCTAACATACGCCTACCTTTGCTAACATGCACCATGTTTTGACCATAATGTGGTTTTAACTTTTAAGTGACAATTTAATTACACTTGTGTTGTTACAAATCATTTACTGACCTGATATGCATGGGTGAGGAGCAGTCTGGAGTAAGCAGGGTTGTAGCGGCGGAAGACGATGGAGGCGGCAGCCATGGCGGCGGCAGTTTCTCCGGCGAGGTCCGAACCAGGGTTATTTTGGTCAATTCTGTAAGCTTTTCTTGAAGTAGTCATATCCTCAGGCCTTTGCCAACAATAGTGGTCAGTATTACCATCTCCCACCTATATCCACAACAATCAATCAACATCCTTAAAAAAACTTGCTTAAAGACATCCACTTTGAACAATTCTCATCCCCCAAAACCAAAACACATCTCAAAGCACAATTTTGAGACAAAACTTAATTAGTGGCCCCCACCATCAATTTTTACATATACAAACCCCATTTATATATAAGATTGGATTTCAATAAGAAGACGAATTTAACGTGTGCAACTTTAGAAATAATTATCAACCGTTAGATGAGAAGCCAATGCACATTAGGATAAGATGTATCGAAAGTGATCAATGGTTCAGATTCATTTCTCACGCTTCTTACTTTAAATTCAACTTCTCACGCAATCTTTCACCTACACACACACATATATATATATATATATATATATATGATAAAAATCAAGAAAATTGTACCTCTCCATAAAGAACATGGGGTTGAGGGTGAGCTTTAATGAGGTAATCAGTGCCCCATTTGATAGCCTCCATGGCATGACCAAGTTCACCACTCAAAGCCATTTGCTTCCCATATTCAATTATGCTCCAAGACATCATTGTGACTGTAAATGCCATTGGCAGCCCAAACTTCACATTGTCCCCTGCATCATAGTACCCACCTACAAGATCCACCTTCAAACCAAAAATTCACCATCAAGATTCCATCTTTTTTTCAAGAAAACTTGTGGGTTTCATCCCAAATTGAGTCTAAAGAAATACCCAAATCATTTTTTTTTTGTAAAAAACAATCAAAATTAAATTACCCCATTGGCTTTTCCATCAAAAAGACCAGAATGCCCTCTCCATTTGACTCTTTGGCTACCAGGGAGATAACCAGATCTTTGTGCTTCAAAGAAGAGAATGCTTTTGCTGAGAGCTTGCCCATAATTATGTCCACCTGCTAAAGCCAAAGGTACAACCCCAATAAGCAGAAACAAAGTAGTTGCCATTGAATAGAGTTTCATAAAATCCTCCATTAACAATCTTTTTTTTTAAAGAAGGGCAATTTGGGTATGTTAAAATGGCAATGTGGGTTGGTTTATCAGTGTAAATTCCTGATAAACCAATGAGATAGAAAGAGATAGGGTGGAGAAGAAAGTGTAACAAAAGGATTGATATATATGGAGGAGAAAGAAAGGGAAGGTGCCAAAGCTTTAGAAATGGGCAGGTTGTAATAAATGTTGGTTTTTTGAATTAATGTTTTTTTATTTAAGCAATTTGTTTTA
Source organism: Centaurea solstitialis (assembly GCA_030169165.1). Classification (NCBI taxonomy): domain Eukaryota; kingdom Viridiplantae; phylum Streptophyta; class Magnoliopsida; order Asterales; family Asteraceae; genus Centaurea; species Centaurea solstitialis. The sequence goes on from CM058044.1 coordinate 79,471,165, forward strand.
TAAAAACTTAAATAATTGAGAAATGAAGATGAAGAATGGGAATTTGTAATTATGAAGGTTGAGAAAAGAGACCATGTGGTTACTTGGAAGGATCCTAATTTGGGTAAGGAGTAAGGGTTTTGTTTTTGTAAATATGATATGTTTACATTCATATACATATATACTCACCCATACATGCATGTATGCAAATAGATAGAAAAAATTTATACAAATTTATAAAAAGGTTTTTTAAGTGTTGGAAAACCTGGTATTATACAGTATTGTTTTATATGTGAAATCGTTTAAAACTGTTGTTCCATGAACTAAATAGTCTTATATGTTTTACATAAGAAACAACAGTGTATAAACAAAATAATTTCATGTTTAAAACAACTTATGAAAAATAGTTTATAAATGATTATGTGCCTAAATATATGTTATTATTAGTCCCATAAACTGATATTAGATATTATCATACTGTATTCATTTATATTAGCTCAACTTTCAAATATTCCAAACTAATATAATAGTCAAAATTTTTACGTATCTAATTTATTATTTTATCTTATTTGGTCAATTTAAACAAAAACAGTGTGCTAAACCACGAGTTTTTAAATTTAGTGTCTTTAAAAAATTAAGTTTTATTAATTATACAATACGATTAAGTTAGATATTACTTTATAATATGGTATTTGCTGGTAAAAATACTTCGACAAACACACTTTGAGATCGAAAACAATTTTATTCATTGAAAATTATTTTACATATTTGATTGGTAAACAAAAATACTTTGTTGTATTATATGCTAATCATGTGTTAATTAACTTGAAAGGTGTGCAAAATAGAAATATTTGGATGTTTACTATATTAATAAAGAATGAAATTTATTCTTACAACAAATAGAAGCAAAGAGAACCTTTGTTGCATTTCGTCAATTTTAAGTTATACTTTTGGAAAATTATTATATAATTGATCCAAATATCGAAATAACGCTTTCCATAAAACATTATTTAGAGTAAAATTTTTGATATAAAACAAAATGCATCAATTATTATGATTAATAGAAGTTGTGCATAAACAACACATGAAAACAAAACTAATTGTTGTCCTTTTTTTTTTGCTTATGATGACAAAATATTAAATATCAAGCTATTATTAATAGGAAATTTGAGTTTCTCTACTTAATGTAGTGTCATATGTCAAAAGTATATAATAGCGCTTAATCACTAACAAAAATATGTTTTTCAAGAATACCCTTTCCTCCTTGATATTTAATTAATCTTATGAATTATTTTCATTCAATAATTTAAAACTTTCTAATTATATTAACATTAAAACTTAAAAGTTAATATAGTTCTAATTTATTAAAATTATAATTAAATAACTAAATAAAATAAAATATGAATAACCATTTTTGTAAATATTAAACTTAACAAAAGGTGTGGTTAAATAGTTTTACAACAAATTTAGTATTTTGCTATGATGCATTCATTGAAGAGAGGGTATGGTACGCAAAATAAGTACGGTATAAAAGTTGGTACGTTCATTATATGAATTGCCTACTAATATTTGTACAAATATTTTTGTTCAAGTACAAAGAACATGTGTTAGCAAATCATAGTATCTCGTGATATACTTGAGAAAAAATTAATGAAACAAACAGGTAAACCACACTACATCAGCTTCCTCTTCCCCTATATCCTTTATATTATGCATTTGTATGTTTAAAATGTGATGGAAATTTAAAAAAATGTGATTATTGTGAAAAGCAACTTCCAAGCCCCACCTCCTGCGAAGGTTGGCCGAAAATAGTATCATGTCTTTTCATGAACCTTTATTGAAAATGCACTTAAAATCAAATTGGACATAAGGAAACCGAGCCCGATATACACTCCTATCAAACAATCTTCAAACTCTTAATGATCTACATCGTATTAGTTTTACATCTTCTGATAGAAGGCAAGGCATATAGAGTAAGAGGCCCATTTGATTTTTATAAGTTACCTCTTAAACCTCTTTTAAGTCTAAAAATTTAGAGGTTTGTAAACTTAAGACCGTTTGTTTTTATTTTTAAGAAAAGACTTGAATACCTCCTACCGTCCTTTGAAAATTTAAGAGGTGCACCATTCACCACCTCTTATTTTTTAGACGTGAATTTAGACTTTAGACTTCAGACCTCTTAATAAACAAACGGTACCTAGGGGCGTGATTGGTTTGCATAGTGAAATTTGATAGAAATGGAATCCATCGAAGGAATTTTACTTTGAAGGATTTGGAATGACATTTAACCATGAGTTCATTTGACTATGTATTTTCGTTGTAATTTCTAGCATCTTGCTAGTTTTTTAATTATATTGCCGTTCAAAAAAAAACAATGAATGTGGGATTATTTAAATTGTGGAATACAAATGATTTTATCGAGTTCATTTCCCAAATCAAAAGTCATTAAGGAATTTGGTCAAAAGAATTTGCCATTCCAACTTCATCAAATTCTAAAGAATGAGGGAACTTTTTCTTGGGTAACAGTAGATCTTTGAATTAGCTTTTCCCCATTAGTTAACCTTCTGTGCGCCCATGAATATCCTGGAGTCGTCTCAGATGAACTTCCATATCCATAACTGTTTGATAGTGCAAAAATCTGAACCTGGGAAAAATAAGATCTCCACTACATTCGTCTAAGATTTACTAATGCGCCATAACCCAAATGATCGAATGAAGGTATTTTTGATCCCAAAAGACATTCCAAAGTCATTTATGCCTTTGAACATCAATTCATCACAACAGATCCCAACAACTGAACATCAACTCATCACAATTGATCCCAACAACATAAAATCGTAGTTTTAAGTTTTCTCTTAAAAGCACTCTTTTACTTCTATCCCTTGTCATTTTAGTTTCATCTTAAATCATGCCGTCGAGTTTACCTCGTTAAATTATAGAAGAAGAATAAATACAAATCTTGGATAATTAAATACAGAAACATATTTTTGATATGTAATTATAAATCAAGCACATAAACTTAAATTTTGTTTTATTAGATTTTATAAAAAAAAAGTTTATATTTGACATATTTGTCGTTTAGTGGCAAAAGGTTGAAAAACTTGAAATTTGATACTACTACTACGTGACTGCCGACAATATTTTATATTCCCCACCACCAAATTATTTACCATTTTTATCCTTCGTCTTTTTCATTCTTTTCATTTTCATCCTGACACTTTGACCAACCGACACTATGATCTTTCTATATTTACACTTTACCCCCTTTACTTCATATGACATACCAATATCCCCCTTTGCTAATACCTCCGTTCGTCTTATAATGAATGTAATGTTCATCTTCTATATCGATCCAATCCAAATTCATCGGTTTGTATATTGTGATTGTTTTCAGTTGCAAAATTTTGTTTTTAAGATGCTTACAAAGATGTGTTTCATGTATCATACATGAAATATGTGATTTTTATAAAGTTTGTTGTTTCATATATGAAACAATAATGGCTGTTATATGTGTGAAGAAACATGAAAATATGTTTCATATATAAAATATACAAACATACAAATACAAGAAAATAATATGTAATATTATATGAATCATAGCTTAAAAATAAACATATTCAATGGTTTTAATTGGTCTTCAAACTTTATACCATATTTGTGGTTTTTATTTGATTTTCACTTTATCTATTTAAATATGATGATTAACTACTAATATTTTTTTTACGGTAGATAACTCACACAACGTCCAGACTAGGTATCCAAGATCTATACGGGCACCCGACAAAGCTTCGGCGACCATGGACCGACCCGAAAGCCGACCCATGGTCAAGAGTATCACCACATGCTCACACCATGAATCAAACCCGAATAGACAGAGATGTCATCCACTGTCCCTTCCAAGAATGCAACCAACCATTAGGCTGCTAATGTTTTGATTTGAAAATTACTAATACTAAGAGACTGTATTGATAAAATCTGAATACATATTCGGTTAAAGTCCCTAAAGAAGATATATTTAGCATGAACTATATACATATTGGGGAAGGTTCAAACGAGAAACATGTCAATTTAAGAGAACATGAGGAGCAATCTCAGCCACTCATCTTACGATTACGGTGGACGTAATCACGGAGGATTGACGCGCTTCATGGGAGGGTAGAGATTATTAAAGGGGGGGGGGGACCGGTCAAAGCCGTCTTTGTTGACCATATGAGTGGCTGAGATTTCTTCTCACATTCTCTTAATTTGATATGTTTCTTATTTGAACCTCCCTCTCTATATATATATTGTATATAATCTGATCAAAGATATGTTTTAAAACATGTATTTTAAACAAATTTAATAATTACAACATTGTCTTTAATCATAAAATAACAAAAAAAGTAAGGGTGTGAAGCAAAAAAATGATAAAAGAATATGGACCACATTGAAAGCTTTGTTCCAACCGCAATTAACCGTTTCCAAAGAAAAGAACAAAAATTGAAAGGCCTCAAATTCGTATTCATTATTCTCTTTACACTTTACTAAAAGTTAATATTACACCAATATATCACAATTAACACCCTTCACTTTATATTCTTTACATTTCAACCCCCGTAACAATTGGTTTATCGTTAACGAGTAAGTATGGGGATAACTTTTTAAACAAATACATTTCTAAACTTTTTAAAACCGAGTAAATAGATTATATTTTACCTGTAAAATTGATTAATGCGATGAAATAATGAGAAAATTCATACAAAAAAGAAACCAATGGACTTTATATTATGAACAATTATGGCTGTAAAAGTTTTTTTGACACATAAATTCATTGACTTTTTAAAACTGATTACATAGATCTTAAATAGAATCAAGGAAATAAAAGGAACCGAATTTTCCCTCTATCATCAACCAACTCTAATCAGTATGCAAAGCTTTCTACAATATACCACCCAAAAATATTTGGCATCAATTTTTCTTTTCCGATTGATACATGTTTATATTGGTTTTATACTAACTCCGATTTATAATGTAAAATGTTCAAACTTTAAATTTTTAATTAAATATTATAAGTTGACCTTACAATGTTCATCGCAATTCCAAATGAAAAAGAACCCCATCAAAACAACTATCAACCATAAAGCAGCATGTACTGTACTAAGCAACTAATAAAACATCTAACAAAAAACCAAAGTAAAAGAATCAATAACTTATTTGTTAAAAAAAAGTTATCCAATAACTTATATCACTTAAAATCAAAAGAGTTAATTGTTTTTCTTTTACCTTATTATCAAACTTAAAAAAGAAAAAAAGCAACATCATAGTATGTTGTTAATCATTTTATAAGTTAAAATTTATTTATTCAAAAAATCTAATAACTTAATCACTCAAAACCAAGAAGATCCTAATATATTTTGTTGTTTTGATGTGAATTGAAAAGTTGAGTAGGTGGGCATTTTAGTAAATTGACACATATCCTTTTGTGAGTCTTTTTAGGCATGTTGTGGAAAAAGTAGGGGGGTATTGCGTAAGTTGGGAGATATATGCATACCGAGATCGTTGACTTAAAGTTTGACTGGCTAATATTTGCTGTCTATTGGATTGGATCAGAGAGCTTGGTACAATATTTAATTCCAAAAGTACAAACGTAGAAGCAATCTCATATTTTCCATGCCAGTTGTACATTTATTTTTAAATACAATTTGTGAAATAAGATGCTTTATAAAAAATTTAGTCATTTTAATTTTTAATTTTTTTGAACGACAAAAAAAAGAGGGCGTAAAGAAAGAATTTCGGTATGGTCATCATCCAAGCTCAAGCGCACTCAAGAAGGAATTAAAAACACTAGCAAGACGCTAGAACAGATAAAAGTGAGACAATCCAAAGGGAAACGGGGATCCCAAAAAGGTAAACCTACATGAAAAAAACAAGAGGCTAAGCATCTATAGGATTGTTAGACCAAAGATTCCAATCGAGCAATCTGCCTTTGCGAGTCCGACGTTTGAACCAAAAGAAGGGTCATAGCTTGAATTGACCCCGGAGTCCGAAACTTTGAGATACTTTTGCCTTTCATGAAGCACTCACCGTTCCTATGATTCCAAACCATCCAAAAGGTAGATTACCCCTTGAAACATAAGAATATGCTCGTTTTTAAGCTGGATTTGGTTCCCCCAAGTAAATAAGTTGTCCAAATCTAGAATACGATTCAGATCAATCTTCCACCAAGAACAAATTTCTAGCAACATTGTTCTAGAAACGTTGCAGTTAGCAAACAAGAGATGTTTCGATTCTATTTCATTTCCACATAGGTAGCATAAGTCAGAAATAATTGTCACTCCTCTTTCACTAATTTTAATCGTATTTTGTGTATAACTCAATGATTATCTTTTTTTAAGAATACTAAATTAGTGGGATTATCTTGTTTTTTTAATAAAATGACACGTGCCGATCAGATATGCCTAAATAAACTAAAAGTGTAAAACGAGTCCATATACATGTTTAAGCATAAAAATCTTAAAACCGATTTACCAGACGATGACACGTGACAATCTAGTTATTTGTTTATTATATATAGATTCGTTTTATTTCAACATTTGAAATAATCATTCACAAAATTCTATAAGTAGACCCACATATTATTAGCTTTTGCATTTCCATTTATATTTATTACAAAAAGTAACAACAACTTGTTCCTTGCATTTTATAGTATCATGATTATTATTAATAAAATCAAAGCACTACTCTTTTTTTGGCTTTGCTATAATTAGTACAAAAATATTACTTTTTTCTACGTTATTTACTTTAATTATTAGGATTTTTCTTAAGTAAGATTAACACCTACGTGGGGTACCTTTTGGGTATGGGATGCTCGTTTAATCTCAATTCTACTTTTGCTCCTTATTTACATAGGTATATAACGTTCTCAAAAGCATCAACAACAGTTTAAAAGTTACCGTGTTCAGACTGAAGCATTTCGTAGCTTATCACATCCTTCTTCGTCTAAGGGTACCTAGGTATCCGCCATAAGACTTTCCTTCACAAGAATTAAGATACTCGTTGAGGAGGGAGAGTTAGCAAAGTTAGACAAGATTGGAATATGCATGGAAACATGCGTTGGTGACTTGATGTACCATATTGGCCAATGCTTCTTGTAGGTTGATGTGATTTATTTCCACCAATTGATTGAAGATCTGTTAATTAGTATATTGATCAATCCACGAATCAAAATAGGAGCCGATTTGATAGAAGGCTTATGAAAATGCAACGCAACTTTTCTTAAAATAGGAGCCGATTTTGCACTATATCTTAAAAAGCATCTTAATCATTTTGACTACTTAATCATTCAACGCTAAACCATTCAACGTTAACAAGTTTTTTATGTGTCGGTGATAAAGAAACAATACATGGTTTTAAGGTTCAAAACTACGTTTAATTAGAGATATAAAAGATTTAATCGTCTTTTATCTTCTCTATTAGTTATTTTTAATTTGGTATTAAGGTACTTGTTTTATAACACACTTTATTATTGATAAGATTTGTTTATTTAATAACACCGTAATCAGATAATTATAACGATTTAGCTATATAAAAATCTTTTGTCGTATGAAAATCACATGTAATATATCTAATTTCGAAAATGTAAACATTTATAAAGTATTAAAAACAATAATGCTTGTACAATAGAGAAAATAAAAAGGGTTTATAAAACCGAAAGAAATTAGAATTATATTAGATATAAGTAAAAACATAACATGTAAAATGTTTATCAAACACATAATCATAAATTATTTTAAAATATTAGCAACTTTATAAATCGTTTTAGTAAATTATCCAATAATAACTCTTTTGACCACCTAGTTTCATTTCTTAGCAAACACCCTCACGAAAATGTAAAAAAAAAAAACTCCCTACATCCGCAAATATCATTGCCCCAGGTCCGATCCGATAGGGAGTCTTAAAATAAAAATAAAAATTTCGATACATTTTTAAAAACCAGTTCAATATTATGATACGTCGCGACATTTATGGAACTCTTTCTGTAAGTTGCAAATCAACCACTTGCAAAGAAAGTTGTTTTCTTGGTGATTTTAGTAACTGATAAAAGATAAATTAGATAAATAAGACCGATTATTTTAAACAATTTCCTTTATATAATTTAGTTTTTTGAGGATGGTCCAAAGGAATGGGATTGAGAATTAGGTCTCATCAATTACGCATGCAATCTTCACCACGCTACGCATGCACCCATAATTTCTTAGGCTTTTGAAAGAAGATTTATATTATATGTTTATTTATAACTTTTTATACATATATGATATCTAATGTATTTATATTTATAGTTTTTATATTGCTATAAAAAGCTACCCCAAAGTGTTAAACACTTTAGTTCGGTTAATTCCATGGATGGACCAGTTCTTGTGCATACGGCGGTGACACGTACCATCGTTTTATTCCTCTGTCGTAGTGTAAAAAAATACAGGTTGTGAAAGGTGTTATTGTATCAATTTGTTGTGTGACATCATATATATTTTGAAAATGCAGTTAGGACACAAGTTTTTCTTGGTGGAGTTGGTTAGTTTCTTACTTTTCAAATATGAGGTCTTGTGTTCAAATCATCTTCGAGAAAAACAATAAACCAACCACTAGACCAAAATTAACTTTGTAAAAATTAAATATCTCTACATATATTTCTTATAGTATAATGATGCTACCGGTTGAAAAAAATTTATGGATCTTCCCTTGATTACTTCACAAGTCCATGTCAAACATTATAACAATATGAATAGATAAATTTTGAGTATTTAATTAACAAATATTTGAATATGATTCTTAAGAATTTAACAATAGTCCAAGATTTAAACACAAAACTATGACATACAAGTCTCTAAAGACTCAAAACATATCATTTGGCTTATTTGGCTTATTTGCTTAGAGATTTATTAGAACCTAATACTATGTATTATTCTTCTTCAAAAGTAGGTTTTGTCATCTTGGCCAACAAATAGGACAATACCGAACAACGGCCTACTCTTTTATATTTATATATCAATCCCTTCAATTTTGTATTTTTCACCTTTATAACCTTAAACTATGCACCCCATTAAACACCTTATACGTCACCTATGGCATAATTGTCTTTTATCCCTCATCTGGCCTTGTTTCTGGGAAACAGACAATGCTACGACTCAAGTTAAATAACACACATTCACATCGAAAGAAAATGAATTCAGTTATCGTAATATTGTCATGTTTAACTAGACTACGGGTTGTTATTCTAGTAGACATAACCCGAAACGCCGCGCAAACCAGATCACTCTATACTTTTTACACTTGCTCAATCTCTAAAGCTAATTCGGAAACTTTGGAATGGGAGTAAAGCCCGACGAACCAATCTCGATAGTAAGCATTGGGCGGGCGATAGGGAGGACGGTCTCTGGATCGAGGATTGGAGAGGAGAGGTGGAAGAAAAGGCTCGGGAAATCAAAAATCTTTCCACTTCCAGCGCACCTCCTTTCCATGCTACTTCTCGGCGGAAATAGCAAGGGAGTAAGGATAGCGGATCACTTTCTGTTTCAGAAAACCGTTTTCGGGGACAGTCCGCTTCTCACAGCTGCTCTTTCCACACCTCCGGATATCTGGTGCCAAATCGTCGCCCCTTTCCTTATTTTTTCGAATATTGATTAATACGTAATCGATCGAACACTACTTGAAAACGGCGATCCAGCCGCACCTTCCAGTACGGCTACCTTGTTACGACTTCACTCCAGTCACTAGCCCTTGGGGTAATCTCGTAGTTCCTACGGGGTGGAGATGATGGGGTACAGCCTATTCTTGAAATAAACAACTCGCACACACTCCCTTTCCAAAAAAGGTCATTATTTTCGAAAACAATGCATTATTTTTTAGTTGTGAACTTTCAGGGTATCTAGCATGCACCTTGACTAACTATATAAAGACCTAAAGTTAATAGTCAGATAATCCTACAGTGGACTAGAGCTCGTGACCTAAGCTACCATCAAGGTTAAAACCATGCTTTTTGTTGGATCCGACAAGTGGGATCTAGATCCTCAAAACGGTAAAGCTAATGTGAAAACATATAAACCAAAAGGGAAGTAACCACGCCTAATGTCTTCATACTTCTTTTTGTAAAATGTTTATTTTTTTGTCAAAAGTAGAACAAATGGACAAGTCGTCTTCGTATATTTTCAGATCATATCGGAAGACATCAAGACCTAGAATGAGAGCCGACACCATTATTTTCGTATTGGATTTTAGCGTTAGAATAAAAGAATCAGAAAAAAATATTGGATGTATTAGGCTTTATCTATGGTTCTATGAACCCCTCCATGGTAACTACATGAATTTGTATTATTCTTTGTCTTTGCATCTTAATTTGGTAATATATGGTCCCCAATATTTATTTTTGTAAAGTAATGGGTTCATTTTAATTATTAAAAACATTTTACGTTTATTGTATATATTTAAGTTTCACAAATAATCAAAAAAATTGTTTGTAATGCATGTAAAGGATAAAATTAGCTCTTAATTTTTAAAATTTGTTTTTAGGGTTGTAATTTACCTCATTATTTTAAGAATTTCTGCCATGTTCATTGAAGTTGTTTTGGACCAAAAAGACATTTTTAATCAAGTAATTCTATCTATAGATTTTACGTTACAAATAATCTCGTTCCATTCTTATTTTTATTTTGATACCCGAAGGGAGTAATTGAAGGTATAAGTAGATCATTTTTTTGGAAGGCATAAAGACATTGAATCAACGAACAACTACCACAAACAAACACATACACGCAAGCACACTTCCCCGACAGTATTGGGCATCTACGGGTAGCCCACTAATGCGCCGCTGTCATGGCCAGCTTACGCAGGATCTACAACCTAACCACAATCTTTGACTAGTGCTCCTCATGCCCTCAAATTGACTATCTTACACTTACGACCACTTTCTTCACTCGCCTAATTTATTCTCTTTTTTCAATATTTTTTATATCATATTTAACATTTCAAGTTTTGTTTCTCGCTAATTTTCATTTTGAAAATTGGTCGTAAGTTATTTATATAACCATTAGCTTTTATTTTTTATTGGATAGATTTTTATCGTTTGTAGTATGCATTTCGTTACGTTGGAACTATATAATAATTAACAATTAATTTTTTTATAGCGTAAAAAGATTAAAAAAATTAGACACCGAAAACCCGGTTTCGGAAGTCTCCAAATGTAAAGAACCCATACAACCAGTTCCTTCATTCCAGGAACCGTCGGATCTAGTTCTGAGAACGACTCCTTAAATTTTAGTCGGATACCTGCCTTTTCACATCCCTACAAGTCAATACTAAGATGACTTAACTTATGTAACGGGTGGTGGTCGCCGATCATCCACCCACCCACCGGCGGTGGAGTACGGTGGGACCGGCCGCCGGATTTACCAAATGCGGTTGCCGGAGAAGAAGGGGACAAAAGGAACGTGCGGGTGGAGGAGTTCACGGCAGAGGAGGTTTGCAAACAACAACTCGCAATCTATTTCTATTTCTTATTTCTTATTTCTTATTTCTATTCTAATTCTATTCAATGTGTTTTGTTTTGTGATCATGTGACTTCCCTCTGACACCTTAACAACCAAACTATGTGGGTGTTGTTTGTGGGCCCCCAACCACACCCCCCATGTGGAAACTCCAGCGAATGGGGAGAAGCCACGAGGCACCTTCTCCTTCATTAATTGCTGCCCAACTACATTCTGCCACGTGGATCCATCTTCAATCCTCATATCTCTTTACATCCAAGAAACTACATTTTGTTCTTGAATTTACTTTTTAGGCTATCGGTCCATCAATCTAATTCAATAAACACTTTTGGTCAAAAATATTTTTGGAGATTAGAAAATACTCCCATACACCCTCTTAAAAGATAAGAGACGAATTACCTAGGAGGATGAATTTAAGTGTCAAAAATGAATCTGAATTGTTAGGGTGTGTTTAGTTGTGGAAAAGTTTTCTGTTTTCTAGAAAATTTTTCCATGAAAACTGAAAATTTAGAAAACTTGTTTAGTTGATTCAATTTAGAAAATTTTTTCCAAGAAAACAAAATTTTCATTTTTCAAATTTATACTTGATTTAAAAAACTACTTTTTATAGTTTTCCAATTCTCATTTTCATTTTCCATTTTCATTTTCAATTGTCGTCCCCTTCTCGGCTCCGGCCACCGCCACCGTCGCGCCTGTCGCCGCCGGCGGCCACGGCCACTACCGCTGCCGCCACCAGCACCGCCGCTCGCCGCCACCGCCGTCACGCTACCGTCATCCCCTTCTCGTCGCCGCGACCACCGTCGCCGCCATCGCCGCGACCACCATCTCACCACCGCCCCACCGTCGCCACCACCATCTCCGCCGCCGTCGCCACCGCCACCGCCACCATCGCCATCGCTGCCGAGGCCTCCAAGGCCACCGCCGTCGCCGCCGAGGCCACCGCCACCACCGCCGAGGCCCCCGAGGCCACCGCCGTCGCCGCCGAGTCCACCGAGGCCACCGCCGTCGCCGCCGAGTCCACCGAGGCCACCGCCGTCGCCACCGAGGCTACCTCCGTCGCCACCGTGGCCGCCGCCGAGGCCACCGAGGCCACCGCCGTCGCCGTTGAGGCCACCGTCGTCGCCGCCGAGTCCACCAAGGCCACCGCCGTCGCCGCCAAGGCCACCGCCGTCGCCGTTGAGGCCACCGTCATCGCCGCCGAGTCCCCCGAGGCCACCGCCATCGCCGCTGAGGCCACTGCCACCATCGCCATCGCCGTCGAGGCCTCCAAGGCCACCGCCATCGCCGCCAAGGCCACTGAGGCCACCACCACCACCGTCGAGGCCACCAAGGCCACTGCCACCATCGTCGCCGCCGCCGTTGCAATATTCGGAAAAATGGAAAATGGAAAATGAAAAGTAATGAAAAATGCACAACTAAACGAGTTTTCTAATTTTCTAAAAATGGAAAATGAAAACTCCATGATTTCAAGTAAACAAGTTTTCCAAAATTTTCCTAGAAAAATGAAAATGAAAAATCAACTCCATTTTCTGTTTTCATTTTCTTGGAAAACAAAAACAGTTTTCCACAACTAAACACAACCTAAACGTTTTTAATCTCATCCTAATGTATATTCTTTGGGGAATTATAAATGGACCCCCTTGCTAAGTCAATGGGTTATTTGTGTGAGTACACAGGTGGGACCCAGTACAAAGGGGTCTACATTTATGTGAAAGGAGGAAGGGTCAAAGGGGGTCTACTTAACAACACCCTATTCTTTTTGTCATTCCATAGTGACCCATAAACTTTTTCATATGGTCCCTAATTTCACAATCCTAAAATTTTTCAATATTGTTCGATCTGTTTTTAGCTTAATTCCACCGTAACAAGGGAATTTAAAGCTTTTTTGCTTAATTTCAAGGGTTTTTTAAGTTTTTTGTATTGATTTCAAGGGGCTCTTCAAGAGTATTTTCTATTTTTTTGTAATTTCAAGAGTTTTTTTTTTTTTTTAATTTTTAGGTTGATCATTTACAAGGTATGGTTGTAGCTTTCACAAACCTATTTTTTGTTAACTTGCGACAGAGGAACAATATAGTGACACGTGCCACCATGACACTTGTCCACACTTCTAACATTAATCTCAGATTTTCACCCGTGCTCAACCAATAAAGCATTAAAAAAAATTAACTCAACAATTTTATAAACTTACAAATTAATTTTCATGTATTGTCTTCATATAAATGTAACAATACGTGTAAAAATGAAGTTCTTATATAGCATTGTTATATATATGAAACGTTTTTTTTTTTTCCACACGTAATGTTTTATATGCAAAATAATACATAAGAATTGATTAATACAATTTATTGAGTTTATAAATGTATTACTGTAATTATGATTTATAATTTTAATAGGTGTAATCGGATTGAAACAGAATGGCACATGTGCGATAATCGCACCAGTGTTATTTTGTATGTGTGTATTAATGACAAATTAATTTACTTCGTGATAATTCAATTCAATGAATTAAGACATTAATTATATCTATTAACAAAATGGAAAGAAACAAGAATGTTTAATTAATTGATTATTTTAAAAAGGGATAATGGAGTAAATCATGTCATCATTTCATTGAGAAAATAATCAAGTGAATTGATTGAAAAGGAATGAAACATGGCCATGCTGTTTTATTATATATACTAATTTCCCAATTTAATTAAAAAAAATATCTAAAATTTACAATCATTAAGAATTTAAGACATGTCTAATTTCTTTAGTTCACCAAGTTTCCCCCCCTAATTATTAAATCATGATACAATCCACATGAATGTACAAATTTATAGATTCCGGAGAGAGCTCCAAATACAAACTGTACGGTTCTTTGAATATTGTTACAACGATCATTGTTGAAGTTCCATATCGGTTATACTTAGAATAATGTATTTAGGGATGTTAATTGTTTACCATGACAAACCAACCGATTACTATACCAACCGTACCAATTTATTTGGTACTAATTAAGTTGGTACCAACCTAATTGGTTGGTAGTACTGTATCAACTATTCAAACTTGGTTGATACGTAATATTATAAGTTGTGTACCACGATAATAATGTACCATAACGACTCATTCTTTTGATTATTTATAATTAAAGTTTAGCATAATACAACAAATTTTGATTTTAAGTTTTAAATCTTCAATTAAACGTTCTTATTTTCAACTTTGCTATATTATGATATGAATGGATATGTAAAACTTGATTGAATTCATTCTTCCAACCTTAATAACACGTCCACATCTACATGATCCATCGTCCCTTTCAACGTCCTTTTGTATTAGAATATTAATAAATGATTGAATTAAATGAAATTATCTGAATGCTTATAAAAAAAGAGTAGACGCCACCCTCTGAGGCACCCAAACCGCACCGGTTATCATACGGGAGGTAATGCATCCCCATTGGCGGACGCACAATGCCCATGGTTTGAACCCAAGACCTCACACATATGGATTACAACCACACTTATACTGTTGGGACAGACCAATGGGGACATTGAATGCTTGTATATGTAGTAATAAGTGGTACAACATATATCAATATGTTATTTTGATACTCAATGATTTTGGTACATCTAAATCTAGTTGCTAAAGTAGATAGCATGAATAAATTTGTAACTTTAACTTTTAGTTGGTACAAAAACCGTACGAAGCAAAAAAAGATGGTACCAAGTATGGTTGGTTGATACATGGCATAAACTTTTACATACCGATTATAATTGGTTGGGTACACATTAGTTGGGAACGTATTCACCCCTAAATTTATTTTCAAACTTAGGATCATATGAGATCAAACTGTTTTTCATGAAACCATATTTTTACACTTAGAAACTTTATAGCAAAATACTGTGAAGATAATATTCACAATGTTTTTTCTAGGAAGGTTCAAATCTTTATTTACCTTTACATCATTTTATTGTATAGTTTAAAATATAAAAATATGTTTTCACAATGAAGAACCAAGTACCAAAATTCATACAAGAATTAATGGGAAGTGATCCAAAAGTCCACATCTAGAATACATGATAGGTGGTATAACTCTTAAGAGACATGATTCACAAAAAATCCAGCAAAAAGATATCAATCAAGCAATTCAAGATCCAAGAAATAGATTATATGACAAGAAACCCCATAATGTGACTCATATATAAATCTGGTAGCAAATCAAATAATTCAAGATCCACAAATAAGTTAGAACCCTTTTAACTTTTATAGCCAAGATTTATAAAGAAATCTAGATGCAAAATTACTACACCAAATGATGCAAGATCCGCAAATAGATTAGATGATAACAACTCGATTCCTTGACACACAAATCTTGTCGTGTTTCACGGAAAAAAAAAATGGTACACGAAAAACATTCTATTCGAGAGGAGGGAAAAAGGGATTTTACCTCGGGATCTTAGATAACTCGAGGTAAAAAGTAAAAGTAAATTACCGATTTACCACAGTAATTTAATTTCTAATCTTTCCAAGCGTCCTTGTTAACTCGTCTCGAAGAAACACCAGCGGAAGAAATGCTTGGAGTTAGAGGCATGGAGGGAGTACTTGGTGCTTCAACATCATCCCAATCATCACTCCAATTGTCATCCCATCCATCTTTTTGGTCAAAATCCATCTTGGGCCCACCTGAAACCGGGATCTCACCGTCTAACTTTTGGTATTTCGTGCCATTGTTTAGAAACCGTCTACGTTGATAGGTCACACACACCAGGACCGATGCTATTACTAGTAGAAAAGCTAAAGAAATGAGTCCAAGAAATGGGGTTCGTCTGAAGAGATTTGTGAAAGTCAATTGTGAAATGTAGTCGGATTTCTTCATGGGGTTGTGTGTAAGAAAATCCATAAAGTCGAGACTGCAATTGCCTTGGTGAGTTTTTAGAGTTATATATCTTTCGGTTTTTCCTTCTCCTATAGAAACCATGACCTGCAGGTAAAGATTAACGAGTCATATAACAAGTGGCATCAATGAACACTAAGGCCTTGTTTGTTTTTTGAAAAAAGGATCTTATCAGACTCTCTTGGGCTGTTTGGCAGTTGCTGAATGGTTTAGTGCTGGATGATTAAGTGGTCAGAATGATTAAGAGGCTCTTATGATATAGTGTAAAATGAAATAATGTTTTTTGGGGTGGTAATTGTTGAGAATGAAATATGGGAGGTCCAAGAGGCAGTTTTCTTTTTTGCCAAACAGGATTTACCTCTTAACAATTCAGAGGTTGCCACTTAATGGAACTGTTAAGAGGTAAACAAACAGCCCTATATCTGATTCGATAAGAGGTAGGGCCATTCAGATTGCTTGTTTTTTTCCAAATTTATAGAGCCAGTTATGTCATATCGTCCTCTAATCTGCTAAGAGGTAAACCAACCCCTTATTTGCCTCTTATTGTTCTCAATGGATTAACCTTAATAGATCATTTTTTCTCACAATTGATCCACATGGATTATAATAAAATTCAATTTACTACAATTAGGTGACTTTCTAATTTGAACTCATAATTTAAATACATGTTATTGCTCACCTTGTGTAAAATTCCTCACATCAACCTAACCAGGTTCTACATTTCTAACAGTCAGTAATTGCAAAAATCAACTAACTGAAATGAGTTTAAGCTGATAAGCTAGTTGGCATGCAGCTTTACTAAACATGTGAATGAAGAATGAAGTTGTATAAGCATTGCAATAATCTAATGGACAAGCTCCATTAAAAGGTAAAACTAAAGATGATTAACAGGAAAACAGTGCAAAATAAACTATTTGTTTTTTTTTCTTTTATCGAATTAATTACCTTTTGGTCGTCATTCTCTTGGATTTGAATTTTTGTTTTCTCAAGGCGAACAAAATCAGGAGCATTAATATCCACATCCAGCAGGCCTTTTCCCTTATTTTGTATTAAAAGAGAAACTTCTGTAGAATCTGGAAGAAAACAAGATAACAGTCAGAACTTGCTGAATGAATGAAAACATAGCCTCTATGCCCCCAGAAAAAAAAAACATAGAAATATAACAATTTGACTTGTGCATTTAAAATAATGGACTAATTCCCACCTTTAAATTTGCAAGGATTTTGTGAATACCATCCAAAATGAGAAAATAGGGCAATCTTGTAGACCCAATTCAAAGATTATCAACTATTTGTAACGACTAACGATGATAATAGAAAAATAGGTAAGTTAATTTAAAGTGTCCTGGAAGAAGAAATGTTCCATTATTTAAGGGGCATACCAAAGTGCAAACTATTGCAATTTTCATTCAAGGGAGTACACTATCTGAATCTCAGAAAATTTTGATGATGACACTTTACTTTAGATTAATACTGCAAATTGATTAGAAGTATATCAAAAGAACTTTTTGATGCATGATGATTACGTGGAGGTTTTCAGTATGCTATTAAACGAAATCTCTGGCTTCCACGGTGATTACTGATTGTAAACATCCACAAACAGGCCAAGTATCTATATGTTCTTTATAAGATCTAATATACAACTTTTCCTACCCTGACCAGTTTCAAGGAAGGAAAAGAAAATTGCAAGTAGTCATTTCATGAACTTTTAGCAGCAATCATCCACAGCGCATGTTGTAACTTACAAAAAAAAAACACTTTTCACATGGTACAACTACTTCTAGTAGGATATTTGAGTGATTCATTTTACAAAATACAAAATGTGCAATCATGACCAAATGCCAACTATGTAGCCTCCTTTTTAAGGATGGCATCTGAAAACAAGTGACCCACAGGAGCAGGGTTTTTTTTTCTTCTTTTGTTTTGTTGAATACTATCATCCATATTGGGATAAATGTATAAGGAACATATAAAGTGATATGTTTTAGAAATCAAGAAACTTCCTCCCCCATAGATCAACTAACCTAGCGGTTCTAGTAAAAATGTTGTTCTGGGACCGCTAACATTTGCTGTCATCAAAAAAGAAAGTGATAACGATTTGGGCCTGGCCCAAGAACGTATGTCTGCCTGTCACTGCTTTGACTTCTAAAGTCAACAAATTATCCGTCCAACTTTCCCTCTTTTGCTGAAAGCATCAATGAGGACACACAAGCAAAGTGGTTTGAACACGTTATACACCATTTTCATCTTCAAAGGTGGCTTACCTTCTATTGTACTTTCTAATTCTAACATCGAGTAAATAGGTGCATTCAGAAATTAACAATGGTATTCCGTGCATTCAGAAACAAAGATACAGGCTAACTTTTGAGGTCAAAATGTAGCAAGCATACGACTACATCAGAATTTATAAGAAAAACAATAAACAGGAAAATGTTACTATTAATAAGCATCGAATCACTTATTACTTTCAGACCAAGGATTTTGGCATATACATGCATAAGGAACACAGAGAGTCGGGTTATCAAATCAATGAATAAACCAATATATATGAAAGTAAAATGCTTAAAGAACATGAAGGAAAAAATATACCGTCTCCAGGAACACTCAGACATGCAACCATTCCATGATTTTCATCACTCCCAATTGTGCACTTGAAAGATGAATCACACTGTTCACCTCGAAAACTCCCTTTCCGCGTTGATGACAACTTTTCTTCTTCCGGCTCATTTTTAGATTCCGACCTTTTATCCACTACGCCTTTCTTCTCAATATCCTTTACCAACTCTTTATCTTTTGAACTTGTTTGTACATTACCAGCTTCTCCATCCCCCGATATCTTACTTGGAACACTCTTAATCTTACCCACGGTAGCATTTTGGATATCATTTGAAACTTTGACCTTCTCCAAAGGATCCGCTTGCTTAGATTCTAAATTAGAGCCCGATGTGCTTGATTTATCATTCAAACCAACCTTACGGTTTAAAGTTGGTGTTTCCGAACCTAAATCATCATGTGTACTCTTCTTCACCTAGATAAAGTTTCAGGTCGTTAAGATATTACTTCAAAAACACGTGTGCCTGTTTGTTAGCATCTTAATGAGCTTAATGGAACTCACAACTTATTCGTTCAGCTATATATGATTGATAGTGGCTTAATTATAAGAAAGTGGCTTATTCAGTAAGCTTTTCGCGGAGAGCTTTATGCAGAAAGCCATGCTTTTTCAAACATGTTTATCCCAAATAAAAAACACTCACTCCTTCCATTTATGAAAAATACCTCCCAAACAAAAACCTTTTCAATCTATTAAGACAGATTAATCCACACAGACAGCTTTATCTATACGGGACTTAATGAAAAACCAACCAAACAGTCCCTTACTCACTCCATTTTAAGCTTACAGAAATATCCTTCGAATTAAATAAATCAATCTGGGAAGTCATATAATTCAAAAACATCTCAACTATAGCTATCATTGTGAGCATCCACAATGGAGGTTCTTCGTGAGGTTCTTCATGGGGTTTTTACAAGAACCTCCACTGTGAGACAGAGGTTCTTGCTCAGTCACAGGTTCTTATTGGAACCCGGGTGCTTGAACTGTTGAACAAGAACCCAGGTTCTTGTAATAGTTTACTTTTCTGTTATATAATAGTTTACATAAATATAAATAGGTAGAGAGGGAAGTGAGGTTTTTTAAGAACCTCCATTGTAGAGTTTTAAGGAGATTTTTGGTTGTTTGAGATGGCAATGACGTGGTAGGAAAAAATGGTAAGTAAAGTTATTGAAGGTTCTACCACTGTGGATGCTCTTAGAAATTAAAGAAGTCAATTTGGGAAGTCAAAACATAACTATAGTCTATAGCTATCAATGATTCAATGTGGTCTTATAGAGATGCCATAATTAATGTTCTTATTAGTTAATTTTATCCATAGTTTAACTTAACTGCTAAATCACAAACTCATCATTAAGCAGATTAATAATCCATAAGATCAAAAATGCACTTATTAACACTCCGAGATTTCCATATACATAATAAAGCTAATTCAGTTCGTAATCTAATAAATCGCAAAATTAAAAACAAAATGAATGATTACCTCAAGATCCGGATCAGCAGAGTGAACTACGACTGAGATTATTATAAACAAAACAACCAAAAAAGTTAAATTCAACTTCATCTTCTTCGCATTAATCCTTATAATGATAAAATCCACATGATTTCACACTGCAATTGCATAAAAACAAAGAATAAAGTGAATCAAAAACATTATACGGATTTAATTAATGTTGAGAATTAAGAATTAAGAAAGCAAAGTAGAAGTTTTAGCCACCTTTTGAAGATGAAAATGGTGAATAATGAATTTTAGGGCTCCAACAGTAACCCAATTTGGTTTTTGTGTGTGTTCACATTGGTGTTTTCAGGAAAAGAGGAAAGTTAGGATGGAGAGGTTTTGTTGACTAAAAAAGTCAAAGTAGTGACGTGGAGATATAGGTTAATGGGCCTGGGCTGGAATATGATTTATACAATTGACTTCAATGATTTATGAATTATGATTTATGATTGACAACTCAGCCCATTTTGGGATGTATTATGGATTATGAAATATGTTATGTTATGTTATATGGATGACAATAAAACATATATTTAGGTTTGTTTATATGTTGATGTGTTAGGCCATTAGTATCCGAGCCCTCGAGCCCTTCAAGCCTTCTGAAGCCTTCTTTGTTAGTACCCGAGCTCTCCCAGCCCTCTTACTATTTTTTTTAATACACAATACACACACTGCGGTTTCCTCGGCTTCCCCGTGTATTTGATGTTGGAGCCAGCCAGCCCACCGGTAGGCGTAGCGGAGCTCACCGACATCCCACTCCCTCCAGCCGCAGCCCGCGAGCCCAGGCCTTCCGATACCAACGGCCTTATAAGTAGATAATATGATGATATGTTATTTATACTTTAATAAAAAAATAAAGAAGATTAAGGAAGTTAAGTAATGATATATCCGATGTAGATTGTATATAATGTTTGTTTATACTATATCATGTGTGTTTGTAGTTGTGTGTGGTTTTATGTACTGATTCAGTTAAAAAATTCAAATACAATAATCTAGGAAGATATGAGTCAAGACTCATGAGTTTTGTAAGTCAAAGTACCCGATGGCAATAACTATTATTGCAAAAGGTAGAATTGTTTTACATAAACTAGTGATGGAATTGTTTAAATTAAAGACTTGAGTAAATGATAAATGGTGTGTTCATTTTCAAGAAATGAAACACGGTGATTAAAACTATAATTACTAATGAGCTCACTGTTTTAACCTAATTAATATGTCATACCCTTTACATCTATGCCCATTTTTGTGATGCCACATATCGCGACCACAATGGAGGCTCTATAACTTTGAGTTACACCATGATCAACCATTCTTGAAAAAAGACTGTTTGACGTACAACAAAACCTTATAACAATTGAACATGTGAAACCGAGATTTTTTCATCAAAGTGTTTCATTGAGATGCTTGATAATTGAATCACTTCGATGTGTGGTAGGTGAAAAACCCTCTTCTAACAAATCCATATATAACTAGCCCAATAAATCCAAAGAGAAATATCCATACATAAAGCGTACGGCTCTAAGTGTATCACCAACAACCAACCATAAATTGGTTTAATTGCTTCTTGATTACAGTTAAACCCTTTTATAAGGTGTTTGACTGACTTCCAAAATGGGTTTCTAAAAACTCAAGAAATTTAATCCTTTATTGAAATTATAATTAAAAGATTAAATAAAGGTCTATTTTTCTTTCATTGATGCATATGTTCTTACTGAAAAAGGAAATTAAAAGGCATAACTTAATGATATATTAAATATATCTTTAAATTGTTTGGATCATTGATCATATTACAACCAACATCCTCAACATGAAAAATTATTCAATGGTATTATAACAACTAACCATAAGTCCACAAAGCAATTATGAAGTGTTAACACCTTATAGACAACGTATAATGATGTTGATCATTGCATTTTAGCTTTTGTAAATAAAATAATAGCTAGAACATCACAACTTAAATTTGATTGGTGTACATGCCCTTGAGGTGTATCTTACATATTGATATCTTTATATATCAAGTCAAAGTTGATACTGATAGATACGTAAATGTTGAAGAAGTCGTTGTAGGCCCAAATATGCAATATTCGTAAAAACAAAAAGTTGTTGTCATATATCAAGACGTATATGGATTTGGGCTGGCAAATGTGGGGTATATCGATTTCCTCAACTATTCAAATCGACAAGAATCGGAATTCTTTCGAAAGACCAAGTCGCACCTGTTTTTGATGACGACATAAAATTTTGTTTTATATCTATTTAATATCACATCATGTGGGCTTGGGGTGGCAAATTGTGGGGATTTATTGGTGTATATAACTTTTTGTATTTAATGACAATTGAATTTTGTGGATCACCAATTCTTATACTTTTTTTTAAATGAATATTTGAGGCTTTACTTCAATTAATCACGACAAAGTTCACTGACAATTAAAGCATGTTGTCTTAAATTAAACTAAGTGGCCATAATCTAGAAACGTCTTTATTTAAACATGGGGGTAGAAGGTTAACAAGCTTTAACCAGTACGCCACAATCTTGTGGTTTTGTTTAGTTAACTTAAAAGGTAATATAATTTTTTGTAGATCAATACTAACCAATAGATATCCAAACATTAGTGATATATTTACTCAAAACTATTATATTTTTTACATAAGACTGGAGTATAGATTATATAGAGAACATAAAAAGATATAAAGTTTGATTTGTAAAAACACTAAAGAAACAATATTTACACCACAAAAATCGATTTCTTTAAATTCCCATTTTGTATATTTTAAACTTAACTTATAAATCTGTGAATTACAAGTGAAGAAAGCAAGTGTGCATTGTGGGTTGTACTCTATAATTGTTGTTTGACTTTTGGGTTGTATCACATGGAATGAGAAGAAAAAAGAGGTGAACCATACCCATTTAATGCTATCACCTTTTTGTATTAATTTCACGTTTGGTTTGGGTCCCATCAATTACATTTTTCAAACCCTAACAACTTAGCAAAATGTTATGTCATGAAAATAATTTCTTTCTTTTTTGTGTCATTTCTCTAAAATTAGTATATATTATAGCTTTTATGATATATTATACAACAAAGAGATAAAAAAAATAGTCTTAATTCAACTCAAGTGATCTTTAACCCTTGTGTGTTCATTATACTTTTACATATCTAATATTATATAAACTATAATAAGATTTTACAAGATCGATTTTTTTGAAAGCAATATTTTACAAGATCATACAATTATGTTTTGTGTTGAAATATGTATTTTTGAAATACAATTCAAGCTCAAATATATATTCCTCTATTTTTATCAATTAACCAATAATAACTTTAACTTAACTAGTAAAACCTATTGATCTTATAATTACTCGGAAGTATCTTAAAATTTTGATAAATAATGATACATTTCAAAAAAGAGTAAGAATATTAGGATGTGATAGGTGTGTTTATTTATTACCCCAAAATTCAATAAAATATTTAGTATTTATTTTTAATGTTAGAAACAAAGTCAAAATTCAATAAAATATACATATCTGTCTATTTGTATGGATGTCTATTTACATATTTGGAAAGAAAAAAAAGTTAATTTTCAGTAACTCAATCAGCCCTACATAGAATCCACCTCTAAGATCACCAACGTAAAAGTGCATTTTGGCTCACCGAATGACTGAGGCTATCCCAGAGGAAAGAGGGGATCAAACCCGGGAACTGTCTTACATTTGGGCAAGGTCCCATACCCCTGTCCCTTCTATTATAAGTGTTGTTGCATGCAATTCTTTTGTAGGAAAAACGATTAAATGTTTAACATTTATATTAAAGAAAAGTAAACCACATGGGTGGTGGCGTATTAGCAAAAGGCTTGGAGGATGCAGTGGAATATCCCATCTACCCGGGTTTGAGTCCATACACTAGCATCTTGTGTCCGGACTTAGTCTCAGACAACCGTTTCTTAGTTACCAAGTTGCTAAGGATGTACTAGATGAACCTTTTCCAAAGTAAAAAGAAAAAAAAAACTACAAATGTGTAGATAAGAGATATCCTTCACTTTTTAAGCCAAATTTGTTGACAATGAAACTACTTTGAATGCAAAAACAAACTTTATACATGCTCCATACCACAATTTATAATCTTTAACATTAATGGATAGAGATAGATGATGTACAACTTATTAATGATATGGATTTTATGGGTTAAAGATTGTTTATAAATTTTATTATGTGACTTCTGTGAGTGGATTTAGGAAGGAAAGACTTTGTTTCGCCTTATCTATGCATCTCTTTTTTCAAATGGAGATTTAAGGATCTCTCTTATTCATAGATCTTGATTCTTGTACTTATTTTAATGACATCACTTATGTATGTATTTAAACGGTAGTACTCATTTGAATGATGTGTATCTACATATATTTTCCGTATTTTAAAGGTGATATTCATATCGGGTACCACTTTTAAATCTTTGAGTACATCAAATATATTTTAAATACAATATAGAAGTTTTTGTACCAAAATGATAATAATTATGGAGATGTGCCCTAGGTGGTCGACCCATTTATGTCGTGTTGTAGGTGTCAGACACTATACTGTATGAATTTGCGATCTTATATGAATATTATTTTGGAAGAACACTCTTGCAGTGATAATACATATACTTGTTTCAAGGTGAAATGTTCCCAAATATTCACTTGCATCACATACACGAGTAATAGTTTTTTTTTTTGGTGTTTATAATGGCAAGCTGGAAACCTAGATATTGTATTATATGAAAAGCTCTGGAGGGTATTTCTCATGAAAGCTATCGTCATTTAGTTAGCATCCTTATGATAAGCCGTGCGATAAGCTAAGATAAGCTAAAATTCTATTCACACACACATCACCATCATATATAACCAACTTTTTACATTCTTAATATATAAACTAACCTGATTTTAACATCTATAGAGATGCAAATAGCATTCCTCTATATTTACACTGAGGACAAAGTCAATAACAACAAGGTCAAGTGGAAAAATACAATCATGTGCTAAACCATGTCATGATTATTTTATACCAAGTAAGAATAAAATTAAGTTTGTTATGGTTTCTAACCACAAGTTATGTAATTCATTTAGACATGTATTGTTAATATCAGCCAAAACCAATCCTATTTTCAGATTTTCAGGTCATACAACTCTCAAATTCCAAACACCTTCTTAAAATAATGTCAAATATCAAATTAAGATTATACTTCACTTGACAAATATAAATATCCAAATACAAAAGGACAACTTTAAGATTATATAACGATTATATAATCCAAGATCATCTTAACCAATTTATTTTCGTAAAATCCATCAAACCATATAAATTATTGGAGAATTATAAATGGACTCTCCAATTTGAGAAATAGGTGAGTTATGTAAGTCCACACGTGGTCCCAGTATCAGAAGGTCTTGTAAGTGCATGAAATACCTAAAGGGTCCATATAACAACACCCAAATTATATTATACCTTTGCATTAAATCATAAGTAAGTATTATTTTTATTTTTATTGTGAATGTTCATATTTGTATACTTTCATATTGCTTTGATATAAAATAATAATATCATTTTACAGTCTCATGAATTTAACCGAAACAAGTCGATTTTGAAGTTAACCCAACCCATGACTATACTTGTAATAAATTGAGTAATAAATTCATTTTTATTACATTATATTATATTTAATAAACCAATAAATTTCTTTTCATAAGTCATAACCAATAAAAAATCAATAAAATCAATAAAAGTCTCATCCTATAAATTCCTAATATCCTCTGTTTCATCATCCACAGCACCCAACTGATCTTCATCTCAGTTCTTCACTTCCTCCCAAAATCATGCAAGAAAACACCATTAATTACCTTCAATCTCCATTGTCAAATCTAATCTTAGCATCTGGAAACACCAACACCTTCGATTCAATCTTCTCTCGCTGCTTATCGTCTTCGTATTCGTCTTCATCTTCATCGCAATCGACATCCCCTGTTTCACCACAACAATCGGGTTCTTCGGTTTACCTCAAACAGCGAGACCTCCTCCTCAAATTCTCCCAGAATTTCGACACGGTAAGACAGATCACGAGATCCCCGTCCGGATTCCCGAAGAGCTTGTACAGAGGCGTGAGGCAGAGGCAGCGCGGGAAATGGGTGGCGGAGATCCGATTGCCGCAGAATAGGGTTAGGGTTTGGTTGGGGACGTACGAGACGGCGGAGATGGCGGCGTACGCTTACGATCGAGCTGCGTATAAGCTGCGTGGAGCGTACGCTAGGTTGAATTTCCCGGATATGGAGGTTCCGACCCGATTGGATGGTGAGAGGTTGGATGCTTTGAAGGCGGCCGTGGATAAGAAGATTCAGACGATAAGGTTGAAGGTGAGAAGGGAGAAGGAAAAGAAGAGGGAGGAGAGGAAGCGGGGAATGGCGGTGGGTGAGCAGGCGGAGGTATACCGTGAGGTTCCGGTGGTGGCGGCGGCGGAGGTGGAGGCAGAGGGTGGTTGTTGGTCATTGGCGCGAATGCCATCTTATGATCCTGATTTGATTTGGGAAGTACTTGCTAATTAGAAAAATTGAGGGTGTTAAAGTGTAAATTTTTTTGGGTTGATGTTGTAATTCGTGTTTTATATAAAGATAGTTTTATAAGAATTTATGTGGTAATTGGGCTCCGATTGATTCAGGCTAGGGAATAAAATGAAAATTACAAGGAACTAAAATCGAACTGCTTATAAGCTGCGTGGAGCGTACGCCCGTTTGAGTTTCCAGGATCTGAAGGATCCGACCCGATTGGATGGTGAGAGGTCGGATGCTTTGAAGACCGCCATGAATAAAAAGATTCAGGCGATAAGGTTTGAAGGTGAGAAGGGAGAAGGATAAGAAGAGGGAGGAGAGAAAGAGGGGTATGACAGTGGTGAGTTTGCGGAGTATACGTGAGGTTCTGACAATGGCGGTAGTGGTGGCAGCGGCGGAGGCGGAGGTTGGTTGTTGCTCATTGGCGCGTATGCTTGTCTTATGACCCGAATTTGATTTGGAAAGTACTTGCTATTAGGATAATTGAGGGTGTTAAAGTGTAAATTTTTAGGTTAATGTTGTAAGATTTGTGATTTATATAAAACTAGTTTTCTAGGAATTTATGTGTAGTAATTAGGGTCAGATTCAGGCTAAGGAATAAAAATGAAAATTACAAGGAATTTATGTGACGATTAGGGTCTCATGTGCATATCACATAAAGGAGTTAACCGATGGAATTCAATTTTTGTCACTGAGAGGGACCAAAAATCAAACATTTTGCATACCATAAGGGTTTTCTTGCAATAGAAAATTGGAAAAACCAAGAAAAACAACAAACCATAGGGACCAAATTTCCAATTTATTCTTGGTTTAATTAACATTTAGGGGTTGTTTGTCAAATGTGTACTTGATAAGTGTTTAACCAGTATTAGTTATTTTACTAAGTAAGCACAATAAATAACGAGAATCTTACTTGGTGGTTAAGGAAAAGACTCTTACCGAGTTTCAAGATATAAGCCTATATAGCCAAGAATGATTCCCCTTAAGTTAAATAAATGTGGTTAATGTTGTCGATAAGCACGACAAGTGTCCCATAAATACGTGATGCATCTTTAAAAAGAAAAACAACTTATATATTTTGACAGAAACTATTATTCTAAGAATACACTTTTTTGTTGTATGGATCATGATATCATTTATCGGTTTTTCAAAAAGCGTTTTATAAATTGACAAAACGATACGACGATTCTAACAAAGCTTAACCAATCAACTGACCTAAAAATGGACTCATTATCCAATTAGCATCTTTCACGAACATGAGGCATAGAAGGGAGAGACCTTGTCACACTAAATCACAAAATTCAACTTTATGAGAACCCTATCCCATATGAATGTCCCAATCTTTCAATCTTGGCCTCATAAAGTCACATTCCAGTAAGTTCTTACATATGTCTCTTTCTCTTATTCCTTTTTTTGCATTATCATGGCAATTAATCAATTATAGTATCTAAATGTAATTTTACTTAAAGGCATATGGTTAAATGATTTTTTGGGTTAGATAACTAGAGGAAAGTTTGTACGAGAACCATATCAATTTAAAAAATAGTGAGGATGAATCTCAGCCACACATCTTCGGTTACGGTGGACGTGATCACGGAAGATTGACGCGATTCATGGGAGGGTAGAAATTATTAAAGGAGGGACCGGTCAAAGTCGTCTTTATAGACCGAGATGAGTGGTTGAGATTGCTCCTCGCATTTTCTTAAAAAAGTTATATTTTTCGTTTGAACCTCCCTCTAGATAACTATGTATAGATTAAGACATCATTATTAGATTATAAATAATAGATAGACTAGTTTTTAACTTTATTTTTTTGGAATGTCCAACCCAGTCGTAAGATTTGATCATTCTTAGTTCACCGTGTTTGATTTCTATACTTCAATCTTCAGATGGAGACTTGAAGAGTACACCGTTGATCCTAAGGCTATCAGCAGCCAACCCTCCCAACCCTCTCACTTTTTAATGTCACATCAGCTGACACATCAGCTTTTTCCCAACCCTCCCAAAGCCCTCTGCAACCCTCTACAACTCTTACCCAACCCTCTCACACAACACACACAACACACACAAAAAGGAACGGCTTCCCCAACCCGTGTCTCCCTCAGCCCGCCGGGCTCCCTCTTCACACAGCGGTGCCCGCCGAACCCGCCGTACCCGTTTATATCGTTGCGCATGGCCTAATAGATAAAACCTACTAGGCTACTGCTACTTATTCTTTTGCTTTGAATCCAATTTTAATTTTGTTATAGACTAAAGAAACGATAAAATGTATATTTATGTGAATTATATTAATAGTGTTTGTAGATTCACTTTTTATACATTAAATATGATCTACAAACTAATTTCAATTTTATGATTTACATGATATTTTATAGTATTTAAGTGTCATTTTCTAAGAACTTTTTTTATTTCTAAAACCCATACGGATGTTAATTTTTTTAAATATAAATTTTCTTAAATATGGTTAGCTTTTAATTTAATAAATTACATCAAAAACTGATAATTTCATACTCAATATAATTTTTTTCAATTTTTTCTAACTTCAGTTAGAAATATGTTTACATGCTATTATATTCATACAATAATTTTACTATATTATACAACATTTACAATTTATTAATATATTTAAACTTTATAAAATAACTCATAATAACAAATTAATGAACACGTTCAAATATATGAGAAGTTGGACAAATAATCCATAAAAATAATAATAAATAGGAATCACCTTTAATCGTGGAAAACTGGGATTACTATTCTTGCCTCTTCCTATCTTTTTCTCACTCACATTATTTCATACTCCTCTATACCGGACCCCACCTCTATACTCACATGCACTTATGCGTACTCCATATAAGAGGGTATAGATACAAAATTTGGTTTGCTATTTCTATACCCTTATATCATTTTTCTACTCAAATTATTTCATACCCTTTATACTAGATCGCATCTCTACACTCACATGCACCTATATCATTTCACATTGTTAAACTATAAAAAGTTTAAAAAAACATAAAATATGCGATAAATGTTACTTATATCAAATCTACTTAAAATAGCACAAAAATGAATAAGCATGCCTTCAATTTTAAATTAGAAAATTACTAGAAAAAATTATAAAATTCAAAACTATTTATTATTTAATCAAATTTACAACTCTAATTATTTTTCATAATTCTAAATACTAATATTGATTTTGTACAATATAAACTAGTACATTGATAAATAACAACTTATATCATACGGCTTTATATCCCTCTTCTACGATGTCGATCTCCATGCAACGTGGCCAATATCACTCCCTAATTTTTTATATTTTGACCATTGAAATCTGTTTATTAAATATTTGAAGTCCATATACTCTCAACCATCAAACAAATACAATTAAGCAATAATTGCGTTACTTTTGCTCTTTATGGGCATTTATTATAGAGTTTGATGTCACTTTTCTCATTTTGTATTATTCAACAAATTAATTTGAAAAAATTAATGATTTCAATTGAACCCTTCTTCCATTTTCTTCCTACATATGACCATAAACGAATCCAATGTTATGTAGAGCATATAATGGTCGGGTGCCATGTTTCATTTCTCTGTTTCAATAATAAATACTATAAGGTCATAAAAATGTCACGATATCACTTTTTTGTATGTCATTATATATTTTGAAACTACGATAAAAATACAAGTTTCTTTTGACAGAGTTGGTTTGCAAGATTTTTCCTTCACCTCGTACCCGACTCTCATTTTCTAACTTTTTAGCTTTTGTTTTCAAATTTAGGGGGTGTTTGGGATTGCTTATTGAAACAACTTGTGTTTTTTTTGTAACAGTGTTTATCAACTTATGTGGTGTGGAAAAGAAGTTGCATAAAAAGCGTTTGCATTAGTTTAGTGTTTGTTTTTAGTGTTTGGCAAATTTTGGGTTTTTTTTTGTAAAATCAACCACACAATGATCGATCCCAATGAAATTGATGCAAATCGAAATCCCAAAATCGATCAGAAATCAGTCAAAACTCAAAACCCTAGAAATGGATTGTGAATCAGTAAGATTGCGTTCTGAATCAATGAGAAATCGATACCAAATCAAAAGCCTAGAAATCGATGTGTTATTAGTGAGAAATCTTACCAATCGATACCAAATCAAAGCCGTCACTTGTGAAACCTCCATTCTCGTTGCCAAGCAGTCGTTACGTTTTGACTTCTCAAAAACAACTTATCACGTTGGGAGGAAGTCGAGAAGTAGAAATCAAAACGCAATCCCAAATGGCTTATCGCATTGCCAAGAAGCACTTAAGTCGATAAGTTGTTTTGAAACACAACCCCAAACACCCCTTTGTTATGTTTCTTTAAAAAATTCAATAAAAGACTTGAATGCAAGACCTAACATATGAAAGCAATAAACTAACCAACACATGACATCCCTATATTTGTTTTTTGTAGTCAACTCGTAAAACCTGTAAAAAAGTAATGGGTTTATCCATGCATACGATGATCATCAGTCTTTTTACAAAAAAAAATTATGTTATAAATTGACATAATAAAAACAAAAGCTTGGATTAGACAAAGATCAATCATGCAATGTAAAAAGGAATGGAAGATAAGAGGCTGAGATGGTGAAAGATAGGCATGGGATGGAAAAGGTGTAAAGGGCAAAAGGTGGATGGTTTGACTTTTGGATATTCACATGGACATGAATCATGGACCACCATTACCATAAAATATGTAACGCTGGCCTCTCTACCTTTTCAACAAACCCATCCATCCCATCACCATTCTCACCACCCTACTTTTTGAATTTAATGTTTGCTTATCCTCATCCGTCATCGCTTTCTCTTGAGTTGTTTGTTTACTCAAACACTCACCCGATAAGCATTCGTTTACTGATGGTAATCGACGCTTTTACTTATATTATCGAGTGAGATTCTAGTCAATAAAAACGATGTTACATGTAGTATTTACTCGGTAAACATTAACTGGGTAATACATTCAATCATTGTCATCGTTTTTATTGGGTAAAAATCTTTTTTTTTTTTTGGAAAAAGATTCACTTAGGTTTTGCCTAGATTACATACTTGACGATTTGGTTATTAAGTTACAACTATCCGAGACTAAACCTAACCACATAATGTTAGCGTCTGGACTCGAACCCGGGTTAAATAAAATATTCCACCACATCCCCCGTAGACCTTTTGCCACTATGTCACCACCCTTGTGATTTACCGTGTAAAATTCTTGACTCTTGCCATATTTAATTGATAAGATAAGTGGCAAGGTAAACGTTTACAGTCCCTATAAGCTCCTTTAACGGATTCTTTAAGATTAAAAATAATATTTATTTATTTTTTCTAGTTTGAAATCTAAGACTCTTTACAATTTACATTGTTTTTTAAAATGATGAAAACTATAGAAAGCTTCAATAAAAATGATGATAAATTGAATGAATTGTTACTTATATAAAGTATATTTTTTAAATGTATTATGATGATAAATATAAATAATATTTTAATGCTACTATTACTGTTGAAATCTTAAATATAGATAATTTATTGAAGTCAAGTGTGTTTTTATTTAAAGGTTTTATATTTGATTCTCTATTCTAAATAAATAATAAGAGAAATAAAAAGATATGCTGAAGATGTTCTAAGTTTTTAACCCTTCGAATAAAAAAAATTGTGTTCCTTCAATTTATAATTCTAAAATACCACTTGATATACATAACACGACTTGAATGCATATGTTTCATCAAATACGGGTAATCCAAAACGTATTTTACATGAAAGTATAAAAAAACCTATAAAATGATTCAAGAAGAACGACTCTATCTAAATTTCAAACTTCTTAATTTCGTTTGTCTCCACAATTTTGTGAAAGTTGAAGTATGACTCGTTCATAGCTACAATGAACATGGGTTTTGAAAAATATCCATAAGGTTCGGTTTTAGCTTTTGAAATTTAGCTCCAATACCATATGTATTGTTCAAAATCCTTAAATTCATCATGGATCAGCTAGTTCTACCCACTAGCCTGTTCTAGAAAATATCATGTAAAAACCAACCAAAACCGTGAAACTATACTTAGAAAAAGACCCTCTAGAATACGGTTACTAGTTACTACTTAGGTCCAATTTTGATTCCCCTAGTTCTAACTCAAAAGTCATTTTCACTTTTCACTTCTAGGGTCTTTTCCCTTCACAAAATACGCGTAATCATAATTTATTCGGTGCAAAAGATTTCTAACTTGCCTTTTACGTAGAAGAAACCAAATGACCTAAAACAGATGTTATAGTACCCTAAGGCTATATAACAAGACAAAACCACCAAAACCGTGTAAAAGAAATGTGATGGAACGGACAATCAACAACACGCATGAAAAGTTTGAATCTAATAGACGCGTTTTCACACGCGTCAAAAGGAATGATTCGGCTTTCCGGACACGAACCTTACTAGAATGAAAGATGAAGTGTTGGATTATACCTAAAGCATTAAGGCTTGTACATTGCTCTAAAACCTAATTTTTAGACTCTTTACATTTAATAAATGTCAGCTTTAGAAAAAAAAGGATTCATGAAAAAAGGAGTGGAAGCAAATTTCTCCTGAAGATGACCCATACCACCTATGATAAAAGCAAAATGGAGACCACAACCACGCGTGGCAGTGGCTGTGGCACTCTTCTGATTCACATTTTAAGTGTTTATTCATTATGAATAAAAAGAACTCTATCACAATCTTTCTACCAACAAGAGCCAAAAAAGGTTTCACTTTATTCACAACTTAAATTGCGGGCCATTAAGACTCCAATGTGAACCAAAGATCTGTCTTTTTGACCTTGAGATGCTCCTATTAGGTGAACAAAATGTAAAATCGTAAATTATTGGGTATTATTGAAATCACCCGTTCTTACAAAATATAATGTTTTAAAACGAGTATTTTAAGGTTTTCTATATAGACGCTTAAAATAGCCTATCGGGTTTTTATTTCCATACACATGTTTCATTGGCACATGGACGAACCCACCGTATCAGATACGGTGGCACAGACTGACACTGTCAGTCTACGTGTATAAAAAATTATATTCTTTTATATTCTTCCGTCATAATATAAAAAATTATAGAGTTGTGAAGGTGACACCATATCAGTCTACGTGCCCACTGTCCATCTATATATATTTATTGAAACTACATTGAGGGCACAAATTTCCGTAGGTAGGAATTGATTTTTAAGGCTTTTCTCACCCGAACTTGAGTACTATTCCTATTAGTCTCTTTTTCTAGTTTTTAGCTTTTTAAATTAAGATTAATTATGTTTCGGAAAAAGGATTGCAATAAAAGACTTGGTCTCAGGACCTCACTTATGAAAAACAATAAACTAACCCATAAGAGTAACGATGATTTTGTGAAAAAAATACATATATATTTTTCTCTTATAGTCAAATAGTGTCACCTAAGACCATCTTCAATCCATCACCATAAAAACTCAAATGGTGACGTTTCTATCTCTAACCAAAACACACACAAAATGGAAGCCAATAAAGCATCCTTCTACATTTGAAAGCCGATAAAATAGGTCTCTAAAATCATATATTAATATTTTATTCAATTTTTCTAATTACATATGTATAGATTAATAATTTAATACATTAAATTAAATAATATATATTGTATTAATTTTATTATTATTATAATATTAAAGATGTTTTTAGTCTTAGGTTGAAGTCGGGTTTTTTATAGTGTTCAAGAATCCTACAATTTTCAATGTTTTTAGGGAGGTTTTTTATAGTGTTTGGGTAGGAAATGTGCTAAAAATAATCTACGTTTGTCCTTACAGGGGCAAAAGAGTCCTTTGACATAAATTGTCTAAAGGTACAATGGAAAATCTTACTATTTGCAGCTATAAATAGACCAACAAGATACCAAATGAGCAGAGATTTCAAACCTGGAAACTTTTCTTTGATTCCCATTTCACACAAGAGTCAAAAGCTCCCACAACTTGGCATATTCTTCCTGTTCTTCTGCAAAGAAAGTCAATTCCAAAATCTCTTTTGTTAGATTTCACCTATAGAAGTAGTCAAATCTATTGAGAAAACAAAGTGCTCTGTTTCCTCTGTTTTTTTTCTTTCTTTCTTTCCCCTGTTCTTAATCATTCATCATGCAAGAAAACAATCGATGTGGTTTTTATAAAAACAACGATATCGGATCTTCGCTTTCTAATCTAATTTTAAATGGTGGGAATGGTAGCAATACCTTAGATTCAATCTTCAATCACTTCCCATCATCATCATCATCATCACTTACCACTAACTCCATCCATCAACCGCTAGGCTCTTCGGTTTACCTGAAACAGAGAGATTTGTTACAGAAATTCTCAGAGCAAAACATGGGAAAAATCGGGAAATCGGATTTTAAGATAGAAAATCCAAAAGGGTATTCCGGGTATTCCGCATATTCGAATTACTACGGGGATCCATACAAGAAGAAGCTTTACAGAGGAGTGAGGCAGAGGCATTGGGGTAAATGGGTGGCTGAGATCAGACTACCTCAGAACAGAATGAGGGTCTGGTTGGGGACTTATGAAACTGCTGAGGCTGCGGCTTATGCTTATGATCAAGCGGCTTATAAGCTGCGAGGTGAGTATGCGAGGCTGAACTTCCCAAACCTCCAGGATCAAGGTCAATTGGGGCTGATTGGAGATGGGCAGAGGCTGAATGAGCTTAAGAGTGCTGTTGATGCAAAGATTCAGGCCATCTGCCAGAAAGTGAGGAGGGAAAAAGCCAACAGGAAGAACAAGAAAAACAAGAAGAAGAGTGAGAGTGATGAAGAAAGAGAAAAAGTGATGAAAACTGAATGTTCTTCTTCGGTTTCGTGTGTTGGGAATGAATTTATATCGTCACCAAGTATGTCTGAAGATGGGTTCTGGAAGGGAGAGAGTTCACAGTGTTCAGCCTCCGGTGAGTCAAAAATGGTGGCAGGGGCTGAATCGGAATTTGAAGGATGCTCGCTTGCTCGTTTGCCTTCTTACGATCCAGAGTTAATTTGGGAAGTTCTAGCAAACTGAAAGACTTGTTAGCTAAAAAAGATTTAACTATCTGCACCAAATTCAATCATCCAAATTCTGATTTAAAGTATGCACTAATTTTAGGTACTTTTTTACAATTTTATGCAGGGGAATGCTGAAATGTCTTCCCCTTGTAAAATGTAGAATTCAAGTTGAGCTAATATTACTAAGAATGGCTGAAGTTTCTTGAAAGAATTTTTCTCTTTATCTTTACTGTTTTATGTTCATTTTATCAATTTGAGGCATGTTTGTCTTTTAACTCAATAAGTTTAACGAGTTCAATGAGTTATTCGTTCGATCGTTAAAGAGTGTTTGTATTTAGCTTAAGGTTTAAGCCAATGGCTGAAAACGGTTGAATAGCATAAGCCACCAGTTTACCATATACCACCTGCCCACATCAAGACATCTTATTTCAGACATGTCTTTTGAGGAAATAAACAAGTGATTTTAAGTTACAGTTACTACCCGGGTCAACTTTGCTTAAGTGTAGCTTCTTTATAATATCGAGATTATGAACACTTCTCTCCAAAGCGAGTGACTAGTTAAAATCTGATGGTGCCTTAATTTAGCCAAAAATACTTTGACATGATCACCAGACCTGCAACTCTAGTCCCACCCATGGTTGGCTTGGCGAAAGAGGCGGACCCAGAAATTTTTTCAATCGGTGGCACCATTTGACTATAAGAAACAAATATACAAGTATTTTCACAAAATCAATATTGGTTTGGTAGTTGGTTCCTTGCTTTTCAATCTAAAGTCTTGTGTTGGTATCTTGTTAATGCAAATCTTTTAGAAACATAAATCTGATATTAAAAGCTGAAAACTAGAAAAATGACTCTAATAGGACTTGAACACAAGACCTCACCTTTGAAAAACAAGAAACTAACCAACTCTAAGAGAAACTTGCGTCCTTTCTGTAATTTTTAAATATATCTGGTGGCACACAGTGACATAGCAAATTGATATGGTGACTCCTCTCGACCTATAATTTTTCACACTACAGTAGAGGAAGCTACACTAGGTCCACCTATGCTTGGCGATCAAGGAAGAAAGATGAAGATATGTGTATTTTTATGTTGATTATATCAAAGTTACATTTGTTTACCTATTACTACCATGCTTATGATTAAAGAAGGATCCTAATTCGCAAACAGCCTGCAATAAAAACGTGATCCCTGTGTATTCAGGGTCACTCTTAGCCAGAACGCTTTTAGTGACTGCTTAGGTCCCCTATACTATCGTACATATAATAAGCAGTATGATATATCCTTGAGAATGGATTGTTGAAGAATACTCAGCCACATATCTTCAGTTATCCTTTTTACTCTTGAATATGCTGAAAATAACATATGATAATAGACTGTGGTCCTAATGCCTTAGAGGAATGTATAATATCCACAAACAAGAGTACAAGACTGATTTGGATTCTAAGAATTGCCTACCAGTCTACCACACATGTTCAAATGCCAACAAATTTCCAGCTGTTTGTTGTTGGAAATATTATAAGTTATAACAAAGATCGATTTCGCTTTCTACTTGAGCCTTGAGAAGCATATCAAATACAAGTTTGTGCTGTGAAATAGAGGGTAGTAGAAGCCTCTACTGAGTATAGATTTTGCATCTATCCTGCCAAATAGCTTATGCTAACAACTGTCAAAATCTAAAATCTAGCATTCTGGCTACTATCACAACTTGTAAGTTTTGACATTAAAAAATTGAACACAATCACACTTTCTTATCTTGTATGATATGATTTGATGTGACAGATTATGAATTAGGTCATGGTGAAAGGAAAGTACAGTGGACATACATAACTATGTGAGGTCTCATGTTCAAGTCCTAAAGTCTATTAGAGTCATTTTATTCAAACATGTAACATGCCTGATATGAAGAAGAAACATAACAGATCACATATATTTTGTTAACTGCATTTGCAAGCTCTCATGATACATATTCTCATAGAAATTGCTAAAAGTTTCATGAGAAGAGTGAATCTGTTAAGGCTGTGTTTGGCAAAAATAAGCTAGCTTATAAGCTAATCCATCCAAACATGTACCATAAGCTAGCTTTTTGAAACGCTACTTTGAGTAGCTTTCTGGGAGCTTTTTGTAGCTTTTTCCAATTATACCCTTATTAATATTAATTATTAAATTCAAACATACCTTTTTGGTCATTTTACATACTCATAAGCTAGTTTTTGCCAAATTCGTAAGCTAGTTTATCAGCTACTAGCTAGCTTATCAATCAACAGCTAGCTTATCAGCTACCGGCTGGCTTATCAGCTAGTTTGTGAAACATAGACTAAATATTAGCGATCAGTCATCACATGATGCTTTAAGTATTCAGAATCATTACATACTCGATCAATTTGTGTATGATAATTAATAAGCTACTTCTATGTTCTGAAAACTTAATACCGTTTATCAATTACCACATCAATGGATTCCATATGACATCAATTTGTGCATAATTGCATATAATCAATAGAAACAACGTAAACCTTCTAACAGATTGATAAAATCACATAGTATATGAACGTATTTTCCTGAAATTACCGTAATAAAATTTGAAATCATTGGCATCATCTTCACACCGTAACCTAATTATTCAACACGAAATTGACGAGTGCTGATAAGATGAACAGATCGACGAACTGTTACTGATGATGATGATGATACCGGCGGCAACGATGGTAAAGCGGAGACACCTGAGATCCTCCGCCGGAAAACCATCGCCACCGGAGGCGATGGCCACTTGTGTTGTGAAGAAATGAAATGGAATTTGGGCGGATGAAAATGGCGGGAAAAAGTAGGCCAAGGACCACCACTTCGATGATGGATTGGGCCGATTCTTTGTTACTAAACTTTTTAGAGCCCAATATTTGGAAATTTCATTTTTAAATTTATTTTTTAAAAGGTGTCCAAGGCTTTGTACGACTTATTACATCAAGGTTAATCGACAGCTAACGCATGTTATTCTGATTTCTGGGTTAATCCTCAGTGGCCATAATTTGAGTGCACCTGGATTTGAATCTGGGATAAAAGGATTAACTAGTCACTTTCCCAATAAGCTTTTACCAATATGCTAGAGCCTTGTGATAATTTAATTTATTTATGAAAAAAATATTTAAAACGTTTTATTGTTAAAGGGGGTAATTAAATGAGACTTTTATATATTGTGATAATGGTGATAACTTTTATGTTATGATATTGTTTCATATAGTTATCGGATGTTTATTGACTTATTTAATTATGAAGAAAAAAAAGGATAGGTCTTTTTTTAGTGTTTTGATGGAAAAAAATTGTTTATAATTTTGCCCAAAAGAAGGTAAGGAGTTTTTGAAAAGTCATTTCATTTTAACTTATTGACTTATTTGAAACAATTTACTAAATTTTTAGTTACTTTACATGTATAAGCAATTTCAAACACCTGCTAAAAACTAACTTATAAACTTATTGCATTAATTTTCGTACCATCATAAGTTAATTCAAACATTTTTTATAAACTTTTCTTTTTGACACCATGTAATTCGATAAACACTTTTACACACACAAAAAACATAAGTTGTTTTATATAAGCAATCACAACACACTTCCTAAATTTTTATTTAAAACTAGTATTTAATGAATTGATAAACATATATTTGTTACATGATGTATTTGTTTCATATGCATTCGGTTTAAAATATGACACTTTTTTACGTGTAAATTTTTAGAAATAGGCTTGATAAAATTATATTTTAAAACAAAATATATTATAAAACAAATATATATTAATTAATATATTAAATCATAGTCATATATGGTTATTGGAAAAAGAACGAGTTCGACGATTTATAAGTGTGTCCGAAATATATATCTGCTTTGTTTATTTTTAAAGTCGAGTCATCAACCTTATAATACTTTATAAAACCAATTTTAATGTACATTTATTATTTTAAAAAAATATCGAGAGGCCATTTTAACATTATGTAAATTGATCAATTATAATTTAAAGATATTTCAGTTGCTATCGAACCCACCAAGACTCCGATGTTACCACCTAAAATGCTTTCTCTTGCTTTGTCAATATCAACATTACTATTTTTAATTAGTTTTGTTGAAACTTATTTTACATATATTAATTGTTATGAAAAAAATTTGTTTCATATATAAGCATATTGTTTACATCATGTTTATAGCATCAAAAACTCAAATGTTTATTCACAATACTCCTATTTGAGACACATGTAACAATGATCAACGTTTACATACATCGGTGAGTGGCAAAGTATTCACAAGAATATGTTACAGATCCACATGACTACCTCAACCCTCTAGCAAATCTGACGCGGGGTTGAATATTGCGCGGAACGGATCGACTAGCGTCAAATCCAAAAGATAACACGTTCACCAGCGTGAAACGCAAAGAAACAAGAGATAAAACTCTAATAACTCACAAGGAGGAAAATATCATTAACTCATAATCTGAATTACAATTGAAAGCTAGGCATCCTATATATAATATAGACAAAATATAATTAAGGAAAGTAAATAAACCTAATTAATTTTAACTTGAAAAACAATTAAAATAATTACCAAAGACAAATCCTAAACTTGATAAACAAGAAAACTAATTAATGGTAATAATCTTAGGGGAAGGTTCAAATGAGAAGCATATCAATTTAAGAAAAAGCGAGAAGCAATCTCAGCCACTCACCTCAAGCCAATCATATATGAGAATGACTTTTGTGTACAAAATCATATATGATTAACAAAGGAAAAATCCAGGTACAAAAAACATGTACAAAATCATATATGATTCATATAGGAAATCACATATGATTCATGTTGTTAATCACATATGATTAATACCTACGCGGGTCACATGCGACTCACGACCCGCATTTTGACCCGCCCGCTTCCATTTTTTTTTCATCAGTACTTAATCGAATGGCTGAGATTGCTCCTCGTTTTTTTCTTAAAAAGTTTATATTTCTCGTATGAACCTTTCTCAATAATCTTAATCTAAATTAAGTAATAAAATATTTGAATAAATCGATAAAGGCTATCAATTCGGGACTGATCTCGCGATCCAGCATCATGCTCGCGCTGCGAGTAATGACCTTCGCGCCGCGAACCTGCTTCAGTCGGCTTCGGCCATGTTTTCGATGTTGATTATTCATCTTCTTCCGAGCACTTTTTCGGGGTTTCCAAATATAATTAAAAACCTATGAGACAGCTCGAAATCGATCTGTATCAAAATCCCACGAAAACCAATCGAAGGTGTCAGTGTATCACATGTTCATATATATCACGTATTGCATGCATACGCCAAATGTCCACATAAGTGTGCCAAATAGCACAACTTCTATGGTCATCAAATGACATGTCATTTCAAGAGGTTTCAGAGTCTTGCTTTATTTTTCAAGTCTAAAATATTGTAATCA
This sequence comes from Centaurea solstitialis, assembly GCA_030169165.1. Taxonomy (NCBI): domain Eukaryota; kingdom Viridiplantae; phylum Streptophyta; class Magnoliopsida; order Asterales; family Asteraceae; genus Centaurea; species Centaurea solstitialis. Next base: position 79,512,694 of record CM058044.1, read on the forward strand.
TCTTCATTCATTTTATGCATAAATAAACATTTTAAACATGTTAATCTATTATATGATGCATTTAACCATCTTTTTTATGCGTTTTGAAAGTCCATCACTTTGAAGTTTACTGTTAATATGATGTATAATACATAAATTATGACTTTTCAATGCAAAAGTGAGAAGAAAAAGACACCACTTAATGCACAAAACTTAAACAATTTAAATTCATACCAAGGAGCGGATCGTGAAAAACAAAATAGACGTCAATCCTTCTCAGTTATATGCCCCCATCCTTTTGTTGCCCCGGGTAATCCCTGATGTTTTCGAGGTAAAGATATCTCCGCTGACAATAAGGAACTTATTTAATCAATAACGACAATGATAACAATAATAAAGTTTAAAGTTAATAAATGGATAAGATTTAAAAGGTAGAAGGATGTTTATATAACTAAACCAATATAAAAACTGAAATTGGTAATGATATTAAATGTATAAGTTAGATGATAAGGTGTATATATATAGATACATTCAAAACAGAAAAAGTGTACCAATTCTTTTTTTTTTCCTTCATAAACGTAAGGACTCAATCGTGTAGATATGTAAAATACAAGATTTTCAATCATAGCAACAAAGGAGAGAATCGGATGCGATTTATGGATTATTATATGATGATTTTGTAACCTTCCATATATAGAAACAAACAGAAAAAAGAATGGAAATGACATCTGTTATATTGTTGATATAAGAAATTATGTTGGATTATAGATGGACAGTATCCTCTTTGTCCCACCCCAAACCCATTTTGGATTTTTGGTTATGGAAGTTAGCAACTTAGCATCCATCCACGGTATAAACGAGTTGAGCTGAGTTGGATAATATATTATTCGAGCTCTGTGAAAAACCAATACCGTGTTTGACCTTGACTAGAGCTCGAATAACTTTTTTAAAGTAGTGGTCGAGCTCAATGATTGTTTATGGGCTCACACTTGCTATTGATTAACTCATTTAACTCGATATAGTTTTTATTGCAAGATCTATGAATATATGAGCATGTTTGGCTCCAAAAAAAGGTATGTGTGGATGACTCAGCTTGATTCGAATTTAATCGAGTTTCTAACTGAGTTGAGTTGAACATTGATGGTATAAACTTCGACCCATTAAGTTAATAATAAAACAATAGTTCTTCTAAATATACAAACAAATTGACCATAAGTAAAATAAAGAAAATCTTACTTTAGATGTTATCAATCAATATTCTAAGTTATAACGTGGCTGGGATGCTAACCCTTAAGCAGGGGTGTCAAAAATGTGTAAAAGACAATTGAAATCGAACAATCCATTTAAACCAAGTGAGATATGGGAAAAAGGATTTCGGGTTAAATGGTTCAGTCAACTATATAAAAATCCTAATTTCAGTTTCCGGTTATTTTTTTTCTATTTCGGTTAAAATAAATAACACATTTTACTAATATAAATCTTTGTCCATTTTAATAAATTACCAACACGAATAATCGGAAACTTGAATAATCTAAACACCGTTTAACCCAAATCTCACACGGTTCATTATGTATCTACATTTGGTTTAACCCAAATCTCACACGGTTCATTATGTATCTACATTTGGTGTACCAAAGAAGATCATCCTTGACAAAACTTCTTACTCCATCCATAACAGTTACAATCGCTACAGCAAAACCTTTAAGAACAACCGCTATCAATATAGCGATATAACGAAATATTAGAGCTTGTTTGGTTTAGACTCATAAACGAAAACGAGAATGAATTTTCATTTACTCCAATTTAACCAGATATAAAACTTTAGACTGCAAAATGAATAAACCCATTATATCATTAAAAACCCATAGAGTTTCTATCATTACTATTTTCATTAATTACTACTTAACATCTCTACTCAAACACCCTTTAATTAATATATCCGTAACGTCCTGAGGGGGGCAGTGGATAGCATCCCTGTCTACTTGGGTTCGATTCAGAGGGAAACAAGAGGCGACACTCCAATTCATGGGTCGACCTTCGAACCGAGAATGATCGAAAGGATTAGTCGGGTGCCTAAATGGATTCCGAATAACTCTTTGACTTCGATCGATGCGTATGTGTTTCTCTTCCGTCCAAAAAAGTTATACGGTTCACAAGTTGCACTGAAAATAGTGTATTTCCCTTCAAATACAAGTAAATTGATAAGCATTGGAACAAGAAATCGGTATTAAAAAAAAAGGAAAAGCACTCAAAAAAAATCTACCAAAGAAAAAGACAAAAATGATACAAGGATCAAGAACTAATAAAAACAAAAAACGACAAAAAGAAAATGGGGGTGTAAAAAGCTACCCATGAGGTCGCAAACACCGAATAAAAAAGGAAAATAGAAAAAGAAAAAGAAAACCTTAAAGTGGAAAAAGAAAGAAGGGTCAATACAACGTACTTGCCACAAAAATCCAATCCTGCTTTTAATTTCTTTCCTTGTCCAATCCCATCGCTTTGTTCCCATCCCATTTTCATGTATAATCAATTTCACCCCTCTAGTTTTTCTCTTTTACCTTTTACCCCCTTCTTTTGTCTTTTTGGTAGCCTAAAATGTGTTCTTTTCACACCCTTGTATTATTTCAAAATGATTGTATAAGCCCTTTTATTTTTTATTTTTTTGGAAGAAGAAGACAATTGAAGATGAACAATAAAAATGTAGATTCCTTGTCCCTGATAAAAAAACAAACTTGCCCATCATAGAGTAAGGCATACAGCTAGGCCAGCTTGGGTAAGTGGCAGGAAGTTACTGTTATTCGTAAAATTGAGACTGATTATCCTTATCGTGAATCCGTCGTGGGAATAGAGGAAGATTACATACGTTTTTTTATTAGCATTCCCGTCTCCTCTAGGTCTATGGTATATTGAATTTTTTTAGACTGGTGTTCAATTGTTCGATTAAAGTCTAAGTTCTTCTCATGAGTTCTTTATCTATCTCTTTTGAGCCATCTAGCTAGCTATGAAACAACCATACCTTCATATCATTCTCGATTGCACGTATTTATGTGAATGTTTCAATCTTGGAAAGAAAAAAATTGACATGCCAGTTATATTAAATGGTACCACTTTGATCATTGTAAGCATTGTTCCTAGTCCTAAGTGCGTGAAAAGGCATTTGATGATATATATTGGCTTATGGTTTTTTGCATTGAACTTATTAAAGCCTTGATTGTTAAGGAAAAGTACAAAGCAATTTCAAGACAAATAAGCCAATATTCAAGATTTTTTTTATAGATTCTTTTGAGTTGACAAATGCTTGAATTAAGCACGACACACGTATTTTTAGAATATGACAAAAAACGTCACTTGCAACTTCACATGCCTTAACTACAAGGCATATGATATAGAAACGTAGAGATATTCATTGCAAATTTATTAAATATGAAAAATTATATGATTTTTCTGTTTGAAGTATATAAAAATGAAAATATTTTAATTTGTCTAATTATGACGAAAAAAAATGGATGACTTGAGAATATTAATATGAAATTGATTATGATTTAACAAGCAAATATATGATTCATTTGAATCATAAGAGAAATACGTGAATTTTTTTTGTTTAGAAGTACTTTCTTATAAAAAAAATCTTTTTGATAGTGGATAGAAACAATGCATATTTGACATAAAACAACCAAATACACTCTTAAGGTCGCAACATAGAGTCGATGCTCCATTAAATAGTTTTGACCAAGTATTTTACAAAAGTTTGTTGGTATGTTAGATGCCACATGTTTATGAAAATATCTAATAAGTGCTTACCATGAAACCACAAATGTATTTTATGTATACTTCATTGATAATGTTTTTTTTTTAAAGACAACCAATGTTGAGCATGATGACGACAATAGTAAGATCTAGGGCTATAAACAAACCTAACAAACATGAAAGAAGGCATGTTCGTGTCCGTTCGTTTAACTTAACCGAACAAATGAACAAACACAAATGGTAAATGAATGATATTTTTTTTTGTGTTCATATTTGTTCGCTAAAGAATTTTTGTTTGTTCATGTTCGTTTATCAAGAGTTAAGCGAACGAACAAAAGTGAACATAAACGAAAGAACCCAAATGGACAAAAAATAATCATTTCACTCATTATTTCATTCGAAAAAAAAGAAGATGAAAACCGGGTTAGCTTAGGAGGTATAAAAAAAGGAATTCTGAAAAATAACTTAATTGTTGATTTTACATATTAATGTCATACTATATGAATATATAAACAAACATAAACAAATGTAAACAATTGAACATAAATGAATGAACGTTCATGTCAGTGGCGGGTCCAAGATTTTTACTTAGTGGAGGCACCTTTAAGGTAAGATTAAAGTCTGCAAAGTCGACCAATGTGTTTTTACCCTAATTCAACATTTACAATGAAAATTTAAAGTTTTTTTGTTGGCTACGAGGCAGTTTTTGTCGATTTCAACGGTTTTTTTCAATGTGTTGGTTGATTTCAAGATTTATTATTATTATTAGTTGGTTCATTTACGGTCACTTTTTTAGTTGGTGGGGGACACAAGAAAGAAACTACCGAGGGGGCTTATACCATAAAATTAAGAAAAAACTTGTTTTTCTGTAAGGGATAAGTAGCAACGACCAATATGGATATGCTTAAATTTCTGAAAGGCGTGTGAACACTTTCAGATCGAATCAATTCAGTGGTTCTCCCGAATTATTCAATCGGATACAATCCAGAGATCGAGAATGTTTTGTATGTTGTGTCTGAGATTTTTCGAACCAGAGAGAGCCAAATAATGACCAAAAAACATATATGAAACGGGGCAACTGCCAAAAGGCAGTTTTCGGGTTTTCAACGTGTCAAATTTAATCACCAAATTCCGAAAAATAAATTTTCTGAGTAATTTTTGACATAACAACTTAGTGGAAATAAAAAATTCAGCTAGGGCGCTGCCCCTTGGACCCCGTTACCAGGGGCGCTGCCCCCGGACCCCCGTTTCTTAGGGGCTTCGCCCCTAAAATCATAATAAATTCAAGTAGGTATGCACTCCGCATCTCCAAGCCTAAATGATGTCTTATTATGATGAAATTGGTCAAACAAGTTAATTCAATTACACTAAATATATCCAACATTTTCTACATAGGAAAATGAGCAAAAAATTGTTTTAGCAGAGGCCATCCCCCACCCTCTATAATGTAGATCCTCCCCTGGTTCACGAGCATAAATGAACGAACAAGACCTCAAGACCATTGTTCACGTTCGTTCGTTCAACTAAACGAACTAAAAAATGTGTTCATATTCGTTCATTAATTAAATAAAAACAAACATAAACGAAACTTCCACCAAATGATTCCCGAACAACTAACTAAACGTTCGGTTCGTTCACCATGTAGGATAGAATTTTAAAACATTTGAAAACATATGGACTAAAATCGATCATTTCCAATAGTATAGTGGCTAACTACAAAATAAGACTATTTTAATATCACATGAGAATGGTGAAGTAAGAAAAAGGGAGAGAGATGATGAGATGTGGATGAGAAAGAACCAAAAACCAATTAAGGCACACAGAAACCCCCAATTGGTGTGTGATGTAATTATTATTCCATCTCGAAAACCTCAAACGAATCAACCGACTTCTCTCTGATTTTTGTTCATAAAATAGCCATTAAATTCCGGTAATTGATCGTTTTTGTTCGCCGGAGTTGTTGTAATTTTCCGATGGTGATCACCGGAAACGATGGAGATTCGTCGGAGTTCGATTACATTAGGAGACACCATAAGCATGAAGTTAGAGACAATCAGTGCACTTCTTCTCTTGTTAAACACATCAAAGCGCCTGTTCATCTCGTAAGATCTCAAATCTGTATGTATATATATATATATATATGTATATGTATATGTATGTATGTATGTATAAATTTTCATTTGAATGCTTTGATTTCAGTTAGTTAGTTGTAATTTTGTGGATCTGAGATGTAGATTTCTGTATTTTTCTAGTGATTTCAATGCATGTTTGGATAAAATGGAGTATTTGAAGAATCTGTATATTTTGTTCGTGATCTAATTATTAATACATAGAACAGCTAACAGCTATGGATATAATCATTAATCAATCTTATGTGCTTATTATAAGATATGTTTCTTAATTTTTCAGGTGAAAATGAGGTTTTAGGTTGAATTTGAGCTGATTCATATTATCATATATACTTTATTCGCATTGATGTGTGATAAACCAATCAGAGTGCTTCTATTTCAGCTCCTGAATCGGTTTAATGCATATTCTTATCTCTAAATGTGCTATTAAACACTTTGGCGGTTGCTGAATGGTTTGGTGCTGGATGATTAAGTGGTCAGAATGATTAAGAGGCTCTTTATGATATGGTGCAAAATGAAATATGTTGGTTTAGTAATTGTTGAGTATGAAATCACGACTCTGAATGGTTAAGAGACATCCAGGATACTTAATCATTCAGAGGGTTTTTGAACCATTAGGAGGCGGTCCATTTTTTTGCACAACAGAATTCATCTCTTAACAATTCAGAGGTTGTTAAGAGGTAAACAAACACCAGCTTAATTTTGCTATTTTGATGCAAATCAAATAAGATTACAAGCTTATAGAAAATCTATGGTAGAAAAAAATTGGTTTCACAACCAAAATGCATTAGGCATTAGGCACTTGTACAATTGATAATGTATTTTAAAGGTTTGGCTGTTTATTGCTGGTAAAAATATATAAGTATTTCAGAAATGGCCGGAATATGCCAAAATTGTCTAGGAATCCAGAGGTAGCATACACAGGACAAAATTTATGGAGGTGGATCAGTGACAAATAAAGTGGTTCATCTGGTCCCCTCTCCCCTTCCTGGGCTAAAAAAGACAAGTCAAAAATAGCCAATTTAATTTTATGTTTCAAATACCACAGCACTGATAAAAAAAAACAAACATTGTTGGTAACTAAGCTTGGCATAGTGAGCTGAGCTTAGGCACACAAATACTGAAATACTACTGCTAGCAATTTTTTTATTGTGAAATTTTATTATAAATTATCATTGTAACCTCTACAACCTTAAAAATACTTTCATAGAAAGAAAGAAGGATTAGACTTGTCTAAGAAATATATTATTTGATTGGGTCTGTTTGGTTCAGGTTGAGGAATGAAAATGAAAATGAGAATGAGATTTCATTCATGCGGTTTAATCTTGAATGAATTTTGGGCTTATGGGGGGAACGAGCCCGTTATATGATAGAAAACCAAACAATTTTTATTTTTTTTATTATCATTCCAATTGATTACTTAAAATCATTAACCAAACATCTCCTAAGTGTTTAGTTATTGTTAGAAGTGTAACTTTTCTAAGATGCAAATTTCTTAGTTTAATATACAAACTTATATCTACTCGTGTTTGAAGGAAGTTAGTATTATTGTTCATGTTGTAAGAAGAATGTTATCAACATAATGTTATGGTAGCATTGCTTTTGCCTTTTGGGTGTTATAGGGAGTATCATAAATGAGTATGTAATCCAGACTTGGATATGGAACACTTTAAGGGATAGATCTACAAGGGGAAGGGTATCTCCTTTTTCTAGGAATGGATGTGGTACCAGATTATGCTTTGTTAGCTGTTAAGCCCAGACAAATGGATAACTTTACTGGTTCCAGTGTCTCACATCACAAGATGACTTAGGAATTGTTGAATAAGTTTCTTTGAGTTTGTACCTGGACTAGTAGATTTTGAGATATACTTAATTATTTGATTCTTCATACTCCGGGTCTGCTTTCGGACTCTTAATAAATCTAGTTATGCCCGTAAACATGCTTCTTTTCTATGTTTAGTCCACTGTCTAAGAACCGGTAAGCTTTCGAGACTCAACATCTACTTTAGGCATTTTAATTCATCCTCCTCATGGCTATATGCTATATCTTTTAGTAATAAAAGTTACTCTCACGAGTTTTAAGGGATCCACCAGTTTTAGTTTTTTTGATGTTTTTTTTGGTGTTATGGGTTGGAGTTGGTCTTAACATACCACCATTTCCAGGAAAACTACATTTTTTACCACCACCTGGAGTAAAATTGCACATGGTCTCATTCTTTCTCATTTTTAGCCTAGCTCATAGATGAACAAAGGGGCCGTTTGATAGTTGCTGAATGGTTTGGTGCAGGATGATTAAGTGGTCAGATGATTAAGAGGCTCTTACTATATAGTGCAAAATGAAATATGGTTGTTTGGTAATTGTTTAGAATGAAATTAGGGTGTTGAATGGTCAAGGGAGGCCCAAGATACAAAACCATTCAAAGGGTTTAAGAACCATTAAGAGGCAATCTTTTTCTTTGCCAAACAAGATTCACCTCTTAATGATTCAGAGGTTGCTTCTTAATGGAACTATGAAGAGGTAAACAAAAATGTACCAACCATCAGCATGCAGTGGTCACATATTCAGGTTGATCAGGATCTAGCAAAACTCATAACCAATAAGCCAGTGCTTTCATATGAGCTAAATTACGCCTATGAAGGCTTTCAGTGGTTTCTATTGATCAAGAATGAGATTGATGTGCCTATAAAAGTAATAGCAAATGAAGACACAGCAAAGCACAAATTTTGATCTAAAAATAATCTGACCGAATGTTTTTACTTGTTTTTAAGGTATGGTCTTTGGTGAGGAGGTTTGATCAACCGCAAAAGTACAAACCCTTTGTGAGCGGGTGTAATTTGCAAGGAGACCTTGAGATTGGGAGTGTGAGAGAAGTGAACGTTCGATCTGGGCTTCCTGCCACCACGAGTATGGAGAGGTTGGAGCTTCTCAATGAAGAAGAACATATCTTGGGCATGAGAATAGTTGGTGGCGATCACAGGCTTCAGGTATCTCTCTTAACTCTCTTAACACACACACATACACCCAAACACACACTACCAAGAAAAATCTCAAACACTGGGATTATATGATAATAGTTCTTGGGATGATTCGGTTGGTAGAATTGGATCATAAGTCTCTTAACACATGTGATCATTTGGTTGGGGAAAAGTTAATGACACCTGAGCTCGTTTAATCATTTCTGTCGAGTCTTTTGGTTAAATGACCTTTTGACTTGTTTGTTTTAAATTCATGAATAGAAGACTGTCACTTCCGTACCCAAGAATTCCTATAATCTTGTCCAAGATCATGGATTTAGAAAGGGAAATTGGCTCAAATAGCTGGTCAACTTTGCAAATATCACTACATCTGCAAATTCTATGTCCGTTTTTTGCGGACCTAGCTAAAGGAACACACAAAAACGATCTAGTCCATTTTCTTTTATATATTTTTAATATCTGGGTGTGCAAATTGCGGATTTGGGTCTGTTTTTTGTGGACCTAGGTCCATAAAAAATCTTTTTTTAAAGAGAAACTGACCAGATTCTTTTTTGTAAAATGTTTTTTTTTAGCTAGGTCCGCAAAAACAGACCTAGATTTTGCGGACAGTGATATTTGGGTATAGTAGGAAAGAGATGGCTAGGAGACCAATTTGACTCCATGGAATGGCTAGTTGAGGCGATTTCCCATTTAAAAATACTTGTGAGAAGGACATTCAGGTTATATAGCTCATGTGCCTTTCGATGATATAGCTTCTTTTGCAATTCCTATAATTGGGCAGTTATTAACTTATTGTTGGTTATTTGGTGCAATAAATTTGTACAGAACTACTCGTCAATCATTACCCTTCATCCAGAGATAATTGACGGAAGACCAGGGACTTTGGTAATCGAATCATTTGTGGTAGACGTTCCACATGGCAACACGAAAGATGAGACATGCTATTTTGTGGAGGCCCTCATAAAGTGCAACCTTAAGTCATTGTCCGATGTCTCGGAGCGCTTGGCCGTGCAAGACCGAACGGAGTCTATTGTCGGAGTCTGAAGCAGAGATCAGTAGTAGACTGGATTGGACTGAACTGGACAAGACAGAACAGACTTCCATCTTTGTGCATATAGCTTTAGAGACAATTTCTTTTCTAAGTGGACAATAAGTATGATTGTGTTTAGTAAAATCTCATTCCTCTTTGTGAACTATATGTTTCAAGTTCATCTTCTATCACTTTGTCCTTGCCCTCAACAAAATCCATAATGTTCAAGATTGATTGGGGGCATTTAAGAATTTGTGATGCCACTGTTTTTTGAATTTTGAATATAAATAAGTAGAATAGGAAAATTTTGTAAAGAAATGTTTAAGTGTAGTACCATTGGGTTAAACTTTCAAGGGGCCTTTGTGTGTTTGGTTGGGGTGGGTGGCAGTTATAAATAATTGTTTTATGATTCAATTTAAAATCCTTGTGGTTGTTTGAAACTAGTTGGGAAGCCCGGGTTTTACACCGGGTTCATGAACAATAGCTACTGACACTTTAACATATTTCGATCAATATACTATACATGACTAAAACGTAGAATGAAATATAGAAAACTAAAAGATATAAAGTGAATAAATATTATAAGTTTAGCGGGTTAATATGTAAGTTTAAAGGTGGGTATAGGATTCGGGTCGGTTGGAGCGTATATATATCGTATATAATAAAATAAATACATGAAAAAAATATTCAATATTAGGCTCATTTCGATCTTATCAACGATACGATTATAATGACGCGGTTTGTTAACATTAAAACGTATTTTTAACATATTTTAGATCGTATCCACGATACGATTATAATGGCGTAATTTGTTAAAATTAAAATGTATTTTTTTCTAAAAATATTCAAACCAATATACGATATATGAGTAAAACGTAAAATGAAATATAGAAAAGTAAAGGTATAAAGTGAATAAATATTATAAGTTTAAGGTGTTAATATGTGAATTTGAAAATGGGTATAGTATTCGGGTCGGTTGAAACTTATATATAGTATATAATAAAATAGCTACATAAAAAAATATTCAATATTAGGTTCATTTCGATCGTATCGACGATACGAACATAATGGTGTAATTCGTTAAAATTAAAACGTATATTTTAACGTCTTTTTGCCAATACACGATATATATAACTAAAACGTAAAATGAAATATTGAAAAGTAAAATGTGTAAAGTGAATAAACCTTATAAGTTCTAAGTTTAGAGGGTTAATATGTAAATTTGAAAATAAATATAGGATTTGGGTCGGTTCGAAGTTGAACGTATATATAGCATATAATAAAATGAATACGTCAAAAAATATTCAATATTAGGCTCATTTCGATCGTATTGAAGATACGGATATATTGGCATAATTCGTTAAAATTGAAACGTATTTTTTTAACGTATTTTGGCCAATATACGATATATGACTAAAACGTAAAATGAAATATTGAAACTAAAAGGTATGAAATGAATAAACCTTATAGATTGAGGGGGAAAAAGTGTAAAAATGGAGTTGGGTATGAATTGAGGACGCGCGGATCTTTCCTCGGGTGAAGACCGGGTCTTGACCGGGTCTGGGTCAAAATTTGTGAGAGGGATGACCGGGTCGGGTCGGTTTGCGGGTCGGGTCGGTTCGGGTCGGTGTAGTGGGGCGGGGCGCCTGGTAAATGTATATTTATAGTAATGTGCTCTTTTTTAATGATTCTAGAAATTTAAATTTCAGAATTTAATAAAGAGAAATTTATGTAAGAAAACTGAAAATATATCAGATCATTAATTTTATAAGGGGCAGGTAGGTATTTCACAGTAAATTTAATATCAAGTATCATAATAGTCCTTTTAAATCAGAGAAGAAAAATATATGTTAATTATACACAAATACCAATATTATTAGTTAACAAGACGTGTTTTTAGGTATTATTGATAAATATAAGCTAGTTTATAAGTTAATTACATGTTTGGATGAACCATGAGCTATGGCTTTTTAAAAAACTACTCTTACAAACATTTAATAACTTGTAAGACTTATTATTATTTTTTATTTCAAATATACCCCAACTAAGTTTTACACACTACGAGTTTTTAAACATGTTTTTGTTCTGTCATTTTACAATCATTAACTATCTTATCAGCTAGTTTTTGCTAAACACATCTTATTTATCAGCTAACTTATTAATCATCAGCTACCTTATCAGTCATAAACTACTTTATCAGCTAGTTTTTGACAAACAGATCTTATTTAGAGCATCTTCAACAGCTTCTCCAAAATGGAGAAAATGGAGATTTTGTACACTTTTGGAGAAAGCTCTTAAAATCTCCAAAATTAATTACCAAGAGAGAGAAAATGATTTTTTATTAGGTTCCACCAATAGGAATGCTTAAAATAAAAGTGGAGGAGAGAGAAATAATATTTTAATACATATATGTAATAATTAAATAATTTAAGCAATGATTCTATCTCCAAAATGGAGAATTTTGGAGTAGAATGATTTTTTTGTAGAGATTTTGGATTTTGGTTCTCCATTTTAGAGATTTTTTAGAGAATCTGTTGGAGATGCTCTTATCAGTTAACTTATCAATCAGTCATAAGCTGACTTTATCAACTAGTTTGCCAAACATAAAGCTTGGTCATTTCAAAGTAGATTTTCCACCTCTTTTTTCAAAATGAAAATAGAACTTAAAAAAATTCCACAACTACCATTGCTACTTCATTTCATGGAAATGTCAATTCTATCTAATAAACATTTAATAATGGATCATTTTTAAAAAGTACCATAAGCTTTTCTCTTCTAGCTTATTCCTAACAAAATTTAAAAACTTTAAAAAATATATAATTCAGATCTAATATAACCGTTACTACTGATCTACATTCAGAAAAACAAAGAGACGTAAATATGTTGCGTATTGTAATTTTACCAACCCAACGACATCCCGCCCATCCCGTTCTCATGCTTCCTCCCTCCACGTTCTTCTCTATTTCTGTATCACCTTCACACACACACACACACACACACACACTATATATATATATATATAGAATTATATATATGTATATATAGCAACGTAAACAAGAAGACATATGCTTCCACACAAAGTCACAAACGATTCTGTTCAACTACAACTACAATACTACTCCTTGGAAGTAAATTGGATCTCAATCTCACATCTTTAAAATCTCTTATTAATCTCTTCCTCTGTAAGTAAATTCGATCTTCAACTTCTCATGAATTAGTTGCAGGTTTCAATCTCACTTAAATCTCATCAATCACCTAATTGCAGATTTCAATTCTCCACATTAATCATCCATTGACGATATCAGGTATTCAACTATTCATTAATATCGTTTGATTTCAGTATTTCATCTCTTGTTTTTAATCTTTGTATTCTGGAGAAGGAAGAAAAACTATCATCAATTCAAACGCGAATAACGCTGTGTTTGGCAAAAATAAGTTAGCTTACCGGCTAGTAAATGGATGATCAACCATAAGCTAACTTAGAAGCCAGTTTATTGAAACACCAGTTTATTGAAACACTAGGTGGAGTAGCGTTTCATGAGTTTTTTGTAGTATTTTCCGATTATGCTCTTATTAATATTAATTGTTATGTCCCAACATACATTTTTTGGTCATTTTACGTACTCATAAGTTACTTTTTGTCAAATATAGTTTATTCATAAGTTAGGTTACAAGTTACTAGCTAGTTTGCCAAACACAACCTGATAGCACTCTCCAATAGTTTTTCTAAAATATAGAAAATAAAGGTTTTGTTTTGTATATAGCTTCAACTTCTCTATAATGTTCTCTAAAATAGATTAAAAAAACTTCAAGTTTAGAGAATTCTCTAATAGTTGATGGAAGGTGTAAGAAATTATTATTTTATTAATTTTCACCAATAACATTAAACTAATATTATTTTATATAAGTTTCTTAAAATAAAGTGCATCGAAATGATAAAATTATATAATATTTCAATAATATAGTTAATGTTAAAGTCTCTAAAATAGAGAATTCTTTTGACATGAGATGTAATTTATTTAGAGATGTTGACTCTTTGTTCTCTATTTTAGAGAAATTATGGAGAACTTGTTAGAGATGCTCTAAATTTCTAACCTAATAACAGGAAAATGAGGAATCAATGTGTTTGGGAGATTTTAGCATTCCTTTTGGTTGCATTATCGATCGTGAAATGGTGTTCAGCTGCTGCTGCGGAAGAGGTGGTTACGTGTTCTGGAATGGTACCGATGGTGTATCGGAACGATAAGGTATCGATAACGGATTTCGGTGGAGTTGGTGATGGGAGAACGTTGAATACGAAGGCGTTCAGCAAGGCGATTTACAGGATTAAGCATTTGAAGAGGAGAGGAGGGACGCTTTTGTACATACCTGCAGGTGTTTTTCTAACAGAGAGCTTCAACCTTACTAGTCGTATGACTCTGTATTTGGCTAAAGGTGCTGTTATCAAAGCCACACAGGTATTCATTCTCAGCTTTCTGGTTCTATTCTCTATGTTTATCACAAAGAATTAATCTAGATTTATGAATTTTGTTTTAGTATATATTGAGCCATGTTGATCGGTAGTCAACAATGGTAGTTTAAATATTTGACGAAAAAAGATAGGATGTTAGTCCATCTTCAATAGCTTTGCTAAAATAAAGAAAAAAAAATGAGTTTTTCTTTGCTAAAATGTTCCAACTGCTTTGTTATGTCATTCTATGAAATAGAAAATTTTGGAAAATTCTCTAAAATCGCTAAATGAGGAGCGAGAAACGTCATTTTAGTATCTTCCACCAATGACATAATTAGTTGTAAAAAAGTTTATTGGAATAATAAATATATGTATATTTTAATAATATAAGTGATGATAGATTATTTAAAATAAAAAAGGTGCTGTAAATGGGAAAAAAAGGTTTTAGAGATTTTGACCTTTCATGTATAATTTGTGATGTCGTGATAACTTTGGTGAGGGTTGAATGATTCAATATCTTAATCTTCCATTCAAACTAAGATCTATTAGGTCTAGCTTATTAGGCAGAAGAGCTCAAACTATGGACTGAGGCCATGGACGGACCCATTGTATTAGATACAGTGACACGGGTTTCTCTAATGTAAAGTAAAAAAATCATATGGTCGCGAAAAGTGCCTCTTTATATATTTTGAAACAATAATGATGACACAAATTTTCTTTGGTAGAATTGGTTTGCCAAGACTTTTCTTCTATCCATCCATCTAGACAAATTTGCTCACTTATGAAAGACAATGAATTAACCAACAAACAAATGATGATTTTGTGAGAGAAAAACATACGCATATTTGTTTCTTATAGTCAGATTTCTACGTGAGACGGAGGTAGTACAAGCTTAGTAACATAGTGAATTTTGATATAGCTTTATATATTGGGTATGGTGTGCATAAAGCAAAAGGAAATGATGCTTGTGGAGAATGATACTTTACTACTTATGCTACTCTACGAAAATCTAAGGCTGAGACCATTATGGGCTCAAAAAGGCAGAGGAGGTAGCGTAAACCTTCCCCTAGTTGCATTTGGGATCTCATAGCATGTGCACATTATTGGAAAATACATGGTTTATATCTATATATAAAAAATGCAATAAGAAAATGTGGGAGGAAATGTGGATAGCATTAAAAAATTGCATTGGTTTCAGAGTACTCTTGTCTGCTTTCCCATGCACGCCCTAAAATATTCATCCTGTTTTAAAATAATGTCCACTTGTTACTCTGGATGGTGCAAATCTATCTTGGTTGTCATCATCTAGCAACTCCTATATTATACCAAAGAAAAAGAAACAACAAAAAGATGAATGAAATGAGAGCCACGTGGAATTGTTAGTTTGTTACTCATTCATGTCTCATACAAAGCATAAGAAGTTGTTTGGCGGTTGCTAAATAATTTTATGGATAATGATTAAGAGGTTCTTATGATATAGTGCAAAATAAAATATGGTTGTTTGATAATTGTTCAAAATGAAATTAAAGCTTCGAATGGTTAAGGAAGGACCCAAGATGCAAAATGGGTTTTAGAAACATTAAGAAGTAGAATTTTTTTTGGTCAAACAAGATTCATTGGGCTTTTTGTTTACCTTTTAACAGTTTCATTAAGAGGCAGCCTCTGAATCGTTAATAGGTAAATCTTGTTTGGGAAGAAAAAAAAGAACTGCCTCTTAATGGTTCTAAAACCCTCTGAATAGTTTTGTATCTTGGGTATCCCTTAACCATTAAAGGTGCTAATTTCATTATCAATCATTACCAAACAACCATGCTTTCATTTTACATTATACCATAAGAGCCTCTTAATCATGCTCACCACTTAATCATTCAGCACCAAACCATTATGCAACCGCCAAACAAACAGCCTTAGTTTCTTCTTAATTATTTGTATCCAATGGTTTGAAAAATGTGTTCCTTTGCAAATTTATGCTTCAGAACACCGCAAACTGGCCTGTGATTGCTCCTTTGCCTTCATACGGAAGAGGTCGAGAGCGTCCTGGAGGAAGATATATGAGCTTCATCCATGGAGAAGGCCTCCATGATGTAATTATTACTGGTATGTAGGAAAACTCCCATCCATCAGATTCACTTCAAAGTATCAACTTACATTTTGCTATCTTCTTTTGATCTAATGAATTTGTTTTCTTAAGGTGAGAATGGGACAATTGATGGCCAAGGTGAGATTTGGTGGAACATGTGGAGGCAGAACACCTTGCAATTCACTAGACCAAATCTTATTGAGCTCAAAGACTCCAGAAACATCATCATCTCTAACGTGGTTTTCAAGAACTCCCCGTTTTGGAATATTCATCCGGTATACTGCAGGTACTTTGCTAGCATAATCTTTTATCATCAAAACTTCTTTCATAATCACGAGATTCACAAAAACACCACCATGTATCAAAATATAGAGTTTACTAACATAATCGTTTACTTTCCGTCTTTACATAAAAACAGCAATGTTGTTATTCGGCATGTCACCATATTGGCTCCACACGACTCTCCAAACACGGATGGAATTGATCCAGGTATGCAATATGAAAGAGTAACGGACTACTTGTATGAGTACCATCGTGTTTGCTATGTTTTGCAAAGGGTAGATATGAATTTGTGCAAATACTACTTCAATACCCTTTTCCCACATCGTTTGCAAACAGGGTCATCCTTTAGCATGTTAAGTGTGATTTAAATAGAGCTCCAAAAAATTGAAATCCCAGTTTTGCATTGTATAGGGCCTTTAATCAATGAATGTAAAACCACACACAAAACACACACAAACACATATATAGGCGAAGGATCGTGTTAGAAATTGAATTAACGGTGAGAAGCGTGAGAAATGGATCCGAATCACTGATCTCTTTTAATCTCATGCCCTCTCATGAATTGTACTTAAGAAGAGAATTTATTCGATGCATCATGGTGCATCTTATCTTGATGCATCTCATCCCAATGTGCATCCATTTTAAATCCAACGATTGATAACCACTTCTCATATTAACCTCAACTTCTCACGAACCCAACCATATGTATAGGGTTGGGGGGTTCCGGTGAGAAGTGGTTATCCGTAGGATGAGAAATGGATGAAAAATAAGATGAGATGTACCGAGATTCACTAGATTAGTTCTCATTTAAGCCGCAATTCATGGGACAATATTTAATTAAAAATGATCAACGTTTTAAAAGTACTTTCACCAAAAAATGATCCCATGCCTAGGGTTGGCTTCCGGTGACAAGTGCCAAATTTGGTGAAAAGCATGAGAAGAACGTTAGATGAGAAATGAACGAACATTAGGATGTGATGTACCAAAATAAAGTGCACAGGATCAATTCCTTTTTAAGCCGCAATTCATGGGAGGGTATTTGATTAAAATTGATCAATATTTTAAAAGCACTTCTCTATATAGAAATCACAAACCAGAATATTAACAAGAACACTAATTAAATCGTCCAAATGCGTGTGCTTAGCTCATAATTGCTTATTTCTTCCTTTATTGCAGATTCAAGCTCCCATGTTTGCATTGAGGACTCCTACATCTCCACAGGAGATGACCTAGTGGCTGTAAAAAGTGGTTGGGATCAGTATGGGATCGCATACGGTCGTCCCAGCCACGACATCACAATCCGTCGAATCACCGGATCCTGTCCGTTTGCCGGGATCGCAGTCGGAAGTGAAACATCCGGTGGAGTATATAATGTATTCGCGGAGCATATAACTCTTAACAAGATGGGAGTCGGAATCCACATCAAGACAAACATCGGGAGGGGTGGAACCATAAGAAACATCAGCTTTTCCGATGTTTACATGGTCGATGCTCGAAAAGGAATCAAGATCGCCGGTGACGTTGGCGACCATCCCGATGAAAACTACAATCGGAATGCATTACCGGTTATAAAGAATGTAAGGATTAGAAACGTATGGGGAAAGAAGGTCCAGCAGGCTGGTCTAATAATTGGTATAAAAAACTCCCCTTTTACGAATATTTGCCTATCTAACATCAATCTCCATGGCTCAATTGGCACGAGATATGTTCCGTGGAACTGCTCTAATGTTAGAGGAGGTTCTATTCAAGTTACTCCGTCACCGTGCTCCCAGCTTATTCGCAGTAGTAAACGGAACGCTAAATGCTCCATTCATTTCTGAATCTTACTTCAATAGATACAGCTAATGTAATGTTATTGGAAAATGAAATAAAAAGATAAAGTGTTATATAAAGAGAACTTGAATTGATTCCAAAATCATATGTGAATACCGGTCTTCGTATAATTTTCTATGCCAAATTCAGATGTGGATACCGGTCTTCTTATAATTTTCTATGCCAAATTCAGATGTGGATACCGGTCTTCTTATAATTTTCTATGCCAAACAGCCAAATTCAGATGTGATACTGATCTTCTTATGATTTTCTATGCCAAATTCATATGTGACTACTGGTCTTCATATAATTTTCTATGCTATTCAGATGTGAATACATCTTCTTAAGATTTTCTATGCCAATTTCATATGTGAATACTGGTCTTCCTATAATTTTCTATGCCAATTGCCAAGTTCAAGTTCATATGTGACCACTGGTCTTCATATAATTTTTTATGCCAAATTCATATGTGAATACTGGTCTCCTGTTGTCTGCTTTGCCCCACTGGCTTACGGTTCTGCTTTTGACGACCTGACGAGTAAGGGTCACCCATCCTGCTACTACTCTCACCCAAGCACGCTTAACCACAGAGTTCTAAGAACTTGTCGTGCTTGTGGCCCCAAAACGCGTTGTTGTTAGGAAGACCAAAGTATTACTTATGAACCCAACATCACTCCTGTCCACGGCGATATGGCGATATCTGATATACCTAAGTTGTTACATCTCCATATCATTTTCTATGCCAATTTCATATGTGAATACTGATCTTCATATAACTTTCTAAACCATAAACACATGATCAAGTTTTATTCATCAAAATCAGAAATATAAAGTGGTTACAATACAACATCATAATTTATACGTCTTCTAAACAATATATATATATATATATAGCATACCGATTCCTACGTGGATTTATAAAGCACGAAAATCACACATACCTCCCTCAATCAAAAGTGTGCTTCAAAAACTTCCGAATCCGCTTCATGAATTCGAAACCGCCATTGTTTCCTCTCTTCTCCTTATGATCATGATGATCGTGGTGGTGGCGGTGGTGGTGGTGATCGCCGTAGTTGTGCTTGAACTCGAGCCACTCCGTCGGAACCTGATGATCACCGCCTAACGTTTTCGGATCAAAACTATACGAATTTTCCGATAACATCATGTCGTTTCCGTACGACGCCTTGGTCAGCGGAATCGCGAACCTCTTGTGGTACTTCCGGCACGGATGTCGCCGGACGAACCTGAGCGGAATCCGAGACGTTTTATCGGAAAAGTGACGGTTGATCGGATGCAACCTCGCGAAATTCAACCGTTCCGTTGGATGATCGATCGAACCGACGTCGAGCGTTTGAGTCTTCTTCTCGATCTCCTCCGGCGAACGATCACCGGTTTCATCGATATCTGATTTAGGCTTCTTGGTGATTGGAAGAGAGATACCAGAATCGTATTCCGACAAAGGCTTTGATACGACGAAGATACGAGCGGTGGAGACGGCGAACAGTAAGAAGGTGAAGAAGGTGAAGAGTGCGAGCTTTTCCGCCATGGCTATGGCTTATCTGTGTGTGTGTTTTGGTGTGTGTGAATGAAGAAATGAAGAAATGGTGTTTAATGGATGTGAAAAGAAAACGGTTTGCGAAGAGGGCGGATCGACCGTACACGTGGTTGAGTGTTAGGTGGGGAGAGATTGTGGACCGTTGGATGATTATTATTGTGGGGCCCATGGAAAACGACTTTTTGATGTTAGAAGACTTTTTCCCTCCAGGTTCTTTTGTTTTTGGCCCTTTTATTACGCTACCTATTTTGAATAAAACTATATATATTATTTTAATTAATTTCTGTTGTTTTTTATGCAAATTTGATATTTTTTAATCTATTGTTTTCACATGTTCCAATTATTAAATGTATCAAGATCTAGTATTTATAAAAAAAAAGGATTTTCAATGTTTAAGATTATGAAACATTACTTGCTATTGTTATTAATTACTCGTGGAATGCGGTGTAGTATGTGTATTCTTTTTTGAACTGCAGATAATTTACGCACATGTTCTTATACTAAGTCGACGAGGTATTCGAGATCCATACGGCACTCGACTAACCTTAAGCAACCATGGACCGATTCGAAAGCCAACCCATAGTCAGAGAATCGCCACAAGCACATCCCATGAATCGAATCCGGGTAGACAGGGATGTCATCCACTCTTCCTCCCAAGGATGTTACCTACTACTAGGCTACGAATGTCTTGTATATTTTAATGTTTTAATTTTATTATTTATATGCATAAACCTTATAACATAATTTTGTAGTTTTGAAAAAATGATGATATTTTTATATTTGAATAAAATATAAATAAAAAAGGTCATGATTAAAGATCCTTGTCTCAGAAGAGACGCAACATTACGAGCTATTTGCAGAAGTGGTATACTATTAATTTTCGTACAGGATGTAACCCCTCTTTAACCTAAATTATTAATTAATCTGAATATAATTTCTTCAAACTGATTTTAATTTTTATCTTTCGGTTTTATAATTCTATTTTTATTTCTATCTTTTAAATAGATTTATATACAAAGGCTGTAAAAGCAATTTTCGTCTATTTCCCACTTTACAGACAATAGTTGGCCCATGTATTTGGGCCTCAAATGGGCTATTTTTGTCGACTATATGTATATAACGATATAAGTCCTATGACCCATATAATTTCTTCTTTCTAAAAGTATCTCTCTATTTTCCAACAATGTCTTCAAAATGAAAGAAGAAAAAAAAGTTAAAATCTTAAAAAAGAATTACTATTTTAGTGTCTTGATTTTCAGCAAGTTATCAAATTTAGAGATTATACGACAAATTATATTATTAAAATATTAAACTTCGCTAAATATCCCTCTTTTAAATATTTAAATTATAGCATTCTCATTGGTAGAATACATAAACAATTATGTCTCTTTCATACGTAATCAATTATGGGGAAATATCTATTTTGATGATTTTCATCATCTTTTTACTAGTTTCTTCATTTTGGAGAAGGTTTTCGTGAATTTGTTAGAGCAAAAAGAAAACTCCAAAGTCTCCATTTCAAAAAAGTTGGTGGAGATACTCTAAGCTTCAAGATTACTTGTATTCTTTATTCACTAAATTAAATAAAACTAAATACGTATTATTTCGATTCTTATCTTAGAATATATATTTTCAAAAGCTATAAGGTGAAGACCACATTAATACATCTAAAAGAAATTTTTAAACCGTCTTATTATTTTTTTTTGAGAAGGTTCACCTGGACTTTGGCCAGACTACATCCTTGGCAATTTTTACCGAGAGCTAGACATGCTCCCCTGGGATTAATACTCAGTGGCCCCTGGTTGCTCACCCCCGAATTCGAACTTGGGTTGGTTGTTACACCTTCCACAAGCCTTAACCGGTAGGCTGCCCCATTGGGGTTAAAAAACCGTCTTATTTTACTTAGATAATTGAAACTTTTATTTAATGCTTACATGAAATAAATTGAATAAAGTCCATCTAACATTTTTGTTGTGGGCTAAACAAAGTTTATCTAGTTGTTGACTAATAAGTTAATTAGTAGCTGATAAGCTAACTCATTAATAAGTTATGCTTGGTAAAAACTAGCTTATGAGTATGTAAAATGACTAAAAAGAGTATCTTGTGATATAATAATTAATATTAATAAAAGTATAGTTGGAAAAACTACAAAAAGCTTATGAAACGCTACTTCAACAAGTATTTCAATAAGTTACTTTATGGTCCATCAAAACATGTATTTTCTTATAAGCTAGCTTATTTTTGCCAAACACATTCATATGGAGCATAATCTAGTCTTGTTAGCAGCGTTTTACAAGGCTGCCAAGTGTAGAAATTATAAATTGAGGGCCCTAATCGATAATTATTGCAAACTTGAAGGACCATGTTGCAAGTCAACAGAAAATTTTAGACCACATAAAATTATGAAGTCTATAATGTGTCTTTCTTTATTAAAGAAAATTTAGTTAAACTTAGGCATCAAATATTTCATTGTTAATTAGACATTCAAATTTATTTACAAGATTTTAAAATATAAATAAAATTATTACGTAAAAGGTATTTTAGATTGTGTTTGGCAAAATAAACTAATACATGTTTCGATTAATTATAAGCTAACTAATTGAAAAGTTGGAATTGCATTTCAAGAATTTTTTGTAGCTTTTTACAATTATACTTTTATTAATTTTAACTATTATATCCCAAAATAACGTTTTTGATCATTATGGTTGTGTTTGGCAATATAAGCTAGCTAATAAGTTATCTTATTAGCTAATACATGTTTAAAACCTAACTTCTTCAAATGCTAGTTGGAGTTGTGTTTCAGAAGTTTTTTTTTATAGTTTTTTCCAATTATACATTTATTAATATTAATTATTATGCCTCAATATACCGTTTTTGGTTATTTTATATACTCATAAGCTAGTTTTTACCAAACATAATTTATTTATAAACACCAGCTTATCAACTATCAGCTAATTTATTAGTCAACAGCTAGCTTATCATCTACCAGCTAGTTTGCCAAAAACAACCTATATATACTCATAAGCTAACTTTTGCTAAACATAATTTATTCATAAACTAACTTATCAACTACTAACTAAATTACTAGTTAATAGTTAACTTATCGGCTAGTTTACCAAACACCACCTAATCTTATCTCAACTAGTTTGTCAAACACCACCTAATGTGTTAAATAAATCACTACAACGAACGATGATAAATAAATGGAGAAAGGTTTAAATGAGAACGATAACTTTTTAAGAAAACGCGAGGATTATTATCAACCACTCATCCGGTCAATAAAGGCGGCTTTAACCGGGTCACCCTCCTTTAGCCATCTCCACCTTCCCTAAATCGCGTCAATCTTTTATGATCGCGTCTACCGTAACCAAAAATGCGTAGCTGAGAATCGTAATAGCGTTTTCTTAAAATAACATGGTTCTCGTATAAACTCGTCTCTATATCAATAAGGATAAATAATTTTCGGAAAAAATGGAAAAAGGATTCTCTCACGTGTGGGTATCGGATGGCAGCAGGGGCATTGTCGGTGGTTTTATTAAAAAGTAATTCAGGTTGTCAGAAAGTACACGTGTCGGTAACTCTCTAGGACCCCTGAAAGGTACACCACTCTGATAACTGACACGTGTCACTTAAATGACGTCAAAAATAAGGCTATATTTTATTTTTGTAAATTACGTTTTCCCTCTTTATTGATTGTTTCGTGCCTTTATTTAGAAAATTACGGTTTTTGTCTTTTGTAGTATTCAATTTAAAGAATGTTGTTTGTATGAGAAAATAATTATTTTAATTATTTTACAAAATCAAATTAACCTCTTATCCATTTTCTCTTAATAATACATCAAATATTTACTGAACCGTTATCAAGTAGCTGTTATTAGCGGCTCTGACGAATTTTTCGGCCATATATACACACACATATCCAACCATACATATACACACACATATGCAGCTGCCATTGAATCTACTTAGCGGCTGCCGCAATTTATGTATACACACATATATTCCGGCCATATATACTCGCACATAATGCCAGTAGCGGTCGCCGGATAGGGTGCCGGTTGGTATTTCGCAGTGGCGAATCTAGAACCGAAAACCAGGTGATTCCCTAATTAAGTTTAGTAGAAAAAAATAAAATTGTCAACTATAATTTTGTTGGGTCGGGCCATTAAAATTAAAATTCAAACATATACCGAATAATAATAAATCTACGACTATCAAAAATGGTATTTGGATCAGACTTAAAGTTGTTAGGTCTTAAACAGAAATTTAAAAAAAATTATAATGCACCCAAGAAGATTTCAACTTACAACCTCCAATACACATGATAAAGTGATATCCGCTACACCACCAAAGTTTTCATTTCCTTAAAGCTGAGAAATAAAATTCTAAGGTAGTTTCTTTAAATTTTTTAAGGTAGGTCACAAAAAAAATTTCTATATAACTTGTAACGTAAATTAAAAATTTTAAGCATAGGATAAATTAGCCCTTGTATTTTGTCCATTTTTGGGAAAGAATGGATAGGGGGTGAATTGGAATTTGTCAAATGGGTCTGAGAAAAATTATTTTAACCATTTCACAAAATTAAATTTACTTCCTACCCATTCTCTTTTAAAAAATACATCAAATATCCATCGGACCGCTATCCGACAGCCGCTATTAGCGGCTCCGACGAATTTTCCAGCCATATATATGGATCCGTACAAATAAAAAACAGTGTTTAAAAAATGCTTTGGATCCGTACAAATAAAAAACCATAAGTTGTAGTTTTAAAAATAAAAAAAATTTAAGTTTCAACAAACTGTTAAGAACAACCATAATTTCTATTTTCTAATATTATTTATTTAATTTATACATTTAGACAAATTAAAAAATTGGTGGTACACTCTATGAACCTACATGGTAAAAAGTGACTTGTCCCCAAAACACCAATATTACCAGAAGTCTCTATTTAATTTCATAAATATTATAAATTATTGATATAAATTTAAAAAGTAAAATTATTCAGTATATTTATTTTACCAAAATTTATAATTTATAATTATTGCACACATTTTTTTAAGTAGAAATAAAATTTGAATTTGGTATTTTTATGAAAGCAGAAAAAAAAATGTGTGGTCACGGTGGCTAAGGGCATCTGGGTCACTATTTTATTTTCCCAAAGTAGCAAAGAAAAATATTCTTTTTCTTAAATATATCACTAAAGTGGTTATTTAATTGGTTTTTCGTTTAAGTCTTGTACAGATAAAGTTACTTGTATGGATTAAGCCATATTTTATACCATTAAGTTACTATCAAATAGTCAATTGGGAGTGACATATACCATGTTTTTTCAATTGAGAGTGACATATTTATAAAAAATTGTCTTTAAATAAGCCACATTTTATACCATTAAGTCACTACCAAAGAGTCATGTATTGAGTATTGAACAAATTAGTTGTGAATATCATTAAGCTTATTAGGCCATCCGCAGCCGTACAGGTCATACCACCTGTACAGGCTGCCACCTCAGCGCCACATCAGCTTCACCATCACCTTACCACTACCTTACTATTTCATCCACAGCCGTACAGGTCATACACCTGTATTATTTAAATAATAAAAAATATGTATATATATATGCTCTGTATGTATATATATGTGTGTGTGTTTAGGATTTGTTGTGACCTGTGAGTACTCACCGTTGGGTGAGCTTGCAGCTCCCTTGCAGGTCACCCTCGACGGTGTTACCGCCTGCAAGGAGGACGGTGCAGGAAGGATACAGGAGGGCTGCGGATGGCCTTAAGCTGCTAATAGCAGAGGCCTTGAGTCTTAAAATGTAACGCCCAAAATCTTTAATTATTATAATTGTTAGTTGCTATTATTATTATTAGTTGATAATTGGTAAATAGAGTCGGAGGTTAATTAGGATTTAGTTGTGGGCTTAGGAGTTAGAGAAGGCTTAGCATAGGAGAGAGTCCCGGCCCGGGTTTATAAATACCCCAAGACTCCTAACTATTCCTCACAATTTCATTATTTTGCTTGGAGAGAAAGAGAGAGAGAGAGAGAGACAAACCGAGAGAGAGACCGGGAAAGAGAGAGAGAGAGAGAGAGAGAGAGAGAGAGAGAGAGAGATCGAAGTAGAGAAAGATTGGCCGAGGGTTTGAGAGCTTCGTTGTTCCGTAGTCGATCGCGTAAGGTATGGTTTCCAAACTCTTTATCAATCGTTTCCGTAAAACTAGGGTTTTGATTAATCTTTGTTTCGAGGTTGTATATCATTCTTTCTCCAATGTAAATCGTATTTAGGGCTGAGTATTGTTGGTGGGTTTTGATGTTAGATTCGTAAGAAAACCATTAACGAGCGTTCGTTATAGCGTTAATTAGATTGAAAAAATTCGTCTATGTTTTTTTAGGCAAGCGCAGCCGCACCGTTTTGCTTATTCCCGGAGTTTGAACCGTCGGATCGTCGTGATTTTTGGACAGTAGCTTCAAGACATATTTATCTACAATCTGAACGGTGGAGATCGGTTTCTGAGGTCCAGAAGGCAAACTTTTTCTGTTCGACAGTGTGCAGAATTTTGGTGTTGATTTGGGAATTGTAAGCCGATAAGGATGTATATTAAAACTTGTTTGAAGGTTCGAGATCAGAGAAATCATTAAGTGAATTTAGATAGGATTATCGTCATTCGGTAAGTATTGTTTTCTCTCATTAAATCGTTTAGATACGACTCTCCAAGATGTTCGGGATGTTTATTTTAGTTAAATAATTCGAGGATAGCATCTTTCAGATAACAATTAGTTTAGAATATTTTTTTAGATCGAAAATAGCCTTTTAACATCCAGATTATAATTATAAATTCAGGATTTCGGTGAGAGGGATCGTGCTAGTTTCGTGCTTTGATTTCTTTGCGTTTCAGGTGAGTTACGTTATGCATGAATTATGATATTGTATGTATGTGTGCACTTTATAGTGTGGATAGGGAACCACATGCCCTTGGTGAGTTGTGGGGGCCGACCCGTGTCCTAACTGACGGGCGAAAGGGAATCCACATGCCCTTGGTGAGTTGTGGGGGCCGACCCGTGTCCAAACTGACGGGAGTGTTATGACCTCATGAGAGTCGAGTTTTGCTTGGTTTAAATGTATGCGATGTGTGATATTTGTGATTGCTTGGGAACCTATATCGGTATATGTGCATGTGATATTGTGGTTTGTGTGTACGCTAGCTCACTAAGCCTTTTCGCTTACCCCGTTAGTTGTTATCCTTTTTCAGGTGCTATTCCGGCTAAGGATAAGGGCAAAGCCCCGGCTTGACTCCGGCTACCGAGATTCCGACGGCGTTGACCTACGACATTATTTAATTATTTTTTTAAAAACCATGGTTTTTAGGTGACTTTTAATTAAATGTTGGATTTGAAATTTTGAGTCTTTGATTTATTATTGAGTTATTTAAATGAAATGATTTTATAAAATCTTGTTTTTGGATAAGAGGCTTTACAACTTGGTATCAGAGCGTGGTTTAAGAGAATCAACGCGCACGTTTGCGAGCGTGCGTGTGGTTGGACTTAAACCCGGGATTTGGGACAAATAATGGGTCAAGTATCGGAATCATCGGCGGAGCTTCAGGCTGGAGGGGAGATATATATATAGTTATTATATTGAATGTTATTGCATGCTAACTTTTGGTTGCCGATAAGTACGATATTTATACGATTCTATGTGATTAAATGTTATTTGATTATCTGCTCAGTCGAGTCAATGGGGCTGTTGAGGATGGTATCAGGACTAAACCTGTACGGTGGTATGTCAGGAAAGGGTCATGAGGCATGTTCTTGTTTGATTGTTGCCGAGTGATCCCGACCCGGCTATCATATGGAACGGTTATAGTGGCGCGGGCCCAAATAATAGCACCACTATAAACGTTTGTATGGGTTTGGAATTGATTAAGTCTTGGGAGCCACATTAACTAGACGATAGTAGGAAATCGTTGAGATGTGCTTGAATGAGATTAAATGATTTTGTATGTACCATGTGGGTATTGATGTGATCTAGTCCGTAGGTGGTATGAGCACTAATGACTAGTGTTAAGTACCTGCATGGGATCTAGATATGATAGGGAGCGTAGTGTGTCTCACTAGTTGATGATGATTGAATGAGGTTGATTGATGCTTGTAGTACTTACATGAGTAGAGCAAGGGATCTAGTCTATAGAGTTGCATGCGCACTAATGACTGGTAGTTGCAAGAACTTTAGTGATGGGTAGTGAGGGTAGGCGGACACTCTAGTTGTAAATACAAGTATTGCCTCGAGTTAGTCATGTTTCTAAAGTGGCCCTTGTTGGGTGTTCGGAGTAGTGTCCATAAGAAATCGTTCGACCAATAGGGACTAATAAGGCTGTGTAATTAGACTGCTTATTTACACTCGGTGGATTATGAGCACCGGAATGGATTCCTTGTTCCTTATTTGTACATGTATATTCGATCGTTAACCTATATTGCGTTTATGTGATATGTTACATATGTGTACGAACTCTTTACGGTTTCATTCGTGTCATTCGATCTATTCGTTTCGTGCTTATTGTGATTTAGTTCACCAAAGTTATTGTGTGTTTCCGTTCATTTTGTTGTTCGCTGAACGAACGTCTTCTTTCGATTTTACATTTAGAAACATCCCATTATATTTATTTATAAGCTGCTGGAAATTCTTTCTAAAAATTTCGTGTTACTTGTAAAAATCATAACTAATTGATCGTTTATCGGATTTATTCATACGATACGTTTTTGAAAGCCCCCAACAGTGTACTACAAATTACTGTCACACGAACAACCTGTGATTTTTATGCTAAAGTGTCCAAAACCTAAGTTTTCCGAAACAACTCCTGTTTTTAGACGAGAACAACGCAACCGTTTTCAAAAATTCGTACCGGCTTCATTTTAAACCCGATTCAGTTGATTCTTGATTCGTTGGAATCCTACGACGTTGATCTAAAACTTCCGTTTAGACATGCTTTTCTAGAAACCATCGAAAATATGTTAAATTGTTTGATTTCTAAATGTATAAAATGCTGAAAATAGTACGACTCGAATTTCTAATAGCCATGAGTATAAAATTCACATTCTACGTTTATGTTGGATTTGCTGTACGGATATCTTATTTCATTTCGATTACATGCTTCGTTTACACATGGATATATGAAAATTTAAGATTTCGTTTAACCCAGGTTGATTAATGCTTGATTATTCAATTGTCCCCACCGTTTATTCTTTCCACTCATGGTTGGTTGACATCGTTTACTTGTGATTATGTGCATTTAAACCTTCTTTTAACTCGGTACGAATTACTTGCAACTAACCGATTCGTTCCTCACTGCGTCATTGTTCTAATTTCAATAGTTCGATATCATACATTTTGTAAATTCATATTGCCTTAGAAATGTGTTTGTAA
The DNA here is from genome assembly GCA_030169165.1 of Centaurea solstitialis. NCBI lineage: Eukaryota > Viridiplantae > Streptophyta > Magnoliopsida > Asterales > Asteraceae > Centaurea > Centaurea solstitialis. The sequence goes on from CM058044.1 coordinate 79,542,152, forward strand.
CGTATGATACCGGTAAAGATTTTGCATTTTCTAAAAGAATATATTTTCTCTTTCGATATCATCTAACATGATTTCTATCTCTAAAAACTATGATTTTCGTTGCGTGGTTTGGGTTCACCATAGGTTGGATTTAGCCTATAGAGTTGAGTTACAGTTGGATTGCGCTATAGGTTAGTTAAACCTATAGAGTCAGTGTGGAAAGCAGTTGGCTCGTTAGGATACTCAGTCGGTTGACTATGATCCTAGAACAGTATGGTTGAGTATGAGTTAGTGCATGTTGTTGGATTTAGTTTTTGGTGGTCAGTAGAGCGAGGGTTGGTCAGCGCGTTTTTGGGAGTCTGAACCAGTTATGCGAGAGCGTTATCCAAAGCTTTTCTCAGACTGATTTCGGGGACGAAATCCTGGTAAGTGGGGGAGAGTTGTAACGCCCAAAATCTTTAATTATTATAATTGTTAGTTGCTATTATTATTATTAGTTGATAATTGGTAAATAGAGTCGGAGGTTAATTAGGATTTAGTTGTGGGCTTAGGAGTTAGAGAAGGCTTAGCATAGGAGAGAGTCCCGGCCCGGGTTTATAAATACCCCAAGACTCCTAACTATTCCTCACAATTTCATTATTTTGCTTGGAGAGAAAGAGAGAGAGAGAGAGAGACAAACCGAGAGAGAGACCGGGAAAGAGAGAGAGAGAGAGAGAGAGAGAGATCGAAGTAGAGAAAGATTGGCCGAGGGTTTGAGAGCTTCGTTGTTCCGTAGTCGATCGCGTAAGGTATGGTTTCCAAACTCTTTATCAATCGTTTCCGTAAAACTAGGGTTTTGATTAATCTTTGTTTCGAGGTTGTATATCATTCTTTCTCCAATGTAAATCGTATTTAGGGCTGAGTATTGTTGGTGGGTTTTGATGTTAGATTCGTAAGAAAACCATTAACGAGCGTTCGTTATAGCGTTAATTAGATTGAAAAAATTCGTCTATGTTTTTTTAGGCAAGCGCAGCCGCACCGTTTTGCTTATTCCCGGAGTTTGAACCGTCGGATCGTCGTGATTTTTGGACAGTAGCTTCAAGACATATTTATCTACAATCTGAACGGTGGAGATCGGTTTCTGAGGTCCAGAAGGCAAACTTTTTCTGTTCGACAGTGTGCAGAATTTTGGTGTTGATTTGGGAATTGTAAGCCGATAAGGATGTATATTAAAACTTGTTTGAAGGTTCGAGATCAGAGAAATCATTAAGTGAATTTAGATAGGATTATCGTCATTCGGTAAGTATTGTTTTCTCTCATTAAATCGTTTAGATACGACTCTCCAAGATGTTCGGGATGTTTATTTTAGTTAAATAATTCGAGGATAGCATCTTTCAGATAACAATTAGTTTAGAATATTTTTTTAGATCGAAAATAGCCTTTTAACATCCAGATTATAATTATAAATTCAGGATTTTGGTGAGAGGGATCGTGCTAGTTTCGTGCTTTGATTTCTTTGCGTTTCAGGTGAGTTACGTTATGCATGAATTATGATATTGTATGTATGTGTGCACTTTATAGTGTGGATAGGGAACCACATGCCCTTGGTGAGTTGTGGGGGCCGACCCGTGTCCTAACTGACGGGCGAAAGGGAATCCACATGCCCTTGGTGAGTTGTGGGGGCCGACCCGTGTCCAAACTGACGGGAGTGTTATGACCTCATGAGAGTCGAGTTTTGCTTGGTTTAAATGTATGCGATGTGTGATATTTGTGATTGCTTGGGAACCTATATCGGTATATGTGCATGTGATATTGTGGTTTGTGTGTACGCTAGCTCACTAAGCCTTTTCGCTTACCCCGTTAGTTGTTATCCTTTTTCAGGTGCTATTCCGGCTAAGGATAAGGGCAAAGCCCCGGCTTGACTCCGGCTACCGAGATTCCGACGGCGTTGACCTACGACATTATTTAATTATTTTTTTAAAAACCATGGTTTTTAGGTGACTTTTAATTAAATGTTGGATTTGAAATTTTGAGTCTTTGATTTATTATTAAGTGAGTTATTTAAATGAAATGATTTTATAAAATCTTGTTTTTGGATAAGAGGCTTTACATAAAAAGTACATTTACAATGTTTTTAATTAGAACATATGTTTTTATAATTTCTTTCTTAACTATAGTCAATCTTGATTTAATTTCATATTATGATAGTTTTTCTTTTTTGCCTATTGTTATAAAATACATCTAATTATCTAATATGAACCATCCTTCAATGCATATGGACACCTTTAATATTTGATGTCAACGCTTGCAATTTTGTTGCATAGGATCAAGCAACTTAAAAATGCAAACACACATATACAATTTATTTTCATGAGGTTATCGTATATATTATTTATATCTCGTTTTTTTTCCTTTTTAATTTATGATATTCTGAATATATCTAATGGAAATTCAAAAATCAACATTCATAAAATATCTTTAAAAACAACATAAAGAAACCCAAAACATGAAAATGTAACACACCATTTCAAAGATATGATGCCATATATTTTTTCTTATTGATCTAAGAATTTAGCTAAGCATATGCATCTTTAAGAAATATTTGTACATCATTCTTTATTTAACATTGGAAGAAGTTAATATGGTTTGACAAGTGAAGAGTTAATTGTATCGATTTGGATGATAAAATACACTTGTTTAAAAAGAATCGATCTAGGTTTTTATAAATACATATACCTTGTTTGAAAATGAGATGCAAAACAACGATTTCTGATATGAGTTGATATTGAGAAGAAAAACTAACCATGAGAAAAATAATAAATCTAAATAAAAAAAGAGTTAACAAAAAAAATGTCTTAATAAATTTTAAGGTTGTGAATTCGATTTTTGTTATTGTGTTTGGTGTATGCAACTTCAGGGCTTGAGTTTATGCTAAGGGGTGGCCTCTTACATGTAGAATGTTAATCCAATCATTTCACTTATGTTTAATTTCTACTACAAACTTGGTGTTAAGGGTTGTCTGTTTACCTTTTACCTGATCCATTAAGAGGTAGTATCCTAATCATTAAGAGGTAATCTTGTTTGGCAACAAAAAAAACTACGTCTCTTAATGATTTCAAAACCCTTCGAATGATTTTGTATCTTGGTTCTTTTTTAACCATTCAAATATCTGATTTCATTCTCAACAATTACAAAATAACTATATTTTGTTCTGTATTATACCATAAAAGTCTTTTAATCATCTAACACCAAATTATCGAGAGAGAACATAACAATCCATGAAATATTTAAAGGCAAAAATAAATGAATACATTTTTTAATGTATAAATTTCTTTCTTTTAAAATAATTGGATAAGTAGAATGAAATAGCATATACGGGGCCGTCCATGAAATAGCATATATGCAAATAATAATGACACGTAGAATGAAAACGATTGATTTATGGAATCATAGCATGTCCTTTTGGTCATCTTTATTCTTTCATCATACTTATTTTTAAAATAAATTTTAAATCAATAATTTACAAGACAAAGCTAAATGGTTGACCGACTAAAGACATGTCGATAAAATATGAGAAATGATATCATAAAAAAAGTTGTTTTATATAATTATCAGGCTCGGCCCTGGGCACGTGCAGCCCGTGCGACCGTACAGGGCATCAAAGCCCAAGGGGGCATCAAAATTTCATATACTACTAGTTTACGCCTTTTCGGTTTGATAATTTAGGACTTGGGTAGGATATTTAGACATAGGATTTGTATATGAAAAATGGATTGATATTTTTTGCTTCAAGAAGTGCACAAAAACATCGTTTTAGGTGATGCAAATTTATATTTTATGATTTTGAGGTTTTGATTTTTATGTCTCTTTTGTATTTTTCATTTTAATCAATAACTTGACTAGGTTTCAAATCCTTTACAAAAATTGTGTCTTTCGTCATTTCATTTGCTTAGAAAGTAGACATAGGGGGGCATCTTTAAGTATGTTCGCACAGGGCATTAAAACTCCTAGGAACGGCCCTGATAATTATCAGATATCTTGTCTAAATTTAATATATTAATTAACATATAAATTTTTATATGTATATAATTGATAATGAAAAAAATAGTTAGATTTCTATATTTCACAAACACATAAAAATATGTTTATATTGACATTGTAAATACACGTGAAGCGATTGGGAACATGTTACGAAAAAAAACCATATGTTAATGAAGGCACTAAATCTAGACCGTATATATACGAAATATATTTTTCTGTATGATACGCACATAGGCGTACAAGTATTGAAAATGTTTTATGGTTTATATGCACATGTTTTTATGTTATGCATATATACAATTCGTACAGCGTATAGGAGTGAGCAAAGGTGGAGACCTCACAAAAATTATCGGAAAAGCTATCATCAAAAGCTATCATCTAAAAATTTAAGAAAGTTAGTCGATATGATTAGTATAACTAAATGTTGAAGATTTCGACATGATTAGTTAAATGGGTCGTGCCCAAGTCGAGTTTCTCCAACCCTCCAACCCAAAGACGTTGCCACCCCTAAAATCTACAAGAAAATTGATAAAAATGTTATGTGCGAAAATTTAAAATTACACATGGGCTTAACTCACAACATAAGTTAATTGTCATGAAACTTATGAAAATTTTACTAAAATCATATCCCTAAATAACCCGAATTAATGTTGCTTCCATTTACACGAATTGTGAAGAAACATGATATGTTAAAAAAATTCATACAAATATAAAATATACGTAATACATCTTACTTTAAGTCAAAACAAATGTTTATTAAAATAATCATTAATCGTTAATCGTGCATATTGTAACATGGTAATTAATATTTGAGTTTAGATTTAAGAGAATCTGTTGACTTTTATCACTAGCAGCGAGCGTGCATATGTGACCAATATTCTAGCATTTTTATGCTGCATGAGAGAAGCTTCTTAGGTTAACTCCATGCATGATTTAAGGAAACAAGTCATGCCTTTCTTAAACACAACATTTTTTTTGATTTATTTTCTACTAAATTCTCTATAGATAAAGTTGTTTTTGTTGATTAATCTGTTTGCATAAATTGAGAACATCTTTGTTTGGATTGAAGAGATTTTTCACAAAATGCAACGAGCGTGGTTTTTAACAGGAAGTGCGAGTTTCAAAAAAGTTGGTTTTATGTGTAAAACACCATGTGGAAGTTTACCGAATAAGTTAGTTTCTATATCATTGATACACTATCAGACAGTCCTATATATTCGACCGAATAAGTTGCAAGTCTTATTAAGCTCATTAGGTTGCTAACAAACACACTACATGATTGATAAACATAAGGGAAACCTAAAATTTAGGGGGAAGAGGGACAAAAGATTGTTTATTCGTTGACTAACTCCACTAATTTGACTGTTGATTTAAGTTTCAGATATTTGAAACCGTCTCTTCTCCAATCTAAAATTTATCTACATTTTAGACCTTCAATCCACATTTGGATCCTTGATTCGGTAAATACTACCGCCAATTCGAATAATAAGTTTTTTTCTATTTCTATTGATCAAAACACATTCCTTGAGGGACTGTTCATGTGAAAGAAGTAGTCAAAGGACCATAGTTGTATTCTTCTCATTCTACCAAAGATGAAATATTTTAATTACTAATTTTTTGAAAAAAAAAGAATAAATTTGAAATGTTTAGATCCATGATGGTTAAGTTTGACAAAGTCAAAGTATGGTTGTGTAGTATAAAAGGGCAGTGGCCAGTGACCAATTTGGATCATACCACACTACAATTAAAGCAACTCAAGAGTTATATCATAAATGGGTGAGAAACAAAAACATTTGCATTTTGTCTTCATGAACTATGATCCTGAATATGAGCGCCTTCAATCTGATAGGTAAGTTTTCTAATTTCATCCAATTACATTTAGAAACTTGACAGCTAATTAAGCTTCAAAATGTTGTTTTTGTTGCGAATGTTCCGATTTCTTTTACTTTCATAATATTCTGCCACCGAGTTTTAAGTGTAAAGATATGGTCTCACTTTTGAACCAACTATTTTTATCTCTCTTTATGTATATCAATATACATATAGATTTGGGATCACATGCATGAGACCAAATTGTTTTCCTGAGACTCGTGAACCAAATTTGAAACTTCATAATAAAACATTGTCAAAGTTCAGATTTTTTTTATCTTCACAGTGCTCTGCTGTGAAGTTTCAAGTATAAAATTAGACCTTGGTCTCTAGTGAACCTGACACTATATACACATGTATATATATATATATACACGGTTGGTTCATATGGGACTAGGTAGATTGTTTTCATGAGACCCGTTGTACACCGAACTTTTACAGCAAAACATTATGATGGTAGCTTTCACAATCTTTTTATGTTTTTTTTTACATTCACAATGTTTTATTGCGAAATCAACGAAGTTGGCCTCATGTGATCTTAAATGTGTGTGTTAATTGTTGTGTTATATATATATGTATGTATATGATGTGCAGAAGCAAGAGAGGGGCAAGGGAGGTGGAGATGTATTTGAGCAAGAAGCATAATGACTTATTGGCTAAGAAGCTTGAAGCTGGAACTTACAACAAGACATTATCTTTGTTCATTGTTGATGCTTTTGCTGTTCAAATCACTGAGGCTCAGGTCAACTATATTATATATATATATATATACACATATATATACTCTCTCTTACTCATTTTACTGTTGAAGACTATATATATGTATATATGTATATGTATATGATTGTGTGTGTGTGTATTGTGCAGGCAAATGTGCTTAGATCTGCAAAAGAAGTGAGGGTGGTGGAGAAGAACCAAGAGCTTGCTTAATTATATATACTATAATTAATGTGTGGTTGCTTGGATTTGCAATGAGCCATTTTATTTTACTTTTTTCTTTCTTTCTAAAAGATCTGATGGGCTGGTCTAGTAGCTTTTTATATAAATTAACCTACATCTGTATATATGGCATGATTAAGTTGTGATTGTATCTTAATTGTGGTGCTTAATTAATTAAGATGATGTATCCCTATTTCCCTGTTTGTTTCTGTATACCATTATGCAAGAATTAATCACTGGACGAATTTACGTTAATTAAGATATATATCGTTAAGCTTTATTTATCATGAAAGATACATCAAGACTCCTCCATTATGCATATTTTACACACACACATATAAAAGGAAGTTCAAGCGAAAACCTTACAAAAAGAGAAAACCGAGGAACATCCTCGTAGCCCTCCTCCATCGGGACCGTATGTACTTATGCATACCAATAAATCAAGTTGTTTTTTTTTATTTTTATGCACAAAAGCTTGAATATATTATAAATTATGTCTATGCACAAATACATATACTTCAAATAGAGAGCCATACATGTGTTTAGGGAAGGAATCATACCATTTTGTACAAACTATGACCAATCATAAATTTTCTTTTCACTTAAAAAAAAATGAATGTTGATTAATCATTTTTATTGTAAAGCCGGAGTGAGCATTAATTATTGACATTTTCATCCTCATTATATTTATATTTATTTAGAAAACAAATTTATCAAAATGAGAAGTACATGAAAAGGTTTCATTGTGTGAAATATTTTTATTAAAAAAATTATATAAAACAAATTCATCAAGAAAAATAATTATACGAAAAAAATTTCATCACATTAGACAATTTCATAAAATAACAATAAGATTAAGGGTTTGTATGATTTATAAGAAATAGCTTGGTTTACAATAGCCATCCAACAACATTGTCCCATAACCTAATCTTCTTACAAGACAAGGATTAAGTCTACTAAAGGTCATAATTGTGCAAATTATATGTCGTAAATATTATTTACTTCGAAAAAAATCATAAGAGCGGTGATAGAGGAGAAGGTACATTGTGAAACAGAGGTAAACAAGGATCAGTTAAACTTCATGCCTGAGTTGATGATCAAGACAATTATCAGACGTCTCACAAAGAAATATAAAAAACGTTGAATAGAGACTTACATATGTTCATAGACGTGGAGAATGCTTGTGATACATGTCATACCACGAAACATGATTTGGAAGAATATGAAGAAATGTTTTGATTCTAGTGAGAAGTTGAAGTTAACATGCGAAGCGTTAGAAGTGGTTATCAACTATTCAATGAGAAGTGGATGCACGTTATTCTAAGACGCACCGATATGATCAGATCAATTCCCTTCTAACCCCCAATTCATGGTTGAGATTGAGATTAAAGAGATTAAAAGTTCAGATTCATTTTTCACGTTTTTCACCATTAACTCAACTTCTCACACGATTATTCATCTATGAAGAAAAAGGTAGATTCAAAATATTTAATAATGAAAAGATGGGTATAATTACAAGTAACAGTAATTTACGTTTTATTCAGACATAAATTTTATAACTTTATCTTAGATCATAAATTACAATCATTTTTCATTTTCGGTTTTTAATAAAGCGTTGCATCTTATCGTATATGTACATAACTAGTCCTGGCATGAGATTAAGTATTTTAAACTGTTGATCACTGTTAATCAAATATCCTCCCATGATTTGCGGCTTAAAAGAAAATTGATCCGATACATCTCAGTGTATCTTATTTCAGTGCATCTCACCATCACGTTCGTCCATTTCTCATCCAACGATTGTCAATCATTTCTCATGTTTCTCACCAAATTTGACACTTCTTTACCGAAACCCAACCCAACTAGTCCAAAACTCAAGCCTAAACATATTTGTAACCTTTGGAATAAAAAAACTATATTTATTGTGAAAAGGTGGAGAAAAATAGAGAAATACCAACAACAATTGGGCCTTGATTTTAGCTCACAAAAAAGCCCAAATTATATATTCAAAGCCCAGTCAACACTCTCAGTCTCCGATGTGATTTGGCGCCAGAATATCATCATCAGCCGATAGGAAGTTAGGGTTTCCAATTTTGCCTGAAAATTTTTCAACAAACTTAGGGGAAATCATCATCAATCAAACTTGATAGTTGATACCTAATTACCTACTAAGCTTTTTTCTCTGTTTGATTCAGCTGAAAATGGCTTCAAAACGCCCTAGAACGATGGAAAACGAACACGAAGAAGAACAAGTAGTACAACAACAATGTGATCCGGTGATCGAAAGTGCTCAAAGCTCGCCGCCGGCGAAGCTTAATAAGTCGCCGGTGGTCGTTTTTGCTCACGGAGCTGGAGCTCCGTCGACTTCCGAGTGGATGATCAGGTGTTAGTTTTTTGCTTTCTTCAGCTGTTTTTGATTAACTGCATTTTTGTGTGAGTTATGCTGAATTGAATCATATATGATCAGTTGTGGAATTTGTTGAGTTGTTGTTTGAATTTTAGGATCCTTAGGGTGAATGTGACCTTACTGTATATTTTGCTATTTGCACTTGAAATAGTGAAGGCTAGGCTAGTGATCAAGTTGTGGAACTTCGTTCCAATGTGGCATAAATAAATGCTGTAAACGAACATGAACGGAGGCTTGTTTGTGTTCGTTCGTTTAACTTAACCGAATAACTGAACGAACACCAACGGCAAATGAACGGAGGCTTGTCATGTTCGTTAATTAAGAGCTAAACGAACATAAATGAACGAATATAAATGAAGATAAACGAACACAAATGAACGGACATAAATGAACAGACATAAATGAGCATAAACGAACAAACATAAATGAACATAAACTAACGAATCAAAATGAACAAAAAACAACCATTGTACTCATCATTTCGCTCGTAAAAAATAACATAACAAAATAAAAAACCGAGTTAGCTTAAGAAGTATAAAAGGGGAATTCTAAAAAATAACTTAATTCTCGCTTTTACATATTAATATCATATTATATAAATATATTTGTATACGCACACATAAACAAACGTAAACGAATGATTTATGCAGATTTACAGATTTTTAGGCCAGGGGTTAAGACATATGTGCTCAGATTTACAGATTTTTAGTCAACCTCAGGCCTGAGTTTTATTTATGCAGATGGAGGAACTTGTTGGTCAAAGCTTTAAATGCTGTTGAAGTTGTTACTTTCGACTACCCATGTGAGTTCTCTTAACAGTTGAATTTTATTTAGCCCTATCTCGAATTCTTATGCCCTTCTACAGTTTGAACTTATGCATGCTGTTCATGTATGTGTGATATATTGATATGAAATTCATGCACAGTGTTACCTCAAGTGCTTAACTGATCTTTGTTTCTGGCAGACGGTAAAAGAAAAGCTCCTCCCAAGGACGAAAAACTGGTGGGGTTTCACTCGGATATTGTAAGAAATGTTGCTGCCAAGTACCCGGAACATCCTTTGATTTTGGTTGGAAAATCAATGGGTTCAAGGTAATTGAACTTGATGGTTGAAGATGACACACACACACACACATAGGGGAAGTATCAAATACAAACCCTTTAATTCTTACAAACTATACAAACCAATCATAACCGTTGATCTAGTCTAAAAAATTTTTGATTTCATTTTGTTTCCTAATATAAATCTATGATCATAATGAATGAATATTATTAGCTTCCTTATATATCCCAGTTTAATAAATGAACCATGATAATTGTCCATAAATAGTTGTATTATTTTCCAATATAATGGCTTGTATAGTTTGTATGAATCTCATGGTATACTGGTTTGTATAGTTTGTAAGAATCTCATTGTTTGTAGCGGATACGACCCTTATAGAGGTTCATTCAAATGCAAACCTTGCACTTGTTGCACACCTTACAAACCAATTAATTGGTATATTTTATGGAAATGATTAAGTTCATTTATTATGATTTAATTATTTTTGGAAATTGATAAGAGTTCATTAATTATGAGTTTATGGCCAACATCTTATAATAGGAAACAATCAGTTATTTTTGAAACCAAATATACATTAGACTAGATGGGTGGTTGAGATTGGTTTGTAAGGTGTGCAACAATTGCAATGTTTGTATTTGATTTGCCCTATGTGTGTGTGTGTAGGGATTTTCATATGTGAACCATATTTAGTTTGTGAACCTACATTTAAGGCATGATCCATAAATTAACCGCCCATGATTTTTGTAATTCATAAGTTTTAAAAAAATTCAAAAATGCCACAACCGTCAATCAGAACATTGAACGGCTCTGATTTAGTTCACAAGTTCACAAACTAAAAATGGTTCACGAATGAAAATGACTCTTATATATATATATATATCAATGGGTTTAGTCTTGAGACTGTATGTAATATACAAGGAACCTGTTGTTTTGGGCCGTTTCATTTCTCACCTTTCCCATATTATCTATTGCGTGTTGTTCCCATGTAGTTGCCTGATCATAGATTGCTCCACTAAAAACTGTAATTAATTTCCCAACAGGATCAGTTGTTTGGTTGCTGCTGAGAACGATATCGAGGCTTCAGCTGTAGTTTGCCTGGGGTACCCGCTAAAGGTTTGCTACTAACTTGTTTGTTTGAATTTTGTTTCTTGTCTGTTGGCCGGCCTCTCGATGAGTTTGACTAGGAACCATGTCTAACATTCCAGTTTTTCAAGCCAGCCCTACAAGTTTCGGTTGCTGCATAGCAAAGAGGAATTGAGCAAAATACCAAAATTTTTGCACATTCCAGTATTAGACTAACCACATCCATCCCACTGATAAGCGCCAGCTCAGCGCTGGTCCGACCAGCTGGTTGATGCACACCATCACTGTGTGGCTGGTTCGGCTGGCTGGTTCCGCCCAACTGGTTCATGGTTACGCTCTCCATCTAGCTGGTGAGGGTGTTATTTTTTTAGTAAATATACATATTTGGTCCATGTGGTTTACACTATATTGCACCGTTGGTCCTTATTTTGAAATAATTATGGAAAAGGTCCCTGTGGTTTACATTATATTGCACTGTTGGTCCCTAACCCTAACTCCTGTGTGAAATCAATCTGTTAAGCATAGGGACCAATAGTGCAATATAGTGTAAACCATAGGGACCAACAATGCAATATAGTGTAAACCACAAGGACCAATAGTGCAATATAATTTCAACCATATGGACCTTTTCAATAATTATTTCAAAATAGGGATCAACAATGCAATATAGTGTAAACCACAGTAACCAAATACGTAATTTACTCTTTTTTATAAATGGCATGGTTGAGGGATGTGGGGTTTAGTGGGATGGAGGGGGTTGGAAGGGAAATATGATGCGGCGCTGATGTGGCAATGGAAATGAGGGGTTGGATGCTGATGGTCTTAATTTGTAATGTTGTAATTGCTTAGGTCTATGGCTTTTTTATTTTATTTTACAACGCTAGAAAAGGAAGATAGCAATAAAAAAAGATAGAATGCCAGAAAAACAAAGTCGTTGATCTAAGAGAACCGACATGTGAAATGGTATTTAACATGATACATGATGTTGCAGGCCACAAAGGGAGCCATTCGAGATGAGCCCCTCTTGCAACTTATGGTTCCTATTATGTTTGTGCAGGTAAAACCATGAATTTCCGCTGAACTATTTGCCAACATATAAAAAACAATCTTAATATTTTTCTGCTTTCACACACTAAGGGGCAGTTTGGTTGGTTTTCCATTAAGTCATATATGGATAAAGTTGTCTGTGTGGATTAATCTGTCTGTATAGATTGAGAATATGTTTGTTTGGGAGGGTTTTTTCTTAGATGGAAGGAGCATACATTTAATTCGGACAACTTTGGAAAAAACTTGGCTTTCTACATACCCCCCCCCCCCCTAACACACACACACACACACACACAAAAGCTTACAAAAGCCACTGCCAATATCATTAAGTCACTGCCAAACATTCATGTATAGCTGCCTGAATAAGCTATACGTCCCATTAAGCTTATTAAGCCGCTAACAAACAGACCCTAACATGGCTCAGTTTTCATCATTCTTTCAGTCATGTTTATGGTACTTAATTTTCATAAATAAATAAGAAGCAATTTTTTTTTTGCACCAGCCTCTTCTTTGATAGTCAACATGCTGACGAATATCGAATTCTGTAGAATTCATTGCCATATATTTCAATTTAACATGTTCCTATGTTTATAGTGAAACTAACTATTTTTAACGTTGGTGGTACTTAGCATTAGGTTTTGGTTTTTATTTTTTGTTTAATGTAGGGGAGTAATGATGTCTTCTGTCCGCTGGAAGTGTTGGAGGCAGTCAGGAAGCAGTTGAAAGCTTTTAACGCTTTGCATGTGATTGAAAATGGTGACCATTCGTTCCAAATTGCAAAGAGAAATCTCGAGTTGACTGGAACGACTCGTGAAGAAGCCGAAGCACATGCTGTTGAAGCTGTTGCATCGTTTGTTTCAGGAATCAGTGGTGAAAAGGTGATCGCTGGTCCCAGAGTGAGTTTCTAAAGGGTAAATGGGTAATAGTTTCTTTTACATTGCTTTTTTACCCTTAATTTGGTGACTCACTTGTGCAGTTCTTTGTGATAGCTAGTCCACAACAAGTGATTTAGATACTTTAGGCCCGTTCGTTTTTTAAAAGTTACCTCTTAAATCCTTTTAAGTCTTAAGTCTGAAAATTAAGAGGTTTGCAGACTTAATACTTTTTGTTTTATTTTTAAGGAAAGGCCTGAAATCCTCCTACCGTCTTCTGAAATTTTTAGAGGTGCATCATCCACCTCTTATTTTGTAGATGCAAATTTAGACTTCAGATTTTGGACCTCTTAAAAAACAAACGATCCCTTCATGTCATTATATTCGTACAAACCCCTTGAATTAATATCATTTATTAGAAAACAACACACAAAGGAAATCCAGTAGTTACACACCAATTTCAATAAAGCCACACAACCCCAAGTTGCAGTTTATTGAATGTAGGATATACTATATATATGTAATTCATATGACTAGAGCAGTCATCATTTCTGTATATGTCTCCATGCATTCCCCTTCTCTTTAAACCTGCATAAGCTAAGAATGATTCCTGCTTAGACGATATCTAATCAATTTTTATGTTTGTAGCCTTGAGATTCGATCAAACTAGAAAATCTAAAGGGTGCGTTTGGTAACTGTTTTCATTTTCCTAGAAAACATTTTCAGAAAATGGAGTTGAGTCATTTTCAGTTTTCTATGAAAATTTTAGAAAACGCGTTTGGTTGAAATGTTGGAGTTTTCATTTCCCTTTTTAGAAAATTAGAAAACGCGATTAGAAAGTTTTGGAAAACTACTGAAATCGGTTTTCTAATTTACATAGAAGTTAGAAAAGAGAAAATTTTCATTTTCTTGGAAAACTTTTGAAAATTGAATGAACGAAACGCGTTTTCTAAATTTTCATTTTCCTTGGAAAACTGAAAAATTTTCCACAACCAAATGCACCCTAAGGTGTCATTTCTTTTTAAGAGGTCTGAAATCTAATTTCATATCTAAAAAAATAAGAGGTGTATGGTAATCGGTTTTCGGACCTCTTCCTTAAAATAAAAGTCTTGTAAGTCTGCAAACCTCTTAATTTTCAAACTTAAGAGGTTTTAAGAGGTATTTAAAAAAACAAAAAACAGCCAACACAAGCTCAATACAGACCTTTAGTTACGTTTCGCATGACCATCATTGTCACTTTCACTGTCACTGCTGCTGCTGCTGGTTCCGCTTCTGCTTCTTCTATCTTTACACTTACAGTCGCCTCCCTTCTTTTTCGGGACTTTCTCTCTCCTTTTATTATCACCGATTCTAGGTATGCAGTTGGTCATTCCCCCTTCTTTCTTTTTCCCATCGGTCACCCCTCCAGCCCCATGGGATGCCGGTTTCGGGCCAGTATTCAGCCGCTGCTGATCATGGTGGTGCATCTGGTCAGCCACCTTCTTGTAAGCCGTATTCGCCATAACTTTCACTTTGTTGGTAAACGAGTGCTCGTTTTCTTTACGCTGGCAGCAAGTGCACGTATTATTACATTTGTTCTGAATAGCGGCAGGGGGGGCGGGGGTTGGGAAATGACCATTTTGATGGTTGTTTTTGGTGGGGTCCACCGGTTTTTGATAGCCGCAGGTGTGATTACATCTATTTTGGGGATTGGCTGTGGGATGGCCATGTTGACCGATGTTTTTGGTGTGGTCAACTGGCCTTTGCAATTGCATTGAAGCCATTGTAGACAAGTAGACAAGTCTTTTTTATGGCTTAATTGATTGCTAACTCACTCGCATACATTCAGACACATAACAAATGCATTTTATAGCAGTTTTTGTAATGGGAATTGGATTCCCATTTTCAAAACTGGAATTGGATTCTCGTTTTATTTCACTTTTTTCGCGAGATAATATTGTTTTTTGTCTTACTTTTTGGAAGTGCATTACAGGAGTTAGGTTCTTTCATCATCTTAAAAAGTTGTTGATGAGCATGTACAAATTGCCATTGCATTTCTATAAATAGAAAGCTTTTACAGATCTCTGAACATTCTAAACACAGAATTTAAGTGAAAAGACACAACTTACCACTTTCATGCTTCTGATTTGTTTACCTCTTAATAGTTTCATTAAGAGGCAACCTCTGAATCGCTAAGAGATGAATCTTGTTTGGCAAAAAAAAAAACAAGTCTGCCTCTTAATGGTTCCAAAACCCTTTGAATGGTTTGTATCTTGGGCCTGCCTTAAGCCTTCAGCGTCCTAATATCATTTTGAACAATTACCAACTATATCATAAGAGCCTCTTAATCATTATCAACACTTAGGGGCTGTTTGGTTGGTTTTCCTTCAAGTCCTGTTTGGATAAAATTGTCTGTGTGGGGGTTTTTTCATAGATGGAAGGAACATGTTTTTAATTCGAAGGGACATGTTTTAAAACAACTTGGTTTTCTGCATAAATCTCTCCCCTAAAAGCTTACTGAATAAGCCACTTTCTGTATCATTAAGCCATTGCCAAATAGTCATGTATAGCTGACTGAATAAGCTATAAGTCTCATTAAGCCCATTAAGCAATCATCTTCCCCCAAACCATTCAGCAACTGCCGAACAACTCTTAAATCTTTTTAGGGCTAAATGCAAGAACTAGCACTGTATTTTCCAAATTCTTAGACGTTAAGTTTTTTTTTAGATTTCTACCATAAAAGCATAAACATGGTCCTCTAAAGTTATTGATGAGAACTTGTGTTATGGACTTCTGCACAAGAATTGCATTTATGTCTCAATTTTCTGGTGCTTTTCAAGTCTACATCTTTGAACTTATCTCTTGTTGACTTTTTTATTAAATCTAAGTTGCAATCTCAAGTTGCATACTGGTTTTTTTGACACAATTGACACATGATCGCATACTAATTTGTACATTGATTTGAACATACTAATTTGTACATTGATTTGAACAGGAACGATCTCAATTGCAAGAAGAAGTGGGATCTCAAGTTGAAGTTGTACTTGAATCTCAAATGGAACCACAACCAAAGTTCAATCCAACAAGAAGGCCAATTGCAGTTGTTGAATCACGACCAAAGTTCATCCACAAAAAAAGACGGCCAAGTGAAAGGATAATTTTGAACAAGTTACGGAAGAACACTGTAGAGATAGGCGGAGAAGGTAGCAATTGCGAAATGGCGATTCAACTTGATTAGAGCATCAATCTAATTAGACGGTTGTGATTAAGATGTGTTTCTTAACTTGTTTAGCTTTGGGTATGAAAACCTGTAATGAAATTATGAAACCCTTAATGACATGTGAACATTTTTAGTTCATGAAATGAAGATCTACTTGTGGTTACTCTTAGGTGGTGTCTGAAGTCTTATTTCGTTTTCGATTTATAAGGTGGTGTTAAACTCTGAATCAAAATAGGTGCTTGTTTTTGTAAATTGATAAATGTCCAAATGTGTTTAAATTGTGTATTTTACCCATAGGGATATATTGTTGAATTTATATTGTTTTGCATATTTATTCATCATTTACATAATTTACATCAAAGTATAAAAGTTAGCTTTCATTTAAATGAATAAGGCTAATTGATAAGAATGTATTTAAACTATACAAGTTCAAATTGAAAAGTTACTTTATTATAGTATATTGAGCTTTATTATAGATGTTGGTTTACCTTGGATGGTAAGGCATAAGTGGCTCTGAAAACTTGGGGAAAACAAACAGTCTCATCGATCCTACCTTTTATCGAAATTGGACATACTTGATAAAAGCTTTTTTTTCCCAAGGCCTTGTCATAAATTTGTATTAGCAAATCATATGTATTTTCACAAAAGTTTTGGTTTTTTCAACTTCATTCGTTTTGGGGCCATTTTATCATTCAATTCCAACCTTTTGCTCGAGAACCCGCGAAAGATAAATGAAGAAAACTTCACTTCCAACTTTTTGCTCAAGAAAACGCGAAAGATAAAACTTGAAAGTTAAAAGGGGCAATAGAGTTCAACAAAACCAGTTGAACATGATGGGCAATTAATACTAGTTATTGATTTCTGTTTTTCTTCTTCACTCAATTCCTTCCATTTCACCGAAATCAGAGAAGTGAGTTGGGAATTGCTAATTCCGCGCATCTCTTTTACCGAATCTTTCCTTGCTTGTTTACTACACATAGAATAACAAATCTTGAAACACAAATAAGAGAAACTTGATATTGGGTTATCGGTGGGTCTCAAATCTTGAAATGGGCATCAATCAAACATCATTTTTTCTTCAAATCTTGAAATAGAAAAAAAGGAGTATATGGGTTATGAATGAATATCTCTATCTCCTAAATTATTACCTCACATTCATATCCACCAATCATATGAATGCACGTCATTGGAGAGAGAATATGAACTTGAGTTAATTAAAATAAATATATCAAATTTGAGATATCTTAATTTCATTGGTGGGACAGGAATGAGACATAAAATCTTGAGACAACATATTTTTATCCTGATGAATGGGCTCCAAATCTTGAAATGGGCATCAATCAACTTCATTTTTCTTGAAATCTTGAAATAGAAATAAAAGAAATTGATATTGGGTTATCAATGGTTTCAAATCTTGAAATGGGCATCGATTGACTTCATTTTTTCTTGAAATCTTGAAATCACATAAACTTGATATTGGGTAATCAATATTTTTTTAACACAATTGCATGCTAATGTGTACATTGATTTGAACAGAAACGATCTCAAGTTGAAGTTACACTTAAATCTCAAGCGGAATCACAGCCAAAATTCATCCCAACAAGAAGGCCAATTGCACTTGAATCACGACCAAAGTTCATCTCAAAAAGAAGACGGGCAAGTGAAAGGATAATTTGAACAAATTACGGAAGAACACTTTGGAGATAGGGGGAGAAGGCAGCAATTGAGAAAATGTGATTCAACTTGATTAAACATCAATGTAATTAGATGGTTGTGATTAGGATGTGTACACTTGTTTAGTTTTCGTCATGAAACCTCTAATGAAATTATGACTTTTGAACATTTTTAATCGTGAAATGATGATCTACACAGGTTACTCCTTGACGTATGAAATCTTATTTCATTTCCGATTGATAAGAGGTGGTGAAGTCTGAGTCAACATCACTGTTTGTTTTTTATAAACTATTGTGTATCTTACTCCTTAGAGCATCTCCAATGCTAGGTTCTTACAAGCAAAAAGTGCAATGGCTTGTAAGAACTACCATTGTGGAGAGTTCTTATAAGAACTCATTTGCTTCTAGGTTCTTATTTAAGAACCTTGGTTCTTACCTTGATTTTGGTGTGAAATGACATATTTGTTAGTTTTTTATTATTTTTTTGACCTTTTAAATATTAATATCATATATAAATGATAATTATTTAAGTTGTAAAAATACATAGGACCCACCAAAGAAGGTTCTTATAAGAACTAGCATTGTAAAGTTTTATATAAGTTCTTGTTTTGATGAGTTGGAATAGAGGTGGCAATAAAAAGTACAAAAAGGAGGTTCTTGTAAGAGCCTCCATTGGAGATGCTCTTAGAATATTGTAGTGCTAAAGTTATGTGTGAATTTTTGACGTTTCACATTATTCATCATCATTATGAAGTTTACATCTAAATATAAAATTAACTTTCAGCCTTTCACTTAAAGGAATAAGGTTAATCGATAATAAAAATATTTAAATTATATAAGTTAAAATTAAAGTCACCTAATTATATGTTAAGATATTGAAAATAAGAAGCAAATAATAGGTTGGTTTACCTCTTACCCAATAAGATGACCATAAGAATGATCCCCTGCCTCTTATCGGATAAGAGGAGTTTTTCTTTTCTTCTAAAAACAAACAAGGCCTTGTTATAATTTTGTATTAGCAAATCATATGCTTTTTTACATACTTTTTGGTTTTTTTTTTCAACTTCATTCATGTTGTGGCCATTTAGTTGTTCCATTCCAACTTTTTGCTCAAGAACGCGCGAAAGGTAAATGAACAAAACTTCAATTCCAACTTTTTGCTCAAACAAAAACGAAAGATAAAACTTGAACACAATCTAATGAGTTAAAAGGGGAGATGGAGTTCAACAAAACTAGTTGAACATGATGGACAATTAGTACTAGTTATCATTGTTGTTAGGGATCTCGGCTACAATCTTCTTGTTGTATTCTTCCATTTCCTTCTTGTAAGCTTCCATGGCTTCTGCAGCCTCACCATTCCATTTCTGTTTTTCTTCTTCACTCAATTCCTTCCATTTCACCGAAATCAGAGCATTGAGTTGAGCATTGCTGATACCCGGCTTCTCTTTTGCCAAATCTTTCCTTGCTTGTTTGCTGCATATAGAAAATAACAAAGCTTGAAATAGGAATCATAGAAACTTGAAATGGATATCAATTAACTTTTTTTTTTTTTCTTGAAATCATTAAATAGAAATAACAGAAACTTGATATTGGGTTATCAAATTGGTTCAAAATTCAAATCTTGAAATGGGCATCAATTAACTTCATTTTCCATTAAAATCTTGAAATGGGAAATCACAGTAGTTACCTGAAAAGTATGAAAGAAGATGGAGGCCTTTTGGGCTTGTTAGGATCATCATTCTTCTTGTTCTTCTTCTCTTCCTTCTTCTTGTTCTTTTTCTCCTTTGTTTTCTACATAAACAACAACAAAAAACAAAACCCAATTTATCAAATCCCAAAACCCTCGAGCGAATTCAACCGAAAACTAAGAAGGGATACAAAAAACAAACTTACCTTAATGATGGTTTCGGTTTTCTCTTTCTTTTTAAGCAATTGTAAAGCTTCCTGCTTTAACACTTTCAAGACCTCCTCTTCTTCTTTCTTGGCATTTTCAGCTTCCTCTTCTTTATTATGCTTGTAAACCTCCATTTCTTGATTGTATTTTTCGTTCTTCTTCTTCGCCTTTTTATCGTAGGAAGCTTTTTGCTTGTCTGTCATGTTCTTCCATTCTTCTCCTGTGATCTTTGCAATCTGCCACCACCAAAATAAAAACCAAATTCATTAGTACTTCACAAAAATTTTAAAAACCCACAAAATTTCGACTAATTTGATCCTAAAACTCAAACTTACCTCCACAGCACTCTTGCTTTCCGCAACCAAAGCAGCGCGTCTTTCGTTCATAAACAAGAAATACGCGGATTCCGGACGCTTTGGCTTCAATGGATCTTTCTCCTTCCTGTAAAAAAAGAAATGACCCAAGATTTTAAATTTTAGAACGAATTCGGTTTCTATTTAGAGTTAGCAACAAAACAAGAAGTGTAATTCAGCAATTACTTGTTCTTCTTGTTAACACCACTCTCTTTTTCTGCTTCTTCTTTGAATTGTAGATATTGTTCAAGCAACTCCATGGCTGTCTTTTGCTTCTGTTCTTCTTCTAGAAGCTTCATAGCTTCATGTTCTCTTTTCTCATTACCCACGATTTTCGCATAAGCCGCTTTCTCGATTTGATACTTCTCCTCATAAGGCTTCTTTTCTTCAGGGGTAACTGTCTTCCATTTAGTCCCCAAAATGTTGGCTATTTCGCTGAACTCGGCTTCGGGTTTTTCTTTCTTGATCTATAAAAAAGAATGAAAACCCACAAACGTTATCGAGTTATTTAAGTGGTAAACGAAAAAAGGTGTGATTTTAAAGAAAAAAAGGTTGGTGCTTGCCTCAGTCCAATGCTCTTTGCACCACATGATGTAAGGAGTTGCAGGCTTTTTAGTTTCTGGGCAACCTTTCTTTTTCTTCCCTTGATCTTTGTCTTTCATAGAGTGCAAAAGGGGTAGTGCCTGAAATAGAAAAAGAGTGGTGAATTCAAGATAAGTTTAACTTCAAGAAATTGGAACAAAATATCAAGATTAGACAGTTTTTGGTGGCATTTTTCTTGATTTTCTTGTTCAAATGGAGGTTATTATAGATGTAGAACAAATGATCAAAGCCCCAATTTAAGGTTCTATAATTCAAGATATAAACCCTAAATTTTAGATGTAGATCATATAATTAAAACCCTCATTATATGTTTTCTAACTATACCCAATTCAAGATACAAGCCCTGGTGACAGAATCAAGAACTTCCATAAACTATAATCAATCAAGATTCTAAAAACCTCGAAGCAAGTATCAGAGAAGAGAAGAGAGATTAAATGAGGGTATTAAAACCCTAATTTTTGTTTCCATTTATTGCCAATTAAAGATGATCAAACCCCTAATTTTAAGTTTCCCTACAATTCCCAATTCAAGAATCAAGAAACCCTCATTTTTGTTTTCCAACTATTACCAAATTCAAGATGATCAAACCCCAAAATTTTAAGTTTCCCATTTCAAGAATCAAGAAACCCTCCTTTTTGTTTTCCAACTATTACCAAATTCAAGATGATCCAACCCCAATTTTAAGTTTCCCATTTCAAGAATCAAGAAACCCTCATTTTTGTTTTCCATCCATTACCAAATTCCAGATGATCAAACCCTAATTTAAAGTTTCCCATTTCAAAGAACTTTCATAAACCCAAAATTTTGTTTTCCAACAATACCCACTTCAAGATTCAAACCCTAGTGCAAGAATCAAGAAATTCCATAAATTATAATCAAGATTCTAAAAAACCCCAAAACCCAAAATCAAGATTCCTTCAATTCTCTTGGCTGTTACTCTCAAATCTTTACAAACCCAGAAAAAAGAAAACAACAAACCCTAATTGACAGAAAGTTTTCAAGAAAGTTAGTGATGTTTACCATGGTGGGTTTGAATTCTTTCAACTTTTGCAACTTCTTGAGCTCCATTTTAACCTTCTCTTGCTCTCTATCACGCAACTCAATCTCTTGCTCTTTCAACTTCAACATCTCCTCCGCTTGCCGCTTCTCGATCGTCATCTTTTCGAGCTTCTCTTGCATTTCTTGCAACTCTTTCTCGTACGAAAACGCTTTCGGGTCCGGTTGTGGGTTTTTCTTCGCTTTCCCCGATTTCTTCACCTTTGAAGAAGACTTGTTTTGAGAAAGGGTCTCGGAGTTCTCTTTTCCGGTGGTGTCTTCCGGCGAGATTGCGACATTGTTGGATTCGTTTTGGGAAGAGTTCTTCGGGTTTAGCGGCTTTCGGGTTCTTTTCTTCGTGGGAAATGCGATCGGATCGGTGGAGGAAAGAATTTCAGCCATTTTTGAGGGTTTGATTTTGGGATTTGATTTTGAAGATGAATGGGGGAATGGTGGGTATGATGGAGGGTTTTTTATAGGAAAAGAAGGTGAGAGTTATGGAGCTATTATTCTAACGGTTATATTTTTGAATTCTAGAAAGATTAGGGAGGATTGAAAAGTAGTTTGGATTCCTGGATTAAATTTGAATATATTTTTTTTTTACCGTTGAGTAATTTCCATTTTCTTCTAACAATAACCCCCACATTTTGATGAAATAATCTTGAATAATAATATAAAATTTAATCTTTTGAAATTATTCACACTTTTACATCTTAGTTGTAAACAATCCTTTCTTTTAGTGTCATTTTATTCGACTTATAAAGCGATTAATTTATCGGCTAGTTTTTCAATATAACTTTTAGGTGTACTATATTATAAAACATTCGAATAAATTTTGAAAAGTCATAACGGATTAAGTTTAGAAAACCAACAAACTTATCTTAACTTTAAAAACAGTCTAAAATATCTTGAATGTAATTAGTTTATAAGTTGGGTGTTTGATTTTCCTCAATTTGATATTTTTCCAGTTTTACCCGACTTCCAAAAATTAGATGACATTATATTCTTACAATGTAATGAGAGGCTTGGTTCTGTACTTGTGTGCAGACCACTTGGCCCACTTTCAAAATTGTTTGAATATTTGATTTAGTATCACATGTGATGGACTATAGTATCATATAAAAAACACTCTTATTAATGTGATAATACAAATAAGGGGCTTGGGGTTGTATGTGATAGACTACAACCTATGTCGCGCACTCGCGCCAAATGTCAACCGTGTCACATGTATTATATGTGATAGACTATAGTACCACATGTGAAAGTCCATCACATATGAATGACGGTAGTAAAAGATGTTCTCGTTTTTTCGTAAAACTAGTGTGTTTCATTTGAACGTTGATCCATAAACAAGACAGTAGTCCTCGTTGACCTAACCTATAGAGATGGGTTTGCTGGTTGGATGCCTGCACCGATTTGCCTTCCATATGATAATCGTGGGACTGATGTTGACGCCTTAGAGGATGACGTCTACCTTTTTTTTAAACACCGACAAAAATGAAAAAGAAATGACGTAAGTAAATCATACCTTGCAAATACTTAATTGAGCTCATTATATATTATACACATTGCTTCATAATATAGTCACAATCTTATCCCTCAATAGTCAATAACAAAACATTAAGAAAACAACTTCACCATTTCATAACAATATCCCTCCCTGATTAAACAAAACTTCAATAAGAAATTGTGAAAACAACAACACAATATACTTTTTAAAGATACACAACAATGGAGTTTCTTAAAAGCTATTCACATGTGAATATGCCCACATTCATCAATCATTCATCACCAAATTCATCAACAAATCATTCCATTGATCAATTGGCCCAGGCAAACACCAATGTAAACAATCATACTGAACTTTCGCTTTCTTATCCTTCGCGAAAGGGTAAAAATGTCTATACGGACCAGGATGCCCGTCGGGTCTCAGCAACGACAGCGGCATCACGTCCAAAAGTTTCAATTTCACCCCTTTTTCAGAAGCTTCTTCTTCCGCTTTCGAAAATTCTGGCAACTCGACCGCCCGAATGATTCTATTCAAATCCCCCATCTCGAAATCCCCTTCTTTAGCCGGTACCCTTCGATCGCAAGTCCCACCACTCGACCACTCCCCATTTTCAAAATGATCCGGGGTCGAAGTTCGGAAAACTACCGTGCTTTTCCGGTCGTTATTCATAATGAATTTGAAAAGATTCTTCAAGATTTTCCGGTAAGCAAAGTTGAAGCCAAGATCGGTGTAGTTCTTCCCTTGGCACCCGTGGCAGCCGAGAATTTCACCGTTTTCGTAGTAAATTGCGGTTTTTATAAACCATTTACCCGATGAGAACAAGATGTAATCCCACGTGTCGAATTGCTCGGTCCACGTTTTGTCGAGAATGTCGATGTGGAGTTTGATTTCCGAGGACGAAACCCCGTCAACGTCTTCGAAAATCTCGGCTTTTGCGAGAAACGGGGACCACATAACCGAGACCGTAAGATTGTAGGACGGAAAATGCCATTTCCGGTTTTTGTAATCCTTATCGTGGTAAAGCTCAACGGCATCTTCTACCTATAAGAAGAAGATAACAATTTAGGAAATACGAACACCAAATGCGCGTAATTGTTGACTTTAAAATGTTATTGACTTCAAAACGTATGATGAAACTGGTTTTATAGGACGCCAAATATGTCAGGTGTTGTTTGTTTTTTAAGAGGTCTGAAGTTTGAAGTCTGATTTCACGTCTAAAAAACAAGAGGCAGATGGTACACCTCTTAAAATTTCAGAGGACGGTAAGAGGTTTTCAGACCTTTTCTCAAAAAATAAACAAACAGTCTTTAAGTCTGCAAACCTCTTAATTTTCAGACTTAAGAGGTTTTAAGAGGTATTTTTCAAAAAACAAACAGCCTCAAAATGTCCTAATAACTACTTTAACCCTCATTACTTGATAGAGTGTTGTAAAAGTGTTACAAAAAGTTGACAAATGTCTTAACAAGGTTTTTAGAACATTTTTTGAAATAAAATGTCTTCTATGCCTTCTATACGACATTATATGAAAAATGTCTTATAAAACACGGTCCTACAAGAATGTGTTCACATAAGTAAACTACAAAAAAGTTAATATGGTACTTAATTTCAAGTGTCTTAAAAAACTTGTTAACACGTCTAAAAGCATTTTATCAACTTATCTTAACACTTTTACATATGACACACAAACAGTAATCCAATAACGCATTTACTGATTTACACATATTTGGCGTCCTATAAAGCCAGTTTTGTTGTACTGAAGTACCACCATTAAGGGGTTGTTTGGTTGGTTTTCCATTAAGTCCTAAATTGATAAAGTTGTCAGTGTGGATTATTTATCATTTTGTCTGTATTAATTAGAAAGATTTTTGTTTCGGATGGTGCCCTAAATCATATATCAAGTTGAAAACAAGTTTACCTCCGAAAGAACACAAATGAACGATTGGAGATGATTGCGAGTTATGGAATCGCCAACAAAAGCCCACGATTTATCCCTCATCGTCTCAAGAAACTTCTTCGCATCAAAAGGAGGCAATTCACAAGATTTCGGACTCCATTTCCAATGAAGATAGCCGGTGTCCGGCCTACCATTCCCCATACAATTTTGATGGCTCTCGATCCATCTACAAGTGTTATTCGTGTATACTGGACCACTCGAATTTGGTATCCATTCACCATCAAAAACATTACACTTTCCGGAATCATCATCTTCACAAAACATTCCACAAAATATAATTATCCCAAATGCATATATAACACATAAAACTTAAAGACCCTAAAATCAAATCATACACAACTTCAAATCCAATTTAAAACTATAGTCGAAGTTATTGGTAGCCCACAACTTCAAGCAGGACGGACCCCCCAAAAAAAATCAAACAGTGACACCATTTGACTATAAGAAAGAAATATGAGGATGCTTTTCACAAAATCATATGTTAGGTCTTGTATTCAAGTCTTTAATTGTAATTCTTTTTTTTTTTTTGGAAAAGGTAAAAAATCTGAAATTAAAAGCTAAAAACAAGAAAATGTTAGTAACAAAATTTGAACCCTGATAAGAAAAACCTTGCAAACCAACTCTACGAAGGAAACTTAAAAAAGCTCACAAATCCCATTCTTTAACCACCCCCCCCCCCCCCCCCCCAACAGACACACACACACACACACAAAACCTGATTTAGAACAAGAACTATTTAGGCTATGTTTGGCAAAAATAAGCTAGCTTATAAGCTACTACATGTTTGGATGGACCATAAGCTAGCTTATTGAAACGCTAGTTGGAGTAGCGTTTTAGGAGCTTTTTCCAATTATACCCTTATTAATATAAATTATTATATCCCAAGATACCCTTTTTGGTCATTTTAGATACTCATAAGCTAGTTTTTGCCAAAACATAATTTATTCATAAGCTAGCTTACTAGTCAACAGCTAGCTTATCTACTAGTTTGCCAAACACAACCTTAGAACCTTACAAGATCATCAAGATTCCCTTTCTTGAACCACCAAATCAATCAAATTTGCCCAAAAAGATTCATAAGCCATTTAACTAAATGATGGAAATCAAACAAGCTATTTAACTAAACAATATGTCTATAAAAGCAATCAAAACTTGCATATCAATATCCAATAACTTCAAGAAAGCATTGTTGTTAGCTAAAAATGCATGAACTTGATGAACTAAATGCTTAAAAAGTTGTACATTTTCTGGGGATTCACATTATTGGTGCAAATCTAAAGCTTACCCACCTAACTAAATGCCATCAAAATTCCATCAAAACCCATAAATTTCCATCAAATGTGAACATAAACCCAAATCTTGATCCAATTCCCATCATAAACATAACCAAATAACAACAAAATTTAGTACCTTTATCATGAAATCCATCCACTAATTTGGGAGAATCTGAAGAAACTGGGCTCTCATCCTTCACCAAAACAGGGGTGTTTTCATTGTTGCCATTCTTGCTGTTTTCATTGTTGCCATTGTTGTAGTTTTTGGAAACATTTGGGATCACAGTGGAAGACTGTGAAAAAAGAAGCCTAAATCCAAAACCCACCAACAAAATTGAAAAGCCCAACTTGAAAACCAAGTGATTCTGCTTATAAGCTGATTTCCACCAATTTTGTTTCATCATTTTTTCCCCCTTTAAATCAATCACACTCCTTTTGCAGTCTATATCGATAAGGATTTTGTTCCAAAGGTTATGAATTTAAGAGAAATAAAGAAAAAGATAGAATCTTTATGAAGAAACCGACAAATTACGATATGGGTTTTTCTTGATCTACAGATAGGAAGAGAGAGGGTGGATTTTAGAGGTGTTTTATTGAGAGAAAATGTGCAAAAAGATCATATCATCTTAATGTAACTAGGGTTTTTTTTTGGTTTTTTGTTTGCAGCCATTTTTGTGCTATTAAAACCTATTTACATTAAAAAATCATTCTAATTGTGTACTTGTAAGTTGTAACTATTTATTACATAAAAAATAATTAGAGTAAATTACACTTTTGGTCATCATATATGGTTGCCATTCAATGGCAACTTTTTCTTTATATATATAACTAATTATGATGTTGGTCATTGTGGTTGCTAGTATTGTGGTTCATTGTGGTTGATATGATTGTCATTTTGTTTCAGTTTTGATTTCTATGGTTGTCAGTTGTTGCCCATTATCGATTCTCATCGCTCAAGTTAATGGATGTAAGTTAGTTTTAGGGACCATGAATGAAACAAAACGGCAACCACGGTAACTGGAACTGTAATTACTTCAAGAGATGGACGGGAGTTGTTAATGAGTGGCAACCATAGGGACCAAAAGTAGTTTATTCATACAACTATGTATCGAGATTCGAGAATTAGGAAAAGACTGGGTAGGGGTAGTGCATTAGCAATATATACGAATGTAATTAGTTTCTCATATGTACGTGTTGCTATATGTACCTCTATTTATGTCAGTATCAAATCGAAATATAACAATTAGTAGTTGGTGCATTTAGCAATAGGTGGTGGGCTAAATGCGCTTCTACCCACTAGTTTTCTTAACGGTGTTACGCTTAGCAATATAGAAGGGTGCATTTAGTCTACCTTTATTAATATAAGCGAATAATCATGTGAGAAGAAAAGTTAAAGTATAAGAATAAAAAAAGATTTTGATCATTGATCATATCTAATCTCAAAATCCTCCATTACATGAACTGGGTTTGATAGGGAATTGATTTAGTACATTTCAGTGCATCTTATCCTAATGTGCATTTAAGGGTGGAAATATCTTCTTTCCCTTTTTATGATAAGAGTAAAATACATTTTTGGTCCCTGTGGTTTGACAAAAGTCTCACTTTTGGTCCCTACAATTTAAAAAATACACTTTCGCCACTACAATATGCATTTTCGTCCAATTTTGGTCCCTGAGACTAACAGCCGTTAAAGAAAGCTGTTAGCTCATGGGTAATTTCCTCTTTTACCCTTTTTTGTCTTTTTCCTCTTTTTTGTCTTTTCCTAATTTTTTGTCTTTTTCTTTCTTATCTCTCATCTCTTCTTCTTCTTCCTCTTTCTTCTCTCTCATATAATCTTCTTCCTCACCTTCATTTTACCCACCACCATCACCACCCATTTTTACCCATCACCACCACCACCCACCACCCATTTTTACCCATCACCACCACCACCACCACCCACCACCACCACCACCCACCACCCATTTTTACCCACCACCACCACTACCCACCACCTATTTTTACCCACCACCAACCACTCATTTTACCCCCCACCACCACCACTAACCACCCATTTTTTACCCACCACTACCACCACCAACCACTCATTTTACCCACCACCACCACCCACCACACATTTTACCCACCACCAACTACCCATTTTACCCACCACCACCATCCACCCATTTTACCCACCACCACCACCAACCACCCACTACCCATTTTACCACCACCACCCACCACCTATTTTTACCCCACCACCAACCATCCATTTTACCCACCACCACCAACCACCCATTTTACCACCACCACCCACCACCCATTTTACCCCGACCACCACACCACCCATTTTACCCACAACCCGTTTTATTCTCCACCACCACCGGATTTTACCCACTACCCGTTTTATGCTCCACCACCCACCACCAACACCACCACCATGGAAAATAAATTAAACTTAGAAATTAAACCCAAAACCCTAATTGTAGAAATTAAACACCACCAGAAATTAAACTAGTTATTAAGAGAGAAATTAAACCCAAAACCCTAATGTAGAAATTAAACACCAAGTAAAGAGGGGACGGAGGAGCAGCGGCGGCGGAGGAGGAGCGGCGGCGGAGGAGCAGCGGCGGCGAAGTAGCAACAGGAGTGGAGGAGCAGTGGCGATGGTGAAGATGACGAAATAGGGTTCTTTCATTTAGGGAGGGTGGTGGTGGGTGGATGGTGGTGGGTGGGTGGGTGGATGGTGGTGGTGGTGATGGTGATGGTGGTAATATTGGTGGGTATAGAGATGAGAGAGAAAAGGTTTATATATATATATATATATATATAAAATAAATAGAGTAAACTACACTTTTGGTCCCTAATTTATTATTAAAAGAAAAAGACAAAAAAGTGGAAAAGACGAAACTACCCCCGAACTAACGGCTTCATTTAACAGCCGTTAGTCAGAGGGACCAAAATTGGACGAAAATGCATATTGTAGTGGCGAAAGTGTATTTTTTAAATTGTAGGGACCAAAAGTGAGACTTTTGTCAAACCACAGGGACCAAAAATGTATTTTACTCTTATGATAACTTCACTTTTTACAAAATTTAACTCTATTACTATATAGGTATATATTTAGTAAAACTATGTATATTTAACCTACCTCTAAATTAATCAACCGAAAGTTTAGGTTGAGATGTCATGTGCTAGGGATGATCTTTCAACATCCCTCTTCAATTTATTAAAAATCAACAAAGTTTTACAATAAATAGCCAATGATATAAATCGTGTCTAAATATGGAATGTTTACTATATTGTTTTCGGGACATGCATGCATTGACAAATTTGAGCATTAAGTTGTTTTGTTATGAAATTTACTTAGATGTGACTCATGCCTATACACATTTTTAATTTTTGAAATAGATCTTAATCATAAATAAATCTTGAATAATCACGATATGTGACATTTTTATCAACAAAATGTATAAAATTTGAGTTAATTGCACTGTACTTTTGAATCAAATGGTATAAATTGAAATGCCCCATAACAGATCTTGAATAACCAGGATATCTAACATTTAAGTTGTTCCGTTAATCTTTCCCAAAAAAATTGTTTTGTTGGTGGGACGAAGGACTTGTATGAAAATATTTTTGTTAAAGAGGGACTTTTTGGTCTCATTTAAAAATTTCAAGGTCTTTATTTCGGATTTTATTGTCAATCATGGCACATTGGCACTCATCACTCACAAGTCACAACCACTGAACCACCCCGCGTCCCCCCCTGTTTTATTTAAAGAAAATTACCTTTTTAGTCCCTGTGGTTTGTTGAAAATTGTTACTCTTGTCCTTTATTTTTTAAATAATTGTTTCGTCTCTATATTTTTTGATTTATGTTGATTTTCGTCATTGAGACTAACTTCGTTCAACTTGGTTAATCTTTGCAACAATCTAAAAAAAGAAAGTTTTCTTTTAGTAAAGCCAGTAAAAGTTTTCTTTTATTTCAAAACATCAGGGTGCGTCTAATTGTGGAAAACTTCTCAGTTTTCCACAAAAAAAAATCTAAAGAAAATAAAAATTTAGAAAACGCTAATTCATTCGGTTTTTAAAAGTTTTTCAAGAAAATTAATAAATTTTGTTTTCTAACTTCAATGTACATTATAAAACTGATTTTATTAGTTTTTCAAAATTTTCTAAACCTATTTTTTAATTTTCTAAAATGGATAACCTTCACCATTTCAACAAAAAAAAAAGGTTTTCTAAAATTTTCATTGGAAATTAAAAACAATTTTTTCACAACTAAATACACCTTAGATATCTCCTAAGTTATGACCAATTATTTTGTTTTTGTTTTTTAATTTTTGGTTTTGGATTAAAGTTTTCATTTTGTTCTTGATTTTTGTTGTTATTTTAGGTTAGGCTTTTTGAAGTTTTCATTTATGGTTCTTAGAGTTTTTGAAGTTTGCAAAACACAGGACGAAAGTCATAACTTTGAAAGCTTGGGGATGGAATTAGCAATTTCAAACAAATCATATGGGCGAAAAACGTAATTAGTCAATAGTTAATTAAGTATTGAACAAAATATTAAAATAATAACATATGACATCAATGTTGCATATAATTTCAGATTCTCTCCAATTCATTTTATAATTTGTTCTCTATTAAATTCTTGTTTTCTTTTTTCATGTTCCTTTCTGCTTTTTATATTTTAATCATTTTCTTCTAAAAATATTGAGTGTTAATCACGATAACATATATTTGTGCAACCCATGTAAATCTAACAATCAATGCAACCCACATCTTAACCGTTGGATTAATGAAAAAACGGTTATTTTGTTTTTATTTTTTTGTTTTCTTTAATTGAAAATATTAAGCCCACTCCATTGTAACCGTCGATCAAGAATTCAACGGTTAAGATGTGGGTTGCATAGGTTGTTAGATTTACATGGGTTGCAAATTAAACAACCCCCTCCTTCGTATATCGACATCTTTTTATATTTTATATTTAAGTGAATATTTGGAATTTTACAAAACAAGTACTTTTTGTTTTTCATATTTCATTTATTTTCTTTTGAAAATAATAGATTTAGAAATCTTCTTGAGGGAGATAATATTGAATGTTAAAACTCCTGTTGTCGTAAAAAAAATGATAACACGTATTAGTGTTGTTGTCTGAATCCACATCTTTTCTACATTTTGTGTTCATCTGAATATTTGAAATTTTAAAAAACAAGTTCTTTATGTTTTTCATATTTTATTTATTTTCTTTTAAAAATAATATATTTGTAATTCTTCTTGAAAGATACAATATTGAGTGTTAAATACACTAACATGTATTTGTGCCATTGTTCAAATCCACGTCTTTCTACATTGTGACCATCTAACTATTTAGAAATTTTAGAAAACAAGTTTTTTTCTGCTTTTCATATTTTATTTATCTTATAAAAATAATAGATTTGGAATTCTTCTTGAAAGATACAATATTGAGTGTTGGATACGACATGTATCTTAGCTATTGTCCCAATCCACATCTTTCCACATTTTATGTTCCTTTGAATACTTGAAATTTTCAACCATTCATATGTTAAAGACACCATTTCTATGTGAATTGTTACTCAAAAATGGTTTCTGTAACATTTAAATGACCATTTGTTAAGATACAGACAAAAAATCTGTATCTTTTTGGGTTTTTTTCGTCTATATCTTTTTGTTATTACAAAATAACACAATGATATATAATTTTGTGAAGTGCTGCAAATTATTTGTTTTTATCTTTATGGGTTTTCTATGTTCACTTGAATCTCTAAAAAGAAACCAATATTTAAATCTCAAGAAAGTAAACAATTTTAAAAGAAAATTTACCTAGATTTGAGTTATAGGTCCATGGTTATGGTTTACTTAAAACACAATCAAAATGATTTATTTGTAACTTCGCAAGCCCAAAAAAGTTGGCCATAAGTTCAACTTTAAACTTATAAAGTAGTCATAAGTCTATTTTTCTATCCACAAGTTATTATAGAGTTTAAGAAAATATTTATCTAAAGATTTATGAATTAAAAAATATCTTTTAATAAACATATTGTTTTAAAAACTTAACGGAGCATGCCATGGAGGATTAACATGAATCGCATAGGCCATAAGATCACTATCTATAAAGAGGGTGTTAGTATCTGGGCCCTAATAGGTCTTCTGTCACTTAAATAAAAATAAATCCCCTTAAATAAAAATAAATCCCCTTATATTGAGTCTCATCTGTGCATACATATAAACCTACCCGTATTCATCATACGAGAGTATATTTATAATTCCCCCTATAAACAATATACAGTTTTCAAATTATATACTAATTGGTGTTAAATGTGAGTTTAAAAACATACATATTTTAAAAAAGTATTAGATCAATAATTAATATCTATGAGTGACTAACATTTATCTATAATTAATAATTAATATGTATGAATAGTTAATCTTATATTTATAATTTTAATTAACTTTTCTAGTTAATAGTTTAACAATTAATATTGATTTATAAGTGAAAAAAATGTCATAAGACTATGTTTGGCAAGCGTAGCTTATAAGCTAGCTGGTAGCTGATAAGCTAGCGGATAGCTGATAAGCTAGCGGATAGCTAGCTGTTGATTGATAAGCTTGCTAGTAGCTGATAAGCTAGCTGTTGAACAAATTATGTTTGGAAAAAACTAGCTTATGAGTATGTAAAATGACCAAAAAGGGTATATTTGAATTTAATAATTAATATTAATAAGGGTATAATTGGAAAAAGCTACAATAAGCTCCTCATAAGCTACTCAAAGTAGCGTTTCAAAAAGCTAGCTTATAAGCTAGCTGATAAGCTAGTTTCCTGGTACATGTTTGGATGGACTAGCTTATCAGCTAGCTTATAAGCTAGCTTATGCTTGCCAAACAAAGCCTTTGGCTATGTTTGGCAAGCGTAGCTTATAAGCTAGCTGGTAGCTGATAAGCTAGCTGTTGATTGATAAGCTTGCTAGTAGTTGATAAGCTAGCTGTTGAACAAATTATGTTTGGAAAAAACTAGCTTATGAGTATGTAAAATGACCAAAAAGGGTATATTTGAATTTAATAATTAATATTAATAAGGGTATAATTGGGAAAAGCTACAATAAGCTCCTCATAAGCTACTCAAAGTAGCGTTTCAAAAAGCTAACTTATAAGCTAGCTGATAAGCTAGTTTCCTGGTACATGTTTGGATGGACTAGCTTATCAGCTAGCTTATGCTTGCCAAACAAAGCCTTTGGCTATGTTTGGCAAGCGTAGCTTATAAGCTAGCTGGTAGCTGATAAGCTAGCGGATAGCTGATAAGCTAGCTGTTGATTGATAAGCTTGCTAGTAGCTGATAAGCTAGCTGTTGAACAAATTATGTTTGGCAAAAACTAGCTTATGAGTATGTAAAATGACCAAAAAAGGTATATTTGAATTTAATAATTAATATTAATAAGGGTATAATTAGAAAAAACTACAATAAGCTCCTCATAAGCTAGCTTCCTGGTACATGTTTGGATGGACTAGCTTATAAGCTAGCTTATCAGCTAGCTTATGCTTGCCAAACAAAGCCTTTATGTTTGGCAAGCATAGCTTATAAGCTAGTTGTTGATTGATAAGCTTACTAGTAGCTGATAAGCTAGCTGTTGAATAAATTATGTTTGGCAAAAACTAGCTTATGAGTATGTAAAATGACCAAAAAGGGTATATTTGAATTTAATAATTAATATTAATAAGGGTATAATTGGAAAAAGCTACAATAAACTCCCCATAAGCTACTCAAAGTAGCGTTTCAAAAAGCTAGCTTATAAGCTAGCTGATAAGCTAGCTTCCTGGTACATGTTTGGATGGACTAGCTTATAAGCTAGCTTATCAGCTAGCTTATAAGCTAGCTTATGCTTGCCAAACAAAGATAATCTATATAAGATAGTTTATAATTATTTAACAAATAAATTAGCTTAATCTAATTTAATTTTTTTTTTTAGCATTTTGTTTATTTTATCACAATTATCATAATATTAATTCACGTGGTTCTGACTAATATTTACCCACTATCTGCTTCTGCTATATCCGATGCAAATATTCCCTTCTCTTTCATAATTATACTGCCAGAAAGATTATTAAATTAATTATTAAATAAATTATAATACTTTTTATCGTAGTTTGATAGTTTTCCATAAATAGTCCTCAAACTTCACTTATTACCAAATCAGACTCATCATTTGCACATCTATAACAATTCGGTCCTTCACCCATTCACATTTCATTTTCTCTACCAACATCAAAACATAAATTACAATACAACTTTATACTAAAAAAAACATAATACAATCTCAAACCAAACTTACGTTAATTTCTTCACTTTTGATCATCATATAAACACGTAAAAAACCCCGAAAAAAATACCATCGAACACCAACAACTCGATTCATTTCGAAACAACTTTAACCTTCATCCCGAATCCATGCTTCACCCTTTCGACCCTGTTGAAATCGATCAAGAAAACGTATCAGACCAAATTCATTTTCAAGAAAAAAAGTCAACGAATAACGAGTGAAAAAAAGAGTCAAAGTTTACGTTGGAGCAAGCTTCCCGAGACAGTCGAGTTCTTCTCCGGTGTCTTCATCGACGACTTTCCCGGAAATGTCGATGATATAAGATCGATCTTTGGTCGTTGGAAGGCCTCGTCCCGCAAGAAGGTCTAGATCTTTTTGATTAAGCTCTCTTCCGTTCACGAAAACAGCCGTGTTCCCGGCTGCGCAGTTTTTCGGCATCGGATAGTCAAATTCTTCGATAAATGGCTACAAAAAGGTCGATTTTGACGTCAATAAACCCAAATTGAATGAATCTTGAAACCGAAAAAGATTTCGAAACAGAAACCGAGCTTACCGGGATGATACCGAGGCACGGCTGGTTCATCACACCCCAGAATCCAGCTAAAGAATCATACCTGTTTCAAGAAAAAAGGTTACGGTTTGACTTCTACGGTCAACAGGACCGGTTTTTGGGTTTCAAATTCAAGATTTTCTTAAAATTTTAGGCAATATGAATCGACGCCAAAACAGTATAAGAAACAATACAAATGCAACAACGATGGTTTGATCTTTTTTCCACGAGTTCGGTATCGATTTTGAATTTGAAACCTAAAAGCTTGACTCTAGAAAGTCAAAGCATATGCCATTCTTTAACTGAAAATCTGATGGTGGTTTTTTTTGAAAAAAAGATACCTCTTTAAACCTCTCAAGTCTGAAAGTTAAGAGGGGCTGTTTTTTCTTAAATACCTCTTAAAACCTCTTAGGTCTGAAAATTAAGAGGTTTGTAGACTTAAAAAATACCTCTTAAAATCTCTTGTCATTCTCTTAAAATTTAAGAGGTGCACCATCCACCTCTTATCTTTCAGATGTGAAATCAGACTTCAGACCTCTTAAAAAACAAACGGTAGCCAAGTTACTAACCAGTATTCTCCAGGATGAATAGGCCCTGCTAACTTTTCCGCCTTTTTCACGGCCCGCTCGGGCAAAAGTTTCCCGTTCACGAAAACGTCCGATCGTCCCTTCTCGGCACCGCTGCCTAATCTCGAGAAATCTTTAAGCCTTTTCTTTATCAAACCACCGAAAAACGACTCGTTATTACCCGCTTTCTTGTTCCGTAATTGATCGTCTTCCCTACCAACAACGTCGCAATTTAAGTACTCCGTTAAAGAAACATCGATCTCGGTCGCAACCAACGCGTCCTTTAAAGATCTCTTGACGTTAACCGACGCGTTTTCTCGATCAGTTCTTTGACTTTTGCTCAAGTTATCGTTTTGACTTTCTAGATACGGGACCGGCGAAGACGGCTTATCCGTTAAGCTCTCGGGGCTTTTCTCATCGCTCTTTTCAGCTCCGCCGGTCGACGACTGCGGCTCGGTGTCCACCTGCTGAAAATTGTACCCGCAGTTATCGTAATCACACGAGCTGCGATCGCTTCCGTTCGATCGTTTCCCGTCGGGTTTTCGTCGGGAAACGGCCAAAGAAACCGAGGCAACGAGCTTGTTATCTTCGAGTTTCAACGAGATCAGAGCGGAGCAAACCGGGCACTTCATCGTCCGGTGATCGTTCTTCTC
The DNA here is from genome assembly GCA_030169165.1 of Centaurea solstitialis. Taxonomy (NCBI): domain Eukaryota; kingdom Viridiplantae; phylum Streptophyta; class Magnoliopsida; order Asterales; family Asteraceae; genus Centaurea; species Centaurea solstitialis. Next base: position 79,579,012 of record CM058044.1, read on the forward strand.
GAAAAACGTAAGCTTCCGAGGGATTTTCAGCAACTCGAAGCAGCTACGACAGCTTACGAACGGGGCCCCACCGGAAACGGGCCGGGAAACCCGTTCGCCCCCATGACTTAAAATCACCCTTCGTCTCGGATACCGCCTCCCGAAACTACCGTTTCCCGTATCAAGACCGCCGCCGCCTAGAGGATGACGTGGTGGCTGAGGTGGTGGGCCAGGGTAGCCGGTTTCCCGGCCGTTAAAAGACGGAAAAGGACGGATCTTCGGAGGAACTGGCTGCCAATTGTAGCACTGCGGACACGAGCACGATGACCGGTGAAACAGGCTCGGTTCTTGATTATAGCCGAGAAAAGGGTCGTGGTACGTTGGAGGTAGATATTGATGATGATGTGGCGGCTGATGTGGCACCAGGGGCGGTGGGGGCGGGACAGGGGGCGACCAAAGATAAGAACCGTTAAGTCTTCGATTTGGGTTTTCGGCCACGTTACATGATCGACTAAGTTGAGTTCTTAACTCATCGAGCTTCTTAAGGAGTTCGACTCGATCGTGTTCTAAATCTTGAGCCCTCGAGAACTCGTTTAAGCCACCGAAGTTGTTGAAAGCGCCTAAATGGGAGCTCGAAGGGCCGTCGTTTGAATACGGTAAGTTTCCGAATCTACCCTTTTCGACCGTGCTAGAATTCCGATGGAACCCCGTTGGTCTTGACCGAATGGGGCCAAACGGGTGTCGGGTTTCTTGATTCACGTCCCGATTGTCGAAAAAATTGATGTTGGTTTGGTCGAAGTCGAGCCTTCTTCTTCGAGTTTGGTCTGAATCGGTGAGACTTTCACGTTTCTCTTTTCGGGATGAAGAACCAACGCTTAAACTAGAAACCCGTTTGTGAACGGTGGGTCTACCGTGTCTTCGACCGACTTCGAATTCGTCGGTTTCTTTCTCGATTTGAGGACTGGATTCTAAGCTAACTTTTTCTAGCTTCTCGGAAACCCTTGTAACGGTATCGTTATCGGGTTTTTCTAACGGTTTTTTGGCACTCATAGGAGTGGAATGTGTTCCTGATTCATTAAAAAAAACATAAGTTTTCTCAAGAAAGTGTGTTTTCAAGAAGAACTAAAGATCATATAACTCAAGAGAAACTAGTTCAAAATTTAAAACATGTTTTAATTCCGTATATAGTTGGTTTCTGGTAAGAATAGTAGTTATCGTGAGAAGGGTAAAGAAGGGATCTCCACCCTTGGATTAATCCTAACTGAATGATCAACTGAAAATACCTTTCCGAGCTACTTCATGAGTTATTTTGAGAATTAATCTAAGCCATCAGATCAACACTGATTAAAAGTGATCAAGGGTCGAAATCCCTTCTTATATTTCTCATCTTTCAACTCCTATTCCCACTTTTGTCATAATGCAATAACCAAAATTGCATTTATGAAAAGATTAAATTCTTCCTACCCATATATAATCATCTCCATTTCAATAATAGATTGCACTTTTGACTTTGCAAAAGTCAAACATTGTAATTTCAAGATTCAAATCTCCATTGACAACCAGCTTAACATATCATCTAACATAAAACTCTTTTCTATATATACAAAATCAATGTAGTCAATTACAATTTTCCTTCAACAATCAACAAAATTCTCACAAATTCTCGACTCAAAAACCAACCAATTTGACCATCAAAAGTCAAAATTCACAAACACATTACATAACTAATTCATATCACAAAAATTGGTATAAAAATTGCAAAAAAATTACCTCTAAGAAAAACCTAACAGAATTCTTATTCCCTGTCTCAATTTCATCATCATAGATTGAACTTTTGACTTTGTAAAAGTCAAACATGATAATTTCAAGACCTAAAACCTTCATTGATAAATTACCTTACATTATAATCCAACATAAACCCTCTTCCACATTACATAACATCAATGTGGTGAACTACATTTTTCTTTCAAAAATCAACAAAATTCTCACAGATTTTACAGTCAAAATCTAATCAATTTGAGTATTTCACCATCAAAAGTCAAAATCATCTACAAACACATTACACAACTAATTCATATCACAAAAAAAAAATGGTATAAAATTTGCCAAAAATTTACCTCTAAGAAAACATAATAGGCTTCTTATCACCCATATAAAATCATCACCATTTCTTATTAGATTGAAAATTGACTTTCCATAAGTCAAACATCCTAATTTCAAGATTCAAATCTCCATTGACAACCACCTTAATATGTCATCTAACACAAAACCCTTTTCTATACATACAAAACCAATGTAGCCAATCACAATTTTCCTTCAACAGCCAACAAAATTCCCACAAATTCCCCACTCAAAAACCAACCAATTTGACCATCAAAAGTCAAAAATCATCCACAAACACATCACATAACTAATTCATCATTCATATCACAAAAAATTGGCATAAAATTAGCAAAAATACCTTCTAAGAAAACATAATAGACTTCTTACTACCCATATAAAATCATCTCCAATTCATAATAGATTGCAATTTGACCTTTTAAAGTCAAACATTGTAACTTCAAGATTAAAATCTCCATTGACAACCACCTTAAAATGTCATCTAACACAAAACCCTTTTCTATACATACAAAACCAATGTAGCCAATCACAATTTTCCTCCAACAACCAACAAAATTCCCACAAATTCTCCACTCAAAAACCAACCAATTTGACCATCAAAAGTCAAAAATCATCCATATCACAAAAAATTGGCATAAAGTTTACAAAAAATTTACCTCTAAGAACAGCACCACAACCTCCACACTGATAAATGGAGTACTCAATAAGCTCAGGAAGAAGATTTTCACATTTAGGGCAACGAACCAATCTCACTTTCGAACCTTCTTCATCCTCCATTTTTTAACAACAATTTTTATAAAAATTACAAGAAACCCACATAAAACTATAAAAGACTAGTTCAAAAACCCATTGTAATCAACAAAAAACGGTCATAAAATAATCAAAGATTGAATCTTTCTCGTGGGTTTTTATAAATTATTGTTATAGAAGAAAACTAACATATGAATAAAACAAAAAACAAAAAAAAGTTGGTATTTTTCTTCTTGGATTGAAGTGGGTGAAAAGTGTGTGTTTATGAGGTTGATAAATTTACTAAATTAGTAGTAAAGATTACATCTTCCAATAAAAGGGAGAGTTTGGAGGGAAATGGAATCGGGTTGGGCCCCATTTTTTTCTTCAAAGGGGATAAAAGGAAATTGGGATTTGGGGTGGTTAACATGGAAAAAGAGTAAAACGATGTCGTAATGATGGAAAAGAATAGATAGATATAAGTGGGTGTATGTATAGGTGTTGTTTGTGTTTGTATATATGTTTAAATGAAAGTTGCTTTGATAAAGTAAAAGGTAAAAGAAGAATGGGAGGGAGGATGAGATGTGCTTTTGTGGGTTTGTTGTTTTGATAGCCGAAAGCAAAGTGAAAGAAAGAAAGAGAGAGGGACTAGACATTGTTTTGGAACTTTGATTGGGATTGTGAGTTTTTGAGTTTGTAATAGATTCTTTAATCTTTAAAGTGAAGAAAACTTGTATGATTTTTTTGAGTTTTTGAGTTTGTAATAGATTCTTTAAACTTTAAAGTGAAGAAAACTTGTATGATTTTTCGAGTTAAAGGATTCTTGAAAGCGAATAAAGTATGAGGCCATCCACTGTAGTAAATCTTGAACTGAATGAGGGGTAGGGGGTTGCTGATCGGTTTGTGGGAGCAGAGAACAACCAAGCCGAAGCATGCACAATGGTGTTGTCGTTCAAGCCAAAGGACCTGATGGCCAAGCTGATGCCATCGGGTTATCATAGTGGATGGCCTAAGAGAGTGCAACTTGTTTTCAAATTTGATGAGCTCTTAAAAGATCAGGGGTGACAATTCTTGATACGACGTAAACCTCGATACGAAGATAAATGGGTTTGGGTTGAGTTTCCTGACTCGTCAACTCGTTTATTTTGTGGGTTGTGTTTGGGTTGGTATATGGATTCCCGGGTCAACCCACCTACTTGTTTATCTTTTTAATATTTTTTATATTGCAAAACTTTATTATGAATTTCGAGTTACTTTTTCAGTTTCAATCTAGCCTAAAATCAGTAAGTGGATTTTAATTTTGGATGTGTTTGAAGTTTTGAAGTAGATTATATTTGATTCATCAACTCGTTTATGACCCGTCAACCCTATAGTTAACCGGTTTATGTGGGTCGTGTTGAGACTGACAGGTCGCGGATTAGGGTTGAAGATTTCGAAACAATTAGTTAAACGGATCGTATCCGAGTTGAACCTTTCTGACCTGAACACAACACGATTGACACCCTTATAAAAAAACAATACCATAAGAGATCTATTACTTTTTAATGCATTTATCTGATAAGAAACCTTGAAATTATATGTTTACAGAGAAAAAACTATGTTTTATTATTTTAGTAATACAGTTGAAGATATAATCTTCATAAAAGTAGAAGTTGTTTGGTAAACTTTTAATAGAAAAATTAAACCTTGATTCTTTATTTTGAAGGTGTTTAAATAATTTGTTGAAGGTGTTCTAAAAGTAAACATATGTAGACTTGAAGATGTGACATCTCTAACCCACTATTATAAATATTGAAAATATAAAGATGAACGTCTTTTCTACTTCAACGTGCCATCGTAACATTTAGATTTTGTTTGGTTAAAAATAAGCTAGTTTTTTGAAACGTTACTTTGAGTAGTTTTTTTAGAGCTTTTTGTAGCTTTTTTCCAATTATACCGTCATTAATATTAATTATTAAATTCAGATATGCTCTTTTTGATCATTTTAAATACACATAAGCTAGTTTTTATCAAACATAATTTATTCATTAATTAGCTTATCGGCTATTAGCTAGCTTATCAGCTAGTTTGCCAAACATAACATTAGAAGAATGAAGGTCATCAAACTTAGCCTATATATTCGAAATGTTGGCATTTATGTAGGAGATGTCATTATTTTTATTTTTCTATAATTATTATACATATTCATTAATATATAAGATATTAGTGAGTAATTTACATAGATTTTAGTAAATTTGTGTATTTGAGTTGTAATTTATATTTAAATAATTAATATTTTTGTTCAACAACATAAAGATTATATAACAAAAATATGAATAATTCTATTAAGATGATCATCTTGATACAACAATCAAGTTAATTTACTAATCAAACTGTTTTATACCAACTTATTATTAAATTTTACTGATTAAAATGACATTTTACCTACTAGATTTAACTTTTATAACAATATTTTACAAGTGACAAACGCAAAAATTGTTGAATCTTTCAAGGCTTTAGTGGAATAGTGATGATATATAAAATATTTGTTATGCTTTTTATGGAACACATGATCATGATGTAACATTGTGTCAATAGAGGATTTTATTTTTGTGACCTTTATCAAGTACATCTTTTTAGTTCTTTTAAAAAAAATACATTAATAAATTGTTTATTAAACTTTTGTTCGGGTAAGTATTTATCAAGTCACGTTATCTTAGCAGATGAATATGGTAAAGATCAAGAATATGAGTAAGAATTAAAACAACAACCAAGAGCCTTACCTAGTAACTTAGTAAGTATTGGCAAATACTACTACCGCGATTAACGTTTACCAGAAAAAAATTGTTGCATACAATACCATATTGATGGATTAAGATTTTACTCGGTAGGTAAATGATTGTGTTAAAATTTTACGGCTAACCGTTTATCTGGTTAACTGTTTGGTAAATAACCCCTCGAAATTTTTAGAAAGAAAATATAATACATTATAATAAGTTAAAAACATAGAGATGGGCATTTATTTCTATTCCAATCTGCTACCTTGATAAAGACAAAGGTGATCAAGCATGGTTCTGAAGGTCAAAAACAGTTTGGCACATATATTTTAAATATTAGTGTGTTATTGATTTTTTATAATTAGTATAAAATATTAATAAATATTTTATATGAAACATAGTAATTTATTTAGTAATTTTATTTTTTAGATTATATTTAAATAATTTAGTTTGTATTAGAAACATAAAAACAATATAAAGAAACATGAATAATTTTATTTAATCATTAATTCATCTAGTACCAATGTAGCGTACCATGCACACATCCATCAAAACTTATTTGTATCAACTTATAAATTTTTGTTAGTTAAAATCACATTCAAAGTAATAGATTCAAGGAAAATTAATTATTTCAACCATTCATAAATACTAATTCATTCCCTAACAATTAACAAATTTTTCTTTAATTTTACTAAACTAACCAATGTGTCCGTCAATAGTGAACCTACACTACACATACACCTTCACCAAAAATAATCCCCGCCAATAGCGAAGGCAACACAAAAGTGTGTGTGTGTGTGCATAATAATGAAGAATTAATGTGTGTTATTAATTTGTGGTGTGTGCAAGAAAATGTATTTCCAAAAATTCTTTTTTCAATTTGATAGGTTTCCGCTAATGGCCGGATGTTTTTTTTTTTTTTGCGGGGGCCATTGCAGGACACCCCTTGGCTGACTATAGTAAAACTAGGAAGAATGATTAATTTCCCTAGATTTAATTGTGGTAATAAAAGAAAATATATATATATATATAATATAGATAATTTCGTTATGATGACCATTTTCATACAATAGTCGAGTTAATTTACCAATCAGACTTTTCAAAACCAACTCATTATAAAACTTTATTAGTTAAAATGACATTTAACCTACTAGATTTAATTTTTATAACAACTATTTTACAATTCACAATGCAAGAATTTGACAATGCGAGAATTCTTAAATCTTTCAAGGCTTTAGTGAGTAGTGATGATATATAAAATAATTGTTATGCTTTTCATGGGACACATGATCATGTTTCATGATTCATGAAGTAACATTATGTGAGTAAACGATTTTGTGACCTTTATCAAGTACAACTTTGTGGTTCTTCCATAATTACATCGAGTCTTTAAAGAAAATATAATATGATATAATAATTATAATATTAGTTTAATATATAATGTATTTTTCTACAAAGAAATGATTAGGTAATGTTTGGCAAAGTAGTTGATAAGTTACTTGATGGCTGATAAGCTAGTTTTTAATTCAAAAACTAGTTGGTAGCAAATAAACTAGCTGATGAGCAAATTTGGTTTAACAAAAACTAGATTATAAGTATGTAAAGTGACAAAAGAACATCTTGAATAAATAATTAATTATCAATGTTTAATAATACAATTTAAACAAATCTTCAATAATATAGTTAAAATAACATTTTACTAATATAATATGTTAATCAATACAAACAAGAGAGTAAAGAAATTAAATAATTAAGTATATTGACTGAAAGAATATATTAAACAAGAATATATTAAAAAGATTAGAAAAAAATATACATTAATTTATGATTTAAATTACTATTGCATGTAATAAAAATAAAAAATAAAAAAATTGATCAAAATATTTTAACATGTTTTAACATACGTTAAAGATTGTTATATATGTTTTTTATAGCTAAACATACTAAGTAATAATTGATATAATTAATAAAATTTAAAAACAACTAATGTATAATAATTGTTAATGTAATAAGGGGTATAATTGAAAAGGTTAACAAAAAAAACTAGGGTTTATTTCATAGAATAGTAACCAAGTTTCAATTTTGTTCTTCTAAAGTCACTCAAACTTTTTTTGCTCAACAAAAACCACTCAACTTTCATTTTTGTTTTAATCCTATGTAATGTACCTGTTCTAACAAGTTACCGGGTAAATTTGATTTTTTTATTTAATTAATCTTTATTAATCTTTATTTAATTAATCTTTATAAATTTAATTTACCTGTTCTACTAATTGAAATAATCTTTATTAATCTTTTTATTTAATTAACCTTATTTTAAAATAATCCCTAATTAAAATGATTTTTATTAATTTTTATTTAGTTTAACTTTATTTAATTCAATCCATAGGAGGTTAACAAGTAAATTTGATTTTTTTTATTTAATTAATTTTTATTTAATTCAATTCTAATTAAAATAATCAATGTTCACTCGTATAAACCCATCACAATCTTGTGATCAAATTGCTCAAAACCCTTTTTTTTTCTTTTTCTTTTGTATAATTTTATTCATCAACTAAATCCTCATTTCTTTCCCTTCTAATTTTTGGGTTTTATGAAATGGGTCTCTTTTTATGGGTTTTTTTAACCCTGTAAAAACACGAAAAAGAAAGAGAGAAACTAAGCTCAACAAGAGGAAAATAGCAAGTTCTCTTTTTATGGGTTTTTGTTTAACCCAATAAAAACACAAAAAAGAAAGAGAGAAACTAAGATCAACGAGAGGAAAACATCAAGTTCTCTTTTTATGGGTTTTTGTGTAACCCTATAAAAACACAAAAAAGAAAGATAGAAAATAAGCTCAACGAGAGGAAAACAACAAGTTCTCTTCTGTTTAACTACATTCAGCCCAGCGTGTAACAAGCCAACAAGAGGAAAATAGCAAAGGTGATTTCCATGTCCAAAATAAGCTGATAAATCTAGATCAAGAGTTAATGTTCATAAATTACATATAGATTAATTAATTAAAAAGATTAAACATAAAGATTAATAAATAAAAAGATTACATAAAGATTAATTAAATAACAAGATTAATAAAGATTAATTAAATAAAAAGATTAATAAAGATTATAAATTAAGGATTGAATTAAATAAAGTTTAATTAAATAAAAAAAATCAAATTTACCTGGTAACCTACTAGAACAGGTAAATTACATAGGATTGGAACAAAGATAAAAGTTGAGTGGTTTTTGTTGAGCAAAAAAAGTTTGAGTGACTTTAGGAGAACAAAATTGAAACTTGGTTACTATTTTATGAAATAAACCCAAAAAAGTATTAAAATGTTACAACGCTACTTTAAATGGCGTTTCAATATGTTACCTTATCATAATTTCTTAAAACTAAGGTAACTTATTTTTGCCAAACACAACCTTACGTGATAATATGAAAACAAGAAAAAACGGACAAAAGGTTAATGTTACATGGTTGTCAAAGTTAAAATATGATTGTTTTTCCATATAAATTTCTTTAACTCCACTTTTGATTATATTTGAAATATTAGATTATAAAATACAAAGGGTGCTAATATATTTAAATTGTTAAAAGTTAAAAAAAAATCTTTTTCATAATTACGTTCCATTTATTAAATTCATATAATGGTTAAAATCCTTTTCTCACATTTTATATATTATTTATCGTTTTCATTTAAACCTATTCTTATTTTTGTATAATTCATGTAAAATAAATATTTGTAAATTGTAATGCAAGAAAGATTCATAATTGAAAAGGTCATGTGATTGGACTCGGTCAATTACCACACTACTATTTTCTTGACCACGACTCCTGTAAAAGCTGATAAATGATAGCAACTTATTTATATAAAATTAACTTGTATTTCATTATTAGTAAGATAAAATATATACAATTTAAGATTTAGAAATAGAAATCATATAAAATATACTTTGAGTTTAGGGTTTCTTACTTTGTTTAAATAATAAGATTAATATGTTTTGTAAAAATTGTTAGTCGAAGAGATATGTGGCCACGAAAGACGAAAGAAGGCTGACATGTTAAGATTTAGAAATAGAAATCATATAAAATATACTTTGAGTTTACGGTTTCTTACTTTGTTTAAATAATAAGATTAATATGTTTTGTAAAAATTGTTAGTCAAAGAGATATGTGGCCACGAAAGACGAAAGAAGGCTGACATGTTAATGTTGTAAAACGCTCACATGAAGGGTCTCGGGCAAATGGATTATAAGCTCTATAACTATATCAACAAATTAGTTAATAGATGAAATAGAAAAAGAGTGAATAGTGTTAATCATGTCTTGACCTATGTTATAGATTTTCACTTAAAAAGAATCATTTAGGGGATATTTGTTTTTTAAAAGATACCTCTTAAAATCTCTTAAGTCTGAAAGTTAAGAGGGCGTTTGGTTCGTTAGAGTCTAATGGAATATGAAAAAACTAGAATGATCAAATATGTTGACCAAATTTCATTCACACGTTTGGTTTTACTTATGGAATGAAATTTCTTCATTCCACCATTCAAAGATTTGATCATTCCATCATATTTTCTCAAAAAGACAACACTGTCTATCTTTTCTACTTGATTTACCCAAACCCATATGAATCTTTGTTAACCACCACCGCCCACCGTTATGAACAATCGCCGACCACCGTTGTACAAAACCTCCGCCAGCCACAATCGATCTAAACCACCGTCGGCCACTGACATATTGAACCGCCAACGCCAACCACCACCGTTCTAAAACATCATTGGCCACCACGAATCTAAACCCCCAATGTGACTCTCCCACGAACCAATAACATTGTTGTGAACCACCATCGACCACCACAAATATAAACCATAGTAGATGGGTTTTATGCCAAATGTATGTCAACCAAACAGATGGTTAAGCCTTATAAGATTCTATTTCACTTCCTTCAAACTCAAATTCATTTGTCATTTTCCATTCTATCCAAAAACATTATTACGAACCAGACGACCCCTAAAAGGTTTACAGACTTAAGATTGTTTATTATATTTTTATAAAAATATCTAAAAAAATTTAAAAGCAAAGTACCTTAGTTTATTGATCCCTTGTTTTTCCATCTAATAAATATAAACTTCTTTTATATCTTATTTTAAAATACCTTTTTAGAAGGTATGATACTAAAATTTCTTTTGAAAGACTAGTAATTTGTTTTCGCAACAAATATGGCTGATTGAAAAAGTTACAAAAATACGACTGTACAGACACATAAATTGCCGGCTTTTGTTATTAAATATCTCATTCAGATCACGTGATTTTAGCTTTAATATATATCCTCCCTCCATTTATGACTTAGTTTTTATATTTTCATTTTTAATTTTTATAAGACTGAGTAAGAACTTGAGTTTACCATAAGAGTCGATGATTTTAAGGATCGTTTTACTAAGCGTTTACCTGGATAAGCGCTTATCAATGTTGATTACTTTATTAACTGAGTATTGTGAAGACCAAGAAAGTAGCTTACCCGATAAGAAACAAGACAAGGAGAAAATGACCAAAACTCTTACACTGGTGTGTGAAACGACTCTTACCGGGTGAGCACTTGTGGGGTTTAAAATACTTACGAACAATAAATTTTCAATGTCAAGGATATTAGATGATAAGATAATTGAATGTAAATTTGTTGTCGATAAGCGCTTATAAATAAGAATTTGGTAAACGACCCCTTAGTATCATGTCCCCCTCCTAATCATGTATTTATTTTCGATTGTCCTCACATTCACAATGAAAGATGAGTTTACAAACGAATTTAAAATCATATATGATTCACGAGAACAATAAGTATATTTGAAAGAATACACAAATTAAGAAAATCATATATGATTAACGCGACTTCGCTCGCAGCAAAAGTCGTCCGAATGGCTTTTTTTTTCACAAAATCATATATGATTTTATTAGCTCTCGTGTTCATTTAAATAGATACCGTTCTCGTTTGAACTCGACTATATATATATATATATAGGGTTAGGTTCAAGGGAAAACACAAAAAACGATGAACATCCTCATAGCCCTACATCTAGACTGTATGCACTTGTGCATAGCGAGTACTTTTGTAATGTGCACAGATGCATAATGCACTTGTGCATAAAAACTCGTAAAAAAAAAATCAAAGTACCCGTATACATTTATACATACAGTCCAAATAAAGGACTACGAAAGTGTTACTAAAGTGTTGTGTTTTTTTAGGTTTTCCATGTATATATCTTTTCTCTTATGATTGAGGGTTTGTCCCTTTCTATTGGGGGCTTGTGATGTTGTCTATTTACTCTTGTATTCATAATACATGGCATGAGCTATCCTCATGGGCCACCTCAAGGTTTAAAACATGGCAAAACGCCCCCCACTAGAAAAATCCAAATATCTTTTACCTACGTAAAAAGTAAAAATGTTTCTTCTTTTGACTTTATTACATAGCTTTCCTCTAGTGTATTTGTTGCTTCTCCTTAGCCTTCCCCACCCTCATACTCAGCTTTTACGGCTTTAAACGTTAAAAACTTACAAAGTCGACCGATGCATCTTAGCCAAATTTTGCTTTTCGGGTCTTGATTTAAAGTTTTTTATAAATTTCGAGGGATTTTTAAGTGTTTTTGTCAGTTAAAAATTACTGGTTTTTTCGTTCATTTTGAGATATATTTTTTTGGGTTTTTTTTGTTGATTTTCATTTTTGGTCGGGGTACCGGCAGAAATTTACTAAAGAACGTATAACAAAAGATTTAAATAATATTATCTTTAACCTAAAAAGGACCCAAAAAAAGGTCATCCCAGGTTCGAATCCCGTTGTATGCATCTTGTGGCCAGACTTAGTCTCAGACAACCGAATTTTCTTTCAGCTCCAAATTGCCAAGGATGTATAGTCTAGGCGAAACCTAGATGAACCTTAGAGCATCTCCAACAGCATTGCTAAAGTAGAAAAAAATGAGTTTTTTCTTCCTAAATGGCTCCAACAGCATTGCTAAACCTATTGCTAAAATAGAAAATTTTAGAGTTTTCTCTAGATATAGAGATTTCTCCAAAATTTCTAAATGATGAGAGAGAAACAATTTTTTAATGCATTCCACCAATTAGATAATTTATTGTTTAAAACTTTTTAAGAAGTTTCTTGGGATAATAAATATAATGTATATTTTAATAATATAAATGATGATAAAGTCTCTAAAATAGCAAAGCTGTTGGAGATCAAAAACTAAATTTATAGAGATTTTAATCTTCTTTCTCTATTTTAGAAAAAAATATAGCAAATCTGTTGGAGATGCTCTTATAAAAAAAGAACAAAAAACGGATAATAAAGCTAGTGGGGACAGAAATTTATATTAGAGCATCTCCAACAGATTTGCTATAATTTTTCTAAAATAGAGAATGAAGTGTCAAAATTTCTAAAACCTTATTTTTCTATCTCCAACAGCTTTTCTATTATAGAGATTCTATCATCACTTTTATTATTAAAATATACCTACATTTATTATTCCAATGAACTTTTTTAAAAAATTTAAACAATCAAATTATTCTATTGGTGGAAAATATTAAAATAATATTTCTCTCTCTACTTTTAGAGATTTTAGAGAATTCTCTATATTTAGAGATTTCTCCAAATTTTTCTATTTTAGAGAATGGGATAGCAATGCTGTTGGAGCATTTTAGCAAACAAAACCTTACTTTTTTCTATTTTAGCAAACCTGTTGGAGATGCTCTTATAGATCCATCATTGTTCATGCAGTCACCTACAACCATTGATTAGGGATTATTGCTACTAAACCCTAAACTTAGGTTAAAAGAAAGAAAGATGTTGTTAAGAAATTATATTTTCTTTTTTCTTTTTTAACCTATCCATTCTCCTATTTACTTGATCATTTTACATGTGTAATTCACTAATTTTCTTTCTTCATATTATTCCTAAATTTTAACACTTGTCAAATAATCTAGTGAGTAGGAAGATGAGTAGGTTAAAAAGATAGGAGAAAATATAATTTCTCGGTATTGTTCTATATCTAAACACATGTTTTTTAATTTCATTTTTTGATTTGAAGTTTTTTTTTTATAAATACTCTATTTTATGCTCAAAATTTATGTAAGTGGTGTGGTAAAAATGGGACTTGTTTTTACCAATAAACGTGAATGTATAGTGTAATTACTTTTTAGGGGCTTAATAAGAAGATCAAGCTTTGTGATACATGTAAGATCCATCGTAAATCACTTATTTTATATAGTTGATGTTACTAATTAATGAGTCAGTTAAGAAGATAATTAATATTTATTAGATAAAAATCTAATGCATCCTTACGAAATTTCATAGATATCATGAACACTTTTGCAAGCAACATTAAGAAATTTCAACCCCAATGATGTCTATGAAATTTTACTAAAGCAGCCTACCGGTTAAGGCTTGTGTAAGGTGTAACAATTAATCCAAGTTTGAATCCGGAGATGAGCAACCAGGGGCCACTAAGTATTAATCCTAGGAGAGCTTGCTTTAGCTCTCGATAAAAATTACCAAGGATGTAGTCTGGGCAAAGCCGATGTGAACCTTATCAAAAAAAAAAAAAACATTAAGAAATTTTTTACTATGGATGTTTACGGAGTGTTGATACGATTCTTATGATTTTCACAAGAGGAAAATTTAAATTTAGTTTTATTGATTATTGATGTTCACAAATAACATCAGATTTCTAAATTTAGATTGTGTTCCCAATGTGCACAAATTATAATTATAACGGTATTTATACGAAAGTATTTACAATGAGTTCAACATGTGTGCATATTCGACCATGTATGTGTATGTTGACAATAACAGAGATGAGGGAGGGGAGAAAGAAGATATGAGAGACGAACGAGAAAATACGAGAAGTAGATGCTATTTATTTTTATATAAAGTTTTATTTTTCAGTTAATTTGTATAATCTAAGGGGGTGTTTGTTTACTTCTTAATAGTTCCATTTAATAGACAATCTTTGAATTGTTAAAAGTTAAATTTTGTTTCACAGCAAAAGAGTATGCTTCTAAATTGTTTAAAACTCTCTGAATGATTTTGTATTTTGGCTCTCTCTTATTAATTCAACGTTTTAGTTTCATTCTGAACAAATTATCAAACAACCATATTTCATTTTGTGTTATATCATAAGAGACTTTTAATCATTCTAACTACTTAATCATCGTGCATCAATTCATTTAACACAACTGCCAAACAACCCCTAAGTTAAATCTCACATGTCACAAATTACAAAGTTGGCTTCAATTACTTCATATTTGTAGGTGATACGATACTTTTTATATGCCCCATATCCACCACTAGGTATCCTCCTCTTTCGGTACACCCAAATTTGTTTATCTATAAGGTGTGACATTCTTGATATAAACGAACACTGACCCTTAATTAGTGATAATTGTCACATGACACTTTAGTTTTTGGTATTCACGATACTTTGATGGTAATGTTATGGCGTTGGCGGGAATCATTATTCGATTGGATGATTTTCCGATGACTCGAAAACGAGTCGATACGTATTTCAATTTAATTCAGTTTTTTCACTATCAATGAAGTTAAAATTCGATTAAAATCATGGCTAGTAAACCGCAATGGGGTAGCTTATCGGTTAAGGCTTGGTGTTGGGGAAAAACCCACCCAAGTTCGAAGTCGGGAGTGAGCTACTAAGGGCCACTGAGTGTTAATCCCAGGTAAGCATGCTTTAGCTCTCAGTAAAAATTACCAAGGATATAGTCGGGACAAATCCAAGTGAACCTTATTAAAAAAAATCATGGCCAGTATTAAACTATTAATAGTAGGCTTTGGGCCCAAAATAATAAGCAACGAGTGGAATGGGCTGTTTTCATCCATATTTTAGTAAAATAACAATTCGTTAACATCATAATCTATCTGTGATCTTTAAGTTTGACTAAAAATTGAGGCTGAAAAAATTATAATATGATAATTGTATTAATTAAAAAAAATTATAAGTGAAAAAACTAATCGGAACTCAAACTCTATGTAAAACTCTTTTTTTATTATCCCAAAAACTATGATTTTTTAATTGAACAAGTTATATAAGAAGAAATATTTTATTATTTTTTATTTAATTACAATATATTAATACTTATATATATATAGAAAGATGGATGATCAAACGAGAATGATAACTTTTATGAAAACACGAAAAACTTTTTTTATGTACAAAGTCATATATGATTCACCATTAATTGGACGTGAACGAATTTTTCACAACTTAAGTTGCAGGTAATTGTCGTGATTCGTGAATCATATATGATTTTGTAAGTGAATCATATGTGATTTTGTACGTAAATCATATATAATTTTTGTACATAAAAAGTTTTTCATATTTTCTTAAAAAGTTAATGTTCTCGTATGAACCTATCTTTTTTTTCTCTCTCTTTGTATATATATATATATATTCATCTCTAATTTGGGTTTCAAATTACCATCATGAGTATATTTACATATGAGCATACCACACCATAACTTTACCACAATTTAGAACTTACTATTACATACATAAAACTTGTTAGTATGTTTAAAGTTTACCTTAGAACAAACTAATAAATATGTCCAAGTAGAACATAAACCTTAATTCTAGCATTATTGTAAATTTTTTTATAAAAATGGTAACCAACAAAACACTCGCATCCTTTTAAAATCACATAAATTCATAAAATAATATTGAGAGATACAAAATAGAGATATATTATGTTGCAATTTGCATGTACTTAAGAAAATTGATAATAATCAAAGTAAATAACAATATTGGTTTTTTAATCTAGCCATTTCTCTTCCACTTTTACCAAAATGAACTATGTCCGCAATAACATTGCAAACCTAGCTTAAAGAAAAAAACAAATCGCGCCAGTTTTTCTTCAAAAAAAAATAATCTTTTTATGGGTCCATATATAAACGTTTTTTTTAAGACAAAGTTTGACCCAAAAAAAATTTATGTAATTTTTTGGGCTAGGTCCGTAATTTATGGACTTGTTATGTTATTGTGGACGTAGTGACATTTTAGGCAAAAATGAAAAAGAAATGGTTATGAAACCAATTTAATTACGTATCATGACTATTTAAGTCAAATCTCCTTTTTAGTATATACATAAATAGATAAAATTAATTTCAAATTAAACTTTTTGCTTGAGATACACGCCCACAAGACGAGAAGTCGAGAACCTCTGATGGTGACTTGGTAAATCGACATCAGGGTCACATCAATATCCTCTAGAAGAAATATTTAATTCGATTTAAATATTTGTAACGATGTTTTTAAAGTTCACAAAATCAGTCGACTTGTCGTTCAAACAAATAAGCAAGTAAATAAAGACATGATCGCCATCCAAAAGTTTTGGGTACTTTGAAAAATAAAACCAATGACTTCAACTACGAAAGTGACATGAAGATAAGATCAACATAACACATGGTACAAAATAATGCACAACATATTGCATAAATGCATGTAACTTTATTGTTTATTATTGTAGTTTTTGAATTTCCCTTGATTAAAATAGAAAGTAAATGAAGTATATTATTTTTGCATAAAATTATTACTTTCATTTTTAGCTACTTGTATAATTTAAGTATGTTGTAAACAAAATTATAATATAATATATAGTTTTGTTTTTATAATATTTAATTGTAGTACCAATTTTCTTAATAAGACATCCTTAAGAATTTTAAAAACTTTTTTATTGCAACGAACCAATTAATTTCATGTAGATCTTACCCTGAATAATCGAGAAAACATATAATATATTGTTTGGTACATATTAATTTTGGGTTGAAAACTATATATCATTCTGAATGTGAGAATAATCAAGAACTCAACACATGTCACATTCACTGTGGATAATGAAAGTGAATGTTCGTGCATTATTCATGGTGAATAATACAACATTCAAGATGAATAATATATTATTCATCTTGAATGTTGTATTATTCACCATGAATATTCACTTTCGTTATTCATACCAAATGTGACATGTATTATGCTCTCGATTGTTTTCACGTTCGCAATGAAATATGAGTTTTTATTTTAACCTGCCCCTATATGCGTGTGTGTGATTGGGTATTCCATCTTTGTTTGAGGATGATATAAGGGATGGTTGATTTGCATTTCACAACCAACTTAAGTGGGTAGATTGACCATCACCTCAACAATAATCGACATGCAAAAAGTTATATTGTTGGTTTCTGTATCAAATTTATATATTACACCAAAAAATAGTATGACGTCTTATTTTACAGAAAGTTGATAGAAAAGATTTGATTTTTTATACTTAAAGTGTGCCCACGTATCAAAAATATATCCCAATGCTTAATATTTCCAAGATACCCATTTCTTCCATGAAAACTCTCTCTCAAAAACAATAAGAAGTTAGGTTGTTGAGGTTTCTCTAATTGTTGATGTTGGGGATGAACCAACAAAAAAATGATGTACATGTAACAACTTTCAATTCAAGTAACAAAGATGTTCATTTCTACATAAGTGTTAACTACCTCATAAGGGCCTATGGTCTCGCTAATTGGCGATTAAGTTTGCCGAATATATACATGTAGCAATTCGAAAATCCAATCAATATTGACTTAGAATATAAAATGTCCGTACAAGGCATTTTTGCTTTTCTTTATAGTTTTAAGATATGATATAAATATAAAAATGATTTTTTTTACTTTGTTTTTTATTGCATACGTCTAATGATGCTTGATATGAGATCGATATAAACTCATCATGGTCGCTATTGTACATGATAATGCTTGATGGAAGCAACAATATAGAATTAGAATTTGTTATCAGAATTTTAAGAAAATATACCGACATATTTTGAAGAAATAAGCGGTCAAGATGCCTTGGGGATTGACTTTAGTTTGTTGGCAAGGTACGATCAAATAATGATTAGCTATTTAGATGAATAATGTTTATATCGAGACTAAAAACCTCTCACCTAAACTAGCTTGTTGGTGAAAGTAGGACAACTAATTTTGATAAATTATAAATATTTAACAATCCAATAAATTTTGATGATGACAGACACCAAAGCTGTTTTATGCGCAAACAATTTACTTGATGTGTTATGATCATTATAGAGCTTGCAACAAACCTTCTAAATTATATATTTTGGGAATTTTAGACATCTTTTTTTTCTAACATACTTTTCCAAAAAGAAAAAAAAAGAAAATATGAACAATTTCCAAATTTGTAGAAATCCCGAAATAGTTTGTTACCATTAGGGACAAACGTCTTTTCTAATAGAACCACAAGGACGAAAAAAACAATTTATAAACCACAGAGAAGAAAACAGTTAAACAATCAAACCACATGGGACGAAAATCGTAGTTTACTCAAAACTTCAAAAGTAAATGTTTAAAAGATAGAGAATATTTTATTAAATATATATAATACTTTATTAAGAGAGTCTCATTAATGTTTTTTTTTTTTTCTGGAAGGGTGTCGGGGCCAAAGCCCGAGTAATCCTCCGCAATTTTGGGGGCTAAACATGGTTCCACCTAAATGTCTCTAGGTATGCGTACGGGAAGACTCGAACTCGGTTAGGGCGCTATAAACCTCTGAGCAATAACCAATCCGCCACAACATTGGATGACGAGTCTCATTAATGTTGTAACTTGTAATATTCTAAATGAAAAATCTAAAGGAGTTGAATCTATTTTTTCTTAAAGATTTCCTCCCTATAGGTGTTGAATGTAATTTCTTAAATATTATATGTTTTTTTTTTAATTTTTTTAAATTAGTTGTTGATGCTATTGTTGATCAAATTTTATACTGTGATCAACGACAAACTAAATGGTGGTATATGCAATGCCATAATCAATAAATCGTGAAAGGTGCTAAATGAGTCGGAATTGAAGATGTCATGATCCTACTTAGAAACCACGTCATGCCCATGTGGAAGGGTCCTTTTTACGGATCAAAGAAATTATAATAAATGTTCTCCGAGTTGTATACCACAAAGACGATAAATTATTCTTAGTCAACACGTATTTCATATTTTAAGTTTGAACGGTAAAAAATAAAGAAGAATGCTTAAAATCTCTTATATTATTGGAATATTTTATACAAAAAAGTCTTACCAAATTTTACATAAATGGATTTTATAAAATACACAATTTTAAAAAAAAAGAACTCTGGTAAATTTTTACAAATTGAAACACAAAGTTTTTTATAAATAGTTTCTATTGCAAGCATTTTTTAGATATATAAATGATGGTTTTTCTAAATTGTACACTTTGTTCTCTTTCCATAGTAGTGTTCAAGTTTGACAAAATAAAATGAATAAGAATCTTTAATTTTATTAAATTTTCAAATTTTGTGTTTCGATTATTAACCTATGAATCATTGATAACCTTAAAACATCAATGATCATTATATAATTTTCAAACACTTTTAGAAGCCGATGGAAACCAACATGATTGGTGCGTTCGTGGTGGTGTAGCCAAGGGAAACCGATCAAGCCAAAAGCAACCTAAATGCTTCGGCTTAAGTATAAGAGATGACCTAACCTTTATATGGTTTAGATAGAAAGATCATCCCTCAATTAAAATATTCACACATCCAATAAAATATTCAATTTTGTTTTAAACAAATGATTTCAAAGTTTTTTTTTTTATTGATGCACATTGCACAATATAATAAAAATAATATTTACTTGTATTATAACCACTTTGAGAAGTTTACCAAATTTGGAAAATTCACACCTTTTTTTAGAATATGTTAGAACAAAAATTTATTAAATAATTTAATTTTTTATTTAAAAATTTGTTAAAAATATTCCTTGGGTTTGAATTTGACATGAAAAATTGAACAATTTACCAGTATTTTTGCATCTTTTTTATTTTTTATTTCATCAATTTTGACAAATAAAAACTTGTATCTTCATCTCATACAATCATGTTCTATAAATCTATTTTTATGAGGATTTCTTTTTTAAAGGGTGTCCGAGCCAAACCCCGACTAATTTCCGACAATTTTAGGAGTTAAACGTGGTCCCACTTAAATATTTCGAGACACGTATACAGGAAGGTTTGAACTAGATCAGAACGTTATGAGGATTTTGAGATACTCAATTTTAAGAAAAAGGACATATAATCTAGAAAATTACTATGCATACAATTTATAGTAGAATCTACTTAAATCATATAGACATATATATTAAGGTAATGTTGTTTGCATAATTCAAATTAATTTGATAGAGTTGGAATGTCAAATTCTTTTGATCAAATTTCTTAGGTTATGTTTGGTAAAATAAGCTAGCTTATAAGTTCGTTCATGTTTCGATGGACCACAAGCTAGCTTATTGGACGCTTCTTATAATAGCGTTTTGAGAATTTTTTATAGTTCTCTTTTAGTCATTTATATACCTATAAGTTACTTTTTGTTAAATATAATTTGTTCATAAGCTAATTTATCAGCCATCAGCTACCTTATAAGAGCAACTCCAACAACATTGCTAAAATAAAAAAAATTGAGTTTTATTTTTCTTCTAAATTGCTCCAACAACATTGCTAAACCATTTGTTAAAATAGAAAAATTGAAGTTTTCTCTAAATATAGAGATTTTTCCAAAATCTTTAAATGATTAGAGAGAAACATTATTTTAAGTATTACATCAATGATATAATTTGACGTTTAAATTTGTTTAAAAGTTTATTGAGATAATAAAGTATAATGTATATTTTAATTATATAAATGATAATAAAATCTCTAAAATAGCAAAGGTGTTGGATATCAAAAAATAAAGTTTTAGAAATTTTGATTTTCTATTATCTATTTTAAAAACAAATATAACAAAGTTGTTGGAGATACCCTAAGGCTATGTTTGGCAAACTAGCTGATAAGTTAACTTATGACTGATAAGGTAGCTGGTGACTGATAAGGTAGCTGGTGACTGATAAGGTAGCTGATGAATAAGTTACGTTTGGCAAAAACTAGCTGATAAGGTAACTTATGACTGTAAAATGACAAAAAAAGACATGTTTAAAAATTGATAATATAAAAAGTATAAGGGTATATTTGGAATAAAAAAATAAAAAGTTCCATAAGTCACTTAAACGCTAGTAGGAGTAGCTTTTCAAAAAGCTAGCTTATAAGTCAGCTTATAAGTTAACTTATGGTCCATCCAAACATGTACCTGACTTATAAGCTGACTTATAAGTTAACTTATAAGCTACCTTATTTTTACCAAACAATGCCTAAGTCATCAACTAGATTATCAAACCACAAGCTAAATTATCAACTAGTTTGGAAAACGTAGCCTTAATGATGTATGGTTGTATACTTGTTACTTGTATTCCACTCCGCTTTTCTTTAGGTTATCAGTATCCAACCCTCCCAACCTCACTGCCCAATCAGCTGCCACATCACCTTTTCTCCAACCCTTCGATTATTCTTCTAGAACCCTCTTTGATTAGTACCCAACCGTCTCACTTTTTATTCAAATAAAACACACCACACACACAAAAAGCAACAACCCGCCTATTAAACGAGTGATGTGTCGACGCCACTAACAACCCCAGCCCGCTAAACTCGCCTCTGGCGTAGCCGTATCCGCCCAACCCAATACTCCATCACACATAGCCTTAATATCAAATTCATTCGATGAATTTAAATTCTATCAAATTCCATTATACTAACTGAACACCCCTAAAAAAATTCCAAAAATATTGATGCGTGTGAAACAAAAAAACATTAAATAAGTATACATTTAACCCCCATAAACTATATAAAAATACATTAAAAACGTATCCATACAACCCAAATAGAAATAGAAAAGGCAAAAATCCTGATATGGATATGTTTTTAATTCCCAAGAGACAAATTAAAAAAAAAGAAAAATATATTTGAGGACAATAGTAATTAGTGGGGCCCAACCACGCGCTCCAACCCGCATTCCACCACGCGCCCACCTACACTCGCCCACACGCACTCCCAACCCAATCGCATATATTGTTTTTCTTCTCTTTTTTGCCTCAAAATTTTTATTATTATTATTATTATTATTCCTTTTTCACACACATCCACTGAGATCGCCGGAAGGAGGTGGTGGTTGGTGGTCTTACGACGGCGAATCTTCTTTATTATTTGTTATTATTATTATTAAGTTAGGGTTCCGCTGCATTACATAGTTTTCCATTTCGTAGGGTTTTAGGCGGTGGTGGTGCTCTCTAATGGCGTCGGAGGATGTGGTAGGTAAAACCAGCGCTACGATCGCTAATCTAGCCGAAGAAGCTAAGATTCTAGCGAAGGTGTTAAGGCTCCAGCCGTCACGCTCTTCTCAGCATCTGCAAGTCTCTCGTCGCCGGCGGCGTCGCCGGTGGAGTGTTAGTTCCTTTTCATTTCTGTTTTCTGTTTTCTATATCGAATTGATTGATTTGTTCATATCTCGTTCTGATTTCGTTTAATTGATAAGTGTTTGTGTAGTTTCGGTGATTTCACGATATAGATGCATTTCGTTTTGAGCTGATTGTTGAATTTTTGTGATGTTTGTTTCTATCGGTACACTCGATGTGTTTGTATCGTTTGCTAAATACTTTTCGAATCGATTTGGTTCTGATTTCGTTGAATTCTAGCTGTTTGATGTGTGTTTTGAGTGATTTTGTGATGTGGATGCATTTCGTTTTGAGGCGATTGTTGAATTTTTGTGATGTTTTGTTTCTATCGGTACAGTCGATGTGTTTGTATCGTTTGCTAAATACTTTTGGAATCGATTTGGTTGTGATTTCGTTCAATTCTAGCTGTTTGATGTGTTTGTGAGTGATTTCGCGATGTGGATACATTTCGTTTTGAGCTGATTATTGATTTTTTTGATGTTTATTTCTATCGGTTTCTATCATTTACTAAATACTTTTCAAATCGATTTCGTTCTGATTTCGTTGAATTCTAGCTGTTTGATGTGTTTGTGAGTGATTTCACGGTATAGATACATTTCATTTCGAGCTGATTGTTGAAATATTTGGATGTTTGTTAAAATCTGTACACTCGATGTGTTTCTATCGTTTAGTAAATACTTTTCAAATCGATTTTGTTCTGATTTCATTCAATTCTAGCTGTTGATGTGATTGTGAGTAATTTCAAGATATAGATACATTTCAGTTTGAGCTGATTATTGATTTTTTTAATGTTTATTTCTATCGGCACACTCAATGTATTTCACTATTTGTATCCTTTACTAAATACTTTGCAAATCAGTAAACAGAAACATCAGAACATTGAAGGAAGTGAGTAAATCCAATAAATGAATCAGTGAATCTCCTAAGTTTATCTGTGACTGCATGAGTTAGATTTGTTCTTATGGTTAGATATAATTGTTGTATATAATTTGGTAATATCATCTATAATTTACTTGTTATTGAGGTTTATTTATGAGATGTATGGATTTCTTTTATATGTGATCTAACAGTAACGGTTTGTATACGAAATTGATGCAAATATTAATGTTGTTAGAAGAGTCTAGTGTGTCACAGACAGAAAGGAAAACATGAGCATGTGGTTATAATGAATTTAGGAATTAGTCATTGTCTAAGGTCTTTTTAATGTGTTGTTGTATAAGATATCTATTGGACCTACTTTACTTTATGCTATAATAGGTCAAGCAGCCTTACAAGCAAGAATCAAGAAGATATTATGATAGACCGTATCAGCTTGTGTCGTGTTGCAAGAAACCAATAGAAGTTGTATTATACCGCATTGGTGTTATGACAGGGTACATCAATAGATTAAAATAGCAGTTATATGTAGTAATGATGACAATGAGGAAATTAGCAGTTGATGTAATGTGGAAGGAGTGTGAATTCTTCTTGTTGGATGGCTTTTGAAAGTTTTATGGAAAAGAACTAGAGTTTGTTGTATTTTGGCCTAAAACAACTATGTGTTGTGCTTTTTCTTCTCCCTTATCTCGTTGTAGCTTCATCAATATTTGTCTGCTGTTTGTTTATTTGGTTATGTTGTGTTGCAGGTCACGAACTGCTGTTGCCCCTCTGGAACGATTGAAAATTCTGCTCCAGGTGAATTCTTTATCTAACTGTTTTCTTTTATTTTTATATAAACAAGTAAACACATTATTCTGTCATTTTCTCACAATCGGCCTAATAATGGATCTCACTTAAGTATGATTGAAGATTGACATTTAGTCTTAAACTCATAGTGTGAAGGTGCAAGAATTCATCTATTTGTTTTCTTGGGTGAGAACTGTTACTATAAACGTCTTTTCCATCTTAACCATAGCAACCTACCTGAAAAGGGAACTAAAAAGGGAAGATCTATCAATTCATATAAATAAATGAGTGATGTAGATTAAGCAAAGGCTATGTTAATATAAATTGAATTTCTGATAACCTTGTTTTACCACTTAATTGATGAGAAAATATAGGAATAGTTAACTCACTTGATTGGCTTTATTTGCAGGTTCAAAATCCTCATGCAATCAAATATAATGGTACCATCCAAGGGTTAAAATATATATGGAGAACAGAGGGTTTTCGTGGATTGTTTAAAGGCAATGGCACTAATTGTGCTCGTATTGTTCCAAACTCTGCTGTCAAGTTTTTTAGCTACGAAGAGGCATCAAAGTACGTACACTTATTTTTCCTTGTGTTCACACACAGTCACACACTTCATACCTTACAGCAAATACTCACACACACTTCATACCTTTCAGCAAATACTCACACACACTCACACCTTTGGTGAGGTTTTGAAGTAGATTTGTTGAGTTTTCCTTTTTTTTGTTTTCTTCTTTTTCTGCGAATATCTATTGACTATGCTTTAACGTGCTTACGTGTTGCAATAAACAGGGGAATTCTGTGGCTCCATCGGCAGCAACCTGGAAATGGTATGATGTGAATCTTTTTCTGTTATCTTATACTTCATTAGGCTACTGAGTTAAACAAATCTGTTCACACATGAGACTAGAAGAAACTGATCTTTTATATTTCTTTTTCAGAGGATGCTGAACTCACCCCTCTCTTACGTCTTGGAGCTGGTGCATGTGCTGGAATAATTGCCATGTCAGCCACCTATCCTATGGACTTGGTTCGAGGTCGGCTTACTGTCCAGGTATTGTTTAAGATCTTTAGATATTGACATACCGTATTCTTGTTTTTCGGGCATACTAAAATGCTTGAATGTTTGCAGACCGACAAATCTCCCAGCCAGTATCGAGGAATTGCACATGCTCTTAGAACGGTACTGCGTGAAGAAGGTCCACGTGCATTATATAAAGGATGGCTTCCTTCTGTCATTGGTGTTGTAAGTTCAAAGTCAAATATTTTTCTAATTATGGCATGCTATATCCTCTATGTTTGAATGTTGATATTATCTCTGATGTACATCTGCTATTAGAGTAGATTGGTTTTGCATAAGCTAATTTGAGTTACTCAAACTAAGCAGGACATAACTCAGCATAGTTTAATAAAGTGTTTGACCCTTGTTAAATAGGGGAGTCTTGTGGATCAATCTCAATTAACAATTTTTTTTTCTTTTTTTTTGAACGGCGTCTCAAATAACATTATTATTTTGTATTGGTTGATAATGTTGGATGAAGATTTGCCAAAAGGTATTGGGATATGGGAATATTAAGGTGGTGTTTGCTTTTTCAAAATAAGCTCTTTGATTTCCACTTATGTCTGATTTGGACAAACATAAGCCGATTCAAACCATTTGTTTTTTCTTCCTTTCCAGAACATCTTTAACATTAGTGTCCTCTGAAAAAAAATTAAGTGATAACCTAGCCACTTATTTACCTCTTATTTCCGTCTAGCACCATTCTTTCGATTTCAATGTCGATTTTAGCCCAGATGCACCCTGAATTGGCAAAAAATTCAAAACACGAAGATTGTAAATCTGTGTGTTGGCTTTCTAGAACATCTTGAATCGCTTAAATCGGGGCGTTGGTGTGTGAGATATGATTAAGCTCCACAACCTTGCAAATCTGTCTGCATCCTTTTTTCTTTACGTCCTTTGGTCATCGATGCTCACTTCAAATGATGTATTTAAGTAAACTTATTGAGGGATAAAATAGACAATTTTATATATTCAGACGTTTGTCAGTTTACCAAAACAAACGGCCTTATTGGTTCAGATTTCAGATTTCAGCACCACCTCTTAAAGATCAAAAGCGAAATCAGACTTCAGACCCAACTCCTCTTAAAAAAAACGCCGCCTAAGTTTTGCAGTTGACCTTCTGCTATTTAAATTTTAAAGAACAAAGATTTATGCTTGTTTCCCTTTTAATTTATCAGGGATCTAACAAATAACGATGTCTCTTTTTTTGTTGTGTTTGTAGGTACCTTATGTGGGTCTTAATTTTGCGGTCTATGAATCATTAAAGGACTGGTTAGTTAAATCAAGGCCATTTGGGCTAGTCGAGGATACTGAGTTGAGCGTAACAACAAAGCTCGCCTGTGGGGCTGCAGCTGGAACTGTTGGCCAAACAGTTGCTTATCCTCTTGACGTTATCCGCCGAAGAATGCAAATGGTTGGTTGGAAAGATGCAGCCTCCGTTGTTACTGCAGACGGCAAGTCGGGACTCGAGTACACTGGAATGATTGATGCATTCAGGAAAACCGTTCGCTATGAGGGTTTTGGGGCCTTGTACAAGGGCTTGGTCCCGAACTCAGTAAAGGTCAGTACATCACTATTAAAATTTATAAACAATATTTATAGCCCAACTCCATTTGCTAGATGATTTCAGTTAATTATATTTGTCTTCTGAAAGTATATTCAAGGAGATGATATGATAAAAACACAGCAGTTTAGTTTGGAACCGGATACATGGATTTTAGATATTCAACTAGTTGGCTAGAGTCGGTTCATATGAGAACGATACCTGAATAAGAAAATTAGAAAACGGTTCAATCACACATGATTTTACTGATTTTACGTAATACGTATAAAATCATCACATGTGAATCGTGAAGGTTGTGGGCCAAAGTCGCTCGCAGCCCGCTTTGTTCACCTTTAATGTAAAATCACATGTGATTTTGCACATGATTTGGCCGATTTTGTATTTAGTAACTGTTTTCGTTTGAACCTACCTATTATGCCATTTATCTGAAGTTTGGTAATTTACCAACTTAATGCTAGGAAAAGGCAGAAATAGACCCACATAGACATGGACATTAATAAATAGTATACATTACATAGCAGTTTGCCCCCTAGTGCGTTTGGTACAGTATAAAATAATAAAACAATCTGCCCCTGTTTGCATGACTTTAGAGTGTCCTACCAAACAGGTGGAACAAAAATATGGAAGGAGACACGATTGGTAAATTACTGAACTACCCATGACATGTTAAATTAAATTTCTATAAGTAAAACCTTCCAGAAAATCTTTCACCTTTCCGCCTCACTCTCACTTGTCCACTCCTGTCCATTGGCATACGAAAACACATTGTAAACAGGGGGTGTTTCTTCCAGGTAGGAGAATGAAAAGGGGAATCTAATCAGGAATGAAAATTTTGGCAAATAGACCCATTATATTATATAAAACAGACAGTTTCTTTTATTTACATTCCCATTAAATACTGCTTAATACCAACCACAAGGTTGTGGCGTATAGGTTAAAACCTGTGGGGGAAGTGGCTTGTTAACCCTTCTACCCTAGGTTCGAATTCAGGGTCTTCCAGATTGGGGCCACTGGGGATTAACTCAGGGCAACATGCTTTAGCTGTCGGTGAACCTTGTCGGGATTAGGCAGGGAAAAGCCTTGGATACCCTTCCAAAAAAAATACTGCTTAATACCTCTGAGGCTCTGACCAAACACACCCAAAAAGGAGAGTAAAAATTAGAAAAAAATTGTGGGAAGATTTTGTAATGCAAGTTTGATATGTTGTGCAACAGGTGGTTCCTTCGATAGCTATTGCGTTTGTGTCATATGAGATGGTTAAGGATCTACTGGGAGTAGAGATGAGGATATCTGATTGAGAATTGATGTTATTTTTACGGGCAGAAGAGAGAAAGGAGAAGGTAAAAGACGTGGAGGTCATAATTTTTTTTTGTTCTCTTCTCTGCTTCGGTGAGATAAAAGCGAAGAGATTTAGAAGTTGTTAGTGTTGATATAGCCGTCGACCCCCAACACTTTGTTTCTTTCTTTCTTTCTATGTTTTCTGCTGTTTGTGGTTTTTGGGTGTTGTGATTCATACACACCAACACCACCTAGTAATAAGGATGTTTTCATAGGGCTGAGGTTGATGATGCTACTATCAGTAAATTCAGTATTATTGTTAGTATTTTTCATTACTATCATAATAATGACTGTTTTCTGATGATGCTTTTGGTTTTAAAGCTAGTTTTATTTGTATTTCAAGATTCTCACTTCATTGGGTTCATGTTTCATTTCATTTCATTTCAACACCTCCTGAGTTTATTATTTTTGTTAATTTCAACTTTAGGGTCTACAAGAGGCATGGAAATTTATCCGCAATGTTTATTTATTTTTAAATATAAAATAGTTTTAAGAAAAGTTTATGATTGATCTATAGATTTCAGTCATGTTCAATAGGGTATATGCATATTCTTCACCAAAGTAAATAGATGATCTAATCTTTTACAATGACAAAAATAAATAGGGTGATTTGTTTACCTTTTAATAGTTCCATTAAGATGCAACATCTGAATTGTTAAGAGGTGGATCTTTAATGGTTCTAAAAAAGAGGCTGTTTTTTTAATCTCTTAACTGAATTGTTAAGAGGTGGATCTTTAATGGTTCTAAAAAAGAGGCTGTTTGTTTATCTCTTAACAGCTCCATTAAGAGATAGTCTTTGAACTGTTAATAGGTAAATCTTGATTGGCAAGAAAAACATACTGGATAAATGAATTTGTATCTTGGACCTCCCTTAACCATTCATTAGTCTGATTTCATTTTCAATAATGACAAAACAACCATATTTCAATTTGCGCTATATCATAAAAGGCTCCTAATCATGCCGACCACTTAATCAACCATCACTAACCCATTTAGCAACTGCCAAACAGCCCATGAATAATTTTGTATCTTGGGTCTTAACCATTTAACCACCTAATTTAATTCCAAACAATTACCAAACAATCATATTTCATTTTTGTACTATATCATAAGAAGTAAGAATCTCTTAATGATTTTGACCACCTAATCATCCTGGACCAAATCATTCAACAATTGCTAAACCACCACTAATATTATTGATAAAAGCTTGAATACCAAGAAAAAAAACAGACATAATATATCATAAACACTTACATTGCAACTAAATCAACAAAAGAGTTTTATAAACAAATAATTATGAATAAACCAACCAAGTCCGGCCTACTCTTAAGTTTCCAACAACAAAACTTAGATTAAGCCGGACTTCAGTTTCGAGCAAGAAACTCAAGCTACGTGGATTTCTAGTTTCTATCAAGAAACTCGAGCTTAGAGACTATGCCGACTTCTAGTTTCTATCAAGAAACTCGCGTGGGAGGAATTCAACTACATTGACTTCTAGTTTCTATCAAGAAACTATCTTTGGTTTCTAACGAGAAACTGGGGAACGGGAACTACTAACCTCGATAACGAGAAGAAGCTCGATCTTGGTTAAACCATTCTCTGGCTCTGGTTTCTGGTTAAAAGCTCCGCTATCGATCGTTGCAGAAATTCCGACCGACTGCGATGATAATCGATCCACACGCACAGCTGCCTTATCGCCTCCCGTTTCTCCTCTTTCAAGCCCATCATCGTCTCATCGTTCTCCTTCACGGTCTTCTCCAATTCCCTCACGGTTTTCTCCAATTCCCGCACCCTGTTCTCCATTTTCAGCACTTTTTCTCTCAACCCCAAATTCTCTTCCTCTTTGTTATCGAGCTGATTGGTGAGACTTTCGACTTCTTCCTTAACCGCCACCATCGCACTGTTCTTTCTCCGCACCCAATCCTTGACGAAGTGCATCTCACACGAGACTTTCGAGACGCGGTTCATGAAATCCTCGCAGCAGTCGGCGAACCGGAGGCCGAGCGTCTCGGAGACGTTCAGCGTGTCGGAGACCGACGCCATCACGTGCTTGATGCTGCGGAGCGCGAGGTCGGTATCTTGTCGGTCTTGGGCGCATTTGTCTTTTGTCTTCTTGTACCAGTCTTTTGTCTCGTTGTGGAGCTGCTCGGCCACCCGGATACGTTGGCTAAGGATCCGGATGCTGTCTTCGGATTTCTTCCGGAACTCGTCGACCATCTCGCCCATTTTCTTCACGCTCGTGTGGAAGCTGGTTTTCGCGGTGTGGTTCAGCTTGTTGACCAGCATGTCTTTTTGCTCGAGGGTGGCGGCTAAGACCTCATTTTTCCCTTTGAGTTCCCGTTTGTCGATTTCCGAGGATTTGACTTTTTGCTCGAGGGTTTTCATCTTGGTCGATAGCTCCTTCTTGACACCCTCGATCTGACCCTCTTTCTGTTGGAGTTTCTCTTCGAGCTGGGAGATTGTTGCTTTTTGCTTCTCGTTTTCTTGTTTCGTTAAACGGGCTTCGTTGTGTATGCTTGCGATCATGACTTCGAATTCTTTTATTCGTTTTTGGAGACTGTATCTTTCTTTGACGAAACCCTCTTCGTTTGCGGTCTTTTCGTTTAGCTTCTGCGTTAAGCTTTCCAACAGCTCGAGGGAATCCGCGGCTTCTTTGGTCTTTTTCTGGAGCTCCATTTGTGATTGTTGATACTGCATCCTAACGACTTCTAACAGGTCGAGGGAATCCGCGGCTTCTTTGGTCCTTTCCTGGAGCTCCATTTGTGATTGTTGATACTGAATCTTAACGGATTCTAACTGCTCGAGGGAAGCCGCAGCTTCTTTGGTCTTTTTCTGGAGCTCCATTTGTGATTCTTGATTCTGAATCTTAACGGATTCTAACAGCTCAAGGGAATCCGCGGCTTCTTTGATCTTTTTCTGAAGCTCCATTTGTGACTGTTGATTCTGAATCTTAACGCGTTCTAACAGCTCGAGGGAATCCGCGGCTTCTTTGGTCTTTTTCTGGAGCTCCATTTGTGATTCTTGATTCTGAATCTTAAGGCATTCTAACAGCTCGAGGGCCTCTGCGGCTTCTTTGGTCTTTTTCTGGAGCTCCATTTGTGATTCTTGATTCTGAATCCTTAACAACTCGAGTTCTTTCTCTTTTTCGTACGAGAGTTTTTTCCGAGCTTCGTTCTGGGTCTGTAAATGCTCCACTTCCCGTTGCAAATTATGAAGTCGATCCATGTATTTGTCTATTTTATCCTTGAAAATCTTCTCACAATCATCCATTTTCTTCAAAACCTCACTTTCTCTCTCTTTGAATGCAAGTTCGAGCTCGGAAACCCAAGTCTGAAAATCTGAATTTTCCATGCTCGTTTTGTCAATTTCGTCATTTCCGCTATCGAACTGCTCGTTTTCGTGTTCACCCTTTTGCTGGTTCGCAGCCTCCTCGAGCTCGAGATTTAGAGCAACGATTCTGTCTTCTAACTCTTTCAGCTTCGCAGATGATTTGGTTTCAAGATTCTGGTATTTCTTCTCCTTCTCTTCCAACCGTTCTCTTAAGTACTCGGTTTCCTTCATGAGTTTCTCTACCGTTCTACCCCTATCGTCCTCCTCCCTTTCTTCCGCCTTATTATAAGAACTCGACACAGATTCAACGCTTAACGCTTCTTTCACAACTTCACTTGTATCCTCTGACGAAGAAGGCGAATGCTCTGATTTCACACTTTCTTCGTCTGTTATTGCCACTTTCGGTCGAATATAGTGACTTGGATCATGGTGATGTGGATCATGGTGATGTGGATCATGATGATGTGGATCATGATGATGTGGATCATGGTGACTTGGATCATGAGGATTTGGTGTCTTAGAGCCACTGGTTGGGGAAAAGAATCCAGCTGATGATTCCATGCTTAATGAGTAAGACAATGAAGAGCTAGAAGACTCGCAGTCTTCTTTATCTTCTTCGTTAAAGCATCTTCTTTTCACTAATTCCCTCAAATCTTCGTACAAAGCGTACAGTCCTTGGTACTGTTTATGGATATCCTCAATGAGGTAAACAACTTCAGACTTTTTCTTTTGGACCGCTTCTCTGTTGCCAGCGTTTAATACCTTGACAAGCCTCGTGATTCTCTTCACTTTTGTATCGGTTTCTGCATATAGAAAACATCAGAAATTTGTAAAAGATGTTTCTGTATCAAATGAATAATGTGTGATAAATGTACAAGTTGCATGCCGATGCCTCTAAAAGAATCATAACTGCAAGGATATCACTAAGAAGCAATCAGAGGTTGCCTAATTATGGTTAACTACAAAGATGAGACTAAAAAGGCATAATGATCAATTAACCGTTTTATGATATCTCTAAGAAATTTAACAAGCGAATTATTCCTCATAATGAATTCAGAGTCTGTTTGGTTGGTTTTCCATTAAGTCATGCATAGATAAAGTTGTCAATGTGGATTAATTTGTCTGAATAGACCGGGAAGGTTTTTGTTGGACAGAGCTTTGTCATAGATGGATGAAGTGTGTTTTTTAATTATAAGAGTAACATATCTGGAAAACTTGGCTTTTTGCATAAAGCTCCTCCCTAAAATCTTACTAAATAGGCCACTTCCTATACCATCAAGCCACTACCAAACAATTTACAATCATGTGTAACTTACAGACAATTATTGTTCTCATTAAGCTGCTAAACACTTAGTGTTGAGTGTTAAATTTACCAAACAAAAGTTATAACATCAAGAATAGGCATCACTCCTAGTGGGGTTTCACATATTATTTGTGTAAATTCTACAGCCACCAAATGCAAGATGGAATAACTTTAGGAGAGTTGCTTGGCTTCTACCATGTTACTTATGTTCCCAAGATAAGCAACTTATATATGCATTACCAGAAGGATCACCATTGTGTATATAACATTAAGCCCATGATGGTATAGTAGAGCTTTAGACTCCATTATTTTGGTCTAAAAAATGCTATATTATGCGGAAACCTCCAAATTTTTTCTAAGGATCATTGTTTTGAAAAGAGATAGTTAGTTACCTATTATGATCCATTTCAGCTGTTCTTCCTTTTCTGGATCGACATGATCCCGAAACATATTCAGTGACTCATTCCACCTAAACTTAGTCATTCCTAAGCCCCACAGCACCCCCTCTCAGGCAGAAGCAAGAAACTCAAAATCTGAAAATTCATAATATATGCGTTACTAATCAACCCCTTTTAAATTGTAGTAAAAAATAACTTCAAAGTTAAAACAATATAGATTCAGCCCATCATTAATTTGCCATTTACCATTTACCAGTGCTACATATATCTCCTATATTAGCTAAAATAGAGGTAAAAGTTAACAAGTTGTGATACTATCTTAAAGATCAAAATGGTTCAACATGAAACTTAGCAACGTACCAAGAAAACACTGAATCATATAGCTATATGGAAAGCATTAATTAACAAGGAAACACAAGTAATCGAGAATAGTTTAAGATGTCCATTTCATGATCAAATGTTGCTAGCTCAAATACGCCAATGATCAAGACGTCGGTTATCACTCGGTTCTTATAGACAGTGTCAGTTTTACGCGATTGTGTTTGCTACTTCTCGTAGAGACCGAAAAGGCGAAAACTACAACATCCAATTGTCAAATCGAATGACATTAACTCCTCCGGTATCCAAACTCAATAGTTAGCTAGTTATCCAAAGAACCAAAATCTCTCTAGGTAATTCCAATTTGCTATCATCTCTAAACAATAATCTCCTTTTTCCTTTTCATTCATGGCTATATGCTTATTGGCATCACCAGATCCATATGAACGAGCTATGACCAAAAAAAAACGAGTCGAAAGTCGAAACAACTTCGTGTTTATCGTTAATTTAAGCCACATACAAGCTGAGATTCTCCATAGCCAAACAAAAACAAACAAAAAACGCAAATTTACAACGCCAAATGATCAATTGATCATCATATATATATATATAGAAGAAAACTAAGCCAATAATTGTTGTTTTTTGCATCAATCTCCATCATAATTCATACAAAAACGATAATTAGAGAACGAATTACGAGCCTAATCCGTTAATTTTTCACCAAAAAAAAACACAGCGTAAAACACACGCAACTCTCGTAATAGTATACAATTAATTCGCAATTCAGATGCATGCAATAATGAAGGTAATTAAGCAAAAATGCATGATTATAAACAAAAACCTCCAGCATATTGATCAGATTATCGTGTAAGAAAGCAATTCGATGAAGAACAACATGATGTATAAAGTCAGATATATATAGATATATAGCTATATAGATAAATCGGTGGAGATTGATGAAGGTATGAATTTTGGCCTAAATTACCTGAGAGATTGGGAGAGAATAATTGATATCATAGATTGGAGAAATTGGAGAGAAGAAATTTGAGAATGAAAATGTGATTCCTCTTTCTGGTGGCCGCCTCCAATCCAATCCAACAAATGTCACATGTACGTGGTTGATCCATAAAACTGCTGAACCCCGGAAAACGGGCGCACGGTAACACTATGGTGGTCCATTCATGGCAGTTTCATGTTTTTTTTCCTTAAATCTACAATTTTAGTCCCTCTAGTTGTTAAAACTTACTACTTTTATCGTGGTTTTCTTTTTAAAGACCTAGGGAGTGGCGGATCGAGGATTATTTCTTAGTGGTCTAATTTTAAGATAGATTAAAAGTCCACTAAGTTGTACGATACGTTTTTAGTCTAATTTCATCATTTTGAAAGATTTTTAAAGTTTTGTTGATTAATATCAAGGGATTTCTAAGTTTTTTTAATCGTTTTTTAGGGATCTTTTTGGCTTTTTTATTTACTTCCAAACACTCTTTTTGAATTTTTTGGTTGATTTCAAAGGTAATTTTTTGATTGATGGGGTCGTATACGAGAATTCAGTGGGAGGATACGATGATACGAGATTAAAAACTTTGGTTATTGCATTAAACATTTGTTTTTTCATTTACGAGTGGGGGCCATGGACCTATGTGTTGCTATCACTTACTCACTAGGTAAAATTTTATACCATTAAAACACAATCGTATGCAACAATCTACTCAATAAATGCAACTGTGATAAGAGTCGTCACTCTCACTTACCGGGTAAAACTTTCGATATTTGTCTTTGACTCTTTGTTCTACTCGTTGATAACTTATAAGTTAGCTGAAAACTCATATGTTACTTGTTAACCCTGGTAGTAGTTGATAAATTAGATGGTGAACAAATTATGTTTGACAAAACTAGTTTATAAATATGTAGAATGACAAAAAATGACATCTTGAATAAATAGTCGATTATGAAT
Organism: Centaurea solstitialis; assembly: GCA_030169165.1. Classification (NCBI taxonomy): domain Eukaryota; kingdom Viridiplantae; phylum Streptophyta; class Magnoliopsida; order Asterales; family Asteraceae; genus Centaurea; species Centaurea solstitialis. The sequence continues at coordinate 79,614,896 of CM058044.1, forward strand.
ACTTTATAATATAGTTAAGATAAAATCTAATAATATAAATAAAATAAATTTATAATAATATAATTTGTTAATTAATACAAACATGATGGTAAATAAATTAAATAATATGATATGTTAATCGAAATAATATAGAATTAAAATTACAAAATATGGAACATGTAAATTGGTAATTTAGTTACTTGAATATATTAAAGAAATATGTTTATTATAATTTTAGTTATATAATGCATTAATACGTTTAAAAATAAAGTTAACTGAAATATTAAAAAAATATAATTAATTATTTACTCGTCGTCGTCGTAGTATTCCCATGTTTGACATGGTGCAAGTGTTCTCGTCTTATCAAATCGGACTTATGTTGATGAATCATACGTCATTTTCAAATATTAAAAGAGAGGAGGATAGAAGAAAGCAGGATATATTGATAACTTGCGAAAAACAAATACGATTATGAGATTGCGAATTTGTGAACAGTTTCTTCGTTTTTATCACACACCTTATCTATAGTGTTTGGGAGGGGCTTAATACACATAAAAAACGGTCACAAAAGAAAAAGAAAAAAAACTATTAACGGCTAGTTTTTTGAAAGTGTGAAAAACGAATCGGGCAGGGCCATAACCAGTCAGGGTAATTGGGCCTTGGGCTTAACCGGTTAGCCTTTCATCTAAATACAATAACTGGTCCTTTGTCGGTCATGATTCCAAACAACCATCGTCCCGTGTTGTAACCGGTCAGATTAACCATCTTTACCCCTATCATCATATTGAATTGAATTACGTTTTTTTATCCTTGTGGTATGTTAAAAATTGCAAATTTTATTGTTATGGTTTTAAAATTTAGATTTTCATTCCTATAATTTGTAATTTTTTTTTCTTTCACTAACACTGATTCCTTCTTTTAAACTCGAGGGATTATAAAACAAATGAATTGTAAATTATATGGAAGAAGAAAACAATCGAAAATATTTTAATAACACTAATTGCTTCTTTTAAATACAAGGATTATAAAACAACTGAATAGTAAATTATATGGAAGAAGAAAACAACCCGAAAATATTTTAATGAAAACTCATAGTTTTATCCCATGAACAAAAATATACTTTTAGCAAATCATAGGGACTAAAATTGTAACTTAATCAAAATATTTTAATGGAAATTCTGCCATCCCGCCACCTTTCTCAGATATCCGTACAAGATGTTACACCACTACCAATGTTCATCAGAAAAGCAATCATTTTTTATGGAAATTACCACTTATACCCAAAACTATAAGAGATTAGCAAATGGACCCAACAACCATATGGAAATTACTACTTATACCCAAAACTGTATGAAATTAGCCAATGGACCCCACAATCATAGGAAAATTACCACTTAGACCCACTATTTTGTCGTTTCATGATTAAAATTTTGAATTATGTTAGACCCACTATTTTGTCGTTTCATGGTTAAAAATTTGAATTATGAACACAAATCAAAATGCATCTAGCAACGATATTCTTTAAATATGTTATATATAACATTAAGATTAAAAGCTTTATTGTTCTAAATGTTTAATATAAACATGTAACTGCATGTCTACTAATATCGTTTTATTTACTATAGTTGTGCTTGATAAAAAGGTTCTTATTGTTTTTGAATAAATAATTATTTCAAACAGAAAGTTCTCATTTATTAATTTATATAGAGCATTTAGAAGCAATATCAATAGTTTTATACATAATACTCAGAATCTCTAAATAAAATTACATTTTATTTTAAAATATTATCTATTTTAGAGACTTTATCATTAACTATATTATAAAAATATTAAACAATTTTATCATTTCAATGCATTGTATTTTTAAAATTATATAAAATAGTAATAATTTAATGTTATTGACGAAAATAATCAGAATAATAATTTCTTTCACCATCAATCAAGTTTTAGAGAATTTTTTAAACATGAAGTTTGTTCTTATTTTCTATATTCTAAAGAACATTATATGAAATCTGTTGGAGCAATACAAAGAACAAAACCTTTAGGTAGAGATGCTTTAACAGTCTTATCGAAATACCATCCTACGTTTGGAAAAAAAGAAAGAAACAACAACGGACATGTCTTGATAAGGGTCTAAGATGATACTTATTTCAAACTATCGGGCTCATTTTAGAATTTTCCAATAGTATAGGGGGTTTAAATAACAAAACTCCCCTGTCTTAATCAAATAATCCTCTACACGTCCTTCTGGCTTAATACCTTCATGTCTTCTTCTTCTTCCTATTAAAAAAAAAACTGTAAACCCTAATTTCAAAAAACTCAAAATCCCCCCATTTTCAACCATCTAACCATCTCGATTTCTCCATAAAATGGTTCTAAAGTCGGATCCTGAGTCGGATTTCGGGTCGGATGCTCCATTTCCGACTGTAAAACACCTCTTCTCCCAGCTCCGATCGTCGTTCTTCTTGTCGGAATTCGATCGCGTAGAGAAGACGCTGGTGGAGCGCGAAGAACACAGTAAGGCAAAGCAGGCGGAGCTCGAGAAGAAGGTGGAATCGCTCCAGAAGGAGAAGGATTTGTTGATTTTGGAGAAGGTGAAGATGAATGATGAGTTGAAGAAGAAGGGGAAGGAGTGTGAGAAGTTGAGGAGGGAAAATGGGGAGCATTGTGATGAGATTAGGGTTTTGAAGAGTAAGGGTTTGAGGGATTTGGAGGTGGAGGGTGAAATGAAGAAGAAAGAAAAGGTTTACGAGAAGATGATTTTGGAATTTGGGGAAAGGGTTTTGAAGTTGGAGAAAATGGGTAAGGAATTGGTGGGTTTGGATGAAGGTACTCCTTTGGTTAGCTTGGAGAAGAAGCTACAAAAGGATTGTGATAATGCTGGTATAATCTCTTGCTTAAATCTGAATACATTTGTTTTTTTCTTATGATATGTGTGTGTTATGTACATTTTGGCTATGTTTGGCAAACTAGCTGATAAGCTAGCTGTTGATTGATAAGCTTGCTGGTAGCTGATAAGCTAGCCTACGAACAAATTATGTTTGGCAAAAACTAGCTTATGAGTATGTAAAATGACCAAAAAGGGTATATTTGAATTTAATAATTAATATTAGTAAGGGTATAATTGGAAATAGATACAATAAGCTCCTCAAAAGCTACTTAGGCTTTGTTTGGCAAGCATAAGCTAGCTTATAAGCTAGCTTATAAGCTAGTCCATCCAAACATGTACCAGGAAGTTAGCTTATCAGCTAGCTTATAAGCTAGCTTTTTGAAACGCTACTTTGAGTAGCTTATGAGGAGCTTATTGTAGCTTTTTCCAATTATACCCTTATTAATATTAATTATTAAATTCAAATATACCCTTTTTGGTCATTTTACATACTCATAAGCTAGTTTTTGCCAAACATAATTTGTTCAACAGCTAGCTTATCAGCTACTAGCAAGCTTATCAATCAACAGCTAGCTTATCAGCTATCCGCTAGCTTATCAGCTACCAGCTAGCTTATAAGCTACGCTTGCCAAACATAGCCTTAAAGTAGCGTTTCAAAAAGTTGGCTTCTAGTACATGTTTGGATGGACTAGTTTATAAGCTAGCTTATTTTTGCCAAACACGGCCTCTATTTATTTATGGAACTGTTCAAAGGGTTTTGTTGAAAAATTTCTTGAATTTGTGGGGGAGGTTGACCTAAAGTTGAATCTAGATTGAAAACAACATTCCTTATATGGGTATGTTTCTTTTATGATTTCATGTCATAAATCCATTAGAACATGTCAAAACCACAGGAAATTATTGAGGCTAGGGCTATGTTTGGCAAAATTATGCTAGCTTATAAAGCTAGTTGATAAGCTAGCTGATAAACCAATATATGTTTGGATGGACTATAAGGTAGCTTATTGAAACGTGAGTTGGACTAGCGCTTCAGTGGATTTTTGGAGCTTTTTCCAGTTATACCCTAAGATACCATTTTTGATCATTTTACATGTTCATAAGCTAGTTTTTGCCAAACATAATTTATTCATAAGCTAGTTTTTGCCAAACATAATTTATTCATAAGCTAGTTTTTGCCAAACATAATTTATTCATAAGCTAGCTTTGCAGCTTTCAGCTACCACCTAGTTTATCAGCTAGTTTGCCAAACACAACCTAGATCTTTGAATTCACTGTTATTTGAAATTCTATAATATTGATATATACTTTGATCCATACTTGGGTACTTAGTGGCTGTTTGGAAAATGTTTAATGGTTTAGCACAGTATGATTAAGTGGTCATAATGATGAAAAATGACCATTTTGGTAAATGCTTTCAATGATCTGTCCGAATGACATGAAATTGCCGTTCAAGTTTCGATCTTTTTTGCCAAACAAAGTTTCCCCTTGCTGATTCAGAGGTTGACTCTTGATGGTATCGTTAAGAGGTAAACAAAAAACCTCATTGTTTGTTTACCTCTTAACAGTTTCATTAACAGGCAGTCTCTGAATCGTCAAGAGACAAATCTTGTTTGACAAAAAAAGGTGTTGCTCTCTTTATGGTTCTAGAACCCTCTAAATGATTTTTGTATCTTGGGACTCCCTTAATCATTCAGTAGCCTGATTTCATTCTTAATAATTACCAAACAACCATATTTCGTTTTGCATTATATCATAAAAGCCTCTTAATCATTCTGACCACTTAACCATCCAGCACTAAACAATTGAGCAGCTGCCAAACAATTAATTGAAAATAGATGTACAAGATTCATATCAACTATCAAGATTTGCTTGGCCTTTAATCATGTTTCCTACCATTTGGAGTGATTGTTATTGTAACGATTATGGCTTGATATGTGTTTAGGTAATACATTCATCGAATTTACATTAATGTTCAGATAAACTATCGGGGAAATGTGGGATAAAACTCTGGATTCTATAGAAAGACTACATAAACGTTATTTTGTTTACTTGTATGTCAAACTGTATAAGGTTTCATCAAGTCTAAAACATTCGAAAAGGAACAAGATTACATGATCATAGAGTCTTAATTAATTGCTTGCATATATTGTAACACTCCAAAGCCCAAATCAAAAGGATTGTCCAATATCTTCAAATCCAACTTGAGGTCATAAGGAGCTCACAAATTTCATTTTTTATCCATATTCGGACGAGTTGTTACATATATTCTATCTCATTGTTCTTAAGAAGTTAATTATTAAGACTTAAGAGCATGTGCTCCTTTTGATGATTAATGGTGGTTTTCCTTTCCGTATCTACGAAAGGGTCGATTATTTTTTTTTGTTAAATAATAAATCATTAGACTTTTAGCAAAATCTTACGTTAGCTTTTTGTGTCACAGAACGGAGTAAACCACCATTCTTTGACAAAAAGGGGAATTCCGTGAAAAATATAGAACCCAAGTCTCGGGAGGTCATTCAGATCGACGATGATGATGATGAAGATGATCAAAAAGTTATCTCAACGTTAAAAAGGAAACGGGTTTCACATGAAATCAGAAAAGAAGACGTTGATGATGATGATGAGAACAGTTCTTGTTCGGATGATGAGAATGTTGACTTGCTAAAATCGATCGCCGCAAGAAGGAAGATGCAAAAAGGAAGATGAGATTAAAATGTATGTAATAAATGTGAGTTTTTTGTGCAGTTTGTTGTTACTATAGATGCCAGCCTTTGGGGTTTGGAAATCAGCTTTAAGGTGGGTATACAGACTAGAGCTAGGAGTAGTTAAGTCTTCTTTCTTTGCAAACAAGTTATCAGATTTCATTCTGTTTAGCAGGGTCACTATTTGTATCCAGATGAATATTTGTAAAATCGATTCACATATGAATCTTTAGATGCATGGAGGTTTTTGGATGTTTCACGTATGAATCTTTCTTTCTCACGATATTTAACCTTCTCATTTAAACCAACTCCTATATGTATATATACACGATGAGTTTATAGGAGAATATGATCAAAATAAATAAAAAGCGCAACGTCTATATCACATGTGATTAAAAGAATATGATTAAACTATGTGTACATGCAACTTGGTCGGCAACCTAGTTCACTGTCAAGTTCACCCGACTCTCTCATATAATAATCACATGTAAAATATAAGTTATCATTTTTCCTTCTTAAACTTTGATCGTGTCCTTATTTGAATCTCTTCTTCTCTCTCTAGGGTACTCACGGGTTGAATTAGTCGGGTTGTGTTTAAACAAAGTAAAATTCACGTTAAGAACATAAAAGCAATGAAGTCTTCATTTAAAATACAACCAATCATTCAAAAGAATATACGAGTTCAACGAAAATTTAGGTATTAAATATAATTTTTTCAATGATGTCATCTTATTAGTTCCATTTGCTCGTTATTATCGAGTTGTTTCGGATACTTACTTATATTAAATATAAATATAAATAATTTTAAAGAAGTCATTAAAACTTTTATTAGGTTACTGGGTTGGTTAGGTTACTTTGTACCTAACCCAAATTGATTTGGGTTGCCCAAACTTTGTATCAATTACATGTCAGGTTATCTCGGATTGAATTTTTTTCGAGTTAGGTTGGGACGCTTTTTTTAAGCACCCTCTCTCTCTATATGTATGTATATACATGTGGAGGTGCCCTTATTTTGCAACCATATGAAATATTACAACCCGTGCAATTTCATCTTAAACCAATGCATATTAGCCCATTCTTTATGATTGATTATTCAGTTCATCAATGATTAATTGATTATCGATTTTATGCAATAATCTTAAATATACTGCATAATATTTTCATTAAATGCACACTTAAATGGAATGCATATATAGATGTGCATGAAATTATCACTTTCAATGCATAATTGCATATATCTTACATCAAAGCATTAGTAGCCTAGTGGTCGGTAACATCCTTGTAAGAAACAGTGGATGACATCCTTGTCTGCCTGGGTTTGAGCATGTGGCGATACCCTGATCATGGTTCAGCTTCCGCATGGTCGCTGAGGATTAGTCGGGTGCCTGAGTGGATCTCGGATACCTCGTTGACTTTGTGTCGCGACGTGTGCGTGAGTTATCCGCCGCAAAAAAATGCACATGTCTTACATGGAATTATCACTTTCATTTCATACATCACATAAACCGTTATATACATCGACATCAAGTAAATACATTAAGAGAACCGATGAAAATCTATATAAATGAACCAAACGAAACGTTTAAATAAAGATCGTACGAATTATAACCTTTTACTGGATTGTAAATGATTCTTTTCCGTATACATGTGTAAGGGATAAAATACATTATTTTATAAAGAAGATGAGGTAAGGAGAAATGAATTGATGAAAGGATTCAAGGAAGATGATAACTCTAGTTTTTCTTTTTCTTTTCTTTGAAGTAAGAAGATAGATAGCTTTTAGTTTGTTTACCCTTGTTGGGTGGTATGTGATATGATTGGTCATGTGGGCCCTACACTTTTTTATAAAAATGTTGAAGACGACGTGTATGGTTTAGAACCCACATAAAATCTTTGGTTGCAACCCAACCAACGGTATACTTTATACTATAACAACAATAAAATATTATCTTTCCATTTAAATAATCTATTTCTTTGTTATATTGATTCAATTTAATCACCAATTTGGCAACCAATGAATTATTATTGTACACGTGAAGACGGCATTAACTTGTATAAATTATAATACGATTAATTATTATTGAAATCTCTAGGTAATTGACGACCGACAAAGTAGTTGATGATCGATAAGTTGGTTGAAAAATAAGATGCGTTTAGCAAACACTAGCTGATAAAAGTAGTTTATGACTCTAAAATGACAAAAAGGACATATTTTAAAATTAGTAGTGTAAAAAATAGCAAGAGTTTGTTTGGAATAAGAAATAAAGTCTTCTACTGTTGCCGTTCAAAAAAATAAATAAATAGTCACTAGATATGCTGCTACTCTCCTTAGCCTTTTAAAAAGCTGGTTTATGGTTTGTCCAAACATGAACTAGCTTATAAGCTAGCTTGTTTTTACAAACAATGCTTTACATTTATGTTTGGCAAAAATAAGTTGGTTGATAAGAAGTAAATGCTTGGATGGATCATAAGCTAAATTATTAAAACACTAGTTGTAGTACCGTTTTAAGAATTTTTTGTTGTTTTTTCAGTTATATTCTTATTAATATTAACTATTATATCTTATGATATTATTTTTGATTTACGTACTCATAAGCTAAATTATTATATATTAGCTAACTTGCAATCAACAGCTAACTTGTTAACTACCGACTAACTTTTTGCTAAACACATCATAGTTTTTTTTGTGGATTTAGAATTTATTTGACTTTGAAAGGTTCTATTTTGTTTACCAAATAACGATTAATGGTCAACCAATTAACCGAAGGGATAATATAAAGTTTTATAAGTATTCTTCGATGACTTTAAAAAACATAAAAATATAAAAATATGAAAGTATTATTATATTATATAAATATTAATAAATAATGAAAAAGAACAAGAGAAATATCTAATGATAAAAACCTTTCTCTGAAGCAAAATCGAGTGGCAAATATAAATCTGTGGATTTTTTATTTATTTTTTTATTTAAAAAAATAAATAAAAAGATATTGTAAAAAACCTCTATCAATAGTAGGGTTTTAATTTTTCCAAGCTTCTTCATCTTTAATTCTACTTTTTTTCATCTGAAATCTATAAAATTTCTTGCTAGATTTCTTCGATTCGGATAACCAAGGTATTGAATTCAATCAATTCATCATTGATTTTGTTTAATTTAATGTGTTTTTTGTGTAATTTGATTGGTTGATTTGTTGATTTTGAGTTTGATTTGTTGTTAATTTGGAGTTATATGTTTTGATTTGTTGTAAGATTGTTATTAAGTTGAATCTGAGTTCATTTGAGTAGAAGAATTGAGTTTTGGATTGTTCGATTATATGATTGATGATCGAAATTGGGATTGAGTTGGTAGGGTTTTTGTGATTTGAGTGTGTAATTTGGGGATTGGAGTCGGTTGTGTTTGATTTTGAATGTTAAAGTTAAGTATTGTATAGATGTGGTTGTTGATTAGTGGAATTTGAGCCCTAATTTTTGGTTGAGTTTAAAGGTGGATCTGATGGTTCTATTTGAAATGTGTTGTGATTTCTTGTTGATTGTTTTTTTTTAGTTTCTGTTTTATCTGTTTTTATCACCAATTAAGTTTTGATTATGAATTATTCTGCAAATGGAGTTAGGAAGAATCATTTTCAAAACCCTAGATTTATGTATAGTAGGCTGCAAGCTTTTTGAATATATATATATATATATATGTATATGTATGTATGTATGTATGTATCATTTGCCATGAATGAATGAATTCCAGATCCACCTTATCTTAAACCTAGATATCCTGACATTTACTGTTTAATTTATATGTAGGAGTAAAACTCATCACCATTGAATGAAGTTTCTTTTGAGGGAATGGATGAATTAGTGGGTAACGAAGGAACTACAGTTAATGACATTGGTAGCAAACGGTTATTGAGAAAAGAGAGTGGTTTTTTGTCGAAGCATCAAAGCTCCAACATGCTTGAGATGCAGGAAATGCTTATACCGGGTGATGTTAATGTTCAAGAGGGCACGATGGGTTTGTATATGGACGTTTTGGATGGAAAGAATGTCGCTAGGGTTGATACATCAGAACGTGCATGTGCCAGCCCTCGGCATGTGGATGATGCTGGGGCAATGGTTGAAGAGTTAACTGTTAGAAGTTGTAACAGTGGGAGTTTGGAAATAGGTGCTTCAAGTGCGAGAGACAAATTGATGCATAATGCACAGAACAATTGGCAGCAATTCCATCGGAGAGCAGAAGGGCCAATACCTGGTGTTTGGGAAGATTCAGGCTCCACCTTATTCCCAGAGCTTTTGAACGATAAACAACAAAGTGAAAATCAAAACGATACAATGGACAATTCACGACGCGAGGACAAGCAACCTGCTTCATCCAATACGTTGTTATCTCCTGGTGGGATTCGAACAAAGATTCTTTCTCAATCAGGGTTTTCTCGGTATTTTGTGAAAAATACATTGAAGGGAAAGGGTGTCATTTGCAGTGGCCCAACTCGTGATCAGAATCATCAAAAGGACACTTTGAGAGATTTTAATTCAGCACCTGATTCAAGTAAGGAAACTACTCTTCACCCTTCTGACGATGTAACTGAGCCTTTGCCTACCGTTACTAGTGTTCATGATGGTGTGTGTCTGAGAGAATGGCTGAAAGCCGGTCAGAACAAGGTAGACAAATCCAAGAGCCTCTATATATTCAAGCAGATCCTAGATCTGGTTGATTCATCACATTCTCGAGGAGTGGCTTTGCAAGCCTTAAGGCCATCATGCTTCAAGTTGATGCCATCAAACCAAGTTGTATACATTGGTTCACCTGTCCAGAAAGAACTCATGGGAACCATTGGGGGTAAAGAATTCCATCACTTGGAAAACAATGGAGATGGAAAGAGGCAATTGGAGCATGATCTTCATCTTAGTGCTAGTCAAAGCTCAAAAAGAAGAAAGCATGGGGACCAGCCGAACTCTTTTCGTAGGTGGCCTCAATTCACAGCACGTGCTGGTCTTAAATATGGAACTGCACATGATATTGGTGCTGTTAATGGCTATCCTCGAGATACTGGGTACGGATTTAATGAAGAGAGCATCCCTAAAAGAGACGATACATATCCAATCAAAAGCATGCCCAATAGCCTGCATGTGGCTGCTACGTCTCAAATGGTGTCAAACTTACGCAGTGATCCGTTCGAAGAGCAATGGTATGCCAGTCCAGAGGATCCTAGAGAGAGGTGTTCCACTTTGTCTTCAAATATCTACTCTCTAGGCATTCTTCTATTTGAGGTGCGCCTTGTGTTTCATTGCAGTCTTTTCCCTCTTCACTTCCTAATCATATGATGTTCTGGTGATGCTTGCTAATTGTAGTCGACTTAAACTAATGTTAAAGTAGAGTAAGGTATGTGTTCAATTGTGGCCTAATTTGTTGGTTGAGAGAATGTATATTGTTTGCAGGTGTAGAGAATATAAAGTAACTATTACTGAAATAACATAGCAGTTATGGCATGTAGTGCCAACTTGGAAAAGAGTCATGGAGGGCACAACCTGCCTTTTCTGCAAATCAAAATGAAAAAAAGGCTACAAAATAAATGTAATAAAAAATAAAGGTAAAACAGGGTTAATGATATCTGGCTCTTTATGTGATGACATGACACATCCTTTTTTTCCCTGTTACTATAAAGGCTCGGAATGGAAGCCAAAATGTTCTAAAGAAATGCAAAAAAGTTAGTGGCCCATTTTTCACCTCAAGGCACCATACATCATGCAGAATGGCCCTGAATGGTGGGATAGGCGACCTTTCTGCACTGTACATTGCAAGGATCCATGAATATGATGTGGATTTTACTCCTTGTCATGCCATGCCACACGTGCCTTGGCTACTATTGCTTAATGAGGAGGTTTTTACTTTTTAAGAGAAAATCAATCAAACAAACAGTATATGAAAATCTGTACCCACTATATGTAATTCCCCTGGAAGTTACAAACTTAAAATCATCAGAGGTTCAGGGGTAGAGAATCTAGGTGGACCTTATGTGCTTGATAAGAAGCATTAGGCTTCCTTAAAGCTTTCAAAAAAGGCTTTGGATGATAGACAGGTAGACACAGACATCATTTGAAATAAATTCTGGATGGTATAGGTTAACTAGGAGCGTGCTTTATGGCTTACTTACCTGCCTTACGGTTCTAAATTCTTTGTTTTTACAATGTTTACTTTCACGTACTTTTTCGTATGCTTTCGCTGTGCTAAATTTTCTGGTTTCTTGTTGACTATGGTTCTTACTTTACTTCTACAAAGCTCCTTGTACTTTACTAAAAATGTCTCAAATGCTAAATAAACTTCTCAATACCGTATCTTCTCCTTTTTGAACTTTTCGACAACACATTTCTCAAGCCTGGGTTTTAATGGAAACAGTCTCGCTACTCTTTTTTCGATAAAGGTAAGGTTTGCAGACATTCTACCCCCAGACCCCACCCCAGAGTGACTATATACTGGATAGTTTCATTAGTTTGGTTTGGTTTTACTGTATGACTTGTAGTTTAGTTGCCGCATTTGTTTATTACCTATTTCGGTATGTTACATGAGATTACAGTTAACAAGAGAATCATTTTCTCTACTTATACTCATAACATACTAAGTACCCAAGGCCACTTCACAAATGTCGTTACTTTTTGAGCTTACTAAGAAAGTTACAGCCTTCCTTTTTTCCCTTTTTCCATCAATATCATACATCCTGGTTTTTGGTGAAGGTCGTATGTGCATAGAGGATGATTTTTCTCAACTTATATTTATTTCTTGTTTTCAGCTACTCGCATCTTCTGAATCTGCTAGAGCGCATGCTATTGCAATGATGGATCTACGTCAAAGAATCCTTCCTCCTAGTTTTCTGTCAGAGAATCCCAAGGAAGCTGGATTCTGTCTTTGGCTGCTCCATCCTGAGCCATCATTACGCCCAACAACAAGGTATTGATTGAATTATGTTGGTTGTGAGAGCTTTTCTTATATATATATATATATATATATATATATATATATGACTAGTGACACATGGTTCCTGTATTTATGCTACTTCACCAGTAATGCTAAAATCTTTGTTATATTACTTCACATAGTTAGTTTCTTGCATTTTACACTTAATGTTGCTCTTAAAGGAAAAGACAGCTCAAGCTTTTTATTAACAGTATATATACTATGGTTCCTAGATATCTTCTTTTTTTAAAAGATGTATTTACTGTTATTCCTTTTGACTTTATGCATACACATATCCACACCTAAAAACTGTTCTCTTACTTTAAACTTAACGTGCATGAATTATCTTTTAACAGGGACATCCTACAGTCCCAGCTTGTAAGCGGAATACAACAATCCTCAATGGAAGAGTTGTCATCATCCATTGATCAAGAGGATGCTGAATTGGAATTGATGCTGCATTTTCTTGCATCTCTAAAAGACCAAAAGCAGAAAAGCGCCATAAAGTTAGTCAAAGATATTAGGTACTTGGAATCCGACATTTCAGAGGTCGAGTTAAGACGACCAAACAATGCATTGCCTTTTCCTGCCCATGAATCTGAACAAAATGGCTCCATTCAAGAATACCGTCCAACCTCAGGGGCAAAACTAAAATCATCTGCATTTTCTAGCCCCGGTGGATCACGGTTGATAAGCAATATAAATCATCTTGAACACGCGTACTTTTCCGTGAGGTCTAGCATCGGGGCTCCTGAAAGCGATACAAACAAACCTGGGGAGCATGAAGTCTTAAGAAGTCGGGAAAATAATTTTGGGGCAACTAATAACCAAGCAGACAACAAACCTTCAGATCGCTTAGGGGGCTTCTTTAAAGGTTTGTGTAAATATGCCCGGTACAGTAGGTTTGAGGTACGAGGTACTTTAAGGAATGGTGATTTTAGTAGTATGGGAAACGTTGTATGTTCACTTGGTTTTGACCGAGACGAGGATTATTTTGCGACTGCTGGAGTGTCGAAGAAGATAAAAGTATATGATTTTCAAGCTCTGCTTAACGACTCTGTTGACATCCATTATCCAGCCGTTGAGATGTCGAACAAATCAAAGCTTAGTTGCATTTGTTGGAATAGCTATATCAGAAACTATCTGGCTTCAACAGACTATGATGGCGTGGTCAAGGTTAGTACACTTCATAAATTTACAGAGTTGTTCGCAAAGTGGTAATGTCAACAGGAGTATCATAAGTATGAACTAATTACTTTGTGATGTTACTTGCATAATTTTATGGATGATCCCAGTTATGGGATGCTGGAACCGGTGAAGCAGTTTCTCATCATATTGAGCATGAACGGAGGGCGTGGTCTGTTGACTTTTCTCGAGTGGATCCTATAAAATTAGCCAGTGGAAGTGATGATTGTTCTGTGAAACTATGGAGCATTAATGAGGTATACCCCTTCTTTCCTTCTAATTAATTTGGCTTTTATGTCACCTTTCTTGTTGGTTCTAGTTACACTTCTGAATCAAATAGATTCTTAGAAAGGCTATTCATGATATGCAAGAGTGTCTAATGAAAACTGGAACATTTCCTTTGACAGACTATGAATTAAAGATTACCACGTTCCCTGTTATCATCATTAGAAATAAATCGAGTAGTAATATATCTGACAAATATTTAAACATTTTACTTGAACTATGTTTGGTACATAGCTTGTTCTTCTGATATTCCTAAAGGTATGTTTGGCACAATGAGAGGTCAGAACAGAAGGCGATTCACTATTCCGCGTTGGCAATTCTTGTATATGGAACATGGTATTACAAGGTGGAAGTGGAACAAACCTATATTTTACCAATATACCCTCAAAATGAAACCTAATTCCCTTCTAAAATATCAAATACGCATCCCTCTTTACATTCTATCCGTCCTTTAAATTTTCTTTATTGTATTTTTGTCCTCTTTAAACTTTCACGTTTTACCATTCTCAAAATGTTATTTTTACACATTTTCTCTATTTTGGTTAATTTATTAAATATTAATAATAAAAGCATAATATTGAAAAGGTATAAAATAAAGTTGGAAAATACATAAACTTCATATTTTTGTGTCATTTTAATTGTTTTGACAAAAAAATTATTTTAGAGAAGGTATAAAGTAAAAGTTGGAAAATACATAAACTTTATTGTTATATCTAATAAATTACATAAATTAATCAAGATATAGAAAATATATAAACAACTCATTTTGGGTAAATTGGTCATATTACCAGTCTGGCTTGTCCAACCTTGTCTTACCAAAAAATTGAATAGTTGTCTTGTCCGGTTCTGTCCTGTTTTATCTGGGTACCAAAGACACTCTAAGTGGTGTTTGGATGCAACATATACTGAACTCGTTAGAAATTTATTATTACTCCAGTAATCTAATTATTCCAAGTCGAGAACTTTCTGAATAAGTTGATCAATAATTAAAGGATTGTTCATATGCAGAAGAAGAGCTTATCCACAATCAAAAGTGTCGCAAACGTCTGCTGTGTCCAGTTCTCTCCTTACTCCTCTCATTTGTTGTCTTTCGGGTCTGCCGATTATAGAACTTATTGTTACGATCTTCGGCATACTGCCGCCCCCCTGTGTACATTGGCCGGCCATGATAGAGCTGTTAGCTATGTAAAATTCTTGGATTCCGGAACCCTCGTTTCCGCATCGACCGACAACACGTTAAAGCTCTGGGACCTCAATAAAGCCAATAGTGGTTACTTATCAACCAGCAGTTGCATCTTAACCTTCAAAGGGCATACTAATGAGAAGGTATATTTCTATATTTTTAGTTCACAGAATTGCTCCTTTTATTACATTATCATTCTCTTGCATTTACTGGAGCTGTTACTGAATATGCTTTCTTACTGAATTTGTAGAATTTTGTTGGTTTATCTGTTGCTGATGGGTACATTGCTTGTGGTTCAGAAACTAATGAGGTATTCCCTTTTTACCTATAATCTTGTCTTCTTATATGCAAATTAGCATAAGGCATGGAATCGTGAGAAGTGTCATTTTGGTAAGAAGTACTTTTAAACCGTTGATCACTTTTAAACAAATATACCCTCCCATGAATTGTGGCTTAAAAGAGACTTGATCCGGTGCATCTCATCCTAATGTTCGTCCATTTCTCATCATCCAACGTTTGATAGCCACTTCTCACCGAACCCAACCCATTAGCATAAACGGATTTCTTTTGAAGCAAACAAGAAATATTTCCTTGAAATGTCGAGCCCTTTTTGCATTTCTGCATTTGGAGGAAACACGTTAATCAAATAGCAGTATCTGTCTTTATCTTTGTGTGCCAACTGGTTGGAGATTTTTATTTTTATTTTTCCGGTTCTTACGTTAGTTGTGCTTGTGTGCAGGTGTTTACTTACTATAGATCATTGCCGATGCCTATCACTTCCCATAAGTTTGGATCAATTGATCCTATTTCGGGAAAGAGACGGAAAACGAAAGCAATCAGTTTGTTTCAAGTGTCTGTTGGAGACAAAAATCGAACATGGTGGTTGCCGCCAACTCCAGTGGATGCCTGAAATTGTTGCAGATGGTCTAACAGAGGTTCTTAAATCTCTAAATCTTGAGTTTGAATTTCTTTTCGATGTGTTGAACTTTGACCTATAGTGGTAGCTTTTATATATCAAAATCTGGAGTTGGACTCCCAAAATGTTATGAAAGATACTTCTGATGCTCATTTTGTTAAAAGTTAAAACCATCATTAAATATCCTGAAAATTCGATATCATTTCGCTCTCAGAAGTCATCGCTCTGAAGGTCCAACCCGGATGAGAATGGGTTGTCGCTGTTCGTGTCATCTTAATACAACGAGCGGGTGTTTTTTTTAGTGGAGAAGATCCGGATGAAGCATGTTTAATGGACGATTCGGCAAAGCAAAGCTCCAGGTGAGTCACTTTGTTTGAAAGCTCTCTCGGTAATTTTGTTGGACTTAATTTTCATATTTCTAGGCGTTTTCTAGTAATCTTCCATGTCGTGAATTTAAACATTAAGGGCATGTTTGCTTTGATGCAATGTTTTTGTGGGATTTGGATTTCGCCGAAGGAGTTGGAAACTTTTGGGTGTTTGGTTTGTAGACTTTGGGATGGAACTGAATTCTATTCTTTATATAAGAAAATTATAAAAATCATTAAATTACCTTTTTATGATTTGATTATTGCAAGACAAGTCTCTTTTAAAGTATTTAAAATGTTATTACAAAACAAATATGAGATCCTGCGAAATACCAATCGATCACCCTCATGGAATTTCTAAATCTCATTTTTTGTGGGATTTCAATTCCGGACATGGGATTGGAATGGAATCCAACTCCAGATCCCGCATACCAAATGGCCCCTAAAAGAATCAAAGTTGATCACTTGATCTTGATGTGTTTCATTTTTCTGATTTACACAGGTTTCATCTCTTGGGACGGAACTGAAGATTCTTCTCCGTGTCGGCACTTTTTTACTCATTAATGTAAATTTTGAAGTTTCGGACTTTCTGCTTCACGAATCGACCATTTGTAAAGTAAGTTTCTTCTTCACCTGATTCTGGAGAAGCATTGGAATTTGGGTTGCCTGTTGAGTTTTCTTTAACAGAAGGTTCAGGCTTTGTTTCTTCTTCAGACCCGTCAATCGTCTCGATAACGAGCTGATATGTTTGCCGAAATTGATTCACATGTGAATCTTGAAAATGTGGAGAGGTTTAAGGGATTCAGGATCAGTTTATTTGGGGAAAAAACCCCGAAGTCTGGACGATTTGTGGGCCATAGTGGGTTCCTTGAAGGAAAGCTCGGCTGGTGGGGTAAAGGTGTTTTGGTCCTTGGTTCATTCGGTGTTTATCGGTTTGGGTAACAGCAGTCGTGGAGACGGTGTAGACTTGAATGCAGATGCCGGCAATGGGGGGCTAAATGGTCATTTTTGTAAAAAGTTTGTCTGTGAAAATAGTTGTTCTGTAGTGTTTTTGAGGAATGTTATGTGTGTTATCAACGTTTTAAAGATGGTAGTTTGTTATTTATTGTAGATTCGTACACGAATGGCAGTAATGGGGGACGAAAGGGTCATTTTGTACAAATTTTATCTGTGAAAATAGTTTTTTTCTGATGTTCATGTAGAACTTAGAAATTTGTATCAGTGTTTAGGTCTGTTCTAACTCTCTCTGTCTGTCTTTCACGCGCGCGCACACACATACATATATATATATAGAGAGATATTTGAGATCAAGTGAGAACAAACTGTTTCCGTGAGATGTGCGATACGAAGTTTTTACACTTGAAATTTCACACAAAAACATTATGAAAGTACCTTCACGGTGTTTTGCTATGAAGGTCTCCATGTTTTGCCATGAAGTTTTAAGTGTGAAAATATGGTCTATCTCGTTTCATGAAAACAACTTGGTATGTGTGTGTGTGTGTATATATGGGGTCGTTCAAAGTGGAACCGAGTATTTTATGAAAACTGTGAGATTCAATTTTTGTAAATAATTTGTTAACCCGATTATATATATTTTTTACCTACTCAAAACAAGTTTAACAAGCCAAAAAAAGATCCAAATCTTATACACATCTTGATCCAAGCCGTACAATTTTTTTTATGCATTAGTGAATTCATTGGGATTCAGCTGTAAGATTAGTCGATATACGTAAACTGGTTTAAAAACTCAAATGGTTAAAAGAAATGATGCAATTTTTTTGGGTTTGGAATTTATTTATGTTTACAAGTTGAAATGCATAAGGTGCAACTTACCGACCAAAAGCAGTCGAAAGCTATTAATTTTGGTGTGAAGTGAATCTACCCAGATTTATCAGCAGACGTTGCATTTAAGCCCCCCAAGGCCCCAACCCCTTACTATATTCGTGACACTTGTCGCTTTCCATGTCTTAAAATACCCAAAATACCCTTCTTACAAATTTAAACCACAAAGATTTTGGTAGCTTTCCATGTCTTAAAATACCCAAACTACCCTTCTTACAAATTTAAACCACAAAGATTTTGGTATCGTGGTTGAGGTCTTTAGAGTTGTGTTAGAATATATTATCTGTTTTTTTATTCGATTCTACGTGTCTGTAAGACTGTAACAATTGTAGTTACTGAATTTATTGGGGGTTAAAGTCTTGTAGTTATAATTTATCAGGATTAATTTTGGGCATAGCGAAACAATAGACATGCTTAAGTAATTAACCACAAGAGTTGTGGCATGGTGATTGAGGAGTCCTGGAGAATATGGTGGAATTACGAGTGGCAATTCTCGACACAACACGAACCCGACATGAAGATACACAGGTTTGGGTTATTTTTTTGACCTGTCGACTTTCACGGGGCGAGTTCGGGTTGGTATATTGGTTCACGGGTTAACCCGTCAACGTGTTTATCTTTTTAAAGGGTTGGATTGAAGATTTCGACACGATCAGTTAAACGGGTTGTGTCCGGGTTAAGACTTTATGACTTGAACTAGAACACGACACGATTGTCACCCGTAGGTGGGATATCTCATTTGTCCACAATAAAATCCCAGATATACACAATAGTTATGGCAATTGCATTTATCATGACTGATTTCTTGTAGTCATAATTTGTCGGATTAGTCTAGGTATAACTTGAAGATAAAAATCACCTTGCTTAAATGTCCATCTACCATTATTATCCACCAATCAAATAAATACACATGTTTAAAAAGAATAATATAAAGTTAAATAAAATAACTTAAAATTTATATAAAAATCTTAGTTTACCATCATTTTTTCGGTGAGAGATAAAACACGTAAATTTAAGAAATCATTTTTTTTGGAAGAGTGTCCGGGTCAAAGCCCGACTAATCCCCAGCAATTTTGGGGGCTAAATATGGTCCCACTTAAATGCCCTTAGGCATGCACACGGGAAGGCTCGTTTAGGATGCTATGAACCCTCCGAGCAATAACCAATTCGCCTCAGCACTGGAAGACAAGAAATCAAATTTTTGTCGAGAGGAAAAAAAAGAAACAAACTGCATTTGCAAATTACACACTGTTTTTGGTTAACTTCAAACTTACCATTTACCATTCATTTGATCTTTTAAAAATATAATGCATTTATTATCTTGAAATTAATTGTATGATATTTAAAAGTATACATTATAATTTATTTCATAAATAATAGATGTGAAGGCATTGATATGCCACCTTTGTCTCCCAAGCTCCAACACAACCATTAGCATTTCACATGAATTTTATCATCCATACAATTGTTTTATATCATCATAAATACCATTTTTTTTTATATTTCAAAACAAATGTCACAATTTTTTTAAACAGATATGATGTTTATTTAATTGCACCGGGTCATTATCTTACTTTTTTGAGTTTCAATATTTTCACATGATATCAACCTTCTATTCATTATTTTATGGTTTTATATATTATCGTATCGTACGAAAACTCAAGATTTATATAAGAACCAGATATTTTAGGTGAATATACTTGGTCTAATCCCATATGGACACTGATGTATCCATCTAGCCTCTATCCGAAGGGGGTTTGAAAAAATTTGAGGTTGAAAACAAATATTTATATAATTTATACCATCATTCCTCAAGTGATTTCTTGTATGGGACCTCATCAACAAAAAAAACGTCACGAAGCAAGAAATACTCTTGAAATCAACAAAAAAACCGAAAAGCCTCTTCGAAATCGTCAAAAAGACTTGAGAATCCCTTGAAATCAATAAAAAAAAATCTCTCAAAACATTAGAATTAAGCTACAAATATATCAAACAACTTTGCGGATGTAAACACTCCACCTACAACGACACAATATTGTCTGGTTGCTCCACTGGCTCACGATTATGTTTTTGGCAACCTGACGTGGACTTCCTAGGATGTAACCCATCCTGGAATTGTGCCCACCCGAGCACGCTTAACTGCAAAGGTTCAAGAACCTGTCATGTTGTAAAATTAGGGATGTATATGACCCGAGCCGAGCTGAGCTAGACACTTATCGAGTCGGGCTTTTGAGCTCGAGCTCGGCTCGTTTAAAATTTATGAAGCTCAGGCTCGGTTCATTTAGGCTCGTTTAAGCTAGGCTCAGGTATTATTTTGAACTTTTTTTATTATATATATATATATATGTATATATTAAACATATAAAAGATATTATTATATTATATATTAAGCTCGTTTAGGCTCGCGAACTTAAATGAGCCCACTTTTTGGAGCTCGAGCTCAAACTCGTTAAGACTCAACTCATTTAGAGCTTTTAACGATCCGAGCTTGAATAGCTCGTGAATACCTCGGCTCATTCACATCCCTATGTAAAAAAATAAACTCATTAATTTATATAAAGAAAACAAAAATAAGATAAAAATGGGACAAATTTAAGGTATTACCAAAAGAGGCAGGCTCCTTATACAAAACATCTGAAAGGCTGCGCCATGACCCGGACCCGCAAGCCATGGTTGGGTGAGCTGTGTGAGCCAGGGGACCATGCACTGGAACCACTTCCCAAAGCCAACAGCTATACTCTACACACACACACAAGTGGGTGTAGGCTTGACACGTGTACCCATCTCATTGGCTGGTTTCTTATATAAGCAAAGCATATATATATATATAAAGGGTAGGAAAGGATTTTGCTTCAATTCAATTGTCCCACTTGTGCTGCTTCCAAATCTTCTTTTTCCTTTGCTAAAATATTTTTGTCTCACTAGCATTTACTCATTTTTGGACCTTGTATTTTGTACAAATCAAAATGTCGAAAATGCCCTTCTTGAAATCTACATACCTTACAAAATATCATCATGGTTGGGTAAAGATATTTTTTTAAATATTTATCGTATATGTGTTTTACTGAATACGTATCAGGTAAGTGTTTGTTAATCGAGTGATGCTATTCTTACCCCTTTTACCACTTTCTTACTCATATTATTTTATACCCCCTCTATTCTGGACCTTATTTGCTCATTCACATGCGCTATAAGGGGTATGAATAGAAAACTCCTTATCGATATCACTTACCTGGTTGATTGAGCATGCGAAGGACCGACAATCTTACCTGTTGAGATGCATATAGAAACAAGAGTCATATATGGTAAGGGAATGGAAAATTTCGTACCTGATAAACGTTTTACAGGTTCAAAATGTTTACCACCAATTCATTTTTATGGTAAAGAGTATTTTTTTTTTTGGAAAAGGTATCCCAGACCACATTGGGCCCAGACTAATCCTCGGTAATTTTAGGCCGAAGCCCGACTGCAAAAGCATGCAGCCCGGGGTCGAAGCCCCCGTACCTCCAGAATGCGTCCCCCAGGGCTTGAATTCGGGTTCACCACTATGTAGTGCACAAACTTTACCACTAGGCTAACACTCCTTTGGTTATGGTAAAAAGTATTATACGATAAGCTGAGTAAGTGCTTATCTAAAAAAAGTTTAGTAAACATGCCTAAATGACATGAAACAAGTTTATAAAGCTTAAATTGTCGGGATTTTTGTTATATAAAATATGTTATTTATTAGACTTTATTATATTACAATAAGTTTAATTATTTGAAATAACGGTATTAAATATTTAGCATGTGATTGGTGGAATAATAAAGAACATTAAATTAAAATTGGTAAAAAAACAAATGATTTGGTCAAAAGTCATGAATGGTAAATAATTATGGTAGTTAAAAATTGAATGCATAGTGAATTGAATCCCCAAATAGATTGTGGAAGGCCAAGTTTTGGAAATTATTAAGAAAAATTGCACACCCACAAAAGGTAAAAAGGAATTATCATTAAAAACTCGACAGCTAAAATCATATATATACACACACATAATGTATGTATCTAGCTAGCTAGCATCCTTTTAACATCTAAACGTATAAATAACTCGGTTAAAATAAGAATACTAAATATTCTAGAAAACTAAGAAGAAATTCATATGTAAAGCATTGAAAAAAATTCATTTTAAAAATAAATACATAATGAAAAATTTATAATGACCGTTCCTATATGTATTTTTTAGTAGATTTTTAAAAAATTTCTTAATGATTTATATATGAATCTTCACTTTCTACTTATCCTGATATTCAGGATTATTTTCTGAATATTGTTCTACATATACATTTTTTTAACAACAAGCTAACGCACACGTTCTCGAGGTATCTGGGACCCAAAGGCATCCGATTAATCCCCATCGACCACGACACAGCCTATATGGCAGACCCATGATCTGGATATCGCCACTTGATCATCGCGGGGTTCGAACCCAGATAGTCTAGGATACCATCCACTAACCCCCTAAAATGTTACCTTACCACTAATCTAGACATGCTTTGATTGTTCTACATATACATATACATATGATTCTTTTTTCATCTTAGGTTATTACATATGGACTATGGAAAGATTGAATCTTGGTGGGGTTATGTTGTTTTGAGTTATGATGATGTATGTGGATGGATTACAGCAACTTTTAAGTCCCCCATCTTGTTACATTAAAATGAAGCAAACATTAGTTAGTTATTCTAATTCCTTATTTTCTGATACCTCAAACCAAACATTTACTGTATTGTTACTGTTTTACCATATGACATACCATAATTAACACTATATGATATAGCTCATCTTGAGCTATATTGAAGGATGATGACATAAATGATATAGTCCACACATGCACACACGTTTTTTTATATATATTAACAACCCCATTAATCTTTATGATAATTGAATTTTTACGTACACCATTTACACACACACAAATATAGTCGAGATAGCGCCACAGGTCATATATTCAGTCTAAAAAATCATGTATTATTCAGGCTGAATAATACTGAATGTTGTATTATTCAGACTGAATATAACACGTGGCGCTCTCTTGATTATTCTCACGTTTACAATGAAACCAGGTATATATATATATATACCGACACACATGCACCAACATAAAAGAAAATGACTTTATATACTATTTAAGTAAATTTTCGGTTCGCGTGGCTCTATTCACTAACGATTAAATCATGCATATAAAAAATTTATAGTATCTACTATTAAAAGTTAATCATTTTTACATAATATCATGGCTATTTTTTATATTTTAAAAAAATATGTTTTGTTTCATTAAGTGAAAGTTACTCGATAACGTAACTAACATATAACTTATAATGAAGATGATTTAAATGAACCTAAAATTTAGAATCATATGTTTGTTTATCAACAACAAATAGTCAACTAGATTATTATCCACACACGTCTATGAGTAGTCAAAATCGAAATCGAAATCAAGAATCCAAAATTCAATTCTAACCATCCTTTTTGTAATTTTGTAAATTTAGATACCCATATATATTTCTTATGATTATGAGGGACCCAAGACCAAGATCTTGCCAAATCTCCTATCACATAACCTAAAGTCTATTTTTAATTCCAAAAGTCATAGAAATTGCATGTAAAGTATCACATTTTATTTAAAAATAAACAAATTCTCGACACATAAAAAAGCATAATTATTTGTGCAAGAATTCTTGCAAGAATATTTATCCAATTGAGAAAACTATATTGAATATTTATACATAATATATGTGAATAAAAGAAACCTAATTGGATTTTTTTAAAGGAAGACATGAAATTGGTGTGATGATGTAAAAAACATGAAAGCATCTATAATTCTATTTGTAGGGTAGTTGTCCATTCATGGAATCAAATATAAATCCTAGTCCACTATCTCTACATCTTTTTTATCGCTTTTACTACAAGTTTCTTGGTTTATTTTTGCATGTTTTTAATACGTCTGATATTTTTTTTAAAGTTCAGGTTGTTTAACGGTATAACAAAACACAAGCTTGTAAGTACGACGTAAGATGGAAGCAAAAAAGGGTTTTATATTAGGTGGTCATGACCATCAAACGAACTAAACAAAAAACATCGCTTTTTTGTACTTTTGTCTTCTAAACAAAAAACTTGAGCCCTCTTTGTTTTCTATTCTTCTAGAAACCACTACAATCACAACCATATTTACCAAACTTAATAAGTTGATATGACAAGTTGAGTTTCTTCTTTCGTACAAATTGTCGAACCATGTTGATTTCTTATAAAATGTTACCAAAATTATCGATGGTGTGTTTTAATAAAATTATAAAATGGGATTGTATATACATATATATATAGAGGAAAGTTTGCCTGCGAACTCAAATTTCATTGCGAACGTGAGGATAGTCGAAAGAGCGCCACGAGACATATTCAGTCTAAATAATCATGTATTATTCCGAATGAATATGCCACGTGTGAAAGTATTATTCAGTCTAACTAAATATGTCACGTAGCGCGCTCTCAATTGTCCTCGCATTCACAATAAAAGATGAGTTCTCATTTGAACCTAACCATATACACACATACACACACATATTCAATCTGAATAATCTTGTATTAAGACTGAATATCCCATATGATACGCTCTCGAGTCTCGAGTCTTGACTATGCTTACTTTGTTGCGCCACGAAGTAACGAAGACTGTTTAGTTAGATTTTTCAGAACCGTACATCGGTACATGAGACTTTCGCATCATACAGCTCCATCCGGACTAATAAAAATGAGTTTCCATTTAAACTTTCATATATAGA
Organism: Centaurea solstitialis; assembly: GCA_030169165.1. NCBI lineage: Eukaryota > Viridiplantae > Streptophyta > Magnoliopsida > Asterales > Asteraceae > Centaurea > Centaurea solstitialis. The sequence goes on from CM058044.1 coordinate 79,639,999, forward strand.
TAGAGATATGTATGTATTATATATAAGTGGTACGGCATACAATAAATGTGGTACAAAATTCTAAGCATTAACTAGACATAGCTAAAAGGATGCATGATAAAACATGAAGCATTCATTCCATTTCATTTCTTCACCTAATTCATAGTAGTTAAACATTGTCAAGTCACGTGCCTTGCATTACATTACATTTGCCTTAACGCCGTTAAAACCTTTATATAATAACACATATATATATCTCAAACTCTAAACTCGTCCGTTACTTTTAACGTTAACGGAGTTCTTTTTTTCCCACCACCTAAAATATTGACACCATAATAATACTACTAACTAAAAATAAACGAATTAAAAACCACTAGACAAACTAATATAACACTATTTCCGTACAAAAAATTGCTGAATTAATAAATTACTTTTAAATCTTTAATCAGCAAGTAACCCGACCCACCCGACCCGGATTTTTTTTATAGGGCAACAAGAGGATCCGACCCGAACACGTCTCCGAAGTCTTGTAAGTAATCGTCCGCGGGCCATGACCCGGATCCGGACCCGAAATCGGAACCGAATCCGAGGAACAAGTCGGACGGGTCCGAAAACATTGTGTCCGAAAAGCTCGTCGGGTCGTAGATATCGGGTACGAAGTCCGGGAAGTTGAAAAGGTCCGAAGCCGAAAACAACGGGTCGGAAAACGGTTGGAAATCCGCGAAGCTTTCGGTTACGTCCGAAGACGGTTGTTGCTCGTAAACGGCGTCGTTTACGGGGCTGTGCTGAGTCGACTCGGCCGCGAACTCGTCCACGGAAGACGAAGTCGAAGAGAACCGAAGCACCGACTTCGGCGACGAGACTTTGTTATTGTTCGTTTGCGATTCTTCGCCGGAGTTGTATCCGTATCCGGAGGCGGAGGAAGAAACCTTCTTCTCCTCCTCCTCCTCCGCCGGCAACCGGAGCTCGTTCTCCGGCGACGGAACCGTGAAGTTCGTGAGCGCGTCAGGTCCACGCAGCTGAATAGCCGCGTGGTCGTACACCATCGCAGCTTCTTCAGCCGTATCGTATGTCCCAAGCCATAGCCTCACGCGCCGGGTCGGATCTCGGATCTCCGCCGCCCATTTCCCCCACGGCCGCTGCCGTACGCCGCGAAACTTCCTCCCAACGCCGCCGCCGGAGCTCACCTTCAACCGCTTCTTCATCGCAATCTCACTTTTCTTCGAATTCGCCTTCGAGTTCTTCTTCTTCCGGCGAATCGCCGCCGCGTTTCCGCCATCGCCGTCGCCGGCGCCGGCGGAGCGCGCCTTAATCGTGACCTCGTTCACAAACTTCTTCACTCTCCTCCGGCGGCCGGAGAAAAACACCTCCGCCGCTTCATCGCCGGAGGAATCGGTAGCGTAAGCATCAGTAACCGTTATCCTAACGATCCTAGGGCACAAAACAACCTCCGGCGAATCTCTGCTACCAGAAACCGCCTTATCGGAAGAAGACGACGATTTATTCAGCATTGTGACACGAGTTCTATGCTCGGTGAACTTAACTTCCGGCGAAAAAGTAGGTGAGATTTTCTCCATTTTTGAGTCAGATTTTTTGTTATCAGATTCGCATTGAAATGAAGATTTATGAGATGAATTTATACGGCGAGAGAAAAGGAGATTCGTTCACGATAGAAGGAGAATAAAGAGGTTTTCGGAATACTCGTGCGAGAGAGAAAAGAAATTAAAAACCCTAAAGTTGCAAAAAAAGAAGATAGAGAGAGAGAAAAGCTTTATCTAATCTATCAATGGCGAAATCGAAGAGAAGAACACATGGAGGAGAGAGAGAAAAGGAAGGTGAACAAAGCTCCTTTTTGCGAAAAAAATGGTGGAATCAAGGAATAAATCGAAAGGGGTATTTTACAGTAGTCAGTGATGGAGTGAAATGTTTGACTGTGCTATTTCCGGTAATAGAAAAAGGTCGTACAGCAGGCGGTGGACGGCGGACGGTGGCGGAGGATGGATTTTCCGGTGAGTTTTAGAGAGAGAAAGTGAGGTTTTAGAGAGAGAAAGTGAGGGTTTAAGAGGAGGAAGACGACGATGGTGAAATAAAAGTGGTTTTTTCTCAAGGAGGAATTTGGCATCCCAAGCTTGCTTTTTTATAGGATCCTAAAAATATATAAAATAATTGTTATTTTGTTATTATTGTTATTTACTTCTATAAATAAATATGTATGGATTTTCTACATTTGTTTTTTGTATTTGGTTAAAAAATCTTGGATGTAGATGTAAATGTGAATATCTGAAATAAGGACAAACTAACCAAATGTAAATCTTTTACATATGTTTTAAATAGTACAAAGTTAGAAACCAATGAGTTAATGTATTTATGGAAAATGAAATAGTGTTTATTTTAGTATGGTTTTAAATATTTAGGAAAAATATTTAGAGTTTATTAATTATGATTAAGGTTTTATATTATGAAATAATTGATATATTTATTTAACTTGATGTTCGTAAGACTGTCTATACGGTTGACATTAGTATGTATGGTCATTGGTTAGGGGGTGGAATTACACCTTGAAGAGCGGTTGGTTTCTATGCAGCTGTGCATTTCATAAGATTTTTTTTTGGTACGGAAGGTGCACCTGCTAAATTTTAGGGTGTTCTAAGATATTTTTGTGGAGTTGAAGATGCATATTCATGAAATCAAATAGAAAACTGAAAAGAAAAATCTATTGAAATCGATAATAATAAAAATTCTAATGGCACAATTTAGCTAAAAACACATCATTGACGTTGCGGGCGTTTAAAGGTGTATCCGCTTAGCAAAAAATTCTACAACCCCAAGATGGTTTGTATTTGATTTATCTTTTATCTGAAATGACCTTAACAAAAAGATACTTGATGAAGAGTAAACTTCAAATGCGGTCCTTGTGGTTTAGCGAAAATTATATTTTTTGTTTTACGGTTTTCAAATTGTTAACAATTGTTCAAAATCTTCCTTCAAGAAAAAACATTTTAATCATTTTGACTTTTTTTACCTTTTATTAAATCAAAATTGATCTTATGATTTTTTATTGGATAAAAGAGTAGAGACTAAATTTGGAATTTTTTTTAACAACGATGATAACTATTTTGTAATTTTCAAACTATAGTCAAAAGGTGTTTTTTTAACAAACCATGTATATATTGTTATTTTAGTGATTGTGAATTTTAAAAAATACAGTTTTTAAAAAAAAAAATGTGTTGAAATTGATGACTTTTATTTTATTTATGAAAAAGATCTATGTTAAATAACTAAAAACTAACTAGCACAAGTCGAATAATAAATTGTAACTCGAGTGATAGTGTGCAACTTTAGTAAAATTAAAAGAAATATGCTTTATGTAGCCTTTTCATATTTGGTAGTTTGTGTTTTATAACTTTTTATTATATTCTCAAATTGATCCTTTCTTTTTCTAAAATTGTAATTGAATCCCACATGAAATAATATCATCAATAAAGACTCTCACCTAATTTTGTTATGGCTAATCGCTAAAAGATGTAAAATTATCAGGCTTTTTCTTGAAAAACTATTTTTAACATAATGGTTGATAGAAACTACATAATTGCAATAGATTAACGACATGAACAAATGTTTAAATAAACATTCCTATAGCTTTGATGTATTACCATTTGTCAAGTAATTGTTAAACATTGGGGCTCCCTACCACTTGATTATGCTTTAAGAGAACCCTCGATTAAAGAATCCAACAAATACTAGGGAGAAATGGCCCAGCCGTTTAAATCTAGCCGATGTGTGACTTCAACATGCTCCCTTGAACGGAGGTCGATCAAGCACTGATTGTCCTAGAGTATCTATCACCTTGAAATGGTAGAAATGTTGCCTTATAAGGGACTTGATACTTCATCTACCAGGCGCGAAACATGGAATGATACAAATGATACCAGAGCTGGGAACTAGACTGGCATGTCAGCAAGAACATGCCAGACCAAGAAGGGTGGATTGTAAGATCTCGCATTGGTTGAGGTAAGAAACAAATGCTTCATTACAAGAGACCTTACACTTTATCTATCAAACACGTTTTTGGATCGTGATTGTATGTATGTGGACAAAACGAACAATATCTAGTACAATATGCTTGAGATGTTACACCAACAATCACCAGAATGGTAGATTTTCTTGTTTGTTATCTTTAGATCACCAAATGATTTGACACGTGCACTAGCTACCAATCTACCATAAATACTCACGATTATTAAACAATAAAATGAAATATTTAAACAATCAATATACAAATGAACTTGTACGAGAGGTCTTTTTATAAGTTTACTTTAAAGAGTACATAGACTCATAGAGCATGTGAAACCAAATAAAAGGGGGGACAAATTAGCAAAAAAAGCAAAAAAGGGATCATATTGTACTTATTTCATAAAATTAAGGATCTTATTGTTGCAATTTTACCAATTCTAATTTTTGGAGGAAAAAAATCATGCATGAATTCTTAACGAAACGCCGCATCTAATAGACACGTGGATTTAAGTGCCAACTCACTCATTTTTCTTTTATATTTTCGTAATTATATGTTTTTATATATTAAACATCATTTTTCTCATCATTGAATTGTAGTTTTTTACTAATCTAGTTTTTAAAGATGTATTAAATTGTTAACTTTTGTTATTGTATGTATTGAATTTAAATTCTACTATTTAATGTATCAAAATTTTAAAACCTATAAAATGATATACAAATTTATTTTTTCATCAAGTAGTCGGTAGTTTTAATGGGTTGGAGTTTGGTTTTTCATGAATTGTAAAACCCGATAGCTAATTTCTGTTTTATTTAGTTTAATTCAAACCCATTAAAAATATCAACTACCGGATGAAAAAATAAACTTGTACATTATTTGGCAAGTTTTAAAACTCTCTTACACTAAATAATAGATTTTTAAGTTTAATATATACATAATAACCAAGAATAACAAATTAAATAAAATTTTTAGACACTAAACTCTTTTTTACCTCAATTTTACCATTTTATTACTAACTCAAAATGTGAAAGTAAAATTAAACAGTTGAAATGTTAATAACGTGATTTTAAATTTTTAATTACTTGAAATATTTATTTTAAAAAAATAATACAATAAAAAAAGCGTACTTAAATTTGTTTTCTATAAAAAGGGGTTATGAAGCAGGTCACGTGACACCGGACGAATGGTTTCTGTTAAATTTTCAGTCAAATCGCTTTACACTGCCACCTCACTTTTCCTTTGACCCACCATTCTTATTGTATTTTTCTTGTTTAAAAAAAGGTTATTTAAAAAATGGTTAATAATTCATTAATTAATATGTAGTAAATATTTTGAATTGTGTTTAGCTTTTGTACCTAGAAGGCTAGAAATATATAGAGCTCTTAGGAGTGCAACTACCCTATATAGCATTGTGTATTTATTAAGATATTTTATATAGAAACGGTGAGAATCGATAAGTAATTGTTAGTTGTTCTTATCTAACGGTGATGATCGAATGTTTTTTTCTTATAAAAAGGTATTTTGGTCTTTTAATTTTTTACATTTAGACATGGTAGGATTGATTTTATGAATTATGCATGTGAGAATGAGAGAAGTTAAGTAGAGAGATATCAGAAGAAGACGTATTTTGCAAAGAATCTGTGTTTTCTTCAACCGAGATTGATCTAATAGGGGAGATCATTCTTACATTCTCATAGTAACTTTTATTTTAACGGAAACACAATCCATATATTCTTACATTCTTTTTGTAAAGGTTTGTAAACTTATATTAATGCATAATATATATGTTAACATATACAAGTTATGTTATACTATATATGAATAGGGTCTTCCCTTACAGTAACGTAACACGAAAAGTGTTAATTACGAAATTGCCATTGGGGCGTATTTCTTACGATAATAGAACACCTTGTTTGAGATGGTTCCAACAGTGTTATATATGGGGGTGTGTATAGATAGATAGATAGAGAGAGAGAGAGAGAGAGAGAGAGAGAGGAGAGAGAGAGAGAATTAGGTTCAGTCACTCAAACAGTGATCAAATAAGATAACAAAAACAACTAAATCATATGTGACTTTACAATCAAACAACTATAAAAAAAAACCTTAGATCCATCACTCAGGGGCGGACCTAGAAATTTTTTCAAACCGTTGCACAATTTGACTTTAAGAAACGTATATAGAAATATTTTCACAAAATGTACATTGGTCTAATGTTTGGTCCACTACTTTACAACTATAGAGTCTCTAAGTTCGAGTCTTATTGTAGGCATTTTTTTATAAACAAAATAATTAATATGAAATTAAAGCTAAAATTTAGTAAAAAACACAGTAAATATAAAATTAAAGCTAAAATCTAGTAAAAACACAATAAATATAAATTAAAACTAAAATCTAGTAAAAATGACTCTAACAATACTTGAACCCCAAACCTCCACTTTAAAAACCAAGGTACTTACCAACTCTACCAAGGAAGACTTATGTTTTTATTGCACTTTTAAAATATATATATGGTGGCACACAACAAATTAATACGGCGACATCTTTCACGAACCTTAATTTTTACATTACGATGGATGAATGAAACATTGGCACGTGCCACCATAAGCTCTAAGTAGGTCCCCCATGCCATCACTGCTTTACAGTCAAGTTGATCGTATTTCATGATCATATGTAATTTCAATACAAAATAATCAAATATAAATTAACTGTTTTTAAGTTATCTTATTTTGATCATCTTACATTTTTTTGGACGGCAGATAAACACACACACACACCCGATCGAAATCGAAAAAGTATCTGGAATCCATTCGGACGCCTATAAGGGTATCTATATATATATATATATATAATTGTGGAATCTAAAACTAAGTGAAATTTGGAACTTTGTATAAAAAGCTATTAACCTGCATGGAAGGTTAAATTAATTTTTATAAAGAAATGAAGGCATATAAGGTGGGGGGGTATTTGCAGGTGGAACAACGTGGTGACTGGTGGGAGGCAACATTGAATTTGGCGCCTTTTTTATAAAATTTACCGTTACGTTCTCCTATGTTTAATTTGTCTCCTTTCCATTTTTTATATTTCATTTATTATTACCATCAATCCTCAAATTCAATACTAACTAATTATTAATACTATATATCTTTTAGGCCGTGCGTACCAGGTCCTTGGGTTCGACGGGTTGAAAGTCGTCGGCTTGTCGGGCTTAGCGAATTGCCGGTGCGCCAGGCACCAGCAGCGGGTTGGAAGGTTTGCATACACCGGCGGTTTGCACACACCGCTTGTGTGTGTGTGTGTATGAGAAGGTTGGGAGGGTTGGGTACTAATTAGAGAGAGTTCCAAAGGGTTAATTGGAGGGTTGGAAAAAAAGCTGATGTGACAGTGAGGTTGGAAGGGTTGGATACTGATAGCCTTATATGATTTATTATTACTATTATTAAACAGGAACTTAAATTTTGCAAATGAAATAAAAGCATTTTTAATAGCTATGTTAAAATAGAGAAAATAAGAAATTTTAGTAGGTTTATGTTTGAGTAACTATGTTATTTCCTATGCTAAAATATAGGAAAGAAGAGAGGATTGTAAAAATCTCTAAATTTAGATTGAGTTTGATAAAAATAAGCTAACTTATTGAAATGTTAGTTAGAATAGCGTTTCATGAGTTTTTTTTTTTTTTGTAGTTTTTTCAATTATACTCTTATTAATAATAATTTATTATATCTCAAAATATTATTTTATGTCGTTTTATATACTCATAAGCTAGTATTGACAAACATAATTTACTCATAAGCAAGCTTATTAGTTACTAGATATTTTATTAGCTTATTAGGCCGTCGGTAGCCCCTTCGGATTTCACGGCGGGGTTCGCATGCGGACCTCGGGGTTCGCCTAGGCTGTGTTACGCGAAGGTGCGGGCTTCACGGCGAGTTTTTGGCACGGGTTTGGCAACCCACTCATCCCGCTCTATCTTCTTATATTGGGTATTCAGACTTGTGGGTAGTGGTACGGATTTAGTAAGGGTTTATGGGTTGTGCTACCAAGGGTCTTAGCTATCAGTTAGTTTTTCAAACACAGTCTTAAATAAATCTCTAAATAAGAGATTAAAAACGTGGTTTCAAAGTATTAATGAGGAGAATGCATGATTACTGAATAATTTTACGGGGTTTGAATGAAGAATTATTTTAAGCTTTTTAATTATTTTGTTAGAATTAATGCAAAATTTAATTTGGCGTTTTCAATTATTTTCTTCACAGCAAAATTAGGTGTAATGATGTTTTAAGTCAATAATGACCCTCAATAATACTAATCATGGTTCAATAATTATAAGGACCACTTTGCCCATGCAATATTTCTTTAATCATTAATCCATCATAAACCTTTTTATGAATCCTTAATGATTCTTTGGTTTTGTTTTGTTTGAAAAACATCTTTTCCTTCTTCCTTTGACTTATTAAGGGTATATTCGGCATTTTACCCTTGCTTTTTATCGTACACATGTTTTTTTTGTTTGTGTATATCAGAATACACGTTATTTCTAGGTAGTTTGTGTGTTTGGTGTAAATGGGTATTAAAATATATTTTATACACGCTCATGACTTACCTTGTAACAGTCATTCCGATTGTCTTATGATTTCAGAATGAGTTTGGTAGCTACGAATACTGGTCCCAATGATCTTGATAGTTTGAAAATAGATTGAACTGAACTTCACTGTCTTGACCATTCCAATTGTGCTATGTACGTTGCTAGTTGACTTGAATGACTTTTATAAAAGGCAATATGGGATGTACATGGGTAGTTTTCAAGAAGTCGGGGTAAATAGACCAAATAATTAAAATGAAATCGACATGGATTTCTTCTTCTATCTTCTTATTTACAAAGTTTCGTTCTTGTACGGCTTAATTTGAAAGAAGTTAAAACTAGTATACCAAAAAGTAGCGAAGTCAAAGAGGGGTTGACATGTGTAGTCTCAATGCCTCGTCCTTCCTTTCCAAATTTTGCATTTAGTATAGATACTTGTAATTTTATTATAAACGCACAAATGAAATAATTTAGTTCCCACCCAAAAAAAAATTGCAATCAAAATTAGTAGATTTTGCACCTTTTATGGATTTTTCGACTTCACTAATGAAGCCTATTTTCTAACAAGTATGCATACACTCCTTATATTGTTCTTATTGGATTGTTACTTTTATGTTAAAGAAAGTTAGAATAGAACATAACATAATTTTAGATGAATCACGTGATTTTCTACCCAAAGCACACACTATAATTTTCAATTTCTTTCAATCCAATTCTTGTTTTCTCTTGTCAACCATATGTATAACTCAGTTTGTGTGCATCTCAATTAATCTTATGCAACTCTGAGAACAATTATGATAATCCTATATTCCAACGGCTAGGGAATTGAACTAGTGACCTATTTATGCGTACACCCGATTTTGATTTTTTATATGAATTTTACAATATTTCATATACTACAAATTGAACTCACATGAACACATGTTCGTAACCAATAATAAGACTCGAACTGTTGTCCTACAGAGAGGTTGATTTTACGGATAATCCAAAGACCATTAGGACAATGACACTATGGTTGGATATTTTTTTAATAGACAAGGTATTTTCACGAAGTATGTGTATAATTAATTATATTTTCCTTTTTGTCTAAAATAAAACGACATATATTAGTCTTTTTGTTTTGGTCTTAATATATAAGATCAAAAATTTATTTTTTGACACCATTAGGCAAAAAGAGAAAAGAATATTTGTTTTACAATTATTTAAACTAAAAATCAAATGATGATTAGTAGTCATTAATGATTGGTTTGTAGTTAAAGCTTTAAAAATCAACTAAGTCTTCAATTTTGGAATTTTTTTTCTAATGCTAATATTTTTTGTCTTTTAGAAAATTAATAATTTACTTGTAAATATTTTGGGATTGTCCAACCACATGCCGGTTTGTTTCTTAATGAATTTGGATTATATCCTATCATTTTCCATTTAGATAGAAGTAGATGTCGTTTAATATACGAAGATGTAAAAGACGGTTTCATTTTTGTATTTCTATGGTATCTTCCCAGTCTGTAGGGGGAATACTTGTTGTACGATAACAAGGTTAGTTCGGTTACGAAGATGCTTTTTTTAAAACCTCAAAATCAGTCATAATTAACATAAGAAATGTAAAGCCGAATCTGAGTAATATATTCTTGCAGGCGAAATGTAGGCAGGAACTGATAGGCTACATATAACCAAATTAAGTGTATATGTATTGCTAGTATGAGTTTGTTGCACAAAAACATTTTCATTAAGAAATCTTAAATATTTTAGGAACTCATGAACTATGTATTTTGTGAGTAGTCGTGATGAATGTTATATCACGTCATGACATTCATCGTGAATTTTGTCACGCTTAATTCATAAATACCACAAAAGGTGGTTTCTAAGTTCCTAAAATATTTAAGGTTCCTCAATGAACCTATTTCAAATCATGTATTCACTTAACTTAATAACTTCAAGTGAGGGTGTTCATCGATTGACATCCAATGGATGTGAGGGGAACTAAATCGAACCAAACCAACCATCCATTGGATGTTGGATTTTTCCAATTCAATTGATGATTGAACCAGTTTGGTCCCATTCATTGGATGTCCTTATTGAAATATCCATTGGATTGGATTGGATCCAACCAATATTAATCAAGTTCGATTGGATAGAATTCATCTGACATCATTAATTGTTTTATTATATATTATATATGTATAAAATTAAATTAATTATGATTGGATCGATAATCGGGTGTGTAATTGGATGATGACTGGATGGGTAGTCAGATGATGATTGGATTGGTTTGGTCGATTTTGATCAGTTCTGGATTATCATACAAGAAACGACCGATCCAAATTAAGTGTTGAAAATTTCGATTTGATATGATCCAATTACAATTGGATATCCAATCATCATTGGTTGGTTTTGATTGGATCGAACGGCTTTAAACTTTTAATTGTGTTAGTTGAATTTATGCACACCTTAACTTCAGGAACTCACTAAGGCAAGGGAAATTCCGAAAATGCTAGATTGATCAAATTAAAATTACAGTTCTCTTTATTAATTTTACGTTTGTTACAACTTAAACTCTTACCTTGATTTTAGTTGATTATAAAGATAAAATATAATTAACCACTCGAACAAGACATAATCATGAAACAATCCAAAGTTTAAAAAAAACAAAAACAAGAGACAAGCAAACAAGTACACTAGATTCGACAAATGCCAAGGAGGTTCTCATTGTACCTTTCATTATATTTAACATAATTTATTTGTCTTTTTCCAATAAGTATAATTAAGTAATTAATTAATTGCAATTTGCACATAGAAGTCAAATTACGGATCAAACCCCGAGTTGGGTTACTTTGAGCCACTAAAATGGAGAAATTTAATCATTCAAATTTGTTCTTCCATTCATTATTTTTGTTACCTTCCATCAAGGCTTTGTGAATATCAAGATTTCCTTTTTGTTGATTAAAATATATTGTGTTTATATTTTTCATCATCATCATCCCATAAATCTATGTTTTTTCACTTGGTTGGTTTTAAAGATTAAGGGGTAAAATTGGAATTCAAACATGTACTCAAATTAAAGGTCATTATTTATATTATAAGATAGAGGTTTAGTTTTGTAACATTTTAAAAAAGTTATACAAGATATTATCTGTTTTACACGTATTAGGATTCATGGTATTAAAACACGTATGATACATGAGATATTTGGTCATTTTTTAAAGTAACCTTAGTTCTTTTCCTAGCCTATGTGTGATCCTACAATCTAGAAATCACCTATTTTTTTTATAGTATTCATGATAAGAGAAAGGTTCATGTGAGATACATAACTTTTTAGGAAAACGCGAGTATGATTCTCAACCACTCATCCGGTCAATAAAGACGGCTTTGACCGGATCACCCTCTTTCAATCATCTCCACCTTCTATGATTCGCGTCAATCCTCCGTGATCACGTCCACCGTAACCAAAAATGTATGGCTGAGAATCGTCCTCGCGTTTTCTTAAATTGACATCGTTCTCGTATGAACCCACCTTTTCATGATAAATATTTATATTTAATAAACATAATTTGCCTTGAGATATATGTGACAACATGTTTTTTTGAATATTTATCATATTGTTTATCATGAATACTATATAAAATAAGTGGTTCATTGGTCCCTAAAATATTCAAGATCATTCAATGAACATACCCCTATATAAGAATGTTTAAAAACTTAACACTTTCTGGTAGTTCAACTCACCATTTGTTTGTTAGCAGTTTAACGTCCTTAACGAAACTCACAACTTATTGGATCAATTATATATGCTTTTTTTGTAGTGGCTTTATGATATAGAAAATGGTTATGATATAAGTGTCTAGGTGGGGTTTTATGCAAAAAAACCATTTTTTTTTCTCAAACCAAATTACCATTAAATCTTTCAAATCTATATAGACAAATCAATTTATACAAATAGTAATTTTTATACATAACTTAATAAAAAACCAACAAATCAACCCCTAAACGCTACTTGTTATGTTGTTCAAGGCTATTAAAAGGTTTGTTTAACTGTTAACTTCGGTATCAAATTTAAGTTACTTGAGGTTTATAACTATTAACTAATTTAAACATATTATTGTAAGAAAAATGTTAAAAGTTTGGCTGATACATACAACAAGGTTTTATGGGTTGTTTATCAGTTATTGAATGGTTTGATACTCGATGATTAAGTGGTTAGGATGATTAAAAGGTTTTTATGACATAATGCAAAATGGAATATGGTTTGTTAGTAATTGTTGAGAATGAAATTAAGGCTCTGAATGGATAAAGCAGACCCGTAATACAAAATCATTAAGAGGGTTTTGCCACCTTGAAACAGTCCTTTTTTTGCCAAACAAGATTTACCCCCTTAGGCTAGCAGTACCCAACCCTCCCAAACCCACTGCCACATCAACTTACACATCAGTTTTTTTCCAACCCCACAATTAATCCTCTGGAACCCTCCTGATTAATACACAACTCTCTCAACTATCTCATTTAATTAAACACACCCTTCACACACACAACACAAGCCGTTGTGAGCAGTGTGGGCAACCCTCTAGCCTCTCGAACCCGTCGAACCCGTCAAACCCGTCGGTCGCATAGCGGAACCTGCCGAACCCGTTGAGCCCGGCGGGTTCGAGCCTGCTGAACCCAGCCGTGCGGTATGCATGGCTTTAGTGATTCAAAAATTGTTTATTAATGAAACTGTTAAGAGGCAAACAAACGATCTTTTGTACGGTAAAGAAGAAATAATGGTTTTTGCCCTTTTCCAAAATAAATAAATAATGATTTTTGTGATTAAAAAACAGAAGCAAAAGGGTAAATAAGGAAATTAATAATGATAAATGGTGAAGAAAATGAAATCGGAGTCAGCAACGACGGTGGCGAGTCAAACGTTGTTTTCCGTCACCGGCGCCGGTCACCCACCACGTGACTGTCACGTGTCTCCAACCACGTGATACTGACGTGCCCTCCTCACCCTTCTGCAACTAGGATTTGCCAAAATATCATTATTTATTTTTTTGCTTTTTTATTATTTTATTTAATATTATATGGGTTTACGTGCAATATTTTTTTAATATTTAATTTAATAAAAACATCTTTTGTTTAGTCCTTAATCATTTATAATCGTTTTAATTGGCTACCAAAATACAAAAGGTTCTTAATATTTTAAAAAAATAAGAAAAAATAATTAATAGAATTAACCGACCAAAATAATATTTTTCAAAGCTTTTATTAGTATTTGTAGTTTTAAAACATTATAATGAATGACAAATTGACAATATGATATTGATAGTATTAAGTATTAATTATTTGTGTATATATTTCTTTTAAATTTTTTAATAATATATTTGTTGCTTAAGAAATACTACAAATATATTTGGAATGGTTGGAGTGATGTTGGAATTGAGTCAATAAAAATAGTTTTAGGTAGGAACATAATATACTTAGTTACTTACATACGTTTGGAATGTAGCCCAAAATTACATAAAATCTAAGGTTTATTATTATTATTATTATTACTATTATTATAATATGCATTTTATATAGTATATATTAGTTCATATATTGTTTCAAGTGTTCTTTTTTGATAGAAATTTGTTTTGCAATTATTTAGAGATTTGACAAATTGTGAAAAATAATGTTTTTTTCTATGATTTTTTTTCATTTATGTTTCATTTTATTTAATTGATTTGATGGGTTTTAATTCTATGTAAATCTTTTGCTCTTAGATGTGTTATCAAAAAAATGGTTGTATATGTGTCAAAATACAAGAATATAAATTTCTACGTATAATTACAACAATTCAAGTATATGTGGCTACTCGACATTGGGTATACCACGGAACCACCATTTTTTTAATGGCAGATAACTCACGTACACGTTCCAGGGATATCCAGATCCAAACGGGCACCGACTAATCCCCCGCACCCATTAACCGGCCCTATGGGCCGACCCATGAACTTGTTCCTGAACCGGCACAAGTCCTAAATACCGCAGCAAGTCGTCCTCCGCGGGTTTGAACTATGGTCAACTGAGGATACCATCTCCTAAAGGCACAAGGGTGTTACCTCCACCCACTAGGCTAGACCGTTTTTGATACCATGGAGCCACGGTAATATCTTTTTGTGATTATAATCATACAAGACGTCAACTAATTTATGAAAAAGGTCAACTCACATATGATTATAGTGTAAAATCACATGTGATAAAACACATTTAAAAGGAAGCAAGGAACTTATTCAACGTAATGAAATATTGTGTGCTCTATAGCTAATTATATAGCAAATTAAACGGTACTTGGTGTTTCTTTTAATTCTTACAAATTGAGAGTTTATTTAAAGTTGGTTTTTTATTACAAACCTATAATTTATTTAGCTTTATTTTAGTAGTAAGATATTCTTAAAGTACAATTAATAGATATTTATATGAAATTAATTAACTAAAAGAAGGATTAAAAGGGCACCCTGATTTTATGGGGTCCAAATCTTTTTTCCCCAACTCGTGGGCACGACCCCTTTGTGGGCTTCTTTTTTATATAATTTACACGTGGTGGTTGTTTAAATTTAATCATTTTAAATTATATTCTGAAAGTAATTTATTAAAAGGTAAAAAATAAATAAATTTAATAAGCAACTAAGCAAGTAGTTTGAATAGAAAAGCCAAGGTACATGCCACCCTTGTCCCTTAGATCTTGACTATACAATTCGTACATTCCCTTTTTATTATTTTAATATTTTTTAATTAGATTCGATAACTCACTTCATATATTTATCAGTGGGGATTTAAACGATAAGTTTTTTTACATGCTTCGACCTGAAACATGCCATACGAAGTTGAAATGAAAATAATAATCCGGAAATGATGTTAACTCATCATCACGTTGTGTCCTATAAGTTTTGTTTTTTCACATATTAGATTTCATGTGACGAATTTATGGCTTTTTATATAAAAAATTTGAGGTTACCTTTTCAAAGTGACCAAGAGATGACAAAAAGGCTACAAGATGATGTTTAAAGTCATGGGACAAGAGAAGAGGTAGAACATGTAGGGTAGGTGTGAAATTGCAAACTCATGCTCATGTCTTGTAGATTTCTACTCACTATATGTTTAACATAAAGAAATACATACATATATATATATATGTATGTATATACACACACATACAATATACAAGTTTATGAATATATACACACAATCACACAAACATGCATGCATAAACACATATAGAGAGACGTTCTAAAGAAAACAATGACAAAAGAGGACACGAGGACAGTTAAGTCACATGTGTTTTTAGACTATACTCACGTCTAAAATCACATGTGAATATGTGCAATTTGATCATAGATTGCAAGGTTACAAGCTAGATAGCCCATTGTCTTGGTCGGGTTCTTATATCGTATATGAATGTGATTTCAGTGTAAGATGACATATTGATCTGACACTTCTTATGTTCTTTTATTTTCACCATGTTCTCGTTTGATCATTGTCCTGTATATATGTGTGTATGAGAGAGAGAGAGAGAGAGAGAGAGAGAGAGAGAGAGAGAGAGAATCTTATTATAGTAAAGACATACATACACATATATACATATGTATATACATAGACATACACACACATACAAAGACTCTCGTATTCAAGTGAGAATAGTGGCAAAATAAGAGAACTCAAGGACTGCCAAATCACATGTATTTGATCATGACCTACATTGAGTGGTTGCAGCCAAATCGCCCCTTGCCCCTACATCGCAATTGATTTCAATGTAAATGACATGTATCCTAACTGTTTTTGTGTTTCTTATTATGATCATATTGTCGTTTGATCATTATCTTGCTGTATGCTTGTAAGAATATCTTATTATAGCAAAACATAAATCATAAATGTTTTGACCTAAATATTATAAACATAGTAATATTTAAATAAAAGTGAGAGAACTAATTGAATACCAATTTAATAATATACTTTTAACTATTTGAATCAATTTCTAGTATGTAATGCATTTGAGGAATTTAAAGTATATTTCTTTATTAAGTCAAATATCATATATTTTATACTTTGAAGTGATGAAAATGTTAGTATTTAATTTGTTGGAAATAGGTTTGGTTTTATGATTGATTTGAGGAAGTAAAAGTGAAAAGGAGTGTTTGGTCAAAATGTAGCCCACACTCTTTGTTTTCATATTAATGGCTTCTTGTGTCTGCATCTACTATCTACTCTATCAGTACATTCTTTTTTAATACCCAATAAATATTTATAACCACTATATCTTGTTTTACTTTAAAAAGATATTCCTAGATAAAAATCATAACAAAATTAACTTGAGTATAAAAGCTATATATGTTCAAGTTTCCAAAGACATTGACAATTAATAGGTTATATTAGCTAAAATGCATTAGTTAATTACAAAATTTTGAACTTTAATAGAGTATTTCATCAACTCATCTCACTTTCCAAAAAAAAAAAAAACCCAACTCGTTAGTAGTTAAATTAGTCTTATACAAAAAGTTAACAAAAACAAACCGAAAATGAATCGATGACTGGTTAAAATTAACTATTCTTTATGGGTTACACAAATCTAGCATTGGCCCTGTTTTAAGAAACGATCAATCTTTTTTGGTTAAATACTAAATCGTCTTGTGATCGACTCCAATTGGCCAACAAAGTTAATTGATGTTGTTGCTTTTCCTTAATCATTGATTGTGTTTAGGTCAAACCCAGAAGACTCAACCTTTGTGCTTTATCAAATAAAAAAATCATAATGTAATTAGCATTTAAGAGTTTTTTTTTAAGCATATGACAACAAACTGGATAACAAAAAAACATCGATCACGTTTAGGTAAAGATAAAAAGGCATACTAATGCAATCGAGTAGCAAGCATTTTTACACTTACACTTTATGGTAACATAATTTATCAAGCAAGCAAACAATTAAGAATCAATTATGACCTTACTATGGGACCGTATATCCAACTCTTACCTAGTAAACCCTTACTGGTAAAAGTTAACACTTTCACTTATCTTAGAGATTGTTTGTTTACCTCTTAATAGTTCCATTAAGAGGCAACCTTTTAATAGTTTTGTTACTACACAACCTCTTAATAGTTCTGTCGAAAGGACAACCTCTGAACCGTTAAGAGGTGAATCTTATTCGGCAAAAAATAAGTCGTGTCTCTCTTAATGGTTTTAAAATCCTCTGAATGATTTTATATCTTGAGCCTCCCTTAATCATTTAGCACCCTAATTTCATTCTAAACAATTACTAACCAACCATATTTCATTTTGCATTATATCATAAAAACCTCTTTAATCATTCTAATTTCTACACCAAATCATTCAGCAGCTGCCAAACAGAAAATTCAGCTAAAATTAGAAGCTAGAAAAAACATTAGTAGAAATAGAAGATTAAATTGTTTAGGAATGCAAAGCATAAAACAGGTGTGTTTTAAGGAGGACATGTTTGTTACCACTCTTTCTTCCATCCAAATTCTATCTTACAATGCATCAAAACATTCACACATTTTTCATTCAGAAAAGTAGCAGCAAAACCCAAAGGAAAAGGATCCACCCCAAACATATCATCCATCTGATTGAATCAGCCCATTGCATACTTCTGGGTCCAGCTTCGGGCAGTCGTCTCGTACTTGCTCCTGTCGGTCTTGTACATGTGAGCGATCTCGGGCACAAGGGGGTCGTCCGGGTTCGGGTCCGTCAACAGAGAGCAGATCGATAGCAAAACCTAAATAAAACAAACATCAGTCAAGAGTTTTTGGCTTTAATTTGACCAATTCATTTACTGAGCTTAATGGCACTCACAAACTCATTCAGTCAGCTATACATGTCTGTTTGGTAATGGCTTGATGATATGGAAAGTGACTTTGGTTGGTTTTTCACCAAGTCCTGTATAGATAAAGTTGTTTGTGTGGATTACTCTGTCTGTATAAATTGAGAAGGTTTTGTTTGGAATGGTTTTCTCATAGATGGAAGGAGTGTCTTTTAATTGGGAGGGGCAAGTTTGGAAATACTTGGCTTTCTGCATAAAGCTTCCCTCTAGAAGCTTACTCAATAACTCACTTTCTGTATCGTTAAGCCATACCAATCAGTCATGTATGGCTGACTGAATTAGCTGAGAGTCCCATTAAGCCAATTAAGCTGCTAACAAACAGGCCCTTATTCAGTAAGCTTCTTCTTCTTCTTTTTCTTTTTCTTTTTTTTTTTTTTTGGAAAGGGGGGGGGGGGGGGGGGGAGGGGTTGGCTTTATGCAGATAGCCAAAAAAATTTCCTTACCTGGCACTTCCAATTAAAGAATACGTTCCCTCTAACTATGAAAGACCCTCCCAAACAAAAACATTCTTAATCTAATACAGACAGATTATTCCACACCACAACTTTATCTACATGACTTAATGAAAGACCAACCGAACAGCCCCAAAGTATGATCTTTCATTGGTCAAAAAATTTACTATATGGCTTTAATGAAATGCTAAATAATTAACCTTGGAAATCGTTAGAGCCGGGCTCCATTGTTCCTTCAATATATCAAGACATATGCTCCCGTTGCTGTTGATGTTCGGGTGGAAAACCTTTGTCCTGAAAGCTACCTACAAATCAAGAGCCAGAAATGCATTTTAAGAAGTATGATCCAAAAGTTGAAATGTTTAAAATGCAGGTAATCAAAATGTTCCATAAAAGCTGTCATCTTAACACGAATTTTTATCCATTGGAGATTCGGAAGTAAGAAATTGTCTAAATGCATAAAGTGGAAAAAATTAAAATATGCGAACTATAATTTACACATGCTCCCAGAGGAATTTCTTATTTACTTAGACCCATTATGGCTTTCAAGATTGTGTTACGATCAATTTTACACTAAAAAACAATATGCGACTTATGTATCATATAAATCTTATGTTAACTAAATTTAAAAATTCTGATTTTGATCATGAAGCCAAGTGATATCTTTAACTTACGAGTATACAGTTCTTTAGTCAAAATAGGTGTACCCAATTCAAGCATTTCAGTTACCACACCGTACTCTCTTGGCGAAAATAAACATCAATTTTGAAGTTATAATTGAGCAGAAAACAAGATCAATGCAAGAATGAGCATATTGCTCAAAAAGCAATTGCAGTTGATAAATACCTTAGGTGGCTTAAATGGATAATCCGGGGGGAAATGAATAGTAACTAGAAAGACTCCACCAGAATAGGGGCTGTCAGGAGGTCCCATAATTGTAGCTTGCCAGTGAAACATGTCCTCTGCCACTGGGCCTAAAATCACACTTACAACAGAGGTAAACCAAATGACGAATTGAATACTTGCACATTAGCTTATTATGAACAGCTTGAACACCCACAAACGAAAAGAAATGCATGTGCTTGATTAGATTCATGTGTGCATGTATGTATCTCATATTTAATCAGTACAAATGTACAACAGACCATAATAAGATGCCCCTTTGCGGTTCTAACCAGTGACAGGTGCAGTCACAGTAATAGAGTTTATGGATGCAAGTATCATGTCTGTTAAGATGTTTAGAAGAGGTTGATGATATAATAGTGATGTTAGATCATGTACCTTAGAAAAAGAACTTGATATTATTAAATCTTTTGTCTCCCCAATATGGTGGGTTCAACTGGAACTGAATCCCATTCTAAGACACACAAGGAGTACGAGAACAAAGATAAAAAGATCTTGGAAAGAGTATTTTACACGATTACAGCATTCCCAGCATTATAACAAGTATATATTGCCAACACACACACTCCAGACTGCCACCAACTGTTACATATCAATACTGCACTTTGATTACTATTCATATAAAAACATATATTACTTTGAATACTCCATATATATATATATATATATATATATATTAGCACAGTGAACCATCACAAATTGCTACCAGTTAGGCAATTATCAACCAAACTAGGGTAAGATTTGATTATTCACTCATAACAGAATGATTATGAGACACTCTTGCTTTCAAGAGGCCAAGAACTCTCCTAACGGTTACACCTAATTACAATGCCAATACCTAATTGCTTCCCATCCTTCTATCTATACTTCTCCTAACAACTGACTTACCTCACTTATTGACTAAATGACCAGCTCCCCACAGTTGACTAAATGACTAGCCCCCCACAATTGACCAACTGACCAGCCAACTATTATCCTTACTACAATCTATATGTGTAACATGGCACTAGTACATCTCTTTGATTGATAGAGGGTTAAAAGTGAGGACAAAACTTTGTAGCAGTTATGTTATCGTGATGGACACCAGAAAGAGTAAGTTTGCAGTGAATTTTTTAGAGTAAATGATGCCGATTGAGTTTGATGTAGAAGATGCAAGGAGGAGGCCACACCACCCAAACAACAGGTGTCATGAAGTGACAATATCTTCCCCATGCCTTTATCAGTACAACTGAAATGCCACATTGGAAGTTGAACACATGCTGTGTACTATCATACATATGTACACACACGACAAGTATACAGATTAGGCACAGATAAGGATGCAAATTGTTAAATGCCAAACATCAAACAAGGGTTTGATGTGCAGAACTAGTATGAAAGCCATGCCATAGCTTACTTGCTTGGGTTTATAATTTATGTTTTATATTAGATCTTCATTTCCATATCTACACACACACACACACAGAAGGCAAACATGCAGAGATGCACATACACGTACATTATACGCTAAATAAACTCAGCATGGGAAGATTCACGGTAAGCATATTAGGGAAAGACAAGAATAATGTGATAAGATTTGACGATAAAAATAAAAATCACAGCTTCAAAGTACAGTCATCAGCATCATAGCTTCAGCTACCTGAAAAGTCAGCTACTTTCCCACTAAACTCCTAATTATATTGAAAAAATCCCATGTTTTCTACAATCATATTTTGTATAAATGTTAACAGTATCAATCTCTTAAGCTCAAACTCATTTAAACTAGAAAGGAATGTTGATTTTATATGCATCTACTTGTCCTATAAATCTTAACAGTTAGGGGTAGCACTGTAGCCAAAACAAGGTTGAACACAATGGCCCAGAAGTGTCTTCAAAACTTTAAACCAATGGCTCTGAAGTCAATTTTTGTTGCATCACACTTGTAGTCCCTCTTTATTAAAAAAAACACTTTTTTGTAGTGCTTTTCTTTAAAAGAAAATTGATGCCACAACGATACTTGTTACCATTCACTATCGACCTCGGACTATATAGCGAATCAATAATTTGAAAAGATTTTAGCTATGCATTATTCAGACTTGCACACTCATCATTCCAAATATGCCCTTGTTTGACTCGGTATCCTTTTTAAGTAAAGCTAATGATAAGCATTTTTCAACATGCTATATGTGGGGAGTAGTGAAGAGAGCAAGTCTTCAAGAAACTCACAACCCAATACCCCTTCCTACATATTTTGGAAGTTCCAATTCCATGAAAGGGACACTTACTTATTTGACCTAGGATAAAAGGAGGCTCATTTTGATTATAAGTTATAACAATAGAAACCTTCCGATTCCAATTTCACAAAAATCTACAGACATACATGCATGCTCTTATATGTATCAATTTACAGTAAGCTGTAATCTACAATTCCTGTGTAAAAGCTAAAGACATGGTTATGGCCGTTATTCCCCAATTCGATAGCCAATTTCATTAATCAATCACAGATCAACACCTATAATATAAGAATCATTCCCCTACCTACGTAAACAAGCAATTTTCTCCACAGATCACACCATCCTCCAAGCAATTTCCACATAACACAAAACAAAAATCAACAATTCACATCATTTCCCACACTTTTAGCAACAACAACAACAGATCAAAGCCAAACCACATCCAAAAACACAAATTCAAACACAAAAACACAACAGATCAACAGATCAACAACGAAACCGATATCGAAAAACGATACCTGCGCTGCAAGAGGTAGGAGGATCCTTCTGAAGATCCTTGAGTTCCTTCAAGATCCGCTTGGAAGCCATCACCAAAAAATCCTAAATTTTTTATCAAGCAAAAAGGAACCCTAACTTAAACAATAATCTGAGACTCTAACTCAAAATTAACAACACATATAGATATACATAATAAACACATGATGATGATGATGATGATGATAATATCTTGAATCCATATGTAATTAAGATCAAATTAAGAGATAATTTAGAGAAATAGAGAGAGAATAAGGAGAAGGATGATGGATTTACTACCTCTGAAGAAGATCCTCTCTCACCTCTGAAAATTAGTCGTCGTCTTTTTTTCTACCTTCTGAAAAATCGGAGGAAAAAAAAGGGTAACTTGGAGAAATCAACTTTATATATAAGATTAGAGTAAATTATGGATTTGGTCCTTAAAGTTTGACGGAAATTACGGATTTGGTCCTTAAACTTCATTTATTACACGGATGGTCCCTATGGTTTGAAGATTCTTACGGATTTGGTCCTTGAGGACCAAATCCATAGGGACCAAATCCGTAAGAATCTTCAAACCATAGGGACCAAATCTGTTAGCCTCAAGGACCAAATCCGTAAGAATCTTCAAACCATAGGGACCATCCGTGTAATAAATGAAGTTTAAGGACTAAATCCGTAATTTCCGTCAAACCTTAAGGACCAAATCCATAATTTACTCATAAGATTATTATTCTCTATTCTGTCGTCTCCCTATTGGTCTTATCCGTTGGGCCCCACCTATTTGATTCGACCCGACCCGACCCGACCCGACTCAAAAGCCTAATTTTGGTCCCCATGGAATCTTTAAAAGTGGGATCTACCTTTGATAAGTTCACAAATAGTCTCTGGCTATGTTTGGCAAACTAGCTGATAAGTTAGTTGTTTGAGTGTTGACTAATAAATTAGCTAAGAGCTGATAATACGTTAGCTTGTGAACAAATTATGTTTAACAAAAACTAACAAACTGTATGTAAAATGACTAAAAAAGATATATTAGAGGTATAATGACTAATTAATTAATATAAGAGTATAATTGGAAAAAACTAGGAAAGCTCTGTAAAGCTAAGCTAACATAGCTTATAAGCTACTTTTTTTTTATTCAAACATTTACATAAAAATTAAGCTAGATATGGAATGGTAGTATTATATATGTATACAATATATAAATAGATTATGTATATATAATAATATAAATTATTTATATATAAATAATTTATTGGACCAACGCCACTCTACCTCCATGAGCACGTCCCTGGTATCCATAGCAAAAATGTAAATTATACACTATCTATATATAATAATAGAAACATATTATATTTTTTAAAGTATTTTAAAAACCAGGTAGAGTGACTAAATTATTTGACTAAAATCATTCCTTACTCTAATAGGGATTTTCAATGAAGTTAATGATTAAGACCATTTACAAAGAAAAATAGTACTATATGAATCATTTTTAGATTTATTAACCTTTAGGTTCCATTTTTTAAAGATTTAACCAAACCACAGGGACCAAAATTGGAGTTTACTCTTTCTTTTGCTTTTTTGTTTTGGTTTTTGGTTAATTAATTTGAAAGGCAGATATAATCAACAAATCAGAGTGGCGCAGCGGAAGCGTGGTGGGCCCATAACCCACAGGTCCCAGGATCGAAACCTGGCTCTGATAATTTGAGAGAAAAGCTTCCAAATTCGCCAATTTTTTTAATGCTTTTTGGATATTTTTTTTTATTTTTTTTTTTTCCAAAATTTAGTTTATATAAATAAATTTTAAAATTTATAAAATAAAATTGATGGTGTGTAGAATGCAAATAAATATTTAATAATTTGAGAGAAAAGCTTCCAAATTCGCCAATTTTTTTAATGCTTTTTGGATTTTTTTTTTTATTTTTTTTTGTTTTCCAAAGTTTAGTTTATATAAATTTTAAAATTTATAAAATAAAATTCATGGTGTGTAGAATGCAAATAAATATTTAATAATTTTTGGCATTTGTGTAACTTCTTACATTAAATTATGTCTAACCAGCTGCAAAAATAATATTTTAATCAGGCCAGCGGATAACATCCTAAGTATTCGAGTTCGAATCCTGTGAAGAGTATGTAGTGATATCCAGATTATAGATTTGTTAGGTAATGGTACTATTAATTAGATTGGGTCGTGATCGTGATCGATGAGGATTAGTCGGGTGCCATTGGAGTTGATACCAGTAACATGTGTTTGCTTGTTGTTTAAATTTTTTTTTTTAAAATACAAATATAAGAAGTTTGGTTTATTTGAATATTTGATCATGTAAACGTTAGAATGAAAAGCTAATAACTATCTATTTCAAAAAAATTATGATTTTTATTTAATAAATAACCATCTATTTCAATTTTTTCCAGTAAAAATCATACAAGTTGACATCTTACACAACGATATATAAAAAATTAAAAATTCTAGATCTGGGTTTCAAACTTCAAAGGAAAAAGAAAATACAGTTTATTGGGTCAATGTTGTTTTGTTGGGCCAAATATACATCCCCTAACAATACCGCAACCTACTTAACACAAAAGCTCACTCTGCCAAATTAACTTTATCCACAAATTCATAATAAGCCCACTCTGTCACGTACCCCCCACACACACATAGATATATCAATTCAAACAAAAAGAAAAGTAAAGAAAGAGCATGAGAGAGGGAGGAGCAGGTTCAATGGGTTTAGCACAAACCGACCGGAGCCCGTTCAAACCGTTGAGAAAACCCACTCAGCCCACAAGGACGCTACCGACACCCTAAGAGATCTTCGGTTTAAACCCAGTCCTTCCCTTCGGCTGAATTCAGTTGTTGAATAAGCCCCCCAAAAAAAATTACATTAATTTTCTTAGACACGGATTCTATATGAAACTGATTAGAATAGCTAGAAGTCTAGAACCATAAATTATAAATTATGTTATGTCATATTTTGAGCTCCATGCCTATAAAAAGCAGTTCAATGTTTATTTTATTTTTTTCGTATTTAAGTTTAAATAAAAATTATTATATATTTTCTCTTTTAATAAATAGGTAGATGATGTTAACTTTTTACTATTAACTTATACATTTCATGCTTTCGTGACACTATATTCACATGATTCAAACCATTTCTAAAAAGTTACTTATAATTTTTTAAAATAGGAAAAAATGTTAGTCTTTTTAAAATAATAAACATTTATTATTTTAATAGGTAGATGATATTAACTTTTTACTATTAACTTATACATTTCATGCCTTCGTGACACTATATTCACATGATTCAAACCATTTGTAATAAGTTACTTATAATTTTTTAAAATAGGAAAAAATGTTAGTCTTTTTAAAATAATAAGCATTTATTATTTTAATAGGTAGATGATATTAACTTTTTACTATTAATTTATATATTTCATGCCTTCATGACACTATAGTCACATGATTCAAACCATTTCTAATCAGTTACTTATAATTTTTTTAAATAGGAAAAAATGTTAGTCTTTTTAAAATAATAAACATTTACTTCAAAAAAAAGTTGGAGTGTTCTTTATATTTTTTTTTCTATTTTTTCCATTTTAAAGAATCTCTAAAAATATAACCTAAAATTTTCTTTAAGAACATATTGAAAAAATGAGAGGTATATTGGTAAAGCTGATGTGACGCTGATGTGGCAGCAAAAATGAAAGGTATGAGGGGTACGATATTGCCATCCTTAGTCGTACCCCTCATACCTCTCATTTTTGCTGTCACATCAGCGCCACATCAACTTTACCAATACCTTACCAACACCGTACCAATCCATCCTTAACCATACCAATACCATACCCCTCTAATTAATTGATTAAAAAAAGAAAATTAAAAAAGGTAGAGAGACAAAGAAGAGAGAGATAGAGAGAGAGAGGGGGGTAGGGGATGGGTTGTTGCTTCAAACACGTCGGTGTGGTGACACCGGCTATCTCCACTGCCGGTGCTCTACCGGCCAACATTTTTGGTGTTACCGTTAGCATCCGGTCGGTACCGACTTGGTGCCGACCCCATTAAGGATGGCCTAAATGAATCAAATAGCAACAAATAATGATCAGTTGGAAAATAATATGTTGTTAAATACATTGAATAATAACAACTGTAAAATCGTTGCTAAATACTTGTATAAACATCCCAATTGAATAATAACAACTGTAAAATCGTTGCTAAATACTTGTATAAACATCCCAAGAGGTGCAATCGTTTACATAGAACATAATATGACTTTGACCGGGCCACCCTCCATGAATCGCATCAATCATCCGTGATCGCGTCCACTATAACCGATCAAAGCCGCTTTTATTAACCGGATGAGTGGTGGAGATCACTTATCTACTTCTCATTTTTTTAGCACTTTTCATTTGAATCTTTCTCTCTCTCTCTCTCTCTATATATATATATATACACTACATATATGTGTGTGTGTGTGTGTGTGTGCACGCACACACACACGCGTTTTAAATCATATACACACACATATAGAAATAAAGAAAAGTAGTCTTGTGTATTGTAACACCCGGAAGCAATACATAAATCACATTTAACCATTTAATTATTCATCATTTTTAGGTTATTACCTAATTTTAAACATAACCCGACCAACCCGAACGGGGTTGAGTTGTAAAAAGTTTCAAACTGCCAACATCTGGTTGAATTCTTAAAACGTCTTCAACCCGATCAACCCAACCCGTAAGCACCCCTATAATCCGATGCATTTCATTGATACTAATTTTCAATTAGGATCGATCAAAGGGTCCAGATTACTTCTTACGTTTCTCACCACTCTTCCAACCATGTTCCATAACATGACTCTATGCAAAAGTTCAAGGGGTTGTTTTAGCAATTGAGACGTCTATAAATAACACCCCAAATCATCTCTCATATTCATCTTCGATCATCCACAAATCCAAAATTCAATCAATCAATCACTCGAGAGATCGTCGTTTTCCCCCAAATTCGGATCTCGAAAAGATGAACGATTCAGATGTCTCCAAGCAGATCGAGCAGATGGTCAGATTCATCCATCAAGAAGCCGAAGAAAAAGCCAACGAGATCTCCGTTTCCGCTGAAGAAGTAAGTCGTCGATTTTTATAGAAATCAAATCAATTCAATTGGATTCAACTTTGCAAATTGTTTCGATTTCAGTGTTTTCTGATCTGCATTTAGTTCATAGATTAAGCATTTGTGTACAGTATTCTCGTGATCACATGACGAATTTTGTTTTCGTTAACTTAAATTGAACATTGAGAACCTGCAATTAGTGAAATCAGATGAATTCATGTTGTATTGAACTAAATTTTACGGTAGATTAGGTTGATATGATTTGATGTGAATGAAATTTGGTGATTTCTATTGTATGGTGATCAAAGGTAATGTTATTATATGGTGATTTGTGTAAGTAGGTGAGATTGGAGAGTTGCAGTAGCAAATCAAATGAAATGAAGTCAGTTTCATGTGGTTTAAGAGGTCTGAAGTCTGAAGTCTAGATTCATGTCTAAAAAATAAGAGGTGGATGGTTCACCAGGAGGTTTTGAAGTATTTTCTTAAAAATATAAACAAACGGTCTTTTAAGTCTACAAACCTCTTAATTTTCAGATTTAAGAGGTTTTAAGAGGTAACTTATAAAAAACAAACGGCCTTTTTTTGTTTGTTTTTTTGGTTTTCAGCACTTATTTGTCACTTATGTCTGATTCGTTCAGACATAAGATAATTCAGACCGTTTTTTTTCTTTTCCCTTTTCAGAGCCTGAGCCTCTCAACTCTTAGGTTCCGTTCGTTTTTAAAGAGGTCTGAGGTCTAAATTCAAATCTAAAAATAAGAGGTGGATGGGACACCTCATAAATTTTTTAGAGGACGGTAAGAGGATTTCAGCTTTTTTCTATAAAATAAAACAAACGGTCTTAATTCTGCAAATCTCTTAATTTTCAGACGTAAGAGGTTATAATAGGCAGCTTTTAAGAAACACACATCCTCTAACTACATAATCAGAATACGAATTTATATCTGTTTTCTTGCAGGACTACCCTAAAAATCTGCAATAGGTAAACCAAAACAAACCAAAAAATGAAGCAATAAATTCGAAAAAATTCAATTCAGTTTGATTCACATATGCACTGGATTTTAAGGGCTATGTACCTCTGTACAACAAGTCTGTAATTATGCTATTGTAAGATGTATTTATTATTTAATGGCTGATTGGTGTAGGAGTTTAACATTGAGAAGTTGCAATTAGTGGAGGCGGAGAAAAAGAAGATCCGACAAGAGTATGAGCGCAAACAGAAGCAAGTTGAAGTTCGAAAGAAAATGTAAACTTCCAAAAATCTTTTATTCATTCATCGTCTCCGAGTTCTATCTTTATATGAATTTGCATAGACTTATATTTGTTTCAACTATGAATTATCATGGGTTTAGTGGGTTAAGGATGATGGTAACACAGTTTATCAGTTATGCATTTTGGCTTTAATGATCTTGTTCATTTGTTAAGAATCTAATTTGGTGATGGGTTTGGTGGCATAGTCTGAATGAATTAGTTTTACACATGGCACAACCTCTTTACATTTGGGAGTCAAGCACCCACCTATAAGTGGCTTAAAATTCACAAATTGTGCTTAAGGATGATATGCAGATGCTATTTGGCATTTTGGCTCATTGATATGAATGTAGAGCTAGGGAAATGATCCAGATTTCACAAACTCACACCACATGTAATGATATATAATGTCAAAAACTTTGTTTTGGCAATGCAAGGTTTGTATGATTCGTATATGACTTTTTCCATAATGTTTCTTGCAGCGAGTATTCTATGCAGCTTAATGCTTCTCGGATCAAGGTTCTTCAAGCTCAGGATGACTTGGTTAGTGCCATGAGAGAGACCGCATCAAAAAATCTTTTGAATGTGAGCCATTACAAGTCCCGTCACCTTCACAATTACGAAGGACTGTTAAGGGCTCTGATTATCCAGGTACAAGTTAAAACGTTGTTTGATATTCTTTTCATTATATCATAGAAGAATATTATATTATCTAACAGATAAGCACTGACAAGAATAAGGGGCTTTTTGGTTGGTTTTTCATTAAGTCATGTACGGATAAAGCTGTATGTGTGGATTAATCTATCTGTATAGATTGGAAAGATTTTTGTTTGGGAGGGATTTTTTGTATATGGAAGAAGCGTGTCTTTTTAATTGGGAGGGATAGATTCGGAAAAAAATTGGCTTCTGTATAAAGCTCTCCCTAAAAGCTTACTGAAGAGGCCATTTTTCTATGTCATCAAGTCACTACCAAACAATCATGTATAGCTGATAGAATAAGACATGACACATGAGTCATAAGTAATGAAGTTGGTATTATGTGTTTCAGAGTTTACTCAGACTGAAAGAACCATCTGTGTTACTGCGATGCCGAAAAGAGGATTTGCATATGGTTGAATCTGTTCTGGAATCAGCAAAGGAGAAGTATGCAGGAAAAGGACACGTGCACGCACCTGAGATTGTTATTGATGACATCCACCTTCCACCTGCTCCTTCCCATGATGACCCTCATGCCCTTTCTTGGTATACATCCGTTTTTTTATATATCTATATATATGTATATAGGGTCGGTCAGGTTCAGGAGAAAATTTCAAAAAAATGGAAAACTGAGGAACACCCTCATATTCCCTTCATCTGGACCTCATGTAATCGTGTATAGAAGTAATTTGTAATATGCACTCGTGCATAAAGAAACAAACGAAGGGCTATGAGGGTGTTCCTCCATTTTACGTTTTTTTGAGGTTTTCCCTTGAACCTCCCTCCCTCCCTCTCTCTGTGAGAGAAAGGTTCAAACAAGAATAAAATTAATTTGCAAGAACAAAGGAACAATTCTGGATCACATGTGATGTGGGTCCCACATAATAAAAAATCATATATGATTCAGGTGGGTCCCACCACTAAATCATATATGATTTTTTATTATGTGGGACCCACATGGGCCCACATCAATGTGTGGCTCAAAATGGGTTCCTTTGTTCTTGCAAATACCCTTGTTCTTGTATGATCCTCCATCTATATATATATATATATATCTATATATATATATATATAGAGGAAAGTTCAAATGTGAACCACTTTTTGGTTGTGAACGTGAGGACAGCCGAGAGCGCGACACGTAGCGACTTTGAGTGTGGTCCCCCTCTTTAATTCAATGCCCTCCCATGAATCGCGCCTAGTCATCCGCCATGGATCTGACGTGGCGCCTAGTCATCCGCCATGTGTCGCGATCTCGGTTGTCCTCACGTTCACAACCAAAAAGTGGTTCACATTTGAGACTAGTCAATAAAGGCGACTTTGAGTGTCGTCCCCCCCCCCCCCTTTAATTCAATGCCCTCCCATGAATCGTGCCTACTCATCCGCCATGGACCTGACGTGGCGCCTAGTCATCCGCCACGTGTCGCGCTCTCAGTTGTCCTTACGTTCACAACCAAAAAGTGGTTCACATTTGAACCCACCCATATATAGGTAGGTTCATACAAGAACAACCCCATTTGCAAGAACAAAGGAACTCATTTTGTGCCATACATTGATGTGGGCCCATGTGGGTCCCACTTAATAAAAAATGATATATGATTCAGTGGTGGGACCCACCTGAATCATATATGATTTTTATTATGTGGGACCTACATGGGGCCACATCACATGTGATTCAGAATTGCCCCTTTGTTCTTGCAAATTGAGTTTGCTCTTGTTTGAACCTACTTCTAAAACATGACAAAGGAAACACAATTGGCATGTGATCTACGTTACATCATGCCTTCCTAAATTCATTCTAACTAGCCTAGATTCTACAACATCACGGAGGGTTGTATAAAATCTTCTAAGTCGCACCAATTAGGTTTCGAATCTCTATCATAAACTGAAAGTAAATAGTTAATCAAAGAACATAAGCATATAAGTAACAAACTAAAAACAACTTCATATCATGATTCAAACCAAATACGAAATCCAGATTACATACTGATAACCAAAGTTAAGAACGATAGATTATAAAGACCTAGAAAACAAAACAAGAAATAAACGATAGAACTAGCATAACTATAAATAGATCCAAATTTCAACCAAGAGAGGAGGATGATCCATCACCATTGTCTTCTTCATTCGCAAGATCCATCACCCCAACCCTTGACAAAAGATCTAAGGCACCATCGTTCACCTCCATTTCTCCATTACTACCACCACCATTGCTTTCACAATCTATTCCATCCCAACCCGCGATAGAAGATCAACTGTACCATCACCTTCACCACATACTTCAACGGTATCCTGAAATCCATCAAGCACATTAATTTCACCTTGAAAAACCCCAAATAAGGTTCTAAACAAATTATCACTACTAGAGATCTTCAAAGCCATCATCATCACGAAGACGACTATTCTCATCTAGTAACCTCGAGTATTGCTACAACCTTCTCCACCACCAGCCATACCCATAGAATTGAAATCGGACCACATAGACCCTATCATTGCCATATGGCCCTAGAAAACTTCCTAACATGCCACCTTCCGGCCACCCGCTATTCCTATCGAATTGAAACTACCACCGGTGAGATTATCATTCCCTATGTATGCCAGAAAGGCGTAGAATGACTAATCCATACATAGGGAATGATAATCTCACCGGTGGTAGTTTCAATTCGATAGGAATAGCGGGTGGCCGGGAAGGTGGCATGTTAGGAAGTTTCCTAGGGCCATATGGCAATGATAGGGTCTATGTGGTCCGATTTCAATTCTATGGGTATGGCTGGTGGTGGAGAAGGTTGTAGCAATACTCGAGGTTTACTAGATGAGAATAGTCGTCTTCGTGATGATGATGGCTTTGAAGATCTCTAGTAGTGATAATTTGTTTAGAACCTTATTTGGGGTTTCTCAAGGTGAAATTAATGTGCTTGATGGATTTCAGGATACCGTTGAAGTATGTGGTGAAGGTGATGGTACTGTTGATCTTCTATCGCGGGTTGGGATGGAATAGATGGTGAAAGCAATGGTGGTGGTAGTAATGGAGAAATGGAGGTGAATGATGGTGCCTTAGATCTTTTGTCAAGGGTTGGGGTGATGGATCTTGCGAATGAAGAAGACAATGGTGATGGATCATCCTCCTCTCTTGGTTGAAATTTGGATCTATTTATAGTTATGCTAGTTCTATTGTTTATTTCTTGTTTTGTTTTCTAGGTCTTTATAATCTATCGTTCTTAACTTTGGTTATCAGTATGTAATCTGGATTTCGTATTTGGTTTGAATCATGATATGAAGCTGTTTTTAGTTTGTTACTTATATGCTTATGTTCTTTGATTAACTATTTACTTTCAGTTTATGATAGAGATTCGAAACCTAATTGGTGCGATTTAGAAGATTTTATACGACCCTCCGTGATGTAGAATCTTGGCTAGTTAGAATGAATTTAAGAAGGCAGTAACGTAGATCACATGCCAAAATTTACTTGTATGCACAAGTGAATACTGTCCAAATGAAGGTCTACTAGGGTGTTCCTCAACTTTCCATTTTTTATGGATATTTATATATATCCAACCATACATATATTACTTCTACCTTTTTGTAGGGTACCTTTGGTTAAATTACCTTCTGACAAGTTCTTTTGTTAAATCAATAACCTTCTGGCAAGTTTGAAAATACCATTGAATGCAATTTCCATACACAAGATTAGAAGCATGTTAAAAGGTCATGGATTTAACAAGCACTTCTGAGGAGGTCATTTAGCTAAATAACCCCTTTGTTTGTTTCTTTCTTTAGATACATAAATATTCTTATTTCACACTTTGATGCAATTGAGTAGCTCTATGAAATGTTAATTATCAAAAAATGGGGTTATATTTAATTTTCAGCTCCGGAGGTGTAGTTTTGGCTTCTCGAGATGGTAAAATTGTGTTCGAGAACACCCTTGATGCTAGATTGGATGTTATATTCCGCGGAAAACTTCCAGAGGTACTTATTTGATCACCACCTACATCGCCTCCCTTTTTATACCACTAATCGTACGATATTAATCTAGTTGGTTCGATGTTCGTTTTTGTTTGCAGATTCGCAAATTGTTATTTTCTCAGGTTGCTGCTTAAACTAGTATGATATCAGCCTTTGAGTTTCCTTTGTCATGTTTTAGATGTATTCATTTTGTTGTATCTGTTGAGTTGCTCATTTGTTTGAATATAATTCCCTATTTTTTGCAACCATTTATTTCATCTATTCACCTTTGAATCTAGTCTTAAACTAGGTGGCAAAATGGATGCCTATCACTTTCTTTATTCATTAGTTTGAAACCTCATCTTTAACCTCGAATGTGAAGATAGTCGAGAGAACGGCACGTGTCACATTCAGTATGAATAATTAAGATGAATATTCATGCATTATCCTGATGAATAATACAACATTCAAGATGGATAATATATTATACATTCTGAACGCTATATTATTCACCTTGAATCATGAATAATGCATGGGCATTATTCACCTTCGTTATTCTTACTGAATGTGATACGTGTCTCGGGGCCAGTCTTAGGAAATGATAAAAGATGCCCTATTCTTGTTTAAGCAAATGGAACGATGAATGATACAAAATTTTCTAAGAGTTTGGAACTTTATACCCATGCCGATTTATATTAATAAAAGTACAAAAGTGAGACATAAAAACCAGAAATATTCAAATTGATGTTGGTTTTTCCTTATCGGTCATTTTTCAGGAAACAAATCTTTCGTTTTTATTTTTTATATTAAGCCACATCCCAAGCAATGGATCAAAAATATTCAAATAACTTTCATAATTACATGGACTCTCATTGTCTCTAACTCCATCATTATATTGATTTTCAATTGTGTTTTCAGTAGTTTCAACAAAACATTGGATTACCAAAGGAGTGTTAGCCTAGTGGTAAGGCTTGGGCACTAGTGGTGAACCCGAGTTCGAGCCCTGGGGGACGTATTCTGGAGGTACGAAGGCTTCGAACCCGGGCTGCATGCTTTAGCAGTCGGGCTTCGTCCCAAAATTGCTGAGGATTAGTCTGCGCCCAATGTGGTCTGGATACCTCATACCTCTTCCAAAAAAAAAACATTGGATTTTCAATATTTTCAACAAAATCATTAGGATTTTCACACATTTTCAATGGGATTTTTAACCACATTTTCATGCCACGGAAAATATCTATTTAACCAACCAAGTAAAAATTGAGCAATTTCTTGCTATTTTTTTTCTTCCCTATTTGTGCACGTGATACTTGAGATATAGTAAGCATGTTTAATGTCTTTTGAAAATAAACCAAAAAATACCCAAATAGTACTAGTCAAGCATAGAAGAATAAAACTTGGATAAAGATTATGCTCGCTTCCTATTTCAAATTGAAATTAGTACGCTAGATACTAAAGTCATCTCCCAAATTATTAAACCCAAAACCCCTAGGCCAAAACTAATAATCTATGAAAAAATTGATGCCCCTTAGTGCTCTGTGCGATGACATGTGTTGCACATGCACATGTCCACGACCAGACCTGACATGTCTCGCTCTCGACCGTCTTTACGTTCACAACGAAAAATGTTTGCAGCCAATATTGTCTTTTTCCTAAATAGAATATCACATTCAAAATTAAAGAAGTGAAAATCAAATTTAATAAAATACTATTTTCTTTCCTAAATATTTTCTTATTAATTAAAAGTATAATAAAAAAGATCTCTCTCGTGATAATCATTTATAGGTAATTCTCTAAATTAAAAAAATTTAACATTTTCTAAATTTAAAAGATTTTGATGGAGATGCTCGTGAGAAAAATGATTTTTATCATCTTACCAATAAGAATGGTCAAAATTAAATGTTAAAAAGAGAAATTAATAATCAATTAAATACATTAAGTATTTTAATAAATACTGTTAATAATGTAATCTTCAAAACAAAAAAGT
The DNA here is from genome assembly GCA_030169165.1 of Centaurea solstitialis. Taxonomy (NCBI): domain Eukaryota; kingdom Viridiplantae; phylum Streptophyta; class Magnoliopsida; order Asterales; family Asteraceae; genus Centaurea; species Centaurea solstitialis. The sequence goes on from CM058044.1 coordinate 79,675,474, forward strand.
TAAATATATTATTTCCTTACAAATTTTAATGTTAATTCTTTATTTTATTACAATTGTTTTCTAGAAAATCTTTTACTATCTTTGTAGAATCAAACTCTAATCACCCAATTTCCCTTATGATCCACTAGAAATATACCGCGCGCGTTGCAGCGCGAAGTATGTATCAATTGCCCGATTTTTATATACATCATTGTAAACATCAATTTAATCATATGTGTTCAATCAATTAACCTCCTAATGGTTTATTGAATAGTCAATTTCGAAAATTGAAATAAAAGTATTATCTTTATATAATAGAATATATAATATAATTGAATAAAAAATATTCAATATTGGGCTTATTTCGAAGGTATTGACGAGACGATTATGATGGTATAATTTGTTAAAAAAAACGTAATTTTAATATAAATTTTAGTTCATAATATATGATTAGTTAGATTATATGATAAGGGTTTAAAATAGAAAATGAAAAAGTAAAGGACTAAAATAAGATTTAATAACTAACTATGGGGGTATAAAGTGTAAATGTGTAAAGTAATTGTTGAAAAAAAAACTGTGAAATTGAGTTATTCTCTTATATATATAGTATAGATATTAGTAAAAATTTGGGCTTCTATTGAAGGCCCAATAAGATATACAAAATAAAATAGCTTAACCAGAATAATCAGATCAACAATATTTAACACAATCAAACATAATACAACCATATTCTCTCATGATCCCCCATTTATAATCCTACTTATTAAAGTAAAGTTATATATTACCAATTTACTAAATAACCTTAAAATGTAATTTGGTCTAAGGATGCATTTGTATGTGAATAAGATAGGATTGGTCCAATTCAGACAAGCTGTCCTATAATGTTTGGTAAATGGGACTAACAAAATGAGTAAATATTGAAGATTATAAATAAAACAACTAAATATTTATATATTTTTAGTTATTAATATTCATATATTATTATGACAATGTATTTATAAACAAATAAACAAACACATGCACGTGCAACACACACGTAACAATTTTAAATATATTTTTTGTTATATAGAATGTTACTTATATTATATTACAAAATACTATTATGAATACATAATATATTTTTGAAATATTATTATTTTATATATACATATACGCGATATCTTTTTTAATAAATAAAATAATATTATGTAATATACAATATACACTTTGTAATACATATTGTATATGCAAGATATAGAAAATTTAATATGAATATATTTATATTATAAATAATATATTTACATTATTAATACATAACTGTATATGCTATTATATATGTATATGGGGTTAATTATAGTAATTGTAAAAAGTTAATATAAAAATAGAAGCCAAATTCAGCTCTGCAGGTTCAGATTTCTGGTCTTGGTCGTGGGATAAAAACGGAATTTTTTCTGTAAAAAAGATGACCACTATCATTCAAAAAAAACTTTCAGAAGGAGGTGAAGCTGGTGTGTCTTTTCATTGGAATAAGTTGGTCCCTTTAAAGGTAAATATCTTTATCTGGCGTTTAATAAATGGCGGTCTTCCTATCCGATCAAATTTGGTGAAGCGAGGGATTCATGTTGCAACCGACCTTTGTGTGGTATGTAATGGACATCAAGAAAATGAAGACCATAGTTTTTTTCAATGCCCATCGGTGCAAGGAGTATGGAGGAAATTATGGGCTTGGTGGAATGTAAGTATATCTCATCTCTCCTCTCTGGATGTTTTTATATCGACGCTTTTGTGTGTGGATGATCGATCAGCTTCAACAAACATTTTGAAAGCAATTTGTATGGTTTTGCTATGGCTAATTTGGAAGAAAAGGAATCGCATACTTTTTGCTGATGTGGTTGAGGTTAGAAGATTCAAGGAAGAGGATATATTCCCAAGCCTACAAAGTACTTCTTTGTTGTGGCTTTCTAGTAGGAAACCAAACTTAAATCTAAGGTGGGATTCTTGGGTTCAATGCCCTGTAGGCCTAATGGGATAACCTGTGGAAGTTGCAGGTTTTCAAGCTTTTGGTTCTAAGATGCTCTTGGTGCTTTTTGTAGGTTTTTTGGGTTTTTGTTGTTTCTCCCTTTTTGTTTGGGTAGTTTTGTTCTCCCTTCTTCTCTTGTATTTGGCTCTAGCGCCTTGCTAGCTTTTAATAAATTTTGGTGCGGCGGTTTAGGGTGATGGCCATGCCGAAGCTCTAAGCCCTCGTATCCTTTCTTTGCCGTTCAAAAAAAATATAAAAATAGTATATGAATTATAAAAGCTAAATTTGATGACGTCATGATGATGGGTTAGAAAAAATTAGCCTTCATTTTAGGTATTTGATATTTGTAACGGTGAACTAAAAATGCTTAATTTAGGGAAATGAGATATTTATATTTGTTGTGTAACATGATGGTCATGATTTTTATTTAAATGGAGGTTACATTTTTTCCCCTTTATTAACCTAATATGAATTTTATATACATGCACAAAGTATTTTGTCTTAATAGATAGTTTTATACAACTTAAATTTATAAACTCAAATAATAAAACAATTTATCTAAAGGTACATCGGTTATGGGTTTATAAAACATCTTTTTACGTCTTAACAATTTTTTAAAAACATTTTATAATAAATGTCGTATTTTTTATTTAATAGGATGTTTTTTTGTCTTTTTGAAAAATATACTATAAATATATATCTTGTAAAAGGATATTTATTTTTAGGATATACATTTTCAATAATATTTCATAAGATAGTTGATGCGATACATTATTTTAAGAATATTTTAAAAAACTTGTTTAAGACTTTCATAAACATCTTCTAAGCCTATAAGCTTTGTTTATTGATTAACAAAGTAATGTATTAAAACATTTTTAATACTTTATAAACTTTATTTTATTATAGTGTCAAGATTATGGATATGTTTGGCAAGCGTAGCTTATAAGCTAGCTGGTAGCTGATAAGCTAGCGGATAGCTGATAAGCTAGCTGTTGATTGATAAGCTTGCTAGTAGCTGATAAGCTAGCTGTTGAACAAATTATGTTTGGCAAAAACTAGCTTATGAGTATGTAAAATGACCAAAAAGGGTATATTTGAATTTAATAATTAATATTAATAAGGGTATAATTGGAAAAAGCTACAATAAGCTTCTCATAAGCTACTCAAAGTAGCGTTTCAAAAAGCTAGCTTATAAGCTAGCTGATAAGCTAGCTTCCTGGTACATGTTTGGATGGACTAGCTTATAAGCTAGCTTATCAGCTAGCTTATAAGCTAGCTTATGCTTGCCAAACAAAGCCTATATCTAAAATAAATAACGGTTAAAGATAGAAGGTTTTCCAAAGTGATAATTAATTTATTCACCAACCTTTTCAAGAAATTTAATTAAAACAAAAGCATGGTCGTAGTTTGTTAAGTCGTTCGTTTTTATATGGCAAACTTTTTATACCAACGATTTTAAAACGTGACAGTGTGAACGCATGGATTTGCAAAAGATATATACACATTTACTAAATTGCCCAAAAAGTGTATATGGAGTTAGGTTCACGTGAAACCAAACTGTTTTCGTATGACCAGGTGAGACCAATACTTTTTACATGAACCTTCATGGCAAAACACTGTGAAAGTTAAAAAATTTTGAACGTTCAGCGTAAAAACATACTAAAGAACACTATCGAGGAAAGAAAATCCAAAACAAGGTAAAAAAACGAAACCTTCACAGCTAAAAAATTGTAAAGGTAACGAATAAATAATTCGAACATTCACAACAAAAATGTTGTGAAGGTAAAAAAAAAATCGAACCTTCAAATTTAAAAACATCGTGAACGTAACATTTACAATGTTTTTACGATGAATGTTCGATTAAAAACCTTCACAGTGTTTTGCTGTGAAGTTTCATGTAAAAAATGTTGGTCTCACCGGTTTGACGAAAACAAGTTGGTCTCACGTGAACGGTGAACCTAAGTCGTGTATATGTGTGTGTGTGTGTGTATATATATATATATATCTAAGTTCACGTGATACCAAACTATTTTCGTGAGACCGGTGAGATCAAGAAAAAACACATGAAGCTTCACAGCAAAACACGGTAATGGTAAAAAACATTCGAATATGAATACATAAAATAAACTTACAAAGTACGAAAAATCCGAACAAACGTAAAAAAAGTTCAAACCTTCACAAAAAAAACAATGTTAAGGTAAATATAGATATAAGGGAAGTATACATATATGTATGTACTCAAAACTTCACAGTGAAAGTGAAGTGAAGGTAAACAAAATTGAACCTTCACAGTAAAAACACTTCGATTTTTTTTACCTTTACAGTGTTTTACTGTGAAGTTTTATGTGTAAATCTTGTTTCATCTATCTTACGAAAACAATTTGGTTCCATATAAATCTGACCCTTTATATGTATGTATATGATATTATATGTTTTTAGAAAAATAACCTTAAAAAAAGTAGAGTTTCACGTAATTTTCTTAAACCATAGGAAAAACATGATTTTTTAGGTTGCACGCCAATTTTTATAACATGTAATTCACTTATATATTAAGGCTCATATTCATTTTTATTGGAATAAGATAATTTTGACTAAAACTCGTATCTTTGATTTTATTATTATAAACAAAAACTAAAAGGAAAAATAACTACCACTTAACTATATGTTTACAAATTATTTCATATTTTCATCTTACAAATATTATTATAGTCATTAAACTTAGGTTATGTTTGGCAAACTAGTACTAGATGATAAAATAACTTATGATTGATAAGGTAGCTGATGACTGATAAAGAAGCTGATGAATAAGTGGCGTTTGGCAAAAACTAGCTGATAAGGTAGCTTATGATTGTAAAATGAAAAAAAAAGACATGTTTAAAAAATTGATAATGTAAAAAGTAGAAAGATATATTTGGGATAAAAAAAGTCTCATAAGTCCCATTAGTCACCAAAACGCTAGCAAGAGTAACTTATGGTCCATCCAAACATGTATTTGATTTATAAGTTGACTTATATAGCTACCTTATTTTACCAAACAATGCCTTAAACTTATACAAAGACTATCATGGTGAATAGTTTTTGTACATTATTGAAACACTAACTAATGTCGTGGTTGATTATCGTGCCCATATTTTTTTCTTCCTAAAATAACATAAGACTGTCGGTCAAAGCGAAATCCTAAAATATTTCCGTTACAAAGTATAATAGGTAATTAGTCTCACATTTTGCATCATTTTTCGCTAGAAATGACAAAGTTGGTTGTTGTACATGCGTGAGTAACGTGCCTCTGTAATAAAATTGAAGATGGTGGTCTTTGTTCCCCCACATGGAAAATCAAGTTCATTTCATGATATTCTGCTTGCTCTACCGCATGACCATCTCCTAGCTCCTTTTTAAGCAGAGTTCACCTCGTTTGATCACAACGATCTCTTCTTTAACTCAAGCAAATTTTTGTGTGTCTTCTCGTGTGTTTATGGGAGGAAAAATGTTGCAGCAGTCAACTTCAATCCAAGATTCTGCAGACATTCTTCAAAGGAAGCTTCGACTCAAGAAGATGATAGAAAATTTTGCAAGAGATGATACATCTTATGCTCATGTTGTTGCCAACAACATAAAAAAGATCAACAATAACCAGAAGGTGGTAGCTGTTTCTGTATTGAGCTCATCTTCCAATGAGGAGACCGGCGGAGAACATATTTTTTCTTGTGCCTCTTGTCCGCGTAAGTTTTCAAGCCAACAAGCCATGGCTGGTCATCGAAATACACACAGAAATGAATGGAAGCCTATAGAACTTCAAGACATAGCAAATCATGACAAGATGCAACATAGAGAACTTTCATGCTACCCTGAGCCCTCTCCATTCCCAAATCCGACAATTGACCCAAAACACCAATCGTTTGGAAACGACCAATCAACCATTTGTATTACATCAAACACAATTCCTATGCCATCACTTTGTGTGCCTCAATACCCTTTGGCTAAACCCATAAATATCCTCAAAAGATCACCAGTTTATGTCCCTCAGTACCCATTGACTAATCATACAAATACCCATAAAGGGTCATCAACTTGTGTCCCTCAGTATTGTATGGTTAAGGCTAACCCTACAATTACCCTCAATGGACCGACACCTAGGTATACTTTAGCTAAGGCTAATCCCACACTCGCCCTTGAACGACTAACACATGGGTACACTTCAGGTAAGGCTAACCCCACAATTGCCATAAAAGGGACAAAACCTGGGTACCCTTTGGCTACAACTAACCCCACAATTGCCTTCAAAGAGTCAATACATGTGGAGCCTTTGACTAAGGCTGACCCTACAAATGCTCTCAAATGGCCATCTCCAAAGTACCATATGGTTAAGGCTATCACCACAAATACACTAAAAAAGGCATCACCAAGGCACCTATTGAGTAACCATAGAAATATACTCATAGGACCATCAGTGCCTAGACGACAATATATTTTTGCTAAGCCAAAAAGTTCTCTCATAGGGCCGTCATGTGGTGTTGCTCACTATGATTTTGTTCCCCTAACCAACACACTAAACATGCCTTCAGCATGGGAACAAAACAACCCTTTGGGAAAAGGTGCAACACTCCATGGTAAGTCAACACTTGGGGTGAAACGTGAGTCGATGATCCACAAACCTTGTCAAGGGAAGTTGGGACAAAATGATACATGGTTAAGGGGTGGGTCAACATCGTTAGGTAGGAAACAAATGATTGGGGGTAAAATAAGGCATCTTGGTATTAACAATAACAATGTTGGTTTAAAATCTTTGTCGACATCTGGCGGTTCTGCTTCTATGTCTGAAGGTCGAGGCAACGGTGAGGCTCATGGCCTTTTCCCTTCCTCTTTTCAACCTATAAATGGAAAAGGGAAAAAAACAAAAGCCTTTTTTGCTCCTACTCCGATGCAAGAGGGGCATAATCACGATGATCATCCATCTCAAGGTTTAACAATGCAATGTGATAACAATGGAGAGAATGACTCTTTTTTGGATGTTGATTTGGATCTTAAATTGTAGAAATAAAATTCCAATGTTATTTCTTGTTTTATGTTTTTTTCTTGCTTACATTTGAATGCTTTTTGTGTTATGCATCTAGGATTAAATGAATTATTTTTCATGTTTCACATATACCAAATGTATGTTGTGGGAGATCAAATTAGAAGACTAAATACTGTAAGAAGGTAAAGTTAAAAACATACTCTTATGTGAATACTAAAAAATCCATTTGAACATGTATATGTGAACCCATAAAAATAACCTCTAACGTTCATACACATCTTTAAATAGATTTTTTTTGGATATTTTTTCACTAATTCACATATGAAGTTTCACTTCTTATATTCTCATGATATTTAGCCTTTTTATTTAAAATGATCGTATGTATGTATATGAGTATAATCATCATGATATCTAGAATGAAAGCATGATCAATCTTCTTCACAGCCGTCGATTTCTTCAAATGTTGTTTAATTTCATGACTTTTAGCTCTTAATGTTTCTAATGATTAATTTTTGATGTGGAAATAGTCCGTCGCTAATTAGTGACGGATTTGTGAGGGATTTGCAACGGAATCAATTAAAAAATAAATAATTAATTTCGTTGCAAATCCGTCGCTAATTAATGACGGATTAGTGACAGAATTAATTATTAAAATAAATAAAAAATGAAATATTAATTCCATCACCAATCGCGACCAACCGCGACATACCATCGGTGACGGATCAACGACGGATCCACCTTTCAGCGACGGATCCACCTTTCAGCGACGGATCAACGACAAATTTTTTCGTCACTGAAACCCTTTTGTTTTGTAGTGTATTCACTCTAAATAATGCATGAAATTCAGAAAATGAAAAATAACAAATGAAACTAAAACATATAAAAAGATTTTTAAGAATTTATCAAAATTTAAAATGATAATTATCCTAATTTATAATATAACTTTCAATTTTATATTTATAGTATTTTTAATAGTTAATTATATGATCCATATTTCTGCTCACGTGGTCACAAATTAACTACCTTCTTGTTTAACTTGTCCCTAAATATCTATATATATATTAAAGGAAGGTTTGTGCTGAAATCATCAAAATGAAATTGAGAGATTTCATTGGTTAATTAAACAAAATCTATGAAATGATGATGTCATAATTATTTTTCAAAATTTACATACCTAAAATTTCTCATTAATTTATTAATTTCCCTTTTATAATTTACATTTTGTACCCTTAGAATTATTTGATTAAATTAATTTTTACCCCTTAGTTTTTCAATTTTTCGTTTAAAATCATTCACGAAATCTAAATCTTTCGACAAAAGAGTTATAAATTTTCAATTTCAGTTATTTAAACAACTTTTATATGACTAAAATATTTAATAATACATAAAGCAAGAGTAATTTTTTTTCCATTTAAATCGTTGATTAATTAAAATTATTTTTACTAAATAATTATTCTCTACTTACTCAATTTCAAAGAAGGCTTTGAATAAAGGATTGAAACAACATTAATTTATATGTTATATATATAATTTTTTTAAATGGCTATGATTAAACTAAATCATTAATGTTTCTTTTATCAACTAAATCATATTTATATTATTAATTGGATATTACGTTTGATTTGTGGTGAATTATTTATGAACTTTATAATGCAAATGTTAATTCTTATTAGAAACTAAAACAATATGTTTAAATCGTTCGTGTATTACACGGGCCATTAACTAGTATGTATATATAGAGACGAAATTAAATGAAATAATTTTTACAAATAGTGTAAACTCTCGATTTCATTATTTATTTTAATAAAATTCATTCATATAACTTTTTTCTTGAAGAAATTGTTATATATATATATATATGTATTTTGATAAAATTATTTAATACAACAAAATTGTTTTATGTATTTTTCTATTTTGAATTTTTTTTAACATAAATAATTTATCTAATCTTGACCATTCATGAACTAGATCAATAGTAGTAATTTGGGTTGTATAGTTTACATAAATTAAGATGATTTGCAAATAAAATCACTTATATATATATATATATATAATTGAGAGATATGGAGTTCTAAATAAAAAAAAATCTAAATGGTATGTGTTGATTCCTAAATTTACTTTTAACCACATCTTTAACTGATTTAATGATCGATCGTCTTTAAACTTTAAAATAGACCAAACAAAATTAAGGATTGAGATTCGGCTTGTAACATTTCTAATAATTTTATGGTTTGTTTTATAGAGGAAAGTTCAAATGAGAACTCATTTTTCATTGTGCATGTGAGGACCACTAAAATTGTGCCACGTAACAATATTCACTCTGAATATCGTGCATCATTCAGGGTGAATAAATGCGCCTAAACTTTATTGACTCTGAATAATGCATAATATTCAGAGTGAATATTACCACGTGACACGATTTTAGTGATTCTCACGTTTATAACCAAAATTGAGTTCACATTTGAACCTAACCCTTCTTATATACATATTATATGTGTGTGTGTGTGTGTGTTTGTACTTCCTTATATGAATGAAACATGTTGATTTGAAAGACGAACACAATCTGTTTGGATCTTAAATTAAAGTGAGAGGTCAAACTTAAAATTAAGAATTACTTACCCATGGCTTTTCTAACATATAATAAGGTAATAAATTCTCAAAATAGAAGAAATATTAAATCTAGGCAATTAATTAAATGTCCTCAAATATCTTTTTTAAAGGCCAAGTTAATATTTGAAAAAGCTAGCTTTAGCCCAACTTTTACAGTTTTTTTATTTGTATATCTCAACAAAATTCTTATTTATATTTGTATAATCAAAAGAACTACATTATTAATTGATTAACCGGAAACAGTAAGATATAAGAGAAAAACAATTTGATGAAGAAAATGTTATTACTCCAATCGTTATATATATATATATATATAATAGTTTGTAATAAGTTATTTGGTCATATTTGGACAATATTTTGTAAAGATATGCAAGTAAAAAAGACATGAAATTTAAGTGATTATTTTATTTATTTTTTGGAAACCATTAAAGTCTATCATTAATTACTATTAGTTGAACAAAGATATTCTAATATATCCAACAAAT